>JAJTWR010000044.1:3117500-4427500 GCA_021613335.1 Whitmania pigra | reverse complement strand
ATTCATCAACATTTCAATAAAATATTAACAGCTCATCACAATATCAGCAATTCTTTTGTGATTGTTATTACTATTAAAAAGTAGTGTGTGATCAAGTGGCTTACACTTAAATTGATCTCATTCAAATAAATTAACATAATGTCTTATTATGAACATTTCAAATATTTATTTATATTTTGAGAATTGCCAGGCTGTCAATTTATTTGATGATGATGATGATTTCTATGGTAATGTCGATATATATATATAAGGATGATGACCATTACTGTTCTGCTTTGAAATAGGTTGTTATTATTATTATTATTATATTATTATTATTATTACTGTTGTTGTTGTTATTTTTGTTTTTGTTGTTGGTGTTGTTAATGGTATTAGTATTATCATTAGTTTATTAATAGAAGGAAGCTCGGTTGTCCTCCAGGTTATGTTTTAATGGTTGTTAAATTAACGTGCACGTGGAGCTTATCATCGTAACTGATAAGCTCATGTTCTGCTGGGAATTACTTGTGCTTTCGTATCCAAGTTGTTTGAGTTGTTTCAGTTGTTTCAATTGTTTGAGTTGTTTGAGTTGTTTGAGTTGAAGATGCCTCAAGGATGTTCTGTTGCTTTCACGGATGTCGTTTCCGCCTTCAAAACTGTCAAACTCATGAAAAGCAAGTGGATCGCATCCAGATCTGCTGTGAGTCAAATAAGAATATTATTCCGTATTTTAAGCATTCTCATGCGAATACCTTCCATTCGTTATAATTAAATACATGTTCAGTAATTTTGTTTGGTATCAATTAAAATTAATATGTCAATACTTGTTTAATTTTAAATCGAACCCTCTAATTAAGGTGCGATTTACTTGCCATTAATGTGTAATAGTAAATATTAGCAATAATAATAATATTTTTAACGAATTTCGCAACATCCTAAAAGATTGCATCTTCAATGTTTTGTTTATCAACTTCACATGTCCGAATGTAATGTAGCACTACAATGTCAGATTACATCATGTTCTTAATAGAACTGGTTAGTTATGGTGAGGGTTGTTATTGTACCTATAATAATAAACACGCTAACGTTATAAAATAAATATTTACAAATAAAGTGGAAATACTATTACTTCCTTTAACATTGGAGACTGAATTGTGATCGGTATTTCTAAACGATTGAAATTATAATTTTCATGCTTCCGTGAGGTCGCTTTTGGTGCCTCGATTTCGATCTTTTGAACAATTAATTCATGAAAGATTACTTTCCAATTTTATTCTATTTAAAACATTATTGATTAGATCTCATTAAAACAGCAATAAATACAAATGATCACGATGCCTACAACAACAACAACAACAACAACAACAACAACAACAACAACAACAATAATAATAATACTAATAATAATAATAAGAATAATAATAATAATAATAATAATAATAATAATAATAATAATAATAATATAATAATAATAATAATAATAATAATAATAATAATAATAATAATAATAATAATAATAATAATAATAATATATAATAATAATAATAATAATAATAATAATAATAATAATTAATAATAATAATAATAATAATAATAATAATAATTAATAATAATAATAATAATAATAATATAATAATAATAATAATAAAATACTAATAATAATAATAATAATAATAATAATAATCATAATAATAATAATAGTAATAATAATAATAATAACAATAATAAAACAATAATGAAAGCATTGTTTAATTGCAAATGTTTCTCAATGATGATTGTCGACATTCAAAAAAAGTTAGTTGTTATCGTTATTATTATTACTGTGGCTGTTGTTGATATTGTTGTTAATGTTGTTATTGTTGCTGCATGTACACGCTACACGTTAAAGAAGTTTGCTGTTTTAGGTGAGTGAAGTGATGGATAAATTATTGGTTGATTGTATGTTTACATGATTGTATATTTACATGATTGTATGTTTGCGTGATTGTATGTTTGCATGATTGTATGTTTGCATGATTGTATGTTTGCATGATTGCATGTTTGCATGATTGCATGTTTGGATGTTTATGATAAAAAGTAGAATCAACAAATGCTCCTTATCAGATTTAATGTGAGACCACGAATGTGTAAAAGTAAAATCTTTTTAAGCATTAAATCTTCCTCTCTGATTCATAAAGCGCTAATGTGCTTCAGTATCGTCATCATCACCATAACCATAAACACCTTACAACTGCCATCCGACACGTGAAAACACACAACAAGTGCTTAATAACTTAAAATTAAAAATAAAATTTTACAAATGTGTTTATATCGGGTAATAACATTGACTAACTTTATTCACTAACAAATAACGAGCTCATAAAAGTTATAAATTGTTGAAAAACTAATTTTAAATCATAATCCCTCAATGTTATGAAAACTGTTGACATTTCTAATTCACAAACCGAGGAAAAACAGTTTCTCGATAAATATCACGTTGACAATTGTAAATGTCTTCGTATTTTCATAGACCAATATCTTGTTCAAACGTCACGTGCAATATCTTATTAATAAGGTCTCGAAAAACATTGAAATTATTGTCCAGGTCACCTTTATTTAATTTTATTTTTTCATATCACCTGCTCGATAGCAGCATTATATTATTAATAGCCGCATTACATTATAAATAGCAACATTATATTATTAATTGCAACATTATGTTATTAATAGCAACATTATATTATTCTTCCATATCATAATTACTGTTTGGGCTCCCAGTTATCCATCTTACCAAGCTCTCTTCGTTGAATTGGAAACGATAATAATAATAAGAATAATAATAATAATAATAATAATAATAATAATAATAATAATAATAATAATAATAATAATAATAATAATAATAATAATAATAATAATAATAATAATAATAATAATAATAATAATAATAATAATAATAATAATATAATAATAATAATAATAATAATAATTCTGCTCTTCATCTACAATTCTCATACTGAACATTCCTTCAAAAAACTAAAAACTCTTAAAATCCATCAAATTAATCATGTCGGAATCTTTATGAAAAACTAGGTCATCGCATGCTTCCCTGCTTATTTAATAAATTAAATTAATATTTCTAAATAAATTACGTTTTAATAGATTAGAACTTCTAATTATCATCATTGTTTGCAACGCCAGCACCATTAATCCCAAAACAGACACCCCGTCGTAATAGCCCGGCGACAAAATAGCCCCGTCAAAACAAAACACTCGTTTCATTTAATCAAATTTGAAATCAGTTATCGGTTAATGTCTTCAATTCATATAAATATATTTTTTATAAAGATATATTGACGTGAATGTTTTGTCGCTGGGCTATTTTGACGTGTCACCCCCAAAACACGAATCATTCTTTGCCAATTCATTATTTCATTCCATTACATGTTTAGGACGTAAAATGTATTCGAAAATGCCTGAATTCATCAAGCAAACGTATTTTATTTTAAACGCATGCTCAGAGACTTCCTTATTGATTCGTCTTATTTCATTAGCAACAGTATTAATCACGATTCGCCTATAAACAGACACAAAGTCTCGTAAATATCTCTGAATAAGGTCCAAATAGGGGAACATCTTTCCCTGTGGACTAAGCCCTTGAATAGAAAGACATTTTTCTTTTTTCATTATTGTGTGCATATGCTGATTGATCCGCTCAATAAAAAATAACTTATTAGAATTAAATGTGTTAGAATTAGTATTTGATGCGTGCAGGGTGGCCGAATGGGTTGCTTTCCTTCATATGCAGGTGGTAATGTGTCGCGTTCGAAACCCAGCGTGCACTGCCACAAGCGTTCTTGGGATCCTTCCAAAAGTGGTTACAAAAAGCGCCTCTGACGTTATGAATACAGCTCTACATAAATTGAGTACAACAATGATAATGAATAATGTTACAGAACAAACACATCCACAAGCTTCCTGACCATCTGATCGTGAGAATATTTTCCTTCCTCAACTTCAACCAACTCAACAACTGCTTCAGAGTTTGCAAACGTTGGTTGCAAATATCACGTGATCCGAAACTCTGGCGCAGGCTCTGCCTGAGGTTGGAATATTCAGGATATGACGTCACCAAAACGGAGGACATTGTGCGCCTCATAAAGTCTAGGTTTACTTCGAGTCTCACTCACCTGGAGCTGCCTGATACCTGCATCATTCCCCAGGTGCTGCACGAGGTTGCCAAGAGGTGAGATTCCCAAAGTTATTGTTGTTGTTGTGAAAGTTATTTATAGAAAGAATTTCATAACGGCTGAGTAATGGTTAATATTACAACTTAATGAATAAAACTATTCGAACATTAACAACGAGATTCAAACGAAATGTTCTCAATTGCTTCATCATCACCACATCTAACACGCATTCGCATTTAATAGGCACATCTCATTACATCGCGAGAAACGTGTTCGATATTAATTTTTTCTTTTTTGTGAAAAAATTCCTTAATTTCAATTAATTAATAATTGTTTAAACAACATGAATTAATCATAAATCGAGTTTATTCGTTTAAAATACCGTCACGTGCTTTATGTGTTGATGCGCAATTGATGACGTCACATTCGCATACTCACATCGCATCGGTCACGTGACGTCCAATCACCTTCATCATCTGCTCAATTCGTCACAAGTCCCGAACATGTAACCCAAAAGCAGTGCCCTTGAAATCTACAAATTATGTCACCTCAAGTGACAGATTATTATTATTGTTATTATTATTATTATTAATTATTTGCATTGGCCACAACCAAATTTAAAATCTCTGTGGGTGAATGGATGGATGGATTGATGGATGGCGATGGATGTGAAAGAGTGGATAGTTTAAGCAAATGTTTGAGAAGAATATTTTATCGGAAGAATTAATGAGGAGGCGTTTTTGAGTGCTTTTTAGTGCATCTTGAGGATATCATTGAGTCTTTTAAGTGGAAGAAAATTCCTGGAGATTCGATTTAAAAATAAACTGGGAAGTGCAAATTATAAGTTTTATGTTCATAAATTAAATATTACTCGATTTACATCAGGCTTGAGGGGTATGATTTGGAGGATTTGCCTTGGAATTTTAAGAACAATTAGATGTTAATTAGATATAATTAGTTCATTGAATGTTCTTATTGAAATCTATAAATCTTCATAACAAAGCACCTCGGTGAAGCACCTACTATCTGTCTCCATGGAGATAAGAAGGCTTTGCGGTAAAATAACACCTGGATGAACACTTGATTGTGAGGAAGATTTGTTGCTTTCAGTTTCTCCAGTGCAAACATCGAAAGCGAATGCAACTGGTTGTTCAGATGAAATGGTGTTCAAAGGCTGGCAAGAATTGAGAAATAAATACTATATGCACGAAGTAACAATAAATAAAGGACTGTTTTTAAAATACTTGGTGTAAGTTCGCTCGTTCCAATCGAAACAAAAGCAAAGCAATGTCTAGAAATTTAATTCTAAATATAATTTATAGGCCTTCTGACCTTAATTAATTCCAAATATAATTTATAGGCCTTCTGACCTTAATTGGTCCATACAATTGTACTGATACAATTTCTAGTCGTCTGCTACTTTAAAGCAAACACAGAAGAACTCGTTGAAACGATTTGTTCGGAGGGATTTCCTCAACTGAAGAGGTGCAATCTCCTCGGAGCATGTGCGATTGGTGTTCAACTGGGGTCATCACGTACGAAACTCTGATTGGCTACCCGCCCTTAGTCACCGTGACTTACAAGATCTTCAGGAGCAGCATCTGGAAACGACGAAAAAAATTGTTCATCCGGAATCCCAGCTTTGCGAAAGTAAAATATTTTTCTAAATTCACACATCCCACGGGATGTTCCCAGGCCCGTTTGAGAACTCCAAGGGCTTATTGAGGCTTTCTTTTCGGGTATAAGACGAGATAATGCAATTATAATGCATTCAATAATTCTTATAATGCAAAAACAGTGAAAAATGCCTCAGCTTCAGTTGAGTTCATCAGTCCTTATCAAATCAGAAGCAACACCTGACAGAACTTTTTAGTTTTACGTCTTCAATTATAATTCAATTCGTCCTTTACCTTAATTATAATTAAATTTATCCTTTACCTTAATTATAATTCAATTCATCCTGTACCTTAATTATAATTCAATTCATTCTTTACCTTAATTATAATTCAATTCAGCCTTTGCCTTACTTATAATCAAATTCATTATTTACCTTAATTATAATTAAATTCGTTCTTTACCTTAATTATAATTCAATTCATTCTTTACCTTAATTATAATTAAATTCATTCTTTACCTTAATTATAATTCAATTCATCCTTTACCTTAATTATAATGGCCCGCAGAACTTAAAGATAAATTGTTCTAAGAAATATTTCGTGGAACCTCATAAAGGTCTTATCTCATCATTGACATGCTCGAAAATAATTTATCGAATTAAACCAACTGTCAGTTTTGATTTGAGAAAGCACAAAATCTCACCAGTTCACAATCAAATTATAATTTTTTTGTTTATCAATCGTATCAACATCAACGCTCGAAAAGTCAGCGTCTGCTCCTCATGTCTGTTTTACCGCTTCGTAAGAAATCACGTCCCATTTGTTATGCTTAATTTTTTATAATATTTATGTTTTAAAAATCTTTTCACAGTGCTACAATGTATTTGCAAGTAGGAAAGAATGTGAAATGCTTGTTCGGGAGTTCAGATCTTAATCTTATTTTTTTTTGTAAGTTTTCTAAGAAATGATATTTTATTGAAGGTGTCCAGGCCTGCGTCACCTAACACTGGACTTCAGCAGGGCGGTCCAACTGAGAGACTTCTCAGACCTCGTGGATTTCCCCTGCAACCTCAGAAACCTCACAATCTGCTTATCTGACGTCATCTTCATGGAAGGCTTCATGAAGAAGATTTACAAACACCTTGCCTCCGTCACGTGCCTCCATCTGATTGGTTGAAACCTTGCTTAACATATACGATTAGGATAATTAATTTTTTATATTTTAATTCCCAGGAACATATGAGCAGGAAGATGGAGACTCCGAAGATTTTGAAGTCATAAACATCGCGAAGCTCAAAAACTCCATGCCGAACCTCACCGTCATCAACATGTTTGGAGTCTGCTTTTTCAACGACAGTCACGTAGAGATCCTATCAACGAATTGTGTCAATCTGCGGTGTTTGGCTTTGAACTTATGCACTCTGGTAACAGGGGAGTCGTTCGCTAACCTAGTCAGGAAATGCCCACGATTGGATACTCTGCTCCTGCAGTATTGCGGTTTGCTATTTTCATTCTCGAACTTAATAAGAAATGGTTAATCTAACAATTGCCTAGTCTTAATATTAATGTGCTAATGGAAGAATCCGACATCTGTGGTGACATTTGACAACATCTTTTAAAGCTAACACATTTTAGAGTTGGAAGACCGTCACATGGAAAAAGTGGCTTGGAGAGAAAGCAACATCAGAGAATTGGACATTTCCTCGTCTGACCTGAGTTCTGGATGTCTAATGAAAATGTTGTCTCAGATGAAACAGCTCACTCATCTCAACGTATCGCACAATGAATTCTTCTCGGACGAGGTAGCACAGATTTTTAGATCGCATTCTACCACGTTTAAACGATACCTTTTTAGGTGCTCGACACCCTCATCGACAGCGGCAGACTCGACAACCTGCGAGCCATCGACGTCGGTCACACCAACAACCTTTCCGAACGCCCGATCGGCCGACTTCTTCGCAGAACCAGAAAGTCTTTGGAGGGACTCGTGCTGGCAGGAAAAGCCAACCTAAGCGAACAGTTCTTCCTCAACGCGATCACTCTAGTGCCAAACATCCGGTGAAGATCCCACTCGAAACGAGAACGGCATACCGACGTCGCATGGCAATCGACAAGCGCAAATGCCTGCGACCGAGCGGAATACTAATTAACACTTAATGAGCCTATTCGTACAATGAATTGCTGAGCAACCCAAATTCTTTTGAAACAATTTTAAGCTTAATTGTAAATATTCCTGCCAGGATTTTTGTGTGCGGCTTCTCGAACGGATGGTTCGTGCGAACGAACATGAAGATACTCATCGACAACGTGATGTTCACCCTCGCCCAAAACTGCCCTCAACTTCACAAGTTGGAACTCCAGTGGGACGGCGATTGCCTGAGGCATTCCGAATCGAGCAACAAATTCATCAACCAACTGAGGTTGGCACGAATCTTCTTTGCCGAAACTTCGGTTCACTTGAATTCTTTTTTAAGGCTTCGATGTCCGAACCTGCAAAGCATAACCCTTGCGGACGGAGAATATTTTGAGCTCGTGAAGTCCAACTTCGAGAGGACTGGCAAAATGACGGTCGTCAGGACGACCACGAGTCACGAGACGAGCATCGCATCTCTTCTCCATCACTACAAACAACTCATGTTCAACTGACCAAATTTAAAAAATTCATATTTCAAGTACATTCAGAAGGTTTAAAACAACTGAGTTTCCTTTTAAAAATGATCAAATCTCAAGGTAGCCAAAATAAATGAAGCAAAAACCACAAAAAAACACTAAAACATGTCTCAAACTGATACGATATGCTAATCTAGGCAGTGTTTAGTTAACGTAAGGCCGGCACCCGAAACAGGTGAATTAAAAAGAAGCTTGAGTAAGGACAAGTCGTAGATAAAAATCTCAGCGAGAATAAATAATAATCTTTGGCGCACAGCGGAGGTTTGCCTCATGCAAAAAGTCTTATAGAAAGCAAACATCATTTTGATTGACTGCCAATATAAGAGCAAAAGCAACAACCGCAAGGCACTGGAACATGAAGAAGGCAACAACGTCGTGGGCTTGACATGCAATCAAATCACTCCATTTTCAAGGAGAGTGCTCAAATCTTCTGCAATTTTGTCGAGCACTCCTCTGTGAGGTCCGTTAGGCCGGAAACTGGCATCTAAAATCCCCTCGTTCAGGAAAAACGCAAAGAAACTCTCGATTCTCAAGAGTGACTTCTCGGTCAGGTGTCTAACGACGAGTTGTTTGAGGAGCTGTTTGCATTCGTTCATATTGGAGATGAGGAAATCTCTATCATATGTAAAATCCACTTGGATGAAACTCACTATTGTCATCATGAGTGAGTTAAACTTTTTCTTGAAGTTTTCTGCAACATCTAGTTCCTCTTGGTTGAACTGATCATTTTTGTACAAAATTCCGATTTTGATAATGGTTTTGATGAGATGCTTCATCACTTTCTCGGCAGTTTTTTTGTCCGAAAAGTCCTTTGCTAGGCGATACATATTATCCAGAATGCGTTTGCTAATATCATCAATAAACGTTGATATGACTTTGCGTGAAGTGAATTTCCCCAAAATTTTCTTCTGAGCTTTAACGCTAATACTCTGAACGTCAAGATGGTCATCCACTGAAAAATAAACGAGATTATGAGGGAAAAACCTAATAAGAGCATATTTTAAACGTACTTTTTTATTTTAGACAAATATCTCCACAAACAACTTAAGAAAAGCAAACGACTTAATTCATTAAGCAAAAGCCCTTATTTTGAAAAATCACGCGAAGTAACTGAAAAACCATCCACAACACGACGATAGCCAAGCCAGGTAATTCATAAACAGAATTTCCCAGCACTTTGAGAAATCTAATTTTTAAATGTATAATTTAAAAAAAATTAAATACAAAATACTGTTTAATTGTTATATTTAAAAATGCGCATTATTTTAATATTTATTACAAGTTTAATAATTTAATTATATTTTAAGACTTTGGGCTTCTAAAATGATTATATTTTATTAAAACAAATTCCGTAGCTTTTTTTTTAATTGATAGACTTATTATTCTATTTAAGATTTGATGTCACTTGCACAATATTTGTTTTTTCCGTATTCGAATTACTAACCTTTACAGTATTTAAGAACATTTTTTGAAGCCTCTGGAATGTTTTAAACATGCTTCGATTGGTATTTATATTTTAGCACAATATATAACTTTTTCAAGTTTGAATGACCTACTTTGCATATATCCACATATGAAACTTAACAAGTATTTTTGGAGCTTACAATGCTCATTTCATAGAGATTTCATTTTATGAAGGCGCTTAATTAGCTTGATATTACGAAGAAAGGCCAATCAACTAGTAATACAAGGAATAGGCTTGTAGGGCTTAATTATTAAGTTCTTATTATAATTCCCAGGCTTCAGGCTCTGATCGCATTAAATTTACGTTTTACTTTAAAAAAAATTATGTAACTGTTTTGTATAACAATATCAAATTTAAAGTGATTGACTGATTTGTTAAATGATTCATACACTAGTTAATGAAGGATTATAAGAAATTTTCATGTCATCAGGCGAATTTGAATGCAAAATATTGAGGAAGTTATCAAAGGATGGAGCCCGAGTATATGTGCTTCACAGTTCCTGATGAACTCTCCAGTGTGACTTTGATAGTCGAAGGGCAAAGATTGTATGTCCACAAGGAGGTGCTTGCTGCCTGGTCACCTGTGTTCAAATCAATGTTTACGAGGGACTTCAAGGAGAAGGAGTTGGGAGAAATCGAGTTGCCCGAAAAGAAAGTTGAGGATTTTGTCGAGCTACTTCATTGCATGTACCCCCCAATCAAGCAGATCACAGGTACTTCATTGGAGTTGGAAGAATGCATAAAGAACCATGCCCTTTTGTTGTCAAAAGCTGTCATTTTATCATTCAAAACTTGACCCGTGCCACCGTCTTGCCACAATTAATTATTGATGTTTATCATTATTTAGATGCCAATGTGTACCAACTGCTGCCATTGGTTGAGGAATATCAAATAGCTGAAGTGAAGAAAAAGTGTGAGGATTTCCTGTTGACAAAAGTGGGGTGCATGGAGCTGCTCGTCACAGGGCAGACGTACAATCTACCGCAGCTCATTGCAAGATGCATCGATGCCGTCAGATGTAAGAGTTTCACGGAGCTTCAGAAAGACCCCTTCTACGGCAAGTTGCATCCCGAAAACCTCATCAACATCCTGCAACTCCGGGTCCTCGACCTCGAAGCTGCCACCGAACAGAACAGGTCAAGGCACAGGCCCTGCTTCCGATTCGTCCAATGAATATTTATTAGGTTACCTCCGTCATTAATATATAATTAGACTACCTTTTCCAGGAAGTTCTCGAGCGAACGCGATGCCCGTCTCTACGGCATAATCAACGACCTCGCCTCGGGTTACGGCAACTTCTGCACGGAGTGCAAATCTCGGAAAGTCAGCGACGGTTGTACGAACTGCCTGAAAATGTTCCGAGACAAGGTGAAGGTAAAGTGCGACGAGGCCAAGACGTACAGAAATCAAAACCCTTTGTTTGGGAGTCCGGGAAGCTCTATCGCCAAGCAGGAACCTTCGTGAGGCAGGAAATGCTTTACCCACTCAGGTTGGAAGAGGCAACGATTGAATACAACCACTACTCATTCAACATCTAAGTCATTCCAAGTCGAGTCATTCGGTTTTTGAACACCAAAACGGGAAATAAAGATCTCTTTATTCAAACTCATTTGTGAATTGATAGGAGACAAACAATAGTCCAACAATAAAAGGTAGTTGCTTTTAAAATATCTTCCTCATCAGGATGAGTCACGCATGTTTGTTAAGCTAGCAAAAAGATCATGAGGCAGTACATTTAATTGTGTGATTACAGCTCTGGGAATGACAAGACACCTGAAAAATCTAGGCATGAGTCATGAAATGCTTTCTTAAATCTAATTGGCAATGACATGACCTAAATTTGGAAAAAAGTGGAGATCATTTCTGAAACTCATTTGATTCAACAATTTGGCAATAACACAGCAATCATGAATATGTAGTGTCACATAAAATAAAATGATGTGAATTATAAGCAGAAGACAACAGGAACGGCGATGTGGGAAACAGAAATTAGTGTTAGGACCCAGAACTGCACCGAGTATCACGGCAAATGTAGACATATAGTTAATAAAAACATGATGTATAAATGTAAATATGATTTAGAGTAAAACTTATAAACTCCCTCAAAACCTCATGATGCAAAGAAGAGCATTAGGAAATGGCTTCAAAACTACAATTAGTTTTATAAGAATGTCTTTTGATCTGTCACATTTGGCTCGTCACCGTGACCTTGTTCCACTATTGTTTCGAGATCGTTCAGCTGCTTCTGGAATTGCTTAGGTTCATCCTCAGACGTTCTGACAGCTCGACCCAAGATTTTACCCAAAGTTAGTGCATTGAGTGTGGGGTTTAGTCCTTTGGCTCGGTTGAGTTCCGTTTTGAGAATTATTTCGTTCACCACGACCGTCTCTCTTCTCATCATTTCCTCCACCTTCTCTGGCATGTCAGGGATTAAATAAGCCACCAAGCAAGATATCAAAACCACTAAGTTCTAAGAACAAAAAAAATATTCAGGACCAATACTTAATGATGAACTCATTTGTAACTTACCTCAAATACAACAACAAAGATAAACTGGGCAGCAACGATGTGCCAGTGCTGTGTTGTATACTCGTACCTGTCCTCAGACCACGGTGGGTGTCTGTAGTCTGCATACCTGAGGAAGGTAACACCAGCAGAGTTGGAAGCCTAGCTCAATGAATTGCACTCCCTCGATTAGCGTTAAAAGGCAAGAGTTGCAATGTGTCGCATTCGCAACCCAGCCTGCACAGACACAGGACACCTTTGGATACTAATGCTATATAAATGATTGTAGTCTCTTCAGGTCCAATTATAAAAGTAGATTGCTTAAGAAACTTGAATTATTGATTTAATAAAATATGATCAACAAATTCTAGGGTTAACTTTCCCTGATGCCATCAACTAGCAATTTTACATGATTATATTCGCTATAATACCTGCAGTATTGGGTGCCACTGTATTTGGGCTTGATGTGTGTGGGATCAGGAGCCATTTGCGGCTTGAAGTCACGAACATCAAAGTATGCGAGACTGTTGTTGACGAAACCTTCGAGCGTCCCGTTCTGGCTGTATACGCGCTTGAACAACTCCCTCTCTATGAAACTTGACGTGAAAGCAATGAGACAGGCCTGCCAAGCAAATGAAGTGAAAATGAAGCAATCAATGAAAAAGTTCAAACTTTAATTTTTCTTGTAGAAATGAAGAATCAACTTCTGACATTTGTCAGGATGGAGATTCTGGAAAGTGCATGCAGGATCTCATACCAAACACCTTGAAAATAAAATAATTATTAACATGCATTAAATAAAGTGTACAAGAAACAGCAAGCAATTTAATAAAAATTGCAATATTTATTTTAACTACAATTATTTAGTTATGGAAATTCTTATGAGCAGCTCAAAATTAAACTCCTAAAGCGGCCACAACAGAACGAACGACTTAACCACTCTGCCACCGACCCCAGTCAATAGAATTGGCTGACAAGCTAGTCTCTCTTTCAGCCCTGGCACATCTAAAATTTATTTAGGATGAAGAGTGCAAAAATAATAACCAATAGAAATTGCCCTGCTGGGAAGTGGGCGTCGATAGAGAGTAACGAATTTATTTGCATCCGATCTGAGTTCGATGATGTTGTTGAGGAGGGCAAAAACAGGTGCAAGAGGAAAAGCGGCAACAAAAAGTGTCACAAATCCAAACTGAATCACTGCAGTCAAACATTTGACAATTATTGAGGCAGTTATTTCTATTTTATTTATTAATGATTTAAAAATTGAAACATCAAAGATTAAAACAATAAGTCACTTTTGAAAATTCAATCTCATTAAGATTCAAGCTGTTTTTACATAAGAACTTTGTACAATTACATCAGCACTCTTGTTACATAAATGAGTTGATAAAATCAGATTAATACTGGTGATATTGCCGCTCACTCATTTCCAAATACTCCTGCAGAAGACCAAGTGAACCCATTTCCTGCAAGTTGAAGTCTTTTTCCCATGGTTTCAAATCAATTGATTTCTTCTTTCTCTTGCAAAGCGAGGTGAAACATTTCTTGAGACGACTGAAAAACAACAAGTTGTCCTCAAAGAGACAAAGAGCTTATAATAATAATAATATAATAATAATAATAATAATAATAATAATAATAATAATAATAATAATAATAATAATAATAATAATAATAACAATAATAATAAAATATCACAAAACCCTGGACAAAGATATTTTTAAAATCTCAGAAACAACATTATCATAAAATCTGAACAAACGGGAGGAATATCTCGAGGATGTTGTTCTGAATGAGTTGCTTCCCAATGAAGATGATCGCCAGTTGAATGCACAACTCCGTCAGACAACTTCCCCCCTCACACTGCAAAACAAATGACAAACAAAATGTTAGAATGACTAAGATCACAAGTGCTACAAATTGAATCTGTAAGTGCAATTTTAAATGTTCAAGCCATTATTAAATCATTTCGACGGAACAAATGACATGCCTCTTCAAGCCTCGCTCCAAGAAATTTTGAATAATCTGCTGGAGTCCCAATGAACCTGCAATTCAGAAATATAAAAAAATATCATTTTAAATAGAAATATTAAAATTAAAAAACTCATGAAATTCTCTTAAACACTATCACTAATATTCTTACAAAGTCTCACCTGCCCTTGAAGAAAGCGATGTAAAAGAGCGACGAATAATAATTAACGAATTGAAGGATGTACATCTTGTATCTGAGGCTGTTGTCGTGCTCTTGCTGCGTCCTCAAGCACTCCCAGTCCGTCAGTTTCATGGCCAGTTTCTCATAAACCTGAAGCCAATATCAAATCAGAGATTAAACACATTCATACTACAACACCTAATCCTCTTACGAAACAAGAAGATTGAAGATTTTGGTGATAGTCGCTACGATGACCAGATATTGGCGATAACAGCTGCGATAACCAGGTTATGATGTGATACTAATGATAGCAAAAAAATAAAAAAACAAACAAAATTGAGTATAAAGATGAGGATAAGGTTGATGATGGCAGCGGAAATGGAGACAACGAGAGTTGCATTGTTGTACAGGATGGGTTCATCAAGCATGTACAAGACGGCCAGAAGTGAAATTCTGTAAACAATGATTCCCACCACCACTGCCAGTGCCAGTAGAACCTGGATGGAAATGCAGCAACACATTTTAAAGAAATCATAGAGGGATGTTGGATTAAACAATCGAATTAAAATTTAAAATATTAATCTAAATCAAAATATCACTTATACAGATATCGTGTCGACTTATCAACATGTGATGTATAAACATTGAGAGTCCAATGAATGGCCTTTCAAAAAAGTGGAACAATTAATAATTATAAATTATTCAAATTGTTAGTGGAGCAATTATTCAAATTCATCTAACAGAAGTTCAACAGGTACAAAGCAGCCTACCAGGAAGAACATTATGGATGCAGAAGTCAGATAAACTGGTATCCTTCGCTTCCAGAATGGATGGTATGGTTCCTCTTTCTGAAAAGGGCCAAGTTAAGTTTTTAAACTGTCAACTATTATTAACAAATCGCTTATTTATTACTCGATGAAAATGAAATTAACGTTCATTAAATGAAATGACTGAGTGTTCACCCCTGTGGTAGGGTTTCTCTTCGTGTACTTTGATTCAGAAATCATGACAAGATACTCAGGTCTTGGTGGTTCCTGTTGATAATATCAATGATATTATATCAATGATGGTGATAACCAAAGTAACAAGGAATCATTGCCACCACCATCATCTTCACCATCAATCATCATCATCATCATCATCATCATCACCATCATCATCAATCATCATCATCATCGTCACCATCAATCATCATCATCATCATCAATCATCAACCCTCCAAACCTCTTCCTCTTCAAAGTTCTTCAAGTCCCACAAAAATTGGAGAGATGCTTGCTCCCTCTTCCAAAATTCAAGAAATATCGTTCCTGAATTTGTTTTGCAATAATATTAACACTATAGTTGAATAATTAATTAATTATTCTCATTATTAAAAATTTGCTGAAAAAAAAATACCTAGCAAAACAACACAGCACTTGTAAATATTAACCCCACAAAGACATGAAGGCGGCAAAGAAAACAGTGGCTGCGTTGTCAAAAAGGTGAGTAAAGAGGATGTAGAAGCACATTCTGTGGTAGCCCCAATAACCACATCTTTTGTAACACTTTGGACACATCACGAACATGTTGCTCTTGTCGCACGTCTCGTTCCTTCAATCCATTAATCATTTCATTCAGTGATTCGGAATTGTGAACGTTGAAATATTTTCATGATTATTGGTTCACTAGAGTTACAAGTTCTTTTGAAAACAATTCATCCGGATTGACTAGGCAATGTTGTCGTTTCATCAAATGTTGTTCTTACGTGAATGTTGTTATTACACCTAATGTTGTTGTTTCATCAGATGTTGTTGTTCCAACAAATGTTGTTGACTCACGCGATCGGATCGAGTCCTACTTGAACGACTCCATAAATAAAGACGAGGAGACCAACAATGGATGCAGGAATAAGTGCATACGTGTAGTAACCTAACCAAGCAAAGTAGAAGCCTATCTTCTCTCCAAAGTACAATCTGTTAAATAAAATTCAAAACAAATATGTTTTGCTCATATTTGTTCAACAATTATCATTTAAATACTTAGAAAATATTTATTTAGAATTAAGAGAATTTAGATTGAAAGAGAGCAACATCTAGATGCAGTGACATCTGCAAGTGATGCCAACCTGATGTATTGGAGAGGTTGTACTTTGTACCACGTGCGACAAGATGCCCAATTGTCAAACAACAACTTTCTGAAACTCATGCGTGACTGAGACTTGTAGTTTCCCTGAAATCAACATCACCATAACATCATTATTACAAATAATTATAAGTGTAATATTAAATATAAAAATTATTATTGCGTAAATAATTAATTATTATAATGGTTATAGTTAAATTATTATGACTGCCATTAGCAGTTACAGCTACAAACCTCGTGGAGAGGAAATGCAGCCAAATATGTTCCGTTGGCCAAAAGATTCTTGATGCCTATTAAATTCAGAATACTAACTTTATTTAAATTAACATTTTTTATTTATTTGTGTTTAATATATTTAAAATAACATTTCAGAAATTGCAAAGATTCAATCCAAGCAAAGTTGCCAACTGATAGATTCAATGTGTCTCAACAAATGTGGGAAATAAAGGATGTGCGCAAGGGGGATGTGTTGACAAGCACTCTTCCATATCATGCCTTGCAAAATACTTTAACATCGCATAAGTGTTTTAGCAGATTTTAAAGTTTGCACATACAAAGTTTAATACAAATAAAAATCATTTAATTCCAATGGCAATCACAAAACATAACGACTCAATCAAGATGTGAATGAAGAGAAAATAAAGGCAAAAAACCATTAATAAATATAATGACTAAGAAGCATGTTGAAATGAAACAATACAAGTTCTCATTAACCATCCAAAGCACCAACCTCCTGAATAAAAATTCAGCCAATAAAAATTATTTCAAATAAACAAAGACAATAAATTCTTCAAATTACAATATATAATGCAATTTATACAATTTATCTCCTTGAGGTTAAAATGTAAAATTGTATTTAATAAAATATTTGTATCCATCAAATTCTTAGTAATTCCTCGTTAATTGAGAATTGATAGCTGTCATTTAATTAAATAAATACACAGACGATGAAAGCTAATCCCACCGAAAGTGAAGAGGTTATTTTCATCGTCGGAGTACTCGGTCCTCCTCAAGATGAAATCCACGATTCTCGACCTCGCTGACCTCGAGAAGAATTCGTCCCTCGATTCGGGGATGTCATACCTGGACGAAAACGACATCTCCGATGTTAACAACTTATTTCTGATTAAATCATAAAGTCAATTTAATCATCCATAACTATCTGTCCAAACACTAATTGCAAATGTACCAATGCAACAATGCAAACTGCTACAGCTTACTAACCCAATCAAAAGTATGTACGCAACATGACTAACGGATAGTTCGTAGACTCACAAGTAACACTTTTCTTTCTGGAAAACACACGAGAACTTCTTCGTGACGGGCGGAACTCTCTTAGGATCCAATTCGAAGGGACTCAACACCCTCTTAAAACATCCCGTTATTTGACCCCAAAATCCGATGGAATCCATCTCTTCCAATCTCTAAGCACAAATCATTCTTTTCTGAGTCATCAAAGTGCAGGGATAACTGATTTGCAAATCCAAACATTGTAAACAAATAACCTCTTTTATGGGCATCCTCAGTTTCATGGAATCTGCATATCTTACAAGGACCTCAAATGGAGCATGGATCTTCACAAACTGAACATTTCGTCCTTCCTAAATACAAGAATAGAGATAAACAAAAAAATGGGGAAAGCTTTCAAAAGCAAAAATAATTAATGAAACAATATTAGTCATGTTTAAAATAATTTAATAAAGTCAAAAGTGATTGAAATAATAGTTGAGTTTGTAAATAATTGAATTTACCTTGATATCCTCCTCAATGACAAGCCCTTCGTTCCTCAAATTCTTGATGAAAATATTCCTCGCTTTTTCTTTTGCATGGGCCTTTTTGTCTTTACTTCTTGAGGGATTCCATGCGATAATGTAATCGATCCTACACACTCCGTCAGAGAAGAACAATTCTTTGCCCTTTGACCAAGATTAAATTATAAATCATTTTACAAGTCATTCAAATAACTTGAAAAATGTAGTCACCCTCTCAAAATCTTCAACGTCCCCAACAAAATTAAGAGTTGGTGTATTAGTCTGCTAAATATAAAGGTTCTGCTTCATAAAATGAGTAATTTTTTTTTTTAAATAATCATGCATTTTACCTGAGACACTGAAAGTTTTTCTGATTCATCAAATTCTTCAACTGCACTCAAAATGCAACAAATTCAATTAATACTCAAGAAATTTTAGCATAAAACCAGAATCCGCACCAAATCCGCTGCTGCAAGGAATTGTGCTTGCCTGAGTCACATCAGCAGCACTTTCTCTGTCAAAGCTGACTTCTTCATCATTCAAACTCATTTGGAGTTTTTAACTGAAAATAAATACTACTTACAGTATGCTATTTAAGGGCTTTCCACTTGATCTTCTAAAAGTTCACAACATTAAAATAAAATTCAGTTCTCAGGGGTTACAAAATAGTGTACTATGTAAATACATCAACAAAGCGAAACATTAGATTTATTTAGTTTTGATAATTTAGTTAATTTCAAGCGATGGATTTAAAAAAATAAAGTTCTCTGTAAGCGAAATTGCGACTATAAAAAGATTAAGACGTAACTAGAATTCACCTAATAAAATGATTTTAGGTAAAACCGTTCGAGACGGACGCACACATTTTAATCATGATTTTATATCTCAAACAACAAATTCTTGCAAACCCATAAAAAACTTTATCTCATTCTATAGCCACAAAATAAAGCATCGCACAAAACTTTGGGAGAAAAGCTGTGTGCACCAGACACAACTACCACTTTAAATGAATCACTAATAATAACAAACCTTCAAACTAGCGAAACAGATGAGAATAATAAATAATAAGTCATTAATAAAAAATAAAGTTGTAAGATGGTTCGCTTACCAAACACACACAAACAGAACACTTGCAAACCTCAGCAAGCGTTCACCTGGCCTCGACTTTCAATAAGAAACCAATGAGTTTGATCACAACGCATTAATATCTATAAAGATTTCGTAAATACGGATTCACTTGTTTTTTAGGTGGTTAAATTTTACTACAACATAAATAAATTTTACATGAAAATATATCTTTTGGGACTTGTTCTGACCACATAACCATAATTTCTGAGTGACATCTGATGTATGAAAATAATTTTAAAATAAAAAATATTACCTTTACTCCTAAATATATTTTTAAATGTTTAAGACATATCTCAGCAAAACTTTAAGGTTTTAATTATATTTACATAATAATAACAATCAGACGATAAAAACGCCTCGAATATGACTCTCATATATGAATATCACATTGATATTTCAAGAGATCGTCCATTTATAGATAGTATCTATCACTAATAATAATCATTAGATACCATTATCTATTGGTCTATTATCTATTATCTATATATGGTATCTATTAGATACCAATACTTTTATCACACTTCTTTTATCTGCCCCTCCTGCTAACTTAGTCTAACATTTCCCTGAGCAATTCATCATCATCATGTTTTCAGCTAGCTCGTTTACAATTTACAAAAAGCGCATTATTGCAATGCCTTTTTATTAATCTTTTTTATCACCCAACCTTCGTAAACAATAATTTATTAATCGTCTACGTCACATAGCTTACAAACGGCCCCTTCAAAATAGCCTGCTTACAAAATGGTCCTCAGTCAAAATTGCTCGATGTCAAACCCTGTCAACTAAAAAAAGCCATAAATACCAAATAATTTAGAAAATAAACTTGATTCATATGAATTTAATACATTAACGGAATCTAATTCCAAATTTAATTCGGAAAGCGAGATTTGAATGCCAAACTTTTGAGTTATTGGAACCGATAATGTTTGTTAAATATTGATAAATAATAACAGTTAATAAAATTTTATTTATTTAACAACTTTTCACAAATTTTCCAACGATGCAACACTGGCTCGGGGTCGCACAGTGGCAACAGTGGCAGATTTAGGAGGCAGAGCTACCAATATTTTTGTCTGAAGTCGTAAATTATTCAAATGAAATAAGCAAATTTTAATTAAAATAAGTATAATTTCTTTTTCTTAGATTTTAAAAAATCACATGGTCATGGGGGTTCCAACCAGAGACGTCATTTCAGCATTTTCCAAGGTGGTTAAACAGCTTGAGATGACCTTTTTTTTTGCTTATAGCCAAAATTCAGGGAAGGGGAGAAAACCCCCTCTAAATGTGAGGATACGACCTTTTTTGGTTTGGTCTAAAGTCAGAGGAAACCATTTCTCCATCCGCCCCCAAATTACGTCCCTGGTTCTAATCCCTAAAAAAACATTCTGGCGAGGAAGTATTTGATGATATCAAGATGGGTTGGGTTTCGTGGGGCCGTATAAGTGCAAAGGTTTTGTTAAAGTTCGACCAAAAATCAACCAAGTCGTAATTAGGTTTGTAGCCTAAGCACATCTAGTTTATTGTTTTGCGATAACCAATTGACTTAAGATTAAGGACCTGTGAGCTCTTGTAAAGCAAAACCATGGAACATTCATTTTTCATGATTTTCACTTGAAGTGATGGACAAGTTGGGAAAAATAAGCATTTGTAAACAGTAATAAATAAATCCCTTCTAAGGCTTTAAGGCCTGAGATGGGATATGACTTGAGACACGGAAGTGAGATGCACGGATTAGGATGCTTTACCCCAGGGTCATCCATCTTCCAAGCTCAAGAATGCAAGGTTCTCCCTTTTGATGAACGAGTCTTTCTACGAAAATGAGACTATTTTTGCCTCTCAACTTTCAAAATACATCGAATTAAAGTTCTCCGAGACCTTTGCTTCACTCAACATTTTCAGAGATGCGTTCAACCATTGAATGGTCGTCCTGCATTTAATCCGTGCATGGCATGAATTAAGATACATTATTCGAGGACATCGATCATGCGTAAATAATTATCATGTGACACGATTCTCAGTGGGACCAAGCAATGGATACTTCTCAATATTTCGTGCACCACCATTTAAGTTGGATTCACAAAAATATTATCTGCTAATTAATTCCCGACAAAACAAAAGATTGCATGTCATCTTATGGAGCTCATTACAGAATATTTGCTTGTCACTGTTGTTCATATGAAGACATTCAACTAATTGGAATGGCTTCATTGTCGCTAAAAGTTCAACACGAAATGCGATCTCAAATAATTTTTAAGGCGTCTATGCTCATTAATTTTGTCAACAAGTTATTAATTAGTTAAACAAATTATTAAAAATCTAATTAATTAACTAAAAACGCGTCATCATTAATTAATGAAAGGCATTCATTGAAGTATTTCGAAAGTTTATAATTTTGTGGTAGAAATTTATGTTGTTTGAATTTTGAAAGTCCAACATTAATTAGGAGATGAAGGAGAAATGCAACAAAGTGAGAAGGGATGAGCAAAAAAAAAGAATAAATAAGCAAGACTTTCCGAAGTCTCGAGACGAAGGTCTTCATTGTCTTGCAAATGACTCTCACGACGACGTGGAGATTCTGACACATGCTACTCCATGTCGTTGTAAGAAACGTCTGCATGAAGTGAATTGAACAAGTTCTTCGGATGCTCCCCTGAGAAGGTCATTGAAGACGAGCATGTTGAGGTCACCGAGAGAGGCGCAGATTTTTGTCTCACAATGACTGACACCATCATCCAGGATGCATTCAACTTCCTCCTCCAATTCCAGACAAAATTCCTCCACTGATTCACTCATTTATTCCAAGTTTCACCTGATGAGAGGAAGGTTCGAAGTGGATGGCTTGTATCTCTTCTGAGATGTCAAGAAATATTTCCACTTGTTTAGAAGAGAATTTGATTTATTTTGCAAATAAACAAGTTTTATTTCATAAAATTCTCGAAGGAACCTGAAAAATAATTCACTGGACATAAAAGGTACGCAGACGATGTCAGTCACGAAGATTTCGACCAATGAAGTGGAGCAGCATCCTGCCAACTACTACGGTGCTTTTGTGGATGCTGACTTTTCTCCCTTAAAAAGATTTCATTGGATATGAGTATCAAATGCTCCGCCCACTCTCCTCTATTTAATAAACGATGATTTTGAATTGTTCTTTAAAACCTTGTCTACACTCTGATAGAATATTATTAATTTCACTCCTAACATTCATGGATCTTCCATTTTCCATTGAAAATCTCATAAAACGTGGCACTGAGAAACAATGCGAAAAACGTCCTGATAACTGGAAAGATCAAACCAGCAGGATTCCAGGATGGAACTCTTTTCATGATTTTCGAGAAAAACATGCGAATCTCCATCGGATGTTGGCTGATAGCTACAAAACGTCCAATAATTTCTGGAGCTGCTCAGACCTTGAATATCGGAATCCCGGTTTCTACAACATGTTGCATCACCATCCCCATGGCATGAAGTGCAAAGGTCAAACATTTCCACATACAAGATCTCATCCGGCTCAGTGGTTTCAACGTCAGATGATTCAAAACAGTTTTATCTTCAATACCTTCAGGTCGTTTGTTTTGCAAAATAATTTCAAAGATGTTTCAAACGTTTCAATAAATTCTGATGCCAGATCAATCGATATGTTCAAATCGAATTCTTTGAAATGTGGCGTTGGCAAAGAACATTCAAGCGAGGAAGGCAAACCTCGTCACGTCTACAAGGATTCACCCGAGGAAGTTGTCAAGGTGGAGCAAACTCAAGAAGCTCAAGAGGAGATCGACGTTGTTCACGACGAAAGCAGCATCAGTTTAATGCCGGCCTCAGTTAACGAAACGTCCAACCTTAAATCACCGGCAAACGATCAGCAATCCTCGATTCAAAATAAGCAAAAGTGTTTCGTTTGTCCCGAATGTGGCAAGACTTTCAACGCCCACTACAATCTCAACAGACACATGCCCGTGCATACAGGGGCCAGACCTTTTGTCTGCAAGGTCTGTGACAAGGGGTTCAGACAGGCTAGCACACTGTGTCGCCACAAGATCATCCACACGTCTGAAAAACCTCACAAGTGCAAAACTTGCGGAAAGGCATTCAATCGTTCTTCCACTTTGAACACCCACATGCTCATTCATAGAGGGTACAAACCATTCGTCTGCGAGTTCTGTGGCAAAGGATTTCATCAGAAGGGCAACTACAAGAATCATCGATTGACCCACTCTAAGGAGAAACAGTTCAAGTGCGAAATCTGCCACAAAGCTTTCCATCAAATTTACAATCTGACCTTCCACATGCACACTCACCAGAAGAACAAACCATTCACGTGCAAAGTCTGTGGCAAGGGCTTCTGTAGAAACTTCGACCTGAAGAAACATTCCAGAAAACTTCACCAGTTTAGCGTCGAGGCCTCATCGAAGCTTCCTCGGCCTCATGTGAGTCTCTACACCATCTTTGGCGGCCAAAACTGCAACCAAACCCATCAAGTACAATATCGTCACAATTCTCAAGATGCCACAAATTTCGTTTCTCATCCTTACATTCCTTCACTCTACTGCTCCATTCAGCCGAATCCGGGCTCAATCTCCCTGAAGTCCATGACTTTTAACCTTCTTCACCCTCCCACGTACAGCTTCTTTTGAGTTTTTGAAACATTCGGACAAACTATTATTGGTGTCTTTTGTTCTCAGTTTATAAAAATTAATTTCTCACAAATATATTTCGTAAAGAAGGTTACCTTGTTATCATATGTGACTTACGATTACACAAGCGTAATACGCCCAATCAGACGTAACGCGAGTTACATCCATAATAATCACAGGGTATCTACACCAACCCATCAACCATCCATTCATCCGTAAAGATGGGCGGATCCCCTCCAGCCAGTTATATGTAACAATTGCTCGCAAGAATCCGAGCCAAGTTGACCAGTTTCTTACGGAGTCGATGTTTATGCGCCAAAACAAAATCTTCGGAAGGTCGATTTTGGTTTCAATGGCGGACAACTAAGGCGGAAGAATGCCATGCAAATTAGAGCGGTCATTTTCACGCCTTCAGAATGGAAAGCCCGAGGAGAATTTTGTTGCGCAAGTAATGAAAGGACTCAGCGTTTAATGGTTCAACTCCTCAATTGAAACTTGCCTTCTTTCTGAGCATGAAAACCGTTCTCACAGAAGGAAGGGTGGACTGAAGGATCCATTAAGCTTCAATTAGGAAAATGTTCTCAAGGGCTGCACCAGTTCACACGACTCCATTTTCATTCTCAGATACTCACTGGAAATACTTCCGCTTTTAAATTTCACCTCCAAGAGAACAAAAGAGCGTGAATTTCTAATTGAATTTCGATTGTCTCGACATATTTTTCTCGTTGGAAATCAAAGAGACCATTAATAGACACTTTGCATGGAACTCCACCTTAATTCGTCGCTCCGTTTCTAATTGCCTAAAGTTTGTTTTGAAATATTCACAATGCGACTGCTTGGAATTAGCTTTTGTCTGCTCAAATATTGACATGAGGTGCGTGGTTCTTCTCATCGAATATGCAAACTCCACGAGTTAAACCGATTAATAATTCACAGTTATTGACTCCGTTCTAAACTAGATAATTACAAGTCTGCAAGTTAAGTTACCGTGAAACAATTTAAGAGACTTCAAAAATAATGCACGCTTTTCGTCTTATGGATATCTCCGTAGAGAAGATCATATAAAACATTCAATTTATTGAGGTTTGTGGATTCAAAAAATACTGTTAAGTTATCTCAGAATTTCGTAGAAAATTACTTAAGATTGCAAGAGTATTATTTCAAAAAAAGTAATCAAGTATCGCAGGTAAACCTGCTTTGAAATATTTATAAATAAGTCGTTTGTAGGATTAAGAAGTACTTTCATTTTACGATTCATTAACTTCTTAGCAGAAGGCTTAATTAGTTTCTAGAGATTGTGCAAAACTGAGGCTTAAAATCCTGTGTGATCAATAAAAGGAGAATGCAATCGATTATAATAGGATAATATAATTTGTCCAGCAGTAATATGTTAACGACACTTAAAATCATAAATAAAATTTGTACCTATTAGTTAACCAGAATAAGAATAAGAAAGAACATCATTTGAAGAACTAAAACTAGAATAACAATGAAAAATAAAAATATACCATTTTAAGATTCAAATTTTCGGTGTTTGAAAGTCCGTAATGAAATTTCTTATTTTATGATATTAAAACATTATTTCAGTTTGAAATGAAGGAACGAACCAAAATGTTAAATTCTAAACTTGCGATTTTTAAAGCTAGAATGAGGGCTAAAATTCAAAAATCCTCACATTAAATTGAATAACTTGAATTATTTTGCGAACTAGAATAAGAATTATTACTAAATTATGTTGAAACACATCAAAACTAAATAATAATTAATAAAAATTATAACTAAATAATAATTAATAAAGATTACAACTAAAATAACGCCGTTTTCTAGTCAATCATTTAAATGAAACAATAAATTCAACCATTACTAATGTAAAAGTTAATTATATTCGTATAAAATCTGGATAAGATCACTTGACATTTTGACTGACAATCACTGAACTTTTTTTTAAGAATTTAATCATTATTATAAAGATGTTTTGGTACGTTGTAAAAGCAAAGTCGACAGCAAGTGATTTAAATGTGATAAGTTGTGATCAAATGTGATAAGTTGTGATCAAATGTGATAAGTTGTGATCAATTGGGATCATTGCCAAGGAAGGCTTGAATCTGATGAAATGATTTCTTGTAATCGGTTCATGTAAAAACATCGCCTGCTCCTTCATGAAATTAATTACTATTAATCCCTTCTCTTTTAAGTCGAATGTATATTATTGAAGCTCAAAAGCTCAAGAACTCATTATGTTCTTCTAAATACGTATTGTATTCCCTCCAACAATATTTTATATATTAAAAAAAATTAAATGTCGGACCTTCGCAACTATTTTTGAATCTCCCGTCAAATGTTGATTGTTTATGTCCTAAAGAAGGTGTATCACTTCAATACTTGTATATATTTATTTTTTCAGTTCTTCAACTGAAGATCGAATAATCTATATATATATGATCACATATGATTATATTATAATTGTAATTAAAATTGAAAAAGCAGGCAGTGTGAAAGTCCTCATCGCATTTTAATGACTCATTCAGATCCTGAGATCATCCTCGGACAGTAAAATAAAGAACAGCAGGACAAGCACGAACGTCCAAGTCCAAATCGACATCGTGAATCAATTCGTGTTTTTTTTGTCTCGAGTTTTTTATTTTTACTTTCTACTTTCATCTGCCCCATGGCTTCCCACATATTGTAGGGCTCGGATAATGATGCTCATCAGGAACCACCTCGACAAACCCATGAGGTACGAAACGATTTCTCGCCACAACCCACTCCAGGCGGTTAAAATTGGGTTTGTGATGTTTGCATGGATATTTGGCATGTCGTTCTTTGATGTTTTTTTCTCATGCAGACGAGATCATCTGCATCGGAGGTAACGGCGACAACATATTATATTATATATTATATTACGTTATATATTATATACACGCTCTTCGATCCCGGCGCACAGGGACTCTGGGACTCCATCGATGGTTTGGGATGGTTTGGGATTAGATCAATTTGTAGTTAAGCTACGCCAAGCTGAATAATGTTGCAGCAGCCGATTTTTAAATCGTAAGTGGCATTTATTATAGATGATTTACAGCACGAGGGTTCGCACTTGTCAACCTCACGCTTAATTTGTTTTCGGTCCTTTATATAAAATGTTTTAAACAAACACTGCCCTAAAGGGTAAAGCCACACGCGATTAAGGATATTCTGTCAGGTGGCGAGAATTTTCTTGACATTCAGTAGTAGTTCAGTGCCAGTGGAAGAGTTCGAAGTTCGCTAACAGGACTAGTTTTGAATGGGAAAACGTCATCATTAATGCCCTACAAACTAAGCCACATTTTCTTTTTTAACGATAATTAAGCAAAAATTAAGTAAATTGCTTTACTGGACTGCAAACAGTCTTGACTTTTGTGTTTTTTAAGGTTTAATGATTATGTGAATTGTTTTGGTATATACATTCATTTTATTTTTCTTGGTCTTGCCATTGGTGTTGTTAATATAAAATCAAAATCATGTGAGCCAGCCGATTTTGGTTACTAAGCCGTAAGCCATGTGCTCTGTCAATCCGCGGCTAGCCAGCGAAGAAACATGAAACATGCATTTTCTCTATCATCTAGAAATTTAAATATGATTCGATACTTTTTTGAGCTTGTTGCTAGCTTCTTTGCATTTATTTGTCTTTTATAAACAATTCAAAAAGAGAGAAATTGCTGTACATCCACGAGTGCGTGCACACTCGACTTACAACTGCACGTAACTACAGTAGATGTTTTGGGAGGAGCAAGATTAACTAGCTTAATTTTTGCTTTTTAACAACAAAACGTAGATATTGACATAATCTCTTGAATTAGAGGGGAGATTTCGTGACAGTTCAATACGCGGAGGCCTGACAAATCAATCTGAATTTACAAAAACTGTCTGGGGCCATTGAGAACAAAATGATAATTGCATCCTCCTTGAATAAACTCAGGGGTCATCCATAAAAGAAGCACGCAAGTGGGAGGTTCAAAAGTTGACTAATGCGGGTAGGTGCGAGGGATGATTGCTTTTGCGGAATCCGCACGTTTAAAAAATATTAAATAATTTGTAAATTACGCAATTTTAATATTTTTAATGATTTTATTTCCAGTATTTTAATATTTATTTATTTACATCTATAAAAATTTGCAAAAACTTTGGAAATAGTTAAAAAGAAGACTTGCCTCGAATCAGACAAAAATTTTCATCACGTTCTAAAAATTTGCAGAACGGCTACAATTGGATTTTTTTCAATGGAACAATAGAACTGCTTATTCATTAAAATAAATTTATACATAAATATTTTTCTGCGAAAATGTCCGCAAAATAGGGTGGCCACACAAAAAGCGGACTCGGGTCCTTCATACTTATATGAACAAATACCTGCCCACGTACATCACTAATTTAGCTTCTGCTCCATTGCCCAAACTGCCTAAATTGATTTCTTAATTTTAAAGTTTACTTGTCTCAGGAAAAACGAAGTAATTCTTAAAAAACCATGTTGTGCTAGTTGGCTCATAGGGCTGCGTTTCTGCGAACGGCGGTGAAAGTAACAGTCGTTAATTGTCGTGTTCACAATCAAGCTCGCACTGCCGGGGAGCGCCCTCGGGTAAGGGCGCTATATAAATGGTGGATCGATTAAGAAGTGCTATACGGATACATAAGGCACCCAAAAAATCGGCTAAATACAGGCATAATGTGCAATCTAAGCATCTCCTCATTTTAAACATCAGTTGGTTACTTGAACTTAAATAATTTCAAGCTTTTCTCGTAGAGACATCCAAACCTAAATTCTCTTTCAGCGGTTTCCATGACTACTCTCCTCACGAAATCTCCCGGATGAGTCTTTTGACTTTCGAGAGGTTTTTATTGAGTCTTCCACCCACATCTCCTGAGGAGGCAGAAATAGAATCATATTTGAAAAAGAATCGCATAGAATTGCAGCCCTTACGAGGGGAAGGAGTTATTTAAGTTCATATAGCTGGGGAAGTCGTTCATTAATTAAGTCAATAATTAAACAGTAATCTTTATCTAACCATTTATCATATAAAATGTCAGAAATTTCATTTTATGCAATAATGGCCATCTTTCTGTTGCTTGTCAACTACTCGAACGGGCAGATTTTTTTATGAACAGATCAAGCAAATGATCGTTTCTTTAATAACACATGTGATGCGCGTAGAAGCTTAAGATTTTGAAAATTAGTTCAAGCAGTTATGAATTAACTGAAGGACTACCGGTAATATTATAAATAAGTTATATTTACATGTGTTATAAAAAAACAGTTTAGCAGCTCTTTGTTGACGTCATTTAATATTTAATCTTAAAATCCTCATCCTCCTTGTTACCAAATGTCAAACTTAAAATACTTCTTGGTTATTTTGCCAAGATAATGTAGAAGCTGGCGTGTTTTTGCAGCTAATGATAATCCGTCATCCTAAACTCATCACAATCCACTAGCCTTAGTTAACAAGTAACTTTAGCTTGTCCACTTATGTTTCATTATTAACTTCAGCAACCAGAACGCCACGGCCCATGATTTATCATTTTCATCGTCATCATAGTCGTTGTAGTCATCATCATCATAGTCGTCAGCGCCAGCATCATTCACTAACAAAATTATAATTTGCATAGCATTCGAAATGTATTTAAAGCGCTTTATAAAGATATTGATAAACAATAGAAAAGAAACGCACATTACAATATTAGTTCATATAATTTAATTTCAATGTTTGTGAAGCTCACTATAATATTAGTTCATTTATTTGTCAAATTAGCCTCGTTATCTGTATAGCGCAAGGAATCTTGATATTCAGAATCTATTTTTAGCTCTCCATATAGCTCCATATAAATCCTATTACTCCAGTCTGTGGCGGCTTTTCTCTGTTTATTTGAGCACGCTGTGGACTCTAATGGAAGGCCAAGTAAACAACTTTATATTTCGTGAATTAGTAAGAATATTCTGAAATTGTTTTATAACTATTGAATTATTTCTTTGTTCCATTTTAAGAAAGAGAGATATCCTGCAGCTGTCAGCAAACGTGACAGGTTTGGCTGGAGCTCTAACTTTAAATTTGTTTGCATTAATTTTTTTGCCATTAATAATGTTAGTTCATAAAACGCCAGGGTCTTAACAGCTTCAATTTTTATATTTTAAAGTACTCGGAACAATAACGAAATGTACCTTAATTAATTGCTTTATTTTTGTCAAAATCAGATGTCTTCGTCAGATTGAAGATATTTTAAGCAAAACAACTTCTGACAAACAAAGGGCTCCTGATTTAGGGAGATGGAACGAAGTCGTTGAGCATCTGCAATTTAGTGAATATAAAGAAGGTGTTATAACTCGATATTGGGCATCTAGTATTTTCTCTGATTCTGAGACTGCGAAGGATTCTAAAGTGGAGGCAGTCATCCCAAAGAAAATTCAGGAAGCTGGTAATTTTTGAATGTTATTTATTTATTTATCACTCAATCATCTTAATTACCATTTATTTTCTATGAATGAATTAATGGGTGTGAATAAAACTATAAAGGGTTGCAAATACTCATTAAATGAATGCAGGATACAGCGTTCTCGATCAACAACAGAGAATACCAAAAGCATGGCTGGACATGACTGACAAGTCAAACATGTTTTCTGGAGATGCTCCTCACCGTCTTCATAAATTTTATGGCCTTAAGGATTTTGTTGTCGTGTCACTTGATTCTGATGCGAGTCTTGAGGCGGGACATAGATTGCTCGCGAGAATCATCGAGGTTGCCTGCAAGTGTGAAAGGCGAGTTGTTTTGTGCAATTTAATTTTTAATTAGCCTGTTTTAGGCCATGGAATTGATATTCTGTCGATGTATATTAATTATTGCCTTGATTTTGTTACATTATTAATACTGTTATCATCACCATTGAATCTCTTTTCAGCCAGCTACCAGTGTTTGTCCAATGTTCAGAAAATTATTACATTGGCTTCCTAGAATGTCCTGGTTTCAGAACATTCTTTAAAGCTTGGGGCTTCAAGAAGCCATCAATCAGCATGAGCTGGATATACAATCATTTCAAATACAACTTGGTTGGCTCTGTTCATGAATAATAGAATTATCGTTGATGATTTATTAATATTATTATTAGTTATCAATATTAATGAAGTGGCATGAAACTAATCCCATTTTTGTGGCTGCTATATGATATGTGATTACTTTAGTCTCTAAATTAGTAAAACATATTTATATTATACTACTTGTTTATATGTTAGGCTAATCGATATAATTGTCATTCAAAAAGTTGCTAGGAGACTACAAATTTCTAAGGCCTGTTAAGGTCTCGATACTGAGTTACTGCATTAACATCGGGGGATCATCAGATTATCCAAGCAAAGAGCATCCCCATGGTAGGTTGTTGCAGATATATTAGTCTAAGGGGTTGGTCATATCCTTGAAATTAAAAAATTAATCAAGCTTGTTATAAAACTTTTTATTGCATAATTACATTAATCACATGTGATAGCACTGCCATAGTTCATCATAGTGAGACTGCAATAGCAACAGTTATTAAAGGATCATTACAATATCTTTTACAATGATTTTTTATGTCAATAATACATTTTGCCTTTTTTTTAATTAGATGATTGCTAATTGGTTTTGGTTTAATGAACAGATTTGACCTCAGCAAAAGATTTTGTGGAATGTGGAGATCATTGGTGTGATAACAATGTGTGAGTTTATATTCACACTGCTTTTTTGTCCATTCACTCTATTTAATTTGTTCACATCTAGTATTCACTAGCTCATATAACATTCACGTTGTAGGGAATTCTACCTTAATGCTACTTGGTCAGATCAGTTGGAAACCATAGTAACCGATTGTGGAATCAACGAGTGAGCGACTCGAGTTTAATATATTGGCTAATTATTAAATATTGACTAACTATTAAATTCTTCATACATTTAATTTGACATTAAGGGATATGGATCCTCTGGATGCTCCTGAATGGTCGGTTCGAGCTAAAGTTGCAGAAACATCTGAAGTTCCACTGGGTTTGTGAATAACATTTAATCGTATAAAGAAGCCGCAATATCTTTGATGAAACACTAATGTTGATGTTGATAAAATCATTGCTATCATCACCACTGCTTAAGTCACCTTCATCATTGTTGCTGTAATCATCATTCTCATTATAAGGAGACTGTCTGAAGAAGTTTCTGAGTCTGTATTCTTCATCGGAGTCATTGTTATTGAATCCTGAAATCTCTTCAATGCTGAAACATGGAAGAATTTATAAACTAACAGAAGGTGGGTTGATTGAGGTTTTAACCATTCAACAGAACGGATGTGCTTGTTTATTTGGAATTATGTGCATTATTTTAAAACTTAACATGTTTCTTATTTTACTTGCTGAGTTTAACTTAGATAATTATGAACATTATTGATGTGATTCATTATGTAATATTATCACAAAATCATTATTATTTGTTGCTGTTATTCAGCAACATTTCAAACTTGATGTAATAAATTTTTTTTTGTAATTCAGCATGTCAGCAATTCATTTAAAATGAAACATTTCAGAGGCCAATGCATCTACTCATGCTTTAGTAGAGCCCAGGAAAGTCACCTCAAAACTTCTCCTTAAACCTGAGGAATCACTCATTCCTGCTGAATCACTCAATGCCATTCTTTATGTAAGTTGTTGATGATAATTTAGTGTTGCATGTGCTGCCCGTTATAGTGATAGCATTTGGAAAGGTATTTTTAGCTTGTAACAGGATGACATGTGACTTATATTACAATGATGCTATTAGAGGCAACATTGGTATTGAACTTCTAAGTTTGGAAAATTTAATTTCTGATTGGTGGATTCCAACTTAAAAATGTTTTATATTTGTTGAAATATTTCAAATTTTTGCTTGTTTCATGATGCAAAGTTACAACCAGGGAAACCAGGTCAACCATCGGTGAGAGTTTTTGTTGCATTGATTGCCCTGCGTTAGATTTCGATAAATAAATATGACGGAAGCGTTGGAAGCTTCTGAGGTTTATGACAAAAGTTTTGAATGTGAAGCTAGAGTTAGTCCAAAGCCGGATGTCAGGCGTAATGGTCGAAGAGATTCATGGGACGGGACTGCGAAGAGGACTGAATTGTTAGTTGGGGCGTTGGACGAGCGTTTGTTAGAGGATAGAGAGATTTTAACATTGAAAATTCAAGAGGAGAGAGAGATGCTTAGAATGAAGATAAATAGTCAGGACACTGACAAGAACTCTTGATGGAAGTCGATAAGTGGCCTGTGTTTTATTTTTTTGTGACGGATTATTGTTTAGCCTCAATAATTGAATTAATGAAGATTTTCAATGACATGTCAGTAACTTAGTATACATCACATGTATTCATGATTTGTCCTCCTGGAAATGATTACAAGATATGTTCATGTACTGCGGTTGTGCTGCGCACATTACTTGAAGATAGTACTTAGGGATGTGAATAAGCAACCGAGTCCAAGAACACGAAATATCTTTATACTTCTGCTGTGCGCAACATTCTTGACTCACCTTCTTCCGAAGCTGATAGGAAGGTGAATAATAGAACCACATCTCAGGGGTTGGGCGCGGGTAGCTTTAAATCGTTCGAGATACGTTAAATAAAAATGGTTCCCGATTTTTAATAAACATTTAAATAGTAATCCCTGGTTCTCTAAGTTGTGTTTTATGATTTATAATAGCTACTGTATTTTTAACTGGCTCGGTGGATTTATTATCTCCTTTTTAGTACTCCAGTACTCATAAGTCTTATATTTTCGCCCAAGTTGTTTTGATTTTATCAGAAGTTTTTTCGACCCCGTCCCTGCGAAATAAAAATACAAGTTATATATATTCTGATAGATATTTTTCAGGGGAATTCAAATATGTAACTGTCTTGGCTGGCACACACACGGATCTACCATAAAAATTTTTTTAAAGTTTTCAAGCATTAATTAAAATAGTTCCCGATGTTTAATTTTTTTTGAATACTCATCCCTGGCTCTGTAAACTTTCTTCTATTTTTCAAAACAATCCGCACATTTTTATCTCTATCGGTTGATTTTTAATCGCCTTGACAAAATAGCCCTAAAAGGTGGCTAGAACAGGGGCAGTTATCACCTTGGTAGAGTACATCCCTCCTAATATAGGGATAAGTCGTTACAAGCACAAAAAAATCGAAGTAACGCAACAAGATTCTATTCAAATTCAAAAGCGTCAATGTCAATTCAAAATATCTTTTGATCAGCAATAAATCATAACTAATTACAATAATCTCTAAAACTGTCGCTCACAAAACTAGTCTGCCACTCTCGCTCGCGACGCTTCACACTTTCTCTCTCTCTCACCAACACACGAAAACGCCGCATCACATTCATCACACCTCCGCGACATAAAGTAAAGCGCAATAATTAAAAAAATAAATGCATAATTAAATAGTCAGGGCACTGACACTAAAGAAACTTGGTCAAAGACAGGTACAGGTGAAATCGGTTCCGCAGGGGTTAGTATGGAGCAGATTTGTCTCAGGTATTTTGCATCAAGTATGGGCAGATCAAGATAACATGCAAGTTGCTGAATGGGTTATGTGCCTGCATACGGCGGTAATGGCAACAGTCATAATATGTCGAAAACCAGCCTGCAATGCCACAAATGCCCTTGGGAAGGGGCGCTATATAAATGAAGTACAATTATAATAACGATTCAGGTGATTTCAATTGGACCAGGCCATCTGATAAATCAAACCTTACTGTGAACAATGGGCGAGTAAGATTTGCAGTTAAAAAATTTCAAAGAACGGACTCTTCCGAGGTCAGAGCGGCTCAGACAAGTCCACCCGTGGACTTTAACTTGGGATGAGTAGTTTGTGAGTTTTTGAGTTTTTTTTGTCAGGCGACATTTTGATTTTGTTTGGTGAAGTTTAAGAAAGTTCCGAGTTTTTTCAAACTTACAAATACAATACCTATCGACATATTTGAGCTATTAAATGAATGCTTGCATAAATTATGTCTGTATGTGGGATTAATTTTGCATAAATTTAAATTAAATTAAAACTGTGAAATGATTTCCAGGGATAGTTGGTTACGAAATATTGATTCTGCATCAAAATGTTATCTTGATTTTGAAAAGCAAAAAAAGAACAGAACTGATATATTAAGTATATTGTTTGCAGTTCCATGACACATATGTAATGTCGAATTTAAATTTTAAATTATTTTCTGTAGAAGCAAAAAGTTCTGTTGGAAGGCTATTTATCAGTATACAGGAAGGAGTTAATTTACAGCTAAATTCTGATGGTATGGGATTTTGTTAAATTAGCCCTTAACTCTATTAAATTTTTTTTAATGAAACATGTATGAATAGAAATTTTGAAATGCATGTCAAGCATGTCAAATTCAAATGGCACCTTGAGCCTCATAAGACAATTTGAGTATACCGCTCTACAACTCCCAATTTAATAGTTATAATCGAACATTTATTCAAAACAATTCAATCATCTTTAGGGTTTTGTCCTGAGGTGTGATGTCTTCTTTTCATGACAATTTTTCGTATATCTTGCTGAATACATTTCAATTCATAGTTCCAACTTTGATTAGAATTTTGACTAGTGTTCATCTGTTAGCCTTGGTCTCTGAATTGTTTTCTTGCTTTCATGAAGGAAAATAACTGATCAAAACTCTCAAATCATCAATTCAATGGCGACAAGTACTTTGAAGATCGATATGTAAGTGTTCCTCCAACTTGTCTTGCTCTGCAGAAAGTTCTCCCGATTTCGGAGGGTCTAGTAGCGATCTTCCGTATCTGTACGGATCGCTAAAGAAGCTTCTCATAGCTCTCCTCCTCTCGTACTTCCTCTGTCTCCCTCTTTCAGCGCGGCGCAAGTCCCTCACTCGTCTCTTCACGTTCTCCCATAGGACGGAGAGTCCTTCTCTCTCGTCTTCTTTGGCCACTTTCCACCGACGGCGCAGCGCTTTCTTTTCGCCTTTGAGGCGTCCGAGTTCACGCTGTCGCCTGGAGTCCTTCATTTCCTGGAGTCGTTTGACAGGCATGACCCCAAATCTCTCGATAAACTTGTTATAGATAAAGTCACAGAAGGATTTCACTGATCCATTCCTCAGGCTTTTCTTAAGTCCTTTCTTAAGTTCCTCATCCAGTCCTGACCAGACTTTCTTGTCGTTTCCTCGAGGGAACCTTATCCTGCCTCTTGGGGGGTCTTGTCCTTGGCGAGAGACTCGGACACACTCGGAGCTGTGGTGTGACTCCTGTCCGGTGTTGTCCGGCGTTTTACCGATCTGCAACTTCGCAGTAGCACTCTGTCTCAATGCCTCACACCCGCAATTTGATTTGGTTTGGTGGACTTTGAGTCCCCTCTCGGTTGCGAAAACTCTTCCACACGTACATTTTCTAACTGGCACGCCATTGTCCTGGGCGTTATTCAGAATCGGAAGTCTGTTGGAAGCAAAATCGGTAATCCTTGAGTCCGTTGATGGTCCGTCATTCTCCCCCTCCTTTCGGCTGGGACCATGGGGGCATATATCCTTTGTTGTGGTTGTAGCATTGGGTTCTTTGTCGCGAACGGGGAGCTAACCCACTCGCGACCTCGTCTTTCCGAGATGCCACCTGTCTATCCAGGTCGTCGCCAGTCTTTCCGGTCTGTTCCCGAGCGCCAAATGGCCAGTGCCGTGATGTAGTTACTAGATACTCCGCCTTGGAGCTCCGACAGGGATCCTCAGAGGAGTTTCCCCCGTCTTCAAACGTTTCGGCTCTTTGAGTCTCCTTACGTTTTCGGGGGGGCCGCATCCGGTGATCAGCCGGATGTCCCTGTCGGTTTGGTCTTGCTGGACCCCACTCTTACCGCCGGCTTTGAAAGGCACTCGTTGGCCTTGTTATGCCGGTCACTGATGCCTGGACTGGAGCGACTGCGAAAGCTCTCAATGGCTCCTTCATGTCGCATGCTGTCTGTTTGTCGCCTGCAAACTTCGACTATGCGGGGCTCTCATTGGCCTTGTTATGTCGATCGCCTCAACCCCAGTTTGCCTACAGCGGTCATGAAAGCTCTCAGTGGCTTCTTCACGCCGCCTTAATATATGCAAACTGAGCCTTATAATTTCTTTGTAGCGGCGGCCGGAGATAGAAATTTTCGGGACTCGACCGCGGGCCTTTCCGAAGCCGCGGTTTGGACCGCAGTTCATATTGCTTCGCGCGTCCGCGGTCGGCCCATTTCTCCCGACAACACCGCGTCTCTCGGCCAATGGTTTGGCCCCGTCGTTCGGTGGATCATTCATACCGGAGACCGACGGCTTTCCCCGGTTTCCTGTAGTGGCCTGTTAAGACTTCTTCTGGCTTCTCATGTGCCAGATCCAGAATGAAGCCGCTTCAGCGGCCTCAGACATCCTTGTCATAGCCTTCGTTCTCTCCCGTCTTGACAATCCGATCTTAGTGAGGAAAGCGTAAGTCGACTTGCCGACCACGCCCCTTGCGCCAATCTCGCAAGGGCATACGTGCAATTGCTGAGCACGTGATGCAGTGTCTCGGTACCGCCGCAGAGCCGGCATTCGGTGTCTTCCACCAGACCCCACTTTTGCAAATTGTCCCTGGAGGGCAACTGGTCGTACACTGACCTTATCGAGTAGGCAAGTTGGAGCGGGGACATTTTCCACATGTCGCTCCAGGTAAGGGATCGTTGCATCACGTCTTCCCATGTCGTCCACTTACCCTGCTGTGACTGCTGAACTGCCTGCGTGACTCGGTCCTGTTCCACTTTTCGCCTCCTTTCCTGGATAATCATGGCTGCTCTGACTGATGAGCTCGCCTGGGACCATTTTGGCATGTGGTTCCATCCTACTGCATGACGGTCCGTCTGGGTAGGACCTCTCACTTCCTCGAACATCAGCTCGGCAACTGATTCGTCGATCTCCTTCTGCTCTCGGAATTTCCTTCCAGATCTAAGCAGTGGCTTGACTTCACGGATCCTGCTATCCGCGGAGTTGTTGAGCATCCACTGCGTTCTTATTTTGGAGAGATTGTATTTAAAGAAAAAAATTTATAAAAATTATATTACATGAATCGTTCAGTCGCTATTCTGATTTACATAGTCTATAAAAAATTTATTTTTCTTGATTTTGCAAACTGGTCAATCACTTAAGCAAAATCTCTTTTTCCAATGTCTCTCTTGCAACTCTAAGAAGAGCAAGGTCACCTAGACCAGTGGTACATGATCTTTTTTGGCAGAGGGCTAGAAACAGAATTTGGAGAATTCTCCAGGGTCGAGCGAATGAGACCGTGTAAAATAGATTCCAAATTTTATGCCTCATCAAGACAACGCCATCAATAAATGACACATGTACAGGAGAATAAGGACAAAGTTGTGAACTAGATGGGCTGATGTGCATGGTTAATCTTGACAATTTTAAGTTGACGGGCTGTCCAAAATATCGCACAGAATTTCGTAGAGCTCAATGCTATGCACTATTAGCAGCCAAAAACGATGATGTCAATGTCATTAACTTTAGCATTCAAAAACGAACTATCAGGAGAAGCGACAGCATATAAGTCCATCGATGCTGTAATGAATCAAGATGAAGTTGTCAATTAACCAACTGAATTTTTGAATTCACATGATTTGTCAGGCAAATCATTCCTTTAAGAAACATATCTACCACGATTTTGCACCGGAACTGTAAAGTTCTTCTTTCCTACCATCCAATTTGTGGCTCATTATCTTATGTTCATACAACTTTGGTTATCCTTATTTTTGTTTTTCAGATAATATACTATACTGCAAAATACAAATGGGAGTTCAAGAACAAAAAAGTAGAACAACACCAGGGAATCTCAATACTAAATGGAATTTTTCTACGCAGTTCAATCTGTTTGATATTGGAGAAGATGTGCTTCACATTGAAATACTTGCAAAGAAAAACTTTTCAAAAGATGGTTTATATATTTTTTTAAAGTTATCTTGCTTGTAACTTAAACAATATTGTTTTACTAGTTTCTCTTAGATGGGCTGAGATCACTGCATATGACATTGCACAAGAAATTCAAGAATCAAAACAGCCATTTATCAAGCATCTTTTACTCCATGAGGTTGATTCAGGAGAAATTATCATCAAGCTGGATTTCCAGTTATATGCTACTAGCCTACCTTAAGATAACATCAACAAACTTGAACAACGTGTTTAAATAATTAATTCAGGTTTCATTCAGTTTAAGAACACTTACTTTAAAAACTGCTTATATGATTACACCTTCTTATAGGGTAAAAATTTGTCTGAACATTTTTTTTCAAGAACGGAGTTGCACTGCTAAATTATGAACCCGTAAACTTAACTAAAGAAAACTGAAACCTAATAATTAGGGCTGCAGATTTGTGTGTTAACGGCAAATTTAATTGAAACTTTGTAATTGTAACTTAATTTATGTAGCGCCAAGGGCGCTTCTTGTAACAAGCACGACACATTGCGACTGTTGGCACTACCTCACTTTGCAGGAACCCGTACGGCCAACCTGCACGCCCTGCCTTAAATTTTTGCACTTACAATAATTAACTCGACAATCAAACTATCATTTTTAATTTGAAACACAATAATATAACTTGTTTTTGCTAACTTATTAGATTGGGAAAATATAAGAATAACGGAAACTTTTTTGGAGCGTTGCCGTTACGCAATTACATTGGTAAAGGTGCATTTCTTGTTCATAATACAAAACAGAAACGGACAACTTTATTTAACATGAAATAATTAACACTTTAGCAGAGGCGTAGCCTGGGTATTTTATGCGCCTGGGGATAAACTATAGAATTGGCGCCCTTTTCCATGTCTATATATTTAATCTTACTGTATTACACTAAATTTGAAATTGAAATAAAAATCAAATTTTAATGGCACAAGGCATCCATTTAAAAGTGAAAAACCATTCTACAAATAGTAGCGCATCAGTCACCCAATCAGTCAAAGATGATTTACATGCATAGTAGTCTAATACTGTCTAAAATAGATTTATTTTTCTTGATTTAACAGTTGCAAACTGATCAATAACGTCATCAAAGTCTGTTTTCTCAAGCGTTTCTCTTTCTATACTAAGAAGAGCAAGATCACTGAGACGATCCTGTCCCATTGACGCACGCAGATACGACAAAATAAGTTTCAATTTGCTGAATGACCGTTCACAGCTTGCAATTGAAACCGCTTATTGCTAACAAAATTTGTAGTGAAATTCGAAAATTCGGAAATACGTCGCTTCCATAAAGCACAATAAAACCAAGGAGATCCAAAGGAGTTTCTGGTAGAGTTTCAGTTCGCTTTCTCAGCAGCATTCTGCAGTCCCCAATTTCGGTGAAGAGTTCGTATCCATTAATGTCCATGTCGTAGAAAGTTGCAAAATCTGCACAACTTCGACGAATTTCATCTTCATCTGTGTCAGATGTCAGAAGAGTCCAGCAGAAATCCAAATTTTGTGTTCAGGTCTTTGAGTCGTGAAAAACGTGTTGACATCTCCTGTTGAAGCCTATCGAACACATTCTTCATAACACGCATTACTTCCTCTTCTGATGAGAGTCCTGCATCTCTTGCCAGTTCTCCAGGCATTCTCCTACGTCGCCTAATTCTTCTTTCTACCGGAATATCCCATGCTGTGCATTTTGTTCTGGCGTTTTCGACCGCAGCCAGACTCAAATCATCACGAAGCTTGATAAATTCTTGCTCCAAAGATTCAATATCAGTCGCAGCTTCCTTGAAATTCATGGTAGGATCTTGTAGGCGCTTCTGTGCACGATCAATTTTTCCAAGAACGACATTCCAGAAGTGTAATTAAAATTCAATATACAGGCCAGTAACTGCTGTGCACCAGTTCTAGTTTCAGGTGTCATAGTGGAGTCTTCCGATAATTTCTCTAGCAATCCAACTAGTTCATCCAGTCCTTCATGGATAGCTTTAACAGCTTCAGATCGTGCACTCCAGCGTGTTTCAGACTCTCTTTTTACTGTTATGGGAAGAGCTTTTTTTAATTCTTCCCAACGAATTGTTGAATGAGAGAAAAACGAATATATACTTTCAAGTGTTCCAAAAAAAGTTACGACAACAGGATCTTGCTTAGCTGAATGCACACCTGCTAAATTTAAGCTGTGGTTGTCACAATTGACGAACAGTGCTATGGGATTTCTGTCACACATTCGTTGTTGAAGGCCAGATATATGCCCAGTCATCACCTAAGCATTGTCATAACATTGAGCTCGACAGTCGGTGAGAGGCCCAATACTGGAACCGATATTAAGTTCTCTCCTAAACCGCTTGAAGATATAATACGGCGATATTTCGAAAATTAACTTCTTTTTAACGATGAATCGTTTCAAGTTGGAGTAACTAAATCATGCTACATTATGATAATATTTAAAATTTCAAAGCTTTAGGACGCTCCGTTCCAATCACATTCTCATTTTCGCTTTTATGACCTTATTATGTAAAAATAGTCACTTTGCTACTTTTTGGATTTAATTAATTTAAATTTTGCCACGGTGATTTAATATGAGTTTATTTACAAGGACTACGAAAAATTGTAATTTTTTTTTGTTTTAAAGCGTTTTCTGTCTATCCTACTCTTGCATCTTGCAAGAATTAAGCTATTTCTTTTGCTAAGACTGACTGCCTCCTTTGATGTATCAGAAGTCAGCTTAACAGCTTTTTCAAGTGTCAGACTGTGGCAAGGAATATTTGGAGTAGTTCCTCTATTTTTGACCATATTGGCTATGTCTTCATCTTTGAATTCTTCAACAAATGGCGGTTGAAAGCAATCAACATCCTCCAAGTTGATGAGGGTCGACCATTCCTGACAATTGAAGTTAATTGAAGGTATGATATTTATTCTCATACCATCTTTCCCTCTATGTCTAGGAACCAATATAAAGCTGGCTCTGCTCTCCAATATTTTCTTCACTGCCAGAGCTCTGTGATATTCCTCCTCTGAATAAAGTAGGACAGCAAGGAAATTACCAGGTTGAAGGCAGAAGCAGTTCCTCTGAATAACAGGAAAGGTAATTCCTGTTATGTCTTTCTCATTCAAATTCAGGAATTCAGATTTCATAGATTTATAATGATGGTCCAGAAAAACTTGATATGACTATTTGAATAAATTAAAATAAATGTACTCTATTAAAGGGTTTTCTAACATTCTTGTTAAATAATACTTCGATTAATAAATGTTATGTATATATTAACGACATGCTTAATAATTTGTTTAACATAAAATGTTCTGGTGGATTGTGAAGATTGTGGATAATGAAAATATAAGAAAACCCCCGAAAGTAAGTCCTAGCACGTCATTTGGAGCAAAAAATAACATAAGACACCGTCTTATTTTGGGGGAAACACGGTACTTTAATTATATTATGGTGATTCTGGATGTGTTGTACCTGGGTCGAGAACTGAGTGAGCTCTTATGTTGCCTGTGTTCTCCTCGGGTGGTGTGTAGCCTGTCCTCTGCTCGTGTTGTCTCGAGACCGATCAGACGGTCGCTGATGTTGGGTTCCTTGCATGTCGGGCTCACCAAATTTTTTTGCACTACAACATAAAAGTAGCTCGTAATTTTTAGAGGTTTATTAACAAGCCCGAGATAGAGTCCGGAGAACTTGCATCGAGAGTACCGAATTTCGTTTTCGTTTTTGTCATATAGGGCATCATTTCGTTTTCGGCCGCACCAGAAAAATTATTTATCGGTTCATTTTCGTTTTCGGTCAAAATTGCTTTTGGAAACCAATAAGAAATGAAAAAAATTTTTCAATTCAGTTTTGCCTATTGAGTGTATATTGCTTATATATACAGCAGGAGTCGGCAAACTCCCGCCTAGCTAATATCACGTCTCCAACGTTAACGCTAACCTTCCTAATAAAGTTATGAAATGAATGTTAGTAAAATACACGCACAGACTCCTAACGTTCACCAAATATAACAACAAATTTAAGATATTATCACTTCTTTGTCTTTAGTTGACATATTTACTGATAACGATTTTTTATGACATTGCCTGATCAAAACACCCCCGGCGACAAAACGACCCTGTCAAAACATAAAACTCATAAAAACAGTTCAATGTACTGTTCCGCGTAGATAATCGAAAGGTTTTGTGTTGAACAGGAGTGAATTTAGTTTCACGTACTTAACCATCGATAAGCTATATTAAATTGGAGCTCCAGATCAAACTCTCCATTGTTCACATTGCAACCTGAACTCAAGGAAGGATCAAATGAAAGACGAACTGAGGGTCTTGATGAGTGGTAATTTCTCAAAGTGCCTGATTCACTTTGTGAAGCTCGCATTTGCTGTTTGTCAATTGATAAGTTACATGCCCACCCGAAAAGTCCATGGATGGGGACAGAGAAACTAAGAGATTAGCTGGAATCCTAATGATATTTTAGACGATAAATCTTCCACTTAATGAAATTTCTTACGTTAATTTAGAGAAAGCAGGAAATGGCAGTGTCTGTGCCTTATGTTGACATTACGAAAATTTGAAATTTTTTTATTGTTAAGCAAGTACAGCTAGGGCTCATCTAGGGGAGCCGTTTAGTACTTTTCAAAAATCAGCATAAAAAATTTCCAAAATTATTTCTAAACTAACTTCTTAAAAAATCCGAGAATAATATTTATGCACAAGTAACGATTGTCCAGAGTTTATGGTAAAGTACAGGAAAGTGTCAATTTTAGCAAAAAAAATTTTTTTTTTAAATTCAATATTTAGGTGTCCATGTTCTTACAAGAGAAACAGAGTGACCTTCAAAGAATATTTTGTCTGCCAGAATTCAGCCTACCACAGGCATATTTGGCTGACATTTTCACCCATTTAACACGTCCCAAGAAAAGGAGTTCAACTGATGATTCATAATCTAGTTTTTGTACTTCACCAAATAAAAATTTCTTTGATTGCAGAGGGAACAGATCGACAAAGGCAAAGGCAGCCATTTCGGAATTAATCTTGTTGGTGCAAACGGCCATAGCAGACATTGCGTAAAGCATTATTAAGCGGTTTTTTTTCTACAGATCCATATTCTCTTTCCGATGATGACAAGTTCATTGGCCTGAGTTCCTAGTCTTGCACGCCTAGAGCTTGCGCGTGATGGTGCAAGTAGGACGAAGCTCAGTGTCCTGCAACGCCACGGATGAAAATACACGTCGTGCCTGAGGTGGCCCACATTCAGCCTTTCGCAGTGAATATTTTTCGGGGAGAGAGATGTAGCTCAGCCACAAAAACACCAAGAAACAATGCAATTTATTCATGGATATCACAAACAATTTCTAAGTAAATTTCAAAAGTATAAGATTCTAAAGACCTCTGCCCCACATTTGTTATGAGTTTAAATAATTTCAATCATCCTTGCTTCCCTCACATTATCATGTATTCTAATAATTCATTGACACCATCATGATCATCACAAGCGCAAACACTTATTTGGCATCCCCTAGCAAATTCACTAAGGTTGAGATTAAGATCCCAAACACCAACATTTGTCTGAGTAAATTGAATAGATCTGTGACCTGTCATCATGAAAACGTTGCTAGCAGCTGGCTTTTCAAGTCGAAAATTCACTGCATTGTCCTCTAATTTCAAGCATTTCTGCAGAGGACTGTGAAGAAAACCATTCCAAGCCCTCAGCTGATTTGGAAATTCAAAAGCTTGCTTAGGGATGCATTTGCAATTTATCAAAATGTTGTAAATATTTAAAAAAATCATATGAACGTTCACTTCCATACAATTGAAATAAGTAATAGCCTTCTTTTGGCAATAATGCTACAAAATTGGTAAAGTGCTTCTTTTTCTGCTTTAAGACCAATGAAGAGAGGTTGTTCAGGGGACTAACACTGACCAGTGTACAAAATAAATCAATGTTCATTCTGTCATAAAAGGTCAATTCAATAATATTTTCCATGCTTTCAAAAACTGCACTTTGACATCCCAAAAATACTACATCAAAGAGATCATTGCTTGGCTGGGAACCCAGAAATCCAAGAGGTATTTTTACACCCGCTTTCACAATATTATTATCTTTAGAAAAATTACTGCTTGGGAATATCACATATAATTGAAATGACTTGTGTAGGATTGAATCACAATCTTCAACATTAAGTGCAAAAACTTTCAAACAGTATTCTCCAACTTCTGGGCAATTGACAAGTATTTCAATGTAGTTATTTATTTTTGTCATTAAATTAGTGCAAGCAACTCTTTCTCCAGCACAATTTTCAAACTCAATAGACAATTTAAATTTTTTTAAAGCATATATTGATACTTTGACAGATCCATCTAAGGTTTCTATGAAAGGAGTTTCAAGAGAACTTTTAAGGCCATTATTTTTGGCAAAATTGGTATATCCCCAACAAGATGATGAAGGTATGAATGACTTCAGATAACCAAATGCCATCTCATTTTCCATTACAAACTCACAAATTTCCTCATGATGGTTTCCACACCTAATATCTTTTACATAAAGCACTAAGTGATATGTCCCCTGTATGGGAAATCTTATTTGAAATATAACCAAATCACTGTTGAAATAATGCATCACAAAGTTATTCAATCCCAACTTTTTATCATTCCATAAAACCAGTGAACACTTGAAAGATAGATGATCCCTCTGCAAAAATAACCAGACTTAATATCTTGTATCAAACAATAAAATTGAAAAAAAAACTGAAGTAAACCTCAGCATTTTGTTTTAAAACCACAACAGTTTCACCTTGAACTTTTATGCAATGCCTTGTAGGCTGGACTAACAAAAGATTATTCTTAAAATAGATTGGCTTCACATTGACTAAATTCCTGAAGTCTTTAAGTGAGACTGGTATTTCTAACAATTGCCATTTTAAATTGAAAGGAAAATGTGTGTATATAAAATTCCTTGGATCAGTTAAAAAATAATAATCTTCAACCGTAGATTCATACTGTAAATAATGAAATATATAACTTTATGTCTAGAAGGACTAAAACCTAAATGCTTACCAAATACAAAATAAAGAAGATATAATTAATATATGAATGTTATATCATTTAGCACAAAATATCAAATTAATCTTCATTGTAATTTAATGGTATTATACATTATATGATGGATAATATATAATGTTTGGAGGAATATGTGAAAGGCTTATGAAAAGTCCTTGTTTAAAAATTGTCTGACAAAAAGCAAGAAACAGCTGTCATAATATGGTGCCAGACTTGGAAGAAATCAACAGAGCCCCACCGCCAGGAAAATTCAGCCAGGCCCATGGCAGCTTTATATAAAGCTACAATTGGGTCCTGAAATCAGTATTACCGTATTTTCACGAAATAAACACGCGGACGAATATAACACGCAATTTTTCCAATTTATGTAAAAAATCACTTATAAAACACGCAAACGATTATAACACGCACCAAGCAGTTTCTAATATATAAAACAATCAAATATAAAAGTTGTAAAAAAAATCTTCCGTTGGCTGAGCGGCCGATGCTTGAAGTGATAAATACAGTGATATATAGATTGAAGTGCTCTTGATTGAAATATAAGTCAAAATCATCTTAGTCATGCAACGGACTATAATCAAATAAATAAATAGATTGAAATATCGACATTGTTAAGAAAGTGGCTGGTAAACGTAACTCGTACACTGTTGCCTACAAGCTTCAAGTCATTTCTAGAGCAAAAGACAAAGGTAACAGAGCAGCAGCTCGGGAGTTCAACGTTAATGAAGTTTCGGTTCGCGAATGGAGAAAGAAGGAATGATTGCTTGAGAAACAGAACCTGAGAAAACGTGCATGCCTTGGCCAAAATGCGAAATGGCCAAAGTTAGAGTCTGATCTAAAGCTATGGGTCTTGGAACAAAGGAAGAGATAGCTTTTGACATTCCCGCTAGTGAAAGCATCTGGCGCCAGAACTGTGGCAATAACAACAAGTGGTTACGAACGGACATGTTTCACAGTCATACTTGGATGCTCTGCGGCTGGCACCAAGTCAAAACCAATATTGATTTTCAAGAGACAATGCGAAAAATTTTCAGCATGAAGCTCTAGATTCAGAAATGTTCTCAAACGAGACCGGGGATTCTTTTCAAAGAGCTCGCGGTTGATCATGAATGCAATGACGGCTCATAAAGAGGAGTCAGTTAAGAAGATGCTCAACTTAAGCGGATGTCACATTGCAATCATCCCGGGTGGTCTATCATCCAAACTGCAACTACAAATCGTTGAGAAATTGACAGATCTGAGAAGGAGGAATGGATGCAGAATGGCATATACACTCACACACCGTCTGGACGAGACAGGAAGGCCTTGTATTCCGAGCACGAGCATGGGACAAAGTGTCTCCTGATTTGATTCTGAGTGGCTTTAGAAATGCTGGCATTAAGTCTACAGGAAAGGTATAAAGTGACCACCCGGACTTTGAACCAGCCTGCAATCCGGCAAGAGCCTAAAATGAATGTGAAGACTGTTCGACTTTTGACGGATTTGAAGGCTTAGCTGATGATGAGGAATAATTATTGGTCTTATGATTGATTTTTTGAATGTCTGTTAATAAATTGTTTAATAAAAACTTCAAAGAACTGGTTAACGATTCATGAGCTCGCTGCAATTGACCAAAATTGGTCACGAGTCGCTTCGATATTGCGTTCTCTCTTCAATTCTTCCTCGAAACTATTTTTATCTTAAGATTTGCATCAACTTCCTACTTTGGAATGCATATTGTTTACGCATAATAATTTGTAAGACAAAAGTGAAGCAATACTTCAAAGGACGGTAACGAACTCGTTAACCAATTCCATGCTGCAAAGAGTCCGCTTAACAAGTCTCTGTGTCCCATAACTCCCTAAATATGGAAATCACATATTTTAAATGTACAAATCTTAAGAGACATTTTTTAATATTTGAGATCAATTCTTGGAGTAGATGATGAAGTAAATCAGATGCATCATGCTGTGAGACACAGCTTCAAAGGAAAGTATAGCATTGATACATCAATTATAACATGAAATTTTATGAGATTTCAAGAACCATAAATGGATCATTGATCTGAGCATGAAATACAGCTCATGTACAATAACCTTTATAATTGCATTGAAAGAAACAAGGTTTTTTTATATAAATTGAGATCAATTCTTGAAGCAAATACTGAAGTTATGCATTTGTTCCATGCTCTTGGACACAGCTTCACTGTGAAGGTATGGCATTGTTGAGGTTCAAACAGTGCATCAACTAGAACATAAAAGTGTGGCCAAAAGCTGCATATAATTTATACCATCCAATGGGTTGCATGAATTTCTCTTATAGCAATGTAGAAAATCAAGTGACTCATCACCAGAAAAAACCAAAGCAGTGGTGGTAATTCCTTACAATTACCAATTTGAATCTTCATCATGAGTTCCAAGAGAATGGGCTAATACTTCCACTTTGTTTTCCAATAAAGACTGCAAAAGACTGTTAACTGACAATATTACCAAGATTGTAACTATTTTGTTTCATGCTTTTAAGAAGTGTTCAAAGAGTTTTTATAGCAAGACCATTAAGAGATTGAAGACATTTGCTACAATAAGTCCATTCATGTGATGTTTGACTATTAAAATATTAAACAGCACCAGCCAAAGCTGTCTGAACCACCAGTGCTGAAAAAAACATTGTCACACAATATGAAAGCATTAGCTCCAATTATAATTACGAGTAACAAAGAGTTGAAAAATTATGATGAAAATTCAGAAAATAGTAAAACACCCTACAAATTTCCTATAGTTACCATCAATTAATCTATGTTAAATTCAAGTTGACGTCATAAATTCGAGAGCTGGACAAAGCAATGATTAACGTGAATGTTTTGTCATATGCTTCCGTAAGCATATATCGAAAGTTCTTTATGCAATGCACTAACGCCCAATCAATTATAAACTATTTAAAATTAAAAATATAGTCTAAAGCTTTTACAAAAATAATCAACAGTCTGTGCTATCATTTAAATGTTTTTATTTTTTGTTGGTCGGAAATCAAATTCATGTAAATTTTATCTAGCATAACACGCATACGATTATAGCACGCATAGGGGGTTGCGTGGTAAGTAAAATCGAACATAACACGCGTGTAATATGGGTGAAAATACGGTATTTGAAACTCAGAGTTATGTTTATTCAATGTTTACTTAAAAGTGTTATTTATCAGTATCGCTTAAAATACTGCAAGTTTGCAATATTGAAAAACTTGTACAGTGAATCATACAGTAAAAGGCCAAATTTGCAAAAGCCCAGGAAAAAGCTTGGATTCCAATTTTTATTTACTAGTAGACAAAATTGCCGCAAATCGGTTATAGATGAGGTACATTTGATCAATCTTCTGAAATTATAATTTGCATTTTGTAAAAGAAATATTTTGGAATTGCAGGAATACTTGGCAATAAAAACTACCAGGAGCATTAAGTGTAAACATGCTTCATATAAAGTTCAGCAAAAGCCGAATTTCAGCAAAAGAATACGAAACGGAAAACTCAAACTAAAGTAAGCAGAGAGTTAGGAGTACCTGACTCAACAATTTGTAGATGGATCAAAGATGAAAGCAAATTAAGAGCTCTCAAGAGCTTTTAAAACTAATAACTGATTATTTTATTCCATCAAATGAAAGAATTTATGATAACTTGGAATCAGATATGGAACAGACGTTCGCATTTTTAAAAAGTGTAAAAAATTCTTTTACAATGTTTACAACATTCCCCAGCTAAAATTTTCCAAGACTGGGGTCAATTCCTTCCCCTGGAAGCACCAGAAGAATCAAGGAAATGCTCATAGAAGGATTTTTCTCTGAGGATTCCTGCTGAAGCTCAAAAGAGCTTCAATTACTCTATTAATCATTACTGATCTTGTGGCCCAACAAACAAACCCCCAAAAAAAATTTTAAATTATTTCTAAACAACTTTACATGCAATTTAAAATACATATATGCATACCATATCAAAAATATCCAACTTCCTTCCAAGGTGGCAATCAACAGGGTGCCATGATCCATTAAGAAATACCGCATTCCACAAATGCTTTTTTTCATGATTAAAGTCACTTTGCAATCCTTTTAGTAAACCAGAAATAGTAACGCAACCATATCCATTGAGACTAAAACACAATTTGAGAAGTAAAATATTTTCTGATAAAATTCTTATCAACTAATTTGCCCAACTTATAGAGTAAGTAAAAGAGAATAAGTTAAATTTAAGTCAATAGATTGCCTTGGGATTGTTGTTATAACCCTGAAAAATTCATTATTTTATATATAAAACCTGGCAATTGATTGATTTGACAGCTTATATATATATATTAGGGCGCCACACAAAATTAATTTTTTTGATTTCGTGTTCCAAATGTGTTCATAATAAAAAAGAAGGAAAGTCTTGCAAATTTTTGATGTATTCTATTAACTTTTACTGGTCACTCAACGCTGAAAAACTTTTATATGATTAGGTTGACTTGTCAACCAACGACTTCTTCAAAAATCAATAGTTCAATGCAAAATTTTAAATTTAAATATCTTGATTTAGGTCTATTATTATCTATCGACATCTATTATGTATCTGGTAGTTCTGAAAAGATAGTGTCTAATATCCTTGTTGACTTTGTTGCTGTGGCAATAAGGGCAGACTTGTTAGGATTTGCAAAGTCATGGCAATGTTTCTCTATCATTTGCAACAGGAACTGTTTATGTTCCTCTTGAGCTTTTAGAACCATATTGAACTCTTAAATTAAAGACATTCCTTTTTCATCTGCCGTACCATAACCAGGGCTGATTTCATCTGAGTCAGAGAATACTAAACTGACTAGGTATCGATACTAATGGTAGTTATGATACTAAATACCAAAGTCTCTTAAATTCCTGATCACCTTCGCTCATCTTCTACAATTCACCTTCACCAACCAGTCCATAAATCGTCCATCATCAACCGAGGCTTTTCTCATGCTTCACCCACTTGTCTGGAACAACCTGAATTCCCATCATTCATTCCCAGCTGACATTCAAGCTCTTACAAGGACATCCATACAGAAACCAAAGCGCCTCTGACGCTAGGCTTAAGGTGCTATAAAATGAACTGTTATTACTATTATCATTATCATTATTTTTTTCTTCCTTTATTTTCTCAGCCTTTCAAAAGCAATCAATGCACAAGAAATCGACTCGAAATTGTAAGAGACAAAGAAAATCCTCATCAAATTTTAATGTCTGCGTTCAGAGCATGAGATCACCCACGGGCTGATAAAAAAGAAGAATATAGAAGAATATATAGGGTCAACAAGGCATTCCAAGAGTGAGCAGCAAGCATCAATTTCGCGAGGTCTGACATTCAAAATTTAGGTTTCCTCCTTTCTTTTGTCTGCCGCACCTGTTGGCTCTCCAGATCCTGTAAGTGTCCTGAAGTGCTTGAATCATGACACTCCTGAGGCACCATCTTGCAATAGAGAGCTGCAGCTCTAACTTTTAAACATCTGACATATTGGCCACTGGCAACTTCGGGACAGCGGCGGTTATCCATTCACTTATGCCCCTGCCCCCGGAGAATGAGCGCAGACCGTATCCATCCACTGTCCGATATAAACTCTCCACAACTCCTCTTTTCCACGCATCCTTTGACATCGATGTGATATCCTTTCCGAATTTTATGAATTCTTTCATCAACATGACGTTATCTTTGAATACGTTGGCCATGAGGTTGTCGTTTCCTCGATGAGACTCAGGCAGAATTCCCTTTAATCTGTGAATGAGAAGACATGGAACCCATTCTTTAAGTTGAGTTATTTCCATGCCCTCATATTTGACGGGAGTATGGTAAAAGGGCATCGGGACATCCTCCGGAATATGAACCCATTTTTTTGTTGCCTTCCTAATAGTGGTGTCAGAAGATGCCAAAGCTTTAAGAGAAATATTTTTGAACATAAATGTGTGGACAAGACTTGGTATTAAGTGAACTTGGAGGCGAAATATTTTTGTCGTCTGATCTTTTCTTCCTTCTGTTTCGAAGTTTGCATCTTTTTGTTGTGGAACTTCCTTTGGACTTGGCTAGTCCCGTCATTTGCAATGCTTTTATTTGAAGTCCTGTCACTGAATTTTGGTTTCTTTTTAGTCCGGGTTTGTTCAGATTTGTGCTAAATTTTTGTTGATATCCGTTTTTCATATTCTCGGTAAATCAATCGTTATCATTAACATTATTATTAATTATTATTATTATTATTAAACTATGCAGTTCACTCTGGGTCCCCTTAATTGTAAAAAAGATGATTATTGTCAGGCAAACTTAATCAGAACATATGGAATCCAGAGAACAAGACAACACTGTAACATAAAATTGGTTTGGTGCCAGTAAGTATTAATATATGTTCGTGAGATTTTGCCTGTGCACATTTTATTATTTGAGAACACAAAGGTTATATTTACAGTATTTTTGCAATAAAATTAAATTGTGTTCGATTTATTTCATTATTGATCTAATCTATATTTAATTTTGATATTTATGATGATGAAGACAAAATAGTTGTTGGTCTATTGACTCTTTTGAATTTAAATAAAATTGTATTGACTTATTTCGCAATTAATACAAACCTTATGTAATTGGAAGCCCATGGCTATGTATAATAACTTGAATAAAAACCATTTTTATAGATTATAACTTATTCCTAGCTTTTCAGAATTACTACAATTAACGATAAGCGATCACCATAGTTTATGGGTCTCCAGGCCAATCATATTGCTGTAACCCTGGCCGGAAAGCATCAAAAGGACAAAAAGGCATTAATAAATTTGTATATTTAAAATATACTTAGCTATTAATATATTATATTAAAATATTAATATAAACATAATTTAATTATTATAATTTTATTTTTATAAAATGTATATTTTATATATTATGTATACAAATTTATTTATAAGTACTTATTGATTTAGTATTTCAAGGCTAATTTGAAATCATTTATAAATCAAGCTCAGGACACTTTTGACTAGGGCTGAGCAGTGAAGTAGAAGAATTTGAAAGTCATATCCAGACAACAGAAACTCACATCCCCAGTTGTAACAGAATAACTGAATGCACGCACTAACAAATGTATTAGCTGACTTACTAGTTTGCAGACCCCAGGTTATTTCATTATGTTATTTACCATTGTGCTCTATCAGGTCAAATTTTAAAGATATTGTCAAATAAAGGTTTTTATTCTTAAATAGGACTGTAAGCTACTGAGAATAGCTATATAATATCGAAATAACCCGGGAGTCCTCAAATTAGTAAGTTTAATAAGTTTATTGGAGCAAGTTAACAGAACTGAATAACTTAAATGTTTAAGGATTTGAGGTACCCCTGCTGGAAAGCATCAAGGATGCAAATGGATATATGGGCCTTTGAGTTGTCTGGACTCTCACTGTTTGTCAGGACTTGTTTGTGTAGCTATAATGTATCATTACTTTGTAGAAGAAGATACTGAATATAACCATAGAAATAATTATTTTTGCAATAAAAACTTAACAGCTCATATATAAAAATGTATAAATATATATATATTAGGGTGCCAAGCAATTATATGGCGAAAATTAAAATACAACTTTTTTTTCATTCGAAAACCCTCAAAGTTTTCCATTTGACTAATAAACGAAGCAGGGAAAATCTCGTAAATGTGTGTTAATATTTGCTGGTGCCAAACCGATTTTTTGTTAGAACCTATTCATTGCCCTGTTCTCTACAAATATAAATTCAGTAGCACTTGAAAATCATGTCCTTTATGTAATTTTAGGTTTAAACACCTGACTTTTTTTTACTTTGAACTTTATTACATTAAAAGGTATTTAAAACGCCGGCGCTTGGAACGTCGCTATCTTCGTCAACGCAATGACGTCGCCAGGCAACTCTACAAGTCTGCCAAGGAAACAGCCAAGATTGCAATCCTAAACTCAAGGGCCTCCTCCATCAAGGAAGAACTCAAGTCTGATGTAAATCCCCGTTCCATGTGGCACTCTCTTCACAAATTGCTTCACACCCGTCCTCCTCAATATTATACCGACGGTGAGTGCTCAAACTTGGTCAATTCTTTTAACTCTTTTTTCATCTCAAAGATTACCAAAATCCACGAATCAATCGCCAACACCCTCGCCTCATCAACCATCTCATCTTTTCCAGCCAGGCAATTCTCAGGCACCCCAATCTCGGTCCTAAAACCTGTGTCTTCGGAAGAGGTTCTCAAGCTTATTCACTCACTGCCCAACAAGTCATCTCCTCTCGATACTCTTCCTACTCCTCTTCTCAAGAAATTCACTCTAATTCTATCCCCAATCCTCTCTAAACTAGCAAACCTATCTTTCAGTACTGGCACTTTTCCGTCCATATTCAAGAGGGCCCAAGTCCTTCCCCTTCTAAAAAAGCCAAGCCTCGATCCAAGCTGGCCTACCAATTATAGACCCATCTCCAACCTTTCTACCATGTCAAAACTGCTAGAAAGACTCATTCTCTCCAGAATCCGACCTCACATCACAGCATCCTCTAACTTCTCTTCTCTCCAATCTGCCTACAGACCTGGTTTCTCTACAGAAACAGCCCTTTCACACATCTTTAACAATCTCACCGACATCTGTGGCAAGGGCAATTGCGCTGTGATGGTCGGACTCGATCTCTCGGCTGCCTTTGATACCATAAACCACCAGATATTATTGGAGAGACTTCAGTCTGACTTTGGAATCAATGGCCTAGCACTCTCCTGGCTACAATCTTACCTTTCCAACAGAACCCAATATGTAAAACTAGGCGATTACTCCTCCCCTCCAGTTGAACTACTCGCTGGTGTTCCTCAAGGCTCTGTCTTGGGACCTTTGCTTTTCACAACCTATACTTCACCTTTGTCTGACATTATTCTTAACTTCAACATATCCTTCCATCAATATGCCGATGACACAAGTCTTTGCTCTATTCTTTCCAGCCATAACATCTCAGATCAACTCGAGAATTTGAGGAAGTGCACGGATGCCATCAATGATTGGCATCTTGTTAACTTTCTCCAACTGAATCCTCAGAAATCTGAAATTATGTTTATTGGCACACCCACTCGCCTAAAAACTCTGTCGCCTCCTCTTTCTATAAGCATCGCTGGCACCCTCCTTCCTTCCTCTACTACCCTCAAGCTCCTTGGTGTTATTTTTGATTCACACCTCACCTTTAAAGAACATTCCGCTTCTATTATCAAATCCTGCAATCATCTCATCTGGGCTATCCGGCACATCCGTCCTCTACTTTCCTTTGATATAACTTCCGCCTTTGCACGCTGCCTTGTTCTCTCTCACTTAGACTATTGTAACTCTCTTCTTTATGGCACATCTGCTTCTTTAATTCAATCTTTGCAACGCGTTCAAAATAAGCTTGCCAAGCTCGTCCTCATCAACTCTACCCTCAATAGCATGGACAGTCTGAAAAAATTGCACTGGCTACCTATCCATAGTTGTATCACTTTCAAAATTGCCCTCATGGCATATCATACCTTAGCAACATCCACCCCACCTTATCTCCATCATCTACTACATCGCCGCCAAACATCTGGTCTTTGTTCATCGTCAGCTACTCAACTTCACCAACCGGTACATAAATCATCCCTCCCAAACAGAGGCTTCTCGTACGCCTTTCCAGCTGTCTGGAACAGACTTCCTTCTACCGTCAGAGCCCAGCCATCCCTGGAACTCTTCAAACGCCACCTGAAGACCCATCTCTTCAGGACTTCATGGGACAGCAAAGACACAAGGCGCCTCTGACGCTACGCACACGGCGCTTTTTAAATTAATTATTATTATTATTATTATTATTAAAAGAATTAAATATTAATAGCTCATCTGTGATTGAATTTAGACATATGTGACTTGTTTGCAACATGTAATTTCTTGCCTAAAATACGCTTTAGCTTCCAATGCTTTTTTATTATGTTTCATGAGGTATTGGCACCTATAAACAATGTGCAATTGTATTAAAATATCATGTTTGCAATTATCTGAAAAACTGTTAATGATAAACATGTAGAACAAATATTAGCAGTAATCCAAACCTGCACAACCATTCAAAAGCATGTGCATGAGTGGTTATTCTAGAATTAACCCTTTTCAGAATGCATTCCATCACATAATTGTTCTGGTTTAGAAGAGTTCCTCCCGCAACAAGCTTGAAGATTTTTCTAAAAAATTAAATCAAACTGTAGTATCTGCAGCTTAACATGATTTTAACATGCATAACATCTCTTGCAGAAATACCACTCTAGCACTTCATACTGCATGTATAGAGTAAAACCTGTGAGAAAAAGTGGCCCTATGGACAAGTTTTTCCTATTCTCAGTGTCTGTTAAACTGAAGGAAATAGTAAACCCAAAACAATTCTTTGCAGAAATTGCAAACTGAATACGTTTTTTTTTCATAGTAAATCATTAAAAGATCACAGAGCAATTATAATTTATTGAAAAAGTTAAAATTGAAGATTGTTTGGCTTTTTCGAGCCTAAGGGACGATTGTTGGCTGGGGTTAACCAGGGCCGGGGTCTGGCCACCCGATCGAGTTCTATGTGAAGCTCTTTGGCTATTCCAGAAGTGGAAGGGATGCTTGGCCCTCTATACTGCAGTTATGAGCCCCTTTTTGGTTCAATAAACGGTTAGACTACTCAATACAACTCGACGAATTGTCCTAGCACCTTTTTGAGATGGCTAAGAAAACTTGCTAAGCTGTATGGGATTACTATTTGGTAAGTCCAGAGCACCCAGAAGTTGTGGAATGTAAAATTTACGGCAACAAGATCAGACAAGGAGCTCCTGGTGCACCATCCTTGAGGGATCATTAGGAATCCAAGCACAAGCAGGAACATTTATAGACGCCTACATGAAAAAAAATGAACAGGCATTTTGGATGACCCTCTTTCCTTCAGGAAAATGTGCCGAAATGATCTGCCGGCCTTAGCAAAGCTGGCAAAAACATATTTGAGCCCACCTCCCAGCTCAAGTGACAGCGAAAGAGAATTCAAAAAGGCACAGTGCATCCAAAAGGACAGGGTGAGGCTTCTGCCAAAAATGTTGAAACACTGCTGTATCTTAAATATAACTTAAGAGCAGTGTGTTATTCCAATTCTTTGCCCAAAATACCTGAAAGTTTTATTACCCCGAACGACTATTTGTATGGTAACTTTGAGCCAGAATAAAAATTTGCATGTAAAAAAGTGTTTAAATTTTGTGTGTCGGTTAAGTCATTCCCTTGCAAATTTTAACCAGGGTCGGCAAAATGGCCAGAGCCAGGGCCCCGGTCAATTCCTACGAGAGCCTGGCAACCAGAATTACAGTAATCAAACTTTGAGGGAATGAGCTGAAATATGAGGGATATGAAAATTTGATGTGTTACAAATGGCTTAGCTTCCTTGAGGATGTGAAGCTTGGCATAACATGGCAACTGATTGACTTATAGTCAGGGATGTATCTAGACTGTCTGAAAAGGTTATACCTGCCAATTGAAATCATAGGGAGCAATGCAAAGCAGAATACCAAATCAAAGTGATTTGTCAAGGTTAAGCTTGATTGGTTCCATGAGACAGGTCAACACTTAACAGACAAAACCTGAAACAATCTCAAAGTCACAGAGGCCACAGATCTGGGTATCATTCACATACCGATGGCTCGAGAAACCATGGGTGGCTACAACACCTGCAAGGTCTGCAACATACGTTGGAGAAAAGAAGCGATTCCCATACAGAACCAACAAGACCACAAAAATATGGTCCACAAAAAAAAAAGAATGTACTGTGCTGAGGATGAAGATAGTATTGTTTGACTTCATGAAAGGTGTACTGTGAACCACTTTAAACAAACTTTCCTTAAACCGAATTTAAAGGTTTAAATAGAAATATCTTTTCAAATATTGAAAATAAAATGGTCTAGTAGCTTTCCCATAATAGAGCTTTCAAATGCCTTCAATTTGATGTAAATGTCATCTTTCTAGGTGTTACAGAATGGTACTTACAGCTTCTCAACCATAGCAAGGTGTTGGCATTTGGCCAGAGTTCAACACCATTATTTCGGACACAGATTACCAAAAATTTGTTTTTTAATTTACCCATCTAGGTCAACGACTGTGTCAAACTTCAGCAAATTCCAAGATGGTGTTGTCAGATGTTGTTTTGATTTGATGCAGAATGACCAAATAGTGAAAACATATGTAAAAGTTAAAATTAGATCTTTTATAATGTTACAACATATTCAGAATGGGTCAGCACTAAAGAAACATGTTCATTACAAACTATAACAAATGTTTAAAATTCTGGAAAAAAGAAATCAGTAATTCCAGCCCAAGCTGAAGTCAGAAATAAAACTTATGATGACAAAAGTATGGATTTAAAAAAATTCATAACTAATTTCAACATTGTGCCATCTACCAGTGTTGTAAAAGTTACCTCATTTTGGTAACTAGTTACAAGTAAAAGTAATAGCTCAAAAAGCTACTTAAGTATAAGTAAGAGTATTGTCTTAAAAAGTTACTCAATTAAAAGTAAAAAGTTACAGCATCCAAAAGATACTTTTAAGTAAAAATTACAAGTAACTTTGATGCCGCCATTATTGTTATCATACAGCATTCTTTTGGTGTTTTTATTATTTATTACAATCACAAACATTTGTTAATTTTTAACATAACTAAGTCCTCGAATAGTTTATCACTCATTATGGTCCTTCGGCTGTTCATACCAGCATAGCTGAATAAACGTTCAACAGCTGCACTAGCTGGCAGAGGAGCGTTCAACTGGATAAATAATGTTCATGTCATCTGATCAGTCTTGAAGATACTGCATCAGAATATCAGTTGACCTTGTGCAATTGAAGAAACTATATTCAACACTGTCAGCATCGGATGAATGAGATGCTTTCAGCTCGTCCTCCATTGCTGCATTAGAAGATGCTATTTTGGCTACCAGTTTCTCATGAAGCTTGACAACCGTTGGCAACAGATATCCCATATTCCTTAACTTCTGTTGGATGCATGCGTTCCACGTGCTTCTTCAAGTTAGATGAAGAACCTTCATATGCTGAACATAGTTTTTTTCTGTTGGCAGAGTAGGCATGCATACTTATATGATTTTCCTTTGATTGAAATCTGAACATTTTGTTTAAATACGGCCACGGACTATCTTCACGCTTGTTCCTCTTATCTTCGCTAACGACATGTCGGTGATTCTAGCAGCGGTCGGCAGCGATGAGGGGGATCCGGTTATTCGCAAAATTTGAGTCTCGTAAACATAGAAATTATATAAATGATACATATTTCGAAAGGGGAGATAATGATCTTTCTGAATATTATAAAATTATTAAATTTACTAAATTTTATTATTATAAAAATTGCTTGCAAAAATTAATTTGTTATAAACTAAAACTTTTTAACATAGAAATCTATTGTGGTTTGTATCATCTTGTAAGGCTAATAAATATCTTAAAAATGACATATACCATGGTACAATTCCATGTGCCAAAGCTGAGATATCACGCCTCAAAATTTTACAGACGACTGAAACACTGCGGTTATGTCTTGTGGCTTAAGTGACTTATAAAACATGTGACTGCTACGATATCTATTTAGCACTGTAGTGCTGACATTTATCTTCAAAATGACACATAAAGTTATTAAATTACTCGCTTTTGAATAGAGATATCCCACTTCAATGCGTCACGAATGATGACCGCCCAAGCAGTTCATATGGTTTCCGACGTCGCCAGGTAGACCATATGGGCTGCATGGAAACCTATTATAGAATATATCATCTTGTAGGGCTAGTAAATATTTTCAAAATGAAATATACCATGGCACAATTCCATGTACTAAAGTAAACCGCAGTGTTTCGGTCGTCTGTAAAAATTTTAATTTGTGTCTAACCCTAGGAGGTTCGAAGAACAAAAAAATGCGACAACGTCATGGTCAAAAATCTTTTTAGTTGATAAACCAATGTTAAAATAAATTACACTAAAATAATCATCAAACATCCCTCTTAAAATCTCATTGGCCAGATTTTTAAATTGTTTGTTTAAATTTAAATAATTTAACCTCAACTTTTCCGAAAAACAACAAAATGCGACATCGTCATGGTCAAAAATCTTTTTAGTTGCTCAACCAATGTCAAAATAACTTACACCAAAATAATCATCAAACAATCCTCTTAAAATCGCACTGGCCAGATTTTTAATTTTTTCCGAAATTCGTTGCAAACTTGCTTTAAGTATCGACAACTTTTCCGGAAAGCATCAAAATGCGACTTCCTTCATGATCAAATATGTTATAAGTTTCAAATCATTATTTGTGGGCAAGCTAAGATGCTAATTTGTAAATATATTGTAAGATATGTATTTTGTATGAAACCTTTTTTCAGCTTTAAATTTTCTGTAGTTTTATTGAAAAGAGCATATCGACCTCAACTTTTGTATCCGATTCTGCCACCCGAATACGGTTTTTGTAAAATAAACAGTTTTTCGTATAATCTGGAACTGGAACATAATACAAACAAACAAATATCTGTCATCCTTTAAATTTAAAAAATAATAAGCCACATATCTTGCTAACAACTTATGGCTAACTTTTTATGTAAACATCATTTGCTAATGATTTTGAGTTTAGTGTCACTAAGCGCATTGCGACTGTCCCTAGAATTAACTTCGGTTTTGATTCAATGAATTATTTAGACCGCAAGCCACAATGACAGGTAGTGAAAGTATCTTTGAAGTTAAGCAATCAAACGGAAAGTTGAGCCCTTTATTTTCTTGTAACTGATGCATCTGTAGAAGAAAATGACACAATTTACAATTGAAGAAACAACTGATGTAAATTGAAGTACAACTGAAACGCAATTTTTTTAACAACTTTATTGCTTTATCGAAATCTTGTAATCGCTACAAATTTGGGAAAAATCTCAATGCCGAAAAAACTCTACAAATGCACATATTATTATTATAGTTGGAGGGCATCGAAAAAATATTGCGAAGGCATTTCACTTCAATGAAACTTTTTTGAGCGTGGTAAGTGAAGTTTCACCACAAACATGCGCAAAAGTTTCAGCAAGTCGTCGACAATGATCGGCAGAAGAGTTCTTAAGAAGAGACGCAATTTGGGGAGGGGGATTCGAAAAGACGAAAAGAAGCTAGAAGCTAAAATGAAGTCAAGTTGTGCGAGGGTTGCTACTCCTTGGAAAAAATAAAATAATGGCCCCGTTGTTAAGTATGATCAATAACTACTTTTTTGTCGTGCCAGTCAAACAAGCATAATTAGCGAAATAGTTTCTGCGGACTTTAAATTGGCGATTTCCCCTAGACATGAAATAAAATGTAAAAGTAATATTGATCAGTAGATCAGGGAGCATAAATATATTATTAAATATAATCTTAAATTATTCAAATAATGGTGAATTGCCTCACCCTAATAATATAAATTCTTCGGAAAGGAAGAAATCATTAAACAATCTGAGGAACAGGCATAGCCGGCCGGACTTGAACGTTCCTTTTGTGTGGCTCTCACATGTTACGCTTCAATTGCTTAGCTGTAATGTGGGACTGTTAAGAATTGATAGTTTTATTGACATTCATCTTTCAATAATTAACATTCAATTAATAGTTAAATATACAAGTAAATTGAAAACAAAATGAGAATCGACTTTAATTCATTGAACATTTTTTTTTATTATGCCAGGAATAACTGAGATTAATGTTAACACAAGGAACCTTACTAATGTTAAATTAACTGCTATTATTATTGTCCAGTTCAATGATTCATTACGTAGGTTTCGACCAACCTATTAAGAAGACACAACTTCTTCGCAATGGCAGGAACTTCATTCACAACCGGATGTTTCTCAACTGTCTCCCAAGTGATTCAGATGTGGGTGGTTTGCATACTAGCGTACGAACAAAAGGTTGCGATTTTGGAAAATGACAAAGATTACAACTTTCCACCATGGAAGATCTTGTAATCATGAAATTTTTGGTTCTTCTCTAAACTTCTCCATAGTCTTCATATTTTGATTCTGAATCGTTACAAGTCAAAACCAGTCCAAGCTCCCTCCGAACATAAATTGATGCGATATGTATAAAATAATGTTTTTATGCTTAAAAATAATAGAAGATAATTTCTTATCTCTTCATCTTCTTCATGAAAATAATAATGAACGAAATCATGACAAGTTACATACCATCAGTATTGTGTCTAAGATTTAAACCTAATTAGGAAAACGATCAATATTCACTATTATAAAATAATGATATTTATTTAAACTTTCGAGCAGTAGGAATTGTTTGTTATCTGAAAGGGTCACTACGGACATTCCTCGGAAGTGTTTGTTGTCCAAACATGTCCAACCAATATTCACTATTATAAAATAATGATATTTATTTAAACTTTCGAGCAGTAGGAATTGTTTGTTATCTGAAAGGGTCACTACGGACATTCCTCGGAAGTGTTTGTTGTCCAAACATGGAATGGTGAATGATGGAGGGAAGATATTAAAATCCGAGTATTCCATTCGAGCCACATTCCTCATCTCTCGTCATTCCGCTATCGTCCAGAACTTGCTGCTTATTGCAACCACATGATTTCTCGAATTTCAATATTCCACTCAGCGAACATCAAAGACTTTATTCCTGTATAGTAATATAGTAATAGTAATCCGTGCAAATAAACCGAATTTCTAAACATTTTACACTAATAAATTATGAATGTTACCGTTTTATTCGTTTACCATAAACTAATGAGGGCGTGGTGAGTGAAAAAGATTGATGGGCATTTTAAAAAAAATCATATAAATTAAGCAAATCTCTACATTCTTTTGAATGAAAGTTTAAAAACGTTCAGCAAAATTGTTATTTCTCATATTTTCTGTAGAATTTATCTGGCTCCGGGAGACGATAAACGAAAATATAACTTGTTTTTTTTGTTTTCATTTTGAAATTTATTTAAAGTATTTGTCTTTATCCAAACAAACTGACAAAGAGCTTATTTTTAGGATGAAAATCCTTTGATTTGTACCAATAAAAACACTTGTGATGGATGTTTCCAGTGTTCGCCAACTGGATGATTCAAACACATTACGAACCCCAGTTATTCTCCATAAATAAAATCAGCGAGGCATTGGTTACTTTAAGAACGATAGCTGTCAATTTTTATTTGATGAAATGAACAGAAATAAGTTGTTAAATCTGAATTTATTAGAAAATTATACCTCATAGTAACTGAAACAAAAAATATGAATGTCATTCTGCGTAATTAAACCCAGCTAGGGTTCAGCGTCAGGTTAGTGAATTAGTTGGCAGGAAAGATGTGAAGATTATTTCTCGTAATAATCTTCTCATAGTTCTAGCCAAGAATGATGCTGAGATAGAGACACTATCTCAAGTTAAAGTGTTGGCTAAGCCGAAATACTGCATTATCGCCGTCCCCTCCGGTGTCGATAATGAGACTATAGTGGAATGCACTGGCTGCGAGTGCGCAACCAGAGTCCTTAAGAATGTCGGAGGAAAGAAGGAGGCCTCTTCTGTGGTCATACTTAGTTTTAAGGGTAAGGTCCCTGAGAAAGTGAAGATTGGCTACCTTAGTTTTAAGGTCAGACCTTATATAAGGGAGCCAATAAGGTACTATCAGTGCAATGATTATGGTCACATAGCCGCAAATTGCAGTGGTAAGATAAAGTGTCCCAGATGCCTGGGAGAGCACTCTCTGAAAGAGTGCCCGAATAAGGAGATCGAGCGACGCTGCGCGACATGCGAGAGCACCAGCCACCACACTGGACAAGCTGCCTGCCCGCAACGTAAGATAGCTAAGGAAGCTATTACGCTGAGAGCTACGAAGCACATAAGTTATGCTAAAGCTGTTGAGGCGGCCACGAGTAAGATCGCAAGAACTGAGACCGCCCCAATACCCTCTGTTTTGGAGTCGACTCCTGCTGACTCCCGAAACAAAAAGAGAAGCGGAAGAGAAGCAAAAACCGCAAGCGTAAGGCTAAAACTGCAGTCAGCGACAGCATCCAGCAGCCCTTCTTGCAATCTTCTGCACGAACCTCCATGCAACCCCCTGGTACCGGGGGAAAGCCTGAGGACTTGCTATTGCACGTTCCTGCAGGCTTTTTTGCTGATATTATTCGAGCTATTACCCATCAGGTAAACCTCAAATTCAACGGAGGAGAAAGCGAGAAGCTCGCAGAGGTGTTCACCTTCATCTTCATGACGGTTCTCCAGTCCATGAAAGGAAATACTGTCTCGGAGGCGTTGAAGGACGCCACTACAAGCTGCTTCCTAGTAAACACGGTCCATCATGGATAATGCCATAAGCGTTATCCAATGGAACTGCCAAGGCATTCGGCCTAAAACGGGTGAATTCGCTTCTTTTTTGAATTCTCTGAAAATTTTGCCAGATATTATCCTGCTTCAAGAAACCTTTCTTAAAAGCAGGCACTCTTTCAAACTTCAGGGATATCAAATTGAGCGATTTGATAGGCAGGACGATGTACCACACGGGGGCGTACTTACATGCGTAAGGGAAGGTCTGTCATACAGATCCGTTATCGCATCCCAGGACCCTCAGTGTCTCTCTACCACGGTCATGACGAAATCAAGGAAACTCAAGATTGTCAATTTCTACGTTCCTCCTGGAAAATGCTTTTCAGAGGAAGAGCTGGAAAAAGTCTTGAACCACCAAGATGCCATCATCTGCGGGGATATGAATGCCCATTCTCCCATATTCGGAGCTCGCCACTCTGATCGCAGAGGTAAGATAGTGGAAGACTTGACACAAAACTTGAATCTTGTTATTCTTAATTCAGGTGAAGGTACACACCTTATAGCAAGTGGTGGCACGTCCCACATTGACATCTTCCTGGCCTCTCCATGCTGGGCGGCCAAAACCACATGGAAGGTCCTCAACACAAGCCTTGGCAGCGATCATTACATCATCCAGATGGTGATCAATGACAAAGTGCTTTACGAGGACCTGAGACCGGCAAGAATAAGCCTGAAGACACTTAACTGGAACTCCTTCCATGCTAAGTGTCTGTCCCTCATCAACCAGGAGCTACCTTCAAAAGACCTGGAGGAAAACGCAAGATTCATCACCGACAGCATCGCCAGATCGGCCAAAGACAGCTCTCCGACTCACAAGGGGCGACGCAGTAAGCCCCTTGTACCTTACTGGAACAATGACTGCAGGGAAGCAGTCAAAATAAGGAACAGAAAGAGAGCCGTCCACCGTCGACTTCGAAGCGAAGCAAGTTTTGAAGAATACAAGAGGGCCAAAGGACAAGCTCAGTGGACTATTAAGAATGCCAAAAAAGAGTGTTGGCAAAAACATTGCGCTGGTTTTGATGGTGCACTGGCCTCGGAACTCTCTGGAGAACCATCAGAGGGTTGAACGGCAACTACACCAATCCACCAATTCCTCCGATAGCCTCAGATTCTGGGGATCCTATAGGAAACTCAGAAAAGGCGGAAATGCTAGCCCAATCCTTTGCATTAGCCAGCAGCAACGCGAATCTTTCCCCGCTTTTCGCACAAACCAAGACTAAATGGCGCTTGACCCCTGAACTTTTCGCCCCAAAGGACTCGCCCCTCTCGGATCCCATCAACATTTCCGAAGTTATTGATGCACTGAGGAAATGTGGGAATTCATCTCCGGGACCTGATGGCATCCACTACGAGATGCTAAGAAGGCTCCCAACCGCAAGTCTCAAAGGGATCGTAGTTCTCTTCAACCAATCCTGGTTATCCGGAATAGTCCCTGGTTCATGGAAGAGAGCTATAGTCGTTCCAATCCCAAAGAAAGGGAAGCCCCCCGAGTTGCCTTCCTCTTACCGCCCCATCTCGCTGACGTCCACTCTTTGCAAAGTTCTGGAGCGGGTGATTGCCACGAGACTAAGATGATTCCTAGAGAGCAAAAACCTGTTGAACCAGTACCAAGCTGGTTTCAGAAAAGGTCGAGGCTGTGTGGACCACATAGTCAGACTAATGCAAGATATTGCCTCATCCAAGAAGCAGATGACTCTTGGAGTCTTCTTAGACCTGGAAAAAGCTTTCGACAATGTTTGGAGAGAGGAGATCATAGGACAACTTTCCGAGATGGGTGTCAGGGGCAAACCACTGGAATTGATCCACAACTTCCTCCAGAATATATGTATTCAAGTGAGGGTTGGATCAGCTCTCTCCGAATCAGTCGTATTAGAAAACGGCACTCCACAAGGCAGCGTCCTCAGTCCTCTTTTATTTATCATCATGATGAATGCAATTCCAAACCCACAGAAAGGAGTCGAGTTGTCCATGTATGCCGATGACATTGCTCTATGGACGACCGGGACGTCCTCAAAAGCAATGACAACACGCATGCAAAAGCAGCTTAACACTACGGCTAAGTTTTTATCTGCTAATGGTTTTAAGATATCTGCGTCTAAATCACAAGCAGTTTTATTTACAAGCAGCTGGGTCAAGAGGAATGAGGCCAACATCAGACTTCGCATCGGAAAGGAAGAAATCCCTCTGTCTCCAACGGCCACCTTCTTAGGAATCGTCCTAGACTCAAAACTAAGTTGGTCTGCTCGCGCAGAGGCTGTCAAGACACGTTGCTTGAAAAGACTCAGTGCAATGAGAGCTATCTCGGGAAGCTCATGGGGTGCTAGCAAATCCACTTTGCTACAAGTCTACAGAGCCACTATACGCTCCGTCCTCGACTATGGCTGCGAGGTGGTAGATCTGGGATGCAAAAAGATCAGGGACACCTACGACAGGCTTCAATACCAAGCGCTGAAGATCTGTTGCGGTGGCATGAGGGGAACAAGTGCCTCGTCTCTACTGGTGGAATGCGGTGAGCTTCCCCTCGACCTACGTCGTAAGAAGCTCATGGCAAACCACGCCCTCAGGTCTATTGCCATTAAAAATGAATCAGTTAAATCTAAATACTTCATTTCAGACGGCAAAAAGTCCAAGTCTCAAGCTAGGCTCCACTTCAAGATTAAGAAACGAGGGGAGACAACCCCGTACGAAAAAGTCGAGTCCCTCCTTCCGGCAGACATCCTAGGAGATATCGAAGAGGAAACTCCCACAATTTCTCCTTGCAGAGGAAAGGAAACCGGTGATTGACACCTCGAATCTCTCCTTCGCATCCGACGACCCTCTGAGGAAGCTGGTAGCAATGGAGAAGATATGGGATCTCCAGGGAAGTCTCCTTTGTTATACGGATGCCTCGAAGACGACGGACAACAAGGCAGGAATAGGGATCCACATCCCGAAGAAAAACGTGAACTTAAGCCTCAGGACATCAAGTCACAGCTGCATAAGTTCTGTCGAACTAGCAGTCATTGAGGACTGTCTGATTCACGTGAAGGACTCCTATCAGGGGGAGACCTTCGATATAGTTGTTCTGAGCGATTCGCTTAGTGCTTTAGAGGCACTAAAGGATTGCAATAATGATGCTCCTGACATTAAGAAAACCCAGTTTCTAATTTCAGATATCCAGGAGAGCGGCAGAAAGGTCACGCTCGTCTGGGTTCCTGCTCATGTTGGAATCCCTGGCAATGAGAAGGCCGATGCTCTGGCAAAAGCCGCCACTGCAAGGGATCAGATAGACCGCTGGATCCCAGCGTCTGTCAAGGACAAAAGGTCTGTGGCACGCAACATCATCCAACAGTGGCAAGCCAGATGGGACGAAGACCCGCAAAGCCAGATGGGACGAAGACCCGCGAAGCCAGCATTACAAGACCGTAGAGAAACTTGTGTCGACTAAGAGCAAGTTCCAATGTGCCTCAAGGAAAAAGGAGGTCTTTATTTCCAGACTCCGAGTTGGAAAATGTGCTCTGAACCAACACCTGTTTCTCTTAAAACATCATCCAGACGGAAAGTGCAAGACGTGCCCTCAGGAAGATGAAAATGTGCAGCATTTCCTCATGGAATGTCCGGCCCAATCTGCCCTGAGGAGAGAAATCAGACTCAATACAAGTCTATCTGATATGAGTTCCTTGCTTAGCAATCCAGCGAGTGTGGACATCATATACAGATGGATTTGCAAAAATCGGAATCAATTACTTTAGTGATTTTTATTTAAACTTATTATTATTTATCCCTATTATTATACTAATACATATTATTAATTTTTAATAACTAACACTAACTAACAAGTCCAAATCATCCTAGTTATGCAACGGAATCAAATAAATAAATAAAATAAATAAATAGATCAGCTCTACGTTCGAGTAATCATGACGCATTTGTTGATTGTAACGATGCTGGCCTTATTGTGCGTTCTGCAGAGCAATGATGTCAGAGCACACAAACTTCCGAGCGGAGGCCCAAAAGTCGAGAAAATTATGAGGTTAAAGAGGAGCATCAGAAGTGAGTTGATTAAAAGACTCTTGGATCACGCGGAACAGGTGCTTTGTAATCAAATTTAGAATCGTTTCCACAAACAACATTGTTATTTGATGACTTGTTGTTACCAGGACGAACATGAACCGAGAGATTACTTCGGCGCCATTGGAATCGCTCCAGTTACGGAGGTGGATATGGAAAGTAGATCAAGCGACTCATAAAGAACTTCAAGTTGCTTCAATCGATTGAGTTTTAAAATTTTAATATGCGGTTTGTAAAATTCATAAGAAAAACATTTTTATGAAATTAAAAAATAAATGGAAAATCCGAAATCTCTCAAGTCAGAGAACAATCAGTCGTCAGAGTATCCCACAAATAAGATTTACAGATACAAATACGATTTAAACATAGTTTATTATTATTATTCTTATTATTTTTATAATTAAACTGTGAAGTGATTGGAAAGCATCCCACACACAGTGCTAACGGTGTCAGAACCAAACAACTCTAAACTCAAATTGCAGAAATGTTATTCATTGCGCCGCACGCAGTCTTCCACAAAGGTGATGAAAGTTTTCAGGTTGGCTTAAAAATTCAGGGTCAAAATGCTTTGCTCGTTCAAAAAGTTTTAAAATAAAACAGTTTGCGATCACATGTAGGCAGCCCAGCCGATGTACATGCGACAGAGATTCTTTTCATCGGTTGCTTCCTGCAGAAAAATTAAAGTGAAATATTCAAATAAACTGAGTAAACTTGTGGATGTGAATAATTCAGTCTTCAAATCCTGCTGAGACTGCTGACTTGTCCTTCCACAGAGAGGGGCAGACCGATGTATCTCTGCTTCATGGAACCCCTCAAACGGTCCTCGATGTTGCTCATGTGGGACTTTGCCTGGAAATATAAACAGCTGAATGGAGGGAATACCTTTAAAATAAACTGGTAAAGCAATAAGGCTGAAACCTCAATGAATAATGAATGAATTAATTAATCAATTGCAATTAGTGCTCAACAAAAGATAAAGTCCAACAGTTATGTTTACAATTTCAAAAGGAAACTGTAAATCTGGAGTTAAAAACATCAACTCGACATTCTTTCGCCACTTGAAGCCACGTTCAAGCAAAAAACTTAAGGATTATAAAAATGAGTGGAATACCAAAATAACAATAAAAAAAAGAACATTCAAGGAAATATTCTTCTCATGCAATTCTTGAGTTAAAAATCAACTTTGAATGCCTAGTAGAGCAATGAAAGCAGCATTATTAAACAATTGTTAGTAATAATTTGAATAATAATAATAACCTTAATAATTAATTAATTACATCAATCATCAAAATGGGAATACAAAAATATGAACAAAAAAAGAAAATATAATTGATGTGAGGCTTTAATATAAGTGCTGAACACACGATGAGAATATGTTTAGCAACCTGTTTGTTGACAATTTCACCAGTTTCTCAAGGGTTGTTTTTGCCACCAGCAGGCTTTTTCCACTCCACGAGAGGATCAAAAATGAAGGTCTTCAAGATGCTGATTGTGTTCGATTGTGTATTAAATAATATTTTTATTCAGTTCTCATATTTCGAACGTATTATTTATATAAACATGTAAATAAGTCAACTTAAATAGTAACCAAGGAAATGATCAATTGCTCAAATTGCAAAAAGAAATGAATATTCAGATAAGACATATCAAACTCATGAATATTATAATACATCCAATAAAATATATCAACCTCATTAGAGAATGAGTCATTACTCTTAATGTCACCTCGCAAGACTTTCTGAAGATGCCTTCGTATCCTCTGACCCCCTGTCAGAGGTAATAAAAATAATTATTATTATAGCAACATAATAAAAGTTATTTAAAAAAGTATAAATATAACAACAACATCAACAATAACATCATTAATAATGACTTAAAAAATGTTTCAAAGCATGACAACCATGTTGTGAGTCAATCTGAAAGGAACCACCTCAGGGTATTCAAATGTCTCCCCCTTGGAAAGTAATAGAAAATATTTCAACAACTCTCCTTTAATTAATTCATCATCATCATCATCATCATCACCATCATCATTTTAATGCTATTACATTCACCTTGTTGAAGAGACAACTGAAGTCAATGTGGACGCAATCACCGCAGGTGGCATCGAGCAAAATGTTCTCACCGTGTCGATCACCCAACCCCAACATGTACCCCACCATGCTCATCATCGTGGTGGTTCTCCTGAAAGATCTCCTGGCACTGTACCTGATGACGTCAGGGGTCGGAATTAGAATCCAAGCAAACACTTCACACAAATCTGACAGGTTCGCTTCACACTTTAAAATGCTCACCATGAGGTAGGATCAGGAAACACTCTCGGGAACCATTCACTGAAAATGGCAGGATGCTTAGGCAGCAATCTTTCCTTGAATATCTTCAATTTCTTCCTAAAGATTAGCACAATTATTAAAATTGGTATAATTAATACAATTAGTACTATTGAATACAATTAGCAAGTTGAAGTAGAAATACAAGTGAAACAAACTCCACAGGTTCTCTGGGCAGTAATTGGCAATTCCTCAGTTCAGTGCCGGACATGTGCAAACCCTTCTCCTTGTACAGGTTGAGAAGTATCGGCCGCAATCCCGCGGTGTCCGACACCCACTCGAGCATCCCGCAATCCTTGTTGAGCGGAGTTGCGGTCTGAACGATGGTTAATGAAACTCAACAATAATTGCTAATTTCAAACCTATAAATTTCAATCAGCATTTAGCCACCACAATGATTTTAATGATTGAAATGTTTTAATAATCAGAAATTCAATCATTTCAGACAAGGTGATTGCATTATAAAATACTGCATTTAATTTTTAATTAATCTCATATTCAGAATTTAATAAATTTAATTTTTAATTAATCTTAAATTAGGAGCAGAAGCAACCCTCACAAAAGTTCTGAGGTCTCTCTTTCTGGAGTCTTGGTGCTTCTTGAGACATCTGTTGACGATGTTTGTGAACTCCATGAGCCTCGCATCCTTTCGAAGATCATCCTGGCCAGTCGAGTTTTAATCATCAGTTAAAACATTTTGTTCGGCAACATCGTCAAAAACCACCTTTGGTTTGCAAAGCATCACGTAATTTTTCCCATCACTGCCCTTAAAAGTCACTTTTTTTGGTTTCTGGAGGGAAGACAACACTTCACCATCGTATTAGCAAGAACTTTGACATCTAATAGCTCTGGAACGCGTAGAGCTAAAAATATAAATTTTTTTTTGTTAGAAAGGTCTTGCTTTAGAAAATGATGCGCGTAAAAAAAAATAATGTATTTAGAATAAAAATGAATTTTTGGTTGACTTATAAGGCTTTGAGCGCCGATAACGTAAAATTCATGATCAAGTTGATTTGAGCAAAGAGTCATTTGTTCAATTTTCTGAAGATTTGGCAACAAAGGAATTTTTTGAGAATTGTAGGACAAAGTCTGACTGGATTACGACGGTGAAGTGAGAAATTTTGATAGGGGGTCGTGGACCACATTTTGTCCTCTAAGGGAGCAGTGGGCACAAAAAGGTTGGGAACCCCTGCAGTAGAGGAACACATTTGACTTTGCAACTACATTTTCATAGGCAATGTAAAATAAAACCATGGTTACCAAGCCGTAAGCCATGAGGGCTGTCAAAACGCGGCTAGCCAGCTGAAAGTCTTTCAAGCCGAGCTTCCCGAATACCCTCGACTCCCATGTCTACCTCTCTTAATCCGGCACTGGAAGGATTGCCCAGATGAGATGGTAATAATGCAGAACAAAGCATCTCCACGATAGATTAATTTAAGATATACCTACGTAAATTTTGATATTAGAAAGAAAGAGTGGTTATTACACAGATCCCGGTCTTATTAACCAGTATAAATAAATGTTATGTTATGTTATGACCAATCACAATTCAGCGTCGGTAATATTTATTCATAAGACTTATTGTTTATTTATTTATTTGACTAAAGCCCGTCGCATAACTAAGATGATTTGGGCTTTCATAAGAGCTTTGTTGTGATATTCTGTAATAAAAAACTCGGGTCCTTATCGTTCAGTTATTTAACTAACGTTGATAAATGGTAGTTAAGCATTTTTAACTAAAATACATTACTATAGTTATTTTATAGTAGTTAGATAATTTTTAGTAAAAAAATTAATATTAATATTATCAATAATTACGACAAAATATATTATAATTATTATTTTATAATATTAATATTATCGTCGACCTGCTTGCATTGACGCTAGCAGTTTTCGTCATTCTTCGTCAACTAGCAATTTTCAGTTTTAACTCAACTTGCTTCTTCTCTGCTCATAAGTTTTGCTCTGCAGTCGATCTGATCGGAGACGGGACATGAAGGTAACTAATGTATTTCGAGGAAAAGCCATTATTAACGTAACGGCTTCTATCTTTAAATGACGACGGTGAAGTTAGCAAGAGTTCAGCAAGAACTTTGACAACCAATAACTCTGGAACGCGTAGAGCTAAAAATATAATTTTTTTTTGTCAGAAAGGTCTTGCTTTAGCAAATGATGCACGTAAAAAAATAATGTATTTTGAATAAAAATGAATTTTTGGTGAACGTTTAAAGCTTTGAGCGCCGATAACGTAAAATTCCTTAACGCGCTTGAAATTTTAAAAACATATTTAAAATCTACAAATTATTTCCTTTCTAAAAATATATGTTTCGTTAACGTGTCTCCAGCGCAAGTACCAAAATTTAATTTTTAAAAAAAGACCGATTCCTTGTTTACATAGATATAAAAATGCTTTACTTTCGCGTTCTAGAGTTATTAGATGTCAAAGTTCTTGCTGAAGTCTTGCTAACTTCACCGTCGTCTTGAAATGTCCCGAAATTATTGACCTTTCCAATATCTTCACCGCCAATGAATATTACTTGTTCACCAGAATTCAGATAATTACGGAACTTTTGACGAGACTGATTTCCAATGGAATAGGTTTGAATTTTGAGGCTCGAAATTCATTTAAATTTATTTGCTACAGTTTTTTCTTTGTTTAGTTTTAGTCCTTAGAGTACTTTAAAGTACATAAAACGATCAAAAGATTGAAATTGTTTGAGGGTAGAAATATTTTGTTTGTGTTAATAGCCTTGTTGAAAAAATGGAACAAGTTTTGTCTGACTGGAAATGTTCCAATGAACCCTCTGGGCAGCCATCTTGGAATAAATCTGTTGAAATTCTCGTGTTTGCTGATTGCCAATTTAGCATGACTCGACACTGGATTTCTGAAATCTGTGAGGAAAAAGAAAGTGGTGATACTGATGATCAAGGTGCTTTTGGAACGTTTCAGTCTTTTCATTTTTAATTGACTTATTCATCACTTGGTTACTATAGTGGCAGTTTATTTTTTTCAAATGAATTACTGGATGCCCATAAAAATAACAAGACTTCCAAATAAATTAATGAATTAGGAGACAAAACGGAAACAATTGAAATTCCAAAAGCATGGAGGGATATGAAGGATAAATCAAACTTGTTTTCCGAACGTGATGCTGACCCTCTTTGCAGCTATTTCGGCCTCAAGGATTTCATTGTCTTAGAACATGAATGGGGATATATTCCGAATTTTGACTTTCACCCAAGGTCATTGCTTGAGCAACTCTCATCAGCTGCCTCAGTAAAGTATTGGTGAGTTGATGGATTGGTGTAATTTAACTATCTTAGTGATCAAAATGCATAACTGTTATTCTGTTGTTAAATAAATGTTGTTGACATTATTATTATCATCAATTTGTTCCATTTCAGGCATAACAATAATGTTCCCTTGTTTGTGAAGGTTTATCCAGACTTTTATGTTGGTGTATTATATTGGACTGGTTTCTGGACATTCTTCTCTACGTGTTGCATAGAAGATGCGGACATACATTTTTGTGACATGAATCACTTTAGTGATGTGCTCAAAGATTTGGTTGGTGCAGTTCACAAATAATATAGTTATGAACATTGAATATTGAACCTAAGAATATTGATAACATGGCACAATAGTCATTGTAATTTTTGAGGAATCATATCAATTTTTGTGGCTGTTTTCTCATATCAAACTGCGTTTGTGAATATATGAGGCTAATTCATCGTTGTTAGGAATAATTATAAAGATTGTTATTCAATAAGGAGATGCTGATACAAGACCCTGCAAGTGTCTCTGCGAGGCTCACTTACAAATTTGATGAACCGTCAGGTTATCCATGCAAACACCTCCACGGTACATTATTTTACTCAGCCGTAGTATGTTATTTTTATTCAGTTAACAGATTGTCATGTTCTATTGACAAAACAACCCACGGCCCTGTGCATAGTGCATGGAGGTTGGCCGAAGGGGTTATGTGCCAGCATGCAGCGGTAATGGCAAGAGTCATAATGTGTCATATTCAAAACCTGCACTGCTACAAGCGCCCTTGGGAAGGAACGCTATATAAATGGTTTCAAGAAGTGCCTCTGGCGCTATGCATATGGTGCTATACAAATGAAATAGAATTAAGTATGCTATGGAAATTAGGACGTTGCTGTTGGACAAAGGACTGAGTTGCTTGAGGCAGCCACTGTTTGCCTACTTTATGGGCCGTAGATGGATACCACAATATTGATAGCATACAGGGGATTGGGGATTTTGATAACTACAAAAATTTTGAAATAAAGTAGTTAACGATTTTAGCTCAAACTAGCCACTTATTATTGATTATATGATTGTTAATTAATGTTTACATCATATGCAGATCATGCCATCTCAACAATTGAATTTGGGGGCATGAAATTTGAATATCATGATGATAATGAAAACCCATTGAAGTAAGCTTACATTCATGGCCAAATTACTCATTCACTCTATTCATATATTTGTCTATTCACATATTCAAATAACACATTCACAGTGTGTTTGAGCTTTGTGCTACTTGGTTAGATTCATTGGACTATAAAGCCTCTGATTCTAGAACACATATGTAAGTGGTTTGGGGTTATTAATATTAAAAGGGATTCGTTTAAAATTACTAATTTATTTAATTTGAAATTAAAGGGATTTGGATCCTTGTGAAGCTGATGAATGGTCAGTTAAAGTTAAAGTTGCAGATACATCTGATGTTCCACTGGGTTTGGAATTTATTTTATTACTTTTATTAATTTCGTTTTTACAATTAATTAAATTGATGTTCTTGTCACTTCAATTTTGTATTTAATACCATTAATTCTATTATAATATTTAATTATGTATAAATATTAGTCATGTAAATGCTGTTGTCATCATAAGGAGGCTGTATTAAAATGTTCCTAAGCCTGTGCACTTCAGAAGTAAATGTGTCACTGTTGTCATATCCTCAAATGCGTTCAATACTGAATCGAAGAAGAACATATAAAGAAAGAGAAGGTAGGTTACAGGCTGATGAAAACAATCAAAATTTGACTTTTGTTTATTTAATTGCATTTATTCAAACTTTATTTTATATAAATCTGTATGTAATCCAGTGCATCAGCAATTCATTTAAGATGAAACATTTCAGAGGTCAATGCATTTCTGGCCATGCAAGATTTAATAGAACCTAAGGTCAGGAAGGTCACATCAAAATTTATCCTTGAACCTGAGGAATCACTCATTCCTGTTGAATCACTCAATGTCATTCTTGATGTAGGTTATGATAACTTATTTCAGATAACTGATAGTGAGTATAGTAATGTATGTGTTGGTTGCAATAGTGTAAAAGATGACATTTGACAGTTATTTCTTTTATGTTTGGTATTGGTTTGAACTTCAAAATATTTAATTTTTGTTGATATCTTTAAAACATTACTTTCAGTTCTTGTTTTGTGATGCAAACTTACAACCACCTCAATACTCAATTGGAAGTAACCCCAGTACAACCACTGTTGAAGATGAAATTGAGGACAAGTTTTTCCTTTCATACAAAGTAGTTTAACATCTTATTTTTTATTCATTGAAGCTTCTTTCACATGTGCAATTCATGAATGTAATTAAAAATTTAGGAACTATCAGAGTACTTCAAGTCAGCTCAATCTTCTAGTCTCACTGGTCGTTTGGCAATATGCTTGTGCATTGTCAACAAGTACCACGGAGGTGTCAGAGCAGTAACTCAGCTGTGGGGGGAGTTTTTTCTGGAAATGAATTATTGTTTGGAAAGCAATTGTGAAATTAAAGGGTATTTAATAACAATTTGTTAAAGCATTGAAACTAGAGTGGAGAGGATTTTTATTGCCTCATTGATTAAGGAGTATAATAACAGCTTTAATTTATATTTACCCCTACTTTCTAAATCTAGTCATTATTTAATTGATCAATGAAATACCTAATATATTGTTGTAAACATGGCATGGAAAAGTAATTTAATTATATAAAGGTATCTTTTTCGTATATGATGTGCCTGTATTCTTGTCAGAAAGATAGGCCCGAAAACAGACCCAGCAAACTATCACAGAATCCAACTCAGCCTGATGTCCTAGATACTCAAATCTTGATTATTCATTTCTAATAACTGGATACTAGCTTAGCGGGTTATTTAAATATAATTTTATTGACCCAATTAAGTCTGCTTTATTTCTTGAAGTTTGGAACCTGTGTCTTACTTGGATAACACAGAGCTGCTTCAGAAGCTACAAGTAAAACTTTATTTACATTTATTATTTTTTTATCACGATAATGGCCTTCACTCTTGTTGGTCATTATCATAATTACTTTTATTTAAATCACAATTTTTATGTGACCAACATCATTGTCACTGCAGGCATTGAATAGTTGCATTAAAAAGAAGAAAGCCAGGGATGCATCTGAGATGGACATTGAAATGGATGAAGAAAGTTACGAGGTGCGTGATAAACACACATAAACATATCGTAAAAACTGCCTATACGGACACCTTGATAGAGGAAAAACTGATTCTAGGAGCTTTTTTCAAGAACGATTTTTTAGTAATACAATTTGATGCCTAATGACAGTGTTAAATTAAGAACCTGTCAAACTTGCCTATAAGCATAGTTTTTTAAATTAAAAATTTTTTTTAAAAAGTGGGTGATAAAAATTCTTTGGATTTGTGCTTAGGCTAGATTTCAAACTTCCTGTTTTGCTCATGTTTAAGTGACTTGATGGATTTCCAATAGATTTGTTAGTGATAGATTCTCAGAAAAGACAATGGCTGGTTGCTGTTTAAAAAGAAAATTGAGATTTCTGCATTTTAAAGAACTAATTCTATCTCAAAATTTAGCAAGGACATCAGATATCGAACATCATCGAAAGGAATGAAGAGATTAAAATGAAATATGGAAAAACTAAGGAAGTCAAGGCAAACAAGTACAGGAGAGGCAATGTCAATATAAGGAACTCATTTGTAAAGTTTTTGAATGATTCTCTTGCTTGATCCAAAAATCTACCAGTAGCAGTTCCATTGGACAGAACTACAATGTTTGCAGCAGTGGTGGTTGAACTGAGAAAGCAATTTTATGTTGAGATCATTCAAGGAGATGAATAACTTGATAGAACCGTCAATGTCAACAGCTTCAACATCTTAAACTAAAAATTTGTTGAACACCTTGAGGATTATAAAGAGCTATTATTCTACCCTAATTCAACACCTTAGAAAGACTTACTAGTTGAATTATCAAGAATTCAGGAGAATATCTGGAAGGCAAAGTTAAGGGACACGGAAAAGAACAAGCTGCAATCAAATGTTTTTTAATAATGATATTAACATTTTCTTATGTCACATCTAAAAATGTGGTAAATTGTCTTCTAATTATCAATTTTGATGGGTTTACCATTTCCTATGGTTTAAACCATAGACAACTTGATAAAGGGCTCTTTTTTTGCTGCAAAATGTCCCTTATAGGCAGTTTTTGCTGTATTTGAATAACACATGAAGGCACTTTTTTTATCCATTAGCTATCATTTATGCAGTGCCTCTAAATGAGGTTCGTATCTGGTGCTGCTAGATGTATTACAACTTTATATTACGAATAGGGATTTGATATTGTCTAAGATAATTGATTAATATATAAATATATGGTGATTCATCGATGTACCTTTAAAAAAAAAGATTAATTTTTTGAGTTGAATACATTAACTGATAAGTGATTCCAAATTTAATGTGCAATTAGTGGTTTGAATACTTTTATGACAGCTTTGAGTTTATTTGGTATCAGGAAATTTTATTAAGTGGTAGATTTATCGTCTAAAATATTTTTAGGATTCAATATATTTAATATAACTTATCGTATGACAAGCAACATGTGCAATCTGCACAAAGAGAGTCAACACTTAGAAAAATTACCAAACACTCGTTAAATCATGTAAGTCAAGTAATTTCTTTCAATCCTTCCCCGAGTTCCTGTTGCAATGTGTTCAATGAGGGTTATGATCTGGAGTTGCAATTTAATATAGCTTATCGAAAAAATTACATGAAACTAAACATTTTCATACTCTTTTTCAAAACAGAACCTCTCAATTATCTAAGCGAAATTGCTCACAATTTAACTAATTTGATGTGACTAATTTACATTTAATTTAGCTTATTATTTTTTTACAATAAATTTTATTGAGCTGTTTTGATGGGGCTGTTTTGACGGGAATATTTTGAATAGGCCATCATTACGGGTTTTAATATATATTATATATAATTTATATTAATATATACTTATATTATATATATATATATATATAATAGTAGATATATATATATATAATATAATAGTATTATTTTAGTATTATATATATATATAATAGTATATAGTTATATTAAATAATTGATTAGTATTTATGGTGTTTTCAATAATGACGTTTTATTGAATTTATGACTGGCTGATATATAGTGACAATAAATTAGCAATGAACATGATGGTGGTGATTGACGAATTTGACTTATTTGTTTATTATTTCAAAAAAGCAGTTGGAGGGCAATGACAGTTTATTTATTTACAAATGTAAATTATTACATTCATTAGTGATTAGATGATGATGATCAATCATAACTGAAGGTTCTCTTCTGGATGACCTTGGTGAAAACTTCTGATCTGGTGTTTGGATTCATGCCAATGCTGATGCGCTTAACTGTCACCAGACTTGTGAAGCTAAGTATGTTTATCAGGATGTTATTATTTTATAATATTGATTATTATTACAAGTTAGAAGTTCTAATTGAATTTAGTGATCAAGTTTATTAATGTATTTAGACTTTATGTTTCATATGTATAATATGTACCATTTTCTGAAACTATTGAAAATCAATTATGTTAACAATACTTTTTAATCTATTAGCTCAGATTAAGCTTCCCTTCCTTAATGTTCATCTCAAAGAAATCCAAAATAAAGTGGAGGAGCTTGGTAGCCTTGGAGCACCTAAGTATTATTCTTCCAGTGATTGGATCCAGAAATTTAAGGTGACAGTTATTTTACTGGTGGTTTTACTGGATAGTTTCTTTAGAAAATACATGAATAAATATTGTACACAGTAATTATTTTTGTTCCTAGAAAATTTGTGTTTCTTCAGTAAGAATAGAAGTGGGAATAACTTTATTTTTCTTTTACATGTTCTTATTTACATTCCTCAGGACCTCATTCATCGCCTGAAATTTGTTGAGGAAAGATTGGCAAAGGCCCGATACTTGTCGAAGAAGTTCAGACAAGTTGATCCCTCCCATACAGTTGATGACCTTGAGCTTCATAAATTTGTTTGCAATCTTGTGGGATTTGGGGAAGCTTCAATTTTGAGATCAAGTACTGAACTTCCTTCAAATACAAAACTAGGCAGGATCATTCATAAGTTCTTCCTAAATGGTTGCAAGGTGATAAAATAATGATTTATTATAGTAATGTTGGGTGCTCAAAAAAATAAAATGTATAAAATAAGTGGTGTGGTGACCATGCACTTTCTGATAGGATGCTGTTCAAGGTGCCAAAACTAATTTCACTTAACTGCAAAATAATAGTTGATTTCTTTGTAATTGCCTGAAACTCAGATGATGTTGTCCTGAAAATGTTATTTAATTATTATTTATATTATATATAATAAATATGAATCATTATTCAAATGTAAACTGGTTCTTCCTGTTTTCATAGCAGGTAAGAGAGGTTGCCCAGGAATCAAATCCTGATGCTGGAGCCACTCTGGACCAAGTAGATAAACTTTCCAAGCCAACAGGATGGGAGTACAGCCTTAGATTCAGTGGTCCTTGCACGCCTGATCTTCAGCAATTTCGCTATAGTTATTGTCCTTCTAAAATCCAATGGGCTCATGCATTAACTCAGCAGCATCTTGAAGATAGCTTGAAGACACTGCTTGATGGTTGTTATGGACAATATGACTTGACATACAAATGTTTGTAATGGTGCATAAGAATAAAAGTTGTTTTGGAACCATTAAACCCCTGAATATACATGGACGGGGGGGGGTCGGAAGTATGAAGCGTGCAAATGCATGAAGATGAAGAATAATAATTTAAGAAAAAAACACCAAAAATATTCTGCATCTTTAAAGTCACACCACCAAATAAGTTATTTTCAATTCAAAAGTTTGTTCAATATTAAATGTAAAGCATTGATCTTTTCACCAAAGTTACCATCGGATATACTGCTGTAAACGTAGAGCATAATTAAGTTTATAATTAATTATTTTGTTGAATTATATTCAGTATCTTTTTATGGATAGTCAAAACATTATAACACAACGAGGGCAGTGGACTGGAGTAATCGCAGTTTAATATCTATACAGACATTCCTTAGTAAACAAAGATAAACCACGCCCCCCTATTATAATAATAAATTATGTATATGTTGAAATAAAACAAACCAAATTATTTCAACACAAAACGTTGTTTAATTATTAAAAAATTAGTGAAAATTTATAATATATATGTATTTAGAATATCTGTGTCACTTAAGATAGTTACACATAATGAATGTCGCTTTTGTTAAACATTCAAAATGCTATTCCAAAATTAAATTTAATTTACTTTTAACCGTACATATATAAATATTTTAATTTGACAAAATTGTTTCAAATTATAAATATATTTTATATGCTCACAATATCATTATGTACTCGGAGAGCTATAAAGGGATTTTTAACCGGGCTAATTAATGAACATTAACAAAAAACAAATAACACACAAAAACAGGTTATTTAAACTACACATATAAATGATGCAAGTGTTGAAATAATATTGAGCGTCTATAGCCCATCAATATCCATATTGAGAGCTAAAAATAGATTCTGAATATCAAGACTCTTTAAGCCATACAGATAATGAGGCTAGTGTAATATTAATATTATAATGAGCGGTCCTTTTCCATAGCCCACCAATATCCATATTGAGAGCTAAAAATAGATTCTGAATATCAAGACTCTTTAAGCCATATAGATAATGAGGCTAGCTTGACAAGCGTTGAACTAATATTATAATGAGTGCCTCTTTCCATATAGCCCACCAATATTCATATTGAGAGCTGAAGCTATAGATTCTGAATATCAAGACTCTTTACGCTATACAAATAATGAGGCTAGTGTAATATTAATATTATAATGAGCATCCCTTTTCCATAGCCCACCAATATCTATATTGAGAGCTAAAAATAGATTCTGAATATCAAGACTCTTTAAGCCATATAGATAATGAAGTTAGTTTGACAAGCTATGAACTAATATTATAATGAGTGCCTCTTTCCATATAGCCCACCAATATCCATATTGAGAGCTAAAAATAGATTCTGAATATCAAGACTCTTTAAGCCATATAGATAATGAGGCTAGCTTGTCAAGCGTTGAACCAATATTATAATGAGTGCCTCTTTCCTATAGCCCACCAATATCCATATTGAGAGCTAAAAATAGATTCTGAATATCAAGACTCTTTACGCTATACAGATAATGTGGCTAATGTTGAATTAATATTACAATGAGCAGAGTTATGACGGCAGATCTCTATTGGGGCGCAGGGAAACACAAAATTGAATTTGAGGACGCTTTTTTCATTGGGGGTCGTCAACAAAAGATGTCCGCAAAAAACCTTAACTTTAATTTTTAATTTGTGTCACGTTACATAGAGGTTTACCCCCTCCCCCTCGAGCGTGACATATTTTTGGACGGTCCCAAAATTATCAATAAAATTATATTTTTAAGAAATAAAAATAAAATCAATAAAAATATAAATTATTTCGTTTTTATTTCGCAAAAAGCAATTGCCCTCCCCTCTCAGTATTCTTAGTATGCTTTTGAAGCCCCCCACTTGCGAGCTTTTTTGAATGACCCCCTTGTCCTAAGGTCTACTTACGATTAGACCAAGGTTTTATTTTTTAATGCATATATTCCGTGCTAAGAATTAAATCTATATCTTTAAATCTTTCTTGTCAGATCGATTACGATGAGCTTATCTAATCAATAGGCGATAGAAAGTATAGTGTGTTTAAAAGTGAACAATATTGAAATGAATATATTAGGGTAAAATTGCATTCAAATCCTTTCAGTAATACATTCTAAAGTACAAGTATTAAAATTAAATATCACCCATGACTTGGAGACAAATGTCTGAAGTTGAATTTCTAACTACATATATTTAGCAGATATTAATAAAAACGTGTTTAAAACAAACATTCATTTTCGTTTAAGAATCACTTTATAAAAGTATAGGTAATTACAATCTAACGAACATTATAATCATAGAAAAAAACGTTTGAACGTTATATTAAGAAAGATATAATAAATGTTCTGCAGAACATACAAGTGCCTAAAATCTCGACTTCAACCATTTTAGAGAACTCATTCTTTTAAGCATGTTAGAAAATGAAGTTTTCTTCCATAATCTGAAGTTTGACCTTCCAATTCAAATTAGTTTGAGAGATATTCACCATAAAGTAGTCAATCGAGAAGCATGCACGACCTGAGATTCCAAATCTACTAGTGGGTAATGTAAATCCTAGTGACATTTTTCATAATCTGGTGTATAATAAAAATAATAACATTTTTAAAACATAACGTAGAATAATAGAATCTAATAAAACATTAATTATTAATTACTAATTATTATTTTTTTTATTAATTCTAATAAATACCGAAATAACTGGGTTATTATTGGTTAAAAGCTAAATTTCAACATTTTATATAGTTTATTGTATACATTATTTTTAACATAAAAGACTTTAAAACAAGAAAAGCTTTCCGTGACAGCAAACCTACTTTTTCCAAGATTTCTTTGAAATGCGTTTATTCGTTCCGCATAATTAAAAAGGAATCGTAGCCTAAACTCAAAATCGTTAGTTGATGCAATTTATTATTATTAACTACAAAACAAAAAATTATTAAAACGATGTAAATAATAACTAGTATTATTCAACCGACAAAAAAATATCAGCCTTGAACAACCTATTCATTAAAGGAGGTATGGTCAAAGCAATTAAATGACTAGTTGATGAATGACAGATCAAATCAGAAAGAAATGAACACATCCATACTTGTGGATGATGTTACTCATTATTACTGTTATTTTCATTACTATTGGAATTTGCAACAACACATCCTAGTCATTTCAGCTTTTTTAGCGGACAAACCCTCGCACAATCTGAGGAGACCTTTATTTGCTTCTAGCCAAAAGTCACGAGGCCAAACCCTCATAAATCATGACAAGATGATGTTTTTTCCATCTAGTCTAAAGTCGGGGGACAACGTCCCTGGTCCTAGTCATCTCCAAAATGACGTCATCAGACATTTTAAATGGTTTCATATAAAAAACCACTTACAAAGAGCCATGTTAGAGTAACCAAATAACAAGTTGTCGGAGCAGTTGTAGCGAGAGCCAATCAGCATGCAGCGCTCATATTTATTTATTTGATGAAAGTCCATTGCATAACTAAGAGCTTATAAAAACAATGTCTGCTTATAACTTTATACAAAGGATTTTATATATACGTGGAAAGTTATCATCGGTATATTGCAGGAGGCGTCTATAAAAGACGTCCGTAAAAATTGCAGATTTTGTCTCCCATCGCCTTCCTCCGCAAACGTCCGCTATTTTACGGACGACGGCATTTTTTGCCAACCCAAACATTTCCTAAGAACTTACTTCAATGAATAAGCAATTATTTTTGTTTCAAGAATCCAATTGTTGCAGTTCATTAAAATTTGTAACCAATAATGTAATTTTTATTTGTCTTTTGTTGATTCACCGAAGATTTTTGTATTGTTTTTAGTTGTTTGAATTCGTTTATTTAAAAATTCTGAACAAGAAACAAAAAAATATACGTTGTAGCCCAAGGGATATAATTCCTGTCAAAATGATTAGTATAGTAACAACACAACCCTGCTGTCAAGTTTGTAGCATAAAAACAAAACGAATTTGAATCAAAGCTGTTAAGCGCAAATAACTTGAAAAATAAGTGTCTGATGACAAATAGATTAGTATTGTGAGAAAGATAAATTAAATTTCTTCAGAAGTAAACCTTAGACTTACAATATTGGTTCAAACTAACCTCATTATCTATATGGCTTAAAGAGTCTTGATATTCAGAATCTATTTTTAGCTCTCAATATGGATATTGGTGGGCTATAGGAAAGAGGCACTCATTATAATATTGGTTCATAGCTTGTCAAACTAGCCTCATTATCTATATGGCTTAAAGAGTCTTGATATTCAGAATCTATTTTTAGCTCTCAATATGGATATTGGTTGGCTATGGAAAAGGACCGCTCATTATAATATTAATATTACACTAGCCTCATTATTTGTATAGCGTAAAGAGTCTTGATATTCAGAATCTATTTTTAGCTCTCAATATAGATATTGGTGAGCTAGGGAAAAGGACGCTCATTATAATATTAATATTACACTAGCCTTATTATTTGTATAGCGTAAAGAGTCTTGATATTCAGAATCTATTTTTAGCTCTCAATATGGATATTGGTGGGCTATATGGAAAGAGTCACTCATTATAATATTAGTTCAACGCTTGTCAAGCTAGCCTCATTATCTATATGGCTTAAAGAGTCTTGATATTCAGAATCTATTTTTAGCTCTCAATATGGTTATTGGTTGGCTATGGAAAAGGACCGTTCATTATAATATTAATATTACACTAGCCTCATTATCTGTATGGCTTAAAGAGTCTTGATATTCAGAATCTATTTTTAGCTCTCAATATGGATATTGGTGGGCTATAGACGCTCAATATTATTTCAACACTTGCATCATTTATATGTGTAGTTTAAATAACCTGTTTTTGTGTGTTATTTGTTTTTTGTTAATGTTCATTAATTAGCCCGGTTAAAAATCCCTTTATAGCTCTCCGAGTACATATTGATATTGGGAGCATATAAAATATATTTATAATTTGAAACAATTTTGTCAAATTAAAATATTTATATATATACGGTTAAAAGTAAATTAAATTTAATTTTGGAATAGCATTTTGAATGTTTAACAAAAGCGACATTCATTATGTGTAACTATCTTAAGTGACACAGATATTCTAAATACATATATATTATAAATTTTCACTAATTTTTTAATAATTAAACAACGTTTTGTGTTGAAATAATTTGTTTTGTTTTATTTCAACATATACATAATTTATTATTATAATAGGGGGGCGTGGTTTATCTTTGTTTACTAAGGAATGTCTGTATAGATATTAAACTGCGATTACTCCAGTGGGCAGTGGAGACAATTCAGAAGCCCAAGTATCCATTTCCGTCCTTAAGTACCTCATTCCTTAAACGCTTAACTTCTATTATTCAGTTCCGCTAACTGAACACTTGCTCTAATAAACTTAGTAGTTAACTTACTTATTTGCGGACTCGCGGGTTATTTCGTTGGTGTCAGGAGTGAGATCCCAAAAAGTAAGTCATGAGCAAGTTCTTAGAAGATTTGACTGTTGCTGAAATGAGACAGGAGAAATCTCTAAACCACCCTACACAAGCAAGACCAAATACTACCGAGAGATACAAAAAAATACGACATTCGATGGTCAGGTACAAGAAGAAGAAACAATTGATGGAGTAAAGCAGTACATGATCCTGAGAGGAGTCAGTAAGGATTTAGAAAAAAGAGTCACGAAGTAAGTTTCTAATTGTATTATCATTTAAGTAAGGATATAGACAGAGTAAGAGTTCTGAAATGTGTTTATGCCAATGCTAGAAGTATAGTTAGTAAGACTAAAAGGACAGAACTCGAGCTAATTGTCGATACGGAGGAGCCAGATATAATTGGCATTACTGAGTCTTGGGCAAAAGAAAGTATTCAAAACTCTGAGCTAGCAATTGATGGCTATGAGATGTTAAGGAAAGACAGAGAGGGACAGAAAGAAAATGGACATGGAGCAGGAGGGGTATTAATTTATATTAAGAATTATATCAAAGTAATAGAAAGAAAGGAATTTCAAAATGAAAACTTTAAAGAGAGTTTATGGTGTGATATTTACATAGGTAAATTCAAACTTCTTTTAGGGGTTTGCTACAGGCCACCAAATTTTAAAGAGGATACTGGACTAAATGAGATATTATACAAAGCCAGTAAGGAATTTATGCTAGTAATGGGTGACTTTAACTACCATATTAACTGGAACACTTTAGAAGGAGAAAGACCTGAGGATATAAACTTTATAAATGTAACAAATGATAACTTCTTATTCCAGCACATCACTGATCCCACAAGAGGTAAAAACACATTAGATTTGATATTAACAACAGATGAGAACTTAGTGGAAGGCCTAACAGTTGGTGAACACTTTGGAACAAGTGATCATCAAGTTGTCAGATGGAACATTTATTTAGACGACGAGGATTTAAAAAAAGAGAACCTAGATTCTAAAAACTTTTTTAAGGCTGACTATGATAAAATACGGAATGAGTTAGAGAAAACAAACCTAGCTAAAAAAATAGAATCTGCTAATGTAGAAGAAGCTTGGGCAATAATCAAGAAAGAGCTAAATCTAGTTGTAGATAAATATATCCCAAGCAGAGGCAGAACTCAGAAAAGACAGCCATGGCTTACGAAGGAGGTCATCAAATGCAAAAGAGCTAAGTATAAAGCATGGAAGAAATTACGAGAAATGACAAAAATAAATTCTGGAGAGGAAGAGGAAAGAGAGCTTAAGGATTTAAAACAAAAATATCAGAAACAAAGGAATGCATCAAACAGAATTAATAAAAAAGCATTACTAGAATATGAGAACAAATTAGCAAAGAATGTTAAAAGCGATAGCAAGAGCTTTTTCAGATACGTTAGATGTAAACAAAAAGTAAGGGACAAAATTGGACCATTACAAAATAGTGAGGGGCAAACAGTTGATTCAGTAGAGGAAACAGCCAATATATTAAATAGCTACTTCAGTTCAGTTTTTACTAAAGAAACAATAGGGAATATACCAGAACTGCCAAGGAGAATCCAACAGATTGAGATAAAGTTAGATACAGTAAACTTCTCAGAAACAGGGGTAATTAAGCAACTGGAAAATTTGAAAGTAGACAAGAGCCCTGGAATAGACAACCTACATCCTAAACTACTATATGAGACAAGAACAGCTATAGGAGAAGCATTGGCAATCTTATTTGTCAAATCGTTTGATTCAGGAACAATACCAAGAGATTGGAAAGATGCAATAGTAGTTCCTCTATTCAAAAAGGGAAGTAGAAGTTTGCCATCCAACTACAGGCCAGTAAGCTTAACTTCTATAGTTTGCAAGGTAATGGAAAGAATGATCAAAGAGGCTGTATCAACTTTTTTTGGAAGAAACGATGTGATTGGAAAGAGCCAACATGGTTTTACTAAGAACAGATCGTGTCTTACCAACCTACTTGAGTTTTTTGAAGAAATTTATGAGTGGGTTGATCATGACAAGGCTGTAGATGTAGTGTACCTAGACTTCGCAAAAGCATTTGACAAGGTGCCCCATCAAAGGCTTCAAAAAAAGCTCGGTGCATGTGGGATTGAAGGCAAACTATTACATTGGTTTACAAACTGGTTGACAGATAGGAGACAGAAGGTAGGCATAGGAGGAATTTATTCAGAGTGGCAACCAGTACTTAGCGGCGTCCCACAAGGATCGGTGCTTGGACCTGTACTGTTCTGCATATATATAAATGATCTGGATGATGGCATAAGATCTAAGTTATCTAAGTTTGCTGACGACACTAAAGTAGCAAGAAGTGTCAGCAAGCAAGAAGATGTAGATACACTTCAGGAAGATCTTAACAAGTTATTCAAATGGGCAGAAGATTGGCAGATGCTTTTCAACGTAAGCAAATGCTCCATTATGCATATGGGATGCAAAAACACGAAAGTCGAATATTGGAGGAAGCATTCTGAAGCAGTCAAATCAGGAAAGAGATCTGGGGGTAATAATGCAGAACAATGGAAAAGCATCTCTACAGTGCATGAAAGTTGCTAAAAAAGCAAACAGAGTACTTGGGATGATAAAGAGAACAGTAGTAAGCAGGAACAAGGATGTAATACTGAGATTGTATAAGGCATTAGTAAGGCCACACCTTGAGTACTGTGTGCAAGTATGGAACCCTCATTTGAGGAAGGATGTAGAGATGTTGGAAAGAGTACAAAGAAGGGCAACCAGGATGATAGATGGTTTTGGAAAGCTGAGTTACGAGGAAAGATTAAGTAGATGTAAATTAACAACTCTGGAAAAGAGAAGAAATAGAGGGGACCTCATCGAGGCATTCAAAATTTTATCGGGAAGGGAAGGCCTTTTGCCTGAACAGCTTTCAAAGCTACAAAAAGTGCTTCTACCAGAGGGCACAATTTTAAATTATATAGGAATGCATCTTAGAAAACTTAAAAAATAATTAATTCAGGACAAGGGTGGTTTCTTCATTTTTAAAGTTATAAATTTTTAGTTTTGTTTTTTATGTTTTTTTGTGTTTTTTTGTGCTGAAATATTTCAAAAAGAACAAAACATTTTGAAATAAAACAATTGAAATATTTCACGCTCACATCTCTAGCCTTTACGTCCTACCCGGATACATAGCGCACTCAAAAAAACTCGGCTAAATACTAAAACATATTAATGAATGTTGAAGAGATTAAGAACATGTCAAATAAAAATGTTGAATGTTGAAAAAATTAAGATGTCAAATAAAAAAAAAGAAGATTCTTATAGGGATTGTTAAAGATCAGGGGCGTCATTAAGGGTTTAAACAAGCGGGTCAAGTTAAGACGTGCACGGAGCCTCGATCTGCGATGGAGCATGGAGACTGAATTATCAAGGAGATGTAATTATTATAAACACATAAAGATTAATAAATTGATAGTTTTTATTAAAAATTTGAATGATCTAATCAATTTGATTTATTATCTGTCGGATTAAATAAATAACAAAAGTTTTAATTGCTAATTCATGTTTATTTAATATTTAGCCACTATCCTACCATCAACACAACCACATTGGCCACTATACCAGTGGTCCTCAACCTTTTTTTCGCCGCGGAGCGGTCAATGCCTGATAATTTTACCGCGGACCGGGGGGTTGGAGTGGAGTTGAATATTGCGTAATAAAATTACAAAAATTAATTATATAATTTCCTGCACGATTGGAGCCTGGTGAAGTTATGGGGCGAAGTTCAGAAGAAAAGGAAAAAAGATAATAATGAAATTACTTCACTGTAAAAAGTGTATCATTTTTTTGGTAAGTTAATCGTTATTCTTAAAATGTTACAAAATCAGACTCAATAATTTTACAGAACACGCTAAGAAAGAGATGGCAGCGGTTGTTCTCAAGCCCTACAAACTATTTTAATTTTTTTAATGAAATGGAAATAATTTATTGTTCCTTGGGCGGCCCGGTACCATTTGATTCACGGACCGGGGGTTGAGAACCACTGCACTATACCACCACCGCTATCGCTACAACCACCACTAAATCAATAAAAAAAGTAATAAAATAGTCTTTTTATGTTTTTTTATCTGTGCTCAATAAAGCCCAATAAATATATGCTTGAAGTTTATAATATAAACGTTCACTGTTCGGAACTGATAGAAAATACAGTCAAATCTCGGTACTATGCCACCTCGCTACTATACCACTCTCGCTATTATACCACTTTTGCTCAGTCCCTACAAAACTCAATATAAAATAAATTTATTATGCCACCCCCTAGTCTTGCTACTATGCCACTATTGTGTGACTGTTAAAGGCACGAGTCGTGAAAAAGTCTGTATTTCTGCGCAGTGTTCGATTATTTATAATAATCTAATGACTGTATATATAAATTTACACATCACTAGACTAAATTAATTAAATTTTAAAATTTATTTTAAAATCTAGACGATTGTTATTCTTTGGTTGGTTCTAGACACTTTCCCTTTTCAATCAGTCGTTCTTTTGTTATTTTTCTTCAAATTCAGCCATAATGTCAGCTCAAAAACGCAAGCGAACCGACTTAACGCTGACGAAAAAGGAGATCATCGATGCATTTTCATTTGAAAAATAAGACCGCTTTTACAAAACCATCGCTACTATGCCACTCTCGATACTATGCCACTTTTGCTCGGTCCCGACAGGTGGCAGTAACGAGATTTGACTGTATTTTTATGTACATTTAATAAAAAGGATACGGAGGTCTGTCTGGCTCAAACAGAACTTTATCGCAAAATGGAAATCTGAAATCTTTAAAATATTGTCTACGATTTAATGTGATCCATTTAAAATTCATAATCAAGGCCATCGGTTCTACCACTTTTCTGGATATAAGCAACATAACAATATAACAATTATTTATAGTGGTTAAGAAGACCTGGATCTGTGTAATAACCACTCTTTTTAGTCCTAATATCCGAATTTACTTAAATAAATTTTGAATTTATCTATTGTGTCAGCATGGATGGTTTCCTTATCTAGTTTATTCCATAAGGAAACCACCCTTGAACTGAAATAATTGTTTTTCAAGTTTCCCGAAGCCTTCCTGTATAATTTACAATCGTGCCCTCTAGTAGAAACACTTTTTGTGGCTTCGAAAAACTGTTCAGGCAAAAGGCCTTCTCTTCCCGATAAAATTTTGAATACATATTCAACTTTCGTGTTTTTGCATCCCATATGCATAATGGAGCATTTGCTTACGTTGAAAAGCATTTGCCAACCTTCTGCCCATTTGAATAACTTGTTAAAGTCTTCCTTAAGTATACCCAGTGTTTCAGTGCATATTCATATTTATCCAAAATGATAAACGGAACCAACTCACCACAAACAGGGCTACAAAACTGGTTTTTATTCCCCAAAACTTAAAGCTGTAAGCTTCTTCAGAAGGTAATTACAACTCTGAAGCAGAAGACTATTTGGTGAAATGGACCCAGAACTTGATTTAAATTAGCACTGTTGCTCTAGTTTTGTATTATTTTTTACTTATGTTGCAATAAACTTGTTTAACTAATCATGAACCATCACTTTTCAACAAATTAAAAAAAAAAAACAATAAAAAACCACAAAAAAACTCATAAAAACACATAAAAAACTCGGACCAAAAAAAACATGTCCTTTTTACATCTCTAGTAAAGGCACATTTTAATCGATTTAACACAGGGTTGTCCAACCCGCGGCGCGCCATAAGTTTCTATTCGGCCCGCGAAGCTTCTCCGATTTTATAAAAATTTTTATGTTTAAATCAAAAGAATCATTTCAAATTAATTTTTTGTAATATTTCCAATTTTTATATTTGTTTTTTCTTTGCTTATATCAGTGATGGGCAAAAATCGAATAGAATCTCAATGGTAAAATCTCAAATCATTTGTAAAATGATTTAAATCTCAACAACCAAATCTCAAATAAAATCAAAAAATTCCAAATAGAATCAAATCTTTCAAAATTTACTGCTGCCCTAGCTTCGCAAATTTTTTCGAGCAAAACACAATGAAATTAACAGCCAACATTTTTACAGTTTTATTACGGTTTAAAAAATCATTAAAACCCAGTTTGAGTCCATCACCTTGCAGCACCTGTGTTGCTTCATCAAATGGCTCAAGTAAAGAGACAAGCTCAAGCAGCAAAGAACGTGAAACTGTGATTCGAGGGACACGTGCACCTGAGCTGCATTTGACTTCCTTGGCTTTAACTAGAGTTTCATCTGGTAGGCACAGCGGCTAACAAAGTCAAACCATCTGATTTTTTCTGGAGCTCTTCATTCCAGTATAGTGACCTGCGGAAGAAAACAACTACAGCGCTGCTTTCGTTTAAAATTTTCTCTGCTAAAGGAACAGTTTTTAGTGCATCTTTAACAGCTAGCTGCAAGGTATGTGCAAAACATGGAAGTCGATGGGTTGTTCCTAAAACATGATTGTCCTGAAGAATATCCTCATTGTCATCGAAATTTTCATCTGACAAAAACTCTGAAATTTCATCAGTATCATTCAATGGCTCTGAAGCCACATCATGTTTTCTAATTTGACTTTTATTTTCCTTTTGATCAAAGGCAAACCTGGCAGCTTCCTCGGAAAATATTGTGAATGCTTTGAGCATGTTTCTGGCATTGTCAGTAACAACATATCCAATGTCAATGCTCTGCAACCCATACTCTGACAGTATTTCCTCAAAAGCTGCACAAATATTTTTTCCTGTGTGTTGGGACCCGAAGTGTCTGTAAGCAGCCGTCTTTGTTCTCAGCTGAAAGCTTTCGTCAAACTAGCGGAATTTTACTCCAATAATTGGTTCAAATGGACGGCTGCTCCACAAATCTGTTGAAGCATGTACACTCTGACGCTCAAATTATTATTAATTAGTAGTTCAATTTCATTCAAGTTCAAATTGTCTCTTAATACACCAGTTAATTTTCTATTTATAGTTCTTCTACTTGGGATAACATAATTTGGATCCACAATTCTCATAAAAGAGGCAAAACCTGAACTTTCAACTATGCGTAGTGGAAGCATTGCTTCGGCTACAAGATGTTTCACTATTCCTTCGGTAAGGGCCTTTTGCTTTGGATTGGAATCATTGTATGTCAGAGAAAGAGAATTTTCATTAATACCTCCTGCCACAGCCATGAATGGTAGCAACGAATGACTCTGTTGAGTTGTTGTTTCCTTATCTTTTTCTTTTGCATCTTTGTACAGCTCTAGATGACTGGTCTAAAGAGAAAAATGAAATTTTTAATGTGGCTCCGATGTATTTTAAATCTCTGATGACAATGTTGACTAACCTTAACATGGCGATGAAAGTTTGATGTTACTCCGGGCTTTGATTTTATTTGTTTCCCGAAAAATTTCTCACCAAACTGTTGCTAGAAGAGTTGATGACATGGTAGCAAATATTGAAGACACGTTGGTTCAGAGACTCAGATGTTGCGAGTTCTACAACTTAGCACTTGATGAGAGCACGAACATAAGTGACACTGTTCAACTAGCTATATTTGTAAAAGGGGTTATGAAAATGTTTGATGTCGTCGACGAATTGTTGGATATTTGTCCACTGAAGGGCACCAAAACAGGAAAGGTTGTTTATGCCCAAGTAAATCAGATAATTAAGAAATTCAAGCTTTCTATGAACAAACTGATTGGCGTTAGGGCAGATGGGGCTCCTGCCATGACAGGGAAGCAGAACGGATTTCACATCATTGCATTATTCACCAAGAAAACCTGTGTGCCAAGACTCTTGAAATGAAGCACGTGATGGAAAAAGTTGTATCATCTGTCAACTTCATCAGATATAGAGGTCTCAATCACAGGGGGTTTAAATGGGCTCAGATCACGATGATCTGGTCTACTTCTGCCAAGTTTGCTGGCTTAGCAATTCAGATTCTAGAATCTATGTGATGAAATAAAGACATTCATGAACAACAAAGGAAAGGATTTATGTTTCCTGGACGACGACCTATGGTTGAACGACTTGGCGTTTCTAGTCGACGTGACAAAATTCATGGCCGAGTTGAACGTCAGACATCAAGGAAAGGACCAGCTGTTGCACAAGTTGTATGAACATGTTGTGATGTTCATTCAGAAGTTGAAGCTAATTCAGTCACAGCTGGTTCTGATGAAGGTTGTATATTGCCCAGTCTTTTCGTCGAGGCTTACTTATACAGTACAACATGAGAAGTACTGTGGTCGCCTGGGCCACCAGAGGTGGGAGCAAGTGTCCCGGGGCCCGGCTAATTTTTGGTGCCTGCCCTGGTCATAAAACCATTTTTTGATTTTCCATTATCAAACTAAAATAACTTGGGAGCCTCCTGTGCCTAAAATATCTGGTCGCACATCTTTACGAGCATCTGATTTTGTACGGTAACATTTGAACGAATCTAAATTTGGTACAGCCTATATAATAAATTCTGAAAATTGGTTCTTAATATGATGATACGCCTTAAAAGTCGTTATTCGCTTGTGTTTGTATTCGTCATATCTTCACGTTTTCTGTAATGTAAGCTATCAATTATTCTTAACCATTTCAATAATTCAAATAAAGTGTCAATACTTGACCAGATGGTTTGCTTACCTGTGGATTGATAGACAGACTGTTGATGAGCACGAGGTTTTATCGTCCTCTCTTGAAAGCTGAGATAGCCATGATAGTTCACTTGGATACTCTGAGAAGAGTGACCCTTTTTAAAGAATGCGAGGCAGGGCTCCTCATGGAACTCGTCCTAAAACTTAAACTGCTTGTTTTTAGCCCCGGAGATTTTGTGTGCAGGAAAGGAGACATTGGGAAAGAGCTGTACATCATAAAACGTGGAAAGTTGCAGGTGGTTTCAGACGACAGCGAAACCGTGTTTGCCACCCTTGGAGAAGGAGTCGTTTTTGGCGAAATCAGTGTTCTCAATATTTCAGGTTTTGTTCTGTCATAATTAAATAACATGCTTAACAAAGATTATAATATAATATCTATTGTTTATCGTTGATAGGCCCGTATTTAGAGGGGGTTACGGGTTCATCCGCCTTTCCCAAATATTAAAAAATTTTAATTGTGAATTTTATTGATCTAGATAGATAGTATCATAAAATCTCACATCTTAAAGCCATTTTTATTATCATTGTTATTATTTGTAATTTTTTATTAGCCAACGGACACGATAATGTTTAAGAAATCCAAATCATTAATTTTTTGGTCCGCACATGGGCTTGGAAAATCCCGTCAGACAGGCCTATGCTCTATCTAAATTTGTAAAAAGAAGTCAGAAGCATATAACCTAAGTCAATCATCAAAATTCCAGGGATTGCAGATCAAGGGTCCTATAAAGTTTGTTATGTGGTAGTTTTCAAGGTATAGCCCGGGTAAACTGCTTCTGAACCCCTTAATATTATTGATCAGTGATTGTTTTGAGTGTTCCAAATAGGCGAATGTTATTCGAGCAATGGACCAACATTAATGGCATTATTATTGTATGATCTGAAGCTATACATTGTGATAATTCGCTAAATAAATATTTGATTGCGAATAAATTTTGCTTTATAGTTATTTCTTATGTGTATTTGTGATTATTTCTGATATTTTCATAAAATATTATCATCAATTACACATTGTGAGGGAAAGTGAGGTAAAACGTGCTATAAATTTGTTTTACAACGTGTGTAGATTATATCAGTGTTGTGAAAATCTATTTATTTATTTATTTGGTAAATTCAAAAGAGCTCGCTCATTTCATTTGGCATCATGTAGGAAGTATTAAACTAGGTGTTTATGTAAAAACAGTGAAAAGTAGCACTGCCCGTTTAGCCCGATTTACCCCTTCGGTAGGGTAAAATGGGCTACTTAGGATAATGCTATTTTAAACTGCTATTTTGTCACAAGGCTATATTGACGGAGCTGTTTTGACGGGGCTGTTTTGTCGCCGGGCTGTTATGACGGGGTGCCCTTTCCGTTGAAAGGAAAGATTGTCAGTATCAACGGCATTGCGTTGCAAGCAACTGACTATACTCTTTCCTATTCCTGCGCCAGTCTAGTCAGTTATTTCGGTTATTTGCAAGAGTCTTTCATTTGCAATTCCTTCCTGATTGACAAAACGGATTACAATAGTCAACATGTCTTTCCTCGAACTACCTGGTGTTGGATCAGCCGCCACAGTGTAGAACTGATTGTCAGAAATTTCTTTAATGATTTTACTTTTGTTCACAATTAATTAAACAACATTTTGCGATTTATGCCTTAGATATGAAACATGATAAGGTCTCAGCTTAACATCATCAGACCATCCTTTTAAAGAAGGATTATAACAAGCCATAAGATGTACTATTTACTGATAATTACTGCGGAATTGTAATAACAACTTGTTGATTAGACTTATTAAACTATAGTAATATTTGTTGTTACTACAAATTAAGCGCTTATTATAACACGTATCAAAAAACTCAAACTTTCAAATAACCGTCAACAAATTATGAAAGTAAACAAAATCACCAAGACGACGAAATATCCAACCAATGGCGAATTTAATTTAATACCAAGAGAGATGGGCGTCTGCTGACATTATTTCATTTTAAATATTTGTTGTAACTTTAAATCCTAAACCTTGTAGGAATTATTATAATATGCATTTAAATTTTGAATCCTAATTTTCCCAACTTATTTCAGTCTGTTCCAAGTGGGGGGGCAGCTTGCCTCCCCTTGCCCCCCTCAAGGGGTGTCCCTGGGAATGATTGTATTAATTCATTAATGCTGATCCGAAGCATTTCGAATCTGGGCGATTCTGGCGCCAGGTTCGGCAGGATTTAGCCTCAGGACCATAATAAATGTATGAACGACGAACCTTTGGTTGTTGATCTGGGGGAATGGCTCCAGTGTTCTATCCTGTGTTTCTTCTGACAGCATCAATATCTAGTGCTGGTTCTTGGATCGTCTGTGTGTGTTGAACTGATGTCATGGTAATCAATTCGTCTCCCAATTTCCCCACTTTTTCCAAAGACAAGTTCTTCTGTGCTGCAATGACAAGAGCCAAATTGCCAGGCAACGATCTCTAAAACCTGTGGCGAACCATGTTTTCAGTTGCACAAACTTGTTGCGCTAGCTTTTTAATGGCTTGCAGATGTTGTGAAGGCCTGCCTGTGAGCGGACTGTCTCGCAAGAACTGGTCGAGGAGCTTCAGCTTTGTTTAGCATAGTTTGCGCAAGGACTACACTTTGCGGTCGTAATCCTGGCCTCCACCGTGTCATTATCAAGACACATCACCATAGACCCTGGTAGGGCTGCCAATGTGTGATAAAATCGTGTTGAACTCATCGTGATGTTGGAGAGGGTAAATTGTGATTCCATTATCCTGAACCAAGGTGGTGCCTAGAGCTGGGTTCAAGTAAGTACTTAAGTACTTAAGTAAATTTTATACTTATTATTTACTTAAGTAATTTTTGGACGACATGAAAATTATAAGTTATTTTTTCGTGTTAGTTTTTTGCGCGAAAAAATGGTAGTACTATAGATTAGATAGATACCTGGGCCTGAATTTGCACCTGAATGCTGCCACAGTACAGTTACTTGGCATGATGAGAATCAAGGGATCACTGGCAGCAGAGAATTCTTAATTTTGTGAAGATTTTGGATTGACCCTCCAGGATCATATTGTCACCATGGTAACAGATGGTGCTTCACTAATGGTCAAAGCAGGGAGGCTTTCCGGCATCATCCACCAAATATGCCATTCACATGGACTGTATCTCGCAGTTTGTGATGTTTTATACAAGAAACGTCACAATGAAGAGGACCCTAATGAAGTAGAAGAAGCTCATGAGTATAATATTGTTGAGAGCTCTGATAGTGAAAATGATGAATCCTGGCAAGTAATATTGCCAGATGATTACAATGCAGATTTTGTTGACACAGTGAGTGATACTATTTCAAAAATCAGAGCAATTGTCAAGCTGTTCAAAAAGAGCCCCCTGAAAAATGACTGTTTGCAAAAGAACTGTGAAAAGGAATTGGGGAAAACACTTTCTCTGCTCTTGGACATCAAAACTAGATGAAACTCATTGCTTAAGATTCTTGGAAGCCAGGACACCCATTGACAATACATTGATAGAGCTCAATCTAGGATCAAAATGCTTGACAGAGAATGAAGTTGCAGTTGTGAAAGACTTGGCAGAAAGTCTAGAAATAATTGCAATAGTGCAATCGCTCTTTGTAGACGTGACGTCACAATTTCAGAGTGAAAAGATTTTTGAGTATGTTCTCAAAAATCCGACAGAAGAAACGGTTGCTATTTCACAGAAATTATTGACCGCTGTCAATGACAGAATTGAATCAAGGAGAAATAAAGAGATTTGTGGCCTTGTGAGATATCTAGAGGCTCCAGACTGTTATGAACATGTGGTAGAGTTTTCAATCTTAGTTATCCAAAGAAACGAGAGCTTGCCAAAGTGGCAAGAAATGTTTCACAGCTTTTTCCCTATGGTTCTTTTACGAAGCAACATAGGAATGTCCCAAAATCTTGTAAAGCTTGAAGTTTTGTCTAAACTCACTTCCACCCTCCTCTGTTGAAGCAGAAAGGTGTTTTAATGCTGCTGGCAGTGTTGTAAAAATTACCTCATTTCGGTAATTAGTTACAAATAAAAGTAATACCTCAAAAAGCTACTTAAATATAAGTAAGAGTATTGTCTCAAAAAGTTACTCAAGTAAAGGTGAAAAGTTACAACATCCAAAAGTTAAGTAAAAATTACAAGTAACTTTGATGCTGCCATTATTGTGATCATACGTCATTCCGTATTATTTAAAAGGAATTGACGTTAAAAAAATTATTGGTATTAACTGCTAGTATTAACAGTCACTACGTAATAACATTTGAACTAATGCATTCTTTTGGTGTTTTTATTATTTATTACAATCATAAACATTTGTTAATTTTTAAGTCCTCGAATAGTTTGTCACTCATTATGGTCCTTCGGCTGTTCATACCAGCATAGCTGAATACAGCTGCACTAGCGTTCAGAGGAGCGTTCAACTGGATAAATAATGTTCATGTCATCTGATCGGTCTTGAAGATACTGCATCAGAATATCACTTGACCTTGTGCAAATGAAGAAACTATTTTCAACACTGTCAGCATCAGATGAATGAGATGCTTTCAGCTCGTCCACCATTGCTGCATTAGAAGATGCTATTTTGGCTACCAGTTTCTCATGAAGCTTGATAACCGTTGGCAACAGATATCCCATATTGCTTAACTTCTGTTTGATGCATGCGTTCCACGTGCTTCTTCAAGTTAGATGAAGAACCCTCATATGCTGAACATATAGTTTTTTTTCTGTTGGCAGAGTAGGCATGCATACTTATATGATTCTTCTTTGATTGAAATCTGAACATTTTGTTCAAATACGGTCACGGACTATCTTCACCCTTGTTCCTCTTATCTTCGTTAACGACACTCAAACTGGCTTCAAATGAATCCATACTACGATATATTAAATCTTATATTATTGTATACATATAATACAATATATTAAAAAAGTTTCGGTATGACTAATCAACAATTTCCGATTTAACAAAAACGACCGGCGATAACCACAACAACAAATGAGCGATGATCGGAAAGAGGATGGTTCTCGAACGAACCAAAGAATAACAATCTAGAATTTTAATAAAATTTTAAATTAGATTATTTTATTTTATTTATTTATTTTTTATTAAGTGGGTAGAGGACCGAAGCCTCTTACCTGCCCACTATCAAACAGCAAAGCAATGATGAAAATTAACGAGAGGTTCAATCAGTAGTAAACGAGAAAAGGAGACAAGTCATATTCATTGAGAAGGGAGGTGAAGCGACTATAGGTGCTAGCTGAAACTAAGCTATTAGGTATTTTATTCCAAATGTTAATAATTCGATTTGTGAAAAAATATTTGGTGTTGTCTATTGCACAAAAATATGACCTTAGTTTAAATTGATGACCTCTAGTGGATGAGTAGCTTGCAAAATGAATATGGTTTTTAAGGTGAGTTGATGTTAAATTATTGATGATCCTGTATAATAAGCAGAGGTCAGCTATTAAACGGCGATGTTCAAGCGATTTAAGTTGTAGAGCCTTGAGCCGGTCATGGTACTTTAGCTGTCCGACAGCAGGGATGGCCTTGGTAAATTTCTTTTGGATGTTTTCATGTTCTCGATCAGGTATTTATGGTGAGGGTTCCAGACCTGACTGCTGTACTCTAGGATTGGTCTGACATATACGCAGAAAGCTTTGGTGAGAAGATTCTTGTCCCTGGAGGTGAATGATTTGAGAATCAGTCTTGAACGGACTGCAGCTTTGTGTGTGATGTTGTCAATGTGAAGCCGGAATTTTAAGTCAGAGTCTATGATGACACCAAGATCTCTGGTTTGATCAACAGTGGTGAGCAGGATATCGTCGATGTAGTATTGTTGTGGGGAGGGTCTATTCCTGGAACTGGTTTTAATTGAGCAATTAAAGCATTTTTCCTTGGCTAGGTTTAGCTGCCATTTCCTGCTCCATGTAGTGAGTGAGTCGATGCCTCTCTGAAGATCAGAATCTTCCATTGGCAGAGATTTGTAAAGTTTAATATCATCGGCAAATAGTTTAATTGTGATATCCTTAGGTAGGGAGTCAACTATGTCATTGATGTAGATTAGAAACAAAGTAGGGCCCAAAACACTTCCCTGTGGCACACCACTTGTTAAGTCAATCGAACTGGATATTGAGCCATTTACGAGGACATGTTGTTTTCTTTGATACAGAAAATCGGAAAGCCACTGATACAAGTTTCCAGTAATACCATACGATTTAATTTTGTTCAGTAATTTCGGATGAGATACAGAATCAAAGGCTTTTTGAAAGTCGAAGTAGATTACATCTGTTTGCTGATGTTGTTGCTGTGAAGTGGTCCAGTCATAAACACACTCCAGCAAATTTGTGGTGGTCGATTTTAATGGTCTGAATCCATGTTGTTGAGGAGATATTAAGTCCAGAGAAATTAAATGATGTAGAATCGTTTTGTTAATTATTTTCTCCAGGACTCGACAGCAGGTACATGTCAATGAGATTGGTCTGTAGTTCGAGGGGCTAGATGTTGGACCTTTCTTGTGAATGGGAATGACATGAGCTGTTTTCCAGATTGTGGGTATAAGTCCGCTATTAAGGGAGAGATTAAAGATATGATGGAGTGGGTATGACAAACTAAAAGCACAGCTTTTTAACAAAATATTAGGAATGTGGTCGGGGCCTTGTGAGCAAGAACGTTCCAGCTGTATCAAAGTCTGTAAGACAGCACCATGAGTGATTAGGACTGTATCCAAGATTTTGGTAGAACGTCGAGTGAGGTCGTATGTAGTTCCATCACCAGCTGTAAAAACGCTAGAGAAATAGGTGTTGAATGTGTCAGCTATTTCCAATGAATTTGAAGTCATACTTCCATCCTGTTTTGTTATTTCTCCAATCGATGAGTGACAAAACAGTTTAAAATTTTATTTATGTTACTTTGTAACGTCTTGTGCTAAAAAGGTAACGAATTAAAAGCATGACCGAAAATAGTAATTTGTTACAAGTAAAAGTAAAAAAAAATTTGTAACTGGTACAAGTAAAAATTACCGAAAAATTTGATTAATTACAGTAACGAATTACATGTAATTCGATATCGTTTAGTGATGAGATGATTGATTTTTGTGCTTTGCATGCAGCTACTTTATCCGCAAATAATTCTTCTTTATAGATGAATAATAAATAAGGTAATTAACATTCGGTATATTGTCACTACGACGCTGAAATTAGCAAGACTTCAGCAAGAACTTTGACATCCAATAACTTTGGAACGCGTAGAGCTAAAAATATAATTTTTTTTGTTAGAAAGGTCTTGCTTTAGAAATTGATGCGCGTAAAAAATAATGTATTTTGAATAAAAATGAACTTTTGGTTAACGTATCAAGCTTTGAGCGCCGATAACGCAAAATTCCTTAACGCGCTTGAAATTTTAAAAACATATTTAAAATCTAAAATCTTTTTTAAAAATTAAATTTCGGTACTTGCGCTGGAGACACGTTAACGAAACATATATTTTTAGAAAGGAAATAATCTGTAGATTTTAAATATGTTTTTAAAATTTATTAGATGTCAAAGTTCTTGCCGAAGTCTTGCTAACTTCACCGTCGTTCTCTAACTACTTTTAAAAAATTATTTGAATTACTTAAGTAATATTTTAAAAATTACTTGTTACTTAAGTATTTTTTTCAAGCTTGCTTGAACCTATCACTAGTGGTGCCTCGGCTGGGTTGAAGACAATCGGTTTGATAGAAATTGAAGCAGCTTGCGATTCCATTTTTGAATTTGTGTTCGCAGTCGGGAAGTTATGAACCAGGCTAACGCATACGGGTCAGTACCACATCAGCTTCTATGGAAAACTATGGAGGCCCATAATGTTATCACATCCTTCAGGAATTAACAGGTTTTCCAATAAGACGTACAACTAAAACTACAAGATGGGCGTCTTTAGAGATTGGAATAGCTATGGGGTGCACGATGTCTCTTTCCTTATTCGTACTGAAGACAGCCGGTCTTGTTTTTCAAAGGTGTACATTGGTAAAGGTGTATATAGGTGTATATCTACGCTTTCAACAAAGAAATTCATGGGTGACACAACCCTGATCATGAACAGGAAGAGGATTGTCCAAAATACCCTGGACAAATTTAACGATCTTCCAGGGTGTTGTCGAATGGTTTTCAAGCCAGCGAAATTCAGAAATATCTCAGGGAAATTCGTGAGGACCTGTTACCACAGTATCCGAAGAACCGTAACAAACCTGAGAAACCTTGGTAGAGTTTTCGACAAATCCCTCACCGACAAGAACATGAGGGAAGCAATACTCCAACAGACCATTAAGGAACTGCAGAGGAGGCACAGCTGCAATAACGTTTCAATCTAACTAATCTACTCCTTCTAAGACTATTAACCATCTAGGAGATTGGTTTGTCAGTGGTCGAGAAAAGTTAACTGATACACCAGAAAATGGCTGGCCTATCTCCAGCGCTATCAACGGTTGCCCTCTACAGTAGGAGCAGTAGGTCTGCCGTGGAAAAGTATAAACTTTCCAAAATAATAACGCAGTGGACCAAGAAAATTTTAATCGTTCGCAGCTCTAAATTTAATAATTCGAAAATTTTGTGATATTACATTATTAGCGAATAAATTTCCATTTTAGCTATCTCAAGATAAGGCATGAGGTAACTCCCAAGTGCCGCTTCACGTCTCCAGTTTTAACTTTTATGGACTATGGATGGATAAAATATTCCGAAGAGAGTGGACCGAAATTTGGAAAAAAACCATTATGAAAAATGGACATTGACTGATAACCATATACCTAAATTAAACTTTAATGGTAGTTTCAGACAGAATATTATGTGATTATGGAGCTTTAACATTTAAAATATTGTTTGATTTGACACATTTCGTAGCCCCAGCTTAATTGATTAAATTATTAATTTGTTTTTTATACATTGGCACTAAATTGTCAAATAAAAATTATCAGCTAATCAATAAAGAAGAATTTCGCAATAGTGATTTTGGACATCCCTGATCGCAGTGCCGAAAAAAATTTACCTTTATACATTATATTTTCACGTAAATAACTCGCAAACGATTATAACATGCAATTTTTTTATTTGTGCAGTATAAAACAGTTATAAAACACTCATTGCAGCAGGAAACGCATTTTTCTTTTGACTTCTTTAGTCCTACAACAATATTTAATACAAATGATAATGGTCGGAGTTTATTGCATTATGTATGATTGCGTCGGAAATATTTTGGGAGGATGATGTGAGCAATGCTGCCAGTGACCAAATAAACCAAGAAAACCCAGATCATATTAAACCAGCTTTTATTCCCAATTATTATCATATTATGATTACGATTCATGGTATTATACACAGCCATAGATTCTCATTTAAATAAAAATCAGACTATGAAAAATAATAAAGTAATCTTGAATTAACAGCTTGTTACAAGTTCTACAAAGTTACAAAGTTTTATCTCCGGCTGACGCTACAAAGAAATTATAAGGCCCAGTTCTGAAGAAGCTACTTAGAGCTTTCATGACCGGTTTAGGCAAACATCCATAACAAGTCCAAAAAGGCACTGCATAGTCGAAGTTTGCAGGTGTAGACAGGTGCAGAAGAAGGCATTGAGAGCTTTCTATCAAGGACTCCTTGTCCTTTCATAGACTTTAAGAGTCCAGCAAGACAAACCGACAGGGACATCCGTCTGATCACCAGATGCGGCCCCCTCTCCTGCCCCCGAAAACGTAAGGAGTCGGGGGAAACTCCTCTGTTTCTGCCTTCGATTGCTTGCCAGCAGACCTGATTTATTAGTGTTATTCCATAAACATGAACAAACTTTACAAAAATGGTTGGGATCTGCCTGTATCCAATCCTTTAGTTCTTAAGATTCTTAAGATGTGGATCAGCACTACTAGCAACTGGAGTTCAAAAATCGATGTTCAAAAAAGACAATGCAAAAAATCTTACAGAATATTCTTTTTACTCAAAATGTTTTTTCCAAAAACACCCAGATTTCCAAACAGTAAACCTAGAACCCTAAATTGGCCCATATTTTCAAAAAAGCCAAGATCTTGTCTTAAAAACCCAACAATCCCTGGGAGTAAGACGATGTGATGAAGAGACTCCTCTATGAGACTTGATTGTCTACTTCAAAAATGATGAATTCTGGCGCCCGTGACAAGCGTGCTGAAGTCTCCGCAGATTAATGGGATGTTGTGAAACGAGATCAGTGCTCTTTGCACTAAATAATGGAAACATAAAATGGGTCTGTAGATCAGGAGAATGTTGATGAAAAAAGATCTGCCAAGCGAGTTCACATCACGTAAATCTTATAGACTTTATGTTTTGCCCCTTTTTTTTAGCTTCTTGCAGTGTAAACCAAGGCAATCCGACATATGGACGTTTCTTTCGATTTATGTGACTTCTGCTCTTGCACGCAGTCTTCTCAAGACCTGGACTACTGTAACTCCTTCAGCGTTTCCAAAGCAATTATACAAATTAACAGCTAAATATGTTCTCATTGACCCTAATATTAACAGCTCCGAGGCCCTGATTGCACGGGCTATGAATACATTAACGTAACATTTACAAAATGTCTTTACTCATTTATCGTATCTTAATCATATCCCTCTTATATCTCTATTATGTTATGCCAAATATAACCTTCACTCATCTTCCACAATTCACTTTTGCAAACCAGTCTGGTCATCCATTGTCGACCGAGGCTTTTCCATTGCCTCGCCCTCTATCTAGAACAACCTGCTTTCCAATATCCGGTCCCAGCCGTCGCTCAAGCTCTTCAGCTGAAGACCAATCTCTTCAGGACATCCACACAAGAATCAAGGCGCAACAGGAGCCTTTGACCAAAAGACCTCATTGAGCGACCAATAAATATTAATATATTTAAATGAAAATTCACACACTTAAGCTAGTAAAAGAAACAATTTAAGAAGTTGTAATTTAAAAATAAAATGTTAGAAAAAGGATTAGCTCATATATTTGCATAATGTCTAAGCGGCAACTTTCTCATAAGGTGGATGAAACAAAAGTTCATCCTATTTAAAATTCTTAAACCCCACATCAACGTGCAACGTCAAACCTAATATGCCAGAAGGAAATATACTCAAAAGTAATAATATGATACAAAACTCCAATGACTATGCATGGCTTCCTCGCGGCAGTTAGACTTCTCATTTATTTGATTAAAGTCTTTCTCAAAAAACAGCAAGCAAATAAATAGAAACTTCCAAACTTTTTGAAGGTGGCTTTACCATCTTGGGTGATTTTCGTAAAGTTTAGCCAGTTATTCGAAGATCACGATCTATGACCGTCATTTTTGAAGTGTTATATATAAGCATATTCTACTGGTTAAATTTACATTAAAATGGACATTTTATTGGAGTATACTTGTTATTCTTGGTTTACTTAATAATCTTGGGTTACTTAATATTTTTGGGTTAGTTATTAATTGGGTTAATTTGTTAAGTAGGCAAAAACTTCATAGGAAATCTTCAACTCGACGATATATGACCTTATCGAAGATTTTAGAAAAATATGGCAGAATTGCAATAAGTCTATAGTTGCAGATCTTGTTCGAATCACTACATTTATGCATATTCTACTGGTTAAATTTAATTGACATTTTATTGGAGTTTTACATACTTCCGGAAATTAGTTTTTCTATTTCTGCTTTTTATCCCACCCTTGCACTGAATTGATCCAGGATCATGGCCATTCGGAATCGAGAACTTTGATCTGCTTAAAGCAACTGGGATTCTGGAATTTTGCTATAGTGTAGAGCGGGAATTTTTGGCTTTATTCCATGTCCCACTTTTTCACTCACGCATTGAATAGATTTTGGCTAGAGAAAACTTTGGTCTGCTTAATGCATCTGGGATTCTTGGACTTTCCCACAATGTAGAGCAGGAGTTTTTGGCTTCCTACCATGTTTGCAGAAACTAGCACAGAATTCGGTCCTTTTTTACACCTTGACAAGCCTCCCTTTGAAAGTCTTGTTTGTAAGGCACAAATATTAACTCACATATTATAATTGGCCTTGTTATGTCGATAACCCCCATCCCAGTTTGCCTACTGCGGTCATGAAAGCTCTCGGTGGCTTCTTCACACCGCCTTAATATATGCAAACTGGGCCTTATAATTTCTTTGTAGCGGCGACCGGAGATAGAAATTTTTGGGACTCTTTTCGAAGCCGCGGTTTGAACCGCAGTTCATGTTGCTTCGCGAGTCCGCGGTCGGCCCATTTCTCCCGACAACACCGCGTCTCTCGGCCATTATTAACATGAATTATTAACATGAAAATTAAATTGCATGTGATTTTGGAAGACTTGGAAAAGGCAAGGCCTACGAAGTTTTCGTTACCTTGCGAGCCAGAGCCGCCAGTTTACTGGTACATTTGTTAATACAATTTAACACTTCGACTCCGCATTTACGTTTTTGAATGTGGTTAGTGTTACCGTGATGTGACAATACGGCAGCAGATTGTGTCAGTGTCGGTAAGCAAGATAAAAAGCAATTAAAGTAGATCAGATAGCTCTCACGGGATGTTGTGAGATGAAGTCGACAAGCCCTTTACTCAATAATGAATGGATACATAATGGGTCCAGGCAGGTTATAGATCAATTTACGAGTGTGATAACTGCCCCTATTCTAGCCCCTTTTTGTAAAGTCGATTAAAAATCAATCGCTAGAGCTAAAAATGTGCGGATTGTTTTAAAAAATAGAGAAAGGATCAAAGTGCCAGGGACAAGCATTCAAAAAAAATTAAAAAATCGGGAACTATTTTTAATTAATGCTTGAAAATTTTGAAAATTTGTTTAGGGTAGATCCCTGTGTGCGCTAGTCAAGTAACTTACATATTTGAATTCTCCTGAAAAATATCTATCAGAATATGTATAACATGTATTTTTAATCCCCAGGGACGGGGTCGAAAAAACTTCCGATAAAATCAAAACAACTTGGGCGAAAGATTTGCGACTAATGGAGCACGAAAAAGGCGATTATAAATCAACCAACCCAGTTAAAAATACAACTATTTTAAAATATAGATTACAACTTAGAGATCCAGGGTTTACTTCTTGAAAGTTTATTAAAATTCGGGAACTATTTTTATTCAGCGTTTTGAATGTTGCACACAGCAGAAGTATAAAGATCTTTCATGCTCTTGTCTCCTTTTCCAGGAGGACAAATCGTGAATACATGTGTTGTATGTATTCAGTTACTGACATGTCATTGAAAATCCTCATTAATGCAATTATTGAGGCCAAACAATAATCTGTGACAAAAGAAGAAAACACAGGCCATTTATCGACTTCCATCATGAGTTCTATTTTGTAAGAAGCTAAAACATTAATTATTCCCTTGGCTGAGTGGTCCGTCGATAAGAAATGAAACGCCGGAAAAGTGGACGTGCCCAATTTAAAAGCTCCGGTATATAAAACAAATGACCCTCTTTGACTCTTTTAACTATTTGAGCAACAGGTTTATTTGGTTTTCTAACCAATTTTTTTAATTGGTAAAAAAAAGTTTAAAATTTAAAAGATGATACGTTATCTAGTGTCCCAAAACGTCTAACATCATCTGATAAGTGAATGCACATTGTAAACCAATTGATTTTTTCCATACAAATTTCCAAATTCATTAACAAAATACTTCAAGAGTTGTGATGAATAATCTACAAGATTATTATTCAAATTTGGAGTCAATAGTAGTCTAACAGCAACTGACAAATTTAAAAAATTTAAATATAAGTCAGGAGACAAAATTCCTTTTAAAACTACAGGTCCTGTATAAATTACAAAAAGTCGAAATTCTGTTGCCTTCCATCTTTTGAACTCCAGAAGAGAACGTGTTTTTCGGGAAAATTCATTAGGAATAGAATGGCGCAGGTCAATGAGCCTATCTGATATTATAGTTATTTGTCCATGGGATAATCTTGTGTTACGTGGACCATGAAGCCATAAATTCAGCAACCTACGGGCCACTCCTAAGCATATTAAATGCATATAGTCCAACGGAAAAGATGAAACCATACCTACTGACAATTGTGATAAAGGTGATATGCCCACATGATGGTTTGGATCATGACTGGCAATAAATGATTCATCAGTTCTATTAATGCAGTCCAAACCAGGCAACGCAACTTTATTGTGCCATTCATCCGTTTGTACACATCTCTCACAACAATTATAACTATTATGAGTTTTAATACATTTTACAAAAGCTCTTGCTGGAGCATCGCAAATAACAGCATTCAAAAATACTTTAAAAATTTTTCCCTCAAAAACAAAACCTGTGTTTTCTAAAATCTTAATTTCTGCAACAAATTCTTGCTAGTTCCACAAAATAATGCCACAGGAAAAACATCAGATTTTGTATTGTCAGATATGCATGCTAAAATAGGCCACAAAGATGTGGTTGAACTTTCTATATTTATGTTAATATTCAAAATATTTGGGCAAATATTTGTTCCCATTAAATTTACATATTTTTCCAGCCAATACTGCACACCAAAATAAAAATAGTCCCCTCCAGCCAAAGTTGTGCATTTTATTGTCTTATTGGTTCCAAGAAGAGTTCTAGAATCATTTGGCAAATCATGCTTAAGAACTTTCAATAAGTCTGTTATAGCTTTATGACAGATGTTATTAGACACAGCCCTACGAGCAAGCTCTTCAGTTATGTTAAACTCATCAGTTTCATGATTTGGATCTTCCAAATCTCTTTCTTCTTCTGAATAATGATTTAGATCTTCCAAACCCATTTCTTCTTCTTGAATTTTGGAAACGAATGGACCATGTATCCTCATCAAATTGTCGATGTAATTCATCGTCAACTGACTCTAATACTCTCTGGCTTACGGTATCGACTGAATTTCTAAATCTAGAAACATCATTTACATCTGTATTGGAGCATGAAGGAATGTTGAGTTTAAACTATGTGTGATTTAATATGATATATGTATCTATGTTTTGTTGTCTGGGGACGCTTAGCTAGTTCTAAACTGTTTTTTGATTGCCGTTGTCGTGTAGTTCGTCGAGTCGAGTTCTTACGTAGTTTCTTAGTCGTTTCTTAGATGTTTATTTAGTTTAAATAAACTACATTAACCTTCTGATACAACTTTGTATTTATTCCATCATCAGACATTAGTTATGACAAACTCATCAGGTTATGGGCCCAGGATGCGTTTGATGTTTGATGGTGATGAAAGAAGGTATGAATTATGGGAAGTCAAATTCTTGGGATTCATGAGACTACAGAAACTTCACGATGTGTTCGTATGTGCTGAAGAACCAGACGCTGAAAAAAATGCCGAGGCATTCGCCGAACTTATTCAATGTCTAGATGATCGAAGTCTATCACTAGTCATACGAGACGCCAGAGACAATGGAAAGAAAGCACTAGAAATCCTGCGGGAACACTACCTAGGTAAGTCAAAACCCAAAATTATATCTCTGTACACTGAATTAACGACTCTTTCAAAGTCCGAAAATGAAAGTACGACTGATTATATGTTGCGAGCTGAGACCGCAGCATCTTCGTTGAAGAGAGCTGGCGAAGTGGTAAGTGATAGTTTACTCATCGCTATGATCCTGAAAGGTCGGCCACTGACGTACAAGACTTTCTGTACTGTTACAACACAAAAAGATAGAGATCACAGTTTTGCAGAATTTAAAGTTGCTTTGCGAAGTTTTGAAGAAAACGAAAAACAGATCTACTCACGTGATCATGAGGATCACGTTATGTTAAATGATGCAAAATCCATACAGTGTTTCACATGCCGCAAATATGGTCACAAATCATTTGAATGTAAAATGCGAAAAGAACAAAACCCAGCAGTGAAAGTTGTTCAAAAGAAGTGGTGTGAAGTATGCAGAAGTACATCGCATAATACACTGAAATGTAGAAAGAAACAACACAGTGCAAAGTCTGTCACAGAGAACAAGCAAGCAGGAGGACAATCAGATTCATTTCTTTTCAAAGTATCTGAGTGTCAAAGCGTGGATCGTGACAGTCTACTGGTTGATTGTGGTGCTACAACCCATATTGTTACTAACAAATCAAAGTTTGTATGTTTTGAAGACAATTTTGAGCCCAATGATCACTGCATTGAACTAGCAAATGGCTCTAGATCAATTGGAATCGTGCAAGGTCGAGGTACAGCAAAAGTCTGTCTACAAAGTTTAGATGGAAAACCCAGAGATGTCAACCTAGAGAATGCATTATATGTTCCGTCATATCGACAAGATATTTTTTCTGTTCAGGCAGCAACAGCGAAAGGAGCGACTGTAAATTTCAACCCACATTGTGCAGAACTTGTTGCTCAGAATGGTACTATTTTTAATATTTGCAAGTCTGGAAAGCTGTACTACCTGAACAATGTTGCTGACAGAACTAACAATAAACACAGCCTACATGAGTGGCACTTGATCCTTGGTCATTGCAATGTCAGAGATATCTTGAAACTGGAATCTGTTGTTGATGGAATGAAAATTGCCGACAAATCAGAATTTCAATGTGAAGTTTGCACTCTTGGGAAAATGACACAGTCTTTCAACAGGCAAAGTGATGTGGGTGCCAAAGAACCGTTAGAACTTGTTCATTGTGATTTAAGTGGTCCTATCACACCTACTGCAAGAAATGGTTTCAAATATGCTGTTTGTTTTGTGGATGACCTATCTGGAGCCAGTACTGTTTATTTCCTGCGCCAGAGATGTGATGTTGTTCATGCTGCTCAGAAGTTTTTTGCTGATTGTGCACCTATCGCAAAAGTTAAACGTTTGAGAACCGACAATGGAACAGAATTCACGAATAGAGATTTCAAATCACTATTGCTGAAGCATCGGATAAAACATGAAAAATCTGCGCCCTATTCGCCACATCAAAACGGAACTGTTGAACGAAGTTGGCGATCATTGTTTGAGATGGCGAGATGTTTACTAATCCAATCTCAACTACCAAAAGAACTGTGGACATACGCTGTGCGTGCTGCGGCATACACACATAATCGATGTTTTTGCCCACGAACTGGTAAAACACCATATGAAAATTTGACCGGCAAGAAGCCTGACCTGTCCCGCATGTCTGTTTTTGGTTCAACATGCTATGCTTTTGTACAAGATAAGAAGAAACTTGACCCAAGAAGCGAGAAAGCAGTATTCATAGGGTATGATCATGAAAGTCCAGCTTATCTCGTGTATTTCAAAAATTCTGGAGTTGTGAAAAAATCAAGGTGCGTGCGTTTCACGAACAAATTTGATTCAAATGAAAGTGAAGTTGTTGTTAGTGATTTTTCTGACGGCTACATTGATCAAAAACTGACTGGAGTTGAAACGGAAACAAAGGCAGATGTAAGAAGTGATGAAATTGCACAAACTGAAACCCAGGATACCTCAAATTCAGATTCGATTGTTCGCAAATATCCTAAACGAAACACGAACAAACCAAAGTATTTGAGTGACTATATTCTGGATGATGACTCAATTAATCTTAATGTTCATTACTGCTATAAAATGTCTGATGTGCCAAATACGTACAATGAAGCCATATCTTCTTCAGAATCTAGATACTGGAAACAAGCCATGTCTGAGGAAATGAACTCGTTAATGGAAAACGACACTTTTGAACAATGTCTACTACCTGAGAGTCGTAAAGTAATCAAAGGTCGTTGGGTCTATGCTGTGAAGTTTGGACCGGACGGCAGTGAGCAATATAAAGCCCGATATGTTGCCAAAGGTTATTCGCAAATAAAAGACATTGACTATACAGAAACTTTTTCACCAACTGTTCGAGTTACATCGATACGAATGATGATGCAGTTAGCAGTACAACGTAATCTGATTGTACACCAGATGGATGTTAAAACAGCATATCTAAATGCTCCAATTGATTGTGAATTATACATTGAACAACCTGAAGGTTTTTCTGTTGATGACAAAACTGATAATAAAATTGTTCTGAAACTAAAAAAATCTCTGTATGGCCTGAAACAGAGTGGCAGAAATTGGAATAACATGTTGCATGATTTTTTGATTTCTGAAAGTTTTGAACAGTCATCAGCTGATCATTGCGTCTACACTCGTCTTAATACAGATTCTAAAGTCATCATTCTCTTCTGGGTTGATGATATTATCATTGCTGCGAGTGATGAATCCGTGTTGAAATCTGTAAAACAATCTTTGCATTCAAAGTTCAAAATGAAGGATCTTGGACAATTAACATGGTTTCTTGGAATGCAATTTGAATGCTCATCTGGAGGTGAAATGATTAAGGTGAATCAATCCAAATATGTTGAAAAAATGCTGTCAAAATTCAACATGAGTGACTGCAAACCTAGATCTACGCCATGTGATTTGAATTTGAACAAACAATTTGAATGCAATTTGAATGCTCATCTGGAGGTGAAATGATTAAGGTGAATCAATCCAAATATGTTGAAAAAATGCTGTCAAAATTCAACATGAGTGACTGCAAACCTAGATCTACGCCATGTGATTTGAATTTGAACAAACTGAAAGATGAAGACACTGTTGATTTTGAAAATGTGCACCTGTACAGATCTGTAATTGGAAGTTTGATCTATGCAATGTCTGCTACAAGACCTGATTTATGTTTTGTAGTTTCCTATCTATCACAATTCACATCAAAGCCGATGAATATTCACATGACGATGGCTAAACATGTCCTAAGATATTTAAAGGGAACAATGAGCTACAGTTTAATTTTCAAGAGGTCTGATGGTGATTTAGATTTGATCGGATATTGTGATGCTGATTGGGCAAATTCTAAAGACCGTCTTAGTATTACTGGATATGGTTTTATGTTGTCGAGTACTGGTCCATTGATTTCATGGAAGTCTAGAAAACAACCAACTATTGCATTATCGACCTGCGAAGCAGAATATATGTCAATGTGTGCAGCTGTGCAAGAAGCAAAGTTTCTGATGTGTTTGTTAAAAGACATGACCGGAGGAATTACGAACAATTCTGTTACACTCAATGTCGACAATCAGAGTGCAATTGAGTTGACAAAGAATCCTGTTTTTCATCAAAGATCGAAGCATATTGATATCAAGTATCATTTCATCCGATCAGAAGTGGCAAGTGGTTTCATAAAACCGAAGTACATTCCATCCGAGAAGAACATTGCTGACATGTTCACAAAATCATTGTCTATTAACAAATTGAGAACTTTCATTCCTGCTATTATGAATGTTCTAAGCGTTATGATATTGACACTGGACACATCACAGTTTGAGAGGGAGTGTTGAGTTTAAACTATGTGTGATTTAATATGATATATGTATCTATGTTTTGTTGTCTGGGGACGCTTAGCTAGTTCTAAACTGTTTTTTGATTGCCGTTGTCGTGTAGTTCGTCGAGTCGAGTTCTTACGTAGTTTCTTAGTCGTTTCTTAGATGTTTATTTAGTTTAAATAAACTACATTAACCTTCTGATACAACTTTGTATTTATTCCATCATCAGACATTAGTTATGACAAACTCAACAAGGAATATGCAATGTTAACATAGTTATCAGTTTTCAAGTGATTCATAATTTCTTCAACTCGTCTAGCTAATTGACGTCTTTTCGTTCTCTCTTAAACGTATGGCGATAAACTCATGTTGCAGAAAGTTTTATCGTTGCTTAATCTTCTTCCTAAAGCAAATGTGCCAAAAAAGCAATTATTAAGTTGATTAACTCACTTTTTCGGCGTTCAACTCGTTCGACTGAGAGCGCTTGTATCGTTGAATTCGGTAACAAATCAACAATGAATCCAATTTTACCGCTAAATGTAAGACCCACGCTGTTGTATATAATGAAACTAGTTATACATAACTAAACAATTTTACAAACAGAGTAATTGCAAGGATTCACTAAATGTTTACATTATAGAAATATCATTAATTATGAATAAAATTTATTTTATACATATACACATTATTTTCCGGCGGGGATAAGCAACTGGGCTATGCTCGGGACCCTTGTGGGCTCTATGGCATAATAATGAGTTTCTTTCCCCCACGGGTCCCGTACCTATCCCGAGACTTTGCCCGGACGTAACCCGCTGAACTGGGCAAACTGGGCAACCCGCCTTTAGACCGCACGGTCCCCACCTGGCGGTGTTTGCTGGGACAGTGCTAAATAGATATCGTAGCAATCCCATGTTTTATAAGTCACTTAAACCACAAGATATAACCGCAGTATTTCAGTCGTCTGTAAAACTTTAAGGCGTGATATCTCAACTTTGGTACATGGAATTGTACCATGGTATATGTCATTTTGAAGATATTTATTAGCCCTACAAGATGATACCAACTACAATAGATTTCTATGTTAAAAAGTTTTAGTTTATAAAAAATTAATTTTTGCAAGCAATTTTTATAATAATAAAATTTAGGAAATTTAATAATTTTATAATATTCAGAAAGGTCATTATCTCCCCTTTCGCAATATGTATCATTTATATAATTTCTATGTTTACGAGACTCAAATTTTGCCAAAAACCGGATCCCCCCTCATCGCTAAGTACCAATCACTTTATAATAGATAATCGTGCTATATTTTTATTTGCTTCAAAATAATGTACATTTGTGAAAAACTTCTAGTCATGTCAAAATTTAAAAATTTAGTAGAGACATTTACTTTTAATTATTATAGGCGGAGCTAATTTTGTTTATGTTTCTTATTTTTCATCTCATTAAGGCTGTGTGCAGCTCGGACGGTTTTACCCTTTTATGAATGATACATGATCAGTTTCTATTTTATTATGGCTCAAAAAATCAATGAAACTTTTCCATTCCACCTTACAGATCACTGTTTCTCCAGATGCTCGTGATGGTGATCGAAACTTCTATCGATTTACCGAACCCAGTGGCGCAACTAGGGGGGCAGGGGGGCGCAAGCCCCCCAGGCCTAATAGGAGAGACCCTGCAATTTTTCCAAATCCGATCAGTTTTTTTTTGGTGGGGGGGGGTAAGGGGATTTAACTGGTTTGAAACTTTGAGACAGAAGATAGTCAAACTCATTAATAAATTATTAAAGATACAAAATAAGACTGTAGACAGAAGATAGTCAAACTCATAATAATAATAATCTGTTCTATTTTTAATTCTTTATTAATTATAATTGGTAGTTTTGATTTAAACAGTTTCAAAAATTTTTCGACTGCGTCGGGCTTTCGTCCCTTGTCTAAACTTGAGCTTCCCCCCCCCCCAGCATTTTTCGCTGGTTATCTGATGATCAGATAATGCCGTTTTGACAACCCTGCCTTGGCTGCTCTTGATGCTTTGCAGAATGGCACAATGACTCCCGAGCTTTCGGAACTCTGCAACCTTCATGGAAAAGACGCTGAAACTGTGCAAAGACAGCTCCAATTCACATCGACAAGTTTACGTGCTGATCAGTCTGATCCCAATGCATGTATCGAACTGCAAGATCTTTTCTGTGCCACAAGCATTCAGCCCGAGTTGCATATGCTCGATGTTGCTCTTACTCAGACATTTACGTCATCAGATGCAGAAAGGGCATTTTCTAAACTTCGCCTTATTAAAAGTCATCTCGGGACGACTATGTCTGCCTGTCGTTTGCAAAGTTTATTGAGAATATCTGTGAACAAAACAACTACTGCACTTCTTCCAGTAAATAAAGTGGTGAACAGATTTTCACAGATTGATCGAAAAATTATTTTGTAACTGCAAACACATCAAAATGTAATTTAGACTACAACATTTCAAAATTGTTTTAAACTGTTTAGGATCTTAATTTTATACATAATTTAGATTAGGTGAAATGTTTAGGATATCAATCACATCATATTACAATTTTAAACATATCATAAACTTTTTTTTTACAGTTGCTTTAACTGGCTTGAAACTTTGAAACAGAAGATAGTCAAGCTCACCAATAAATTATTAAAGATACAAAAAAAGACTGCAGACTTATAAATAAAAACTTATAATAATAATCAGTTCTATCTTTAATTTTTTATTAATTAAAATTAGTAGTATTGATTTGAACAGTTTCAAAAATTTTTCGACTGCGTCGGGCTTTTCTAAACTTGAGCCCCCCCCCCAGCATTTTTCGCTGGTTGCGCCCCTGACCGAACCTATTAAGTCGCAAAACTTTGATACTGATCAGCTTTAACTGTTGGGCTATACTGGGCCCATAAACTGATAAAATAAAACGCTATTTAATCAACAAACCAGTAGAAGCTCAACAACACAATGGCGACTAGAGAACAAAAGCTTAGAACTCTAAACATGCAACAAAGAAAACTAGGTCACAACTAGAGAACATTAACATAATAAAAACATGGCTGTCGCTATTCCAACACCTTGTTCTCTTTATCATTCCAAGTACTCTGTTTTTTAGCAACTTCCATGCACTGTAAAGATGCTTTTTCATTGTTCTGCATTATTAACCCCAGATCTCTTTCGTGTTTTTGCATCCCATATGCATAATGGAGCATTTGCTTACGTTGAAAAGCATCTGCCAATCTTCTGCCCATTTGAATAACTTGTTAAGATCTTCCTGAAGTGTATCTACATCTTCCTGCTTGCTGACACTTCTTGCTACATTGGTGTCGTCAGCATACTTGGATAACTTAGATCTTATGCCATCATCCAGATCATTTATATATATGCAGAACAGCAGTGATGGACTTTAACTACTTAAAAAGTAGTTAACTACTGTAGTTAACTATTTTTATAAAAAAGTAGTTAGTAACTACTCCTTAACTACTTGCATAGTAGTTAACTACTTTTTAACTACTCTTCCGTTGACATTTGATAAAATTAATTTTCTGGACAATTGAACAAAACATAATTATTAGCATATTTATTTACGCTAGTGTAACATTTTCAACAAAATTTTATTGTCCAAATTAATCAAAAACAGAAGTATTCAGTGGATGTTTCAGGCGATCTCTTAAAAAAATCATCATGTCGATATGATTATCCGATAATTTACATCGTCTGTTACATAAAACCTGCCCTGATAGACTAAAAAGTCTTTCTACTGCTGCCGAACTTGGTAATGTTGAATTAAGCTTGATGAATGCAGCACAAACAGTTGGATAATTAAGTAGAGTTTGTACATTTCTTGCGGAATTTGATAAATAATCCATATAGTCATATAAATCCTCATATTCACTATTCTGAGCCGCATTGTCCGCAGAGATGGTGATTGTTGAACCTGTAACGTCCTGTACAACCTCAGCATTTTTTACACTGCGATGAACTGAGTTTGATAATGATGCAATCTTTGCCACTGATCTACTATCATAAAGTCGTTTGTATTGCAGATTATCCCTTGCTTTCATTGCATCCACAGTAGCCACAAGATTTAAGGTATGATTACCGCAGCGCTTATGAGGAGGCAAAGGAAGCCCATTATCCACATTATCAATATCTTGTTCGTTTTCAATCAAATCGGCTATACTTTCGCCAACAAGATCTTCAGAAATATCACATAATGGCTCGTCCATGTCATCAGTAATAGAGTTTTTCTCAACAACTAATGAAAATGCCTTTACAAAATTAGCTGCATTAAAATCGCAAATTTATATAATGTTTGTTTTATTAACTTCCGTTGCATATCTAGATAATTAGGACGGTGCTCCCGCAGCGGGGTTTGAACCCCGTGCTGCCATCGTAAAAGGCCTAACGGTTAGGCCATGCAGGCGCACACAAGTTTATACAAAACCAAATCGCAATTTATATAAAACATTTTCAGAATACGACTACTAAGAGTAATAATTCAGAAGCGAGAAATGGCGATATTAAGCAAAAGTTGAAAACAAAGATATTGTGATTGCAAAGTGATGTACCAAATTGTAAAATTGGAAAAAAATATTTTTCTTCATTTTATTTAAAATTTTTTTTTTAAAATAGTTAAAAAGTAGTTAACTATTTGTAGTTAATAACTACTTTAAAAATAGTTTTTAACTTTTTAAAATTTTTTAACTACTTTTTTAAGAGTAGTTATTAACTACTAAATTATAACTACTTTAAAAATAGTTAACTACTATTTTTTAACTACTTTTTTAAGAGTAGTTATTAACTAGTAGTTAACTACTTATAGTAGTTACCATCACTGCAGAACAGTACAGGTCCAAGCACCGATCCTTGTGGAGCGCCGCTAAGTACTGGATGCCACTCTGAATAAATTCCTCCCATGCCTACCTTCTGTCTCCTATCTGTCAACCAGTTTGTAAACCGATGCAATGGTTTGCCTTCAATCCCACATGCACTGAGCTTTTTTTGAAGCCTTTGATGGGGCACCTTATCAAATGCTTTTGCGAAGTCTAGGTACTCTACATCTACAGCCTTGTCATGATCAACCCACTCATAAATTTCTTCAACAAACTTAAGTAGGTTGGTAAGACACAATCTGTTCTTAGTAAAACCATGTTGGCTCTTTCCAATCACTTCGTTTCTTCCAAAAAAAGTTTATACAGCCTCTTTTGATCATTCTTTCCATTACCTTGCAAACTATAGAAGTTAAGCTTACTGGCCTGTAGTTGGATGGCAAACTTCTACTTCCCTTTTTGAATAGAGGAACTACTATTGCATCTTTCCAATCTCTTGGTATTGTTCCTGAGTCAAACGATTTGATAAATAAGATTGCCAATGCTTCACCTATAGCTGTTCTTGTCTCATATAGTAGTTTAGGATCATACAGTTTGCACGTCGGATCTTTCACCCAGTGAATTGTTGAAACGGGAGACAATTACGAGGAAAATTAGATGCACTTTTGCCTTCGGTGTCTCAAATAGCCAAACGTTTACAAAACAGGCAGAACGAGCTTACGTCCAACAAGAGAACGAGCAACACCAAATTTGATGTCGGGAAGCTTTGTACAACGCATCGGTCCGGATAAGGATAGCGTTCCTAGATTGATCCCGGCAGTTGTATTTCAAGTCTTGTGACCTCGCCATGTTTTTGATACAGGCCGTGCCAAAAGGACCTACTTGGAAGAGGCACGTTGAGCCATTGAGGCCCAGACACGGAGTAGATGAGGACGATGACCCAGGCATGGTGCAGGGTCCCAACTTCAAGAAATGTTCCACTTCCATCAACAATACGAACAACTGTACAACCGCCGAGAAGACCCAGAGGTCTTCCAAGAGGACGAAGAAACTTCCAGCGACCAAACCTACCGGATCAAGAACTTACACTGCCTAGACGGTCAGAAAGATTGCTCCTCAAGGCTCTGGGAGACTCTTCTGCTGACGCGATGGTGTTGTGACGCCATCTTGGCGTATAAAAGGAACAGGCCTCGGGAGCGGGAGAGTTTGTACGGAGTTGGTAAGAGAGTTGAAAGATAGGGATTGCAAGTTCGCGATGTTACATGCGAATACGTACTTGTTAGCCATTACCGATATTTCCGATGACGGAAGTGGTCCCACCAGGTCCAAATGGATGTGTTGGAAGCGGCAGCTTGGCAGAGGGAATGTTGCTGGTGACGTCGTAGTGTGTCTGTAGATCTTGCTCTTCTGGCACGCCAGACACTTTCGGCACCAAGCTCTGATGTCCTTGTCCATGTTCGGCCAGACGAAACATTGCCTCACCAGTTTTGACTTGCAGTGTTGTAAAAATTACCTCATTTCGGTAATTAGGTACAAGTAAAAGTAATACCTCAAAAAGCTACTTAAGTATAAGTAAGAGTGTTGTCTCAACAAGTAAAAGTAATACCTCAAAAAGCTACTTAAGTATAAGTAAGAGTATTGTCTCAAAAATTTACTCAAGTAAAAGTAAAAAGTTACAGCATCTAAAAGTTACTTTTAAGTAAAAATTACAGGTAACTTTGACGCCACCATTATTGTGATCATACATCATTCCGTATTATTTAAAAGGAATTGTTTCTATTATCGTTAAAACAATTATTGGTATTAACGGCTAGTAGTCATTAAGTAACAACATTTGAACTAATGCATTCCTTTGGTGTTTTTATTATTTATTACAATCACAAATGTTTGTCAATTTTTAACATAACTAAGTCCTCGAATAGTTTGTCACTCATTATGGTCCTTCGGTTGTTCATACCAGCAGAGCTGAATAAATGTTAAACAGCTGCACTAGCTGGCAGAGGAGTTTTTAAATGGATAAATAATTTCTTCAGGGTATGCTTCCCGTAATAATGTTCATGTTATCTGATCGGTCTCGAAGATACTGCATCAGAATATCAGTTGACCTTGTGCAATTGAAGAAACTGTCTTCAACACTGTCAGCATCAGATGAATGAGATGCTTTCAGCTCGTCCACCATTGCTGCATTAGAAGATGCTATTTTGGCTACCAGTTTCTCATGAAGCTTGACAACAGATATCCCATATTCCTTAACTTTTGTTGGATGCATGCGTTTCACGTGCTTCTTCAAGTTAGACGAAGAACCTTCATATGCTGAACATTTAGTTTTTTTTTTTCTGTTGGCAGAGTAGGCATGCATGTTTATATGATTTTTCTTTGATTGTCTACATGAGTCGGTTTCAAACTTTTGCAGAAGCAAACTCAAAAATTATTCAAGTTTTTCTCACAAACCAGTTAGCTTCAATTTAGAAACTCTTGCAAAGTGCGGCTTCACAAAAGGCAATTCCATGCGAAGTCAATAAGTTAGACTTTTCGGAAATTCAAGCAGTGATGACCGAAAATTTAAACCCCAAAAGATTCATTGTGAGAGAAAGGTTTAGATTTTGGACCGAGATGAAAAGGCAGCCTGGCGAGACTATTCAAGAACTCGCGGCAAAAATTCGAACAGCCGCTTCTACATGCGACTTTCCTAGTATTTTGAGGACACACTCCAGGAAGCCTTGAAAATAAGATTTATGTGTTCTGTTGACAAGCGGTTCTCAAGTCGCTTTTCAAAATCCCGGAAGATGAATTAACTTTCAATCGGGCAGTTGAAATTGCTACGGAAGTGGAAGAATCTTCTAAGGTCGCCAAAGCCACAGTATACGGCACATCGGACGAACCGGTAATAAAAGTGTTCAAACCTGCAGGCAACAAGCAAGAAAAAGTAAATTTCAAACCAAGATGCCAGGTACAGCAGCTCTCTAAATTTCCATTCCCGAAAGGGACGTGTCCAAGATGTGGAGCGAAGGGATACCACGCCAAAGATTGCATGCATATAAAAACTGAATGCAACTTCTGTGGAATCATAGGACATTTAGAAAAAGCATGTTTAAAGAAAAAGTTCAAAAGAAAGAGAAAAGGGAATTCAATCCATACAATTCCGAGCCACACCCCTCTCATACAAAAGTTACAAATTGCAAATTCAGAATTTGTTTTCGAGTTGGTCAGTGGAGCCAGGAATAACTTCTGCTCGATGGAAATGTGGAACAAGTGGGGAAAACCCAGTCTAAAACCTTCCGGTGCGAATTATATTTCCGCAACAGGGGACTTCATCCCGAACTTAGGAGTCTGTGAAATGATGGTTTCGACATCAGACCTTCAAGAAGTACCTCTAGAATTCAATGTCACCAAGTTGCCAAAACTCAACATTCTTGGCAGGAAAGCCATAGTTGAATTGCAAATTGATATGTCAAACTTGCTACGCAATCACGTTTTCAAGATTGATTGCGAAACTGTTTCAAAAACCGTCGAAAAAGAAATATCTCAAAATTTGCCACGATTTCAAAGAATGTTTCGAGCAAGACCTTGGTTGTTTGAAAGATTTCGAACTAGAGGTAAAATTCAAACAGGAAGCAACGCCAATTTTTGTCAAAGCAAGAACAGTTCCATTTTCAATTCATGAAGATCTGAATCAGGCTCTCGATGCAGGAATAAAGAAAGGGATTTGGGTCCCAACACACTTCAACGATTACGGAACTCCGATCATTCCGATTCGAAAGAGTCTGAGACCAGACGAAAAGAAGGCTAATTTTCGAATCTTCGGAGATTATTCAGTGACCGTAAATTCCTAGTTGGAACCTTACCGATACCCAATGCCACTGCCGGAGGGTCTTATGAGAAAACTTGGAGGAAGTCGTTACTTCAGCAAGATTGATTTAGCAGATGCATTCAATCAAATCAAACTCGCTCCTATGAGTCAACAAAAACTCGCGTTGACCACAAATAGAGGAGTTTTACTTCAAACGAGACTACCTTTTGGAATAATTTCAGCTCCAGGGTACTTCAAAGAAATAATGGACAGATTGACCTGTGATCTACAAGGAGTCGCAGTCTATCTTGGCGACATTCTTGTAGGTGGTTCAAACTCCAAAAAACATCTTCAAAACCTGAAAGCTTTACTACAAAGATTACGAGGCAAAGGATTGAGATGCAATAAAAACAAGTGCATTTTGGAAAAGATTCGATGAATATCTGGGACTCGTTATTTCAAAAAGCGGTATAGAAAAGGGGAAACGTGCGGACGCTTTGACGAACATGCCAAGGCCAACAAATATATCAACATTACTTTTTGTTTTTGGGATCAGTGCAGTTCTACCACAAGTTCGTCCCAAACCTTTTGACCTTTGCGGAGCCGTTGACGAGTCTAACCAGAAAAGAAACACCCTGGATTTGGAGTTCGGAAGCAGAGAGGTCGTTTCAAAAGTTGAAGTTGTTTCTCGACTTGGGGCGCCGCCGCTGTTGATTGAATACCTATCCTTGTCCAAGAATGCGAGACAGGTGGCGGACTGCTTGTGACGGGACAGGGTTCAGGGACACTGCTGCCTTGCTCCTCGAGTTCTGCTTCTTGAACATGCTGGTCAAAAGAGCGAGCATGTCGGCGCAGTGTGGGATGAACCTCCTGTAGAAGTTCACCAGACCCACGAAACGTCGTAGTTGTGCAAGAGTCTCTGGTTGCTTGTACTCTGTGATGGCCTTGACATTGTCCGGAAGTGGTTATATGCCGTCTGAACTCACAGAGTGTCCCAGGAATGTTGTAGACGTGACCGCAAATTCACACTTGTCCATGTTCACCGTGAGATGAAAATCGGCGAACCTCTTCAGCACTTGCTCCAGATGTCCGAGATGCTCCTCCATTGACGAACTGGCAATTAGAACGTCATCGATATAGACAAATGCAAAATCTAGACCTCGGAGTATCTCGTTCATGAAGCGCTGGAAAGACTGGGCTGCGTTCCTGAGTCCGAACGGTAGACGGATGAATTCGTACAGGCCGAACGGCGTGGTGATGGCGGTCTTGGGTATATCCTCCTCCGCGATGATATCCGCGAGAAGATCTGTGCCTTGGTCAGACCGTTGGTGAAATCATGTAGATGAGGAATGGGGTATCTGTCCGGAACCGTCCGTGCATTCAGTGCTCTTTAATCTCCGCATGGCCTCCAGTCTCCTGAAGATTTTGGAACCATGTGCAGAGGTGACGACCATGGGCTGGAAGAGGGACGGATGATTCCCAACTGGAGCATGTGCTCAAACTCAGCCTTGGCGATCTTGAACTTGTCGGGGTGAAGTCGGCATGGCATGAAGAAAACAGGTGGGCCGTCTGTGACAATGTGGTGTTTGACCTGATGAGTGATGCTCTCGTTGAAATCGGAAGGCCTGCCCAGTGACGGAAACTTGTCCAGAAGAAGATGATGAGGTTGGTCGTTGCTCGCGCCAGGTGGATGTGTGTTGGAGGTGCTGCGCTGATGGATCCAACGACCGATAAAGTTGTCTGGTTGTCTATGAGCCTCTTGTTGAACATGTCGACGTTCAAGTTGAAATGACCCAGGAAATCTGCACATCGGTGGCAACGAAGATCCACTGGAACTTACGCCTCAAACCCAAATCTAATGACAGGGATTTCTGACCGTAAGTCCTAATCGTCGTGCCATAGGCAGCCTGCAGCGTGAAGGGTGATGTCTTGAGCGTGTACTGGGGAGGCGGAGGGATAGCGCTGACCTCGGACCCCGTGTCGACAAGAAACTTCAGGCCGTTGGAAATGTCATCGATGAGGAACAGGCGACTTCCATGATGTTGGCCAGAGGCAGCCGTCGCAGCTACTGCCCGGCCCTGGAGTGTGATGGCTTGGAAGTAGCAGGGCTGTTGGCAACGTTGAGCCTTCTCCCGGTATGTGGCGTGGTCATCCTTTGCATCAAGTTTATTTTGCGATTTTGTTTTGATTGTCAGCAGGGTTGAAAATCCAGCTTCACAGAGGTAGGTTGTCACAAAATGAATGATGGATGTCATGGCTCTTTTGGCAAGAATTGGGTATGGTATCATCATGGATCACCAAAAGTCAGCCAAACTCTTGATCTGAAACTCCCTCTTTAGCAACTCTTTGTGCCTCAGATCAATGAGATCATCTTTGGCCTGATCATCCACACTTTCAAAATTTACCAAAAATGGATTCCTGACCCAGGCATTATAGGGCTGCAACTTTTTCGTAATAAAGTAGTCATGAAATAATGCCATCAGAGTTTCTAGGTAAGCCAAAATGTCGCCTTTAAGAGAAGCTGGTATGGTGCCAACTGCCTCCAGACTGAGTTGCAGACTCTTCTTATATTGGAAAATTGGTAAAGTTGTTATTTTCCACTCTTCTGATCCACAGGGGCAGCTTCTCCAGAAATGAGCCTAGTTTCTCACCAGCATCAATAACAGTCATGTTAGAACCCTGAATCTTAATGTTAAGCTCATTTAAATGGATGAAAATGTCAGCCAAATATGCCTGTGATAGGCTGAATTCTGGCAGGCAAAATATACTTTCAAGGTTTTTTTTCTCTGTTTCTCTCGTAAGAACATGGACACCTCAATATTAAATGTTTTCGCTAAAATTGACACTTTCCTGTACTTTACCATAAACTCGGCTCCATACTCGTTACTTGTGCATAAATATTATTCTCGGATTTTTTAAAAAGTTAGTTTAAAAATAATTTTGAAAATTTTTCTCTCTTAATAATGTTACACAGACTGAGCGATGATCGAAAAAAAGGCTTTCCTGCCACTCGGATGAGTGTTATTTATTTATTTGATTATAGTCCGTTGCATAACTCAGATGATTTGGAACGGATGAGTGTTATTTATTTATTTGAGTGTTATTTATTTATTTGATTATAGTCCATTGCATAACTCAACGACGGTGAAGTTAGCAAGAGTTCAGCAAGAACTTTGACAATCAATAACTCTGGAACGTGTAGAGCTAAAAATATAATTTTTTTTTGTTAGAAAGGTCATGCTTTAGAAAATGATGCGCGTAAAAAATAATGTATTTTAAATAAAAATGAACTTTTGGTGAACGTTTAAAGCTTTGAGCGCCGATAACATAACGGTAAAATTCCTTAACGCGCTTGAAATTTTAAAAACATATTTAAAATCTACAAATTATTTCTGGAAATAAGGACCTCCTTTTTCCTTGAGGCACATTGGAACTTGCTCTTAGTCGACACAAGTTTCTCTATGGTCTTGTAAAGCTGGCTTCGCGGGTCTTCGTCCCATCTGGCTTGCCACTGTTGGATGATGTTGCCGGTCACGGACTTTTTGACATCCTTGACAGATGCTGGGATCCAGCGGTCTATCTGATCCCTTGCAGTGGCGGCTTTTGCCAGAGCTTCGGCCTTCTCATTGCCAGGGATTCCAACGTGAGCAGGAATCCAGACGAGCGTGACCTTTCTGCCGCTCTCCTGGATATCTGAAATTAGAAACTGGGTTTTCTTAATGTCAGGAGCATCAATCCTTTAGTGCCTCTAAAGCACTAAGCGAATCGCTCAGAACAACTAAATCGAAGGTCTCCCCCTGATAGGAGTCTTTCACGTGAATCAGACAGTCCTCAATGGCTGCTAGTTCGACAGAACGTATGCAGCTGTGACTTGATGTCCTGAGGCTTAAGTTCACGTTTTTCTTCGAGATGTGGATCTCTATTCCTTGTTGTCCGTCGTCTTCGAGGCAAAGGAGACTTCCCTGGAGATCCCATATCTTCTCCATTGCTACCAGCTTCCTCAGAAGCTACCGCATTCCACCAGTAGAGACGAGGCACTTGTTCTCCTCATGCCACTACAGCAAATCATCAGCGCTTGGTACTGAAGCCTGTCGTAGGTGTCCCTGATCTGTTTGCATCCCAGATCTACCACCTCGCAGCCATAGTCGAGGACGGAGCGTATAGAGGCTCTGTAGACTTGTAGCAAAGTGGATTTGCTAGCACCCCATGAGCTTCCCGAGATAGCTCTCATTGCATTGAGTCTTTTCAAGCAACGTGTCATGACAGCCTCTGCGTGAGCAGACCAACTTAGTTTTGAGTCTAGGACGATTCCTAAGAAGGTGGCCGTTTGAGACAGGGGGATTTCTTCCTTTCCGATGCGAAGTCTGACGTTGGCCTCATTCCTCTTGACCCAGCTGCTTGTAAATAAAACTGCTTGTGATGTAGACGCAGATATCATAAAACCATTAGCAGATAAAAACTTAGCCGTAGCATTAAGCTGCTTTTGCATGCGTGTTGTCATCGCTTTTGAGGACGTCCCGGTCGTCCATAGAGCAATGTCATCGGCATACATGGACAGCTCGACTCCTTTCTGTGGGTTTGAAATTGCATTCAACATCATTCCTCATTGATCTCCTAACATTTGTTGAGGAAAGAATGGCAAAAGCCCGATACTTGTCGACTGAGGACGTTGCCTTGTGGAGTGCGTTTTCTAATACGACTGGTTCGGAGATAGCTGATCCAACCCTCACTTGAATACATCTATTCTGGAGGAAGTTGTGGATCCATTCCAGTGGTTTGCCCCTGACACCCATCTCGGAAAGTTGTCCTATGATCCCCTCTCTCCAAACCATGTCGAAAGCTTTTTCCAGGTCTAAGAAAACTCCAAGAGTCATCTGCTTCTTGGATGAGGATGAGGCAATATCTTGCGTTAGTCTGACTATGTGGTCCACACAGCCTCGGCCTTTTCTGAAACCAGCTTGGTACTGGTTCAACAGGTTTTTGCTCTCTGGGAACCATCTGAGTCTCATGGCAATCACCCGCTCCAGAAGTTTGCAAAGAGTGGACGTCAGCGAGATGGGGCGGTAAGAGGAAGGCAACTCGGGGGGCTTCTCTTTCTTTGGGATTGGGACGACTATAGCTCTCTTCCATGAACCAGGGACCATTCCGGATAACCAGGATTGGTTGAAGAGAGCTACGATCCCTTTGAGACTTGCGGTTGGGAGCCTTCTTAGCATCTCGTAGTGGATGCCATCAGGTCCCGGAGATGAATTCCCACATTTCCTTAGTGCATCAATAACTTCGGAGATGTTGATGGAATCCGAGAGGGGCGAGTCCTTTGGGGCGAAAAGTTCAGGGGTCAAGCGCCATTTAGTCTTGGTTTGTGCGAAAATCGAGGAAAGATTCGACTTACTGCCGGCTAATGCAAAAGATCGGACTAGAATTTCCGCCTTTTCTGAGTTTCCTATAGGATCCCAGAATCTGAGGCGATCGGAGGAATTATGGGATGTTGTAAGATGAAGTTGACAATAATGAATAGTGACATATTATTGTCATTATATATTAGTATATTATTATATTATGGGTCCAGGCCGAACGATGAAATGATTTGCGGATATTGAAATTGAGGTGAGGGCCTTCAAATCCAGAAAAACCCCAATCTTAGTTGATTGTATCTCTTGGCAGTTGATGGCTGTAATGACAATTTCGTATGCTCCTATTGAACGACTAGGGTAGTGGCTGATTTTCTAAATAGCTTGGGAGAATGAGATATCAAAAATTATTGTGATTAATTAAACATTAACACCCTGCTAGCGATTTGTAAGCAGCCTGCTACCAATATTATATTAATATTATCTATGAAAATAATTTTGTTTCTCTTCGTCTATTAATATGTTAATTATATATATTAATAATATATTATAATAATATTATATTAATATATTATATAAATTATAATATTAATTAATATATTAATTATATATATTAATATTACATTAATATTATCTATGAAAATAGTTTTGTTTCTCTTCGTCTAGCTGCTTTCGTCAGCTTTTTAATTAAGCCTTGTACGGGTCTTTCTTGCGCTTCGACTTTGCTTAGGGTTTGATCTGACGGAAAATGTGGGTAAGTACTGCATCTCGAGGAAAGGTCAATATTAACGTCGCAGCTTCTGTCTTCACGTGTACAGAAATTATTGACCTTTCCAATACCTCGCCAACTTCACCCTTATGAATTATTTTTTTCCAGATTTCTGAAAATACCGGAACTTATGACAAGGCTGATTTACAGTGGGATAGGTTTGAATTTTGAGGCTCGAAATTCATTTAAATTTATTTGCTACAGTTTTTTCTTTGTTTAGTTTTAGTCCTTAGCGTACTTTAAAGTACATAAAACGATCAAAAAATGGAAATTGTTTGAGGGTTGAAATATTTTGTTTTTGTTATAGCTTTGTTGAAGAATTGAAACAAGTTTTGTCTAGTTGGAGACATTCCAATCAACCCTCTGGGCATCCATCTTGGAATAAATCTGTTAAAATTTTCAAGTTTGCTGACTGCGGATTTAGCTTGACTCGACACTGGATACCTGAAATCTCTGAGGAAAGAGAAAGTGGTAATGCTGATGATCAAGGTGCTTTTGGATCGTTTCAGTCTTTCATTTTCATTTGACTTATTCATCACTTGGTTACTATAGTGGCACTTTATTTTTTTCAAATGAATTACTGGATGAAATTAACCAATAAAAGTAAGACTTCCAAATAAATTAATGTAATAGGAGACAAAAAGAAAACACTTGAAATTCCAAAAGCATGGATGGATATGAAGGACAAATCAAACTGGTTTCCCAGCGACGATGCTTACTCTCTTCACAGATATTATGGCCTCAAGGATTTCATTGTCCTAGAAAGTGATTTCCGATATTTTGCGAATTTTGACTTTCACCCAGGGCCATTGCTCCAGAAACTCTCATCAGCTGCCTCAGAAATTGATTGGTGAGTTGCTGGATTGGTGCAATTTAACTGTCTTAGTGAGCAAAATGTATAATTGTTATTCTGTTATTAAATAATTGTTGTTTATATTATTATTATTATCATCATTTTGTCTCGTTTCAGGCTTGTTCCCTTGTTTGTGAAGATTGGTTTAAACACTTATGTCGGTGTACTAAAGTGGTGTGGGTTCAGGACATCCTTCAAGATGAGTTACGAACGTTGTGTTCGGGACTTAGATTCCTATGATCTGAATTACCTTTGTGATGAGATCATATCGTATTTGGTTGGTGGAATATGATTAATAGTTAAGAACTATTTCCTATGAATGTTCCCAAATTGGTGCAATATATGAGAAATCTATGAATTTTTTGTGGTTGCTATCTCTTATCAAACTGCTTTTGTTAATATATGTCAAGTTGAGGCTTTTGTTGAGGAATATATATAAGATGAGGCTTTTGTTGAGGAATATGTATAAGTTGAGGCTAATTGGTTATTAGGAATAATTATAAAGGTTGTTATTCTAAAAGGATATACAGATGGAAGACCCTGCTAGTATCTCTGCGAGGCTCACTTACAAATTTGATGAACCATCAGATTATCCAGGCAAACTTGGTACATGGTACATTATTTTACTCAGCTGTAGTATGTTATTTTTATTCAGTTAAGAGGTTGTCTTAAGGAAGTGATAATTACTATAAACAAACCCCAAGTTTGTAAAGCAAACATCATACCATGAAATAAATACAATTTAATGAGATTTAGCAGATGGATGATGCAGCTATTTTATAAATCCCAAGTATTATAAATAGTTTTCTGGCTGTTTGCTTCAAATGGTCAGTGAGTGTTTTTTTTAACATCCAACGAGATTGTCTTACGTTATCTCAGAGATAATGTTCCCTCTAAGATGTGAGCATGTGCAGCTAATGAAACAGTCAGCCCTGCTGAGTATGCTATGGAAATTAGAATGTCGCTGCTGGACCAGGGACTGTGAGTTGCTTGAGGCAACCACTCTTTGCCTACTTTGTGGGCCCTAGAAGAATGAATCATCACAATGTTGACCATAGCGTACTTAGGGATTGGGGTGCTAATAGCAAACTCTTGAAATAAAAAAAATGATTGCTTTTAGCTCAAAATAGCCATTTAGTATTGATTGCATGATTGTTAATTAATGTTCATATCATATACAGGTGTGGCTGTCTCAACAAACGATTTTGGGGGGAACAAATTTAGATTTTCTAAGTATGACGATAATGGAAACCCATTTAAGTGAGTTTACATTTAATTTAAGTGAGTTTATGGCCAACTCACTATTCAATTTATTCATGTATCTGTCTATTCACATGTTCAAATAACACATTCAGTTTTGCCATAAAGTATTTGAAATTATTATATTGCAGTGAATTTGAGCTTTGTGCTACTTGGTTAGATCCAGTGGAATATGAGGTCAATGATTCTAGAAGCAATATGTAAGTGGGTTGGGGTTATTAATATCAAAAGGGATTTGATTAAAAATTCTTCATAAGTTACTAATTTATTTCATTTGAAATCAAAGTGATTTGGATCCTCTTGATGCTGCTGAATGGTCAGTTAAAGTTAAAGTTGCAGATACATCCTATGTTCCACTGGGTTTGGAATTTATTTTATTGCCTTTGTTAATGAAATTGATGTTCTTAATACTTCAATTTTTTATTTGTTTTAATAACATGATTTTTTTACATTATTATTTAATTATGTATGAATGTTAAAAATGTAAATTCTGTTATCATCATAAGGAGGCTGTTTAAAGATGTTTCTAAGCCTGTGCACTTCAAAAAATGTGTCATTGCTATCAATTCCTCAATTATCTTCAACGCTGAAACCTGGAAGAATAAATAAACAAAGAGAAGGTAGGTTGCTGGCTTATTGAAAACAAACAAAATTGGACTTTTTTTTATATATATCTTTATGTAATCCAGTGCATCAGCAATTCATTTAAGATTTAACATTTCAGAGGTCAATGAATCTCTGGCCATGCAAGGTTTAATAGAGCCTAAAGTCAGGAAGGTCACATCAAAATTGATCCTTGAACCTGAGGAATCAGTCATTCCTGTTGAATCACTCAATGATATTCTTGATGTAGGTTATGATAACTTATTTCAGATATTGGGTTAATTTAATTGCCTAACTATGATGATTTGGACTTGTTAGTGTTAGTTATTTAAAAATAATAATGTATTAGTATAATAATAAGGATGAGATAATAATAAATTAAATAAAGATTAATTAAAGATCACTAAAGACTCCAATTTTTGCAAAGCCATCTGTAGATGTCCACACTAGCTGGATTGCTAAGCATGGAACTCATATCAGATAGATTTGTATTGAGTCCGATTTCTCTCCTCAGGGCAGACTGGTCCGGACATTCCACTAGGAAATGCTGCACATTTTTGTCTTTCTGAGGGCACAACTTTCATTTTCCATCTGGATGATGTTTTAAGGGAAGCGGGTGTTGGTTCATAGCACATTTTCCAACTCTGAGTTTGGAAATAAAGACTTCCATCTTCCTTTGGAACTTGCTCTTAGTCGACACAAGTTTCTCTATGGTCTTGTAATGTTGGCTTCGCAGGTTTTCATCCCATCTGGCTTGCCACAATTGGATGATGCTGCGGGCCCTTTTGACATCCTTGATAGACGCTGGCTTGCAGTGGCGGCTTTTGCCAGAGTATCGGCCTTTTCATTACCAGGGATTACTATGTGCAGGGACCACTGAAACAAGCTTGGTTCAACAGGGTTTTGCTCTCTAAGGAACCATCTTAGTTTCGTGGTAATCATCCGCTCCATAAGTTTGTGGAGAGTGGACGTTAGAGAGATGGGGCGGTAAAAGGAGGGCAGATTGAGGGGCTTCCCTTTCTTCAGGATTGGGATGAACAAGGAACCATTCTGGATGACCAGGATTGGTTAAAGAGAGCTATGATCCCTTTGAGGCTTGCGGTTGGGAGCCTTCTTAGCATCTCGTAGCTGATGCCATTACGTCCCGGAGATGAATTCCCATATTTCCTCAGTGCATTTTGGAATTTGGAGATGCCGATTGGATCGGAGAGGGGCAAGTCCTCTGGGATGAAAAGGTCAAAGGTCAACAGCCATTCAGTCTTGGTTTGTGAGAAGAGCGAGGAAAGGTTCGTGTTGCTGCTGGCTAATGCAAAGGATTGGGCTAGCATTTCTGCCTTTTCTAAGTTTATCTCTGATGGTTCTCTAGAGAGTTCCAAGACCAGTGGAACTGTCAACACTTGACCTGGAAGGTGTTCCAGTTAAGTGTCTACGGGTTTATTCCTGTTGGTCTCAGGTCCTCGTAAAGCACTTTGTCATTGATCACTATCTGGATGATGTAATTAACTCTTGTTTTGGCCATCCAGCATGGAGAGGCCATAGAAATGTAAAATTGGATGTCCACCATTTGCTACAAGGTGTGTACCTTCACCTGAATTAAGAGTAACAAGATTCAGGTTATGTGTCAAGCCAAAACTCTGTCCAACACTTTAACTTGAAATAATCACTGACCTGACACTGAACCCTAGCTGGGTTCTGCTTTCCCTTGAAGAAGACCTTCGTTGTTTTCAATTTTGGAGCCTCATTGACCGTTGATGATGTAGAAGAGGTTTCTGGCTCGATGATGTGAAAATCCTCCTCATCCATATTTCTGATGTTACAAGAGCGTATGTTGTATGAGCGATAATTCCATCAAACAACCCGATCCTCAGATATTGTGTGAACTGAGTGTAGTAATGCATGTGTTGGTTGCAATAGTGGTGGCACTTGGAAAGGTGTACCAAAACGACATTTGACAGATGTTTCTGTAATGTTTGGTATCAGGCTTTTAAGTAAGAATTGTAATATTAAGTCCTGATTGGTTTGAACTTCTAAAAACTTCATATTTGTCGATATTTTTAAAACATTACTTTCAGTTCTTGTTTTCTGATGCAAAGTTACAACCGCCTCAATGCTCAAATGGAAGTAACCCCAGTACAATCACTGTTGAAGACGAAGTTGAGGACAAGTTCTTCCTTTCATACAAAGTAATTTAACATCTTATTATTCATTGAAGCTTCATTTGAATGCACAAGTCATGAATGTAATTACAAATTTAGGAACTATCAGACTACTTCAAGTCAGCTCAATCCGCCAGTCTCACTGGTCGTTTGGCAATATGCTTGTGCATTGTCAACAAGTACCATGGAGGTATCAGAGCAGTAAATCAGCTGTGGGGGGAGTTTTTTCTGGAGATTAAATATTGCATGGAAAACAATTGTGAAATTAAAGGGTATTTAATAACAATTTGTTAAAGCATTGAAACTTAAGAGTGGTTAATTTTAAAGCATGAAGTAGGATATTTATTACCTCATTGATTAAGTTGATCAATGAAATACCTAATATATGATTTTATTGGCCCAATTAAGTCTGCTTTATTTCTTGAAGTTTGGAACCATCGTCAAACTTGGATTACACGGAGCTACTTCAGCAGCTACAAGTAAAACTTTATTTACATTTATTATTCTATTATCACCGTAATGTTGTTATTAATGTTCACTCTTGTTGATCATTATTGTAATTACTTTTATTTAAATCAAACATTTAATGCAGCAATCATCATTGTCACTGCAGACATTGAATAGTTTCATTAAAAAGAAGAAAGCCAGGCAATCATCTGAAAATTTAATGGTGGGCTTTGCAACAGAAAAGAATGAGGTGCGTGATAAGCAAACATATAGACGTATTTGAAAAAGATATGAAGTCATTTTGAGTTCTTGTCTTTTATGTTCATCTTTATTTTTTAAATCTCTGTCAATACCATTTCTTATTGCTTTCCATAATTTCTTCAAGAGATTCAAAAATTTCTGTTCTGCATTTTTGAACAAGTTCTGGTCTCATCAGCATTAAAAATGATTTGACTTGCACAGGCATCCAAAATTGTGCACATTTTTGTTTTCAACACTTGCTCCTGTTGAACCTCAGTGCTCCAAAAATTGCTTTGAAAACAATGTTGTACCTCTTTTTGAAATTACCCAACCATCCTAGGTGTCCTGGATGGCAGCAGGGATGTCTGCCCTCTCTCAGCGAGGGATCATTGAACTGTCAAAGCACTCTTTGTGTTCAGCCATTTCTTGCTAGATCAAAAAAGCCATTAAAAAATGACGGAGGTCCTAAAAATTATAGTAAAGTCCCAAAAAATAATAATGTCCTGATATTTAGCAATTAGCTGTGAAATCGGTCCCTTTGATCTAGCTGCTTGGGAATGCACCCAATTAAGTTTCCTATAAAGTTTGTTCGCTTGTCTGTTTGATATATTAAAGTTTTAACAGTGTGACGTAAATGTACAGGACAGTTCATAATGCTTAAAAAGGGAGCAAAATATTTGATATAAATATAAATATAAATTTTTTCAGGGGCAGTTGTGATGATTATGCATTGATAATTGAGGGACAGTAAAAGTTTTGCTAACTTTGAGTCATGGTCGGGCGTACGTTGACAGAGGAATGTATTTAAATTTTAATTGGATGCATGATGCATCAAGAAGAGAGCCGTAATTTCAAAACAGAAAGATGGCATGGTTGTGCTGAGGAAGAAGTTGAAGACTGAAACATGACACTGATAAGGTGGGCACCCCGTCATAATAGCCCGGCGACAAAATAGCACCATCAAAACATAAAACTCATTTCATTTAATCAAATTTGAAATAAGTTACAGGATAATGTATCAACTCATATAAATATTTTTTTATAGAGATACATTGACAGAATTTTGAATATTAATGGGCGCAAGTGCAAAAACCAGGAACGTTGATTTCATAGTCTAGGCAAACAGCCTGACGAAAGATAGCGAGGCAAAAGCAGTAGACATTGCTTCTTTAGAGAAATGCTTAAGTTGCAGTGATGGGCACAAATCAAGTCGAATCTCAATGGTCAAATCTCAAATCATTTGTAAAATGATTTAAATCTCAACAACCAAATCTCAAATAGAGTCAAAAAATTCCAAATAGAATTTTTCGAGCAAAACACAATGAAATTAACAGCCAACATTTTTAGTTTAATTATTATTTTTTATTTATTTATTTATTGAAACAAAAAAGAGGTGTCTGATAAAAGTTGGTGTCTGATAATCAGTACAAATATTTTTTCCTGTTGTGTTAGGACCCAAAGTGTCTGTAAGCAGCCGTCTTTGTTCTTAGCTGAAAGCCTTCGTCAAAGTAGTGGAATTTTACTCCAATAATTGGTTCAAATGAACGGCTGCTCCACAAATCTGTTGAAGCATGTACACATCTGACGCTCAAATTATTATTAATTAGTAGTTCAATTTCATTCTTCAAATTGTCTCTTAATGTCTGCAATACACCAGTTAATTTTCTATTTATAGTCCTTCTACTTGGGGTAACATAATTTTCCACAATTCTCATAAAAGAGGCAAAACCTGAACTTTCAACTATGCGTAGTGGAAGCATTGCTTCGGCTACAAGATGTTTCACTATTCCTTCGGTAAGGGCCTTTTGCTTTGGATTGGAATCATTGTATGTCAGAGAAAGAGAATTTTCATTAATACCTCCTGCCACAGCCATGAATGGTAGCAACGAATGACTCTGTTGAGTTGTTCTTTCCTTATCTTTTTATTTTGCATCTTTGTACAGCTCTAGATGACTGGACTAAAGAGAAAAATCCCATATTTCCTGCTATCTAACTCGGACATATTTAAAACGCGGTAAAGCTACAAGTAAAACAAAAGCGTGTAACCTACCCACTTAGTATTTTATTCATTTATAACACTTTTAGGTTGAGAGAACAGGAAAAAGTTGTATTTTATTTTTTGCCATACCATTTCATTGGCGCCCCATTATTCAGTTTTAAGAGAAAACTTCCAGACATTTGTAGAACACAAATAAACAGAATAGCTACAGCTATCTCTAACAAGGTCCAAAAGTGAATTGGTTTAGGCGACATAAAAGATTCATCGGATGATTCAGATAAAGGATGAAATAATGCTATAACAAAGTGGGAATTTGGCAGTTCCACTTCGAAGTCACCAAACAGTCAAGGCAATCGTGATAATGTTAAAATAACCCGATGAGAAAATAGGTCAAAGAGGTAATTTGGTGGTTCCACTTCAAAAATGTCAACTTATTAGGGTTGGCAAGTTAACCGGGGTCAAAAGAAGTGGTGCCATAATGGCATTTTACTAAAATTATTGATTAGATGGCCACGATGATGACCAATCATAATGCAGATTCTCTTCTGGCTGATTTTGGTGAAAACGTCTGATCTGGTGTTTGGATTCATGCCAGTGCTGATTCACTCAACTGTCACCAGACTTGTGAAACTAAGTATGTTTATCAGGATGTTGTTTTTTTTTTACAAAATTGAGTTATTACAAGTGTAGTTAGAAATTCTAACTTAATTTGTGAGCAAAAGTTTGTTAATGTTATTTAGGTTATATGTTTAATATGTATAATGCAGCGTCAATGTACCATTTTCTGAAACTACTGAAAATCTATTATATTAACAATACTTTTTAATCTATTAGCTCAGATTAAGCTTCCCTTCCTTAATGTTCATCTCAAAGAAATCCAAAATAAAGTGGAGGAGCTTGGTAGCCTTGGAGCACCTAAGTATTATTCTTCCAGTGATTGGATCCAGAAATTTAAGGTGACAGTTATTTTACTGGTGGTTTTACTGGATAGTTTCTTTAGAACATACATGAATAAATATTGTACACAGTAATTATTTTTGTTCCTAGAAAATTTGTGTGGGAATAACTTTATTTTTCTATTTCATGTTATTAACATCATTCCTCAGGACCTCATTGATCTCCTAACATTTGTTGAGGAAAGAATGGCAAAAGCCCAATACTTGTCAAAGAGGTTCAGACAAGTTGATCCCTCCCATACAGTTGATGACTTTGAGCTTCAGAAATTTGTTTGCAAACTTGTGGAATTTGGGGAAGCTTCAATTTTGAGATCAAGTACTGAACTTCCTTCAAATACAAAACTAGGCAGGATCATTCATAAGTTCTTCCTCAATGGTTGCAAGGTGATACAATAATTGTATATTATAGGAATGTTGAGTGCTCACAAAATAAAATATATAAAATAAGTGGTGTGATGACTATGCACTTTCCAATAGGATGCTGTTCAAGGTGCTGAAACTAATTTCACTTAACTGCAAAGTAATAGTTGATTTGTTTGTAGTTGCTTGAAACTCAGAAATTGATGTTGACATTATTTAATTATTATTTATATTATATATATTAAATATTATTCAAATGTAAACTGGTTCTTCCTGTTTTCATAGCAGGTAAGAGAGGTTGCCAAGGAATCAAATCCTGATGCTGGAGCCACTCTGGACCAAGTGGATAAACTTTCCAAGCCAACAGGATGGGAGTACATCCTTAGATTCAGTAGTTCGAGTAGTGCTCCCATGTCCGATCTTCAGCAATTTCACTGCAATTGTAGTTCTTATGCAGTCGGGTGGGCTGCCGCATCAACTTTGAATACCCAAAGAAAGACAGTTTGATAGTTTTGGCAACTCTAAACAATATGACATGAGATTCAAAAGTATGTAATGGTGTTTAAGATAAAAACCATTAAACCCCTGAAGATGCAGTTTAAAAAGGATCCTCCAAGATAAAGTCAAGCTCTGTTATAGTTACAAAGTGAGTACCATGTTTCCCCGAAAACCAGGGCCTAGTTAATATCGTTAGCTGGCACTTACAATCTGTTGCAGCGCAATAATAAGTTTGATTGTAAGCCATTATTTTAATATAAAAAAATTGTAGTGAAATATGAGTATAATAACATAAACAGACAACCAATAAGAACACTGTTGCATCGGGTTTTGTTCATGAATGTTCTTAATTTTATTTATTTATTACACAACAAATTGAAGGGTCATTCAATGACCACTTACACAAATTTGGGTAAGTTCAACAAATTGTGCGCAAATAAAGTGCAGAAGCAAGTTCTTTAAATCGATTTGTTAAGGTCACTAGACGAGATGCAAGATTTGAATCTAGGTAATGTTGAGGAGTTTATTACATCAAGAGTTCCAGGGCTTGATGACCCGGTTGGTGAAAAAGTTCTGTCTGTGACTGGTGAGACACTTCTCTTGGCGTAGACGAAGGGGATTACCACGGGTTCTGGAAGCTAGAAACGTGGGGAACTCGGTAATTTTGCATATAGTATGGCCGTGGAATATTTTGTAACATAAGCATAAGTCACAGATGAGGCGACGATGTTCGAGGGTTTTGAGTCCGAGTTGTTTTAGTCTATTGTGATAGGACAGTGCTCTGAGGCCAGGAATCAATCTGGTGAAGTATTTTTGCACCCTTTCTATTTTCATTGTAAGTAAATCAAGCGTAACCTCACAAATGCTTTGTGGACAATATTGCTGATGTGTGCCTTGTATGTAAGTTTGTCGTCGATAAGGACTACAAGATCTCGTGTAGTTCCCAATAGGGGTACTGTTTGGGAAGCAATTGTGTAATGTCTTGGTGGAGTTTTGGTACGAGCTGCCCTGATGGATATTTGAATGCATTTCTCAGGAGCAAGCTGTAGTTGCCACTTGTTGCTCCATGACACCAACCTTTCAATAGCAGACTGTAGGGAGGAACTTTGAGGGAGTGATGATGTTGAGTACAGTTTGATGTCATCAGAAAACAGTTTTGATTTGACGTGGTTATCGGTAAGCGTATCGGTAATATATATGAGGAAAAGTGTAGATCCGAGCACACTCCCTTGAGGCACGCCACTAACCACATCCACTTCATTGGAAAGGTGGCCGTTAACTTTGATTGCCTGAGTTCGGTTGGATAAGAAAGTCTCAAGCCATGAAAGTAGATTGCCTGAGATGCCATATGCCTGAAGTTTAGACAGCAGTTTTTGGTGAGAGACCGAGTCAAAGGCTTTTCTAAAGTCAAAGTATATTATGTCTGTGCCCTGGTGCCTTGATACTGACCAATCATTTGTACAGGTTGGGGCATGTCGATCTGGAGTTTAAAAAGCCATTATGTTCAGGTGATATAAGGTTATTAGCTTGAAGGTAGTTTAAGATGTCTTTATTGATCATCCGTTCCATTGCTCGACAGCAGGAGGATGTGAGTGATATTGGTCGGTAGTTACCGGGATCAGAAGTGGCACCTTTTTTGTGTACGGGGGTTACGTGGGCAGATCTCCAATCAAGGGGTAGTTGATGCATATTGAAGGAGAAGTTGAAGATGTGGCAGAGACCAGCAGCACAGTTTGAGTACCCCTGGCATATACCATCATCGATTGTGAAAACACTGCAAAAGTACTTATTGAAAATATTAGCTATTTTCTCTTGATCTGATGTGAAGAGTCCATCTTCGGTTTTTAGCTCTTGCACTGGGTTGTGTGCTGAAAGTTTGTTGCTGATGAAGAGGTAGAACTGTCCTAAATTACCGGACAATGCAAGTCTGCTCTCCTGGAGTTCGTGGTGTTTTCTGGAGAGAGCGTTAAAAATAACTTTGTCTTCGTTTCTTTTGCTTTGATGCCACTTACGAAAGGCTTGAGTGATTTGGTAGTGGTGTTGAGTTTGACACGTTCAGGAGCGATCCTATTTATGCCGTTGCTAACAATATCTGTAAACACTCTCCAACAGTCATCAACAGAGAAGCAGTATTGGAACAACTCGTTCCAATTTGTTTGACAAAGGTAGATGTCTAGATTTTCATAGGCTGATTTGGTTAAGTGTCTGTAGCTTGATGGTGTTATGGTCGCTCTGAGAGATTGGTGGCATTATCCTGATGTCTGATATGAAACGTGAATCGTTGGAGAAGAGCAGGTCTAGGATGTTTGATTGTCGCGTTGGTGACTGGACAAATTGGTGAAATCCCATCTCGTCAAATAGGTTGATAAATATTTTATAGATTTCATTGTTAGGGTGGGAGTAGTTTTGCCAGTTGACATACGGAAGGTTGAATAACTCGGCAAGTTGAACAAGACGTAAGAATATCAACACAGACTATTTCAATGGACTTGTACTCCAATGGTATGGGTATTTGTCGAACTTTGAGATTTTTCTTGATGAGTAAGGCTACACCTCCTCCGCGAGAGCCTCTGTCACAACAAAAAGCCTGATACTCTTTTAACAGAAATAAGCCGTCGGGTTCACTGTCCAACCAAGTTTCAACCAAACCAAAAACTTCTAGTTTCAAAAACAAAGATAGTTCTTCTCTTTTGCTGATTAGGCTTTGGATATTTGTGGAAGCCCATGATTTTAGTTTATTTCCGAAAGGGCTGAGAGGTTGATTGTGTCTGAACTGCGGATGCCTTAGTTGAGCGGTTCTCAGTCTTCTTTGGCAACCTATCCATTGGAAATCAGCCTTGTCATAAGTTCCGGGATTTTCAGAAGTCTGGAAAAAAATAATTCATAAGGGTGAAGTTGGCGAGGTATTGGAAAGGTCAATAATTTCGGTACACGTGAAGACAGAAGCTGCGACGTTAATATTGACCTTTCCTCGAGATGCAGTACTTACCCCCATTTTCCGTCAGATCAAACCCTAAGCAAAGTCGAAGCGCAAGAAAGACCCGTGCAAGGCTTAATTAAAAAGCTGACGAAAGCAGCTAGACGAAGAGAAACAAAATTATTTTCATAGATAATATTAATATATTATATATTGTAATCAGGGTAATGTCCCTGAGAAAGTGAAGATTGGCTACCTTAGTTTTAAGGTCAGACCTTATATAAGGTAGCCAATAAGGTGCTATCAGTGCAATGGTTATGGTCACATAGTCGCAAATTGCACTGGTAAGATAAAGTGTCCCAGATGCTTAGGAGAGCACTCTCTGAAAGAGTGCCCGAAGAAGGAGATTGAGCGACGCTGCGCTACATGCGAGAGCACCAGCCACCACACTGGACAAGCTGCCTGAACGCAACGTAAGATAGCTAAGGAAGCTATTACGCTAAGAGCTACGAGCAAGCGTAAGGCTAAAACTGCAGTCAGCGACAGCATCCAGCAGCCCTCCTTGCAGTCTTCTGCACAAACCTCCATATCAAATTGAGCGAATTGATAGGCAGGACGATGTACCATACGGGCATACTTACATGCATAAGGGAAGGTCTGTCATACAGCTCCGTTATCGCACCCCAGGACCCTCAGTGTTTCTCTACCACGGTCATCACGAAATCAAGGAAACTCAAGATTGTCAATTTCTACGTTCCTCCTGGAAAATGCTTTTCAGAGGAAGAGCACCAACTAAATATCCACACGGAAGAAACTCAGGGTTTACATCTCCTGAATTGAAAGTTCATCTCATTTCATTTGTTTTCCAACTTTAAAAATTTATTCAGATTCTCCTCACCGATGTTCCTCCACAATCCTCCCACGTTATAATTAAATATGCTTTCTCTCGATAAATCCAAACTATTTTCGTCTAATTTCTTCAAATGATCCTTTGAAAAAGTTTGACAATGTCTTAATTGGTTCTCAGTGATTGTGATTATCATATATGGTCAGCCTAACGATGTATGATAATATCTGACATACCTCGAAACAAATTTGAACTTTCGAATCTAAATCTTGCCAAGACATTTTGTTTGTAATTTCTATGTTTCCTGCCAATATTTTGTACAGGTTCTTCTGCAATACAAACAAGAAATCCCATTAATGGTTAATTATTAATTTAAAATTTCTTGAAATTGAAGCAGAAAAACATGACACACTTCATCGGCAAGTCCTTGGTCCTTCTTGATGACGACGAACAAACTGTACACTTGCTTGACCGTTATTTCTAAACAATTACGTTATAAACGTTGCAAATTACTGACATCAGAAATCGGAAGGATGCTAATTTTGTTCTGAAGACTTAAGCAAATTATTGCTGTTGTTATTATTATTATTATTATTATTATCGATATTATTATTCTTAATAATTTAATAATTAATAGTGGTAGTACTAGTGTTGTCATCATCATCATCATCACCAGAGCAACGAAACAGTTTTTCCACTTGCTTGATTTTGTAATGCAAAAAGCATCAAAAAATTGTGCATGTGGGAGCATAAAATTGCAATTAAACATCATTCAACCCTCAACAGGGAATTCCTCCAAGTCTTAATAATTACATTATAATAATAATAATTATATAAGTTATATATTTAAATGAAATAATAATTAATATTAATGTGGATATTTAGTTAAACTAACATTTTTTAAAGTTTTTTAATCGAGGACTCAATGACGGAAGTGGAATAATGATTCGTTTATTTAGTGATTATTAGGATGATGAGTTTATTACCCATACGTTTGTGTTGATTTATTATGTTATTTTAATTTAGTAACATTAATTAATTAATTTTAATTCATTAATTAGTAATAATTAATTCATAATTTAATTTAAAAGTAACTAGAATTTAAATGCATTGTTTAGCTGATTATTAAAAGACTGTTTATTATTAATATATTTAAATTATTAACCTGCTTTTCCAGTCTTTGCTCTGATGTTCAGCTGCAGACTGTCAATGTGGTCAGGAGGTTTCGCCTTTTCGCCAATTAGCATATTATTAATTAGCATATATTCATATTCATAACTCATAAATAATTAAGTAAATCAAATTTTGTTCGGCACACAAATTAGTAGATTGGATGTTAATAGATTTAAGTTCTCAAACAAGTCAGATTTGCAGCGTTAATAATTGTTAATTTATATTACATTTGTTATAACTTATTTTATATTAAGCAACTACAATTATTAATATTATATAATGTTATAAAAATATAATTGTGGATTAAATATTTTTCGGGTTATCAACTTGTTTAATGAAATAACTAAGCTGATATTTTTCATAATATGGGATATAATATATAATATGGGATGGTAATTTATGCAAGAATTACTTATTTTGATTATTTGTTTCAGCAGGCGGGATTGTGGTTGGAAGGAAAAATTTCATCGACAAACTCTGCATGTTCATATGCTCACTCATTTTATTTGACGAATAACAATCATTACAAATAACAATTAGAAATACCAATTACAAATATAAATTACAAATACAAATGTTTTACATGCTGAAAAATTGAACTAAAAAATCGATTTCTCCTAAAATAATTAAATTTTTTAAATTCACTTAACGATGATGAAATTACAATTATTGACAATATTACAACATTTGAATTATTAGAATTGGCAAAATAATGTATTATTATAAATAAATTATTTACATAATTAAAATAATTAAAAATAAATTATAATTTAATTAAATGTTATTGCAATATTCCAGAGACTATAATTATTGTATCGAATTTATAAATATTTCCATAAATTATTTCCAGTAAATACAATTTAAATATTTAAATATATGTTATTTATGGAACGTGTTCGTCTGTAAATCTGACATTCCTTTGTCCAGTTTCTAAGAGTCGGTTTGCATTTGAAATTTCGTTGCTTTTTGTGATGATGATGACAATGGCGATGACGATGATGGTAATGAGGGCAATGATAACGATGATGAAATTCTCAAATTTAATGTTTGTTTTCTTTCTGTTATTCAATCGTAAATCTAGAAAACTTATTTTATTGGATTCCTCAGGTGATCATGATGATGGTGGCGATGATGATGATGATGTTGCCACCATTGCTTGATGATGACGAGGATGTCATCACTTGTAGTGGTGATGATAATAATGATTGCTTGAACGTTCTTACTTTTGAAAATTCTTCGTAAACATCCAAATGCATCTCTCGCCTTTGAAAAAGGTTTAAAAATATTAGGAGTTTACAAAAACTCACCAAGCAATTCATCACGTTTTATTTTAATTAAAAAAAAATAACTCAGTAAAATAAAAACGCACTCAGCAAATGGTTGCTCCTTGAAAGTTTCATGACCGAAATGTTGGATGTTGAAGACCTCGGCATCCATGCTTGTTTTGTTTTTGTTCCTCAGGAAAGCTTTCGACAAGGAGTCCATGAGCTGCAAAAATAATGGATAATATAGCCATTCCAATAACCATATATAAAGCCGTCCCAAACATTTTCAGTTGAGCCTTGGTACTATTTAAATCATCCATTCCTGGTACTATAACTCCAAAACCAACAGTAGAAAATGTTATAAAACTGAAATATGCCGCATCCATCCAATTTAGGTTAAGCCATTCGCCAAAGAGTAAAGCCCCAAGGAAAATGTAGCTCCCGATTAAAAATAGCGTTACTATAACAGGGACACTAATTTTCTCCAAATCTTCATCTTCAGTATCATCATCATAGACTGTTGCAAAAGATGTAATTTGTTTTTGAAGCAGGTAATCTTTTTTATGAAACAGTGGCTTGTATCTGATAATCCACTTTAAAACTCCACAACAACAAATGCTGAAATACGTATAGCGGAAAATATTTGCCATGACCTCACCAATGTTTGCTAAGATCAGCAACATTAAAGGAATTCCTAAAATAGCATAAGCAATGCAGACCATCCGACCCCAATTTGTTTTTGGAGCAATGTTACCATAACCTGAAAGTTTTTATAAACGTATTTTATTCTAAGTAGACAAAAATTATTAATCTATTTATTAACCTAATACAATTCAGTTGCATTAATAATTACTATAATAGTTTTATGAATACTTACCTACAGTAGTAAAAATTGTTGTGGAAAATAAAATTGATCCGGGCAAAGACCATTGGTAGGACGTTCCACCATCTTTTCCTAGAAGCGAGCAATTGATTCCAGAATATGAAATGTCAAACAGATTGTTACGGAAATTTAACAGCTGTTTTCGAAATGCAATTATAGCTGATTGGGAATCTCCAGGAGTGCGATAATTGATCATAATTGACAACATATCTTGAAGAGTTCTATTTTCAACAGTGATATATGTATTCATCCTTTCTACACATTCTGTCTTTTCATTTGTCAATTCTAGATGTTGAAAAATATATCCACCCAAAGCATACAGACATATGACTAATATCAAGCCAGAATTTGTTAAAATAAATTTAAATGCAGACGTGAAACCATCTTTAATTTGGGAATTTTTCTTTGAATCTGCCATCATGCTTCAAAATTAGAAATAAATCACTTTTCCATCTCATTTTATAGCAATGCAACTTAACTTTTCATATTAGAAATTGGAATACAATTTGATTAAGCGTTGCACGAAGAAAAACATTTTTAAACCTGTTAAACATTAATAAAAGCACGGAAATGGTAGCAAAACTATAGTCACATAAACAAATTAAACAAATGTTTAATTAAATGTTTGTTTAAATAAAATGTGAAAAAAAAAGTATAGCGATGATTATCTTTGTATTTCTGTTAGATTTGTAACTTTTGTTCAGTTTAAGTTAGCGATATATTAGAAAAGACAATGGTTTGAAAAGAAACTTGAGGTAATTTCTTCACATGAAACAATTATTTATCTTAAAATTTAGCAACGGAGAGTGAACGAGTGGTGCGATATTAGTACATGGAATTCAATGCTAAAGTCTTTGAATGGCTTCAAACTATGACCCGCATTTTATCCAGGGAGACCCCTTAAGGTCACTTGGAAATGACTGAAATAATGCTATGGGCTTATGGACTTATACAAACGTATCATGAATTTTGAATTTATTTGTCTGTTATGTTTATGAAGAATGTACTGTAAAAAGTAAATTAACAGTTAACTGAATCTTTGATCTGAATGTTATTGATGCCGTAGAAAACATAAAAGCGACCAGTAAAACTTTAGAATTCCTCAACAGTGAAACAGAGATGATAACAATTAGAAAACAAATTTCATCCAAATTACACATAAATGCGGAATACGTAGAATGGCACTGTTGCAATTTGAAGACAAAGCTGAATCTCATTTACAATTCCGACATTCTTTAGGCGGGAGTTCAAGGAAGTTCTCGATACACTCAAAAACTTTTTGGAGTCGAACATGTTGCAAGTTTAAATCCTCTATTAATAATATTCAAAACACCATTTTCTAAAAATAACTTGACAATCAGAAATATTGAAAACGCCCTGCAACTGTTTCCAGCTAATATTTTATAAACAAAAATAGCACATATTTTAATGTATTAAATCTTTTAGTGCTGTTAAATTTTATCAAAGTTTTGAATTGGTTATGATAGCTGCTGTTAGCGAACAATAAATACAAACATTATTTTTTAATAATGAACTTTGATGTTTTTTCACGAGATTTTTAGTCATTTTGCGATTTTCTAAAGTGGTTATTGGACGCCCCGAATTTTTGAATTTTAAAATTAATGCGGGAACATATTTCGATAAAAATTTAAAAGTTAATTACAATTATATAAATACATAATATTGAAATTTCTATAACGAGTTATGTTTTTCTCATGGTTTCCGTCTTAACGGAAGATGAAAGAAAAAGTTTTGAGCAGAGCATTTAAATTAAGAAAGGAAATAGGTGAACTCCTGTAAAGTAAAGGCAAGGCAAATCCATTACTGTCTGATGAAGAAAGGGTATGGAAATAGGCTTTCACATATTCTTAATTTAATTAAGTCATTTAAATATTCTGAACCTAAAAGGAGAGAAAAATCTTATTTCTGATCTTTATATATAGATATATACCCATCTTCATATCTAAATTTGTCTTATTTTTGAATCGAGTACAGACTAATAATTTGACGCATTTCATCAAACAAGTCTTTATGGCTGAAGCAACAGCTGAGTTCCTCACATCATTTGCATTCCAAATCATCAAAGACCTCCTGCAGTTTCAGACTTGGATTCAAATTATAAGAAATGAGACTATTTTAAAACCCATTTCAAGCAAATATGGCTTGTTGCCTGCAGTTCTTCTAGCATTGATTTGCAACCAAATGAACTCTTTAAGGACTGGTGGATTCTTATCAATTTTTGCCCAAGGAAAACTTTCTTATTGTCAAACATTTTGCATATCTTTATTTCAATCATGCCCACATCGCATCTCAATCAAAATGATTAAACGGAGTTAGAAATTGGCATTTGACAACTAGACCTACCTATTTCTTCGTATACCTTTTCAATTCTATACTAAAGTCAAGCGACTCAAAAAGACTGAATTTCTCTTGAGACTGATTAAGGTTGATATGTTAGTAAAGAAATTCAGTAAACACATGTTTTATATGTGCATATGGGTCATGAAATGATGGAATTACAGCCAAATAATTTCATTCATTAAATATGAATTTATGGTAAAATTGCAAATATTTTTAAGAAATTGAAGAAAAACAGAAAACTGTTAATGCGATAGAAAGTTGTTTATCTAAACTTATATTTTGTATCCACGATCTCTTAATAAAAAAATAACTCAATCTGAGCTATTGCAAAGTAATTGCGAAAATTGATCAAAAAACTGGCTAATAAACACATTGAGCTCTTGTTTGTTAGCAAACAACCAATTGCCAAGTATGAAATGTTTGTTCCAAGTTAATTCGTGGCAGGAGTTTGGTTGATGATGTGATCAAGGATATTGTTGGCAGAATTACCACAATTGGAAACATAACATGTAAGACTCAAATTAATGCTAATTGTTATGATGTAGTGTTTAATAAATGTTAATTTGGAAAAAAATTTAATGATTGAAATTAGCACTCACCCTTTCCTTATGCGTTTGTGTTTTCTTCAGAAATTCGAAAATTCTTTACCAAGACTGGAATGAAATCACTAAAAACCTTAAATTAAATAACATTATTCGACAGAAATAAATGCAATTGGTATAAAATTGTTAAGAATGAAAAACATCACAATAAAAATAAAAAATGTGACATATACGAAAAGCTGCGTTTTCAGAATTTCACAATCACTTATTAAAACATAAAAACAATAAACATTTATACCAAATTTTATTTTAAAAATCGTTGCCTAACATAGGGATCGTATAATATACGCCGAATAGGTACACTTTCCAATTTATATGCCTTATTTCATAGCGAAATAGATCAATAAACATTCGAGGTTACTTAGCAACTGCGGAGATTAATCAATACTGGCATATTAGATCAACCAGTTGGCTTATTTCATATCAAAATAATAATTAATCGTAACCATTGCGGGCGTTTATTGCGGGCCTGCAGGTTAGTCGAATGGGTTACGTGCCTGCATACGGCGGTAATGGCAACAGTCGTAATGTGTCGTGTTCGAAACACAGCCTGCACTGCCACCAGCGCCCTTGGGAAGGAGCGCTATATAAATGGTTACAAGAAGCGCCTCAAGGTGTGAGAGGCGCTGTGCATATGGCGCTATATAAATGAAGTTACAACCATAATTTAATGCTAGGGACTGAGGTTCATGTTTCCAGAGCCTAACTACCTACAACCACTGTCAGAATTACTATTATATTATTTTATTACTATAATAATTATTTGTAAACCGTTTCAGATCCTAAATATGCCATATGTTTATTTTTATCATATTTATCATTTTTTAAATTTATCGGCATTAACGCTCCATTAGCAGTGCGCCTTCACGGAAGGACTGGACTGACATGGTTAGATGAGTGGGAGCTGAATTTTAGTAATAAAAATGGTTGGTTGGTAGTTTATTAACGTTTATTATTTATATCATAACTAGATGATTATGATTGGACAACAACAGAAAAACAACATCGACGACACCCACAAAATAAATGTTCTTATATATAATGATAAAATCAGATCAATCAGTCTACACAGTGGCGTACCAGCTGTTCTTGCTATAGGATTTGCCGCCCCTGGCCCCTCTTGACCACTAATAATCACTTAACCTTCAAAATTTTAAAAAGCTCTCAAATATATATCTATTGGAACTACAATCAAATAACAATTTACAAACAAATTTTCCGTGCTTTTCTTTGCGCTATGTTTTTTGTTGTATAACAGTTCCAAAATTTAGTCCACCGGCAAGTTCCTTCCTTGTCTGGCTCATCAATGATATTGATCGACGGTAAGTTTTTAATAACATAACTGGAGAATGAGCGCTCTTATCTGGCAACACTAATAGCCTGAGTTAGGAAGATATGCAACAGCATCACAATATCTCAAGATGATATCTTTGTATGAAGCTTAAAAGCTGAAGTCCATCGATTTTATCGTTTCCCGAAGCTTCCACAAAATACTTCAATCTTTTCCTTTTGACAAGGAACTCTTCTGTCTACTGTGTCTTCATCAACTACAACAAGATCAATAATAATTATCATAAGGTTTCAAGGTGTGAGAGGCGCATTTGTTTGCAAGACCATGAACTTGCTGAAATCTGCCAAATATTTCCTCAGTCAACCCAGCGTCAAAAATCCCAGAGTTGATTTAGTCTATACTTCACATCTAGTTGCGGATTTGATGCTCCATGCTTATACACATTTCAAAGTCATTTTATCAATTTTTTAATTTTTACGTACTTCTTCAAAATGCCGCCCCTTGGCATTTGCCTGTCGGGATGGACCGCCCCTTGGTACTCCACTGAATCTATAACAGGTTTATTCCCTTTTCTTGAACCGAAGTGTCATCCACTTCAGAATTGCTAAGCTTAGTTCTCAAATTTAGTGAAAAAGAATCCACCTCCACTTTAAAAAGGGTTGCCAGATACGTTGGCACAAAAACGAAGACATAATAAAACAAAAAAGAAAACAAATGAGGACATATTGAATATTTCATTTAAATCATTTGAATTAATTCTACAAACAATACAATTTATCACAATAGCTGCCAATAAGAGTATTTCATTCTTAGTGAATCGACTAAAAAATAATTGTAAATTCAATAGACGCCTTTTTTAAAATGTCGAAAAACATTTCTTAAACAACCTTAATTGTACAATCATTACCTAGTCATAGTCTAGTCATAGTCTTTATTAATTAATAAATTACCTGACATTTCTCGGAGGAGCCAACTTTTTGAAAAATCCTATGAGCAATTAACTTTTCACAGATAGACAGGTCTTTAAGTTGTATTTTGTCAGAATGATGTACTTTAAAGAGTTGAGTCTGAGTCTGTACATTTTCTGTTCATTGTCCATTGATTATGGTAACACTCTTTCCACAAGGGGTGGAGCTTTATTTTTTCTTAGCATCTCATTAAACTTCTGGAGAACAAAATAGCAACAAACAATACATTTTTGCAAGATTTGCATTTATTTCTGTGGTTGTTGCTGTTTTCAGCTGTTGGGATGGTAAAGCTATTTTCAAGTAATTCTTCTGATTCAGGTTGTTGCATGTTGTCTGAGACAGAGTCCTATACTTTCATTTCAAAGATCAAATTATATTCATCTTCAAGAGTCGTTTGAAAATTTTCCCATTTCCTTGCAAAATCCAGTAATTCAGTTTGAAGCTGATCTTTTGTTACAGTATCATCAAATTTTTTGAGCAACCCACTCAGGTGCTGCAGTGCATCACTAGACATTCTTTTCAAAATTTCTGCAAAGTTTCATGGATCTAAACAAGATAAATGAGCAGACTTCAAAAACTCGGACTCAAGACACTGGAACACCGACGCCTCATCCATGATTTATGCCTCTGTCACAAAATGTTACACAGGTTCACTCACTGCGTCGTCTCCAAATTCCCCAATTTCCTGTCATCTCGCTCTCGTGGCCATACCCTCCTGCCCTGAAAAGTGCTCAACTACTCACAGGCTCCATTTCTTCACCAACCGAATCGCGAAACCCTGGAACTCTCTGCCCCCAGATATTGTCAACTCTACAACTCATAGTCGGTTTAAAGCCTGCATTTCCAACACTGACTTGAAGAAGTTTCTATCAATTTAATTTGACCTAAATTTGGTATATGCACTCTATATGTACTGATTATTAGACACCAATTTGTGTTAGCGGTCACTTGTGGCCCTCTTTTTGGTTTCAATAAATAAATAAATAAAAAAAAATTAAAATCAGCATAAAGGCAACCATGCTCAGAGAATCTCTGTTTTAAACTATTAATTACTTGATCCATAACCAGTGAACATTGACACAAAATTTACCTTTTGCACTTTCAAGTGGTTGTTGGCTATAATTCTTTTTTCTTTCAAAACAGCCTGCACCAGGGACGCCTAGAGATGTAAAAAAACATGTTTTTTTTTGTCCGAGTTTTTTATGAGTTTTTTTTATGTTTTTTATTGTTTTTTTTTTAATTTGTTGAAAAGTGATGGTTCATGATTAGTTAAACAAGTTTATTGCAACATAAGTAAAAAATAATACAAAACTAGAGCAACAGTGCTAATTTAAATCAAGTTCTGAGTCCATTTCACCAATTAGTCTTCTGCTTCAGAGTTGTAATTACCTTCTGAAGAAGCTTACAGCTTTAAGTTTTGGGGAATAAAAACCAGTTTTCTAGCCCTGTTTAAGGTGAGTCGGTTCCGTTTATCATTTTGAATAAATGATTATGCACTGAAACACTTGGTATACTTAAGGAAGACTTTAACAAGTTATTCAAATGGGCAGAAGATTGGCAGATGCTTTTCAACGTAAGCAAATGCTCCATTATTCTTATGGGATGCAAAAACACGAAAGTTGAATATGTATTTGAAGGAAGCATTCTGAAGCAGTCTAATCATGAAAGAGATCTGGTAATAATGAAGAACAATGGAAAAGCATCTCAACAGTGCATGGAAGTTGCTATAAAGCAAACAGAGTACTTGGAATGATAAAGAGAACAGTAGTGAGTAGGGACAAGGATTTAATACTGAGATTGTATAAGCATTAGTAAGGCCACATCTTGAGTACTGTGTGCAAGTGTGGAACCCTCATTTGAGAAAGGATGAAGAAGTGTTGGAAAGAGTACAAAGATGGGCAACCAGGATGATAGAAGGTTTTGGAAAGCTGAGTTACGAGGAAAGATTAAATCTGTGTAATAACCACTCTTTTAAAGTAGATAAATTTAAGATTTACTTAAGTAAATTCGGTTATTAAGACTAAAAAGAGTGGTTAATACACAGATCCAGGTCTTCTTAACCACCATAAATAATTGTTATGTTATTGTTGTGCTAAACCTCTTTCGATTATAGCGGTTGTTATGGCAATGACAAAATTTTAGAAGCTACTTTAGCAAGAAGCTGTGATGAGCATGTACCTTTCCACCAGGCTATTGGTAGGACTTGCCGAGATGATTGCTAAACAAACTGCAATTGGTTTCAGCAATATCTTGAAATATTTCAAAAAGAACAAAACATTTGGAAATAAAACAATTGAAATATATTCACATCTCTAGTTCCAAGCTTGCCCCCCCCCCACTTGGAACAGACTGAAATAAGTTGGGAAAATTAGGATTCAAAATTGAAATGCATATTATAATGCCTACAAAGTTTAGGATTTAAAGTTACAACAAATATTTAAAATAAATAATGTCCGCAGACGCCCATCTCTCTTGGTATTAAATTAACTTAGCCATCGGTTGGATAATTCGTTGTTTTGGTGATTTTGTTTACTTTCATAATTTGTTGACGGCTATTTGAAAGTTTGAGTTTTTTGATACGTGTTATAATAAGGGCTTAATTAGTAATAATAACAATTAATATAGTTTAATAATAATAATAATAATGATAATGATAATATTAATAATAATAATGATAATGATAATAATAATAACAAAAATATCGTTGTTCAGCAAGCGATAAGTGCGGATGTTTTGTTTAAGCTCTTGAGTTTAGGCAATTAAAATCCGCGTTAAAGTCATTTTTTTCGAATTGTCTTTTTTTGTTGCTCGTGTCCCCTGCCGTTAGTTTGAGAATCATGGAGAGCACTGGCAGATGCAGAGTTGAATCTTGGAGAATTACATAAAAACAAGATCAACGTCTCACTTCAACAGCAATTCCCTACTCTCGATGTGGATACCATAAAGAAAATTAGGAACAAACCACAATAACGCAAACTGCTCTCCAATATGATAAAATCAGGCGTGAAGGCCGATTTCAAAGCCGTATCCAGTTGCGCAGAAATTGAATTGGAAAACGTAGTTGGTTTCCTGCAATTAATTGAAAAAAGGAGGTTTCTGCTCCGAATGACAGACGACGAATTCAAAAGGCTAATTGATCCCAATGGGGGAAATGAGGTCAAAAGAGCCATCATTAACATGGAATTCGAAAGATGGATTTCGGAAACAATACCGAAGAAAGCAAAGAAGGAAACACGAGAATATGTGAGGCAAAATCTGGAACTGAGAGAGGAGGACAGCGTTGGATCCAATACTTGCGAATTTGTCAGAACAGCCACCCATCAATCAGAGAGAGCAAGGAAAATGGAGCTGGAAAGACAACATTATGCGAAAGTTCAAAGAATGTTCCGAAAAAGTCAAAGTTTAGGAGCTCAGTCTGTATTAAATGGAGATAGCGAAAAAGATTCTGTGCATCCTGCCGATGAGGCATTGCTTGAATATTGGGAGAAAGTCTTCATCCAGAAGTCAAAAAGCGATTGCAGACCATTGGAGAGAGCCGTCGATGCTTTTGAAGAGATGGATATTCCGGTCACTGCGGATGAAATCATTCTGGCTGCAAAAAATTTGAAAGATTCTGCTCCTGGTTTGGATGGAATGAAAAACGTTGATAGCCCCAGAAGACATGGCCACCCATATGACACTCTGGCTGTTCAATGGATGTCCCCCAGATGTGTTAAAAAAGGGAATTATCACTTGTATTCCAAAAAAACAAGGGACACTCAATCCAGGCGATTTCAGGCCAATCACTGTTGGACCAATTATTAGCAGGTTATTCCACAGTGTTCTGAGCAAAAGAATGCTCACTCACTGGCCTCTTTCAAGTCGTCAGAAGGCTTTTAGGCACGGCGATGGCCTAGCGGACAATAAACGGCTCGTAAAAGCAATCATGCAGAAAAAGAGGGAGCAGAAACAAAGGCTGAACCTCACCTTCATCGACGTGAGCAAAGCATTTGATTCGGTTTCGCATCAATCGATTGTTAGAGCAGCCTACAGACTCGGAACTCCGCCGTTCATGCTGAGATACATTTCAGAGGCTTATCGCAACTGCTCGGTCCAACTAAAGATTGGAGGAAAACTAAGTCACGACATTCCAGTGAACAGAGGCGTCCGCCAAGGAGACCCCCATGTCTCCTCTACTTTTCAATGCGGTAATCGACATGTTGATGACCGAAGTGTGACTGGTGACATTAATTCATCAATCAAGTGCAATTACATGGCCTTTGCCGATGACTTGATTCTTTTATCCTCCACGGATATTGGAATGACAAGACTTCTGGAACAAGTGGAAGAGTCTTTAGCAAAAGTGGGATTGAATATCAATGCTCAGAAATGCGCATCCCTGAGGGCAGAAATGCAGAGTAAAAACAATCCATGGATTGTCAACCCGGATCCTTACCTTGAAGTCAATCAACATAAAATTATGGCAATGAATATTCTTGATACCTACAAGTACCTCGGGGCTGACATTGGTCCCAGGTTAAAATACGCTTCAATAGGAGAAAAAATTCAAAACAAGTTGCATCTAATTTCCAGGGCTCCATTGAAGCCCAATCAAAAACATTACATCCTCAGGTCTCATTTAATACCAAGTCTTGTTCATTATTTGACCTTCAATAGCATTTCGCTGAAATCTCTCAGTGCGTCTGACTCCAAGATAAGGTCTGCTGTGCGACAATGGCTCCGACTTCCTAAAGACACGCCGGATGCTTTCTTCCACACGGGAGTTAGGGATGGTGGACTCGGATTGTTGCAACTCAGAAAATGGGTGCCGATCATAAGAGCTAATCGAATGTCGGCAATGGTGGGGCAGTCCAAGACCAATGAGGATGAGTTTCTGCCGTATCCGTTGAGGGATAACAGCGCAATTCTCTGCGAATACAGAAAGTTCGGAATAGCAAAAGGACCCGCAGCTAAAAAACAAATGAAACACAAAATTGCGGCAAGTTTGTACGATTCTGTCGATGGATATGGGCTGCAATCGTTCACCCAAGAGATAGGAATTAGTGAATTGATAGTGGACGGTCAATTCAGGATGCCCCCAAGCGAATACATACAATGTATCAAAGTCAGGGCTGCCGTCCTCCCGACAAATCTTAGGATCTCAAGGTATCATCCAGAGATTAACACCTATTGTGATTCCGGATGTGGTGCCTTCGAGTGCCTGGACCATATCTTCCAGGTTTGCCCAGGTATGCCCAGGTATGGATGCAGAGAGAAGAGAGCGGCATAACAATCTTGTCCGCCAATTAGAAAAGAAGCTGACCAAGAAGGGATACATCACCAAAATTGAGCCTCGAATTAATGTTTGAGGGAATCTCAGAATTCCAGACCTGGTGGCATGGGAGGGGGATCAGTCAGTAGTCTGCGATGTCACCATAGTTTCAGATACAGCCCCATTGGACGAAGAACACGTCAAGAAAGTCCAAAAATATGACGACAGGGACATTCATATTTGGATGACAAACAACCGTCCAAGTGGGTTTCCCTCTCCGCAGGTTCTCGTGACTGCATTCGTTTGTAACTGGAGAGAAGTGATCTCTTTGAAATCGTACTCCTCTTGGCGCGGCCTCGGCTTCTCCAGAAGCATGTTAATGAACTTAACAACAACGGCTCTCTCTGGTTTTTACCTGATGTTGAAGCATCACAAGCGCAAAACTCAAAAACGATGGCGGAAACGAGTTGGATTGTAGCGAGGACATTTATTATGTATTGTACGTATTGTATTTTTTTAACGTCGATGGTGCTGTGGTTTGCGCATTATGTCCCGGGGTTCTCTCAGGCCCAGAAGGGGGACTTTAAATATTCGTTGAGGTTTTTTTACATCGTCTGCGATCGAGTTTAGACATTTGTTTGGCTGAGAAAATAAACGTAAAAAATAATAATAATAATAATAATAAATTTATAAAGCGCCATGTGCGTAGCGTCAGAGGCGCTTTGTGTTTTCCCTGTCCCATGAATGCCATGAAATAATGTTGATAAATGAAGGATTACAGGAGATAGTTTCGCGTGCCAGAAAAAAATGGTGGCGTGCCATGTTTGGCACGCGTGCCAGCGGTTGCCCACTCCTGATTTATAATATTGAAATAACCTGGGGTCCGGGAACTAGTAAGTTTTTAGAGTAAGTTTATTAAGCAAGTATTCAGTTAACTGAACTGAATAATCGAAGGTAAGTGCATCAAGGATGTGAAGTACTTTAGAACTTTAAGCTGTGTTGGATGCTGAGATGTTGTTGGCTTCCTTTGTGTGTCATAAAGTAGATACGACTACGTAGAAAAAGATAATGAATATTACCGCAAATATAATTAGATTTAAATCTAATTATTCTCGGCAATATAATTTTAAACATTTATTGCCAAGTTTACAACATAGCACCCTTCTTAAATTTGTTCGTCCCGAACAAGCTGCTCCCCGTGATACTTCGCCAGTCGGCGGATGTTTGCCACCTTCATTTTTAATCTCGGGACACAATCTCTCACATGGTGTTTATGCACCGCTGATCCGAAGCATTTCGAGTCTGGACGATTCTGGCGCCAGGTTCGGCAGGATTTAACCTCAGGATCATAATAAATGTATGAACGACAAACTTTTGGTAGTTGATCTAGGGTGAATGGCTCCAGTGTTCTATCCTGTGTGGTGACCCGTCAAAATAGCCCAGCGACAAAATAGCCCCGTCAAAACATACCCGTCAATGTATCTTTATAAAAAAAATATTTATATGAGTTGATACATTAACCTATAACTTATTTCAAATTTGATTAAATGAAATGAGTTTTATGTTTTGATGGTGCTATTTTGACGGGGCTATTTTGTCGCCGGGCTATTATGACGGGGTGCCATCCTGTGTTTCTTCTGACAGCATCAATATCCAGCGCTGGTTCTTGGATCGCCTGTGTGTGTTGAACTGATGTCATGGTAATCAATTCGTCCCCCAATTTCCCCACTTTTTCCAAAGACAAGTTCTTCTGTGCTGCAATGACGAGAGCCAAATTGCCAGGCAACGATCTCTGGAACCTGTGGCGAACCATGTTTTCAGTTTCAACTTGTTGCGCTAGCTTTTTAATGGCTTGCAGATGTTGTGAAAGCCTGCCTGTGAGCGGACTGTCTTGCAAGAACTGGTGGAAGAGCTTCAGCTTTGTTTGGCATAGTTTGCGCAAGGACTACACTACTTGCCTCCACTGTGTCATTATCAAGACACATCACCATAGACCCTGGTAGGGCTGCCAATGCGTGATAAAATCGTGTTGTTGTTCATCGTGATGTTGGAGAGGGTAAATTGTGATTCCATTATCCTGAACCAAGCCGGTGCCTCGGCTGGGTTGAAGACAATCGGTTTGATAGAAATTGAAGCAGCTTGCGATTCCATTTTTGAATTTGTATTCGGAGTCGGGGGTCACCAATGAAGTTATGAACTAGGCTAACACTTGACTTTAATCGAACGTACAATCGGTATCACTCATAAACGGATTGACGACGATAACAAGCATCAACGCGGTAAAACTCGGAAATCAAAAACAAAACATCTTTAGTAGGGATGTGCAGTCACTACAATCTGATGCGGATTGTAATCTCTCAAACAAATTTTTGATCGGTACAAAACAACTCTACCGTCATCGGCTTTTTTGGAAAGATTTAGTTTTGCAAGACTGATTGAAAAACCAAGAAGGAACAGGCTACGCCAGAGGGTACAATGAATAGCTATCATGTGAAACGCAAAGGCTAACAGGAAAAGTGAACAAATCGGCCTTTCAGTCAATTTTCCTGAGATGAACAGTTGGGTAGCACCTACAGCACAAAGTCATGCATTCTGAATACAAAAATTCTTTCATAATGTACTAATAAACAGCCGCGTTATGAACTAGTCTGTGGCTTCCGCACCAATCAGCTTAGGCGTCGCTTTGATTTTGTATTCCAGATGCCTCAGACCTCCACATCTTGCTCATCGTGATCTGTGAAGCTATCCAGAGAAACAAGAAGAACCGACTGAGTATGACGGCTGGACCTAGCGAACGCATACGGGTCAGTACCACATCAGCTCCTATGGAAAACTTTGGAGGCCCATAATGTTATCACATCCTTCAGGAATTAACGGGTTTTCCAATAAGACATACAACTACAACTACAAGATGGGCGCCTTTAGAGATTGGAATAAGTATGGGGTGCACGATGTCTCTTTCCTTATTCGTACTGAAGACAGCCGGTCTCGTTTTCCAGAGTTGGTAAAGGTGTATATTTAAGCTTTCAGCAAAGAAATTCATGGGTAACTAATCTACTCCTTCTAAGACTATGGCAATTAACCATCAAGGTCCTAGATTCTAGGAGATTGGTTTGTCAGTGGTCGAGAAACTAGAGAGAAAAGTTAACTAATACACCAGAAAATGGCTAGGCCTATCTCCAGCGCTGTCAACGGTTGCCCTCTACAGTAGGAGCAGTAGGTCTGTGGTGGAAGAGTACAGGTACAAAGAGCACAAACTTTCCAAAATAAGAACGCAGTGGACCAAGAAAATTTTAATCGTTCGCAGCTCTAAATTTAAAAATTCGGAAATTTTGTGAAATTACATTATTCGCGAATAAATTTCCATTTTAGCTATCTCAAGATAAGGCATGAGGTAACTCCAAAGTGCCGCTTCACGTCTCCAGTTTTAACTTCTAGGGACTATGGATGGATAAAATGTTCCGAAGAGAATTTTTGTGGACCGAAATTTGGAAAAAAAACCATTATGAAAAATGGACATTGACTGATAACCATATACCTCAATTAAACTTTAATGGTAGTTTCAGATAGAATATTATGTAATTATGGATCTTTAACATTTAAAATATTGTTTGATTTGACCCATTTCGTAGCCCCAGCTTAATTGATTAAATTATTAATTTGTTTTTTATACATTGGCACTAAGTTGTCAAATAAAAATTATCAGCTAATCAATAAAGAAGAATTTCGCAGTATCGATTTTGGACATCCCTGATCGCAGTGCCGTAATAATGAAAAAATTTACCTTTATACTTTATATTGTCACGTAAATAACTCGCAAACGATTATAACATGCAAGTTTTTGATTTGTGCAGTATAAAACAGTTATAAAACACTCATTGCAGCAGGAAACGCATTTTTCTTTTGGTTTCTTTAGTCCTACAACAATATTTAATACAAATGTACATGATAATGGTCGGAGTTTATTGCATTATGTATGATTGCGTCGGAGATATTTTGGCAGGCTTGGACTGGGCCGCCGGGACACCGGGAAATTCCCGGTGGGCCGGAAGCCACCAACTGCCAAATGAAAGTTATTATATTTTTAGTTTTAACTGAAATTATCGTTGATAGAGATCGTTCGCGAGATAGATTGTTCGATAGTAAGAATAGTCCTCCGTTACCCATCGTAAATAGCAAAGATAGGGATGTTCGTTTAGGTTTATGTTTTCGTTGCCACGAAAAAGGTCATTCCATTAAGCATTGTAGGACACAAACATCCTTCGAACCAACCCATCGATTCATCTCGCATAGGTTGCTGTTCTGCTGACCGAAATAACGAAATAAACTTATACCGATTGATACTGACGCGATCGTTCCTAAGGTATCTGACACTGTATACGTAGAAGCAGAACAATTTTATTCGAGGTCGTTTCGAGAAATCTTCATAGATCAATTGCCACCTCTTTCTGCGTTGATTGACGGAGGAGCGGAATTGTGTTGTATTAGGGAAGACATTATTAAGCCTTTAAATCTTATCCCTAGTAAAACGATAGAGATCAAAGGTTTATTTGATGAACCGCTGAGAGTGGGGTATGTGAGGTTATCAGTGAAACCTCGGAGTGACAGTGGCAGTATGAAGGTTAGCACATGGTTCGCGGTGATACCGCAAATGACTGAGGAGGTTATAATAACCCCAATCGTAGCGGAATCATTGGATTCAATTGTGAACCGTAATGTTGTCGAGGGGGGTTTGGATACAAACTCTTTTGCGAATTCCCACGGTGCTAATGTGACTTGCGATAAGTCGAGCGCAGTTGCAAAGCCGGAGAATTTAATGTCAGTCGTGTCTGATGACACTGAGTGTTTGTTTGATACACTCTTTGATGATGGTTCGGGTCCTTTTTTAGGTGATTTGTTTTCTGAGAAGGCCGACGTAGATGGGACGGATGAGTCTTATCTTAGCGGTCGTGCCGACAAACCCTATCTGCTAGTGGGTTCCAGGCTTGGACTGGGCCGCCGGGACACCGGGAAATTCCCGGTGGGCCGGAAGCCACCAACTGCCAAAAGAAAGTTATTATATTTTTAGTTTTAACTGAAATTATCGTTGATTATATGATAACTTCAAATAATAGTTTTTATTAAAAATAACCAAACTTAAACAGCAAAATCATTGCATAAGGGGTCTAAATATATTTATATAATAAACTACCGACGTCAAATATATTAATTTTAACGCAAAATTATATAATTTTTTAATAAAATATTTGTTTACACAAACGTGTAATGGCTATAGTCGATTGTACATCAACGACTGGAAAAGGAATGTGTGATTTGGTTTGTGGCGCCTTTGAAAAGTTGGGCATTGATGTTATTAAATGTATTGGCAACTCCACCAATGGATTCAATGTCTGGTTAAATACAGTTTCTCCGGGCCAGATTCATGTATGGTGTTATGCCCATGTCTTAAATTTGGTAATGGGTGCAACGGCGTAGCTGGCCGGGGAGGTCTTGGGGTCCGGACCCCTCCTGCTGGGATCTGGACCACTTTTTCAAATGATCCAAATCCGATGAGTTTTTTTATTGGGGGGAGTATAGTAACAATGAGTGAAAGGATGAGCCTTCTATTAAAACATTAGTATTAATAATGTCAAGCACATTTTTATTCTGAAACATTTATATGACAAATTATTTTTCAATTAAATGAATCATTCAAATATTTGATATACTTTATAAGGATTTTTCAAAAAATTTTTAAATTCTCTAAATATTTATTTGAGTTTACTTTTAGTTGCTCGTTTCCGCTGTTATTGAAAATAAATCGCATAGCAAAGTAGATATAATCAAATCTGCCTTAAGATCGTCAACGACATCAGAAAAATTAGAACAGCTGTCTTATTGTCATGTGAGAAAACTATAATGAACGCCATCAATTTATCAGTTGTTGTTGACAGTTTTGCGCCAAGAGGTCTTCCCATTTAAATACGCAATTTACCTAGATTTTCATTTATTAGTGTAATTTGTATATAATGTGATCGTAATTAAAAAATAACATTTTTATCTGTATAATGATATATATAACCTTTTTTAAATAAAATTTGTTTAAATTTGAAACCTCATTTTGTGTTAATTTGAAAAAAGTTTTTGCGGGAGTTTGTTTCTTATTTTTCTTCATTATACATTAAAAAACACAGTTCTTCAAAAATAGCTGATATCATCATATGCTCCATCTACCTTTATCAAATTTAACCACTTTCAGCATTGTAAACGCTAATATCCGTTACAATTTTAGCTATATTTAATATGCACTTGTATTATATGAGAATGTTGATATCCCCAAACCCCCCTGTCAAGAAAAGTCAGCTACGCCCCTGAATGGGTGACGTCGGCACCCCGTCATAATAGCCCCGTCAAAACAGCACCATCAAAACATAAAACTCATTTCATTTAATCAAATTTGAGATAAGTATCGGTTAATGTCTTAAACTCATATAAATATTTTTTTTATAAAGATACATTGATGTTTTGTCGGGTCACCAGGTGACGTCACTAAAAAAAGCGGTTGAAGTTATTTTATGTGGGGTTTTAAACACATTCGCAGTCTTTCTTCGGGAATCATTTTTACGATTCAATGTTTGGCCTGAATTTAGCAAATTGAAATACATATCTGTAATTGGTGAAACCCGTTGGTGGGCAAAAGACGGAGCTTTTACTAAAATATTTGGAAATTTCTTCATCAAACCTTCCAATCAAGAAACACAAGTTGTCGATTTTTTTGCACATTGACATGCTACAAACATTTCATGATATTTCTACATCAAACAAATTCAATAATGATATCCGATACAGATCAAAAGCTCTGTTAGATTCATTGACAAGTTTTGAATTTATTTTAACGGCACAATTATTTTTGAAAATATTTGAACACGCAACGCAGTTATCAGAATATTCGCAAATAACTGGAATGGATGTACTACGAGCCTATAAGATGGTTTAAGACTGAATTAAGCAAAGTAGATAGAAATTTTTATTTAATTTTTCAAGCATCTACAAATTTTAAAAATTTGCAAACAGTGAACTAGAAAAAAGAAATCCCGACATTGAAATGCAGACGGTTTTGAAAGAAAAAGAATTATAGCCAGCCAATCACTTGAAAGATAAATTTTGTGTCAATGTTTACAACATGGTTATGGATCAAGTAATTAATAGTTAAAACAGAGATTCTCTGAGCATGGTTGTCTTGATTTATCTTGTTTAAATCCAAGAAATTTTTCAGAAATTATGAAAAGAATGCCCAGTGATGCACTGCAGCACCTGAGTGGATTGGTCACAAAATTTGATGATACAAAAGATCAGCTTCAAACTGAATTATTGGATTTTGCAAGTAAATGGGAAAATTTTCAAACATTCAACAATCCGAATCAGTAGAATTACTTGAAAATATCTTCACCATCCCAACAGTTGAAAACAGCAACACCCATAGAAATACATGCAAATCTTGCAAAAATGTATTGTTTGTTGTTATTTTGTTCTCCAGGAGTTTAATTTGCATAGTCTTGTTTATTCGAATTTGTATCTGGCTTACAAATTTGCGTTGACATTATCCTCATCACAAGTTGCTTGTGAGAGGTCGTTTTCAAAATTGAAAAACATTTTGAACAGATTAAGAAATTTGCTGAGCCAGTCAACTTTACAATCCTTCATTTTTGTGAGATTCTTCCAAGAATCAATAACAATAAATCATTGATGTTTTAAGCATCGACTAGTGAAACGATTAAAATGCTGTTAAAAATTTTAGAGTCTAAAATTTAGACTCTAGTGTTTCTTATGTTTAAGTTGTTAAAACTAGGAGTTATTTAACTGTTTAAAGTTGTTTTGCATAATTACGAATTTGATCATGTAACAAATAATAAGATACTTGCAAATCAAAGTAGTGTTTATTAACTTTAAAATTTCATTATTAAATATAAAATAATTATAGAAATTAAAGAAAAATATATAAAAATTAGATTAAATCAAAAATAACTATAAATAAAATATTAAATTATTGAAAACATTTATCTGAAACTAATGATGAAGTGGGCCGCCATGACCAAATTACCTGGGCCGGTTTTTTAAGCCAGGGTTCTAATCTTTCGGGTATCAACGATCAATTGGTATCTGCGAATTTGGAGCAGGAGGTGGGAATTGTGACCGTTGATGCGGTCCAGCTTGCAAGTTCTTCACCTAACTCAGATTTACAGAGTTTGAAATATCTCTTTGATTCTTTTTATCAATACGATAGGTCTTCGTGCCGGAGGTTCAGACCAGTGGATATTCGAGAGTCCCGAATACGTGTCAGATTGGAGAGGGAGCATGATGTACCTTATTCAGGGCACTTGGCCTCTAAGTCAATACGACAGCGTGTTCATAGGAGCTTTTTGCTTCCCCAGGAGAAGAATCGCATTCAGATTATTTGCGAGTTTCGTACCGTTTGTCAATTGAGGGCATTCCAGAATAAAATGGATCGAGATCCCTTTCTTCCCATTCCACTTGGTAGAGATTTTCTCGTCAGTCGTTTGGTGAAGGATGGTGCTGTTACAAGAGGAGACCAAGTTGCAGTTCAACCGATGTGTGATCATGTGCTCGTTGTGGATGTTGTTTTGAGAGGTCCCGTGGCAGATCCTTTACATTCAGCGAGCATAAAAGCAGTGTGTGTCTTATTATTACTAATAATTATGACATTTTTTATAACATGGACGATGAACTCCATGTATGGAACGAGCTTCTTGGGCCGGGGAACCCAATTCTTTCTAAGGTGTTCAGGGGGTCGACTAGATCTCGATTTCTTTAATCGCCCCGAAGTTAAGGCAGTCGAAACCACCATCCAGATTAACAATCGGGTGTCTGGTAGAGCGTGGCAGTCGGGTAAATTCTTACCCAATAAAATTTTTGCGCACAGAAGGAAACGTTTAAAAGGTTTCCACTATCCATGCGTGGTTTCTTTCCTTTTGGTATTATTTCTTTTGTTGAGTTTGGGTAGGCCATGTCCTTGCCAAACTAGAGTTTCCCCTTGGTCGATAGACGGCCAATCATTGGTTGGGTATGGTGAATATGCGTTCGCTTATGGTCATTGCAGACATACGAGTTCTTGTATGTCCGGAGAGTTTCAGACTGGTTTAGATCGTAATAATGTGAATAGGCAATCGTGCAACAGATCTCGGCCGGTTGGTTGTCAAGGAAGAGACCGGTCACTCAAGGCACTGTCGAGGAACTCATCCGTGCATCTCCACCGACGAAGAAGAAAGAGAAGATGTTTGAGCCGATATTCGAACGAGTCGATATCGTCTTTTTGAGGATGGGCGTATGTCAGTGTCCTGAGTGAGCTTTTGGGTTGTTAATTTGTATCGCGTAGGTGGAATGAATGTGAAGTGGCTTCCGATTTCATGTACATTTTGATTGATTTTTAATGTATTGCTTCCATTATATCTGAATCTTGTGTTGTCACTTCGATAAGAATCGGCTCGTGTAGACATATCCCGAATAGACAGGAGAAAGAACTTTTACAAGGTATGAATTTAATCAATATTTTAGGAACCACCAAAAATACTTCAAAGAAGCTCGGCCTAATAATTTCCTAAGCCGATTGGCAATATGCTTGTGCATCGTCAACGAGTACCACGGAGGATTCGAAGCTGTGAAGCAGCTGTGGGGGGAGTTTGTTCTGGAGATGAATTATCGCTTGGAAAACAATTGTGAAATTAAAGGGTATTCTTTCTAAATTTCTAAACACATTGATGAATTTTGAGCTGTTAGAGCCTAGCATCAACTTAATTTGTGTTTATCTTTCTAGATATAATCATTACTTAATTGACCAATGAAATATTTTATAAATCACTAAATGATCTTTTTAGCTCTATTAACACTGCAATTTGTTTATTTCATTAAGTTTGGAACCCGTTGAGCCAAAATTAGATTATTCAGAGCTGCTTCAAAAGCTACAAGTAAGACTTCATTTTTATTTACTTAGATAATATCACTGCAATCATTATCTATTAAAGTTGATTTAAATCACTGCTCCATAATGCAACCAACATCATTGTCACTGCAGATGCTGAATTCCCATATTAAAAAGAAGAAAGTCGGGAATGCATCATCGCCAATTACCGATACTTCCAGTGAGTCATTTGTCATTAGAGATGATTCTGATGATAATGATTCGTTTCATTGAATTTTTTTGCAAACTTCTTGGGAAATACTAATTGCGTTTAGATTGAATTGCAATCAGTGACTCCAAGTCTGGTACAATGATCAACTGGAACATAAATAATTCTCACTTTATGAAATATTCTAGTTTGATCATGTATTCAACGTATTCAATCATTGCCTAGGATATTGCTGACGTCTTAAAGGAATAATTCATTTCTGAATTGCTTTTAGGTGATGAAGATGAAAAAATAGAAGAGGTGATGTATCTTTATGTATATTTATTGATAGTTGCATCATTCATTTAATGCCCCTGCCCTGGTGATCAGTTGATATATAATATATTGAGGGTTTGCATAAGGCCCGTCACTGGCTGCTTTTTGGCAGTGCAGGTTCAGTTATAAAAATGACAACTCGATGCATATGGGTTTCATTCTTGCATGTGGCAGCCATGGCAATGGTCATAATGTGTCGTGCTCAAAACCCAGCCTGCACTTTGGCAAGGCCCTTGGAAGGAGCGCTTTATTAATTTGGTTTACCAGAACCTTTACTGCTAGTCATATGGCTCTAAATGATTCATTTAAACTTTTATGATCTAGATACCTAAGGCATTCAAATACAAATAACAATAAATTATAATTATATTATGATAATTAGTGATAGCTATTTCAGACATTACTTATTATTTTGTCCATTTGAAAACCTAGTTGGGGTGCTGGAGACTATTTATAGATTACTTTATTAATGGACTAATTAAATAATGATTACCAATTACATATCAGGATTCACTTCATTGGCTAGCTTCAGTGCAGCTTTCTGATTTGGTGATGTGGCTCACACCGATGCTGCTCCATTTGGCTGCCACCACATTTTTGAAACATCGTATGTTTATCAGGCTATTGTTAATGTTGATGCTATAAGCATGAAAACATGTCAATTTGCGTTTAATGACCAAATGCCTATTATAATTATGTTATTAGGTTTGATATGTAATGATTTAATATAACAACAATGTCATGCCTTTTTTACCAGCTGTGTGCAATCTTGGCTTCCTTCAAGGACAACTTGTTCAATTCAAAAATAAACTGTTTTGTGGTGGAACACAGTCCTCAAGAATCAAGATGTTAGAGGTGAAAATCATGGATTGGTTTTTCTCGTGGTTTTGGTGGATGGATGTTTTGGATTGAAATTGTTTTGAGATGTTACTACAAATATTTAGAAGCAGGAATAAACTGATTTATGGTTCTATTTTGTGACATTAACAGGACCACATTCATCAACTGACACTCATCGAACAGAAAATGGCAACAGCTCGATTCCTATTGAAGAAGTTCAGAAATGTTGACCCCTCCTACATGGTCAGTGACAATGAACTTGAGAAATATGTCTCCAACATTGTGGAATTCAAGGAGGTTCCAATTAAGACTTCAAAGGGTAAACTTCCTTCAAACACATACTTTGGCAAGCTCATTCGTAACCTCTTCCACGATGGCTGCAAGGTGACATTGAGATGTTATATCATGGTGATGTACATAATATATGCCATGGAAATTATACTTAATTTTAAATGAATACTATTAATGCTACTAATTTAGTATCACAAGCTTAGAATTTAAGTTTTCTTCAAGTGTTAATTTAAGTATCCTCCAGGCATTGCTTAACATTCTATACAAATTATGTATAATAATAGCTTTAATTAGGACTGAATTTTGTTACGTAATGAACTGTTACTCAAACGTAAACCACAACTTTCTGCTCTTTTGCAGCAAACAACTAAGGAGGGGGTTGTCAAGGAAACAGAATCCGGTAGTAAGGCTAAAGAGATCCAAGTGAATGAACTGGGGCCATATTTTATGGAATACAACTCCATACTCGATTGTTCCAAGTCAACAGGCTTATGTCTTAGACTTCACTGTGAGTTTCTCCCAGAACAAGCACGATTGGCAGCTGCATTCACCGACAAAGATCAGCTTCCTTTGACTCTAGACTAACCTTTTGATTGATCTATCTCTTCTGAGATATAACTTTTAAGTTGCAAGTCAAGAAGTGGACTATATCGTTTGAAAATTGATAGTGATTATGGATTGTTTTGCAAATAAATTACAGAGGTAAATTTGTTGGAGTAATTACAAATAAATGCAAATTGTGTTGTATAGAGTGTTGTCATTTAATCACCTGATTGAGGTTGGGAAAGGGGTGGGCCTGTGTTGAACCAACAAGCAAAAAAAAAGGTTTTTTTTCTGTTGGTGTGTATCCCTTAACACAAATCCAGCCGTGTCTAGACTCTGCACTGGCAACACATTTATAATTTCCTGCCTTTAATGGATCTATCAGGCTCTTTAGGAAAAACCGCCCTAATTGTATTTTAATTGTTCGATCCTGAGCCATTATAATCGAAATAGATTATCATTAACAGAAGAATAAATAGGAAGCAACACACTGAAATGATTATTTCTTATTCAATTTATTTTTCAATCACTTCCGTGGAAACCAATAATGAAAGGATGCGTTTTTGAGCCGGTCTTAATAAAACGGCTATGGCTAAACATTGGAGATGATTTTCGCACTACTTGTATTCGAATATTCATGAGCTCCAGGGGCATAGTTATTATAGAAACTTTTTTATGTTTTATTCCAAAGTAATTTCGTTGGCAAGTGTGTGTCTTTTGGAGGTATACCTTTTGTTGTATTGGGACAAAGTATCTTAACTGCATTTATGGAAAGAAGAGATCCATGAAAGCTTCTGATAAAATGTTATTATTAGAATTCCTTCATTAGATTTTTTTTATATTATGCTTAGTTGGAGTCTAATCATGCCCCACATACAGCACCAAGAAAGGTCACTAAGACAAAAAAAATTGGATGTCCAGCAATAATTACAACAAAGGATATTGCTTTATTTCCATCCATGAAGGTTGCCATGATGATTTGATTACGTGTTACCAGTGATTGTAATAAATTTCTTTTTTTTAAATGTGATGTGGCAACCAAATGTGAAATAAAACTTGTTTCTATAAGCCTTCATCAGCTCATCGGTGAAGGGAAGCCTTTGGACACGTTGGATGCTATTTTGATAAGTTCGCCAGTGAACCACGTGTTGCATGCAGCTGGAGAGCTCATGGAATTAATTAAGAGTGGTAAAACCGTTCGAGACGGACGCACACATTTTAATGAGATGCTAAGAAAAAATAAAGCTCCACCTCTAAACAAATTAAACTCCGCCTAAAATGAGTAAAAGTGAATCTTTTATCCGCAATATATATTAAGTCATTTACATAAAAGTCTCTAATAAAGTTTTATTATAATTTTGGAAATACTTGACGTCTGACATTAGCAATCGAGTGTTTAAAGCTTACGCTTTGCCTTACCCTAACCCCTAACCCTACCCTATCCCCTAATCCTAATGTCAGTGTCCTGACTATTTATTTATGTTATTTGTCGTATGTGCTTTTTTTGTTGTTATTTTCTCGCGCGTAGGTGGAATGAATGTGAAGCGGCGTGTATGTCGTCTGCCTGGAACCGCGCGATGCGCTGATTGGCCGCGCAGTGATACAATTAGCTAGTCTAGGAGGAAGGCTATAAAAGGCGACAGGCAGACGACAGTGAGTTGAGTTGAGGTTGTGCGGAGCAGAGCTATTCATTTTCAGTTGTGACGGTTGACAATTTGAATTTGAATTTTACTGTTCCTGAAAAGCAGTGTTTTTCTTGAATATAACTATCATATAAGTTTCAATCTATCAATTATTGCTTGTATTAAATTATAGTTTAAAAATTTTTTGAATATTCTAGTAATTTATTTGTTTTAGTAGTTATGGAGACAATGGAATCTTCCATTGTTGACAACGTGGATTTCCATGTTGTAGAAAATAGGAAGCGAAAGAGGATTTTATCGTCTTCTTCAAATTTATCGAATAATTGCGATAATTCTAAAAATTTTGAATCTTATGTTACAAAAGTCTTTTTCAAGACTGATATCAAGAAGCTGAACCCAATCAAGGTTCAGAACAAGGTTAGTAAAATTTTAGGCAGAACAGATGTGAGGATCATTTCCAATAATGGTCTTCTTATTGTTTTTGCCAAGAATAATGGTGAGATAACTAAGTTATCTCAGATAACTGAGTTTGACGGTATTTCGGCTACTGTCCGTGTGGCAGCTAAGCCGAAATTTTGTATTGTTGGCGTTCCAGTAAACGTCGACGATAACACAATTAAAGAATGTGCTGGTTGCGTTAGTGCAACTAGACTAATTAAAACTGTTGGAGGACAGAAGATAACCACATCAGTGGTTATTCTTTCCTTTAACAATAATAAGTTTCAAGATAAAGTCAAAATAGGATATTTAACTTTTAAGGTTAAGCCTTTCATTAGTGATCCAATAAGATGTTTTAAGTGCAATGGCTATGGGCACATAGCCATAAATTGCAACAATAAGGCTAAGTGTCCCAAATGTTTGGGAGAACATTCTTTTAAAGAATGTCCCAATCAGGAACTACAAATTATGAAATGCGCTACTTGCAACAGCTCCAGTCATTATACTGGACAAGCTGTTTGCCCTCAGCGCAAAATAGCTAAAGAAGCTATTTCTATTAAAGTTAATAAGCATTTAAGTTATGCTAAAGCCCTTACATTTTGGACAGAAATTGTAAAGAAAAGAGTAGATGCAAAATTGAAAACAATTGAAGACAGAGTACAAGTTATGGACAAAAAAATTAGTACAGCAAAAACCATTGCTCAGGAGGAAGTCGAAAGAGAAAAGAGAAGGAACAACATATACTGTACAGGCTCGAAGAAAGCAAAGCTAAAAGTGAGCCAGAACAGAAAACTGGAGATAGAGACACTGCTATGCATTTCATCAACAATGTACTTGGTGTAAAATGTGATAGTGGTGACATCAAAAGTGTATTCAGGATAGGTAAGGATACAAAGGAGGTAAGGCCACTAATGATTCAATTTAGGGAAAGAGAATCAAAGAAACTAGTTTTGGAATCACTTCCAAAATTACGAACTGCAGAAAGCAAATTCAAAGGCATCTCTGTCTGCCATGATTTGACTAAAGCAGAAAGAGAGCAATGCAAGAAACTGTTGGAAGAGGCGAAGAAAAAGCAAGCTGAAGATCAGTCGGGGGACTACATTTTCAGAGTGAAGGGCCAACCAGGCAACATGAAGCTGGAAAAGCTGAGGAGGAGGTAAGATTAGAAATTAATCATTTAAGTAAGGATATAGACAGAGTAAGAGTTCTGAAATGTGTTTATGCCAATGCTAGAAGTATAGTTAGTAAGACTAAAAGGACAGAACTCGAGCTAATTGTCGATACGGAGGAGCCAGATATAATTGGCATTACTGAGTCTTGGGCAAAAGAAAGTATTCAAAACTCTGAGCTAGCAATTGATGGCTATGAGATGTTAAGGAAAGACAGAGAGGGACAGAAAGAAAATGGACATGGAGCAGGAGGGGTATTAATTTATATTAAGAATTATATCAAAGTAATAGAAAGAAAGGAATTTCAAAATGAAAACTTTAAAGAGAGTTTATGGTGTGATATTTACATAGGTAAATTCAAACTTCTTTTAGGGGTTTGCTACAGGCCACCAAATTTTAAAGAGGATACTGGACTAAATGAGATATTATACAAAGCCAGTAAGGAATTTATGCTAGTAATGGGTGACTTTAACTACCATATTAACTGGAACACTTTAGAAGGAGAAAGACCTGAGGATATAAACTTTATAAATGTAACAATGATAAATAACTTCTTATTCCAGCACATCACTGATCCCACAAGAGGTAAAAACACATTAGATTTGATATTAACAACAGATGAGAACTTAGTGGAAGGCCTAACAGTTGGTGAACACTTTGGAACAAGTGATCATCAAGTTGTCAGATGGAACATTTATTTAGACAACGAGGATTTAAAAAAAGAGAACCTAGATTCTAAAAACTTTTTTAAGGCTGACTATGATAAAATACGGAATGAGTTAGAGAAAACAAACCTAGCTAAAAAAATAGAATCTGCTAATGTAGAAGAAGCTTGGGCAATAATCAAGAAAGAGCTAAATCTAGTTGTAGATAAATATATCCCAAGCAGAGGCAGAACTCAGAAAAGACAGCCATGGCTTACGAAGGAGGTCATCAAATGCAAAAGAGCTAAGTATAAAGCATGGAAGAAATTACGAGAAATGACAAAAATAAATTCTGGAGAGGAAGAGGAAAGAGAGCTTAAGGATTTAAAACAAAAATATCAGAAACAAAGGAATGCATCAAACAGAATTAATAAAAAAGCATTACTAGAATATGAGAACAAATTAGCAAAGAATGTTAAAAGCGATAGCAAGAGCTTTTTCAGATACGTTAGATGTAAACAAAAAGTAAGGGACAAAATTGGACCATTACAAAATAGTGAGGGGCAAACAGTTGATTCAGTAGAGGAAACAGCCAATATATTAAATAGCTACTTCAGTTCAGTTTTTACTAAAGAAACAATAGGGAATATACCAGATCTGCCAAGGAGAATCCAACAGATTGAGATAAAGTTAGATACAGTAAACTTCTCAAAAACAGGGGTAATTAAGCAACTGGAAAATTTGAAAGTAGACAAGAGCCCTGGAATAGACAACCTACATCCTAAACTACTATATGAGACAAGAACAGCTATAGGAGAAGCATTGGCAATCTTATTTGTCAAATCGTTTGATTCAGGAACAATACCAAGAGATTGGAAAGATGCAATAGTAGTTCCTCTATTCAAAAAGGGAAGTAGGGGTTTGCCATCCAACTACAGGCCAGTAAGCTTAACTTCTATAGTTTGCAAGGTAATGGAAAGAATGATCAAAGAGGCTGTATCAACTTTTTTTGGAAGAAACGATGTGATTGGAAAGAGCCAACATGGTTTTACTAAGAACAGATCGTGTCTTACCAACCTACTTGAGTTTTTTGAAGAAATTTATGAGTGGGTTGATCATGACAAGGCTGTAGATGTAGTGTACCTAGACTTCGCAAAAGCATTTGACAAGGTGCCCCATCAAAGGCTTCAAAAAAAGCTCGGTGCATGTGGGATTGAAGGCAAACTATTACATTGGTTTACAAACTGGTTGACAGATAGGAGACAGAAGGTAGGCATAGGAGGAATTTATTCAGAGTGGCAACCAGTACTTAGCGGCGTCCCACAAGGATCGGTGCTTGGACCTGTACTGTTCTGCATATATATAAATGATCTGGATGATGGCATAAGATCTAAGTTATCTAAGTTTGCTGACGACACTAAAGTAGCAAGAAGTGTCAGCAAGCAAGAAGATGTAGATACACTTCAGGAAGATCTTAACAAGTTATTCAAATGGGCAGATGATTGGCAGATGCTTTTCAACGTAAGCAAATGCTCCATTATGCATATGGGATGCAAAAACACGAAAGTCGAATATGCATTTGGAGGAAGCATTCTGAAGCAGTCAAATCAGGAAAGAGATCTGGGGGTAATAATGCAGAACAATGGAAAAGCATCTCTACAGTGCATGGAAGTTGCTAAAAAAGCAAACAGAGTACTTGGAATGATAAAAAGAACAGTAGTAAGCAGGAACAAGGATGTAATACTGAGATTGTATAAGGCATTAGTAAGGCCACACCTTGAGTACTGTGTGCAAGTATGGAACCCTCATTTGAGGAAGGATGTAGAGATGTTGGAAAGAGTACAAAGAAGGGCAACCAGGATGATAGATGGTTTTGGAAAGCTTAGTTACGAGGAAAGATTAAATAGATGTAAATTAACGACTCTGGAAAAGAGAAGAAATAGAGGGGACCTCATCGAGGCATTCAAAATTTTATCGGGAAGGGAAGGCCTTTTGCCTGAACAGTTTTTCGAAGCCACAAAAAGTGTTTCTACTAGAGGGCACGATTGTAAATTATACAGGAAGGCTTCGGGAAACTTGAAAAACAATTATTTCAGTTCAAGGGTGGTTTCCTTATGGAATAAACTAGATAAGGAAACCATCCATGCTGACACAATAGATAAATTCAAAATTTATTTAAGTAAATTCGGATATTAGGACTAAAAAGAGTGGTTATTACACAGATCCAGGTCTTCTTAACCACTATAAATAATCGTTATGTTATGTTATGTTATGTTATATCCCGAATATACAGGAGAAAGAACCTTTACATTCAAAACTTTCGTCATAAACCTCCGAAGCTCCCAACGCTTCCGCCATACTTATTTATCGAAATCTAACGCAGGGCAATCAATGCAACAAAAACTCTCACCGATGGTTGACCTGGTTTCCCTTGTTGTCTTCTTCCTGATCTGGCAGACGACCGATTGACTCCGCTGCTTCCCCCGCGTCTTCTCGCGAATCTTGACTTTCGATCTTGAATCAGCTTCCTGGACAAAAATTCCCGATCCTGTCGACTGCGCCAATGTAAAGGTTCTTTCTCCTGTATATTCGGGATATGTCTACTCGAGCCGATTCTTATCGATTAAACAACACAAGATTCGTATATGACAGAAGCAGTATATTAAAATCAATCAGAATGTACATGAAATCAAAAGCCAACAACAATTAATTACACAACTCGATACAATCAGCCTATCTCAAAACTCAAATCAAAACTCGTCTGCCACTCTCTACTGACACTCTCTCTCCCACACCCACGCACTCTCTGAGCTTTCACGACTCCAAGCCCCACTATCGTCTGCCTGTCGCCTTTTATAGCCTTCCTCCTAGACTAGCTAATTGTATCACTGCGCGGCCAATCAGCGCATCGCGCGGTTCCAGGCAGACGACATACACGCCGCTTCACATTCATTCCACCTACGCGCGAGAAAATAACAACAAAAAAAGCACATACGACAAATAACATAAATAAATAGTCAGGACACTGACACCTAACCCTACCCTAACCCCTAACCATACCCTATCCCCTAATCCTAACCCTACCCTAACCCCTAACCCTACCATATCCCCTAACCCTACCCTATCCCCTAATCCTAACCATAACCCTACCCTAACACTTGAGCGGATCTATTCGGATCCTAAATATGCGGACCGAGTTTCCCTAAAAAGAGATATACCTAAAAATATTACGGATCAGAGATTTACTTTTACTCATTTTAGGCGGAGCTTAATTTGTTTTGGGTGGAGCTTCATTAAAGTAGAGCATCTCATTAAAATGTGTGCGTCCGTCTCGAACGGTTTTACCTGCAGGCTTTCAGAATAATTGGCCCAATTTTTATTTGTATCTCGAACGGTTTTACTCATAGAAAATATATAAATTATACATATTTCGAAAGAGGAGTTAATTACTTTTTTTAACTTTATAAAATTATTAAATTTACTAAATTTTATTATTTGATAAGGTAAATATTACCGATAACCTATTTGACTTTGGTTCCAGTCATCAATTTTTGGTGACTTAAGCTCTTTGACAAGACACTTTGCAATGCAAATGCATCAGACCCCCTCTAGACAAGTATCTCAAAAAGCACCCAGTTTCCATGTTCGCTTTGCAGAAGATTGTTCTGTTCATAATTTAATTAATGCAATAAAACTATCGACGCCTTTTCAAAAATCATTTTCAGATAATCGAACTCAGTCAAGAAAAAACAACATTTGAAGCCAAAATAATCAGAAACCATGAAAATGAATGAAAAAGTAGTGGCTTCCCAGGAGACATTAATATCTTAGAATGATGATAATGATGCTCAAAAACATCCAAACTCAATTTCAAAGCAAAGTTCCCAAATAAAGTCTTAAATACTGGTGACTTGAGACTCATGTCCTAATGACAATGACTAGGAAGCATGCAATTACAAACCCTAACTCGATAGAAACATACGTATGTAAGCCTTCAATTAGTCAAAACTAGACCTCAGATCTTCAAATTAATGAAAAGCATAACATCAACGATTACATTAATTTAGAAACTTAAAATAATAGACAATGAAAGCACATTCATATGGAATCCAACAAATTGAACCAACAATTAAAAGATTGCAGATAAGTAAGGCACACAGGCAAACAAACAAGTCCCTTTGCATCAACCAACCGCTTTATTGATTTCTGAACCATCTGTTGTTTCAATGTACCATCGGTCATTTCGTCTGCAGCTTACAAGCCTTTTGAATCATCTGAAGTGTTTTTAATGATACTATTTTTCTCATCAACATTGTTTTCTTCAACATTGTTTTCTTCAACATTATTTTCTTCAACATTGTTTTCATCAACCCAGCTAGAAGAATCAACCAACACTTCCTTCTCAGCATCAAATTTGTTCAAATCCTCTGGTTCAGCTTTCAGAAGTTGATCAGCAATTTTCACATTATCAGCAATTTGCATATCATCAGCAATTTGCACATCATCAGCAATTTGCATATCATCAGCAATTTGCACATCATCAGCAATTTGCACATCATCAGCAATTTGCATATCATCAGCAGTTTGAACATCATCAGCAGTTTGCACATTTGCAGAATTGTTGGACTCGACCGAACTTTCAGAAGTGTTGCACTTCTCCATGTCCGACAGGTGGCTGATAGATTCAGCATCGTCTTCCCAGTCGAGGACATTTGGGTATCCCCCTTGAGGTCCCATGGAGGAATTACCCACATCCAACAGGTCTAGGCCGGGTTGGCCCGTCTGCAATGTTCGCACGTTGTTTGAGAGCTGCAAAACATTTGCAAGCATTTGCAACGAAGCAAACACTAAAGACACTTTATGGCCATGTAATAAAAAGTAGTGTTAACACCAATAACAAGAGTTACGCAAAAACCCCAGTATAAGTTAGCTCAAAAACCTATATATGCTGTACTTGCTAAAAATGCTAGCATTATGATTGTGATGCTATACATAAGCATTATTATACGTATGGCAAAGAGCAGAATACAAACTGATTCCGAGGGATCCAACGTGAGCGTGTTGTTGATGATGAACTGATCCAAAGACTCAGAACTTTCATTAAGGTTTGTTTCATCCCTCCCATGATTGAGTTCCAAACAAACTTCCTCGTCGATATCTTCCCATTGTTCATCTTCATCATCTTCATATTCGTCATCATCAGCTACGAGAGATGGAATTAATTATCATTAAATTGAAGATTTCAACTCATTTTCTTAAGAAAATAGCTCGACATAATGAAAGCAAAAAATACTCACATTTCTTCTCATCTGATTTAACAGCTTTCTCAGCATCTGAAGCACTGTGAAAATCTTTCTGAGAAGCACTATTAGTGTCAGAATGAGGAGGGTGGCAATTGTTTGAATCCCGCTGAGGGTTTACAACGACCTCGACAGTTTTGCACATGGCCTCGTCGAGATACACCTTTCTGATCTGATTTCCATACCTTCCATGGTAGGGCTGATCTGGTGACTTTGCGTTGAAGTCCCGTCGGTACCTGTGACCTCTGGGCCTGAACTTCTGACCTCCAGAAAGTCTTCCTGAACCAATAAAATTCCTTGCAGTCCTCATAAATACCAGTTGCTGTGAATCCCCCCTGACTGGCTCTTGTTTGTCCTGTGCTTCACTGCTTCTCTCAACAGCAGCTTCAAGGAATCTCACCGTTTTTCTCGGTGATGGGGTGTGGCTGCTATCGGACACGACTTTGACTTCGTCACTGGGCACGGCAGGCTCGACATTCATTTTTCCTCCTTCGTTGAAACCATTCTTCCCCCCGCGCTGATGAGGGGAACATGTTTTCCAAGTCCTCCGCAGATCGTTCCTAGATGGCCCTAAAGACATTGCGACAAGATTTTAAAAGTAGCATTCCCGAAAATATGAACCAAATGCAATAACATTTGATCAAATCACTTTTGAATTCTCTGTTGAGATCTTCTAAAGGTGACAGAGGAAGGTGATTTTCAGTTGTGTCAGACTTAGAAAACTCCTGGGGAGCTATATTTGTTATAAAAATTCAATCCTGTCATTTGTAAATCCCTTTATTTACCCCTTTATTAAAGCAATTTACCGAAGTCCATTCAAATCCTAAAAAATTATTGATTTGAGGAACTCACACTTGTTGGTGACGCATCGTTCATTTACAGAACAACTAGGGTCAGAAACATCTGAAAATAAGCAGAGTTTGAAAATGTGCCACATTCTCAGCTGTTCAGATAATGAAACCAACTTCTTTTAACTTTCCTCTTCTGATGATAAATTTTATTGTAGTGTCTTTGAGAACCAACAGATCCTTTGTTCATCCATATTTTTGGAAAATATCTTTCATCCCCAGAGCTAGATCTGGCAAAGTGATCTAGACCCTCCCTAAAGAATGCAAGCAAGGAAATTACAAGCAACGCAAGATGTCGGGTGTTAACATCAAACCAATGCGAACAGGGGCTCCTTGTTTTGGTCCCACTCCCTCTTCCAACCACCATCCTCCTTCCTCTGCCTCTGCATCCTCCTCCTGTCTATTTCCTCTCTCTCCTTCCTCCATTCAGCCATTTCCCTCCTCTCTTTTCCTGTTGTCACCATCGTATAATCGACCTCGCCAGACTTGCAATAATGTTGATGATTGTTCTGATTCAACCACAAAGCAATTACTGGTTAATAAATCCTGACAACAATGTGGCAAATCAATGAATGTCACCTGTTTGGCTCTTTCCTGCTGGATCTTCTTTGGAACATCTTCAAAGTTTATTCCTCCGTAATTTCTCGGGTGTCTCCGAGTCTTTTCTCTTCGAGCTTCCTTTTCATTTGGTCCGTCTCTCAGTTTGTCAAACAGGAAGTTGTATGCTGGCTCCAAAGGAATCATGTTTCCCTGTTGCTTTAAAATTGTAAACTTAGACCAATAAGTAATTCTAAGCACAATTTCCTAACTCCAAAGATCAATGAAATTTACCTTAGGCTTTTCTTCAGACCTGCCCATCTTTGATGGACTACTTTTTCTTCTGTTGTTTACCTAATACATGTGAATGTTTAACTAGGACAGTAACAGTAATTTAATAACACATTTGAATAACAAACTTACCTCATTGTTTTCATCAATGGATGTTTTGATGTTTTTTATTGTTCTTCCCTGTAGTTCTGCCTGACGTTTATCCTCTTCAATTAACTAAAAAAAAGCAAAATCGCTGCCATCATATAAACATGCACATCAATTACTTCCAACTTAGCTAATGAATCGTTACACAATTTCCGAAAATCAATTCGCAATCGCATTAGTACTAAATGTTAACTTGTCGATAAACCTCACTTTGTGTTTATTTAGCAGTTCTTCATTTTTCTTTTTAATTTGCTCAATCCTAATATTTAGTAATTTCTCCTTTTCCTCCTTTGAAGATGCTATGATAATATTAGACATCGTTTCCCAGATGCTTTCTGAACTATCTTTCTGAATTTTAATAGTATAATCAGATTCTATAAAACCCGATTAACGCACCAAACGAGCCAGATGTACATTGCGGCCGACAGCAGAAAACATTGAATGCTCCGATTGCTACAAGCAATTCCTAGTAAGTAAAAAATAAATTGCTCATTAAATGTTAAATTTTCCATGCAATTTAATGTCAAGATTGATATGTGTCATTTAAAGCTTCTTACCAATTGTTAAATTCGTGCTTCATCTAATTGCATTTTAATGTGGTGATTTAGATTAAATAAATGTGGCATTTCAATAGATTTCAAGAAATAACTTGGCTCCGTGAAACAAAAATAAATGCCAAATCATTGCATTCACTGCAATTAAGGAGATGTAATTGTATAATTGTTTTTGTTAATAAATTATTATGTCTGCTTATGTCACTTAAGATGTGATTTCCGAGACCGCAAAGTTTCTGAATTTACGCACTCATAATACACATAAGTAAAAGAAATTTAAAATTAGAATTGTCTAATGATAGTCATGTGTAAGTAGGTATAGGAGTAGGGGTGGATTTTATTATAGGCTAGCAATAATCATCCTGCCTTTTCTTATAAAACGCTAGGACCAGCTTTGAACCGCTCGGAATTTCTGGTGTGTTGAAATAGTTGGTCGGCTCGAACATTTAGTTCAGAATCAACTTGAAAAAAAGCGAGGTTTGTTCTGATCTTATTAATCCGATAAGGTTTGCTCCGTACTTGAGAGAAAAAAATATACGAAAAGGAATATTTTTAAAATACTTGGTGGCGTTGGAGCGCACGTGTTGCGTTGCGAATGGACTTGGTCGATCAAGCATTCGGTTTGATTAAACATCGTTTATTATTATTTTTGACGTGATTGTTTTTTCTTAAGCCTTACTATGTAGCCTGGGTTTTGATTAACAATCTAGTTTACTAAACACTTAATTAACGATTTCAAATGGCTTCTCGATGATATCGCCTGGATGTCACATTTACATTCATAGGCTTTACGCATTTACAACTTAGATTTTGTTTCACGTATGATCACATGAGGGTATGCTAATTGGAGCGTTCGCTATAACCAGTTCGGCAAGCGATTAGTATCAATCTTGATTTTGTAGTTCAATTTGATAAATTTTTAAGAATTCTTTTTTTCTGGAGCATTGTGAAGCTTTTGAAACTATTTCTATCGATATGCTCCCCTCCTATATAATGATATATGTTTAAATGATCTACTAGTTGAAATGAAATTCACTATCTTTTTATTATTCAGAATAGTAAAAAGGTGATAAATTATGTGAATTGGTACTTAAATGGTAGGATTAGCAATTGACACATCCTTGAATAAAATAATTGGACTGAAATAGATTCAAACTCATGTGATCTGTGTTAGACTTGAGAACAATTTATTTATTGTTTCAAATTGCCTAGTTATCTCATCGTATTGCCCATGTCGACAGTAAATGGTAACAGTGACATAAGCTAAATTAGTTTAGTGAGAATATTGCTTTAAAGGATTGATTTTTTAGACAATTTAATATAACTTTTATTTTTGATTTTTTGTACTCTTACTTAATTTTCAATTTATTTTAGATAATATTCCTCAGGACGTGACGACGTCGACATGACTGCAGTTACATCCGATGCCAAGGGTGGGTACTTTCCCGACGGCGGCTGGGGCTGGGCCGTGTGTTTTGCTTCGTTCATGATCCACGTCATTGCGGACGGGATCGCTTACTCGTTCGGAATCTTCGTGGAGGAGTTCGTGGATTACTTCGACTGCGGACGAGGATACGTCGGAATGCTGGGTTCTCTCATGCTCGGAGTAACCTGGGGCACGGGTACGTTGCGATTGTTAATCTATAACTGCTTGATTTTGGTATTAAAGCTACAGAAATGTCAATCAGAAACTTTTTTAATATATTCTTTGAAGAGTTCTTAACATCTTTTGATGATGGAATTGGTGGTTCCATTAGCAATTGAAAGATTGCATTCATTTGTTGAAGTGGGATGTTACTTAGAGCCAATGTGGCTTAATTGGATCATTCCAGTTCGTTCTGGTTTTCTTGAATTTAAAAATCTATTCAAAGCATTTGCAAAAATTATTTGATCTCGTCATTTGTGTTTTTTAGCTCAATTATTTTATAATTTTCCTGATTAACAGATAATTAAAATATCTAATTGTATTTGTACTGCTTGAATTACATGACTTAATTTTAATTTCCAGAATCCTATTCTGTTATCATCACTTGTTATTTATTTTTGAATAACTTTTTCTTGTTTTTTTCTAATTTCAATGTCAATAGCATCTCCAAAATGTGCATTTGATTCTCCATCATTGTATCTCCTGAAGGGAGGCGACAAATTGTTCAAGGAAATTATTGTATTTCTAAAATTGCGTTCAACATACGGTGACCAGACTGTTACTCAAAAGGCGATAGCTCACATGGGCTATGTCTATGTGCGTAACTGCCATGTGAGCAACCACCATTTGAGCACAAGTCAGGGAACCTCCACATGCATGTACAAATATTTTTAGTGTTGTTTAATTTTGATGTTTGAAATGGGATTGATCAATATTTGGCATCTGAAATAATTTAATTTCATATTTTAAAATATTGCTATATATAAATATTGTTTTTCAAACTGGTCCAACTAAAAACACTTTTAAAGTGCAGTTTCACTGGTTTTATTTTCTTCTGGCAAACATTTAAATGACAATCCTAAGGAATGTCAATGGTTAATGTTTCTTATTGAAGTAAAATAATTGTGTGATTAATGACATCAAAGAAAGTTCATTAATGACCATCAGGAGCCATTTGAAGCTTTGTGTTGAAGTATGCATGAGGTATTTCAATTATTCCAACGGATTCAGTGGAGTCTGGCAGAAAATGTGAAAATGGCATCCACCAATCAATCAATTGATCGATTATTACAATTGTTAACATATTTTGCATCCAACAGGACCGATAGCAAGCATTCTGACGAACAAATACGGCTGCAGAAAGGTCACCATAGCTGGAACATTGATAGCATTTTCTGGTTTTATTATGAGCATCTTTGCCCCAAACATTTATTTCATGTTCTTCAGCTTTGGTGTTGTTGCTGGTAAGTAATATACAATCTATGTAATTTTAATTGGAAGTTTTATACTGTTTTATAATATCACATATTTTTAATTTGAGGAATTGGACTTGGTATGGCATACCTGCCTGCCATTGTTGCTGTTTCGTTTTGGTTTGAGAAGAAACGTTCCCTGGCCACAGGGTTGGCCGTGTGCGGTTCGGGAATCGGGACGTTCCTGTTCGCCCCCCTGACGCAGGTCCTCCTAACTGAATACGGATGGAAAGGAACAGTACTTGTAGAATCTGCCATTCTCCTCAACTGCATCTTGTGCGGAGCTCTTTTCAGACCTGTGGATCCACCTCCAATATCGACAGATGAAGAAATGAAACCACTCAATACTGTCTCGTCCTCCACAAATGACGCCAAAATTCCTGCAGACAAAACTGCATCTTCTGCTAGCAACAAGCCCGCAGTCACTGCAAGCATGCCAGACGTGTCCCGAAGTGGAAATCCACCCTCTCGCAAGAGGGTCCTCAGTGAATCTCATTCAAAACAACAGCAGAGTAGCGAAGTGGTACATCTTCGTAAGGATGCATTCTATCCCGGGCCATTGCAGAACATTCCTCTCTATAACAAAGACAAGCAGGAGTACCATAGGAGTATGACCTCTGTGAAAGAAAAAGTCGAAGATGGTGACGATAGTTCGAGATGCTTCCTGTCGAGATGCTTGCCGGTCAACGTTAGGAGGGAATGCAGTGAGATGATGGACATTACCCTTCTTCTCGATGTTGCTTTCCTACTCTTTTGCATCTCGAACCTACTCACCAGCATAGGATTTTGTGTTCCATACATTTTCCTTCCTGACAGAGCCATGAAGATGGAATGGGCTCAGCATGGGGATGAATCACACAATAAACAAATGTCTTCCTTCCTAATTTCTATTGTTGGGATCTCAAACACTGTGGGCAGAGTTATATTCGGATGGTTGGCAGACAGGAAGTTTGTAAACAGATTGATGCTCTACAACACGGTGTTGGTTTTGTGCGGAATCATTTCTATCGCCAGCTCACTCTGTTTCAATTACGCGCTAATGGCAGTGTATTCTGGACTTTTTGGTCTCTTCATCGGTAAACTAAGCCTCTAACAGAATATTACGAATACCAGTTATTTGAAATGCCATCTACTGTTTTAAGGTGTTTACGTTTGCCTCACTCCGGTCGTTCTGGTGGACCTTCTTGGACTGGCCAAACTCTCGAATGCATTCGGGGTGGTTCTTCTCTTCCAAGGTATTGGAGCCGTTGTGGGACCTCCCGTTGCAGGTTAGTTTGTTTAGTTGCAGGCTGATATTGGTCTGAATGAGCACTGAAATGGATTATCAATGCTTTGTTGCACTACATTGTTTGTTTTCTCTTGCCCTAGATGTACTTACTGCTTATCAAGTGTTTACTTTCGACTTTACTCTTGGCTTTTGATGATAGTGCTGTTATGTTTATCTTACATGTGAATTGATAAAAGCCTTTCATTTTATGTTTGGTGCAAATAAATCAAAATAAAACTTTGATCACTCCATCATATTTTACCGATTAATGCCACCATGCACAGTTAATTTATGTGGCCGTTCATTTATAAAGTATAAAGAATCAACATTGAGGTCGTTCGACGGTGACAGTCGTCTGTGCTGAAGTGCCACAAATTCTTCCCAAGGGTACTTGTGATAGTATGAACTGGGTTTCTAATGCTACACATGCAACTACCATTACCATTGCCATCACCACCTTACGAAGGAACAAACCCTCTGCACGCTCTTGCACACCATAGGTTCTATATTTATCAACTTCAGGCTGTAAATCAAAGTTGTTGTGAAGTCTAAGAATGGCACCAACCCCATAGCAACTAGTCACTGATTGCTTTTTACGCTTTAAATTTTCAACTTACAAAATAAACCAGATTTGCGATTTGCCCTTTACGAAGATTTTCTAAATAATTTTAAATAATGTTTTTTTTCATGTGAAGATATTTAAATTTTAGGGGCCGTGTACGACAGCACACTAAACTATGACAACTCCTTTTATCTGATGGGTTTGTGCATCCTGATCAGTGGTCTCATGCTCTACCCTATACCATGCATAAGGAGCAAAATGACTGACAGACAACAGGACCTAGACCTGGGCAAGAAGCCGGCATTGAGGAAGGAAGCTTCCGATTCTCAGGTGATCGAGGGGCTCATTGTATGACGGAATCGACGTTGAGGTCGTTCGACGGTGACAGTCGTCTGTGCTGAAGTGCTACAACTTCTTCGTAATTTCTCATTTCTGCTCCCTTTATGTGAAGGCTTGTTCGTATTTCAGTATTAATGTTATCGTTACTATTATCTCCAATATCATTCTGTTGTCATGTTAAATGATGAGTTGATTCACAAAGTCATGAGGATCGATTAGGTCTCGAGTCACTTCTAAGAGGTGTTGGCCTTTTACATGTATCTCCCTTCAAATTAAACTTTTGTAATAAGCACTTCACTCGTGCCTTCTGCAAGTGTTTTCTGCCGAGTTCTCGTGCGCATCTTGTTTTGGGTTGTGGTTGCATTTGATTGCACGAAGCAACTACATCTTATTTTGTCCCAGGCTCCTGCCACATTTTACGGTGATTTTTTAATAAGTTGACAAACATGAATGTAGGCAAATTCTTGTACAGAGTTATGTGTAATCTTGACTAAGGAGGTTAAATAAATGCTTGTTTTGATTGAAATTGGTGATTGGCATCATGTTGATAATGCGTTTGCTTCACTTCAATGACTGGATTATTGTCAATAAAATATGAGATTATCAAGAAGAAAATTCTTAAAAGTTGATCCTTGCACCTAAGGATTCGAACATTTATTGGGCTGGTATTTTCACTTGTCATCCTGGTGGAAATTCTTTTTCTGACGAATGGAGTTTTTGTCGGAACCCAGAAGTGCGGGCTCTTCGAGATCATTTTCACAGATCCTGCAGTAAATCGCAAAGGGTGAAGTTAACATATTAATGGTTAGTCATTGGTTTGTGATGCAAACTTGTCTCCGCAGATCTCGGAAGATGACCTAGTGAGGTGGAAGCTGAATTCTCTTCTCTCCGAGGCTGTATGAGCCGAAGGATGGGCTTCTATTAGTGGAAACAAGTTAATCTGACCAGTCAGCTTGTAGTAATCACAAAATGTCTTTATTAGATTCTGACCCAGTTTCATATCTTATCATTTCCTGGTTAAAGAATGATCATTCAACATTGAACAGTTATGCATATCAAGAACAGTTTAATTTCATGGCAATCGTAAGATAAAACACTTTAAAAGATACATGCACACTCAGTATAGGGCAGAGTGTAAGATTTGCCACTGGATGTGTAGCTGTAGAAAGACACCTCAAGGGTGTAACAGTGGCACTTTTCATCAAGAATTCCACCAAGAGTTCTGTACATCATAACTTTTGTCTGAGCTGGGTTTTTTTGTTTCAAATTATTATTAATTCCCTCTTTAATAAACAAACGAAACTATAGAAGTAATCGAATAATAAATCAAATTGTCCAAAAGGTTCATCCAAAGGAAGAAGTTTCTACTTATGGATGACCTGTAACTAGTTGGAATAAAATTACGAAATAGTTAATTAGAACAAAATTGAAGTAACAAGATATCGTAGGTGTTTTAAATGGTATTTGAGGTCATTTTTTAAAATTTGCATTGAATCGGAAAAGGATATCGCTCGTGAAATTAATGAGTCTTTTTTTTTACTCGTGAATGATGTGATTTGGAACTGCTAGTTTATTTAGCAACCTCAAGCATCTATCAAGTTTTGATGTGAAGTGATTTATTGTCTTATGATATAACTATATTCTATGAAATATGCTAAGTAACATTATAAAGTTGCAAATGTTAACAATGGTCCAAAAACATGACTTGATTGCACTTGCATTTGCAAGTATTAATAATTAATTCCTGCTAACCTTCTACCTGTGCCAGCCTTGACAGCATCATTGTTGAAGGAAGTGTTGGCAAGTGAAAAGTCTTCAGCATTCTGACAGAAGAGTTTTGGAAACGTGGCTTGCCTCTCGTACCTAGTACTGTCCTCGTAGACGTTGCCGTACATGAACCCATTCATAAGAGTCGAGTGTGCATGGATATCGATGTAGAAATCCAAGTCAAGCTTCTGATGAATGTGTGAAGAAGATAGTAAACTAGTGATTAAAGAAATGAAATAAAAAACCGCCCTGACCTTACTCGCGTCAAGTTTCAAGAGCAGGTTCTTAGTGGCGTAAATGGTCGGATGAGACCACGGGGAAGGCTCCTGCCAGTGCCTGTTGAGGTCGAACCCCAGAACTGAACACCTTCGAACGATGGAGTCGACCGACCCGTTCGGGATTTCATTAACGAAACCAATTAGCAAGTAACATTTCAGAGCATCCTACCTATAGTTGCCATTGTATACACCATCTGGATTTAGCATAGGTACTATTTTGAAAACAACATGCTCTCTCAGGAATCTAACGACCGGGTCAAAGGAACACAGATAATCTATGATGCCTGCAATAAGATCAGCAGTAAATTTACAATGCCTGACTTAAAATTAATGAATTTATTATGTTATAATATGCACATTGTTCAGACATGAAGTGACATCCTTTGGTCAGCAATATTATGGAAATCACTATTGTTTCTAAAAAAGAAGATAGCATCAATAAGCCCAGATGCAGCAGCAGAGTAAAACTGATCAGAAGTTCAATAAAAAGGTAGGTTCAATAAATTACAAGTGATACTCAATACTTGAGAGTAGGTGCTAGGCATGTTTTTTGCTTAAATAAATGTTTAAAGAGATTCTCAAAAGCTATCAAAGATTCATAAGTTAATGTTCATTGTGCAGCAGAATGAAGATGTGCAAGTCATTAAGTGTTTACAGACCTTGACACACTAGAGAAGATGGTGTCTCTCCTGGGTGAACCCTGGCAGTTATGAAAACAACCTTCTTTTTATCAAATGTTGTGTTCTTGTTACCAATTGTCAACAAGTCCAACCTTCTTTGTTGCTTTTTTTTAACATTTTAATTTTGAGTAAAATGTTCAGGCATTATTTCATGACAAAATGCAAACATACGCTCGTAGATGCAAGAAGTTCTCTTTGAAAAAAGTTATATTTTCTCATCTCCAGGTCATCAAGATAATTTTGAAGTTGAGTATATGAATATGGAAAGCAGTATGCAAAATGATATATATCCTGCTCAACATCGAAGCAAAATGCAAACGACATCACATAGTTTTTATTGTGATCAGGACAACGATAATAAAACACATTTCGGTGAGGAATCCGTACCCTTGCAAGCAGATTTCACTTATTAAAATATATTTGAATTATTATAAACATATGAATATCATTTACCAGGAAGGTCTACTGGTCGATTTGACAACTGGAGACATTCCATCCCTATACAATGATTTAGTTTTGCTGAAGTTGACAATGTTGAAAATAACTCTCTACAAAATTATTTCAACTATTAATAATAATTGTATATTGTTTTGTGAAATAGTTGTACCTGGTCAACTCTAACATTTTCGACAGTAAAATAGAACCAGACGCGAAATCTTGAGTTAAAAGTATCGGGTCTGACATACAGATCGTATTCAAAGTCAGAAACACAGTCGACCTTGCCCAGATTCCCTGTGAAAGCACTTGGCACGTGAATAATTGCTAAATCAAACTAAATAGACTATGGTTGATACAACCGCATTCGAAATCTGCATTAAAAATTAGATGGCCTGGTTTCCGTGTGCCAGTAAAGTTTGGAGGAAATGTGCAGAAATTTGAAACATTGCTCGCAAACGACTCCTCACAGCTATCAGAATCACTCCCTGTTTTCCAGAAATAAGATTGTGCTTTATTATATTAATTTAATCAAAATTATAAAAGAGCTGTATCCAAGCAACCAAACAAACCAGAAGCGTCCGCCATAACATTCATATAAGTTTTTTGGTTACTAATAACTTGCTGAACTCTTAGTGCTTGTAGCTAATTAATATGACATATAAATTTCGATGAATTATGATATACTTCTAAATGTAATGTCACTATCGCTCCTAATATTTCGTACATTTCAATCAAATGTACATTTAGATTTAATCTAAGCACATCAACAAAAGATGTAACTCGAATATTGATGATAATGAACATGAAGCAGAACATTATTATAATGGCATACGTTCCAACTTCAAAACTACTTTAAGATTTATGATAGATTTCCTTGGAAACGGATGATTTTAAGGCAGTGTAACACCCGGCTGGATATATGGTCGTTATTGAAAGCGGCAGACTGTTCACGATTTTCTGGCAATCCGGCAAGTTGATCTGTTGTCGCAGTCAATTTACCATAACATTAATTTGAAATGGTTTAAGAAGACCATTGTCTAATGATAAACCACTGGGACAATTTTAGAGAGATTATAAGCAACCTTCTAAAGTGCTTTGATCCTGCCGCGCACGAAAAAAAGGTCATCTCTTTGTGTTTTATGAAGGATTCCCCCAATTTCGGCTAGAAGCAAAAAAAAGGTCGTTTCCTCAAGTTGTGAGAGGGTTTGCCCCCTTGGAAAATGCCGAAATGAAGTTCCTGAATGTAAGAAGAAACTTTTCCTGGTATTGCCATGAAATAAGGCAGGTGTAGAGTGATAAAAACAAAATAAAGCAAGGTATCAGTAGTCGAAGAAAATACAACTAAATTAAAATATTGACTTCGGCACGAACTAATGGGAAAGTGTCTTTCTTACTTTACTCATACTGTCCAGTGAAAGACAAGAATATCCGATCTAGGGTTGTGTGGCCAGGGTAAATTGCCCATCCCCCATCCAAGGACTCAACATTTTTGTTTTTGAATTCGAAAATACATAATCTTTGTATAAAGATGTTAATGCGTTCTTTATAACAGTTCAGTAGCTGCATGTCTTTCTTTCCCAAAACAATAATCGACATGAACTGTTCGTGTAGATGCAAAAAATCAAAACATGCAAGTGCTTGAGCGTCTGGTTGACACACGATGGTGTAGCTAGGGGGTACATATGTCCCCGCGCGCAAGGTGCAGGGGCGCCAAAATGAGGCTTTTTATGTTTGTATTATATAAAACATTATATTATAATAACCGAACAATGGTAATAAATCGGTCTGCAGCGGCTACATCAGACGTATCATACGTCTGCCGCCCACTTTGATCAAGTTAAAAAAGCTCTGCCCATAAAAGCGTGCTTCCTCCGAGTTCATTCACGAACCTTACAAAAATTGACTTGAAAGACCTATTTTATTTTAATTTCCTTGTCAACCTTCGATGTCTACATGACGGCTGGTCGCGGGCCTGAGGTTGGCATCACTGGTCTAGACGATCCTGTCCCATCGAAGCACACAAATAAGACAAAATAAGTTTAAATTTCCTGAGCGACTTCTTGCAATCGAAACTGCTACTGTTGTTAATAAAATTTGCAGTGAAATTAGAAGATTGGGTAAGAAGTCATTTTCATGAGGTGCAATAAAACCAAGAAGATCTAATAAAGTTTCTGACAGAACTTCATTCCGGTTACTGAGTAGTATTTTGCAATCATCAATTTTTGTAAAATGTTTGTGCCCATTGATGCCCGTGTCCAGGGCCGCCGAGAGCCAACAAGGGTCCCAGGGCAGGACATCATTGCGGGCCTCTTGTCAAAATACAGTCAATTCCGGATATAGTCATGTCGGTTACAGTCAAGTTTCGAATACAGTCAAGCTGATCTCTTGCACCGTGTAAACCATGCGTAGCTTACTATTTTCGATTATAGTAAATATTCGGTTATAGTCAAGTCAACAGTCTACAGTTTTGGACTTGACTATATCCGGAATTAACCGTATTTAGAAATTTGTCGCTATAATAAAACCTGTAAAGCGAGGTAAATGGTATGTTCAAGGTTCAAGAAAAACTAGATATGGCAATCGCATCGCATCGAAGGGGTTACTCGCCCAAAACATCGCAAATGTAATCGCATCAAACATTTGAAGATAATCGCATCCATCACTTAATATATTGTTGCATCGAATAATCCCATCGCAAACTTTAACCGTTACAAATATCGCAGAACGTCTTCGTTGCGACGCGATTGCCATCCCTAAGAGAAACACCGAGGCTCAGTCACAGAACTCGATCGCGCGTAGAGAGGAAAAAATATGCTCTTCTGCTTTGGTGACTATGGCCTTGCTATGATACACATCCACACACACATCACACTCCCCCCAGTAGCACAAGGAATAGAAATTTCAATAAAATGGCATAGAAAACTGATTTATTTCTATGGTATCCTCTACTGAAAATTCTAAGGCTGTGCAACTGGGGTCAGATTTAAAGTAATGTCTAAAAATAGTTAGACACCAATTCACACTGATTGGTTCATGAGATCTAACGAGCCTCAGCAATCGACTGAATTTCTAAGAAGCCGACTGTATCCTTGGAATTCCCACAAATTTCCCTCCTAGAGTAAGTGATGCATCAACTTCTGTGGACACAGCCCTGTCGTGTAGAGACGAAATAAACGCTTCGCTCAACACGCGCCGACTTTTCGACTGTATCAGTTATAGGAGAAAATTTCATGAACATTGTTTTGACAGCTTCAAATGAGAGGATGTTTTCAACTCTTGGGCGCGTCAAAAGCTATTTAAGAAGTTCCTGTGGCAATGAATGACTGAGTTGCCTTTTAGTTCTTTTATGTCTTACTGAAGAGTAATCTCAATTTTTCGGATTGATAACTGTGCGCGAATGAAACAGATATCCATTGATTCACTACCATTAGGCATTTTATATTTCAGCTACGAACAAATCATTTAGTTTACTTCTGTTTCATACTCTTTTAATAATCTTATTTAGCAGCTTGTTTTGTACAATTTTGATGGTGGTAGTATGCTTGTGGCAGTAATGAAGGCTGGATCGATGGTAGCGTTGTGGTTAAATCAAGAATCTGTCGTTTGTCCCAGATTGTTTGGATTAGTTAAAATAAACTCTGCCCAACAAATAAACATAGTCCAGAAAATGAATAAAAAATTTTAAATTTTTAAATCAATCAATAAAAAAATATATAAAATGTATTCTCACATAAAATAATCTGCTTCAAACCGAGCAACGCCGGGTCGAACAGCTAGTATTAAATGAATGTTAATTTAGCAATTAAAACATTTTCATATTGTTTTTATTGATGGCGATAGCGCGGTGCTATCGTGGACAAATAATAAAATAAACTTTCCGTACCCCGCCAAGCATCGGGCCATCGTGCTCACTTCAACTTTCCCTCCCATACTGATTCAATACTTATCGAGGGTTTATTAATTGACCATACCTTTTCTACTATTTTAAAATTTAAACAGCATTCAAAGCCAGTTGGTGGATTCATCCAGCTTTCCAGTTATCAAACATTAAAATCTAACTTATCTGACTGACACCAGTGCAACAGGAGAAAATACCATTGCAACCCCCCCCCCCATCATGCCCACAACAATGTTTTACAAATAATCTTAATTCAGCAGTTAAAAGCACAAATTAAATTTAAACATTAAACAAACAAAAACTTTTTTATTTGTATTTACATGACCAGTGAACAAGAAAACATCAACTTTATTTGAATTTGATACTCCTGACAATTCCTGGATTGATACCAGTAAGTTCACCCTGATACTTATTAATTTCCTTTCTAGGCTCAGCAAACTGACCCTTCCTCCTGATCTTTGCCTTCCTGTACTTGATCCTGTGTCTGACACGAGGATTCTTATACTCTTTCTTTCTGTAAGGAACAATACCTCTATTCTGAATGATTGTTTTGTTGATTGGCCTGTGCAACCCATCTTGTTCATCAGTTTCAATACCCTCCATTTCAGATTCCTGAACTCCATCCTTATTAACAGATTTGACTATTTTGAAGAAACTTTCAAAGTTGTCTATTGTTTTTTTGAACTGGCAGATTCTTCCAATGACTGGATGGTTTTGGACATTGTCATCACTTGACTTCATTGCCAAAAAGAAATTCATATTCATACAATAAATCAGAAGCAATTGTGCTTTGGCTTTTTGCTTGGCAGAAAGTTCATTTGATTCCTCTGACAACTGTTTCAGTTGTTTCAACTGAGCGTTTAACTCTTCTGCAACTCTGTAATACTCATCGGAATCAATTACTTTTATTTTTTTCTTTTCAGCTTTCTCATCAACTTCAGAATTCTTTGACATTGTTTCACTTTGCACTTGTAACGTTGAGAAACCAAAAAAATCATCTTCATTAAGGTATTTCAATGAGTTTTTCTGGATGCGCATTGCTTCATGCTCTTCCAGATCTTCATCTTCCACATCTGAACCCAACATATCTTCCTCCGCCTCATTAACCTCATCTTCATCATCGGAGCTGTCAGTTAATGCTCCATATCCAACACCTCCAAGTCTTTTCAACTTCTTTTCATAATCAGCTGCCCTTTCATCATCGTCATCACTATCCGATGCAACACCCAAGACTTCTTCAATGTCCTCATTTACATCCTTTTTGTAAGCTTTGCCTGCAGAAAGTAGCTGGTCTTCTTTCTCTTTGTGAAAATCATCAACTTCATCGTAAACAAAATCCTTCGACGTAGAGCATGGATTTACATCTACGTAAGTGTTCTGTTCGGCTTTGTTACCAGAGCTCCTCTTTCGTTTCTTGGTCATGTTATAATATCTGCACGCGTAAATAATATAAATCATTAAATAATGCCATATCGATAACAAATCGCGATAATAGCAAAATTCTGCCACGAATTCATGCGCTACACTCTACGTAAACCAAAGCTTAACAATTTTTTTTATTAAGAATATCTTTTTATGATAAATAAACCTACATGTGGTCAATGTGGAAACTTGTTCGTTGATCCACTTACATGCAATCGACAGCCAATCCTACAGTAACTTTAATATCGACTACAAGCTTCGTTACGGTTCGTTTAAAATGATAGAACTGAAGTTGCATTTAAAAAATAATTATTAACAAAAAATTTTGTAAAATAAAGCATACAAAATAATGTTTGTTAATATAATTTTTAACAACATTAAAATGCCTGTTATGAATCGTTCAGAAATTGTCAGCGAAGTGGGGGAAAGGAGGTTTGCAAAGTTTAACATTTGTTAACAAGTGGAAGTTTGAGACTAATTGACGTGAACGATGTCATTTTTGTGGTAAAAAATCTAATTTTATGATATTACTTAGTCACTTAATCTGGAGGTAAACAATTGGCTCCCAACTGAAAAGAATGCTAATAAGATTATTCTCCCAATAACATTGACAAATAACCCAAATCTCAACAAGTTTATGTACTTGTAACAGTTCCATGACAATATGCAAGTTGTTAACCTTAAACATGATAAAAAAAAAAAAAGAACACAAATGGTCTCATTTGGAGAAAACCTTGACTAAAGCCAGCACAAACCCTACAATCTTAAGGTTTAAGCTATTTTTGGGAGGTAAAAATGCTTTTGTCCAAGCTCAAAAATTTACCTTAAGTATATCAGACCTTCAGAAGCCCTCAAAAGTTAAAAGGATGAGTTTCAAAGCAAGCCTTGTTCATTAACTACAAATAGCATGCAACTGATATCACAATCACGGTTCCTGATAAGCTGCCTGCACCTACACTCACTCACCAACTATAAAATGACCAACAAGCACAGTCGCAACAGACAGTCATTTCTATTCTCTCTCAACCCAGTTACCAATACCAAACAACGTTTCCTGAAAATCCTCTGGCACAAAATTCCACTAGCCAATATTTTCAGAATGCAATGTGTGAGTGGCTCTATGGCCAATCGTTGTGAAGAAATCAGTCCACAATATTCACAACACACAACATTATTCATAGGAACATTTTCAAGATCTCAGACTTTCAACTATTCCTTGTTAATATTAAATTAGACATAAATAACAAATGATCTGAAGAATTCAGACAAAAACTCTATATATTACTGTGTTACAGCAATGACCAAGATTTATATACCATTCTTATATCCAATATCACATCTTTTTATTTAAAAATCTGATATCAGCATGATTTAAGCAGTAAAAAAGATTTCACGAATTAAGCCACCATTCTCAATCCACCGTCCAATCGAATTGTTTCACCATTCAGCATGGGATTCTCGACAATCGTCTGTGCAAGATGTGCAAATTCATCCATTTCACCCAAACGAGATGGGAATGGCACAGTGGTTGAGAGGAAGTTTTTAACTTTGTCTGGGAGATCAGCTAGAAGAGGTGTGTTGAAGAGCCCTGGATTCAAATCAAGTTGGTAGTTTTAAATGATGAATGTCAATACAATTAATATTTGCTATTATAATATGCATTAACAATTCCAATAATCAATCAAAATAATGCAAAATTAAACATAATATCAAATAGTATACTACTAGACATAATAGCAATCACATGCATACCTGGAGCAATGGTAACAACTCGAATGCCACTATAAGCAAGATCTCTTGTGAGGGGTAGGGTCATTCCCACGATGGCTGCCTTACTGGCAGCATAAGCTGCTTGTCCCCTCTGCCCATCAAAAGCAGCAATACTGGCTGTGTTTATGATGACTCCCTTTTCACCACTCTCTAATGGCTCGTTCTTTGCCATCAACTGACTTGCTTGACATATTACGTTGAATGTACCCCCTGTGTTAACCTGCCAAGAAGTATTTGGTTATCATCCCTAACAACATGGTAGCTCAAATTCTAATTACAGTCAAAATTTTCATGAAGTCTTCCAATGAATGAAAACGATCTTTGTTGTGATTATATGCCACTGCAGCAATAGCTAGCCCTGCACAGTTGACCGCCACATTTAGGCGACCAAATTTAGATTTTGTCACTTCAAGAGCATTTGCGACATCATCAACAGATGTAACCTAAAATGACAAAGAGATCAGATCAAAATTATACTTGTCCATAGAAAGAATGCTAACAGTATCTAATAATTATAATATATTCAGAAAAATTTTCAGGCACAGATTGCCATTCTAAATAAATTAGGAAGCCCACTGACATCAGTCGGTACAAAGACAACATTCTGTCCAAGCTTTTCTTCAAGTTCTTTTCCTTTTGATCTAGGCAAATCGCAAATGACAACTTTCGCACCCTCTCTGACGAAACGTTCCACGGTACCACGACCTAAGCCAGAAGCTCCACCAGTAACTAGTGCCACCAGACCCTTTCAACATGAACAATGGTATGTAATAACATGAAATGTCCTACATTTATAGGCTGTCTACGACACGTGTAAATATTGGGCTTTTATTTGAGATTTTGATGGAAACGATTCTATAACAGTCAATAACACTCAAAAATACTAGATCTGCATAACATTAAGTCATCAGAAAATACAAAAATATCCTTTAACAACTCTCCTAACCTTCAATTTCGACACTTGCGCCATGTTAAGTAGACGATAAGTGAAAAAAATTAGTCAACCAAAGATGTTTAAAATGGTGGGAAATGTGTGGAGAGTTTAATTCATGTCATATAAAAAATGTTTTAATTGTAATTAATTACGAGTGATTTTGTTTAATCAGTTTGGCTAAGTTTATTGCATAAATAAAAATTGGGATGTTGTAGGAGGCAGGTACTCAGTGGCAACAAGGAGTGCATTAACCGCAACAATGACCGATGCTAATCGCCCATCTCATTGCCACATAATTCGAATCCATGACTTTAATATTTTTTTATATCCATCGCTTAACAGATAACACATTTACGGATTCTTAACTTTTTTTAATGATCCGACAGTACCAACCCCACGAAGGGCCACTTGTTAATACCTCGCTAGTCGGTTCGCTAACGACCAGCTCAAATCATGCTAGGTTTAATCGTGAGAGAATGTCTACTCTGAAATTCAAAAGCCTTGCATAGACAAACTCAAACTTATAAAATTTTAATTGCTTAGTTACTCATAAGAACACAAACATTTCCATTATTTTTCACTCACAAAATTCAACATTATGTTTAGTAGCAGTTTAAATGTGATGCAGGGTTGAAACCCTATTATTTGCAACTTCTTGGTTGGTTCATCTTGGTGCAGGGAAATGTCCCACAGCTTCACATTTTCTTTGATGAAGTTTGAAGGCCCTTGTAGTAACCTGTGTAGTAGCCACTCATATACCAGGATATGAGCATGCCATGGAGAGCTTCAGTTTCATTTGTTATTGAAGAGAGATCAGGCAGTGGTGGAGGGGGGACTTGTGGAAGATGGTGATTGAGAGAAGAGTTGTTGTGACTGGATAAGGAAGAGTTTCTTGATCTGCTGCTAAAGCATCTTTCTTCCAAAGAGACATCATTGGCATCCAAGTGGCCATTCGAATGAGAATTAAGATTGGCAGGAGGATTGTTGCTTTCAACAGTTTGCAGATCATCCCATCTTTGATCCTCCTCATTATCATAGTAACTGTATTTGACCCTGCACAACTCCTGGGCATAATCAATTGAAAGAATTGTGGCCTCGTAAGGGAGCCCATCTTCACTGAACTTTGCCATGCATTTATCTCCAATGTTCCACTGACACTTAGCCAATTCTTTGTTATTCAGAGTTTTCTTTTTTAATCTCTTTCCCTTCTTTCTGTCATGCTGAGATGCTTCTGATGTAGAGTCATCTTGTATCTTCTCCTAAATAAATTAAAGTTACATTATGTAAACATGAATTTCAATAAAGTCAAAAGAAAACCAACCTTAAAAGACTTCACAGCTTCATCATAAGCTTTTATAAGGGCCCTGTCATCCCAATCAGAATTTGACCCTAGCTAAAAAAATTTAATCCTTACAATTTTGGGAATATTATTTTAAACTCTATGAACAAATAGATAGACAGTGTGATAGCAAAGGGAAAATAGCTTGAATTTTAAAATATGAAACTTGAAAATTCCTAGCGTCATTAACCTATGCAGCAATACATAATACTACTTTATTTTTAATACATAATACTAGAAAGTTTATGATGTAAATATTGGAACCTTATAAATCCTACCATACTAATTTATGTTTAAGAGCTTTGCTTAAGGCATATTTAATGAAACTTATATTTAATATTTTGTTGTCAATGTGACTTAATTCTTACCTTTCCCTTGTGATAAATGATTTTGTCGGCCATATGCAGCTTCGCAGTAAATTTAAACTTTTCTTAGATAACTGAAAAAACCAAAACAAATCTATTGAGCTCGGGTGCAAAGATATAAATTTATATTACTAATAAAAATTTAAAATTTATTACTTTTATTTTATAATATTTTAATTATTAATGAATATTAATAAATACTGTACAATAAAAATTTTTATTTTTTTTTAATTACTAGGAATTTGAGGAATTAATTTAAAAGTCCTCTTATTCAATAACCGCGCAGCTCCGACTGATAAAATGTGCATCAAAATGTTTTTTAAAATTTCTACCTTCAACATATATATGGTTTATAATACCATAATTCCACGAAAATAAGACAGCGTCTTATATTAATTTAAAAGGCGAGCTAGGGCTTATTTTTGGGGGTTGTCATATTTTCATAATCAACCAGCCAACTCATTTTTTTCATACAATTTATTAAGCTGCAAAAAGCGTGGTTTTAATCATTTATTAATATATGTAATATTTTACAAGAATGTTAGAAAAGGCTTTGGTGCGACTACGTTAATTTCAAATCCTAGCCGTTCGCATGAGTTTCTACAGCTATCCCCTCAATTATAGATTTTTTTAAAAATTAGTCGAATATCAGTCATATCAACTTCTTTATTATAAATCTCCAAACTCTGATTTCCTGTCTGAAGTGCTTGCGAATCCATTTCCCAAAGAACCTACATCTCTCATATTTAGCAGCGAGAAAACTCTCCTTAAATAAGTATTTTTTAGTCCCTTGCCCCATAGGTAACAGTTGTGTTCTGTCAGTGATTTTATACACTGATTTCTTAATCCAACTCGCAACTTCTCAAGGGTTAGGCCTCACAGTAAATTTGGTTATTAGGACTTAAAACAGTGGTTATTACACAGATCCAGGTTTTCTTAACCACTATAAATAATTATGTTATGTTATGTTAACATACGTGCTTTAAAAAATGAGAGACATGTTATGCGGAAGTCTTTCCAGTATTGAATAGCTTTACAAGTGCTCATATTCAATAACTATGCAGCTCTGAAGGATGAAATGTGCATCAAAAATGCAGTGATGGGTAGTTACTAACTATAAGTAGTTAACTACTAGTTAATAACTACTTTAAAGTAGTTAGGAAGTAGTTAATAACTACTCTTAAAAAAGTAGTTAAAAAATAGTAGTTAACTACTTTTAAAGTAGTTATTAACTACAAATAGTTAACTACTTTTTAACTACTTTTAAAAAATTTTAAAATAAAATGAAGAAAAATAATTTTTTCCCAAAAGCCCTACATCGTTAACAATCACCACTTCTGCGGACAATGCAATGCGGCTCAGAACAGTGAATATGATGATTTATATGACTATGTGGAAAGTGTACCAAACTCTTGTGATAATGTGTTAGCTGAACAGCTTAATGATTATTTATCAAACTCCGCAAGAAATGAACAAACTCTACTTAATTATCCAACTGTTTGTGCTGCATTCATCAAGCTTAATTCAACATTACCAAGTTCAGCAGCAGTTGAAAGACTTTTTAGTGTAGCAGGGCAGGTTTTATGTAACAGACGATGTAAATTATCGGATAATCATGTTGACATGATGATTTTTTTAAGAGATCGACTGAAACATCCACTGAATACTTCTGTTTTTGATCAATTTGGATAATACAATTTTGTTGAAAATGTTACCCTAGTGTAAATAAATATGCTAATAATTATGTCTTGTTCAATAGTCCATAAAATTAATTTTATCAATTGTCAACGGAAAAGTAGTTAAAATAGTAGTTAAAAAGTAGTTAACTACTATGCAAGTAGTTAAGGAGTAGTTACTAACTACTTATTTAAAAAGTAGTTAAAAATAGTTACTAACTACTTTTTTATAAATGTAGTTAACTACTTTTTAAGTAGTTAAAGCCCATCACTGTCAAAATTTTCAGTTTCCTTGAATAAATTGCCAGATGGTATCCTGATTCAAAAACATTTCTCAAAAGCAGGCATATCTTCAAAATTAAAGGATATCAAAGCGAACGATTTGATCGGCAGGATGATGTGCATCATTTGATTTTAGCGTCATCAATAAGTCTTGTTTGCAAATAAATCTCTGCGATTTCAACAGGTTGTGAGCCATCGCCAGAAAACCAAACGATTTTGTACGACTAGTAGCGTGACCGGAGAGTTCGTCGCAGGACAATTTTCATATTTATTAGAAGACAACAAATAAGCTAGCCACCTCATTAGAAAAATTGTAGAATACATTCAAGCAAACGTTTTCCAGTTTCAGTTAACAAGTTGCCTATGCAGAGACGTAATTTTTTTTTGGCGGGGGGGGGGGTCAAGGGAGGAAACGGCCCTCTTATTTTAGACTAGACTCAAAAAAGGTCATCTCCTCATATTTTACGAGGGTTTGCCCCTTCCCTGAATTTTTCTTGAAGAGAAAAAAGGTTGTCTTATAAAGTTGTGCAAGGGTTTGCCCCACTTGGAAAAACTGAAATTACGTCCCTGTGCCTAAGTTTTTGAAAACTCTTCTCTGAATCATTCTATTTTCTGAATTCAAGTATGTCTGTGTGAAAACTTCGAGGTTTTACGTAAAAAATTAAATTGATGAACAGTCGCATAGCTAAGGGTTTCGGCGCCTCCCACCCCGTACATTATCAATTTGGTATCTAATTTTGATGATTTGGCACTGCTTAACATTATCAATTTTGCGCCTTGTTGCGGCACTACAACATAAAACTAACACTCTTAATTTTTAGGAGTTTATTAACAAGCACGAGATAGTATCTCCGAGATAGAGTCCGGAGACAAGCATCGAGAGCCCATCGAGACAAGAGCCGACGCGGCCAAGCGGAAACGAGGAATGAGTCAAAACCAAGAGAAGTAGGAGACGAACAAGGCGAGCTGATGAGAGTCTTTATTTATTTATTTATTTATTTGATTATAGTCCGTTGCATAACTGAGATGATTTGGACTTGCTGATGAGAGTCTCCTTCTGGTTGCTTAAATAGACTTTCGCTAGGCCTTGAAACAAAGGAGTCCAATGCTATGAGCTGAATCATAAGTATTGTCCAGCAAGCTTCTAGCCGGGAGAAGTTAAAACTAGAACTTGATGAATAGCTAACAAAATAGCACTACTACAAATGTTGTCTCATTTTCTCACAATAAGTGATTTTTTAAGAACCTCAGTTGTATTGCTAGATTATTAGGACGGTGCTCCCGCAACGGGATTCGAATCCGTGAGATGCGATAAGCAACAAGTGATTATTCTTAAAGCCTTTTTATCTTTCTGATCAATGTGACGCTGTGACGAAATGAATGTCCCGAGTTGACTGTGTTGACATCGTTTGTGTGCGATCCCTTGTCAACACACTCAATTAACAGCCAGAAACATCAAACCAGCGTTGAGATAATCGCTGTTACTCATGACAATTTAAACATCAATTAAATCAAAAAGGAAACTGTCACGCATGAAAGTAAAACCTCTTCTACAACTAATTCATCATTAAATTTTTCTAGGTATTTTTTCTTTGTGGTTCTGAATTCGACAGATGGCCTGTTTTTTAATATTTAAAAAAAGGATGGGAGCAAGTGGCATTCTTGCATTTCTGTTTTAATGGGACCGATAAGCAAAAAGGACCCAGAAATCTGGAGTTTAAAGTGAAATTTCTATTATAACTCCATTCAGTGTCGCCCGCATTATTTTAACTTTTTAAATCGGCCCTGACTTCCTTAGTCGATTTTATTCATGTACAAATTCTGGTTGCTTCAGGTGTTTTTTGCTGGGCTATGATTTATATATTTATATATGTTTGGATTGCTTTTCAGGTTTTTCATTCCAATGTCTGCCGTTGAAATTAAAACCAGATCGTCAATGGAATGCACTTGGTCGTCGAATCTCTGCCAGCCGTTACCTCCAATTGTTTGGTCCAATCTGCCAATAATTGGTTACCAAGTTTATGACCGCTTTAAGTAAGGGAGGTCATGTGGTCTCATTGACGGACTCCTTTTTCCACTTAAACCTTCCACTGAAACTCTCTTTGGTTTTCAGATAAACCTCACTTTCTTTGTGGAGCTCTGCTAGGTAGTCTAAGAAGAGTGGTGGAGCGCCAGGTCTGGCCGCAGCTCTGGGGTTAGATTTGTGAGACACGGATTCGAAAGCTTTAGTGAAGTCAATAAAGTCAAGCTCAATTTTTTAGATCTGTTCTCTCTTTTTTCTGATGATTGATTTAATCAGAAAAAGATTTTGTGAAACACCACCTCTAAAATGCTCTTTGTCTCGATGTCGATGACAAAGGCCAATATACCAGCATCCTCCAGGGATTTCAGCTTTCTCAAAGGGGAGGGGCAAACTCTCACACAACTTATTAAGACGACCTTAAGGAGGGGAGAACCCTTGTAAAATATGAGGAGATGACCTTTTTTGCGTCTACTCTAAAATCGGGAGAGGGGGAATTTCCCCATTGCCCCCCAAATTATATCCCTGGAACTAGTTGGTCTTCTTATGCCAGTCACTGCTGCCTGAACTGGAGCGACTTTAAAAGCTCTCAATGGTTTTTTCATGTTGTATGCTACCTGCCTCGCATCAGCAAAATTCGACTATTCTCTTTGGCTTTTTTATGTCGATCGCATCCGCCCCAGTTGCCTACAGCTGTCGTGAAATAAGTTTAAAAAAAACACTCGAACCCGGTTATGTCGCCCGTGTAGGGATTTGTCAAAAAGGGTCGAGATAACCGATGATCGATATAATCAAAAATCAATGTTGCGGCTGTATATTAACACGTGCTTGAATTTGGAGGTTCCACTTCAAAAACGTCGACTTAATAGGGTTGACAAGTTAACCGAGATCGAGATCGAGATAATAATATTGGTTACAATCAGAGGCGCCAACTTGATAAAATTATTGGGGGGCAAATTTATTTCATTGGTTTAAAGTGAATTGACGTAGACTGCGAAGAACGACAGTTTTCGTAGATACTAGTAAAAAACCCAATTTTGCAGAACGGCGTGCGCATGAGAATATTGAAATTTTAAAATAATTACTACAAGTAAAGCAAAAATTTGTAACTCTGTGAATGCTCTTTATTTACAAATTAAAAGAGAAGAAATAAAATTATAACAATGACTCTAACGGTTTGTTTGTTAGAGCATAAATAACAAATGCTCTCCCAATAACAAAAGATCGTACATAAACAATTTTTACATATAAAAAGTTAATTTTTCTTCTCATTTCTTGAAATAAATTCGTTAATAACGTCATCTAAGTTCATTTCATTTGCCAAATCCTTGTGAAACTGAAGAATCGATACGGAATTAAGCCGCTTTTGACCCATTGTTGATCTAAGGTAAGTTTTTAACCTCCGAACGAAGCCTCGAGAAAGATCGTTCAGCTGTGGCAGAAGTTGAAAATTATTGAGGGGGGCAAAATGATACGTTGCCCCTCTGAAAAATTAAAGCATATTTTGCCCCCCCCCTTAAGTTGGCGCGTATGGCTACAATTATTAACCATAAAAAAATAATAAAAATAAATGACAAAGCGTCAAATAGACTCTTCTATCAAAGGCTGACGATGAAAAGTTTGCAATTATAAATAAGAACAATTATGAAGTTAGAAATGTGTTTAATTACCAAACAACAACCTGTCGCTCACTTTTAATATTTCCTACAATCATCACTTTGAAATTTCTTGGCAAAATGTACGTTTGTTTTTTCAACTTTTGTGAACTTTCAAGTCGAAAGCAAAATATTTTTTGGAAAATGCTGAATGTAGTGGGAGATTTAGGGGAGAGGGGCATTTGCTTAAATTATTTCAGAAATTTACCACTTTTGAATAAAATGTTAGTAGCTGCCTCACCCCTCCCCTAAATCCGCTCATTGGTTCCAGTGTGTGCCAACTATAGCCAAAGTGTTCTAGATCTGCCACATTGTATGAATAATAACATAAATTTAACATTCAACTCTTGGGACACCTAATTATACAGTGCCAGTGTTAATCTAACTTAAGTGGAGGCTAGAGAGGGCAGGAAAGGGCCATTGCTGATTCTAGACTATTTTACTAGGGTCCCCCCTCCATGAATTTTGACTAGAAGCAAAAAGGTGTCTTCTCAAGTTGCGCGAGGGTTTGGAAAAAACTGAAATGACGTCCCTGGGGGAGGCCCATTTAGCATTTTAGTATTTGCATTAGCCTATTTTTTGAATGCTTTATGTATCCGGATAGGATGTGAGGGCACTTCTCAATCTATTCACCATTTATTTAGCGTCTCTACCCGAGGGCGCTCCCTGACTGTGCAGGCTGGGTTGCGAACACATCACATAACGAATGTTGTTATTGGTGCCGCATGCAGGAACGCTACTTATTCGGACTGCCTGCATGCTAGTGGGTTGTTTGGTGGTGTTCCAGATACACCTGATAAGGAAAAAATGATGCAATCCCAATTTATCTCCCTCAAAAGTTGACAAGCAAAAAAAGGTTTTCTGACTGGTTGGCGAGGGCTGGAGCCCCTGTGCAGTAGCACACCCCGACCACCTTTATGTTCGGGAATGTAATAAGATGTGTTGCAACATATATAAAAATTTTTATCTAGAGTAGAAAAATCACTCTTAAACTTTCGCTGAGTCAACAGAATAAAAATGTCGCGTAAAATTTTGGGATGTTAACATTCGTTTCAGTAATGTTCACCCGTGAACCTGCGAATACATCAGGGCTTCAAGATACGTTTTGTGGAAGGTAAATAATTTTCTGTAATTAAAAACGTAAATGATGTAGGATGAGTGTTTAAATATGAGTGACAGAGATTACAAAACCTTCACGTGTTCTCTACCTTGATTGGACGAAACAGATGCTCACCTTGTGCGATTGTAAATAAAAAGAAGACAAGGATAGGATTAGATAAGGAATTTAACATCACTAAAATATTTTACGAAAAATCTTAGAATTAATAATATTACTGATAATTTTTACCGTATAGGCAACAAATAACTTTTTGAAGGACTCGGTCTTGAGAGAAAATCATACATTGTTACGACAAAGCATCTCAGATTAGCGCCCAAACAAAGATCTTTTATTACATTACCATCGTTATTATGAGACTTTCAACTTTTTACTGTTTAATGTTGCTTGGATTTCACGGGATGATAAACTGTCACTACATCAATGAATGGGCTGTCAAGATGAATTGTGGAGCAAAAGAAGCGGCCAGACTCGCCAAGAGACAGGGATTTCAATATGTAGATGAGGTACTTTATAAATTCTTGTGACAAAGAACCCACCATGTGTATCAACATTATCAAATGTTACATTTCTGTTGTCTTAATAATTCAAATATTATCAATAAATAAATTCTTAATATTTTCTGTAAGAAATTTGTATTGCCTTTGAACACCTTATTAGTTATTATTATGTCATTATGACTGAAAATATAAATTGAGTGATTTTTTTATATTATTGCAAGTTGATCAGCATTTTTCAACATTACATCAATGTCCTTCAATGTATTAAATTGATAAAATGAATAAATAAAAACCAATGAAATTAGGAATATAATATAATATTTTTCACAACAATGTAATAAACAACTGTTAATAATATATCCTAACATTGCATTTATGTTCCGTTTGACAATTCTGACTGGTAACTTCACTTAAAATAAATTTAATTGAATTTGTCGATCTTTCAAATTCTTTCAAAGTTACAAATCTTTGTTTTAGCTCTTTGAAGGGATTTATTTATTGAAAAACAACAGAGTTTCCAAAAGATCTTTAGAGAGAAGTGATGAGCACCACAACTTACTGGCAGAAAATTCACAGGTCCTTGTTGTCATTTGTCAATACTTACCTGTCAATATAGCAAGGAGTTTTTAGCAGCACCTGTCACTTGTAGTGATGGTGATGATTGACATTTGACAAAAAAATGCAAAAACTTGCTTTAGTTTGACTAGCCTTCAAGAAACATTTTTGAAATAAGAATTAAGAAATCAATGTTCTCTTACATCAACTCAAATGGTAGAGTTTCTTAATTTAGGTTAATTTATGTAAATCATTGTATCAAGGTGGAATGGGTGGAACAGCAGAAGGTGAATGTTCGAGTCAAAAGAGATTTTTTCAAAGATCCTCAATGGCCTCAGCAGTGGTATTTGGTATGATTGTTATTATTGATTATTATTTTATCTCAGCAATTCAATTACAAACATACAATTTTATGATATCAACTCTGAGAAAATAATTCACAATTTGTCAATTTCTGTTTTGACAAATGAATGAATGGCATACGAATTTAATTAAAGTATATTTTTATCAGAATAAAGGAGAAAATCGAGACCTGAACGTGTTGGAAGCCTACAAACGTTTTGGGGTGACTGGTGAAGGAGTGGTGGTCACCATATTGGACGACGGCATCGAGAAAAACCACACGGATCTGAGGGACAATTATGTTAGACAATGTTACATTCTTTTCTTTGCTGAGTCAATTGAAATGATGTGTTTAAAGTAAGTAAGTTATGGTGCAACTTCTTATAAGGTTTTTAAGTCAACTTTCATTTAATAGGCTGTTGAAGATGCCTGGAGTTTCATGCAAATGAGGCATTTTTTGCAAATGCATTATAAATATTGCATCATAATATGGATGTTGCTCATTTAATTCTTAGATATTCTGTTTAATAATACATCAATAAGGTTTCCAATAAGATCAATAAGATCTCAGAGTTCAAGGATAGATTGCAGATGGATAAGAAAACATTTATAATTTATTTTCTGGAATCTTCAGGATCCAAAAGCCAGTTATGACTTCAATGGATCTGATGACGACCCACAACCAAGATACGATTTCACCGATTTCAATAGGTCATTATTTAAAATTACATTAATGAATAATTATGCATCAAGCCAGGCATTTAATATATTAAACACGACATTATCTAAAAAGTAATTAATAACAAAATAATAAATCATCCAGGCATGGAACCAGGTGTGCTGGAGAAGTGGCTGCAGTTGCAAACAATGGTAAATGTGGAGTTGGTATTGCTTACAAAGCAAAGATTGGCGGTTAGTTTTTGTATTTTTAAATAATACAATAATATTTATATTTAGTTTACACATTATTCAAATTTTACTCAATGAGATGCTTGTCATTAGTTATAAAGCTTTAAACTCAAAATAAGAATATTTTTTTATATAACTTTTAAGGCATTAATTGAAAAAATAAGTGAACAAATACAAAATAAAAATTAATAAAATGCCAATTTAAATATTCTCAATTGCTTTAGGGATAAGAATGCTCGATGGAGATGTCACTGATTCATTGGAGGCTCGTTCCATTTCGTTCAACAACGACCACATCGACATCTACAGCGCTTCCTGGGGTCCGACAGACAACGGCGAAACACTCGACGGTCCTGGGAAATTGGCTCTTATGGCTTTTGAGAAGGCAATTCGTGAAGTAAGTTGAGTGTCAGATTGTGTTATATTTTAACTTGAATTTTACATTTTGTTGGTTTTTATGAATTTATAAAAGTTTTGCCAAGCATTGGTTGTCAGCGGCCTCAAACATTAATTTATGCTGCATTTAAGTTTTTATACTTTAACTTGTCTTGAACATTACATTTATGTGCAATTATAAATGTGTCGCTGTTGAGTGAAGATGGTCTTGTTTTTGTGCACATTTGAAACCTCAGGAGCAACTATAAACAAGTTCTGTTACTATTCCTGTTTGATAAGGTTCTGGGCAAGGTCCTTTAAGGTCTTATAAGCAAAGTATATAAAGTACATATTTTCAAATCAGTTTACAATGGAAAGTGCTTTAGTTCCATCTAATTAATCTTTCTCAATAAAAATAAATTAGATCTAAACAGGTGCTAGGTGTGGTTGAGTAATGTTTGTCAGACTCTTACTGGTTTTAAGACTGGAATTACTAAGCCTCAATGTAAGGTTAATATATATGTTTGTTGATTATATTCATTGAAGGGAAGAAGAGGCCTTGGTTCTATTTTTGTGTGGGCATCTGGAAATGGAGGCAGAGAAAATGACAATTGCAACTGTGACGGTTATGCAAGTCTCATTTACACCATCTCCATCAGCAGTGCATCTGAGAATGGACTCAGTCCATATTATTCTGAGAAGTGTTCTTCAACCTTAGCTACAACATATAGCAGTGGATTTGCTAGTGAAAGACAAATTGTGAGAGTTTTTTAAAAACAATTTTTATTAAAATAAGCTCGCCATTCGGAGGAGGACGATTTATCTACTATGTGCTTGCACCGTTTTAAGTACACATCTTTATCTGCTTACAGGTAACTACAGACCTCCATGATTTGTGCACTTCCTCACATTCAGGGACTTCTGCAAGTGCTCCCTTGGCTGCTGGAATTATAGCCCTTGCACTACAAGCCAAGTAAGTTCCGTGTGTTGTGCATTTACATGAATTGTCATGGACCACTTGTCATTGAAGCCCACACCTCACATGGAGAGATGTCCAACATCTCATTGTAATGTCTTCAAAAAAGGCTAACCTTCAAGAGGGTGATTGGATCATCAATGGAGCTGGAAGGCCTGGTTTGACATTCTTTTTAAACATTTATCAAGATTTTAGTTTTCTGAATAATTTGAAATTTATTTAGTGAGCCATAGGTTTGGATTTGGTGTCATGGATGCAGGAAAACTTGTGGAATATGCTAGATTTTGGAAAGGAGTTCCATATAAAAGAATATGTTCAGTCTCAGCTGAATTTCAACCAATGTTTGTCTCTAATATGTCATTCTAATTGCTATCAGATTTCTTTAAGAATTTTAAAACTATAGTTCCTCTCATAATAATGATGTGATTCCGTTCCTTTGCCAGAAATGTATCAGAAGGAAACAAAACTGAAGTGGAGTTGGAAGTGGATGGTTGCCTGGGGAGTGATGATGAGATACACTATCTTGAACATGTTCAATCATTTGTGACTTTATCCTCCACCAACAGAGGCAAAACTGAGATTTTTCTTATCTCACCCAATGGAACAACGTCGAATTTGGTCACTGAAAGACCTAGGGATAGATCCAGTGAGGGTTTCAACAACTGGCCCTTCATGTCCACTCATCACTGGGGTGAAAATCCTCGTGGCAGTTGGAAGCTGGTGGTTGTTTGTAACCAATGTTCAGGTACTTAATAGTTTTCACAAAGTCCAGTCTTCTATAGTAGGATTCTACTCATAACATAATTTAAACGTAGGAACTTTAAGAAATTGGACATTGGTGTTTCATGGGACATCAACCGATCCCACATCAAATTCAGAAAACCTACGAACCCTCAAAGATAGTGAAAGCAAGTATCTAATTAATATTTTATAATGGTTCTTAACACGATGGTCCATGGATCTGCAAGTGTCAAAATATTTGTTAATATGCATATTTTCTCAATGAAATAACTTTTATATAGAAATGTGTGCAGTAGATGAGTACTACCTCACTGATTCCTGTACCAAGAATTGTCCTATCTTTTACTACCCATCTCATGGTCTCATCAATGTGACTTCAAACTATGATTCTTTTGAAATTCTCAACGTATCCATGTGCCTTCCATGTCATTACACCTGCGGTTATTGTTCTGGACCTGAAAGGTCTGACTGCACTTCTTGCCCGAGTGAATTAAAGCTTAGTAAAGACAACCAGTGTTTAGAAACTGGTAGAGGTGAGTGATCCGCTCTTGGTTTTGTGGACTGGCTGAATTAATGAATTCCTATTTGCAGGAACTTCATATCCAGACGTTTACATCCTTGGGACGATATTTGCAGCAGTGACGATCGCATCCATCATCATTTCCATATCTATAGCAGGCATAGTAAACTGGTACAACCGTAGGAAATTGATTCAAACTGAACAGACTAAGCCCCTGCTCAGTGACAATTAATTTTAATTTAGCTTTAACAATGTCTCAATCATGTTCTTTGAATTTTTTCTTGTTTCACAATATTGTTGTGATTTATTGTTAATATTATCATTATCTGGCAACATCAGCCTCATTCATGACATCCACCAATCTTGAATTTATTTTTATGTATTTTCTTTGAATTACCGTCGTTCTCGAATTTTCGATCGTTCATTGAATTACCACCGTTATCAAATTTTTAACCATTCTTCCAATACCACCCTGCTTGTATTTTGGTGCCTTGAGTTCTTTCTGCAAATCTTTTCTTATACATTCCAGTGCATCTTATTATTTTCTTGAAGTTTTAATTTATTTCACTTAATTTTTTGGGACATTATTCTGAGATCTTGATGCTTTGATCTGCCTTTTGAAGTTTTTTCCTGAAATGTGTGCCTTGATGATATTTCCAGTCATTAATCATTTCAAATACCTCCATAAAATGTTCAAAACAAATTCTTTAAAAAGATGAGTGATCTGAACTTTTATTGTTTCAACGTGCCAAATGTTGCGCAACAGGAAATAAGTTCTCTACACTTCCTAAATATTGATAATAGTAATAATGAATGGCTTCCTCAGATGATATGCAAAAAATTTTGAGTTTTGTGATGAAAGACTGAGGTGGTGGGAAAATGTTTAATAAATTTGAATCTTTAACAATCTTTTTGAGACTCCATTAAACATATTCAAACATCTTTCAATGAAAACACAAGAATCAGGGTCAGGGTCACCCCTGCAATGATTAGGAATGGCAGCCATGTCTTGAGGAAACCAGTGAAGCTAAAGTAATCAGAAACATAGAACTTTGTCTACATGTCAGCAAAACCAAGACAAAACATGTAAAGCAAGTACACAAAATATAAAACATACCTGACATATTTACATCTGAGGAGGAAGTGGAAAAGCACATTGACCATATTCCATGATGATGATCCACCATATTTCATCTTGTTGAGAGCACATGCCACATGGGAATGGCAGTTATCACAGATTAGATTGTGCTGCAATGAAATAAAAATGTAAATGCATTCCGACAGTAAATAAGCAACCGGACTGCTAACCAACCATGCGTCCTTTATAAATTTCAGAAGCTTCGTGGACACCTTTGTCCCATTCATCCTTTGATCCAGGGACCTTTGACAAATCCATTTGCCAGTACCTGTAGTAGCAGGAATTTCAAGGCTTCAACTTTGCCAGTGCACTTATTTGCCATCAATAACTCCATGACAGAAACTCACTTGGTGGGGTTTCCAAAAGCCATATGATTCTCCTTCAACATTAAAATTCAACTTTATTCATGATAATTAATACTGACAGGCTTGTATTAATGCAGATGAATGGCTTTTAACTAACTCAAAATAGCTTCTTAAGTTATTTGTAATCAGGTATCCAGAAAATTCATCGTGTGAACACTCATCACATGAAAATTCATCATAAACAAAATATCTAAGAATTAAGAAGTGGATGAATTCTGAACATTTATATTTCAAGGACAAACTCAGTCGTTTGTTGGAAATGGGACCAGAATCAAAAGTAACAGTGCCTTGTGCAGGCATTCAAACCTTGAATAACAAGGTCATTAAGAGAACAGGTGAACTGGAAACAGTGCTAGTGTGGAAGTGACATAGGTTTGTGAATGTAGGAGAAGGAAACATCAGCTCAGAACATTCCAAAACAAAATTGTTATTGATGACTTCATCCAGCTTTCACACATTAGTTTCTTTGGAAACTCTTAAAGTGAGTATCCTTGCCAAATCCAATTTTATTGACTGACCTGATTATTCCCAAAGAGTTTTAGACCACTCTCAAGGGCAACATATTTTTCATATCAGACATAGGCAAATCATTCAAACATACAGAAATTTATCCAAGCAAAATGAATGAATCCTTAATGTGAGTTAACAAGTAGGTAACTGGCGTGCAAGTTGGCTTAGAGGGTAGCCTGCGAATGACGCTGAAAACAACAGCCGTTACACGTTATGTTCGCAACCCAGCTCACACCAGGGTGCGCCCTCGGGTAGGGGCGCTATATAAATTGTGGATCGATTAAGAAGTGCCTTCACATCCTATTCGGATACATAAGGCATTCAAAAAATCGGCTAAATGCATGTAATCCCAACATTTCAACACACACAAATTTCAACCATTACTTTTGTTCCATAAGAAAATTAATTTCGAAGTTATTATTTTGAAGAATATTCTCAAATTTAACATGCATGAAAAAACTTAACTCACAGAAACATAGTATGGCCCAGCAAAATCCCTTATTATACCACTTGTTGTACAGATTCCCATGTGGCCGATACATGGAAATATCCATCTATATGACGTAAGACCCCGTGTTTAAAAATCTTAAAAAAGCTTATGACATAAAAAACATATTCTACCAACTAATTGCTAATAGCAGTCTAAGTAAAGCGAAAAACAAAATGAAAGGCTCTCAAAAAGCAAAAATGACGCACGTCAGCAAAGGTATGGGAGTCCATACAATAGAGTGTGGATATAAATTTTTCTCTTTGTCAATTCTGTTATTTGAGTAAAAGCTATTTGGAGACATGCCGTCTTTGGACATCGGTGACAAGCTGGAATCACTCATCGGTGCACTCAAAACAAAAGGTTTGTAAACAGCATTTGTCATAACCATAGAATAGGAACAGGTTAATTTATTATTTATGTTATATTTGTAACTAAACTTTTGTTTTTAATTTATATTTATCAATATTAATGATGCAATAAATAAAATAACCTTAATTAAACCTGCTCGTCCGATGTTATTATTTAAGCTATGGTGATATTTTGGATAGGGCGGCGTGTTTCACAGGTCGAAGTTGCTTCCTTCAATGCGGTTGCACATGGTGAAGAGTAGCCTTTTCAGCATAAAAAAAAGTGGCATTTGTAGATCAATATCCTCTTGTTTGATTTACAGCTAAGTACCAAATTCTATACTCGTTGAAGCGTTAATCTTGTCGCAATGGCATGTTTCAAATTACCTGACGTATCGATTATTGTCTATATTTTGATAGCGATATTCGCAATTTCATCATGGGTAGATATTGTTGGCTTGTGGGTGGAATTACCTCTCATGGTGAACAAATTGCCTGAGAGGTGGAATCTTCCCTCATACATGGCTCTCGTTATCCAGTTAGCCAATATTGGTCCAGCTTTATATTCATTTATTTCAAAGGTTTCATCTTTAAAAAGGAATAACTCAAGTAACGAAACATCATCCAAGGATATTGTCTTGTCCTTTCTCATCATTTTGACTGAAATTGTTTCCATGTTTTTGATGTCATTTTTTTGGGATTCAACAGTCATTGTTGGGGGGGAAAGTAGAAGCATTCCCATGTTGTTATTGCTGAGCGTTTGTGGCATCTGCAGCTGTCTGTCTTCCGTCGTATTTTTGCCCTACATGGCTCGATATTCAGTTCACTATTTGTCTGCTTATTATTTGGGTAATGGACTCTCAGGACTCATTCCTGGATTAACAGGTTTGGCACAAGGGCTAGGTGGGGAACCAAAATGTGTAAATATGACTGAACCCATCAATGAGTCATGCACTGAAATTACTTGCCCTACAAAGTTTAGGCTCGTACCTGAGTACCCCCCACCAAAATTTTCTGTTCAAGTTTATTTAATTTTTATTTGTTGTTTGTTAGTTACAAGTTTAGTTTCGTTTTATTGCTTGAATTACACAAAATTGCACAGCTTCCAAATTGTTAGAGTACACCCGAGCAAAACTGACAAGGTTTATACCATCGAGGAAGCAAATGAACAACCAGATCAAGACCAACTGAAAGAAATCCAGAGCAACAAAGAATTGCTTGAAAGAGAATTTGAAACCCCCTCAACAGGACATTTCTCCTGCAAACTCATTTTCTATTTGACAATGGTTGCCCTTCTCAATGCTGCCACAAATGGCTTGATACCATCTATCCAGTCCTACACCTGCCTCCCATATGGAAACGTTGTCTATAGTCTTGCCGTTCGCCTGTCATCTGTGGTCGGAGCACTTTCCTCTTTGTCCACCATGTTTCTTCCTCGGCCCAACGAGAAAGTAATTGCAGGCCTCACATCACTTGGACTTTGCATCGTTTCTTTTCATTTTGTGCTAGCTCTCCAAAGTCCAACTCCATTGCTACAGCATAGTGTGTTTGGATCAATTCTTGTGGTGAGCTACAATTTATGACTAATAAATGGCTTAATTTGATAGAGTTATTTGTTCTATCCAGGTTACGACTTGTTTAGTGATGTCAGCTTGTTTCTCCTTTGTGAGGGTTTCTGTCGCCTCAGTACTTCACTCATTTGGGGGCCGCAGAGCCCTCCTGTGGTGTGGTGGAATCACACAGGTTGGTTCATTCTTTGGGGCTATGTTAGGATTCATTCTGGTCAATTGGACAAAACTCTTCACGAGCATCAAGCCATGCCAAGGTCTCACGTGAAAGTTCGATTTCTCGGATGAATACCACTCCCAACAAAATAACATTAAACATTTTGAACTGCTTTTCTTGAATTTGTTATGATTCCTGCAAAAGTATTAAACATGTAAAGCCTTTTCAACATTTCACTTTCATCACATAGGACATTTTGCATTTGAATTGTACTTGGAACATATAAATCTGATAAATGAAGCAGTGAATTAGGGGATGTTAAAAGTATTTTAATGCTCATTTGTTGATCAAAAACTTGGAAGTCTACCATCTAGACCAGTTAGACATTCAACCAAGTTTACAGATGAACAAAAATATCCTCACGAGGATCGAGAAGCAAGGGAAGAAAAATTATTTATATCAAGGCAATGTTACCCCATTCATTTGATGGGCAGTGTTTAATATATGAGCTAACAAAGAGGCTTTTGCAGGCTTTATTAAGTGAAAATATTTACAACTTAAAAACAAGTCAGTAAATGACACTACAACACAGAACAGTTGCCAAGTAGAACTTCTAGAAAAGCCTCTATTGTAGCTGAATAAAGTCGTTGTCCAGAAAATTGCTTAGCTCACAACTAATTTCTTCTTCCTTGGCTTCATCTGTATTTTTGGCTTCACGTTGGCTGGGTGACGAGTTATCAGAAGACTTAGCTTTTGCCAAAAGCAATTCCTTCAACAAGGTTATTTCCTTGGTCAATAATGATACCCTCTCCTCTAGGACTGAATTTTCTTTTGTGAGATCTTGTACTTTCTGCTCCACGATGAGAGCATTTTGACGTTTTTTCTCTCTGCTTTTCCTGACGGAGACGTTGTTTCTTTCGCGCTTCTTTCTATATTCTTCGTCTTTATTAACTTTTTTTGATTTCTTACCCATTTTTAAAAATGATGTGAACAAACAACCAAGAAAATACGATCTTCATCGGAGACACGATTGCATCACATCACAGCTTTTCGTACGAGGACTTTTTCGACAACAGTTTATTTTTGAAGAGCACTTTTCTAAAATTTATTTTTTCTAATTTTTAAAAAATAAACTAGATTTGTAAAATTATGCAATATTTAATAAATGCATTTTAAATATATTTTTTAAATGACTAAAATTGTTATTTAATAAATATCTAAACCGCACTTTTTTCATTTTCTACTTTGGTTTACCTTAATATTTTTAATTATTCAAATTAAATTATTTAGAATTGCTGTGAAAAAATGCTACGTAAATATATGATCACCGCCAACCACATCAGACTGATGTATGCATCTAATACCGTGTTTCCCCGATAATAAGCCCTAGTTAAGATCGCCAGCCGGTATTTACGGGCGCACCATGGGTCCGTTGCAAGTTGCAACACAATAATATGTTGATTCAACATGGTTCGTACAGGTTCTAAAAAGTACTAAAGTCCTAAATTTCCGAAATTCGTTTTTTTTTAGTGCTAAAAAGTCCTTTAAAAAATGACGGAGGTCCTAAAAACTACAATAAAGTCCTAAGAAATGGTGAAGATCCTATTAAATAATAATGTTCTGAGATTTTATTAGTAACAGTTTTGTCGAAATAGCAATTAGCGGGAAATCGGTCCCTTTGTTCTAGCTCCTCTGGAACGCACACAACTGAGTTTCCTACTATGTTCATTGATACATTAAAGTTTTAATAGTGTGACTATATATTTGTAAATATGCAGGACAGTTTTTAATTTGCGACTGCATGGCCTAATGGTTAAGGCTAAGCCTCTCACGATGGCAGCGCGGATTCGAACCCTGGTGCGGGAGCACAGTCCTAATCATCTAGCTATGTAACGGGCGTTAATAAAACAATTTGTTGACAGTTCATAATTATTAAAGAATGGAACAAAGATTTGATATTTTCTTCAAGGAGCATATGGGCAGTCATGATGATTATGCATTAATATGGAGGGAGTAAAAGTTTTGCTAACTTTGAGTCATGGTCGGACATCATCAGAAAGAGGTTTCTGTATAAATAAAAGTTTGATTTGTGAAAATCAAAAAGAGATGAACTTGAATGCAAGGATGATGATTAGAGACCATATCAACAGTGTTGGAGGTGCACATCGGGCAATTTTAAGATTGATAAATTTGTCCTGAGCCATTTTAAAGCATCAAGGCAGAGTTTTAAATTTTAATTGGAGGCATTGCATGAGTGAGAGACAGATAGCTGTAACCTCAAAACGAAAAACAGATGAAGATGACATAAACGTGCTGAAAAAAGCTGAAGACTCTAAACACGACAGGGATATGCTGGACAGAGAATTTCGAATATTAATGGATATTACCTGCAAAATCCAGGAACAATGATCTTTTGGTACAGGCAAACAGAGGAAAGATAGCGAGGCAAAAGCTGTAGAAATTGCTTCTTTAGAGAAAGACTTGAGAAAGAGAAAGAAAGAGTTGACTTTTTGTTTAAACAAATCGATATAATGAACTTTCATGTGTTACTGTATTATACTTCTAGATTGAATAATGAATACTTAAAATCTAAATACCGTTATTTTTGTTATTATTGTTGGTCCTAAAAAATGAATCTGAAGGTCCTTAAAAGTCCTAAAAAAGTCATAAATTTTGGTTTTCAAGTTCCTGTATGAGCCGTGGTTGAATTATAAGCTATTAATTTGATATCAGTAAAATTTTAGTGACACATTAAGATAATAAAGTACCGATAATTGATGTAAGTAATTGTGTGTAAAATATAAGATTTATGTTTATTCTTAAATCAGTGCGTCATATGTGTAACAGATTTATTATAACCATTAATAAATATTTTGACATTGTCTTATTTCGACAAGATGAGTTCAAAAAGAAAAAGCTATTCTCAGGGACGTACCGATATAGGGGGCACAAAGGACAGTTTTTCCCCACCCAAAAAATGTTTACTTAATATTTTGTCGATATTTATTGCTCGCTAACAGTAACTATTATGACCAACTCAAAGGCATTGATAAAATTTAATAGCGCAAAAGTCACGGTACATTAAAATAAGCAGTGTATTCCGAATAATAAACATAAAATCTATCTTTTACACAACAACCGCGGGCCACATCAGACCTTCGACCAGCTGTCGAGTGGACCGCGAAGGCTGACAAGAATAGTGAACATATTGGTCCTTCAGTCAGTTTTCGTAAGGTTGTGGAGGAGGAAGCACAGAAACGTACATTTCTAAATTTAGAAATATCTTTCTCTTTGGACTAACAAACAGCCTAGTTACTGACTAGTTCCATGTCTCACCAATCATGTGACACACCTCGACTCACTGGACCTCCACAGCCTCCGCCAATTTTGCTGATCGATTACTTTCCATAGTTATGCAAACTACGAACAGCCTGATGTCTCAAAGCTTGCTGCAGACATGCAGCCTCAGTCACGTTATGTCATTAACTTAGAACTGTCAAGATTTACTATGAACATCAGCTCATTTAGTTTTTCCTTTTCCATCAACATACTCTTTTTAAGTTTGTTGGTCATCAATTCGAATTACAGGAATATGCTGAAGATGATTTCCTCTCGCTTTTCTTATTTAAAGCGTTTATTAAAATTTGTGAATTCAAGTATAAATACGCGTATAAATGTTTTAAATGTAAACATTATAATATTTAGACGCCAAACGGCAACAACAAAGTTAACTGAGTGAAAGGTAGCCTAATCAATTTTATTGCTGGGGTCTCCAAAGCCTGGCAAGTGTTGCCGAGGGGTCGCAGCGCCAGAAAGATTGAGAACCGCTGAACTAAGCGTTTCTCTCCCAGGCATGCCTCTCTCAAAACTCCTTGCTGACTCGTCAATAGAAGTCATGAAGGCCATTCATAAGTTGTCCAACAAAACATCTCCACTCGATCTTCTCTCCACTTCTCTACTCAAAAAATACTTTACTGTTCTAATTCAATACCTTTCCAAGCTCTCTAACCTTTCTTTTAGCACGGGTGTTTCTCCTCCATCTTCAAGAACGTTCTTAAATGTTCTCCCTTGAATGTTAAATTCTCTCTTGAATGTTAAATGTTCTCCCCTAATAGGAGAATGTAGGGGACCCCTATTAAAAAAAAGCCAAGCCTTGACCCAAGCGTCTCTGCCTAGCTGCATAACATACTTAATAATTAACATAACTTTGCGTATTTTTAATTAATTTCTAGTTCTATTTACACTATTTGGTAACGCTTTGTGACAGCCAAGTAACGAGGTAAAAATATATCCAAAGATCTAACTTCGTTACAAGTAAAAGAAATGTTACATATAAAAAGTTCCTCGGCTATACTTAACTTAAGCAACTCGTTACTTTTACTTCTTCAATAACATTGATGTTACGTGGTTGTTTTGGCAACGACATATAATTAATCGTTGACTGGAATTAAGTTCAATGTTTATGATTTCATAATTTCTTAAATTCGATATTTTCTTGACCGCAATTGCCTTGCTTTCGTGTATTTCAGTCTATTAACTGTATCAGTTGATGTCAGCCTCAACCAGCGAAACGACAAAACGATATCGACTAAAATAACTTTTTATTGACGAACTGTGTAAGAAAAAGAAATGCGGTATAGAACTGCGGAAATGAATATAGAATTTTACATCCTGATTCGATGTTATGAGAAATAACAATTACAATCGAGAGTTCTAAGAAGCTCAGTGTGGTCTTAGACAAGGAAGAAAGTCATCAGATGACCTCTGTGGTCAAATCTATAACCAGTTGCTGAGATGCATCTGTGAGAAATTTCTGTATAAATCTCTGATGCCTGCGAATTGTGGTTAGCTGAGAGAATTTTGAGACATAAACAATCATAAATGAATCCAAACCTGAATTAATTTGAGCTCTTCAAGTAATGTTTATTGACGATATTCATTTAGTTTGTCAATTCTACAGTTTTTGAGGCCTCGTAAAATTATACGTTATTTTGCACGTACACGGCTGCGTTTTTTCGACTCGACGTCTCCAAATATTCATAATTTGTATTCATAATTTATATTATTGAATCATAAAGAATGCCACATGGAGACGTTAAGCGATTGAATCTGATACCGAGCCTCCCACGCAAGCTTTTGTATTCAATAAGCGAGGATAAGGAGGGTTATTGAAGAATGAGCCTGGATTTCGTGAGGACAAAAGAGAAATGAAGTTATGATCTCATTGAGCACATAATTCATTCTTATCGGCCTCTCTGATCTCAGGACATTCGTCGGCAAAAAAAAATCAAAAAACGTTCTCACAAAGCTGATGGCTCAATTCTTTGGTTATTAAAGTTATTAAGAATAATATATTAAAAATTACATTTAATGCGTGCCATTGATAAAGGCAACAATAGTCGAGGAACTGAATATCTTACTGAAAAGTAATTAATTAAGAGGACCTGAACTTTCTAGATCACATCATTCGACTCAAATCGTAAATTTGTGTCGTCAAAAGAGGGCTGTCAGTTTTATGTGCTTTATTAGGTCACCTGCCGCTAAATTCAAGTTTTGTTGCTTTTCTTGACATTTATTCGGGTTGCAGATGTAAACACGATAATTGGTTCAACTTTAATGGTGGAATTAAACAAGTAATGAGTGGTAGAGCGTAAAAGCGTCTTCTCCGAATATTTATTTACATTTTTTTTATGTCACGTGTCGACCTCAATAGAGATTCAAATAAAAGTTATTTTATTCAACGAAACCATGGCTCCATTTACATTGCTGCTTGTTGTTGATTGCTTCTGATGATTCTAAAGATGTTCTTCCTCGTTTTTTCTTCACTTTTGAACTCGAAACTTCTGATAGTGAACTGACAGTGTCTGTAGATGATTTGGTCGCAAGTTCTTGTGGCTGGTTGGAATGGATCGGTGGTTTAATGTCTTGGGATGGTTTCCTGTCTTTCCCGACTGAAGCGTGTTGACGAAGGTGTCTCTGCAACTCATCAGAACGAGTGAATCTCTTCCCGCAAAGAAGCCAACTGCAGACGAATGGTCGCTCACCTGAGTGCCAGTGGAGGTGGGCCTTAAGATGCGAGGTTTTGCCGTAAACCTTGCCGCAACCAGGGATGTGACAGTTGTGTAACTGGGGCTTCATCGGACCCGACTCTGAAAGGTCAAATTCAATTTCAACATTGAAAGTGAAATGATTTAAGGTTAACAAGAAATTACCAGGCATGTTGGCAACTTCCCGGCAGTTTGGACATTCACAAGAGGAGGTTCTTTGAGCATTTTTGTGACGAGAAGAAATGCTTCGAGGAGAACTTGATTCAACGGAACGACGAGGAAGGTGATCCATGATGGGTGGAATGAAGGGGGAGGTCATCTGGTGAGCTTGTGGAACCCAGTTCGGATGGCTGCTTGCGAGTCTAAAACCGCCGTCGAATAAGGGCAGGTTGCCATGGCTATGAAAATTCTTTGGAGGTGTCTGAATAGAATTGTAGGCAAAGTGGTGGAACGGAGTGGTGAAATCTTGAGAGTAGCTGGGCGGTTGTGAGGCATCTTTGAGGGAGGCTGAGTGCAAAGAATCTCCGGTGAATGTTTGCCATGCATTTGCAACACCATCAACAACAGGCGGAGAATCCTTCAACAATTCCTTCGCACTTTCGTAAGTAAATTCCTTCAAATGAGACATTTCAGAAGCCAATTTAAAACCTATTTTAATTGACAAGAACGAGTGACGTCATCGACTTAATGAAATCTGCTTGGAGAATGAAATCTATAATTAGCAGATTAATTTCCAGATTTGAGTCTTTTAAGGGGATGAAGGCTGGTGGGCGGGGACAAGGATGTTCATAACAATGAAGCAGGCCTCTGATTGGCAACATTGTTCTCTTTTAACTTTTTCTATTTACTAAGAGGAAGACAATTGAAGAAGTAAATATCAGTTAAATTATTCGTATACTTTCATATTTTCATTTTTATTACAACATCATAAAAATCACTCAACTGCTTGTAAATGGTAGGAAATGTAGATATATTCGGCAAAAACTACAGGACAGAAAATGATGTAAAAAAGTTTCTCAAATAAATAAAATTGCAAGTACCTTCCACCATATCATGTGGATGGACAGTGCGTTGTTGTTGTTGTGGTAATTAAGAACATGGAAGGCCGCATGAAATTGTGAAAAGGCCAACCTGTCCGGCCTGTAATTAAGTTCCCTTTGAAGTTTTCGTGTGCGTTTGTGAGGTCAACAAATGGAACAGTGAAGTTTCAAGTCAACATTCGTTCGGATGAAAAGAATATGTTACCCACCTTAACGATAAAAAGCTATGGCGTCTTATTAACCCTTCGACAAGTGTTGAACAACTTGTGGAACTTCCGCGCAGATGGAAACACGTGCAGCTTTTACTGCCCCTAAGGCACTGCTGATTGTTTGTTCGATTCAAAGGACACTTTCAGTCCTTCAAAGACTTTCTTGATTGAATTTCTAAATTACCTTCTCTGATAAAATCTTGACATTTCTTTAATTCACTTGAAAACGACGAACTTCCTTTAAATTTTATTTGAATTCCTTTCACTTAAAAATATTTGCAGCAAAAATTAAAAAAAATTATTTTGTGCGCACCATCGCAAAAGAATATTATTCCGTTCAAGTTTTTTAAACCGGATTATGAATATGCAAATGAATATGCAAATGAGGTTGGAGTACGAACATATTGCGGGATACGAAACTTATAATTAAGAGGAAACACCTTTCTGATTATCACGTGAATAATGTCCTTGACCTTGTCTTTCTTCGCGATGACCTTTGAACCTTGAAGCAATAGATCATCATCAGCTCTATTTCACATTCTTACGGACAAAAGGTCTACAATAAAACATATTTTTGTCGCTAACTGAGCAGTGATAAAAAACAAATATTTATTGCAAATCGATAAATTAGAAATTTTATTTAATTCAAACATATTTATTCATATTTGAATATTTTCAATGGCATTCTCATACAATGTCAGTTGGCTCTGAAACAGCGCGCAGGCTGTTTTATTGATTTTCTGTTCCTAACAAATAATACATTTAACTGCCTTCTTATTCGCACTCGACAACCAAACGGGTTCAATCTTCAGCAATTCCATGAGTTCACCACTCAAGTTTCTCACTGAAGTTTCAGTGGGCATTTCGTTTTCGTTTCCCTGAATAAGTTCCCTCAATGAGATGCCGGGAAAAATCAATACTCGGTCGTGCAGAGGAGCTACAAAAGCTCGACAGGAGTTGATTGCGAGTTTTAAGATTTGAAATCCACGGACGAGTTACAAACATCATGAGTTAAATTGTTTAATTTTATTAGAGCTTGCAATTGCTATTGAAGCATGTCCTACACGACTTTTAAGGACAATTTTTCATCGGGAGTGAATTTTCTCAGACGGAGATTCAGCTCGACGGATCTCGGAGATGAACAGGACCAACATTACGATCAGCCCCCGTCTCAGCAGCCCTTTTCCACACCCCCAAACGTGGTCCAGGGGATGGTGAGGGCTGCCACTCACGCCGTGTCATCCGGCACCAGAGCGTCTCCAGGTCGAGAAAAAACAAAAATTCTGCTTATTATTGACGAGCCTCATACTGATTGGTTGGTGGAATAATAGTTTACAATTTTGTTATCAACTCATCAACTGACCATTGCAACAGTCGTTAATTAAATAATCAATCAATTAATCAACAATTTACAAGAAATGGTTCTGAATTTTAATTTTAATTTTGAGTAAACTCATTATAATACGAATTTTAAATGAAATTAAACACATGTTTATTTAAAAATTTAAATAAAATAAATAGCAAAACTTATTTATCAGGGGCCGTTTGTTTTATGGAAGAAAGATTTTCGGAGACTGGGACTTAAGAGTTGAACAGGTATTATATTATTATTAATTATTAATATTAATTATTAAAAATGCTAAAAAATAAAGTTGTAAATGTTGATACATTTCAATATTTTTCAGTGAAGGCAATGAATATTTAGCATTTATCTTACAAAAGCTGCTTTATATTTAAGTTTTAATGAGAAGTTGGTGGTGACGGCGATGTTACTGTAACTTGTAAACATTCTAAACATTATTACTTGTTAATTAATCTTAGGATTAATGCGTATTAATTATTTATATCAATTATTTATTGTTAAAAATTCTTTTACTAAACTGTCTCTGCCATCAAGCAAAAAAACAAAGCAACTAAATCGATCGCCATAAAAAAATGTCAAAACCTGCCCACAATTAAGAGAGGACAGAAAAAGAGGGGCTAAAACTCGAACTACATTTGCTAATTTTCTCGAAAATCCACATTTTAGGTTAAAGTTAGAGCTTTAACGTCCATAATTTCTTCTGTCGGTTAAACATGGGTGATTTCAAAGTCATGCGAATGGAGGACATGCACGAAAATGCTTATCAGACGCCATTTCGGCAAACCGAATCTCCTCCAAAACCTGAAGGATTATTCTGTCATCATTCCTCTCCAGATGTACACACAGTCTAGGAGTTACAACTACCCCAAACTGCTGCTTGCTGGAGTATTCCTCGATGATCCTTCAAGTCGGCTTGTCCAAGGTGCATCATGTACTAAGTAAAACTCTCAAAGCGCAAATATCCCTATGTCATAAGATTGCGGTTTTCTAGTTTTGTTGTGAAACCTTTAGAGTGATTATGTTGTCATCTTTAATCTAAGCACTTAAGCCTTACATTTAATACGACCTCCGTCAATGATTACAGAATGTACAATTCTTTTCTTGATTGTTCATTCCATCACGTGGAACTTCTGAGGTTCCTGATCAAGATTTTGGGAATGTCTTCACTGCAAACAGGTTATCTTTGATAATGCCTTAAATTTCTCATTCTCATCAAAATCGTCGTCAATTTTGGATGCGAAGGCACGAAACCAAACAGTCTCTTCTGGCGAGTTCCTGTAACAACAGATCTTACAAAGACATGGGAATTCCCATAACAACAGATCTTACACAGACATGGGAAAACGGAGTGGAACATCTTTGGGATCGTGTTGCTTTCCCGATTGAATCCGAGGAGGAAAAAATACTGAATGAGACATTTTCGAATGAAAAATGTTGAAGCTAATAATAATATAATTGTGGAAAAATTCTCAAGTTCTTAAAACTTTTTGTTTCTTATCTTATTCACTTTTTACGGAGCGTCAAAAATTTGATCAAAGATGAGGACAACTGGAATTTAGCTTTGAGACAGCCGTCAGACGATAGATCGATTAGGCTTTCCTTTTCATTCATATTCAAATTTAAATCCTCGATTTCTGCCAAAAATTGGTCAATTGTCCACTTATTTGGGCACTAATGACCAAAAACATTTGAAAAAACCGTTTAGCGACCTCTGGTTTAGGCAACCACATGTTTTGCTGTGATTTTCGAAGCAGTTTTTGGCAGGTGACTTTTAAGATCGGTTGCTCTTGCTGTAGTTTTGAAATTTTGTTTGCACTTCAAGCATCATTCACAATGTATTTTGTTTGCACTTCAAGCATCAATCACAATGTATTTTTCCGGAACCTGAAAGGGGTTCAACATGGGTTGATTGATAAATTATTCATTAAAACAACATATTAATATTGACATTAATATTTTTATTATTAGTTATTAACATCATTTACAGACAAGTTGGATGTTTTTTTATTTTTATTTATTGGACTTATGTCCCGATACAGACTGTTGAAGTAAGATGTTAGGTTAAGCACCACTTTCTGACTGATGTGAGGTTGACCAAAGACACCAATTATCGTCATCATCATCATCATCGTCGTCATTATCGTGAGGTCATCCGCACTCAAGTATGAGGGAGATATCGATTCATCTTCGAAACTGTTCAGACTCAATTTCAAATGTCTCAGCTGATTTGGTCGACATCTGTAGATACTTGAGTGGATGGATTTGTTCTAAAGAGAAGTCATTTCAGCTCTTTCCAGAAGGGGCAAACCCTCGTACAACTTGAGAATGTGAAGTTTTTGTGCATCTGGTCTTAAGCTGGAAATGAGCCGTGGCCCCTCCTCTCCCAACAACTGACCTTCCTACAATTTCATAATGTTTCAAATAATGTACTAACGCCAACCGTTTGGTGATGATGACGATTTCTCTCCTTGATATAATTAACTTTAATATTATTATACATTCTTTTTATTCCGAATATTATCATCATTTACAGGCACAATTTTCAGAAATCAATTTGTCTGCCTACAGTAGTTTCGGTGTAACAGTTGAAATAAAAAAACAAAGAAGTGATTCACAGGCCAGGTTATTTTCAATAAATATTTTTATTGGTTAATAATTTCTTTTGCTCCTTGTTTAATAATGCTTTCATTTCAACACCGTCATAAAGGGATGGATGAATAACAGTCCACTCTTATGAATCTTATTTGAATTGAAATTATTTGAATATGAATTTAAATCTTTAAATAACTCAACGTGTTCGCAACCCGATTAAGAATACTTGGTGCCTTCGGGAGCACCGTCCTAATCATCTAGATATGTAACGGACGTTAATAAACATTTTTAAGAAGTGCCTTCACATCCTATCCGGATACATAAGGCACTCACAAAATCGGCTAAATACAAATACAAAATTAAAAATACATCAATCTTTTTTTGTAAATTGATGCATGAATGGGTGGTTGAATAGGTGAGTTGATTACATGTTATGTTTGGGATTTTCAGTCCAGAAAAAGCAATAACATTGATATGAAATCATTTTTAATTTGTTTAATTTGCACATAATTTTAAATGAGCATCTTCAATTGATTTTAATATCTTTTCTTCACTTCAAACAAAGCTTCAAGTGGAACATTCGCGTTTAACAAGAGTTAATAAATTCCCATGTAATGAGTTCATCTTCAAAAATTGAGAAAAACCAGTGACAAATAAGACAAGCATTTTTGTCAACATTTAAGTTATCTCCAAAGCTAAAACATTTCATTGAAAACCGACGGGTAGCTTCTACGTGTGAAGTCAAAGTTCTGTTTTGTGATCGTGTCATTATCGAACTATGCTTATTGAACATGGACTGAATAGTAGAAATCATTATCCACATCTTACGGATATTGGTGATTAATTAATAACTTTGGAGCCGTTCAGAAGTACATTTTGTCTTATACGCATTCAAACACGTTCAACTATCAAAGTTAGGTAAACTGGTGATTCATGATGTCATTCAGGTGACATTGTGCTATCAACACTTTTATTTCCAACGCAACAATCAGTTGAATTCGAAGTTCCAGCATCGCGAAGCATTTCCATTCACTTTCCTGTTTTAAGAGGAGGAAAAAATATTAGCGATTAGCTGCATCCTCCTGACGTCCTTTTCAGAATTTTGTTTCGACAACCTTTCAGCTAAAAATACATTTAAAGCGGAACGTTGTTGTTGTATGACGCCTCTGATTTTTAACAAATCATGTGTTAATAAATCGTTATAACTTTAAAAGTTTTATCATATTTGAATCTCCGATATTAAGCACCACATACCTCACTTGCTTTCTGTTAAACGAAAACATTCTTTGGCAGATCTTTCCAGCCAGACTTCGCCTTGATCCGTCAACATGTGAGGGATGCCACGGAGAACCACAGAAATGTAATACTTGGTCTCCAATACGGAGGTGTACCATCCATAAACTCACTGCAATCCATTTTCAACTTTCTCGACAAACCTTGGGTGGTCAGTCATTTGGTGGTTCATTTTAACAATTACTAGATTCATTTGACTGTCACTTTATTAATTCGATCTATTTTAATAAAATTTAATCGAATTTATTCCAATAATCCGAAATGAATTTGATGCAATCTGATTTCTTTTTAGTTTGCGCATCTCATTCAAATTAGAAGAAAACTCGGCAAGGACAAATTTCCACTCATCGACCAATGCTTTTATCCGAATTTTAAGGAAATGGTAGGAACTATCGATACTATCATCAGCATCAACATCATTATCATCACGACGACGATTATTTTCTCTGAATATTTCAGCTGGTTACACCGCAATTTCCAGTCGTGGTGAAAATTGGACATGCTCATTCAGGTTCTGGAAAGGTAAAATAATAAGTATTTTAACAATAAGACTTTTATATTGTAAAATATTATCACCATCTTCAGCATCATCATCATCGTAGTAAAACAAACATTTAATTCTTAAAGAAAGTCAATTAAATTAAAAATACGGTGCTTCCTCAAATTTGAAGGTTGCAATTTGAAGTTAAATGCAATAATTTATCTTTTTCGAAATACCTTTAAAACAAGTAATAGTTGTACTCTATTTAATTTTCATATTATTAGGTTTCATATCATCATCGACATCGTCGTCATCACGATCATTATCACTGCCGCTGTCATTATTATTGTGCAGTTAAAATCGTTTAAAACAAAGAGGTTGCAATATAATCAGTTACCAACTGTTGACTTTCTAAACATTCACGTGACGTGTTCAGGTGAAGGTGGAAAACCACTACGGTTTCCAAGACATCGCAAGTGTGGCTGCTGTGGCGAACAGCTATTCAACCACTGAACTCCTTATTGATGCGAAATGCGACATTTTCGTTCAGAAAATTGGTAACAACTACAGAGCATATTCGTGAGATACTTGGTTTTTCCAATTGATGTCCTCGATTAATTTGATATTTATTAAATATTCGAACTATCGAATTATTCGAATAATCAATTTTTGGCAATGATTCTTGCACTAATCAAACTTTATGAATCTCAAAAATTGATTCAAATATTCAATCTGGCCAATGCGGTCTGAATTTGGTGAATAAACATAATTATAATGTCGTATATTCCATTTAAATTGACGATTCTTCCCATTTTATTGAAGTGATTTGAATGGTTATCATTATCAGGAGAAAATCGATGTCTGGCAATTGGAAAGCCAACACTGGATCTGTGGTTGTTGAACAGATTCCAATGAACGACAGGTAAATCATGTCGCTAATTATTTTTTTAACTGTTACTAAACATAAATAGGGCAAAATTCCTGCACATCAAAACCTTATAATAATCTACAATAAGTTGATAAAACTTGGTAACATATAGGTTTAATTGGTAGGATGACGCTTTTGACCAATGGGCTTTCTCTGAAAATATTGCCAAAATATCTTTAACCATCTTTCATCAAATCCTGAAAAAAAGAATGTAAACACACATTATTCATACATGAGTCATAAGATTCTGTAAATGTATTTTTTTTTCAAAGTTAAGTACAACCCATCTTTATGCTGTATACATAAGAACTGGATTTACCATGGGTATAGCAACTATTATGTTCTAATCAAAAAGTGAATTTTATTACGGACATAAACTGATCATGTTAAATTAAGTGAGCAAACTCAGTAAATTCAAGAAATTATTGTTTCAAAACATTTTGAAAGAACTTCAATTTGTTGAAAAATAAATAGAAAATTCCTCTTAATTCAATTACAATTGCAATTTACTTTTGCCTTCTTTGTTTCTTGAATAATTTATTGTAAACATATATCAAACCTACACTTACCAAGGATTTCTGAAATTATAGTTGATATTCTGTCTTATCAAACATTTATTAGCAAAAAATAATATTAATGTACACATTTCTAAATAAATACTCTAGATAAAAATTCAAAAAGTCACATACAGCCAAGAACAGCACAAGTCTTTCGCTTCAAATAATATTTATTAGTAGCACTTATTAATTAATTAACTAAGGACTTTTTAAAAAATGTCTCAAGGTACAAATTGTGGGCAGACGAATGTTCTCAGCTGTTCGGTGGTTTGGACATGTTGTCAGTGCAGGCCATTGAAGGCAAGGATGGTAGGGAGTGCATAATAGAGGTAAGGTGATGATGACGACGACGAGGTTGATGGCGATGGTTTAGTTGGAGGTGATGGTGGTTAATAATGATTATAATTAATATTCAAAGACTATTTTATAACCATTGCGATTATTAATGTGTGCAACATCACGAAAGTTTGCATGTTAATATAAAATCCAGGTGAATGATTCTACAATGAGTCTTTTGGGCGGCAACCAATCGGATGACTACAGACTGATAGCTGATTTGGTTATCAACAAGATGGAATCTTATTTCAGGCCTCCGAGTGGGTGCGTCCAAAAACCATTTTATTAACGCCTGAGCTATGCAGCATCGGCAGTAATGTTGAATATATTCGCTTATTTGGCAAAAAATGTCTCTCGATGCTTTTCGTTCCTGAAGTAGTTTCTAAAGTTCATACTTATAGCGTACGTAAAAATTGCAATCCATCACATTTTCAATGTTTAACTCTGGAATATATGAGAATGACAAACCTGAGAATTAAAAAATTTAAAGTAAAAGCCGTGCTCCAAAATTGGAACCTGGCTAGCTTCATATGAATGCTTATGACCATCTGCTTCTGTCGCCATATGATTTAAACTGTTCTCATCATTATGCTGTTAAATGTTAATAACGTAAGAATCATTGTTCAATAAAATTTAAAAAATAACCTACACGTTATTCATGTAAGTGGACTGCACCAGCCCTACCCCACCGTGGTAGAAGAATGCACACCATCCCCACAAACTGCATCCCAAGAGGCAAACTTTCAGCAACAATTCGACCTAGGTCTTCAGCAAGAGAAACATCATGAAGGGTCGGTCGAAAATGAAAGAAAATTAATTTGTGGCTACATTACTTTTGCCATTTCAGATATGTGACTCCAGCAAAACTCTCCCAGAATCCTGCCCATCCAGCATTACCCCAGACGTCGCACATGCCACCGGGCAGGGCAGACATCCCCGTCGGCGAAAGCGAAGAAGCCGACGACACGATGAAGAACCTGCGAAAGACATTCGCCGGCATATTTGGGAACATGTAGACCCAATCAATAACTATATTTTTGAGCGTTCTTTAGAACTTAGAGTGTAGACAAATTATAGCGTATGTCAAGTAGGACGACCTGTCTCTGTTGCTACTTCCTAGTGTCACTGCCTTTTGATGCTCATTCAGTAACTATAAGGTTGTGTTTGCAAGCCAAAATGAAACTAACACACCCATGACATTCAACGCAGCTTCAGACTTATTGATTTTGAAATCGAAACCCACATCAACTGACATCAAATCTATTTGGAATGAAGAGATATGAAGACAATTGCAACAATAAAAGTACCTAGCAAGATACTAGGAGCCACACAATCAGGAATGACCAAAAACACTGTGAAGACGTCGGTCTCCAATTGATTGAGCGCAAGAACCTAATGTTGTCCATCAAAATTTCTTGGCAGTGTATAAAACACACAACAAAAATATCTAGACATCTTAATGAAATCAACTCAAATGTGGCTGTTAAAAATGATTCACATAATGAAGAACATGAGCATATTTATGCTGACCAGAACAAGTAAGCAAATTCCTGTGTAGGTTCAAAAAGCAGCTTTTGCACTGCTTAAATAATATTCACTGATCTATCATAGTACTCTGATGTCTCTTAACTAAACAAAATTAAACTTCACGCACGTAGACTCCTGAATAAGCTAACGATGCGTCATAAAATAGGATTCCAAACAAATTATCTGGATAAAAATTGCGTACAAACAAGGTCGTAATGTGACAGAAGGTTCACACCAAGCAATGAAGATCGGACTCTAAACATCATCTGAAATGCAATAGACTCGAGTCCCCGTTTATGCTCTAGGAGCAGACGAGTCACCTTCAACATCTTCTACATTGGGCTCCTTCTTTTCTTCATCACCTTCAAAGTAAGAATTTATCACTAAAGTATTAACCACTTCACAAATTCAGGCATGTCATAGCTCAATGACATGATTCAACGTATCTTAAGTGCTCAAATGCAAAACATTCTCTACATATAACTGCTCTAATTTTGGCCCAAAACCACTATGCAAATGCCAAATACTTTACGGAAGAATAAAATAACAAATTAAATAATCCCACCTTGCATGTCTGATGTCCAGAGGGTGAGGTTGTCTCTGAGAAGCTGCATGATAAGGGTTGAATCCTTGTAGCTCTCCTCACTTAAGGTATCAAGTTCAGCAATAGCATCATCAAATGCTTTCTTGGCAAGCTGGCAGGCTCTCTCTGGGGAATTGAGGATCTCATAGTAAAACACTGAAAAGTTGAGTGCGAGCCCAAGCCTAATGGGGTGAGTAGTAGCAAGATCGCTGGTGGCAATGTCACTGGCAGCCTTATAGGCCACCAGGCTGTTCTCAGCTGCTTCTGTGCGATCAGTTCCTGTAGCAAACTCAGCCAAATATCTGTAGTAGTCTCCCTTCCTACAAGCAAAAATAAACTGAATTTGATACCAAAAATTTTGTAACTAAGACTTACATCTTGTTATAAAACACTTTCGATTCCCCAGAGCTAGCAGAAGGAATAAGATGCTTGTGCAGGACATCCAAAACATCATTACAAATATCCTTCAACTCTTTCTCAACCTACAACATTACAAATCTTGAAATGAACTAAGCATCAAGAAAACTCTCCAGAAAAACAAATTTAAAATTGTACTAAAAGTTATTACAAATGCTTGCCTTATGCCTGTATTGTCGAGTTATTTCAACATTCGCGTCGTTGACACTTTCTTCCTTGGCTTCCAGACTGCTTATTATCCTCCAAGAGGCTCTTCTTGCTCCAATGACATTCTTGTAAGCCACAGATATCAAGTTCCTCTCCTCAACAGTCAGCTCTTCACCCAAAGCAGCCACCTTTTTCATAAATTCCACCATTTCTAAAAAAAAAAGTAATGTTTCATAAGTAATCGATTAACATTTCGCCTATCAATCAAACCCTCATATCTCTCCGCCTGCTCTGCCAGCTTTGATCTATAAACGTTATCTTCACGATCAGTCATCTTTAGTTGCACTGGTAACAAGATATAATCTCAAACTATCGCTTTAAAGATGTCAACCGAGCTTTTAGGATTACGACCACAATGAACAAAATGGCGGACAACAACGGGAAGGTCTCATTCGATTACTAAGATCATATGGATCGGCCGCAGCGCTTTCCGCTATTATCCGATAATTTAATAAAATACAATTTTTTATTTTAAATATTTAAAATGATCTCAAAGTTTATATTATGGGCAGTTAATGATTTATTGAGCATTAAGCGTAAGCGCTCCCGCGAAAGCCAATACCAGATCCCCTTTGCAGGACCCAACATAACTCAAAATTCAACAATTGATTTTAATGTACAAAAGTAAGACGTATGAATCGAGCAAAATAAATCTAGCCAATAGCCGTGATCGGGTTGACTGACTACCTGCTAACAAACCTCAAATCCTTCGGCGAAAGTAGAGTTCGGAAGTTGTTACATGAAATTAGTTGTTGAAGTACAGATACTAATATCACCGACTACGTGCGTATTTGGAGGGAAAACATCGAATACAAAGGCTAGCATCTGTCACGTCCAAGTCAGAGCGGGCCAGTCGAATCTACCGCGGCTCCACATGTTAAAAGTAACCGCACTGACGGCTCCAATGAATGTGCACACAGTCAATTTCATAAAAAATCCCATCTGTCTCTTTGGTTTTACTCCTCTCTTCCTCATTATTCTCCTGTCTGTTTCAAGTTGCCTGGCTTGACTGGCCCTTAAAATTCTATTAGAAGGATGTTTACTTAAATAACGTTGTTCAAATACGCACCTAATATTGTGTTAACGTACTTTTCATATTGCATTTTGGCCTCATGCTGGAGCACACTAGGTGGGTATTGCAGGAAAAGATCGCCAGAGTGGACAATGAGCTTCTCAAATGGAAGATCATCAGGAATTTGTGAAAGAAGTTTATGAACGTATGGCATTTCACACTCGCAAGCCATCACTTCCTCTCTCCTGAACAAAACTATCTGTCAAGCACAAGCACATTACTATTTATATGAACTGTTATTAGGTTTGTTAATAAATTAGAAATCTCACATCATTAAAGCAATTTTTCTGGATAACAATGAATTCGTTAGACTTACGTCAGCAGCAAGATAAATGGGCATCAAAGGATGGCAGGCAATGAAGAAGTCATAGAGCCTGACTATATCTTTCAGGTCATTGAGTACATGTCCATACCATGTGATCAACCAACTGAGGCAGAATATTGTACCCACCTCAGACCTTTCATAAAAATTTGTTTATTAAACATTTCACTTTTTCTTGAAGATCTTATTTGTTTTAAATTGTGATAATACCTTAATAGAATTAATTGTAAATTTTTAAAAATTTAAGCAATGAATCCAAAGTGGAGAATTTTGAAATAAGCTACAGATACTGGATTATGAGTACTGAAAACTCAGGCAAAAGCAGTAGTAAAGACACTTCATGAACAATGACAAATTTAAGAAAAAAAAAATTATGTGATGTTCATTTTAGTTGAAGTTAAAGCCATTTTACTGCTTTGTAACGGTTTTCTTTAAAAATACAAAAGAAATGTTTCAAAATTCACATCAAGTGCTTGCAAGCACTATACATCTAAGAGGTGCTAGGACAATTCATCACGGACAATTCATATTTAGGGATCTTTTAGGATGAAATACATCTATTGTGACAAATTGTCTGGTCATGCATCCAAGACAACACGTCCAACAGACAGCCAATACATAAATACATGTTGTGTACTGAATTGTACTCATCCATAAGTACAAAGCTAGTCTTATATGCTGACTGACCTTTCAAGAAAGTCCCTGAGTTTTGGGTTAGCCTTGCCAATTATTGGAAAAAGGTAGTTAAGCATATAGTTTGTCTTTTCCATTGTCATTTCCATAAAATCTCTGTTTTATTCAAATTTCCTGATTAAACATATTGAAGTAGCAAGCCTAAGTCAATAACTAGACCTGAAATGATTCTTGCACAATTTATTGACAATTGCAAAGGTCAAATCCTCTCCGACGACCAATAGGAATGTGACAACAACATCATGGAAACCCTGTAATATTCAAGCAACTGTTGCTAACATTCATTAAGATGTCTGAAAGTCATGCATTCACCTGGTAATAATGGAGGTCATGATTGGTGATGAGGATCCACATGATGCAATCGATTAGTTGATCCTGGTATGACAACCTCACTTCTTCCAACATCCCTGGCAACAACATTCAACATCTAAAACATTTTAAAATTAAAGAACTTGCCATTACGAAAAATCATTGGATTGATCACTAGGATTCTTAGCATTGTGGGAAAAATAAGGTTAGTTCTGAAAATGGCAAGTGCCAAAACTGGTTCAACTATCCCACTTAAAGTCTTAGATTAAATTAATTAGACAATTGCATCAGTAGAACAATGATGTTCAATAGAGCACACTAAAAATGAAAATGACCTTTTAACGATTTTGGCCGAATGCAAAATTCAACTTTATGAAGGTGGGAAAGTATGTTCTATTCAAATTATTTTAAAATTTCATATGGGGAGAAAGTAGGTAAATAAAAAAGCATAGCAGCAGTGCCAAAGCAAAATTAATACACACATCAAGAAAATAACATTGTGCCCTTATGAAAATTTAAAGAAACTTAATTAAAACTCTGATGAAACCTGGTGGGAATCTCTTCATGGAGCGATTAACGTCAAGAACCACCTGATTGTAGTCCTTGTGAGAATGCAAAACCTGCTCACCTGTTTTAAGAACAACCAGTATTTCTAATTTAGGAAAATATTTCAAAGATATTTCAATCTATCAAGTATGAGGTTACTTGGTTTTGAAGGAATGTTCTCAATGTCAATGTCAAGAAGGAGAGGCCAAGCTTTTTGCCTAAGATTGTTATCTAGGAGTCCTCCTCTACTGATAGAGAGTTGCCTCAGCATCCCCACATCTACTGGGTCTTTCTCTAAAGCACTCAGGATTTGATTTCTTTTAGATTTCTGCACCCCATGATCTTTAAACAAAAACTCATCTAATCATTTTTATGTGAATGTCTTGGTCATTGTAACAATGACTTCGGCCTGTTATATTATTAACATTTTAAGATTGTAAAATTTATATTCAAATGGCACTTCATACAATATAATTATGAAGTAAACCTGAAATATCTACTAGCACTTAACTACTAATAAGCTGATCTTAACTAGGTCAAATTTAAAAGTGATCATAGATATATATTGTACCTTTACTCAAGCACTTTGCAGGGAAATTTCCTTGTTTACGTTGCATGTTGCAATTATTAACTATGAGTCCAATATCAACGTCACTCCCATCAAGTATGCCACTCTTTTTTTCTTTTATATAATTTACGTCGTTATCAATTTTGGACGTCCTATTTCTAAGACTCATTGCCAGTTTCAGAAAAATCACATCTGTTTGTTTACAAAATTACATTCTTACCGGAAGTGGCGAAGGTTTTGAAAACGAAAAATTAATATTATATGAAATAACCATATTTTAAAATTACTGTACCGGTTGTCACCTAGAACAAAATTTGACATTTTATTTAAAGTTTTCAGCAAATAAATTTTCAATAGGATGTGCTGATATTTGTAAAATCTCTTGCTTTTAATAGCCAATGTCAAGATGGGCAGAAAAACCGGAACACTCCGCAAGTTATCGAGGTATTTGACGATCATTTGATGATTATAATGAGATTATTTGTAAAGAATAGACATATCTGCTTAATTTTAAATCAGTTCCTTGTTGTACTGCAATATCCTCCGCTGGAGGATCTTGGCAAAAACTAGAATTAGGCGACTAGCTACTGACAGCCAAGAGTTGCCAGTTAACTGGAGCGCGCGCATGCGTATTTTATTAACATCTATTTCATAACTAGATTCTTAGGAAAGGATTTCAATTGGCTTTTATTCAATAATTATTTGCTTCATAAGATTATGATATTGCTTGCTAACACTGCGATTATACAATATTCTGAATGCTAATTGTTACATAATAATCTCTTGCATGATAGACGCACGGACAGAAAATTAGGAAACTGATTTACAACTCAACTTGGGCAAGTCGGCACCCCGTCATAACAGCCCGGAGACAAAACAGCCCCGTCAAAATAGCGGTAAAATTGGTTCATTGTGGTTTTGTTACATATCCACACGACATGATGATAAGGTGATTCACTTTGTGTGGCTCGAATATGTTGTACGTCAATCCATAACATAGATTAAATTCTAATTCAAATTCAAACCCTTCATTGTACACATTGCAACGGGAACTCGTGGAAGGATCAAAAGAAATTAAACGATCAAAAGAACCTTCGAGACTTAATGAGTGTCTGGTAAATTCTCTTTGTGCAGATTGCACATGTTGCTTGTCAATCGATAATTTATATTAAATACCAACTTGAAAAGTCCATGTAAAGTGAGAAAGTAGCCGGAATCCGAATAATATTTTATACGATATATCTTCCACTTAATAAAATTCCCTGATACTAATTAAATACAAAACAGTCATAAAAGCATTCAAAATACTAACTTCAAATTAAATTTGGAACCAGTTATCGGTTAATGTATTCAACTCACAAATTTTTTTTTTTAAATACATTGACGGGGCTGTATTCAACTCACAAATTTTTTTTAAATACATTGACGGGGCTGTATTCAACTCACAAATTTTTTTTAAATACATTGACGGGGCTGTTTTGTCCTGGGCTATTTTGTCGGGACTGTTTTGCTGGGGCTGTTTTGACGGGGCTATTTTGTCTTGGGCTATTTTGAGGGGGCTGTTTTGTTATCGGTTAATGTATTCAACTCACAAATTTTTTAAAAATACATTGACGGGGCTGTTTTGACGGGGTTGTTTTGACGGGGCTGTTTTGCTGGGGTTGTTTTGACGGGACTGTTTTGACGGGGCTATTTTGTCTTGGGCTATTTTGAGGGGGCTGTTTTGTCGGGGCTATTTTGTTGCCGGGCTGTCATGAAGGGTCACCGGGCAAGTCACGGGAAAACTGGGTTACATGGTAAAAACAATATGTTTGCGAAAGTGCAACCACCAACCAGCATTAAAAAAAACAGCCGAGTTGAATAACAAGAACGTGCATGTTCTTGCATGATTAACAGTTACAAAACAAAGTATAATACGGTCAATTCGCGGGCAGCGTAGTTAACTTGGTAAAAGTCGCTGTGAGATTCGGCACTTCCACAGCCATTAATGTCAGTGATGATCTCCAATAATCAGAGGCGTTTCAAAGATTAAATATGCCTTCATATAAAGGAAACATTTTCTTACAGGGGTCATAAATTCTGGCTATTATAATAAGATTTCAATTATAAAGAACATTTAGTATTTAATTTTTGATTTTCATAAAGTTTGTTAGTTAGCATTATAGTGAAGGGAACCAGCTGTGGTTGATTCCTCATTTTTTCGAGTCATAACATGACTGAATCTATGCACCAGATATTTGCGAGTTCGAACAAAAACTTCCGACTTAACATCATCTTCACAACCACGCATTATACGGCCTGTTTCCTCACACAGAGCGTTGAAATTGTGGAAGACATCCTGTCCCACTACAAAAACACGCAAAATGCAACCGAAATGACCATCCTATACATTGACTTCAAGGCCTATACCGAACAATGTAGAGCCTCTCTGACTTTATGACGTGGGTTGTGGATTTCGGTACTGAGGGATTTTACTATATAGTCGCCTTCTTGTACTTTGTCATAGTTATTTTACTAGACTTAAGTAAAAGTGGGCTTTATCATTTTACACATTTTGTTCTGTTGTATTAATTTAGACACATTTTCTACCATACAGTTACAAGTTAAGGGTCTCGGACGCCAAAAACTGTTCAGTCAGTTCCGATTAATAAAGTTTTACTTCCAAGTGTTTGCGGTAATCTGGTAAGTGATTTTACCTCAAAATGGAAGAAAACAGAGAGTCAAAAAATAACAGGAAATTGGCCGATGTATTTAATCGAACCTGATTTGATGAAATATATATATATATAATGTTATTTAATTTAATAAATGTTATATAATTATGATGTTTAATGTATAATATAATGTTAGTTATAGAAACTATTGCAAGCAAGTATAATATAATGTTCTGTGTCTCCTTGATGGCAGTATTTAACTGACGATTGTTCAAATTGGTCTTAATTATTTAATAGAAATTTTGCGATTCAACCACTTTTTCGTCATTAATTGTTTATCAGACTTAAGAAATAATGGATTTTTAAATTTAAAACAAAAGGAAAATCTGCATTGAATGTTTGATACAGATAACAAACTTTTGGCATTGACAATCATTATCTAAAATGATGATTTGTCAGACCATGTAAGTAAGTTTCATTTTGCTGCTTTATTAAATCTTCAATTTAGATTCTAAAAAGGCTTAAAAATTTGGCAAAGAATGAAGGCGATGTGGCGATTGAGTGGTGAGATAAGAAGATGAAGGAGAGAGGAAGAGGTATTTACGGATGTCAATGCGGATTTGAGGTGTGGAGCATATGACACCAGTGGAAGATTTCTTATGAATATTAAAACAAATGCAAATGTATCGCATAATTTTTCTGGAATGTTTATCCTTATCTGATGGCCATCTCAGAGGAAATTCTGTTTGAAGCCATAGTAATAAAAACAATTATAATTTAATAATAATAATTATTATCATAGTAATAATAGCAATACTAATAAATTCAGGCAACTACAATAAGCAGCATAGATGTGAAATAATGAAGTTAGCCAACTTTTCAATAGGCGATACGACCAGATGTTCCATGACTGAGGTCACTCTACCGTGAAGAAAATTATTTGCAATCCGCATTACAGAGATCCACTAAAATAATATTTATGAAATAGTTTAAACTTAACGGATTAATTTCAGCACTATCATTGGTTACACATTCTGGTGAGAAGCAGACTATTGGACACGGCTCGATGCTGAGCCATATAAATGCTAAAACCATTAAGACAGGATTTTGCCTCCAAATTTTTATCATTTTAATAGAAACTAAATTTGAACAATTATCGATTAATTAATAATTTAGAGTTTACAGCTCATTGTATTCCGATAAGGCTATGTATATTTTTTTGTATTCTCGACTAATTAAATTTTGATTAATGGCGATAAATTGGAGAAGGAAAGTTCTTATTAACATTCTCATTGTTCATTGTTGTGTCCTACAAATGAAATATCTCAGCGATGACGTCACGAAACGACACGATTGTCGTGTGACCGGTTGTTTAAACGACGGAAGATGTCAGAAAGTTGAAGAAGTTAGAGTGAATGAAGATGGAGAGAAGGAGGTGAGGAGGACTTGGATGAAGTGCTCCTGTCCACTCAGCTGGATGGGACCTCATTGCGAAGAAGGTTATCATTTACTTTCATTCCTCAAACGTTCCTTGGAATTTCATGTCTTTGGTCTTCAATTTTGTTCTTGACTTTTTTTTTTGTGGACGCGATGGTTTGGAATTTAAATCAAGTTGAAACGTTTTAAGGCATTTCCACAAAATTTCCAAATTTTCATGGAGACGGATTCATAAGACTCCAGAGTCTGCCGAATACGGCTTTTCACCAATTGGAAATGACGCTCGAGTTGAGACCAGGGACTCTGAACGGACTGATCCTGGTTGGAGCAGCGGGTCCTCTGCACGAAGACGTCATTAAGGATTTTTTCTCACTTTCCCTCGTACATGGCTTTCTTGTCTTCAGGTGAGTTGTGAATTCCTTTCACGGCATTTTAATGGTGCACTCAAGAAAAGAAGAACAAAAGTTGCTTTTAATTCACTTCCGGTGCTCAGGATGACAACGCAACGATTCCCTGAAAACATGAAATTCGAGTCCCATTCCTTGAACGGTTTCAAGTAAAGATGCTTGTTAATTTCAATTGTAAAGGAAAACAAACCTTTAAGTGAACGCTGATTGTTTGTGACAAATCAAATTATAAGGAGCAGGAGTGGCATTAGAGGGATTTATTCGCTGAGGTTATCTAATTCTTCCTTCCTTCAAAACCTCAAGGGAGGAAACTGATGAATGGAAATCGAAGACTCCCCAAATATCGCCTAGGAAGATTTTATAATCAAATAACGCCATGTCGTGAAACATTCGGCTTACTTTAAATTTGTCATCGTTCTCAATTTATCTTCAACACTTCGTTTCAATAAATATTACACGTGCAATATTATTTATTTATGAAGAAATTTCACATATAAATTATACGCTTTACATTCAATATTTACGCCTTCACAACGTAGTAATAAATAATTCACATAATGACATTAACATATATTAATGCCTACTTTTTAATTTCATTTTCTTAACGGATCTGCCCGAATTGAGAGATGATGAGTAAAAGTAGGCTCTATTCGATAAAGGAATGTATACTCTTAAAACAAAATAATTAAGTATATTTTTATATATTCATAGGCAAGTTTCTGTTAATTAATATGCATATTTACCTATAAATAATTCCTAGTGAGTTTTAGTCGACTGTTGAACTTTGTTGTCAAACTTGTTGACATTGAGAAAATAAATTTAGGACAACAAATGTTGCATGCATGAATCAATTTATATCCCATTTGTATCGTTTTAATCAGATTCGATTGCGGAGGAGGAATCACTGAAGCGAAACCAAGTACAAAAGTGGAAAAGAACAAGTGGAACGTCGTGCAGATCAAAAGGTTGAATAAAGTTGGATCAGTTAGACTCAATGATGGCGAAGAAGTCAAAGTTCGGAGCAAGGTCAAACCTTGTCGATTTTATTAATAAACGAGGGTTAAGTGAACTTATTGCGTACAGGGTGTCTACTCAAAAGTCAGTCTCGGCAGGGAATTCTACTTGGGTGGACATCCAAACCTGTCGTCATTGGGGAGTTTGTTAAGTACGAAACATGGGCTTGTGGGATGCATTCGAAGCTTGTTCGTCGATGGAAGGAGGGTCGACATGAGGAAAGGCAGTGGTCACAGGGGGGATGCCACTGATGGATGGAACGTGGGTTGGTCGATTGAATTAATTATTTTAAGTATGCACATTGAATATATATTAAGCATACAGATTAACGACGGCCATTTTGTTTATTAAGAGAATACTTATTATTTGTCAATCAGATACATTTCAAACTGTATCGTTCGTTTACTTTTGCATTCACAAAATTTTGTCAAACGTTCTTTGTTGTCACCTAATTTCTCCAACAATCACATCCCTGAATTACGTAGGTAACTCTAATTAATTTCTTAATATTCTAAAATGTTTCCCGCAAAGTGCTCCTTACATACTTATTTATTTGTAAACAATCAATCCGCCTCAATATATCACACCTATTACTTCTCAGAATGTTGGTAGTTATTTGGTAGGTAGGTATATTAATGTCGTTGAATATCGAAATTATTTGGACCACCTACTCGAAGCCGTTCCCGGTTATACTGCAACATCGAATCAACGTGCCGGAGAAGCCAGGAGCAGACGAGGCACCCCTCCTTAGTTTACAAAAATAGCTTTACATCAATATCTTGTTATGCAACGGACTATAATCAAATAAATAAATAAATAGCCTTACATCAACATCCATAGAGGACCTAGAAAAAACTAGAAATCGATGACTAGCCATCTAAATTGCTAAAGGTACCACAAATAGCATTTTAATTCCATTTGACTGGCAGTTTTTTTATTTTGCGCAATACCACATTTCGTGCATTGTTTAAATGTTTTTTATTTAATTGTTGAAAATATATAGATATTTGTGACCAAAATAAAACATTTTCTTTGGATCATCTTACAAGATCATTGAATTTATTGAAATTACGTTACTTCTGTTTTTCATGTTTGTTTTATTTACCTGATGATCATGAAATAAATGAGTGAAGAATAATATTAATCATTACATATGAATTATCAATTGATAATTATCAATTAAGAATCCTGCTTACGTGACAAGGAAGACGATTGCCAACAAAAGACCTGTTTCAACGGAGGGTCGTGTGTTTATAATGACTTCGTCGATGACGTCACCTGTTGGTGTCCAATGGGATTCACGGGGTACACCTGTCAAACAGGTAACCACCCTTGTACTTTAAGAGTATCGAACTACATGTACAGCAAAGTCGTGCTGCAAGCAATATATCTTTGGCTGAGCAATGGAGGTCCAGACTGACAGCATTAAATCTACAAGAGTTCATTTCGATTATTCAGCAACACAATTAAAGCGAATCAATTTAGATGTTCCTATTTTCTGATAAAAAAAAACAACACTGAAACAGGAATACAGGCGTGGCATGATATTTCTAAAGCATAAAATTCAAATTATCGTTGGAATGCCAGTCTAAAATGTGTAAAGATTTATTAAAGATATTGACTGCATCATTTATTGACTCGACAATCATTTAATTCATAAAAGAATAATAAATATTTGTTGACAGTTTGACACTAAATGTCATCAATTTTGAAGTAATTTAAAATTTGCATTTTAATATCTTAGAAATTTTGATGATAAAAATTGGTCCAATTAATTCTTTAACAGTCGTTCCATCGGATGTAATTCCAAATTTCCGGGGAAATTCCTACCTGAAGTTCATCACTCCACGCACGGATGACGACACACTGACGATTCAAATGAAACTCAAACCTTCATCAGAAAGAGGCATTCTATGTTACTTGGGGAAACATTCAGGACATGGAGATTTTTTGATGCTTACTCTCAGTGATGGATTTGTGGAAGTTTCTTTCAATTTCGGAAGTGGCACTGTATTCCTCAGGTGAATCACTATTATCTTCAGAAACTACTACATTTATTTGAATTAGTTCTAGAGAACCATTAATTATCCAATTTAAGTCTTTGATTTAATCATTTGTAACCAGTTATCAGTTTTTTCTTCAAATTTGTTATTAAAAGAAATAAACGATTTGATTTTATTTCAAGAAGTGGCAAACAAATAAGAATAGGTCGGTGGCACACAATTCGAATTCGTAAAGAAGGAAAACGAATCGAGCTGATTGTAAACTCGAATAATCCTTCTTCAACTTCATCGGCCGGTTCATATATAGAGCTGACCATGACATCTGGGAGTTATTTTTATATTGGAGGTCATCCAAACCCGGACGAAATGCACAAGGACGTCTACGAGGATGAAAATTTTAATGGATGCATCAAATATGTCGGTTTATTTTATTGCAATTTAAGTTCGATAGTTATTACTGGTCATGTTATTAATCTTATCCGAAGGTAATCATTGGAAACAGAAGTCTGAACTTCATGGAGGAAGCGGTAGAAGGCAGGAATATTGAAAGATGTGCAGATGTTTGTTCGGATGGAGCATGTGAAGATAATGAAACTTGTTTAGAGGAAGAAAGTGGAAGTTTCAGCTGCATGTGAACGTTGTACGAGATTTGTGTACAACTCCATTGTATGATAATGGTTTAACTGACGGATACTGAAAGACAAAAATTTGTATCACAGATCATGATTATTTTATCTTTAATTTTTTGACCCTCGATTTTTTCGTCAAATTAAAAATATCGCAATGCACGACAGAATTAGATTATGAGATTCCATTAAATGTATCCCCGATTTCAAAGTTTGAATTGTTTCTGTTTTTGGTAAGAACAAATGAGTGGAACGCGTCAAGATCGCAATAGAATGAGCACTATAAATAACCTTGGGTCCAAATCATCCTAGTTATGCAACGGATTTTAATCAAATAAATAAATAAATAGCTCGCGCATATCAACACTAAACGTCAGCTGAGCCCCGGAACTTTTCGTTCCATAGGACTCTCCCCTCTCCGATCCCATCGGTTTCTCCGAATCGTCTTCCCGAAGCTTCTCCTTGATGCACTGAGAAAATGTGGTAATTCATATCCAGGACCTGATGGCATCCATTATGAGACGCTCAGAAGGCTCCCTACCATATGCCTCAAATAAATGGTAGCTCTCTTGGTCACCCGGAATGGTTCCTTGGTCCTGGAAGAGAGATACAGTTGTCCAAATCGCGTAGAAAGGAAAGCCTTCCGCACTGCCTTCCTCTTACCGACCCATTTCTCTGACGTCCACACTTTGCAAAATCCTGGGGTGGTTGCAACAGAACTCATATAGTACCTGGAGAGTAAAAACATGTTGAATCAGTACAAAGCTGGTTTCAGAAAAGGCCGAGGGTGTGTGGACCACATAGTCAGACTGACGCAAGATATAGCCGCATCTTCAACCAAGGAGCAGAAGACGCTTGGAGTCTTCCTAGACTTGAAAAAAGCCTTCGACATGGTTTGGATAGAAGGGATCGTCAGACAACTTTCCAAGATGGGTGTCAAGGGCAAGCCATTGGAATGGAACAACTGTTTGCATTCCTAGAAAAAGAACTTCATCATGCATTGGCGGGTCTTTAGCACGACTGTGGAAGGCATGCGTCAACGATCCCGTCCGAAAATCTGGCCAACGTCCTGACAGCGCGGCTTGCACAATAATCTGTAGCTCGTCACTTTCGGTAATCTTCCGAATGTCCGTATGGGTTACTGGCAACTGGTGAATCATATCACTGCGAAGTGCTTGAGTGTCCTTCTCAATCTTTGCGATGATGACATCCTCAGGCTCAGGCGACTTCGAAGCGATGAGTCGGGATAGTGCATCGGCTTGTCCAAAGTGGTCCGTCTTTCTGTACTCAATCCTGAAATCATAACTAAGTAATGAAAACTCCCATCTTTGAGGTCGATTGGCTGAATGAGCGGACACTCCTGATTTTGTTCCAAAAATAAACAACAATGGTTTAGGTACGTCAACAGCGTGAAGCGTCATCCATACAGGTATCGATGAAATTTCCTAACAGCGAAAACCAGTAAAATAGCTTCTTTTCAATCGGCCCGTAAAAAAGCAAAGCAAAAGGAGTGGTCGGCAGCGGCACCGCCGGGATGTCAGCCCCTTTCTGTAGAGACTCATGGCGAAGTCACTAAATGTTTTAAGTAAGTGTTCCTCCAACTTGTCTTGTTCTACAGATAGTTCTCCAGATTTCGGAGGGTCTAGAAGCGATCTGCATGGATTGCTAAAAAAGCTTCTCATAGCTTTCCTCCTCTAGTATTTCTTCTGTCTCCCTCCTTCTGCGTGGAGCAAGTCCCTCACTCGTCTCTTCACGTTCTCCCCTAGGACGGAGAGCCTTTCTCTTTCGTCTTCTTTAGCCACTTTCTACCGACGACGAAGCCTTTGAGGCGTTCGAGTTTTCGCTGTCGCTTGGAGTCCTTCATTTTCTGGGGTCGTTTGACAGGCTCGCCCCAAATCTCTCGATGCACTTGTTATAGATGAAGTCACTGAAGGATTTCACTGATCCATCCTTCAGGCTTTTCTTGAGTTTTTGTTTAAGTTCATCATCCAGTCCTGGCGATAGACTTGGACACACTCGGAGCCTTGGTGTGACTCGGGTGTGATTCTGTTAGTGATTTGACATACTGAATTCTTAACCCAACTCTCAACATCTCGCAGATTAGGCTTCGCGGGTGTGTCTTTTACGATTTCTGTCTTATATTCAACGAAATAGCTTTTTCTTTTTTGTACTCATCTAGTCTAAATAAGTATTAATGGTTATAATAAATATGTTACATATTGAATTAATTGATGCACTAAATTAAGAACATTCACAAACCCAACCCATATGCAACTATGTTCTTATTGTTTGTCTGATTATTGTATCTGCCTATACATTAATCTTACATGCAAATACTTTTATCATATTAATATTTCACTAAAACTTTACTTATATCAAATGAATGGCTTACAATCCGACTTATTATTGTGTTGTAACAGACCGTAAATGCCGACTAACGATATTAACTAGACTCTAGTTACTAGGGCTTATTTTTTGGGGTAGGTCTTATTTTCGGAGAAACACAGTATATCGGAGCCAACCCCCTGATAGGAGTCCCTTCACGTGAATCAGACAGTCCTCAATGGCAGCTAGTTCGATTGTGGCTTGAAGTCCTGAGGCTTAAATTTGCATTTTTCTTTGGGATGTCGGCTCCTACTTATTTATTTGATTATAGTCTGTTGCATGACTAAGATGATTTGGACTCTGGATGTCGGCTCCCCCGGACTGTTCCTTTTACATTCGAACACGGCGTCACAACAATTATTTTTTTAGGGGATGCGAAAACATACTAAGTTTTTTAGGGGCGTGGGACACAGAAAATGTCGGGAACCCCTGAGCTACTGTACAGCATTTACAATAAAACTCGTTGTTTTTACTCGTTATATCAACATCAAAGCTTTCAAGTACTTCCCAATTGTGAAAAATCATTCAAACCAATTTATAGTGAATATAGGTGGTCTTCAGCTTTACATAACTACAATGAAGACAGGGACGTAATTCAAGCTGGGGCAAACCCTCACACAATATGAGATGACCTTTTTTTTTGTGTTTAGTCTAAAATCGTGTCCTTGCTCCCAAATTACATTCCCGATTGAAGAACTCAAAGCAGAATTTGAACATCTAAGTCAAGACTTTCACATTCATGGATCTTTATTTTCATATCTCATTAAACCTGGCATACTCAATTTGACAACTACCCAACTGGAACTTTTTAGTTTGATGGATATTAAATTAATAATGATTTTGAAAACAGATTGAATCTAGATATTCAGAGTTATTAAAAGGGTATATTATAAGAACTTTAAAATTTGTTGAATTAAGGAAGTCACTGTAAAACTAAAATTTATAAACATCCACCTCAGATTCTTTCATCTGTTTGAAGAAAGCAAATTTTCTCTCATATAAAAATAGTGTTACATTTTCTAATGAAGTTGCCTAAACTATGCAATTATAATTATGTAAATTCATAAAATTGAATAAAACTCAGTGACAAAGTATATTACTGATATTGAGCAATTGGTAATACCTTGCAAGGACAAAGCTCCTATTAAAAATAAAAAACTTAAGTTTATTTCTTTTAATGTGATTAACATGTTATGCTCTTTCATCATCTTTCCACAGCAATGTATAATAATAATGTTAATTACAATTTCGTAAAAAATAAAGAGACAGTCCGCTGATGGGTTGCCTGTTCAGGTAAAACAATTCAAAGCCGAACATCATGAAAAAGATTCATTCAGTTAAGTCAGTGATCACGAAAAATTCAGCTCGATATATTAGGAAACATCTGATCTAGGTTCCATATATTATTGAATTAGTGCGATAAGTACATTAGTAACATATTATCTGGTGAAATTGTGCGCAACAGCCATAAAAAACCAAAGTAAACCTTAACTTAAACACCAAAATGGACATCGATTTTAATTAAGGTAATTAAAAAATTGCATTAATTATAAAATTCTGATCAAAATTTTGCAGGGGTCACCAAACTTTTTTCACACTGGCTGGATAAAATGACAAGCAAGAGCCTCATAACCATAACCAAGTGCAATACTTACAAGCCAGAAAGAAAGCTTTGGAAAAAAATACAAAAAAACAAGTTTAACATTCTAAGTTAAGTTGGACAAGTGACGTGCAATGCATACAAAAAAACAACTAAGAGGTGTAAAAGTGACCACCCTATGAAAGCACAGGCAACACAAGAGCTCCCTAAGCAGAAGCATCACAAAGGTACAACAACACAACCGGAGTGTGCTTGTATCGCAAAACGTATCGAGAGAAGGCCCAACCTTGCCAACATCCCTGCTCCTTCAACAGACATCAAACTCCACTGCCAAACAGTAGGCAGCTCACCGGTATTCTCCAGGCTACTTCAACCCAACAAATTTAAGATCGCCAAGGCTGAGTTCGAGCACATGCTCCAGTTGGGAATCATCTGGACTATGGTCACATTTTAGCATATCCATTCGTATTCATGCTCTCCATCATTTTCTACAAATGCAAATACGACATCATCGACTTTATGACAATGCTTATGAAACCATGTTAAGCAACTGTCACATATTATCCTAGCTTCTCCCTCAGGTTTATTTATGTAATTCAATCTGCTGTTTCCAACCAACTCCAAACAAATAAGTAGTTGTGGTCTCCTGGAGCTTCTTCTTCAGAACTGTATGCAGAAATAGAAATGTTCTCTTTCACAAATGGATTGACAATTTTCTGTCTCAGACTTTCCTGCAAATATATAACTTTTGTTGGATCACTGCCTGAGCAAAGGGTATATGCAAAAGCGATCATTTCCCATCTCTGTTGTTGCACTTTCTTTCTAACAACACTCAGCACCTAGCCGTGCAGGGAAGAACCTCAGTGCATGGTCATTTAAGGTGCAGTTGAGGCTGTCTTAAATGTTGATAGTTACATTCTGCCCCAAAATGGATATGATTATCCAGTGGTTTCTATTTACATTAAATAAGTGAACAAGATTTGTTGCAGGGGAGGCAGTGGGTCAATCAAGAGCTCGGTGCTGGTGTTAGCGAGATGAACAGAGGCAACACGGAGTCTCTACAGGGAATGAGCATAACGGCTTTGAATTTGGAAGGGTTCAGCCACAGCTGGTTTACCAGATGTCAGCCTTTTGTAGGTCTGCCATGGTGTTGGTTGACGAGACGGGTACATAGATGCTGGTGTCATCAGCATAGAGATGGTAGTACCCAAAGTCAGATATCAAATCACCGATTGGGGAGGTGTAAGGAAGTAGTGAAGAGGATAGGTCCAAGAACTGACTCTCGAGGTACGACTTCAGCCACAGACAGCATTCCATGTCAAGTCTACAAGTCCTTTCTGATTTTTCATAAATTTGTTTCTTGCTATTACAACTGGGGAGAGGATTCGTTATGATATTTGAGGAAACAATCTCTTAGCAGATGGGTGATTCAAAATGGCTGAGGTCCTTTCACTCTGAGCATAGTCCTAATTTAAAATTTATGAACTTAGATAATGGATAACAAAAATGTTATGATTACCTTATCTTCAACGTAAGTTAGATCAAAACTTGAAAAGCTTTCTTCCAATCTGCAGGAGCCTTATGATGTTACTGATATCTGAATGTTAAATGAAACCTTCAAATTATGTCAACTGAAATGTATAAAATTCGTTCTTCCAGTGGTAATGCTGACATTGCACTTTCCTTGGCCATTTAAAATTTTAATAATAATAATTAATAATAATTTCTAATTCTTAATGCAGTAATTAAAATATTCGATAATCAACTGTTCTATTATTTCTATAAATTTCGTAATGATGTACTAAATTATCAAATAGTTAGTAATTTTATTAATTATAATTAAATGAATATGGCTTTTATGATTTTACAACAATGACTCAGGTGAAGACTTAGAAACTTCTTTAGAGTCTTCCTGTAACAAAAGTGATGCGGGTGGTAATGATTGCAGCAACAATGCTGAGGATGACTATAGCAGTGATTTTGACAGCAGTGATATTAACATTAATGTGTCACGACTGATAATGTGCATTCTTTATATAATTAAATGCTGGTGACAAACCCAGTTGAACTTCAAATTTACTGCAATTTTAGCTTGAACAAACCATTCAGGAGACATGCTTGATTTATCCAACATGCCTAACTATGCTTTTGGTACTTGGTTGATTGAGAATGCTGCTTCCTGTTATGTTCATTTGCAATCCTTTATAATTTTGTTGACATCCAATAATTCATTTACAGAAAACAAACTGCAATTAAAGTAACTGATGTTGAGTTTAAACTATGTGTGATTTAATATGATATATGTATCTATGTTTTGTTGTCTGGGGATGCTTAGCTAGTTCTAAACTGTTTTGATTGCCGCTGTCGTGTAGTTCGTCGAGTCGAGTTCTTACGTAGTTTCTTAGTCGTTTCTTAGATGTTTATTTAGTTTAAATAAACTACATTAACCTTCTGATACAACTTTGTATTTATTCCATCATCAGACATTAGTTATGACAAACTCAACAACTGACATATAAATAACCTTCAAAAATCACCAACCACAGTCTCCACATTAGAATCCTTCTATAATTATGACATACATAATACGAAAACATGAAAAAATTTAAGGTATAAAACACATTTAGATTTTTACTTAGTCAAAAACTACAATAACGAAACACATTAATTCAGTGATGATTCGTACCGTTAAAAAAATGCTTCCTGCCAACTTTCTTCGTTGGAATTTTCTCAGAGGTCATAACTCATTATACTCAATTAAATAAATGAAAAAACCTCTACTGCAAACAATTTTATCGGAGACAAGAATGTACTTTCCATCAACCAAAGATCACCTAACTGCAACGTAAAACTAACATAGGTTAATTAACAAGCACGAGATAGAGTCCGGAGACAAGCGTCGAGAGCCCATCGAGACAAGAGCCGATGCGGCCAAGCGGAAACGAGGAATGAGTCAAAACCAAGCGAAGTAGGAGACGAACGACGCGAGCTGATGAGAGTCTTTATTTATTTATTTGATTATAGTCCTTTGCATAACTGAGATGATTTGGACGGCTGATGAGAGTCTCTTTCTGGTTGCTTAAATAGACTTTCGCTAGGACTTGAAATAAAAGAGTCCACTGCTATGCGCTGAGTCATTGTCGCTGTCCTGCACGCTTGTAGCCTGGAGAAGTTGTGGGGCGAAATTCAGTGTCTGCACTCCACTCCTTGTCTTGCACGCCTGGAGCTTGTGTGTGATGGTGCAAGTAGGACGAAGTTCAGTGTCCAACAGTGCAAAGCCAATGTTCCCAAAAATAAAAATCAACTTCATAATCACCTGCCGCGTTATGAATTAAATTCATAGTGTTTTCTTTCCTCAGCAATACTTTTCAAGAAAAGTAAGATTTAAGTTTAACTAAGCCCGTAGCCAGAGAATGACTTTGGGGTGTTCATTTTTTATTTTTCATAATCAAACTCAAAATCAAATGATGATGATAATAACAATAACAACAACAATAATAATAACAACAATAATAATAACAACAACAATAATAATAATAATAATAATAATAATAATAATAACAAAAATAATAATAATAATAACAACAATAATAATAATAATAATAATAACAACAACAATAATAATAATAATAATAACAATAATAATAACAACAATAATAATAATAATAATAATAATAATAATAATAATAACAATAATAATAATAATAATAATATAATAATAATAATAATAATAATAATAATAATAATAATAATAATAATAATAATAATAATAATAATAATAATAACAACAATAATAATAATAATAATAATAACAACAACAATAATAATAATAATAATAACAATAATAATAACAACAATAATAATAATAATAATAATAATAATAATAATAATAATAATAATAATAATAATAATATAATAATAATAATAATAATAATAATAATAATAATAATAATATAATAATAATAATAATAATAATAATAATAATAACAACAATAACAATAACAATACTAATTATTGTCATTAATAATAATAATAAAGATGGCTTTAAGATTTTATAAATCAATAAAATTTACAATTAAATTCCTTTTTTAATATTTTGGGGGCTCTACATACGGGCCTGATTGTTAATATGTTTGTATAGTGTTATTAGTTATTCAACATCCTTTCACCGAACTGAGAAGTTTTGAATTCTGGTATTTTGTAAAAAAAAATTGAACTCCTGAAGTCCCCCCCCCCTGAATTATATTGTCTGAAAGACTTACCTGTAACGACAATTACGACAAAAAAGGTCGAGTCAACTATTATTTATTTTTATAACCGAACATCAACTCGTTATTCATGCAAAGCTGGTTTCAAGTTGTTTTAACTTTTTCCAAGGGGAAAACCCCCCATATAACTTGAAGAGATGACCTTTTTTTTTGCTTCTAACCAAAATTCAGTGAGGGCAAACGCTCTCAAAACATGAAGAGAACCTTTTTTACGTCTAGTCTAAAGACAGGGGGCCACTTCCCTCCCTGCCCCCTTCCCCCAAATTACATTCTTGCTTCCTGATGGCTAAAACAAAACTAACTCGGCTTGATATCTCTTTATACGCTTGCAGATTTTGATCGAGGGAAGCGATAAAGTGATCAATAACAGGTAAAATAACTTTCTGTTAAGTATTTTTCAGAAAGGCTGAGTTGTACTTCATCTGGCTATAATCTACTGGGTTCCCTGACTTTTGCTCAAATGGTGATAGCTCATATGGCGGTTGCTTACATGACAGTTGCGCACATAGACTATTGCTTATATTGGTGGGAAGCCCCGGGACCATTGCTCCCTCCTTTTTAATCCGGCCTTGGTTCGGAATAGAGTTTGTTGATATTGAAGTTGAGTTTTTTGCTTCTGCCATAGTAGTCAATTGTAAATAAAGCTGATTTTTAGGAAAATCCTCTGAAGATTGAAACCACAACATTTAAAACTAGTGAGTTTTATATTTAGCTTACAACAACGTTTCAAGTTTAAGCATTCTTTTATTGATTTCTAGTTTTTAATTTGTTTTAAGAAAGTTACTATAACTCCAACACGACATTTATTTCCTTGCAAAACACTTTAAATTATCTTATTGACTAAAACTTGGCTTTTTATACTGCATCGATTCGAAAAAATAACAGCAAGGACAGGATTGTTTAAAAGTAAAATTAACTTATGAGGATCTTGTTTTATAATGAAAACTACACTTGACACGAATTGGAACTAAAATAGAAATTTTCTAGACAGAACAAACAAAACGCTAACTCTGCTACATACCGTATACATTCATTCTAAGAAATTAACTAAGAAAATTGTCTAGATCAAACTTGTTCTTACAAAAATACTTATTCACGACAGGGTAAAAGCCAATTGGTTGGTTATTTGAGCATTCGTGACAAGCGATATCGGGAATTGAATGAAACTAAATTTGGAATCGACCTAATTTAGAGTTGCAGCGTTTCAAACCGTTCGGTTATTGTGGGCGTCAAGTGTTTCCGTAAACAAGATAATAAATACGAAATGACCGATCGTGTGCAACGATGATATGTCGGGTTGGCAGAACAGAAATTGACTTGAAACAGGTGATGCTCTGAAATTTCTACGGCTTGGGAGAAAATACGCTCCTTCTTTTGCCAAGTCAAATGCAAGCGGAAAACTTTCAAATTTCGAAAATAACTTGAAAAATACTTGTGGAATAATTCTAAATTAGAATTACGTCAAACGAGAAGATTTAGGTTAGTTTCGACTGATGGGTCCAATGTTCCTGAGACAAATCTTCAACCTTCTCCATTGTGTTCTGCGTGGAAGTTCGACCTGAACACGAGTTGATTTCAATCACAAGTTCCAACTTATTGAAGTCATCGTTGCGAGTTACCTCCGCTAATACCGGATTCCTGCCAAATATCTAGGAGACACTTTAGGAGTTCTGCCTGTTTGTCGAAGTCCATGTTAACTTTGCTGTCGTCGAGAGCAGGACAGATAAGTGCAGGTCCCAAGCAGAAGCCCAGTTGTTGAGTCGTCATTTTGTTTATTTCCGACTTCATTGCTACTCTCTTCAGGTGATCCAGCATGAACGCCAATGTATCCTAAAATATAAACAGAAAGGTTTAATGTCTCTGGCGAAAAATGAGCACTGAAATCTTATAGAATGACCATGGAAAATGTAATAAATGTTCTCAAGAACCTGATTGACCCTTGGCAGGCATTCCAATATCCCCAGCATCAGCTGTGTGTTTCCTTCGAAGTCTCCGGGCATCTGAACACTGAGAGCATCCAGGAGCATTTCGTACAAAGAGTTTGAACAAAGAGGTTCCGGAAGTTCTTTGAAGTAATCTCTAAGCACACCTGCAATTTTCATTTCGCGGTCATTTTTTCTAATGGCCGACGATCATTCTTCAAGTGGCATTTTTAAGTGGAGGATGTTCAATGAATGCTCGTTACGCCATTTTATGCCATGTTATGCACAAATGAAGCATTCAAAGAAGAGTTTCTTTAACAATCAATGTTACTCCGGAATGGAAGCATTTCAAGTTTATTTGAGAGACATTTTGGAAGTTGAACACAAAATTATTAGTTTTTGGCCGGAAAGAATTTAAAAAGCAGAAAACAGTCAATTTGCGAAAAGTTCCAATGAACGACATCAATTCGTTATCATTTCCTATTTTAACGAGCAAATTATGTTATCCTATTCACTTCCTTCATCGAAGCACATTCTCTTCTTGGCCAACATTGAAAATGGTTTATTTTATTTATGAGCAAAAATATATTTTTAAAAATGACATTTCATGATGCGTGAGAGGAGATGGTTGCGTGGCAGGATTAAGGAGGGCGTGATTGCCAAGGTTTGCAAACATCTGACGGAGATGCGAGTTACTTCGTAGAATGAATTCAGTTTCAAAACTATTTTGTTTGTTATTTGTTCGAAGATTTGGATGTAAAGTTTGTTGCAAATTGTAAAGTGACTGGCTTTACAAAAAACACTAGAATTACTCTTGAATATGCTGTGAAGAAGCATATTCTCCATTGCAAGAGTTTTCAACATTTTTATAACTCAGACTTGCCTTGGCCAAGACCCAGCTGCCGCAAGAAATCAATAGGACAGCTAGCCATAAAAATATTCGAATCATTTTGTGATGGCGCTGCCTCAAAATCATTCGCTTGTAATCAATAATAATTTATTCAATTAGTTTTAATCACTTTCTTACAATAAGTGAGATTATAATAATAATCATCATAGTAATTGTCACAATCAGCATCATCATCATAATCATCATAATTTTAATTTGATAAATTCAGATGGTTACGGTTCATGGATTATAATGCCCATGGTTTTGAATCAATTTATACTCGATTGTAAGTATTTATTCGAGTGGGTTTATAATGGAAGTAGTGAATGTCATGAATTTAATTAATTAATAAGCTGAACATTTGAAAAGAAGAGGTCAAGTGATCAAGAGAGGAGATTTGAGATGCAGTTTCTCATTTATATTTGGAAATTATTAATCCAATTAGAACGTGACTCACTTGTCAGGACATTCACATCAGACACTCCATCCCCAGAGAGATCCACCAAGCGAACATTTTTCTCAAACTCTTCCTTCAGTTGTTGCTTTCGTCTGGTAGAACCACTCAATCTGTACAGTCCCAGTTGTCCGACTCCCCTTCGTTCGATCTCCCTCACACACCTTTGAACCAACAGGGGAACGTTGGACCCAGATCTCTCCCTCTGAACGATCTCTTTCAGATCGACTCCAAAGACGTTCGTTTTGCTCGACTGTGAACGAGAAAATGTGGCCGAAACATTTGTGAATGAAATTTCAACATAAAGAGTTCCTTTCGGATCGAGTTTTATCGCAAGTTTTATAACTTTGGGGTTGCTAGATTGCTGGTTATTGCTCTCGTTGGGATCAGCTTGAGAGGCAAGCACTTGTGCCACAGGTGCAGCGGCTGTGAAACAAAGTTGATGTCTCGTGTCAGGGTCCCAACTGTAGACGAGAAATTGAACTTTTTGAAGCCGGACGACGTCAATATCAAATTGTTCGTCCCAATCGAAGTTCAGGGCACCCGTCCTCACCATGGTTCGTGCTACAGGCATGGAGTCGATCTCCACCACACAATACAAATCACGGAGTGCAGTTTTAGTCGACTTGAGTCCATGGCCGCAGAGGATGTTGATTTTTAAACTGCCAGTCATAGGCACACACGCATCTGATGCTTCTGATGGGCAGTTGACAAACTGTTCCGTCTGAATCTTTATTGGAATTCGTGAAAGTTGGTTGCCTCTGCTCTTGGAAGCCGTGTTTGCGCTCTTTGAAGATGAATGTGAGATTGAGCCAGAAGTTGGAGCGTTGGTTGCTGAGGTAGTCGGAATGGAAGCGGTGTGCACTTTCGCCTTTTGTGGCTGAGGTAGATTTGAACGGTGCCTCATTGTGGCCGATTGTCTCGATGATTTTGAAAATGGAACGTCAGACGAGATCCAACTTCCAAGCCTGTTGTCCAGTTTTTGAGGATAAGAAAAGTCTGATGGGCCCTCCATCTGATAGGTTTTGTAATCTATCAAGGAATCGGTACTAAGTTTGCGAGTTAAGCGATAATTGGTCAATGGCTGATGGGACATGCCATACTGATTGACAGCATTGGGTATGGTTTCGTTGTTGTATTGAAGAAGTTGTCTGTTCAGCCAGAGATTGTAATCATCTTGAGGCATAGGCATGCTAATAGATGAGGCCTGTTGGTAGGGATTTCCAATCAGCTTTTGCGCCGCAGGATTAAACTGTGTGTCCCCGTACAGGCCTAATGTGCTCAGATCAGCAAAGGACCCTGCGAAAATGGTCGTAATTTGTAATGATTAATTAGTTGAAAGAATTACATTTTATTCACCAGATGTTCTCTTCCTGAGAAGACTTGAAGCCCGTGAAAGAGTCATACTCTTAAGCATGGCTTGATTTCGCTCCATTTCACTAGAAACTCCGCCCATCTGAAAGTAAATCGGCGTCAATGTTGAAGTCATTATTTTCAGAGAGCATTTTCTAAAAATATTTTTACTTGATTAGTGAAATTTCTGTATCTGTTCTTGGACTTTTGGTATCGTGGCGTGGCTTCGGAATCAGAGTTATACTGATCGATCTGGCAGACTCTGCCGTTTGGCATGACTCGAGTGGATTGAGGAATTCTCGTTGAAGCCACCAGCGACGTTCTATCTAAGGTTGGATCCATCATGCGCCCAGAATCGCTAACGATGACTCTGCCGTCCATCCAGTCGTGTCCTCGGTAGAGAGAGGTCCTATCCATCGTGCAGTACATCTGGTCAGAAGGAGTTCGACGATGCTGTCCGAACTGCGTGACCATCTGCTGCGAAAATATCTCACCTTCCTGGGGGTAGTCGGGGTGCGCCTGTTGGATGCGTGTAGGAGAATATGCAGACAGTTGTTGAGGGAAATGAAGATTACTTGAAGCTTCTATCGCCAGCTGCCTCGGAGAGAGGCTTTGCATGGGAGCAGAACTCATTTGAGTAACGTTGTACCTCGGGTTGGTATTGTAGGCTTCTTGAACGTCGCCACAACTTAACATCATCTGCTTATCGGGCTGTCTCGAGTATAAGTCGCTGGTGAGAAGCCTCTCTTGTGCTCGTTCATCAACGGACATGTCCGAGTAGGAGGAGGAGTTGAAGCCGCTCTTGAGGACCACAACGGGTTGTCTGCCCTCTCGTTCTGCCTGCTCTCTCGGTGAGATGACTTCGGCATGTTCGACTTGATTGCAGGATTTATAATTCCTGCTGACTCTGATGGTCAGCACTAACCTTCTTGCTATCGACATGAGGATGACCACGTCGTCAAGACTCATGCGCTGGACGTCAATTGAATTGACGTTCAGTATCTCATCATTGACTCTCAGCAAATTGTTCTTGGCAACAACACTTCCCTGGGCAATCCTCGATACAAACACACCACTCCATCGATCGACTCCATTACCTTCGCGGATGTAGAAACCCAGTGTCTGGCCTGGTTGCTTGATGATTTCAACAGTTTGGACTTGATCATCCATGTCAACACGATAGTACTGACCAAAAGGGGGAAATGTTCATAAAAATAACAACAACTTTCGACTCATATCATCTCTCTAAAAGCGACGTAAAGGTTCGTCGAGCCAACGAGAAAACAGTAAATATATCCTTTTAGACGTCCATCGCCAACGTTGTAAAACAGAATTCAGTTTTGAATGCTTTACGTTCTCAAATAGATATAGCAGTCTTTTAACTAGCAAAAACAATGACGACTGGCGCTTCCAGAGCTGACGGACATTAGTCATCGAGTTGTTGCCATCTTCGTGGTCGTCATCATTTCCGCTCACTCGCATCAGTGGGCCATGCTGTCAACAACATGATAAACATGCGCAGATCCGGCTGGCTTCAAGTCCAGCATGCATCAACGCAGCTACTCGAGTCACAACAGCCAAGCAACAAATGCAACGATGCCGCTTCGAGACATGGGTTGTCCCACACCGCAAGCATCCTTCCATACGGAGCATTTATCTCTCTTCAGACAACCGGCGTGGTTGTTGTGGCTTTGGTCGACATTAGAACACATTGAGGCATCATCCCTACATCTTTGGTTAACTGATAAAACTCTACTTTATAAAATATCTTTATTTCTTTTTTTTACCAATCCCTAACTTGAAGAGAAATTAGAATTCCACGAGGGGAATAGGTTACCAGCAATTGATTGAACTCTAGACCAATGAGGTATTGTCACCAGATTTAAGCAAATCTCACCAAAAAGCCTTCCTCACGAAAAGATTAGCAATAAGTAACCACAGCAGCTGCTAAAACGACGCAGGAGGATTAGAAATAGCAAGTACCAATGTTAGCTCAAAGTTGTCTACAGTTTTAAGATATTTACTAACAATTAACTGTAAAATAATGTTAAATAACAATTTATTTTTGGAAACCAACTTTTATCATATTGACCTGAAATTAAATAATCCAATCTTTTTATAGTTTATGGAAAATTCCATCACAAAGTTCATCGTCTCCTTGAATGACACAACCACTGCTCGACATCCCTCCACACTCAGTCTGAGCCAAATCAGGCTTGTCCTCGATATCCAGTGTTGTTAATTCCTCAGTCAGTTTCGTTACCATCTCCCTGTACTTCTCTCTAGCAGATTCAGTCAACTCCTTCAATTGCTGGAAGTACGTCTGCAATAAAGCAACAAAATGAAATGTTTAATTTCAACAGTTAGTAAATATTCAGTCTTTGTCAATTTAATAATTAAACGACAGGTAACTCGAAAATTTAAAAATTTGTCGTCATCAAAAATAACTTCTCCAATTAATCAACAATATATTCCCCCATTCAAATTGATTCAAATGATTCATTTAAATCTCACTATGCTCGTAAGAACCTGCGAGAACAAATCAAGAAGTACCTCGGCTCCGTCGTAATTCAGAATTCCAACCACGCTGACGGGAACCTTCTTGAGGCAAGTGAATCCAAGTTGTTTCCTGCTCAGAGCGAAGATGAATGGAACATTGTTAACTTGACACCCCGTTATTATCTTCTCAATCTTTTCCTCCAAGCCTCCTAATTAACGACGACGTAAATGGATCGACTGCAATTGAAGATTGAAATGAAGTGCAAATTTACCTTCCGACTGAACCTTCTCTACGTTCGGTGAAATGATGACGCATTTTATTTTTTTTACTCCAAGGAACTTAAGCACTTCCCTCAAACCGAACACCAATCTCCTCCTCGTGCGTGCCTAATCACACAAAATCGGTTATTAAGTCATTTAAATTTCAAAATGAATTCGAAGAAATGTATCCACCTTAACAGGATCTTTGTGAAACTGGTTGTCCTGGAATCTCACAAGTTCTTTGAGGAATACTGTGCAACATTCATTTATCTCTTTGTTTACGACCTGATTGCAGTACCTGTCAACGTGTATTCTATGCCATTTCAACAACTACCAATACTCATGATCTCTGTCCACAAAACAAGCATGAAAGCAGTTAATTACTCTCTGAATCTCCTGCTGTGGAGAGAAGTCAAAACTCTTGGATCAACATCCTGCAGATGTTCAAGAATGGAAGAGTGTGAAGGAAATTCAATCTTTGGGACATCATCTAAGTTGACAACCAATCACATCAAGGTGCATAATTTTGGAAATGAAAATGCATAAGCAGTTCTTCTGACCTTCAACGACAAGTGGGAGGTCATATTCTATATTTAACCTCTCCAAGGATCTGGTTTCCAAAAGTCCTAAGCTCTGCAAAAACTTTGACCTTCTCAGCATGCGATCTTTTAAGATCACCTGTTACATCAAGAAATGTGTTCATCATTTGGTTAATAAAAATAAATAGGTCATAAATTATTCATGTATTCTACAAAATTGTGCAATTGTTAACAGTTATATCAGAAAATGGGTAAAATGCTTTTAGAAAATATTAAATTATTAATAAAAATTGTAATAATTAAGGCAATAGTATGTATAGCATTATGGCAATAATGATGCGAGTGGGTTGTCACCTTCCTCAACTTGGTAGGCTTCTTTTCCTTAGGTTTCTCTCTTTCCTTCCCTCTTTTAGCAACTGCCGTTGAATCAAGGAAATTTGGACCCTTCTTGATAGTCTGGCGATAACAACACGATTAATAGCAAAAAGTAATCAGCTATCAGAAAATTATAAGGTTTAGAAGACATCACAAAGATTACAAAGATAAAATGATAAGTCAAAAAATAATGTACATCATTTTTCAAAAATTAATTTGTTTATGAACTGTTTAATAAATTCAAAACAATTAAAATCAACAAATTCTAATCAGAAACTTCAAGATAATCCTCAAATAATGAAATTGATTTTTATACAAAGGTTGTTAAAACTAATAATAAATAATTAAAGAAACCTCAGCTTTGTGAGATTTTGAAATGGTATCCAATCTCCTCTCTTTTGACTTCTTTGACTAAAAATTAGTGAAAAACTAAACATGAAACCTTATTTACCATAGTAAATATATATATAAACCTAATGAAGAACATACCATGGAAATCATGTCAAAAATATTCAATGTTATCGGTTTGTCAGAAAGTTTGACAGGCTTGGCAGTTTGCTGTTGGTTTCTTATTCTTGGGGAATCGGACGAATGCGCCCTCTTGGATTTTCCTGATTGCTTCTCTGAAATAGATGTTTTTTTATGAAAATCACAAATTATTAGGCCTACTATTATTAAATTCAATATTATTTATTAGACACACTATTATCAAAAATATGATTAGTTGTTGCATAATAAGTAAATTCTACAAACCTTTCTTTTTCTTGGCAGATTCCTAAAAATAAAAACAATAATATAATAGTGGGTTAGTCAGAAATTCATTGTGTAATCAGGATCATCTACCTGAAATTCTTTGGCAATATCCTCCAACTTTTCATTCCTCTGCAGAATTTTTATCTTCTGAGGTTTATTTGAAAGACTTTTAGTACTAGAATCATGTGGAACATTTGCTTCCTTTATTTTCCTTCCTTCATTCTTCTGAGATGTTTGTATAGGTTTCACCTAGAAAATATGAATTCAAGTAGATTGCTTACATAAACCAATAGGAATATTACTTTGCCAGATTTGCCATTCTCAGAGATCTTTCCTTTAGCAAGTGTTTTTGTTGGGGTTTCATGTCTCGAAGTACTTGGTGCTAATTCGCCACATGCTGCCAAGCATCCCCTACTAACGACTTCCGACCAGCTTCTCGTTGATTTCATTGATTCTTTTATTGTTTCTGCTTCAAATGTTATAAAAAAAAATAACTGATATTGTTAAACTAAACTGAAACATCAAGGGCTGGAAACTTTGTAAACTTGGATGAGAAGAACTGGCCTCAATTTCATCATCATGTGGTTCTGTTAAATTCAATGTTTCTTCTCCACTCAATTCTGAAACTTTATTCTTTTTTGCTTTTCTTTTCTTTGATGACTAATTTTAAATAATTACGTACGTAAGAAAGTTTTATTTTGTTTACTGGATAAAGCTGGCAAAACATCTTAAATTTTTAAATCAACTAACACTTAAAAAAAATGTTAATTAATTCTTATTACATGAATTAATATTACAAATTCTCATTCTCTTTTACAAATATTCTACTTCTACCCGAGAAACATCAGGTAAAACATCTAGTCTTTATATAATTATGCATGTAAAAAAGTAATTTCATAAAAGAATGTGATACCTTCGAAATGATGACCCTGCCTTCCTGCAAATTCCTAATTTCTCCACCATCATGTTTAATTTTTTCCTTATTTGTCTCACAAGTCTGATACTCTTGAGGTGTCTTCAAAACCGTTTTGCCTTTTATGAAACGTTGTTGAACACCATGATGAGGTGTTTGCAAGGTATGAAACTGAGTGACTTGATCATCATTCGGGTAGAAATTATTAAACAAGGGAACAACGTATGGCTGGTTGACGTGAAAGCTTTGACACAAAGTCATATCATACCAATTCCGCGCATAATTTGTATGTCCAAAGTAGCTAAAATACAATAAAAGTCAAATTCATGAACTGGCGCTTCGGCATTTATTTGCAATCACTAACTTATAACTTTCCGCAGATCTATTACCAAGTGGAAATTTATTTTGTTTGTTTTCTTTAGAAGGTACAAAACATTGGGCATCGGCGGATAAATTAGACTTGGACATGTCTGAAAATGCCAAACTATTTTAGATATAAATAACTTTTCTAGAGTTATGAATATAAATCCTTAAAGAATCAATAGGACGAACCTTTCGACTAATTCGCAAAATTTTTATTTAAAAATAACAAAGCGAAAGGGAAACTTATACATAAAATAATACCTAATATCAAAAATAAAAAATAAGCTTATGTACTCTTAAAGCATTACTGCCGTTGTCAACAATTACAGAAAATAATAATCAATTTAAAAAAATTAACATGTATTTCTATTTGATACATTATCCTAATATAGGTAATGCAGTTCACCTTATTATTATTATTACTAATAAAATTAAAAACTGTAAATTTAAAAATACGTTTATATTTGTCCATTGTTAAGATTGTTATCATCTGTTTAAGACCAAAGACACATTGTCATTAAACTCTTAAGTGTTATGAGATCGTTTTCTTTTATTTGCTTTGCTTTCATTCTGGTTGGAAATGGGCGCGGGCGACCGGTCTCTATCTGTGGAAACAAGTGGTGCTTGCATGAGCAGTCTTTTATTTGAACAAGTTAAGTCTAATTCAGATTCGGTTGGTAACACCCCTCATATTAGAAAGAATATTTTGCAGTAGAATCGTTAAACGTCTAAATTCACACCATTTGCTGATTGATTTGGCTTTTACCATAATTTTAAGTTAGCTAGCTCATTCTAAGAAAAGGCGAATTACGTTGTTGCCTGCAGGAAGGCTTTCTTATTGGTCACATTAAAAGTGTTGTTTCGGATGCCATCAGTGATCAATCAACGAATGATGTGTATCAAAGAACTATATTTGGTAAGTAGATTATAACGTTTGGCCTTTGAGATAGTCTTAAATAGGTTTACTCAAACTTTCAAAGAAATCACGAAAATTGTTCCCTGTCATGAATCTGCTTTATGGTACGATAGAAAGTGTTGTCTTAGAGTTGATGAACTAAAAGACATCCTGAGGAGCACCACTCTCATTAATGAGGTTTGAAATTATGAATGTAATCTTTTTTGTAATGCCATTGATGGTCAAGTAGTCATATTATTAAGGAAATTCTTGGGTGGTACAAATCAAGGAGGGAGTCATCCCTTATGGTCTCTCTCAAAGAAAGGCAACTGACATTACAACTCCAAAAGCACTTTTCTTCTACTTCATACATATTCCTTCTGTTGACTAGCTGCAATGCCTTATCTGAAGATAGATCTATTCATTGTCTCCATACTTATGACCACCAAATTTTTATTCATAATCAGAATAGGTGAGTTTAGAATGACTTTGACTTGAAGGTCATCATTAAACATTGAATTGATGTTGTTTGTTTGCACTTCTAATATGTTAATAACTTGAATATTAAGTGTACCTACAAAGTGCAAACATGGGCTAAGAACATGACATGTGAATACTTTTACTATGTCTCACAGGAAAAATGTATCATGCATAAGATATTACTTTTTCTAAGCATCATCTAAAGTTGAACAGTCATTAATGAACTAGTTCCCATTAACCATTCATATTGTTTTTGAATAATCACGAAATATTTTGTAAAAGTCTTGACAATGTTATTCCCTTTAGTTTATTTACATTTATATTAATAAATTATTCACATAAATTACAATGTGAGTTGTGTTTAGGATATTTATTTCTCCTCCTATCAATGTCACCAACCTAGGAGACTGTCCAGAGCCAGAATATAGAATGACCTCAAATATCTCATTTCCTCAAGACATTTTTTCCAAGTAAGCAAGTTAATTATGAAACAAATTGGGGTCTTATGTAATTCCACCAAATATACTTTTTAAAAGTATGTTTAAATGCTATGTAAGTTTTTTAAATTATAATTACAATTTTGAAATGTGACATCTAGCACAGTGTTACTTCAATATATTGTTTTGTTGAATTTGCACATTTACAACAAATTTTGGATGGATTTTAATTGAGAAATGGGAGTTTCTAGAAAAATATGAAAAAACTGTTTCTCTAATGCTAAAATGATGGGATTTCTCAGACACTTGTTTTGTCTTCCTTAGTTAAAACATCTGTTGTGTAGAGAACTTTAGTTTAGTTCTAATTCTTTCCAAGAAATCTTCATTGATTTATAAATATCAGAATGTTATGATACAAGAAAGTAAGATCTCTACTGCATTTCATTGGCGATGCTATAGTTCCAGCATTATTTGACTGGATATTGAATGGTATAGAATCTATTTTTAATTTGTTGGACTTAATTTTTTTGAGCTTGTAAACTGGTCTGAGGCATTTTGTTAATTTGGATCAATTAGTGTTTTTGGACTGTGGAAAACATGTTCTTATTTGCATTTATATTAACAATGGATAGTTTTATTTATATAGCATGAAGCAAGCTGTTAATGCCCCAATCAATGCAGTTAACTCTACATTTGACCAGTTGTACTTTAGGTCTGAGGTAACATTGTCAATATATGTGCTCTATTTTATCTTCATTGTAATTGCTTGTGTTTATTTATGTTAAGGAGCTTAAAAAGCTACTGATAGAGAGTGAAGAAAAATTGGCTCATGAAGCAAAAAAGTTAATTGATCTTAAAAATGAACTAAGTCTGCTCAGAGGTTTGTGATTATGTTACTAAAAGCAATGATTGATAGTTGAACATATTTAATATTTAGATCTTTCAAGTTCACACCGAATGCATCATCAAGTATCTAATGAGGTCAGAAACGATAATCTCATAGATTTGAGCATGGACTCTCTGATTTGCCCTCCTCAACCCCAGAAAGCACTCCAAAATCCAGAATCAGATGAGCTACCCACTCATTGTCTTCTCACTTCTCCAATTCCTGATCACCTCAATCTCGAGAGGTCCATTATTGTGCCTAACTCGCCAATTGAATCATCAATTTAATTTTATGTCAAGCTTTGAGGGACATGTTGATTCATTTTCGTGCCATATAAAACTATGAATGATGCTTCCACTTGTTAATGGATCTTCTGGCATATTACTGTGTTCAGGTGTATTTCCATTGTTAAATTAATGACAGGGTAGTGCTTATAATGTTTTGGAGATGATTGAAGCTTGTCATGGAGGTAATGTGCTGATGATAAAAAGCTTTCTTCATTTGAAATAAATATGGTTTAAGCTTGGCTACTTAGTGATTAAAATGCACTATTGGAAATTGAAATGAAAGCTTCATGGTTGGTATGAATGACCTTGGGTGTTGCAGGTGAAAAAAATGGAATGGTAGACATCAGATTGCTAGTGTTGGGTTTTAAAGCCAAGATCTTGGCTTTTTTGAGAAATTTTGACCCAATCAGGGTTTCTAGGTTTGCTCTTTGGAAATCTAGGTTTTTTGGAAGATATAATGTTTGGGTACAAATAATATTCTGTAAGGTTCTTTGTCTCTTCGATAAAAAAAACCTGCATCGCTACTGGCTTCCTTCTTTTCCACCATCTCTGAAAACGCTTACTACTTGATTTTTGAACGAAGGGCGATGACGCAGTTGCTGGCAGTGTTGATCCACCTCGTAAGAATGCTGAGATGTGAAACTATCAGTCATTTAATGATAACTGGTTGACAGACATTGAACTAAACGATTGGATACAGGCACATGGTTCGTTTGATACATTAAAGTGGGCACAACAAGGTTGGGAATCCCTGCTCTAAAACATGACAGGGATATGTTGGACAGAGAATTTCGAATATTAATAGATGAAAGTGTAAGAACCAGAAACATGGACCTTTTGGTCCAGACAAACAGCCTGAGGAAAGATGGCGAGGCAAAAGCGGTAGAAATTGCTTCTTTAGAGAAAGACTTACAAAGTTGATTTTTTGTTTAAACAAATTGATTTTATGAACTTTCATGTGCTACTATCTTGTATTATACTTTTACATTGAATAATTAAAATATAAATACCGTTATTTTTGTTGTACTACAAAATGGAGTAGAAGGTTCTAAAAAAGTCATAAATTTTGGTTTTCAAGTTCCTGTATAAACCATGCAGGCAGCTTTTGAATGAAATATAAAGTTTGTTCGTGTTTATTGAATAACACTAATAAATCAGGTTTGCTGGCTCACAAGCAGACGCCGAAACAAATGTAAAACATGAAAGCCCAATGTATAGTTTCGGATAATGGCCAGTTTTGTACAACTTGTGACGAGCTCTTAATTCAAGATAAAGTAAGTCAAGCTGAGCTAGTGTTGGCGACTTTTATGGCTGAACACAATACTACGTTTTCGCGACACTGACACTGTTGAATTTTTAAAATAAAATAAATTATGTTTGACTGGTTTCATTAGTAATTTGATCATTATTTAATTTGGAACCCATGGCTATGTATAATAACATGAATCGTTATTAAAATTGATAATAATTGACAACAAAACCTGGTTTAATATGGCCTGGGTTTATTGGGTTTTGTTTGGTTGGGCGATCTGAGCTTTTTACAACAAACTGGCAACTAGGAATCGACCGGGAATCCGGTTTAGCCGAAGAATGTCGTAAATCATGTATAAAAAGTTTAGACACTTTTTTTAAGCGGAACGTCTATTCCATGTCCGAATCCAAGTTATCATAAAATCTCTCATTTGATGGAATAAAATCATCAGATGTTAGTTATAAAAGCTCTTGAGGGAAGCTGAGATTTGAATCCTTACTAGAGTTGCACCAAGTCTTAATCACTCGTCTAACGACTTCTGGTTTTGATAATTCATGATAACTCATAATTCATCATTATGAACAAAATCGTCCGATGCTTTTGTGAAGTAAAGCTATATTTACTTATATTTAAGAAACGGTAATTTGTTCACATTCTTTGGCAAACGTTTCAACATGAATGCCATTTAGAACTGCTTTCACTATCACTTGGGCTGGCCCGTCCATCTAACATTCATCCATTCCAGGTTTGTCGTTCTGCTAGCAGCTCATTAGGACACACCTTAAAGAAGGAAAGGTTTGTAAATATGCATCCCGTTCGATACTTACTGGCAACCCTGGTTGACGTACTCTGTTTTAAACACCCGAATAAATTCGGAAGTAGGAAAATTTCCGAGATTGGGACTCTGATCTACTATGACCTCTAACGTTTCGATGTGCTGATGAGGAGCGTGGACCACACTACGTCCTTCGTTGGCGTGGACTGCCAGAGAATGGTATGCTGGGATGAGTAACTATAGAGTAATCTTTTTCTTAAATTTAATTTGCACAATGGTAAAATTTAACTATAAATAATTGCAATAATTATAATTTGTGTACTTGTTAGTAACATGCATTTTAAGTTGATATTTACATACATATCGTAAAACGTTATTGCATGAATAATTTTAAATTTATTTTTGAAATTGTTTAGTAACTTATTTTAATTTTTTTTTTAATTCTGATGTCCATGCGGTGCACCCCTGCTTTCTCACATCTATATCTTCCGCCGGCTTTAGCACGTTATTGGTCTTTTGCTTGCAAGATGTCAGGAGGGGTGAGTTATATTTGGTTATGCGCGAGTGCTAAGCTGTTCAAATCTAGTATAGGTCATGTATTTTTGTTGTATATATTCCGATGTATAACGTTGCTTACAAATTACTTCTAAATCTTGTAGACTTTGTACACGTACCACGGAAACTTTAGGGCCTTCAGGGGTTTGATTGCTGCCCAATACAGTGGGGCCAAAGTTAAAGTGGCCGCTGATGCTCCTGATTTTGTTATTGGGGAAACAAACAAGTCTGAAGATTTTCTTAAGAAGTTCCCTTTGGGCAAGGTAAGAGTCTTAAGACGACAGGCAGTTAATTGTAACTGTTCGACTTACATTTTTATTACTAATCTTAGATCCCAGCCTTTGTTGGAAATGATGGAACACTACTTTTCAAGAGCAATGCTATTGCTTACTTTCTTGCCAATGATGTTCTGAGGGGTGTCACTGTTGCTGATGCAGCTATGGTTCAGCAGTGGCAAGACTTTGCAGATAATGATGTCTTGCCTGCTTACTGCACTTGGCTTTTCCCAATTTATGGAATCATGCAATTCAACAAGCAGGTTAGTGCCACTATTTTAGTGATTGATATTTTCCCTAAGAAATCTCTTTTATAAGGCATGTCTGACATACTTTGTCTGATGTGTAAGAGGAAGAGAGAGAATAAACACAATTCAAATGTTAATCTTCATTATTGTATGGAGATTACATTTTCTTATTGTACATCTGTATGAAGATTTTTAGAATTTACAATAAGTAGGATTTGTGTTTAGAATAGCAATTTTAAAATTCTTATTTTTAAAGAATACAGAGAAAGCTAAGGAAGACATCAAGCTAGCCCTTGGAGTATTGAACCAACATCTGGCTACAAGGACCTTCCTTGTCGGTGAAAGAATCACTTTGGCTGATATTTGTGTTGCCACCACTCTCCTGGCTCTTTATGAAAAGGTAATTTTCAAATCATTTGACATCCTCCTTCAAAGGCTTAGTTGTTCAGTGTCAGACAATTGAGTAATGCACGGAGGGATACTAAAGCAGGATGCTTGCAAGGATGTGAATCATTTATTTGGCCATGTCTAGCAGGGTTTTGCAACAGCTAATTTAAAAGAGCTACTGAAGCTTATTCCAGAATTATTTTAGGTGTTGGATCCTGAAACCAGAAAACCTTTCACCAACACTAACAGGTGGTTTGTGACTTTGGTTAACCAGCCTGAATTTAGGAATGTCATTGGAGATGTTAAGCTATGTGAGAAGGCTGCACAGCCAGACAGTATGTTTTTCAATATTTTTGTGTTATGCAAGGGTTCATATTTTCAATATTTCTACAGCAACTGGTCACCATACTATAACTCACCATGTCTTGCATAAGAAGCAGGAGAAGCAAGAAAAGAAAGAGAAACCAAAGGAGAAGCAACCCAAGGAGAAGGCTGCTCCTAAGCCAAAGGTTAATTAAGCAGACACCAGATAGTTTTTAAATTACCAGTGTTGATTGTGCATGTCCTAATTTTTAGGAGGAGCAGGACGAAGAACCTGAGGAGGAGTTTGCTGAGAAGCCTTCAAATGATCCGTTTGCTGTCCTGCCTAAAGGGTATGTTTAAATATAACCTAATATAGCATCCATGCAACAATGGTTGGTTATTTTGCAGAACATTCAACATGGAGGAATTTAAGAGAGTGTACTCTAACAATGATACAAAGACAGTTGCTCTGCCATATTTCTGGGATAAGTTTGACAAGGAGAACTATTCAGTGTGGTACTGCGAGTACAAGTATCCAGAGGAGCTGAAACTCATCTTCATGACCTGCAACCTTGTAAATGGAATGTTCCAAAGACTTGACAGAATGAGGAAGCATGCTTTTGGAAGCATGATTGTTTTTGGCAATGACAATGACAATTGTATCTCTGGAGTTTGGATCTGGAAAGGACATGATCTTGCTTTCACAGTTTGTGGTTTAATCTGCACCAATCGGTTGATGCAGTATTACTTAAACTTGTGTTTTTTTTCTAGCTTTCTGATGATCTCCAAGTAGATTATGAATCCTATTCATGGAAGAAGCTGGATGCCAACAGTGAGGAAACAAAGAAGGCCATTGAGGAGTACTTCTCATGGGAGGGTGATTTTGGCGGCAAGAAGTTCAACCAAGGAAAGATTTTCAAATAAACATTGTGACTCAAATGCCAGTTTAAATAAAAATGGTGTTACACATTCTCCTCGTGTTTGAGTCCAAGATGCTTAAGCACATGTATCTTAATGTGTGTGGTCAATATTCGAAAAAAAAGCTGAAGCATATTGCGTATGGTGCATGAAGGAGATGTTGGGTGAGATAGCAAAATTTTTGTATCATACGAAATTGTCAAGGAAATTCAACTGAATTTTGGAAATCCCCATTTACATTTGAGGAAAGGTCGATTCAGCCGACCACGCTGATTGAAGTTGAGGACCAAGCTGCATATAAATAAACTGTTACATAAGTCACTTCAGAATAAGAATAAACCAATCGAGCTTTACTTTCGCTCTTTCCCTTAATGCTGGTGTAGTGGAATAAATTTTATTTCGACTGTATGTTAATGTGAAATTTAGTATTTTTTGAAGGTTGTGTCAGTTTGAAATCTTTATATGATGAGATTCAACATAATTGACATATAAAGCCCATAATTACGTCACTAATGGCTATGCCCAAAGCCAATGTTTGGATTGATAAAAGATTAATTGGTCATTTGCTTATCTTCTCACAAATTAAGAATTGGGATGAACAGTGTAGTGATGCAGCATGCATAAGAAATCATTTTAATAACTGATTGTAATTGAATGCTCGTCCAGACCAAAAGTCACTTCCTCGATGGGAATGAAGTTCATATTAAAATGTCTACAAAGGGGTTTCACAGAATAATTCTAGGTGGCACCTAAGCAGATTGCGATAAATTAAGCTACCACCACAATACAGAGTTTAGCTTTTTGCATTTGGACCCCAAATCCGGATAGTGGAGTCATCTGAGACACTAGCCATCATGGAAGGTATGACAGGGTTCCAATGTACGCAATTGACAGTCCCAGTATGCCCCTCTAGTGTCACAAGTGGGGTTTCTCTGTTCTTGTGGTAGATATATACCTTGTGATCTGTGAATGTTGGAGTGGAATGTAGTTACAAATTACTTCAATCATCATTAAATAGTCACAAAATTAATTGTCATACTGATAATCACTATAATTTTGATATTTTAATTAGTAGTCATGAAATATGTTAGTTGACAGCTAACAGTTACAAGTTTTGTAATTGTGCTTGTACTTAGTAATAAGTAATGTAATACGGTTTAATTTAAGAGTAATTTCGGTGATCAATTTGGATAATAAATTGAATAAATAAAGTAAGTGATAAAAATACTGGCAGCAGTGAGCATCTTTCAAAATCCCATCAGCAGCATTTCAAGTTGACTTTTTTTTTTTTACAAAAGTTATGACTATGTTTATAATTAAGTGGGTTTGTAGCTGTGTTTGATTATTTTGTTTAATAAATCTCTCTTAAAAAAATTGTTGAATCAAATCAAGTTGATTGAGATCATTGAGCTAGAATTCATTTTGTTTTTCGGTTAAATAAATAAATAAATAAATAAGATGCAAAAGATGTGGAATATAAAAGTTCTTAAACTGGCAATCTAAACTTTGCACCAATGTGGCTCATGCATTTAAAGTAATAGTCAAATCCACCTAGACTGCAAACTAGCTTTCTTATATCATTGATAGCACCTTTCTTTGGAACAGATGCTATGCATGCACAAAAGTATTAAGTATATTTATAAGCATAAGCATCAAGGTTGCTCAGACCATATGTGTAGCAGTGTAAGCTGATTTCTGATAGGATATGTATGGTTGCTGTTTTTAACTCATAAGAACACAGCCCTCTGAGACCACTAAATTTGAATTTATTTTTATGATTAATAATTAATAAGGTACACAAGTTCTATATATAGATATAGATAATCTACAATTAATATTAATATTATATATTATTGATAATATAAAAAATATATATATATATATATATAAAACAATGATCTTGTATGTATGTATATTTCTTATACAAATCTTTAATCCTGAACCGATTTGACTGAAACTTGAAACATTTGAGTATGTTGACTATGGGATCCATTTAGTCTACTTTGCAAAACAATCAATAAATTATTTTGCTTTTATTGCAAAAAACCTCTTCTGGGCTTATTCTCACAGGAACATACCCACCGTTTTCAAAGCCAGTGAGCTAAGGCACATGCTGATTAATATTCATGTATATAAGCCTTTAGCTTGTATTGTAAATTTTCCAATTAACTTCAAGCGATTGCAATTTCCAATGAGACTTGTGTTCTTGATAACTATAAACAAGTCACAGGGGCAATCTCTTAAATACTGTGGAGTGGACTTGAAATTGCCATATTTTTCCCACTGACAACTTTATATTGCATGCTCAAGGGTGGGTTCACCCAAAAACGTATTTATTCTTGCTCCAGGGGGGCAGGTTGTTTATAACCAAGTATTGTGTTAATTCATACAAATAAAAAAAATTTATACTATATATGAAGTTTATTCATTACCAAATCTATTACCTAATCCAGGTAAACAGCTAGTTTTAAGTAAAAAACTGAATAAAATCATGAAGCAATGAATACCTTCACTTCCACTTGCTATGAAGTCTTGGTTGAGTCCTCCAAAACATGAATGAATTGTGAAGAAGCCTTGGCTAATTCCTCTATATTTGTGTAAAATGCATTTGTCTTGCAAATCCCACAGATGAAGACCCTGTTTCATTCAACCACAGCAACGGAAATTGTAAATGAAAATTCTTAACATATCCTTAATAATATAATAGGTTAGTTCTAGTAATACGTGATATACGATTTTTATTTCAGAACAATTTACGACATAAGCATGGAGAAAGGTTGCAATAATTCTCATGAAATTATCACCACAATAATCATTATCACATAATTCATTATTTTGCTATTCATGTGAAGCAGATTCAACATTATCTTTCACAGCACTTGACACCAATGACATATCACATTAAATTCTTATAAAATACAACATTTACTAATGAATATTTTAGAAACATGTAAATCTAAATCAATTCATTTGAAACTTAAACGAGCAGATGCCCACTTCTCTTACTGAATTAAGATGCTATCTTTTCAATTAAGAAGCTTAACAAAAGATTTGCTCGAGTTTATCATATTTTCTTTTCGACAATAAATTTTGTGACATAAGTGTTTCTGTGACACCAAAATTAATCTATTTAACAATTCACAGAATTCATTTTTTAACATCCGAGTAAATAGAGATGAAGTAGAATCCAATATCAGACCTGTTCAGCAACATTGAGTAAAGCCAGCCTCTCTGTTTCATCGAGAGTAAAAGACATGATGGCAGTGTCCTCTTGTAATCTGCAATAATAAAATTAAAATTTAGTTTTATATTCTTGTAAAAGTTTGTTTGCACTTCAATCAAATTATTAAAAAAAGATTGTTGCAATATCAAGATCTTAATACCAAATGTTGTTTATCTGAAATGATATTTAAACATTGTTTATGTACATTATAAACACATTCTATATATTGTTATATAATAATTTAAATTAATAGGAAATTTATCAAATACAAAAATTAATGACATCAAAACATTATACACTGATTAAATCACCAAATAAATAATAATTTGAGGCTGTAAACAAACACAAGAGTGTCCTTTTTGTCAGTGAAGTTATAGGACCGAATCCTGTTGTGATTGTCAGCGAGGAGGACAGTGTCATTGTCTGAAAGTGTGACTAAGCATTGAGTTCTGACTCCTCCCCAAAGTTTCAAAAGTCGACCCTTAACATCCTGACAAACAAAAAATGAGTATAACACAGTGTAATTAATATTCATATAGTTACTTGAACTAAATAATTCTAAGTTTCACTCACACATAAATAAAATTGTCCCTTTGGCCCAGCAGTTACAAAGTTTTCACCATTCTTAAACCAGGCAGCACATGTCAGACTATCTTCAGCAGAATGGTTGACCTTTGCAAATGTCTGACCAGTCTAATGGCAGAAAATGACATTTGAATCTAATTTTTCAAATATAAAACTCTAACAGCCTACTTGTATGTCCCACACAATAAGGTCAGAAGAATCGTCGCTGCCGCAGCCAATGAGATATCTGCTATTTGGACTCCACGAGAGATGGGAAACACCGAACAAAGGGCCCTGATTGAGACTCAACTTGTTCTTCACTTCTTTTGTTTCCTTGAAAATGAAAATTCCACTATGTCATCATTATGAGTCATCATGATTAAGCTATCTCCTAATGATTAAGTTATTTCAAACAAAGAAACAATTGCAAGAAGCATCTGTTTAGATTATCCACGTTCATTCATTTATTTTCTTTATATCTTAGAATATAAATGTCAAAAAAATGTATGAAAAATATAAAAAACCAAAACAGACCACAACAACAAAAAATCAGTCATTGATATTAATATGATATTAAAAATAATAATACTATTTTAATATTTAAAATTTAATAATTTATTTGCAGTAATTATAAACATTAAGAGCAATTATGTACTTCATTTACTATATTCATTTACATAGCACTATGCTTATTGTAACCATTTATATAGCGCTTCTCCCCAAGGGCGCTTGCTGAGGTTTAGCCTACGCACTACGACCGTTGCCATTACCACCGCATGCAGGAAAGCAACCTATTCTGCCAACCTGCCTGCAAACCGTCATCATGAAAATGGTTGGAAATTTTACAAATAATATTCAGTGACATTCAACAATGCAATCAGATAAAACTGAAAATTCAAGTGGAAGTTATTATGTCTCATATTCAATGCCAACCATAGACCCTATGATCCTAGAAGCTTAAATTCATAAAAGACATCACATGTTAGCATTATGAGGAATTTAAGAAAAATGTACGTTAAGTTGTGTTAACAATTCAACTTCCATTATCCTTGCTAATAGGAGCACATAAATGGTTAGCAAATGCACTTAGGGTTACGCAATTATAGGGATAATTCCTGGTGCAATGTCTTTTTAAAGATGGTCAAATTAAATTATTTTCATCAATTAACACCATTTTACAATCCAACCAACAAATTGTAGTCTGATTACAAGAAGGACACCAATTAAAATTTTAAAAAAATTGAACAAACCAAATCAACACTCCAAATTATGAGTGTGCCATCCTTGCATCCAGTGGCCAGCATGGTTCCGTCGGGAGAGAATCGGCAGAACCAAACCTCGTCGACGTGGTCAGTCAGCAGCTGAACAGTCGAGCAAGGAAACAAGTCCCTGAAGTAAGATGCATAATCACTTCAATGGACAACATACATGTTCCTTCATTCTCTTCAAATATTTGAGACTTTCTAATGAACTCATGAAGATAATAAACTGACACATTTTAATAAATTAAATAACATTCATCAAAACATCATTAAGGTTTTGGCTAATGCAATTATAAATTTGGATTATAATCCAATAATTTTAGAAAAATAATTATTAATTCATCAAAACATTTGCTTATTTTGACAAAAAAAATGAGAGAAGTCCTTCTCACTTTGGACAAACATGATCATTAAGAAGTGAGATGTTTTCTAGGCCAAATTCAACACTTTTAGTGTTATGAAAGAAACATTGCTGCACTTGTCTTTCGACTGCCTGATCCAAAAGGGCAAGTAGTCTTTGATTAGGCAGCATCACAGTTGATGGCAAAAATTCTTTGAAAATAATTTCAAATATTTAAGTGTAAAATAAAAAAACTAATTTTACTCTTGGGAAACACGACAGTAAAAAGACAATACAAAAAAAAGAGTAGAACCCACTTTGTAGAACATCAACAAGTTTATTCCTTGAGGATCTTCCCTTCCAATTTGACATGCAATACAATTCCTCAGGAGTTTGGCAAACCACAAAACTTAAATTTTATCCATTATGAGTAATTTTCCAAAAATTACAACAATTATAACTTACAAGCTGAGTTCGTGGACTCTATCAGTGTTGAATTTGAGAGGAGTTATGTCATTTCTCAAACATTCTAAGGCCTGAATAAAGAAACCACTTTCAAGTAGCTCCAAGTATTTCTGTTCCATTAGATAAAATCTCATGGTCTGCAAACATACATTTAATTTTTAATGAATTAATTCATATCTGCAATATCAGAGAACAAACCAATAGTCCCTTAGAGTCTGTCATGAGAGGCTCAAGTTCCACCAAAATGTCTTTTGCCTTAAAGAATAATTGTAATTAACAAAAAAATGAAATGTAAATTAGCAACAGCCCAAACAAACCTGTTCCCATGATCCCTCGATCACTAACTGTCGAAACTTGGCAACAAGGGGGTGTTCAAATGCACATCCAGATTCCAAAATCAATTGTTCGACTGTCCGACTGAAGAAATGATGAAAACATTTAGTTAAAAAAAACTGCTATAAAAGATAATGCATGAAGTTAAAATCTACGTTTACTTAAATCCAAGGCCTTGCAGATGTTGACCAATTATTCGTACTATGTCTTTATCACATTTTGACATTAACTTTGGGCAAGAAACACCACTTGCAAAATTTTTACACAAGCTCTCTTTGGTTTCTGAGTTTGTAATGCTGTATGGAGGTGACAATGAGAATGCATTGCTAAACTGACAATTTTTCATGGTTGTGGCAGGTGAACGACGTTTACGCAGCCCTTCTGGAGAAGCAGCATTGGCATGCAGTGCCATGTCTGGTAGATCGGGAGGACTCAACCGCGGCTTTTTATGTGGCGGTAGAGTGCAGCCACCGTCTTCGCTCTCTGATGAAGAGGCCAGGCTTGCAAGATGTATCTTTATGTTCGTATTTGAGAAATAACTACTCGCAAAGATCTCTATATTGTGGAACCGCTTCACTGATTCAAAAAAAAATCAAAAATAAAATGTCAGAGACTCTATATGTAGATCCTCAGCGGAAATTGAGAGGATATTTAAACATTCCATCTAACTGGACTCGCCTAGGATACAGCTAAGTTTTTCGACCAGCTGATGCTTCGGTGTAACTTTAAGAATTAAAAACAAAAAAATACACTTGAATTCCTTAACAACAAATCCCAAAAGTTTCTTTTTATGCAACACACAACTCGCCCAAGAATTAATTTCTAAAAGGGCTCTGTATTTTTGCTCCCTTTTAATCGCCAAACATTGACGCTATAATAGGAATAAATTGTTTACTAATTACATCTTTGAAAAGTAAATTATAATTTAATGATTTTAACCAGGTCTTTTTTATTATCTAATGCTCAGAAATATATAATTTTAGCTTAAATCTGCATGACTTTTTTTAGTTGGGCTGGTTTACTCCTTTGTTTTGTGCATTTTAATGCTATAGTTTTGATGATATATAAAATGCCTATGCGATTCAGTCATAATAGAATTGGCATAGCTAAACTAGGTCCAAAATTAAGTAACTGTTGTTATTAGGAATTAGTGAAGATAAATTCAGCCAAACCTTCTTTAGCTTAAGAGATTGATCAGCATTACCAAAAAATGTGTCCGGCACGTAAGTAGAAAAATTAGTTTGTCTTAATTTTACATTTCATAATGTATAAGCTGACAAGATTCGTTGCGACTCAGAATAGTGGTTAGAACATAATGTACCGGGCATTTCTTTGGAAATAAGTGGAAAGTGGCGAGAATCAATCTTGAAATAAAATAAATCAATAAGCAACTGCTGTCGGAAATACTCATTTCGCATGAAAATGTGCCAATTTCTAAAATTCAAGGAAGGCGCCTGACGTCGTTCTTTGTTAACTACCTTATTATAACAGCAGCTTATGAGGTTTCGCCAAATATAGAAAAAAGTAAGCTCGTTAACACAATAAAATTGTAAATTTAATTGGCCACTCCTAATCTCATCCTGAATCTGGTCAAGAGGGAGGTTGCAACAAGGCACTGGAAAAGCTAGTTCATACCAGTAACATCAAGGATTATTGAGAATAGCACAATGAATGGAAAATTTATTATTTTCATATATTTTACATTTTAAACAAGAATTATTCCCATTCAAGGTCTCTGGTGTTAGAAGAAACAGTTTTGATTGTGTGCTACCTCACTTCCTGTTTCTCCTCAAATCCTCAACAATTACTTTTGGAAGTGGCTGTAACTGGATATGAGGGGCAGCCTGTAGCATCATTTAACATTTAAATATTATTATAACAGTAATCAATATCCAACTATTTGAGACATTTACCTGAAAAATAGCAGGCTTTATTGGATGTTCATGGAATCCCTGCCCTTTACACTTCTGAACAAATTTCATCCCAAAATCTGGTGTCAGATGAAAATAACCCGTCCTCCAAGAAAATCAAGAGATAACAATATTAAATCCTGACTAAAAAAATAATCACAAACATTAAAGTACTCTTTGAACTTTGGAGCACAGACAATACTAATGGCTTCAGGAAGAAGCTTTTGGTATGGCCAATGAGTGTGTTGGTCAACACTCGAGAGGAATGCTGTTTGGGATGGGTGGGTCTGAAAGATTCTACAATTGCATTGATTGGCATCACAAATTGAATCAGGGGCTACATACATGAATCCAGCCAAGTGTGATGAGGTCGTACGTGTCTTGGAATTCAACAATTTCTTCATCATTTTCAATATCGCAGGAATCAGATTTTCCAAACTGATTTGGAATGAGCATGTGAGTTATATGCCATCTGTTTTGTTGCTGGAAAAACATGCAGAAGAATTTGTATATTTAAGGATTTGTAGCATTAACAAACTCACAGGCCTTCCGCAGAGGATGCCACAAGTCTCTATGTTTTTCTCTGTGTTTAATTGAACCCTGTCCAAAAACTCCTGAGCCAGATTACTTGGAACACAAACAATTTTTAAACCAGAATTCCCAAGTGAAGGCTTTAGGCTTCGATCAAATGTTGGCATACTTCTAAAATTAACAAGTGATTACAAAATATATATGCATAAAAGTTACACAACCTTTGGGTTAACTTTTACTTTGTCTGAACTTGAGGAGAGAAATTTTCAAAGTTGTAATTTCTAGGAGGATATGTCGAATCACAAACTGCAGAAGCATAGGCAGGGGGCGGAGTTGTTGCAGGCAATAAATTATTGCTTTGCACAGCTTCCTCCAAACTTCCAACCTGAACATTAGTTTTGTGGGAAGAAGAATCAATTGAATTCTGTTGCTCCTTCAACAATTTAAATCGTTCTTCAAGTTCTTTTAACTCTTCACTTTCTTTATTTGTAAACTTTGACTGTCCTTGACACTGTCTTTCTACTAACTTTGCCTTAAAAATATCAATTAAAAAAACTTAAGATAAAAAAAATTTATTTATTAAAAACTGCATTCAACACCTCAGCTTTTTTTGCTTCATCAAATTCAGTAGAATAAATTTGTATCAGTTGTTGTTTTACAGACTCAGCTTTAGTGAATACTTCATTAAGATTCTGCATGTTTAAGGAAAATACTTAAAATGAATCCACAATTTTCAAATTTCAAAACTAAGTGAAATAACCCTAAGGTTAGTCTGTTTGATCATACCATCCACCTTCTTGTAGTGGGGATGATGAGGAAATTTTTCAACATATAGGCTGTTGCATTAATATTCATTAATATAAATAAACAATTGTGTCTACCTAGCAGTTACTTATTTAAATACTTACGTGATATATTTGGAATACAACACAAAGGCATTCTCTAGACAATTCTCTTTCTCATAATATTGAGCTATTCTTACAACTTCCTTAGAGGCTCTGTAGTACCTGGAAAGAGGTATCCCAAAATCAACTTCTGCGAGACTAGCAGCATGTTTCGATAACTGACGAACTCTTTCTTCGGGTTCAACTAAAAATTTATGCGACATTCCCGAATTAACTATTCATATTACATAAACCCAGAGAACGTAAACAAAAACACAATACGCTCGCGCACTGTATCCTCACATACGTAAGGCATTCACATTCGCATCTCCATCTGCGTGCTATACGACATAATAGCCCTGTAACTCCTATATAAAAATATATTTATATAAATTTTACTTCCGATCGATAAAAAATAATTAAAAATTTAATTAAAACATGGTAAGTTGAATTTCTTTTGAAAACTTCAAATTTCTAGTTTTTACTTTAGATTATGTCATGATTGTCGGAGCCCATCTTTCTTAAACGAATTCTATTATGGTTGTAAATGCATGACAAAATAACAAAAGATATCATTTTAGCTTTTGCAAGAGATGCGGAGGAGAGATAAATCCCAGCACAACTTGAAGTGATTTTATTCTGGAGAACAAGTTACTCTGTCTACTCTGGAAATTTTATTTCGTCAACTTGGAAGTGTTAATCGAAACATTTTCCTGCTGATAAATAAAATTTCCCCTATAACAAGGTTTCCAAAGCAGAGGATGATCTCCAAATACTTTTGATGTAATCTTTCGAAGACTATTCTATTCCAAAAAAGCTAATTAAGTTAATCACTCACTGGAAATTCTTTCCCAAATACTCCATAATTTTGGCAAAAAATGTTTCTTTATCTAACTTGAGGTTTTATCTAAACAGAACGTCAGGTCCGTAAAAGTTGAATTTCTTCTCATCTGAAAAAAATAATAGACTTGAATAGACTTTTTTTAATAAATTCAAGAAAGGCTTCCAGTTTCGATATATTAAGAAGTTAACTAATAAAAAAGGAGACGAGATAAAACATTGACTTTTATATAATTTATGCTCCTTAGAGTCAGTGGCGTACCCCCTGTTCTTGCCGCCCCGCCCTCCCCGCTCTCTTGATCATTAACAATACGCTAACCTTCAAATTTCGAAAAGCTCTCAAGTATTTCTTTCCATGGAACTACAATGAAATTAAAAATTTACAAACAAAATTTCCTCTTTTTACTTTCCGCAAAGTTTTTTTTTATGACGGTTTCAAAATTCAGTACATCGGCAAATTCCCTCTATAGAGAAGACTGGAAAGTCTATAAGCCATGCCTGATCATCGATGACTGAAGGCGATTTATTATTAACTTAAGTTTGTAGAATGAGCTCTCACAGCTAGCAGCAAACAGGGGACAAGTACCCAAGGTCCAAGTACAAGTACTAGCACTCAAAATTCAATCAAATACAAGTACTCGTACAAATACATCACTAATTTATCCCTGCTTGCCAAAATTGCTTAAAGTGATTGCTTAATGTTCAACTTTATTTGTTCGATGTCGTTCCAATCGTATCAACAATAACCGTTCTATCTTCACAAAACTTGAACTTTGCAGACACATCTTTTCCTTTACACAAATAATCGTTGAAATCAAACGAAATAACTTTTGGTAAATTTGCCATTTTATTTAATCGGTGAAGGAATTTTCAGTGCCTATTATATACTCTTCACCAACATTAGATAGAAGGTGCATTTAATGTGTCATGTCAATGGCCGATTATTTCCATATGTTGATAAGTAATCACTTTTCCAAAACTTTGAGAGGTCACTATGCTTTGCCCCCTAAAAGAACTTTCCTGCTCTAAATTGTATGCTTCCATGTCGTATGCAATATCACCTATAATTTTTTTTTTGAGTTTGTGCGCTTTCTTCTATGTAACACTTTAGAGGCAGAGTAAAATTTTGTGGGCGCCGGCGGATTATCGCTTTATTGGTGTCCTCAATTTGCTATGATACCACTACCAAATTTTTAGTGCATGTTTAATATATCAACAAGTTGAGAACTGAACAAGAGACAAGAGGTACGTGTTATGAAATAAATAATTATTATTAAAACATTAGTATTGCAGACATTTTACATTATTGTATTTATAGCATCCTCTTGCAAACTCTACAAACATTCTCAGTCCATGAAACAATGTGCTCGTTTCACAATCTGTTTACATACAGCCAAGAGGAAACAGTTGTCGTTGTGAAGTATGATTCCATGACAGTTATCTAGAGTTTCGGAGTGACATTTATATATTTTAGGCATAGATCAATCTAACTAAATTCAGAAAGTCCTGTCAATTTTCAAGCCCAATTGGATAAAAAGAAATGTGTATACTTGCCAACTTTCATATCACATCGATTATGCACGTTATGCAAGTCAATAAACAAGCTTTTCAATAAAATGGAAACAAGTACTGGAGATCCAAGTACAAGTACCTGAAATCGGTAGCACTTGAGTATAAGTACAAGTACCAAATACCCCATGTCTGGCTAGCAGCAGTAATAGCCTGGGTTAGGAAGATCAAAAGTTGAAGGATCCATCGATTCAATCATTTCTCGAAGCTTCCACAAAATACTTCAATCATTTCCTTTCGGCAAAGAACTCTTCTTTCTCTATGTCTGCTATGTCTACGCCAGGGGTACTCAAACTGCGGACCGCGGTCCACAATCCGGACCGCCGATAGCTTTTAAGTGGACCTCCAATTATTTCAAAAAAAAAAAATAAATTTAAAAATTTAAAAAGTTAAAAAATTCTGAATTCTGGTCTAAGTTTGTAATTGAGGGTCAATACCCTTGCTCCAAGAAATTGGCTTTATCAGTTGTGACAATATTTGGATCAACTTACACCTGTGAATCATCATTTTCAACTATGAACATTATCAAGTCTAAAAATCGAAGTCAATTAACTGATGTACATCTTGGAAATTGTTTGAGAATTGCAATTACTAGCTATTCTCCAAATATCAAAGAAGTCATGAAGGACAAACAATTCCATGCATCACACTAAATAAAAAGTCCGACGCTTGCAGATTGTTCATCTATTAGAATTAAATTTAACTGAATTTAACACAGCATTTTAATATTAATTCATTACTTTTTATTAAACATAACTAAAATATAATAAAATTTTAAAATATTATCGACTAGTCAACAATAATAACAAATCTTAAGATTAAAAATCTAACAAATCTTATGATAAAAAATAAAATAAATTGCTTATATACTGTTCATTAAAAGAAACAAAATATGGAAAATGTCTTTCCAAAATGGAGACAAAATCCAAAAACACAAGCTTGCAGGTGGTCAAAAGCAGGCTTGATTTTTTACAAACTCTTCCAAATGCTTACGACGCTCCCCAGACCCCCTAATCAGTGCTCGCATGACTTTGACCCCTGTGGACCTCCACCTATCTGAAAATAATCTATTGTGGACCAAGTAAAAAAAGTTTGAGTACCCCTGGTCTACGCCAAGCTGACATTCATAATTATCATCATAATTCATGGTGTGAGAAAGGCGTATTTGTTTGCAAGCCCATGAACTTGCTGAAATCTGCCAGATATTTTCTCGGTCAACCTGTAATTGACACACAGCATTTCCCCTCAATAACTAAGCGTCAAATCCCATCGATGTATGACGGATTACGCGTCATCGAAAAAGTTGAGAAGAGTCCAATGAAATCATTGCGACTATCGTCAAGTGAGCTCGGTGTCACAAGAACCACCATGCGACGTATCATCAAAGGCCAAAGTTTTCATCCCTATAAACTGCAATAGTTGAACAAGCTATACGGAGATGACCCAGACCGACGACTTCAGATGGTTACTTGGTTTAAAGATCACCAGAAAACTGATTCAGAATCCGAATTTTGTGAATTTTGGATGATGTTTTGTTCAGCGACTTCTTTGTGAACGGCGAACTTGATAAAAAAAAACCCGCATTGGATGGATCTTACTAAAAAAATCTTAAAAATCTTAAAGATCTTAATAAAGAGCACACGTGTCCAAAAGTGTTAGCGTGGTGCGGACTTTGGAAGAGTCATGTTTTTGGCCCGTTCATTTTCAACTAGTCTTTGAAAGGTTTCAGTTTTGGAAAACCGCCCAAGGCCCTGGAGAGTCCATAGATGCCTTTGCAACAACCCTTCGCACCCGAGCTAAAACTTGTGAGTTTGGGGATCAAGAAGAATCCCTCATTTGTGACAGAATTGTTCTAGGTTGCAGAGACAATCGCACAGAGGAACGCATGCTCGGAGAACCAGACCTTTCTCTAACTAGAGCATTGCAGATTTGTAGAGCTACAGAAGCCACAAATGAGCAATTGAAAGTTATAAAAAATGAAGAAGCAGTCGTAGACCTCCTTGGAACAAAGAGATTCCCCAAGAAAAACACAACGCACAAGCAATGGAATGACAGTTGTAAAAAATGCGGCAGGCAGCATGAACCGAAACAGTGTCCAGCCTTCGGTAAGAGATGTTTTGCATGCGGTAAAGAAAATCATTTTAGTTCGATGTGCAGGGCATCAAAAGTGATGCCAAGGCGAAAATCTACACTTCACGGCTCATCGAATCGTTCTAGGACAAGCATAGACCAGGTGGAACAACATTTGGATTTGGATGAGTTCAGCATATCAAATGTGGGTGTTGATAATGGGAGTGTTAAGAGTTGGAAAACGACCATCATAGGGGGTGGAAAAGCAATCAGTTGCAAACTGGACACCGGTGCTGAGGCCAACGTGATGTGCAGGTCAACATTCGAGCAGCTTCCCGAGAAAACAAGGGTTCAGAAGACAACAGCAATTGTCAGCTTTCGGCAACAACAAGGTTCGCCCAGTCGGAAAAGTAACGCTGTCTGTAAAGACAAGCAAAGAAGCTGCTGACCATGAATTTTTTATAGTGGAACACCATATGGCAACGATCATTGGTTTGCCCTCTTGTTGCAGATTAGATCTAATTCGTTTGGATGTTAGTCCTGCTCAATTGCTCATGAGTCGATCGTTAAGAACTAAGCTTCCAGTATGTGAGAAAAATTGCAACAACATATTGTAAATGCTCAGAAGAATCTACTGATTAGACAGAATAAGCAGAAGATGTATTATGATAGAAAATCGAAATCACTTCCGAAATTGAATGAGGGTGAGGTAGTACGTGTGCGACATAACGGAAAATGGGCACGTGGCGTTGTTAAGCATGCTCACTCCACTCCTCGTTCATACATAAGTGACACCCAAGAACAAAAAAAGATCGACCCATCAGAGAACCCTTACTGGATGACTTTACAAGTAACACTGATGAACAACAGCACGAAGCACTGGCTGGATCGCCAGTTCCATCATCATCCGATCAGTCAGCAAATGTTCCCGGGACAGGAAGCAATTCTCAACCAATCATGAAAACCCGCAGCGGTCGAACTTCTTGTCTCCCAGTTCGGTTCAAGGACTATATAATGAAGTGACATTAGTTGTGTAAGGGGAGATGTGACATATGTCTATTTTTATATTTTAGTTCGATTAGAGATCTTTGTTACGCTTGTCTATGTCGCCGCCATCTTGTGGTCTGAACTGTTTTTGATTAGCTGTTATTGTCATTGTTTTTAGAGAGTTATAGATTGAAATAAACGAAAACGTTACAGTGCGAGAAGAACCTTATGAAGATGTGTTGTGAAAGCACCATCAAAGAAATTGAACAAAGATTTAATGACAAATCGATTGAGGTTATACTATTTGCAAGTCTATTTGGGACCTTTAAATGAATATCAGGTCTGCAAAACAAAGAAGTCATAATTATTTGTTATAATTTTCCAATTATCAATGCAAAATCTGTACTTGCGGGTCTGAAATCTTTTTAAATTTTTACATAGTCTATGGTCGATTGCGGAAGATACAAAGCAGACGAAATCCCATTGATAAAAATATTGGAAGCTGATATGGTACTGTGAGTTACAAGCGCTCTGTAAATTCCTTCTTGTTAATCCTGTAACATCGGCTTCAACGGAGAGATCATTTAGCACACTGAACGGGATACTTGGCAAGGCAAGAAATAGAATGAAACCAGAAACTTTAAATCATTGTTCGAGCTTTGAAGAACCTGAAGTTCCAGCGAAAAATATTCTAGACAGAATAGTAGATTTATATGCCTTGAAAAACCTCGGCGACTAAGAAAGTTTCTTTGAAAGTTTCATTGTTGAATAAATCCTTTTATTTTGGTTTGTGTGACTGATTGTTATGGTATTTGTGTAGTGTTGTTAGTTATTTAAAATACTTTTATCGAACTGACAAATTATTTGATTTGAAATTGGTATTTTATAAAAAAAAAAAGCTCTCCCGAACTCTTGGAATGCAATCCACGAAACATATTGTCTGAAATAAACCCTGCCTGTTGACGATGGTAGAACGTTTGTGACTTATTTTGCAAATATTTTTGAGACTGTCAACGCATAGTTGAATAAACTGAGCAAAAAGTTTTAAAAATTTTATTTACAACACTTTATTTAAGGCGTCAAAAAATGTCCCAAATTTTACTATTTAACTGAATGTGGTTTCAATGCTGTAAATGATAATGCTACTGAAGAAAAGAAATCCACTGGATATCACTCAACGAGGAGACTAGCGTTTGAAACCAATTAAATTGATGCCTAATTTAAAATCTCTACATCTATCTCAACGATCACACTAAAGACAAACTAACTTTTACTTAGTTTTACAAGCACTTTATTGTAAGGAGGGCGCTGGATGTTCAGGGGATGGTTTAGTGGGGCATCGGCACAAAGTTTGGGAAACACTAGTTTAATCTAAGATTACCTGGAAGAAAAACGTTTACGCAAAGTGAAAGGTTTGACTTGTGCGATTCAAATTTTAAGAAATGATGTCACACTTTGTTTTTATAAGTTTTTCATCTCGTAACTTGTTGGCGTGTGATTGTTTAAGAATTTAAGATGAAAGGTTAGCTTAACTAGTTCAACGAGTCATTATTATAAAATAAAGATAAATAAGATTTTGTTAGAATCTTTCCTGAGTTGCGCTTATTTTTAATGAGAATTTGAGGGTTGATCGGTACTTGAACAGAATAGGCTGTCAGTCCCTGCAGCAGGAGTGACCAAACCACGGTTCGTGGGCCAGATCCGACCTTCGGCGTCGGTAAAGCGCTGTACTCAGATGTATTTGATAACAACTTATGAAAAAGAGATCTTGTGATACAGTTTAAACACAAATATAATGTTTAGAATACCGGGAGATCTTCACGTGCGGAGACCTCTGCCTGCAATGTGTCTTAAATTTATTATTTTAAATTTTAAATTCGGATATTTGCAGGTCTGATGTAATCTTTGCAAACGTTGCCTTCTTTTATAACTGTTTAGTAAATAAATATATTGATGATAGCTGTCTCGCAAATATTGTACAGAACGATTATGCTTCCCGCGCACGTCGTTTTGTCAGTTATCCGGCCAACTATAAAGTTTGGTGACCCCTGCACTATACAGAGTATAAAGAATATATATATACATATATTATATCTGTATTTGTATTTAGCCGATTTTTTGAGTGCCTTATGTAGCCGAACAGGATGTGAAGGCACTTCTTAATCGATCAACCATTTATATAGCGTCCCTAGCCGAGGGCACTCCCTGGCGGTGATAGCTGGGTTGCAATGACGACTGTTGCTTTCAACGTCGTTCGCAACCTTCTACGCCAACTCGCGCGCCAGAAGAGGTGGTGTTTTGCAAACTACCTTAGTCAAGACAAGACTTAGATCAGGGGTTCTCAACCTTTCTGATGCAGTAACCCATCAGCAACACTTTCCAGGTTTTGGAGACCCCAACGATAAAATTGACTGGGCCACCTTTCACTCAACAACTTCGGTGTTGCTGTCATGCCTTTGATTTGTAAATATTAAAATGTTTTCATTTAAAACATTCTGCGCATATTTCACACTTGTTACTACCAATTTCAAAAAAAATTTAAATAAGAAAAACAGGTTTGCAATAGGATATCATTTCAAACGATGCTAAGACAATTCGTCGCAGACTATTCGTCGCGGGCAATTCGTTGCAGGACAATTCGTCGAAGGAAATGAAGATGGTTTAAGATTTTATAAATTTATGATGTTATGCAAATCAATAAAATTTAAATATTTTTTAATATTTCTAGAGGGTTTGACCCCGTGACCCCTATGTTATTCCTATAACTGAAACTAAGACTTGAAACTAGAATGATCGCAATAAAACTTATATAGAACTAATTCAAATTAGTTCAAATTGTTAAAACTTAAACTATATAGAAATTTGAAAGATTTTGCTTCAATTTCTATAGTTTTTGAAAATTTTCATTATTTTTACATAAAATTATGTAATTATGCACACAGTTTTTTTCAAGTTGCGCACCACTACTTCCCTTTTTCGTTCGTTTTTATACTCTCTCAGTTATGTTAAGAAATGGCTAGTATAATAAAGCAATTATCTCGACGTAAACGTGAAAGCCCTGTGTGTCGCTGTTTGAGTGGACTAAGTAAAGCTTTTCCTCATCATAACTCGAGATTTCAACTTTTTATGATCCCATTGCTGCGATCTGTAGGCATGTGGTCCTCAATATCAAGCAAATCAAGCACCCTCACTCTGGTGATATGCTGAAGGAAGATGTAACAGATGAACTTAGTCAATGGGCCTGGCAATCAGTAAAGTGCAAATGCTAGTTACATTGCTATATATGTATATATATGTATATATATATGCTAGACAATGGAGCAAATTTGGTAAAGGTTGCTAGGTTAACTTATGAGGAGGTAGTTTTGGATGCTGAAAATGGCACAACTAATGACGAAGCAACTCCAAAAAATAAAATTGATGAAGAATGGTGATGGCGAATATTGGAGTCTACTGTCGTCTTCAGTTGCCTACAGCTATAAATGGCGTCACTCCGCGTTGCTGATTTTTTGCCCTTTCCTTCCCATTTCGACAATATTCAGGAGATTCAGGAGTTATCGTCAAAACTTTTAACTTTGAATTGACCATCGTTATTTTAAAGTAATTGTAACTTGTTCTTGTTTTATTAACGTCCGTTGCATAGCTGGATGATAAGGACTGTGCTCCCGCAGGAGGGTTCGAATCCGCGATACCAGTGAGAGTCGCAATCTTAACTACTAGGCCATGCGGTCGCACTATTGTAACTTGTAATTGCAACTTCATTTACATAGCGCCATATGCATTGCGTCAGAGGCGCTTCTTGTAACCATTTATCTAGCGCTCCTTCCCAAAAGCGCTGGCGGCAATGCAGGCTGGGTTTCGAACACGACACATCACGACTGTTGCCATTACCGCCGTAGGCAGGCACGAAACCCATTCGGTTAACCTGCACGCCTTATGCACGCCACATGTTAAAGTCTTCCCCATATCCGTCCCTCAAACATTTGGAAATCAATCCCTTGTAAAATATCTTCATTTATGGACAGCCCTCCATTTCGCCTAATTATTTAATTAATCCTATTACCAAATATATATATCTAAATGTATTAATCTAAAATTCAACGAAATTCCATCGCAGAAGAAAATAATCGGCAAGGTAGAAAAGGCTCAAAAATAAATAACGAATTGGCCGCACTCATATCTAGAAAGAACAAATTGGTGTTTCCCTTGGAATCATCGAGAGAACAGCTGGAAGAAGAATTTCTTGAAAACTTGGTCAACTTGCTGAAAACCAAGAATTGTTGCTTAGCCGACGACTTGCAGAAGATCAACGAAGAAGTCGTCGAAAGCAAGAAAACTGTTGACAAGATGAAATCTCTTTATATCATTCATTCAGGGATATGCGTGAAATTCTCAGAACGCATAATAAAGCTCAACAGCGTCATAAAGAAGCTGAGATGTACCTTTGAAAAGAAGATCCAGCATCTTTGAGGTTTCAAACCACAGGCTTTTTAAGATCTATGTATTTTAATTCATTCCATTGACAGACCACTTGCATACCACTTATAACATTAAATTAAACTCATTAAATCTGATGAGCTCTCAGAGCCACTAGAGATCTCAAAAAGGATTGAAAACCTATTCAATTGCAACATTTGTGCAACTTAATTCACGATTTATTTGAAACTGCCAAGCCTAGAATACCTGGTTACATAACATCAGGGAAGCCCTCATAACCAAAATAGACTTGAATTCGTGAGTAATAAAGCCTACGAGTCATGAGTTTCAGCAAAAAATGATTATGAAGTGATTGGAGGACCTCCATCCAACACAAGTCACAAATTTAATCCATACAATTTTAATAAGTATTCAGGTATTGAATCCCACACTATTGAGCCTCCACATACGGAAACAATTTCACTGAGTTCAATCATACTCACAAGTTCACAAGAAACAGACATAATTAAAGTCCCACATCTATGAATCTATTGTCAAAGCTGGAATCCCCGCTAATGTGACATGGTGCAGGCTTATTCATTGTCTTCCAAGTTGTGCTGCACTTTGCTGAAGTCAAAGTCAGATCCTGTTGCTCTCTTGAAAATATCCAGAACATCAATACAGGTGGTCTCAAAGTGACTTGTGGCATCGTAAGTTTTAGAAATGAATATCTGGAACAAACAATTATCCACAAGTAGGGATCAAACAGAAATAAAACAAGGGAAAATTACAGCTTAAACAATTACATGGCATCAAAAAATTGAAAATGAAACAAGTAAAGCCATCTGAAAAAAACAGCTCAAGTAAATTACCTGGTTATTACAACCATCATTGATGGGCTCCATTTGGTCTGCAACTGTTACAAACCTATCAAGAGTAAATTTATCAGCAAATATTTTTTAACAACAGTAGAGCTACAAAGCATATCTAATTAGTAGACACATCAACAGAAATAAAATTCTTACTTCTCTCTGATTGGTCCAAGCAGATTGAGGCCAGGTTGCAGCTCTCTTTCTGGGTCATTGGTCTCCACAGTCGTGGACACGATGGCAAGGTAAAATCCCTTTCCTGCCACCATGTGCGTGGAGCTCACACACGACACATAAATGTCTTCACAAGTGATTAATAAAATAATTTTAAAAGTAAGTCAAATGATGTAATAACAAAGCTACCAACCAAAGTTTCTATTCACTTGCTTCTGAGGAATGATGATTTGACAGGATGCTGCTTCAGAGGTGTTGGGGATGGGGTGATCCAAGATGCAAATGGCTCGCACCACCTGACAATGTTAATGACATGGCTTTCATAATTTGTCAAAATATAAGCAGCAACATTTCCTTTCCAATTTTCCAACAAACCTTTCCAAATGTCTTGCACAAATCTGGAGCATACGAAGGATCACAAATGACCATGCTGCACTTGGCAACTTCATCTCCTGATCTAACCCCCACAACTTTTCCATCTTCCATGACTATCTCATCAATGGGCTTGTCCAGCATGTAAGTCCCTCCATAGATAGCACTCAATCTGTTGTTTCATTTAGCACTTACATATTGAGAAGCAATCACAACAAAGCATCAAACGTACCTTGCAAATCCCTGAGGCAACTCTCCAAGACCATAGAGAGGGTAAAGGTAAGGTGATTTGCCATACCTCGCAAGCGATTCACTGTACAATTGGATGCGATGAACCGTATCCAATGCAGGTTTCTTTAAGTAGCTGTAATCAGTGAAACATTTAAGAAAGTTAAGTTTCCAAGTTGCAAAACAAAAACCCAGGCCTCCAGAAATCTAAGAAGAAACTCACTCATCATTAAGATGAAGAGCCAAAGCATGTCCTGTAAAATCTGCAGTATTTTCATCCAATCCGAACTTCTCGTACATAGCCCTCATGCTGTGCTTGGAAGCATCAAAGTCCTTCCAGGTTTTTGGATCATTCTCACGGTAGCCATCGACACATTGGAGGAATGAACGAAATCTCCTCTTTTCGAACAAGCCCATCAAGCCTATGATGGCATCAAAGCATCAGAATTTGAAAACCGCGTTGAAACAATTGCCACAAACTTGATCCAAGAGCTTCAGTCTCACTGGCAGGAACTTTGTATATTTTTCCACCCTTGTAAACATAACTTCCTTCAACTGACTTGAACTCGAGATAGCGAGTCACCCCTGTGTGAATCAACAGTTTCACCAGGCGACCTGCATGAACAAGTGTGAAGATGTCATGAAAGCATTGCAAATCTTGATCTGATGGACATACCATTTGCCATCAGAAACTTTGGAATCAAATCAATGTTCCAATCTCTGCCTCTACCATATTCTTTGGGTACATCTTTCTTGATATTGAAATGAGCATACAACTAAATAAGAAACAATTAGCATGAACATAATCTGAATGATGTGTATCACTTCAAATAATGATTACATCTTCAATTGGGGTCAGAGATGCCGTTTCTCCACCATAATACTTATTTCTGTCCATGTGGAGTACCTTCTTGCCACTGACAGACATCATACCACTGAGGATACATTCCTGCAATGCATGGTTGCTATGTAAAGATTGTGCAAGCAACATAACAAATAATTCAAATTTCAAGCAAAATTGTTATTGGGATTAATTCAAATAGAAGATTTATTATTAAATTTACTTAATTAGCCATGAACATTAAAAGGATAAGAACCCATTGCTGATGCACAAATTATGTTAAATATTTTATACCGCTCCATTATAACAAGATAATTTAAGCAAAATCGAGTTTCAATTTATTAATAACGGCAAACATCCCATGAATTATTAGGATGACTTAAGTTACGCCTCCTAACCGCACCAGTTCAATCAGTCTTGTGACATTATATATGAGATTCTATTAAAAACAATAAGAATACCTTTAATCCTGTCCCCAAAACAATCACATCATAAGTCTCATCCATTTTGGAAAATTTCGGCAGCCACAACAGAACACAGGAGCACCAAAACCTCAACAGAACAATTGGCGTATCCAAAGACTGTTCAACGGAAGTTTTACTTGCAAATATAACAAATGCAAGCTTTTAACATATTTTTTAAATATAAAGTATGTTTAATTTGCAACAGTTATGTATCATAATTAGTTATGATTAATAATCATAAGAAATGTTCTCTAAATTAACAATTTTTGACATCAAAAATGAACTTTAGTATTATCCATAGTTGCATAGGCTTTATAGTAGGCAGGTAGTGAGAAAGACAGCCTTGCAAGACATAAAGACAAAGACACGGATAATACGTGTTAATGACGGGACGATATCAGTCATTTCAAGTTGTTGTTCTCGAGACACCTTAGGATGAGATGTTAAATTCGAGCCTATTGGAGTTAATTAAATGTTGCATGTTGTTAGAATCGCTCTAAGTTAGAAAATAAGACCATTGTTTTTCATTCGTAACAATTTTGTTCTTAGCCGGCATCTCCCAAAATTTCAGAAGCAAACAAAGTGCGAAGAAAAGCATATAAAATCGAGCCTTTCAACTTGCAGTTGAGCGGTGATGCTCGATGCAACAGAAACTGAGCTGCGTTGCATTGCTCACCAATGTGGCTCCTGTTAACTAGGACCAACCTCGATCGTATCTTCTCCTAGTTTTCATACGAAACTATTATTTGTTATATTCCGTGAAAAAAAAATGCATCTTCCAAAGTTGAACGAATTGGCTACATTGGTAGTACGAACAAAAATGTTCCCGTACTTTGACGTATCCAACTACATTTTGATGTGCTGCATGGTTAGGGACGATTATGCCATTTCAGGTTGGTTTTTTCAAATTATTCAATGTCTACAAAGCATTAGTTGTATCATGTATCATGATATGATTTGTCTTAGTTTCATTTTAGAAGAGCTGTTTTTTTGAACGGTTAATGTTTGATGTTTGATTTATGATATTTTCTATAAAAATTCAAAGGACCGAGCAGTGAACCGCTTTCGTTTTCACGGAAACATCCATTATCCAGTTGGTTTTCCAGCATGATGCTCTGTTTCGCAAGCGTCATCCTTACCAACTTCCTTTTAGGAGAATCTCCTATTGCTCCCTTTGGAAATCATAGAGATTTATTAACCGCGACAATTGTTTGGTAAATCTGAAGTTAAACATTTGCTTAAATTCTATTTTGATTAACGTATTTATTTGAATTTTCAGGTATCTCATAAATTATTGTCCATTTGATATTGCTTATAAGTTGGTCAAAACTTTCCCAGTTCATTTAGTTGTTAGCGTGTTGAAGGAAGTACAACGAGCCAACAAGGTCCATCATGGGGTACATTACGCTTCAACTCTGTATCAGCATTCGTTCGTTATCATCTGCATCGTAGGAGTTCTCAAAGGTTGGAATGATTAGGACGTTAAATGCACGGCAAATTCATGTTATGTCATAATAATTACGGTTAAGGGGCTGGATATTATTATATGAGGCTTCTTGAGAGACTCGTCAGGGGTACCTGGACTCCAAACCACCATGAACTTCTTCATCCCACGGGGTAAGTGACACAGTAACTCAGAATTTAAGTTATCTAGACTTAAGTGCTCTAACTCTACAGCACAACAAAGGTCTGCTTGTTGGCGTCGATAATATTCATCCTTCATCATGATGGACACCTGAATTTGCCACACACCTGGGTTTACCTGTTCGTAGTGGTTCTTTTCATTGTGGTGCGCGTCTTGTATCTCACCGCCCACATTGAGAACCCTTTCTCTCCAGTGGAAAACCTAGCATGTGCCGTTCTCTTCGGTGGATTGTTTGATAAAATCAAAAAGATTATCATCAAAGAGAAACCGAAAGCAGACGAAAATTCAAACCAAAACAAGTCAAAAAACGAATAAGTAATGGAAATAAAATCAGCACGTTTTGAATCTTGGGTATCAAAATTTCATTTCGGTTAATGATAATGAGTCAAAGTTAGATTCTGTCCAAAGCCACCTCACTATTAAAGGCAGTTTTCCATAAATAGGAAAGTTTTGAGGGCAGTATGGAACCCGCCTGGGTCGGTATTGGTGCTAAAAAAACGGGGTGGGGGCTTTGCAAGTTTGCATCATGCGATTAATCAGATGCACTTTTTTCTTAATTTGGTCGAGAGCTCTTGCCATGAGCTGCTTCGCATTTATGAGAAAATATATTACAGGTTATGTAATAACTCCAGTTTTGTAAAAGTTTCAAATGTCACACTGAGATCTCTCGGGTTGGCCGAAATGGCTAGCGTTCCTGCATGGAGCGGTAACGATAACAGTCGTTACGTACCGTGTTATCAACCCAGTCTGCACTGCCAGGGGGCGCATGCGGGTAAGAGCACTATGTAAATGGTGGATTGATTATCTTATCATCTTCCCCGGATGCATAACGCAATCAAAACAAACCGGATTACAAACTACAAACAAATCATTTGTGTGATCCCCTATCTTCAATAAATAAAATGGAGAATTTTCAAAAGGTTCTTACTACTGTGTACAATCTTGCACTTTCTTTTGGACATTGGATTCAATTTCTCTCTAACTGATTACATTGCAAGTGAAACAAAGTGAAAACATTAAAAATGGAGCAAAAAATAAAATTTTGCGATTTAATAAAAAAGAGCAACACGAAATCAACCCAAAAGAAAAATGATGAATCAATGATGAATTTCTGGAATAATGACATCAAGTAATCGACCAGGAAATTGTTGACACATAAAACATTTAACCATGGCTACACTAAAGCAACTCCGACAGACTAGTTCAGAAACAAAATTATCTATTCATTATGGACATAAACACCTTGAATATGTTTAAAGTGAGGATCACTAAATGGCATTACTTTAGTATAGGATATAAATGGCAGATAATTCATTCCATTAAGACAAAAATACAGAAAAACTACAAAGTCAACTAGACCACAAAAGGCATTTCATTGACAATATCAGATTTCATCTTTTTTCTCTTCCTCCTTTTGCTTTTCCACTCCCCATGGCTGTTTCTGTCCACTGCCAAAAATACTGAAGAAGATGGCTCCAAAAGCATTGATAGCAGCTGCAAGGTAGAAGACATTTCTCCAGGCTGCACGGGAATGCTGCAAACACAAAACATTGTTGAGGGAACAATCGAACAAGCACCACCATGAGTAACTTAACTCACCTCTTTTGCTGTAAATGCAGCCGCAACAGCAGGCCCGGCAAATCCAGGGATGGTGGCAAGAGTGTTGGTCAGACCCATCAGAGTTCCTAAAAACAAAAGATTTTTTTGAATGCCATTAAAGGGTGCTGTTTGAGGGGAAAGCAACCTGCATAAATTGGAGCAAGGTCAAGATGATTGACACTCCATCCGGCCCATGACACACCAGACAAACCAACAGCAGAGATTATACAAAACACAGCCAAAGCACGGTTGCAATCTATGTAACCAGTGGCAACAAAGAATATGGCTGGCCCCATCAAACCTGAAATTAAATAAACGTAATGATATCTGAATGAATCTTGGACTTGCAGTCAATTCTTTTTGGTTGCTACTCACCAACAACATTGGCTAATTTTCTGACTTTGGTGACAGAAAGTATTTTCTTTGTTATCAAAAAGTCTGCCAACCATCCACTGAATACCATCAAGAACCAACAGACCAAGTATGGGAGAGCAGCTATGGCTCCATTCTAATTTATAGAAAACATCTTTAGGAATGAGATTGATGCAATAAATTTTAAACTAATAAAACACTCACACTCTTAATGTCAAAGTTGAGGACTTTACTGAAAAATGTTGGAAGACAAGTAAGCATGGTGTAGAATCCCCAGTTGTTGGCAAAATGTGCACTAGCGGTCGCATAGAGACGGACTGAGGTGAAGATGGAACGCCAAGGAAGTTCTTTTAAAGCAACCTAGAAGTTTATAAAATTATTTACAAAAATATTCTTCACAACTCCACCACGGAAGATAAAGCCCAAGACTTCCATGCAAAAACTGGATTTTCGCACCCACCTGTCCACCTCCATCCATATCAAGTTACTCCCCCCCAACCCCCCTTGTGGATGGCCACACACTGGCAACATGAAGTGCACATCAATCTCCCTTATTTCAAGGCCGGTGAAATGACATCCCGTGCCTCCACGCGCGGGCATAATAAATGCGTGATGAGAATATTAAGTCATTTTTTACATTAAAATTCAAATTAAAGTTGAGCAACAATAGCAACACAATAAAATTTTAAAAATGTTTACAGTTACAATTCTTAATTAATGATGCATTTATAAGCTCTCACTTGCAATTTATTGGTCGAATTGTTAACAAAGTAGCTATACTATAGCTATATTTGCCCCCCGCAAGCATCCGCTCGACCCGCATCAGACTCCCTTCCACTCCCCATGCGGACATCGCATAGGCAAAACTTTACCTTTTTTGATTTGGTTGTCCCAAGAGCACTCAAGATGTATTCCCTTTCAGCAGGATGGATCCTTGGGTGGAGAGTCGGGTCATCAAAAATGAGGAAATACCAACTTATTGTGAACGCTATGCCGAGAGAACCTTTGTAAAGCGAAATGTGTTATCGACTTATCTTAATAAATAACAAATATGTAACATATGACAAGAATTAATAATTAAAAAATAACACAAACCAAACAAATAAAAGATGGCCTCCCATGAATAAAATGCAAGCATGCCACACACTGGATTGGCAATGACAGTCCCAAGTTGACATCCTGAACTCAATGATAATGTTATCATTATCAGCAAAATAGCTTAAGGAGAGTCAACATTTACAAGAGAAACCTGCATAAGCGAATGTTATGAGTTTACTCCTTTCTAAAGGAGGTGCCCACTTGGAGATGAGACCATGAGTGCATGGGAAACTGATGCCCTACAATAAATGACATCATTATCAACCAATATTATTTAGAGTTCAATCACTGGTTCAAACCTGGAAAATTCCTTGTAGGATTCTGATGACAATGAGCATTGGAGCACCAAGAAGTCTTGTAAACAAAGGTGTGACTAAGCACAAGATTGAGTTGAAACCAAGAGCACCCAACAACAGTTTTTTGCTTCCAAACTTTTGGGCCATGATTCCTCCAAAGAACTGAGTGCAAATATAGCCATAAAAAAAAGAGCCAAGTATTATCCCCTGAAGACTTGTGCTCCATTGAAAATCACCATCAACCTATGGATTTATAAAAAAAATATTTTTATATTTTAGTTTAGCAGACACAAAAAACATTCTCTGACCTTAGTACTCTTTGTGCTGTTTGCTCCTTCACAAGCAGGCTCAGATGATTTGTTGGCAGATACAACTTCAAGAGAATCAGCATAGGTGTGGTTGATCATGGCAACAATGGCAATGCTCAAATTGACTCTCATGCAGTACAAGTTGATCATTGTCAAGAATGACATGATTGCTACCACCGTTCGACATGATGGAAAAGCTGGAATATTTGAGTAATATATAACTTACTATGAAAACTAAAACACTTTTAAAATACTCAACGACCCATAGCTGTGCCAGACACAAATCATTCATTCACAAATTCTGCATGATTCAGTTCAAGATAAACATAATGTGACCATGCAAGGTTGTCAGCTTAATAATAGCAATCATGATAATTGCTTCTTAATGACAGGAATAACTTTTGATCAACTATTAAATCACTTCATTTACTCAACAAATTGGTAATAAATTAATTATTACCTGATGAACCTCATTTTGAAAACATCATTACCATCATCACCATAAAGTATTCTCATTAATTAAAGCTAGTTGGATCTCAGACACCTATTCAACAATGATCCATTACACTGTGATTCTGATGAAGAAGCAGCCTAAAAAGGTTTACCATGCTGATACTTAAGATCTTTATTTAGAAAAAGATAAAGAACATCCATGTACGCTAACCACGCTTATCACATGTGCGTGAAAATAACATGGCATTAACCAATCTAAATGCCATTGCAATGAAAATTTTACAAGCACATGCTACCACCCCATTTGTGACTATGACTCATCAAACAAAATTCAAAGATCAACTTGGCCAATAACCTTAAAGCTAAAAGGCAACAAATTAACAAAAATTTTAATAATTAAATGTTTCTAGAATTTAGAGCAAAAATAATTTTCTTATCATTTGTGAATATGAGATCTTACAATTATGAGAGCTGATGTAAGGACAACAAGCTAAGAAATCAAGTTCAAGGTGAACTTCTATTTATCAGACCTTTCAGTCACATTTGTATGTATGAAATGAATGCATTTCAAATGATCCAAAGTTCATCTAAGCAGAGACCTTACAAATAGTAACAATACAAAATATAGATAGAATCTTCAGACCCTCATCAACAACTTTAGAACTACATAATATAGCTAAGCTTTCTAGCTAAAATATATGGAAGCTTACGAATTTTGGTATCTGAAGTAGAAACATTCGGTTTTACAATCAGCCCCTCCTTGACTTCTTTAGCGTTGTCATCTAATTTAGTTCAAAGCAGATTTCAGATTATAAAAACATAATATTGAAAACCATTTCAAAAACAAATTTCAGCTCACCCGCAACTTCTTCCCTGAGATCTTTAAGCTTTATTGCCGACATAACTTCGCTGAAATAAAAATTTGGTTTTTATCCTCACTCAGAATGAATCCAGGTCCTTAATATGGAAATACAAAGTAAGATGAAACATTTCCTGAATCAGTTAAATAACCTTTAAAAAATGTAAAGAATTCCGGCAAAGCGATTAACTATAAGTGAAGATATGAAAAAGTCCGCTCAATCAGCAACAATAGCGATTCCTTACGCAGCTAAAAAGCAAAACACGCGCACCTCCACCGTCCTTCACGTTCCGCTGTTTATAACGACCTTGTCCACAGTCAAAATTTAGCTACCCTTTTAATATAAAATCTTTCTTGTAATTACATAATCGAAAGTATTCTCAACCATAATTAATTACCTCGATGTTCACACTGATTTCAAGTGAAAAATCTTCAGAAACAAATAGTTACTACAGCGGAAAAGTCGGCATGTTTTTGTAAAATAAAAATTATTATAAAAAGATATGAAAAAGTAGACATAGTTCTACAGTATATAGTACATCGTACAATGGTTGAAGGACGACATGTCTTCCGCCAGCAGACACTTATATAATGGTAAAAGTCCAGAGCGGACACTCAAATTCATTTTCAATTGCTAAGTTTTAAATTGTAGTCTTTGAAAACTACGTTTCAAATGCTTTTTAACAATGTTTATATACCAAACTATGAAGCCTGAAGTCTTTCAGTTTTTTTTTAAATTTTTTTGGGAAAAGGTAGAATTCGTTTACAAATCCTTGTTCAATAACCAAGCAGCTTTTATTAATGAAATATGCATCAAAATGTGCATCAAGATTTCGAAACATCAACTTTCGAAACATTTTTGTGGGGTGGGGGGGCCGTAGCCTCAAAGACATTAGACGCAAAATGGTCATCTCTAGATATTTTACAAAAGTTTTGCCGCTTTCCCTGAATTTTGGATAGAATCAAAAAAAGTCATCTCCTCAAGTTGTGCGGAAGTTTGCCTCCCTTGGAAAAAACTGAAATGACGTCCCTGGTTCGAAGTATGTTTCGTAAGAGTTTAAATTGTGGAACAACACACGTGCTTTAACCTTTACCCGTTCCATGGGGCGCATTGCTTTTGCTACTACAATCTTATTTTAAAAATTACTCCAATCTTTTAGTCTAGAATTCTAGAATCTAGGACATTGTAAAAGCACCGTTTCTAGATGTGGTCATGCAAAAGAAGGAAAAAAACTGTTGAAATTAATTTTTTAGGCATTATTTTTTTAAGGGGCAGAGGGGGAGGGCAATTGCACCCCATAACAACTTAATTTACGAAGAGTCAGAAAACATCACTAAATCTGACGAAGAACCGGTAGATGAACCTTCAACTAATCTACTTTGAATATAAAAAGAGAAACTTCATTAATTTGATTCTTTTGATTGTATAATGACAATAATATTTGTAGCCATAAGAACCATCCAAATTAAATTTCTTTTCATCAGAAAAACAACAGTTCCAATTCATCTCCGAACCTAACATCTCTTTTGTCCAGTTTAGCCGGATCTTCTTGCGAGCCTCCGTTAGAAGTGGTTGATGCTGACGCTTGACAAACTTCAAAAAACTATTGATGGTGGCATCTGAATATGGTACATCGACTAACCTCCAAATTTAACTTATTTATTTAAGTCTCTTGTTTTGATAAATTCAAATATTTAAAGGCCTTCATTTGACCATTTTCGATATCAATAAGTCTTTTTCCAGAACCTGTCTGTAATAACGCAAACTATTATAGTTATGGAACCCTTTGTTTTTATTTTATTTTTATTTATTTATTTATCTGGTCGAAGGGCTATTAGCCACTAATACGATCCTCAGCAACAACAAAAAACAAACAGTAAGCATCGAGCGAGAAAAGCAAATTTCACTGAAAATTAGTCGGTAATTGATACAAATTTTGAAAATTTTATATCAAACAGTAATGATTTAAATCGCGAACAAATGCAGGCAGATACCATCTCGTCTGGTAGGGAGTTCCATACGGAAACAACGCTGTTCAAATAATTTTACTAGTATTGACCGAACCTTTCTTCGCGACTAGCTCAAGGCGATGTCCCCGTGTTCAATTATAGTCTGAAGGTATCGGCAGATACCATCTCGTCTGGTAGGGAGTTCCATACGGAAACAACGCTGTTCAAATAATTGAATTGTTGGACAAGTTTGTTCTCAAATTGTTCTTTACGTATTTCATTCTTGAAAATGTTTGTTCACACAAATATGTTGTCCCAAGGATTGAAAGGTTTCTTGATGCAAAAGTTTTGATATTAGAAAAGTCTTCTTGGACAAAAAACTGGTAAAATTCCATCAGTCCTTCTTTGAACTTAAATGAGTTCATTATCTTGCAACCCAATAATCTCTAGCTGCAGTTCATCTGGGCAACTAGCCACATTTGCTTGAAAGTTGTTTTGAAACAGTCTCACTTCTTCTTTTGAATCTAAGTCAGAAAACCGCTCCTGAAACTGCAGCTGGAGGTCTCTGATTATCTCCAATGCAAATGACGTGGGGAACTCAGCTGTTGCTTCAGTCATGAAGGCTTTGCACTGCTGAAAGTGCGTCAAACTGTTGGTTTGTACTTGCTCCAAAAACAAGACAAGTTTAGATCTGAAGGCCTTTAGATGGGTGTATAGATCAGAAACAAGATTTTTTTCTACTTGTAGCTTTAGGTTCAGAAAATTTAAATGATTAGTTATATCTGCAGCGAAAGCCAAATTTCCATACCCACTCTTCGTCAGACAATAATAGCTTTGGCTTGCCTTTACTTTCCAGTAAGTCACCTATTTTTTTTTGTAAATACTCTGCTCAGAACCTTCTCACAACATAGTAATCTTACTGCTGTGTAATATGCTAACGATTCTGTGCTTGTATCTATCAACATGTCTCGGAACTGTCTATGGTTGAGCCCATATGACCTTATTAAATTCACCATCTTCACCACAGGGTTCAATAAACTGCTAATGACCACATATTTAATGTCCACACAAAGCGCGCTGGTGAATAATACAGTGCAGGAACATTGGCTGTGGAATGTTTTTCTCATCAGCAAAAGGTTTTTTTCAATTCATTGAATATATCCTCTCCGGTATACATGCTATGTAGGGAAGCCAGCTCTTGTGTTATGTTCATGTCTTCATCCCCACTCCTAATGAATACAAGCAGTTGAGAACAGCTATCCATTGCAATCGAAAAATGGCGAAACTTGTTTGCATTTATCGCTATTTGAGTCACAATATTTTCACCCATATCCGCAACATGGCGGGCAATGGTATTTGCACCCAAAGCTACATTTTTAAATTGTTTCGACTTTTCTGGGCAAATTTTTCAGCCACCTTCAACAAATATTCCTTCACGACATCACCATCTGTAAACGGTTTGCCACTTTTAGCCAGGACGTAGGCAACTTTATAACTGGCCTTAGTCAAGGATTCATTTTCATTTGAGGAATTACTGAGCATAGTCCTCTGAGATGTGAGTTGATTTTGTAATTTAGAAAATTGTTCGGCTCTGACTTTGAGTTTGGTGGGGCGGCAAATCTTATGACCGCCCAGGGTGGCAAGAACAGCTAGTACGCTAATGGGCTAGGCACAAAACTTTACGGATACCCGAGCACACTATCGATGACCTCTAGCGATGGATGTGCATTTTCGAAAACATGTTATGTCGATGTTACTCGGTATTTTTATTTTAATAATGTCAGCTTTTCTTTCTTTAACATTTTTTAAGCGAGCACCAAACATTGGTGATGCTTTCGTTGCTTGCTTTTTTTTTGAAGCTGAGAAAATAAAATACGATTTTAAAATTGCAAAAAATTATTACGATTTGGACAAAGTCGACAGCAAGTATACCATTGTATTGTTGATAGCCAAAATAAATTCCTAACTTCAAGATTTTCGAAGATTTTCTTAAAAACTTGTTTGGCACGAACTTGCGTTATCGGGACTTTTTGAGATTTGGAAAGGATTAGTCTCTCAGACAAAAGTTTTTCGCAGAATTAGTATCAATTGATTCCATGTTTTAAAATTTAATTCATACATATTCTAAAGTTGGAAAGTTTTTTCTTTTAGAAATACATTAATAGATCGGGGCGAAATAAATGAATGTCATAAATTCAAACAAGCGCCTGAATGACGTGCGACGATTGAAAATAGAATCATAAATCAAAAAAGGGTTCATGACTATTAAAGACAAATATTCGCAGCAAACAAGACTGATTGAAATGCTGAATATTAAAAAATGGATCATTCTTTGAAGTTTTGAATGTTTCATAGGCGCCAGTGAAGTTACATTAAGAGGCATTTCCTCTGCACTACGCGCTCTGATTGAGCAGGCTGTATTATAATAAGTAATTGTCTGCTATTTTCGTTGGTTACTTCGTAGGCTGACACTCGTGAGTGGTTTACTCAAGAATTTTCTTCATTTCATGTCGGTCGAATTTAGTTAAATTTTTGATTAATTTACACTTGCAGAGGTTTGTTTTTTATAAAAAGTTTAATATTTTATACTTTTGCAATTCGTTAAAATGGCAAAAATGATTTATTAAATTTACATTAAATTTATTAAAGAATCGGCAAATATTTTGAATTGACTTTTGATTTACATTTAGCTAAAAAGTCCGTAAAATGGTTTAATTCGGTATAAAAAGTAGCCGTGGATTTGCATTTTGTTGACGACGAAAGCACAATCGGTTGATTTGAAATTAATTAGTGCTTTAAAGAATATATAAATTATATTAGATAGATGCGATCTATATAACGACATCACAATTGAAAACATATGAATTTAATGTAATAAAATAGGATTTTAATTAAATAATCATAATAGCTGGTTTAATAATTGCAACCATACTTTAAATTAAATGTTTAACTCCAGGAAATGGCAGATGACGAAGTTGGTTACTACCAGATCTTGGACAATTACACTATCTGGAGACTTGAAACGGTTGCGGATGTACACCGCGTTCATCAAACTCCAATGAGAACCCTCAGTTTTCCTTCTTCTCCTTTTCTCAGGGCTGAAATTAAACCATCATTCCAACTCCACCATGAGGTGCCTCTCCACAAAAAACGAAATTTGGCAAAAAATCTGAGAGCTATGATTGAAGACTTGCAGCAGAAAGCGGAAAGGATTGAAGCAGAAGTTAGCGGTAAAAAAATGTTGCGAATTTGATGGAAGGATTGTTTGATGAATGAAGTTAAACAAGAAATTTCAAGAGCAATGTACGAGTTAATGTAAACAGCACTTGAGTTCATTTCTACCTGTACTAAATGTGTTGTGCCTTGCAAATATTCAATGGGATAAAATTGAATAATTTATTAAACATAATATGGAATAAAAGCATTTTCATATCGCCTGAATAGGTTTAAACATTCGATTGTGTAAATTTTTCAAGATGGTGACATTGTAACCAGCATCATCCCCTTGCGCTCAAAACCTTCACATTCGGAGGAAATATTCAACTCCCATCAAGACGGAGGCAAATGTGAAGTCTCGTGTGAACATTTTAATCAAATAACGATGATGAAGAAGCAACTCGAAGTTCTAAGCAGAGACAAACATTTTCTGGAGGAGCAAATTGTTCGACTTCAACTTGATAAAGTCAGTGTTAGTGTTTAATCTATTCGCCTTTTAAAACTTTTTATCACGAACAAAATTTTTCAGAGTTCAGATCAAGGGACTGACTCTGAAAAAAGAGTTTCCAAGCTGGAAACCGAAAACAAACTTCTAAAAGAACAACTGAAGTTGTCTATAGAAAAAATCAGCCAGTTAAACAAAGAAAAGTGTCAAGAATTTTCAAGCAGATTTAGCAAGGTAGTATAATTTATTGTCTCTTGAGTTGAAGTAATTTATGACCACTTAAAAATGAAAGAGTTTCTCCAACATTGAAATGACACGGAATTGGTCACGAGAACTTCAAGTGAAACTAAGAAAATATCACGAATGCACTTTGAATCTGAAAGAAGATCTAGATTCACTGAAGGAGTCCTTTCTGTGTTTCCAAGAGTGGGGACTCCTGCAATTACAACAGGTTGGTCGGTTCGCTCATATTGTGGTCTTCATTCAGTAACTCATTTAGACATTAATGTTAGGGAGGAATCAGGATTAAAGAAATTAAAGAAAAAAAACAAGCCATTCGATCGAATCAACAACCTCTTTTAAACGGAAATTTTGTACAAAATCAAAAGGATTCAGCACAGAAAATGGAGTACTTGAATTCTTGTGAGAAGAAAAGACACAGGGAAACAACAATTGTAAACGATTCGGCACCATCAGCGATCGAAAAAAATTCCGACTTTGGATCTGATTGCAACGCTCTGAAAGACACCACCTACATCACCTTTTCAGACAAGCGATCAACACCAGGTACGTGCTGAGAAGACGTGATATTAGCGAGCGTGACAATTACTCAACATTATTTAGTTATGCGTGGGAGCGGAGTATTGTATCGCATTCGGCCTCTCCTTGAGAAGGGTGCGAAGTCATCAATCCACGTAACCCAGCAAGTTATCCAGGTACAACACAGGAATAGAAACAAAATTTTTCAATGCGAACAAATCCTTCAACCTTCTCAGTCTCAAGAACAGGTCGGCACCAATTCTTATTTTTACGATTGGCTTTTACTAGTCAGCCAACTAGTTAATATGTTGTTTAATATACACAGTTGTTTGAGTTACTGAAACCTACGATCATATCATGTTTGTACGGAACGAATGTTTGTATTTTCTTATATGGAGAGACAGGCTCAGGAAAAACTTATACTGCTGAGGTTTCTTTCTTTGGCTTCAAATTGTCGTGAATATTCTGAAAACACACTCGTCCTTTCAGGGTAGCGTCGATTTCAAAGGCATTTTGTCACTTTCAGTAGACGAACTAATGAAAATTATCACAACCGAAAACAAAGCTCTTGGTTTAAATTGTAGTGTGGCTGAACTTCGAAATGAGATTTTCAGGTTTTGTTCGTAAATAGGTCACTTTGACGTATACAAAGTATAAAAATTCTTTTTTTCAGAGACATTTTGAATACCAACTCCAAAACAAATTACCTCGAAACAAAACAAAGCTCAGATGGTGGCATAATGCTGGCAAATTGGACGAATGTTCCAATTCAGAGCAAAAACGATTATGAGGTGCGGTAATGATGAAATGCTAGTAAAATATCATTATAATTCAGGAATTCAGTTAAGATAAATCCTTTCTTCAATTTGTTTGAAGAAAATCCTTGCAAGATGTCAGACGGTTCACAAAGTTCATAATTGTAACATGTCTCACATCATACACAACTTCCGTGTTTGTTCATCAGATCAGGAGACACTCGGTAAGGACAACAAACTCATTTCTCTAGCACAATCACTGAAAAAGTTTTTTCCATAGCCAGGTTATGCGTTATTGATCTTGCTGGATCCGAAAGAATGGATAAATCGCCGCATGATCCGATTCGAATGAAAGAGATTCAAAATGTGACAAAGTCATTAACATGCCTTGGTGACGTACTCCATGCCATAAATACCAAACAATGCCACGTCCCTTACAGAACCACCAAACTCACCCATTTCCTGCAGGATTATATGCGTAGGAGAATGTCTTACAATGCATTCGTCATATATTCAGAGAATGATAATATTGTGTAAATTTTGCAGAAAGTAACAGTAAATCAGAATTGGTCGTTCACTTGCGGATGAATGACGTCAACTCTTCTGAAACAATTTCAAGTTTAATGTTTGGCCAACGAACCACAGGAGCAGACATGGGACAACCGGGTTCAAAAACACCCTTAAAATCGCCAAGCAGAAATGAAAGCCACACCTCCACACCTCGACCAAGACGACCCTCAACGGGACTAATCATGGCCGACACGAGGAGTTTTATTAGGAGGAGCTCTGTTAGTTCGGAACGTAGCTCAAGCAAAAAGATGGCAATAACACCACAGTCAGAAGGTGCCACATTTTGATTTATTTTATTTTATGTAACTATGTCATTGATAGCGTCACAATTCAATTTATTGTTTGTCTTAAATTGTTTGCAGGTAATTATTGAGTAATCGGTAGCAATCTTCGCATAAAAGTTCAAGGTTGATACATCCCCGTCAAAGTATCCTTATAAAAAAAATATTTATATGAGTTGATACATTAACCTATAACTTATTTCAAATTTGATTAAATGAAATGAGTTTTATGTTTTGATGGTGCTATTTTGACGGGGCTATTTTGTCGCCGGGCTATTATGACGGGGTGCCAAATAATCGTATTTCGTATTGAGAGACGTCATCTGGTTCCCAATAGTAACCCGTTCGAGGGGTTTGTTTGTTTGCAGACCAAACCTTACATGCGGATGTACAAACGGCGATAAATAACTAATTAAGTAAGGCGTCGCAAGTGTTTCGTAATCAAGTAGTTTATTTTCAATGCCGGCAGTCCAGCTTTGCATCTTATGGGAGACAAAAGCCCGGTGGAAGGTTAGTCGGTTTTGCCGATGGGTTCACGAACTGGTTTGATGGTGTTGCTCATTTACCTGCCGACAAAATCGGTAGGCCGGCCTACTGATTTCATTTGTTTATTTGTCGACAGATCAACGAGCTGGACTGCTTCCAAAATCAGCAGGGTTGGTGGGAGCTAGGGTTATTTCAGTCAGGAAATACGGTATTTCAGTCAGAATTTGAGTTAGTTACATTTTCCAGTTAGAGTTAACTTCATACTGTCTTCCCGGCTACCAGTTACAACCTTCCAGTTATCAGTTACAGTTACTGAAAACAACTTTTCAATGTGACCATTTTACAATCGTGTGCTAATGTAGTTACTTTATCAACCACTAGCTGTTTCTCCGGCTTTTCCCGGTAATAGATCTGTAAATGAACGAACTTCATGTATAGTATAAAAATTAATAAATTACAAATGACAAAGAATAAGATGGCTACCAAAATAACGCTAATATTAAATCATAGATAAATAATAAAAAATGTAAATTTTTAAGATATACAACGGAAAATTTACAATATAAACTTAAAGCTTACGACCATGAATATTAATCAGCTTGCGCCTAAGCTCTTGTAGGAATAAGCCCAGAAGAAGTTTTTTGGCAATAAAACGCAAAATAATAATCGATTTTTCTGCAAAGTAGACTAAACTGACCCCATAGTCAACGTACTCAAGTGTTTCAAGCTTCAATCAAATCGGTTTAGGATTAAAGGCTTGTATGAATATACATACAATATCCACGTTTTAGATCCGGGAGAGAACAAAGGCTATGACAAAGATATCTGAGGACGCAAAAGCGGCTTCATTCTGGATCTGGCACATGAGGAGCCAGAAGAAGTCTTAAGAGGACACAAACCGGTGAAAGCCGTCGGTCTCCGGTATGAATGACTCACCGAACGACGGAGCCAAACCATTGGCCGAGAAACGCGGTGTTGTCGTCAGAAATTTTTTCAAATTATGTTTGTTGTATCAAAATATACAAAATTTTGAGATACTTTGGTGGGAGGTACTTACTGAGTTTATTTGACCTGACCCAATTGCTGACATCATACCTACAGCTGTGTTTGTCAGCTATGTAGGGGTTCAGCAGTTATTAATGCACACATAGCATTTCCTTAATTTGAGAAGTTTATGTTAAATGTTAAAACCAAATAATTATTTCTGTAGTCAAAAATATGTCGCAGTGAAAATCGTAGTAAATAATCTATTATATATTTTGATTTCTGATTTAAAGATTCATCCAGTGACTCTAAGTACAATGATATAACATTAATAAATAAGTTTGTAAAGAATATTAAGAACAATCTCGAAACCTTTCAGCAGCAAAAACAGAAATTTTCCCGAATGACTAATGTAAAGTTGATGGAAGAAGTTTTTGTTGGACATCAAATCAGACATATTATGAAAGATAATGTATTTGAAATAAAACTAACAGATTTGGAAAACTGTTATTGATGGGTTTTTGAGAAGTCGGAAAACTACAAAGAACTTGTAATGAAACTCATACGTGAGGCAATAGGAGCAAATATGCAATTGAGGATGCGCTTCTTTCATTCGTACCTAGAATTCTTTCTTGACCATTTGATGTTTCTGATGAGCATGGTGAATGTTTCCATAATGATATTTTATTGATATTATCTCATTTCAAGGAAAATGTAGCCTGATCATGACGTCTGATTTCTGTTGGTTGCTACGGAGGGACTGCTTCCAGATCAGAGACCAACCGAACTTCGTTTTCGTTTTTGACTTTTTGTCATTTATGGAAAATTATTTATCGATTCATTTTCGTTTTCGGTCGAAATTGCTTTTGGAAACGAAAAAAAATTTTTTAAATTCAGTTTTGTCTATTGAGAGTATATTGTTTATATATACCAGCGTGGCGAGTTAGCAGTTTTTTAGTGCAGCCGGACAACAGTATGACCACTGACGCAGCAATTTACTTGGCCACAACGCAGAAAAATTTTTATTTCTTAATTATAATATTAGATTGTTTGACTTCAATTATTAAACTCATTATTTCTGAAATACGGAAATTCCTTGCTTATTAAAGAATTAAGAGGGGGGGGCGAACGGCCATCACGAGCGCCATAACTAAGGTGGCGCTAAATTGATAATTTTAAGAAGGAGAGTGGTCAAAATTTACAAGATTGAATAACAAAGTAATGATGCTGGTGGTTTGTCAAATTATCAGTTTGCCCCAGGTATTAGCTTTTAAACTTTTAATTCTCAGCAACAAAGTTATAAGCGAACGAGGGTTACTTGGGGAGTTTTTAATTGGTTGGTGCATAACATGATGAGGTAATGACAGTCTAACTCGAAACGGCCAACTAAAATGATATAAATTGGCTGATGCAACAGACTTTAATCAGTTGAAAAGAAAATTCATTCGAATGGTCCAGATGGTTATAAATATTATTAGCACGATGTCAGAGAGCCCCAAAAATATTTTTTAAAAGAAATTTTGAAGGTGGCTCAGTGATGGTCTGAGCTGCCATTTCCTCTTGTGGTTCATCTGAACTCATCTTTTTGCAAGGCAAGCAGAACTAACAAAAATATGTTGAAACATATTTTGGACCAGTATCTCATTCCGCTGTGTGACAGATTTGGAGATGATGCAGTCATTTGCCAGCATGACAATGCCACTCTATACACATCAAGACTGTAATGTAGTAACGATGTAGAGATTGACAGACAGGAACGATAGGGGATCTTTGTTTATATGGCGGCGTTGAAGTGCGGAAAATAAAAAGGAACGGTTGTTGGTTTTTCACGAACAAATTAAACGATAGAACATCACAAAGACTGACAAAAACTTTTGTCGAATGAATAGATTTTAGATGAATTTCAAGGCCCTGAAAATGCTTTAAATAAGGCCTGGAAAGAACTGGATGAAAAGAGCTTGAAACCTTTCTTGAATTTATTAAAAAATAGAGTTCAAGTATTAATTATTAAGAAAGGAGATAAGATACGTTATTGACTTTTATGTAAATAATAATCTAAAGGTTTGACCTTACCAAGTATGAAAATCTATATCCTTAATGTGCGTAATTTTGGGTATTTTCAGTTTTTTCTCGAAATATTTGTCAGAGTTTTTCAATAAATTTGTGTTTCAGTATATTGTGTGAAAAAATGTCTTATGAAAATTCTGTACATAAAAAGTTATCATAAAAAAAACGTAACTGGGCCAATTTTTGCAACGCACTATATACAGAGTAGAGTCTTATACTAAAATTGGTATAACATCAATTCTACAAGTGATAGAGAAAAATGGCTGATATCACCGGAATCAGGATATCAAAATTAATATAATACACATTATTTTGAAAAAGTTATTAACCAAAATTGTTTTTGCTATGTCATTTAGGCATCTACGCATATAAGTAAAATAAAGAACTACTAAAAGAAATAAAGCTCTTACTAATCAAATTCACTGAGATCGTTGCGAATCCATGATGCCCAGTGAATTTATAATTGAATACCAAGACTGAAAGGTTGCAAATATTATTTTTTTTCAAAAAAAAGATTAATCGAAATATCAAATTTTAAAAGAAAATTTATAAAAAGATACTTAAAGTATCAAATATCAAATTAATTTAAAATTATTGTAATTTCATATCAGAATAGACCAAGAACATCAATAATTTCACGCCAAAGTTCAACTGAAATCATAATCTCTAGAATCATCTTTCAAGGTAAGAGTTATCGACTTAATTGACCGACTGCAAGCATTTAATAGCAGATTTTTTAGAGAATTTTAGAGAAATAACGTCATAAACAATTAACAGGCAAGTTGGACATTTTTTGAATGAAATTTTGAAGTGAATAGTTATTCTAAATTATTAAAACACATTAATGATAGAGGTCAACAAAGATATTAGATACTTGGCACTTCCACATAATATAAGATAACGCAATTATTTAAAGTGTTTAGCTAGTAACTTAGAATTCTGTGCAACACCTTATTTTTAATTTCTAATATCCATGTTTATTTAGGCTATCTTAAATTTATCTCCAGTACGTGTAAAAAGATTACAAGCGCTTCTTAATGTTAGCATAATTTCTCAAATATTGAACCGATCAAAGTCAAATTTGGAATTTACGCGCACGTTGATAGTTGTGATGATGATGCTGAGGCACATTTGATGCCTATAAATTTTACCTTTAGACATTAATGGTTTCAAATTAAATCCGATAAAGATCTATTGTTGATTCTACAAAAGTATTTGAGGGCTTCAATGAGGTAACCTCTGCTTCTTCTCTTTTCCAGGGGTTTTTAGTCTAACCTCATATAATAATTCAACTTTCCATGACCGGATTTACCTGGGTGGAGACCCCGGTGCAGTTGGTTGTCGGATACCCACAAACCAGCTGCTTCTCTCTCACCCTCACAACGTAACAAGCAAATAAATTTCTGGTTGATAGGAGCTTCCGGGCCGTGGCACAGTCCGAACATTCCTTAACATAACATAACAATTATTTGTAGTGGTTAAGAAGACCTGGATCTGTGTAATAACCACTCTTTTTAGTCCTAATATCCGAATTTACTTAAGTAAATTTTGAATTTATCTAAAGTGTCAGCATGGATGGTTTCCTTATCTAGTTTATTCCATAAGGAAACCACCCTTGAACTGAAATAATTGTTTTTCAAGTTTCCCGAAGCCTTCCTATATAATTTACAATCGTGCCCTCTAGTAGAAACACTTTTTGTGGCTTCGAAAAACTGTTCAGGCAAAAGGCCTTCCCTTCCCGATAAAATTTTGAATGCCTCGATGAGGTCCCCTCTATTTCTTCTCTTTTCCAGAGTCGTTAATTTACATCTATTTAATCTTTCCTTGTAACTCAGCTTTCCAAAACCTTCTATCATCCTGGTTGCCCTTCTTTGTACTCTCTCCAACACTTCTACATCCTTCTCAAATGAGGGTTCCACACTTGCACACAGTCAGGGGCGCAACCAGCGAAAAATGCTGGGGGGGGCTCAAGTTTAGAAAAGCCCGACGCAGTCGAAAAATTTTTGAAACTGTTCAAATCAATACTACTAATTTTAATTAATAAAGAATTAAAGATAGAACTGATTATTATTATAAGTTTTTATTTATAAGTCTGCAGTCTTTTTTTGTATCTTTAATAATTTATTAATGAGCTTGACTATCTTCTGTTTCAAAGTTTCAAGCCAGTTAAAGCAACTGTAAAAAAAAAAGTTTATGATATGTTTAAAATTGTAATATGATATGATTGATATCCTAAACATTTCACCTAATCTAAATTATGTATGAAATTAAGATCCTAAACAGTTTACAACAATTTTGAAATGTTGTAGTCTAAATTACATTTTGATGTGTTTAGAGTTACAAAATAATTTTTCGATCAATCTGTGAAAATCTGTTCACAATTTTATTTACTGGAAGAAGTGCAGTAGTTGTTTTGTTCACAGATATTCTCAATAAACTTTGCAAACGACAGGCAGACATAGTCGTCCCGAGATGACTTTTAATAAGGCGAAGTTTAGAAAATGCCCTTTCTGCATCTGATGACGTAAATGTCTGAGTAAGAGCAACATCGAGCATATGCAACTCGGGCTGAATGCTTGTGGCACAGAAAAGATCTTGTAGTTCGATAAACGCATTGCGGTCAGACTGATCAGCACGTAAACTTGTCGATGTGAATTGGAGCTGTCTTTGCACAGTTTCAGCGTCTTTTCCATGAAGGTTGCAGAATTCCGAAAGCTCGGGAGTCATTGTGCCATTCTGCAAAGCATCAAGAGCAGCCAAGGCAGGGTTGGCAAAACGACATTATCTGATCATCAGATAACCAGCGAAAAATGCTGGGGGGGGGAGCTCAAGTTTAGACAAGGGACGAAAGCCCGACGCAGTCGAAAAATTTTTGAAACTGTTTAAATCAAAACTACCAATTATAATTAATAAAGAATTAAAGATAGAACAGATTATTATTATTATGAGTTTGACTATCTTCTGTCTGCAGTCTTATTTTGTATCTTTAATAATTTATTAATGAGTTTGACTATCTTCTGTCTCAAAGTTTCAAACCAGTTAAATCCCCTTACCCCCCCCCCCCCCCCACCAAAAAAAAACTGATCGGATTTGGAAAAATTGCAGGGTCTCTCCTATTAGGCCTGGGGGGGCTTGCGCCCCCCCTGCCCCCCCCCCTAGTGGCGCCACTGCACACAGTACTCAAGGAACTTAATTCAAGACTGCAATTTTCCCGATTCTTATATCATTGTTGACCTTCGTTGATATATCGCACGATTCATCCAAGCAAAATTTGCTTAAACTAAAAAAAACTCTGAGAATTATTTTTAATTTTTTATGTGCAAGCTGCTGCTTATGCAAATCCTTTTTAACTCAATTTAAACGATTTTTCTTGTGCAAATCACTATCGGGTCAGGATGGTGGCTGAGCTTGATTCGCTTGCTGTTGAGAACTTCAGAAAGTATTTGAAAATAAAGACGGTGCATCCGACTCCTGATTATGGTGCAGTTTTAATTATATTTTAGCCAAAAAATCTTTCTTCTTTCTTGAATTTATGTCAAAACAGGAGAAGCAACCAAGTTTCTTTTCGAAGTAGCACATGAACTCAAACTGCCATGTAAGAAATATGAGGTTGGCATTAATTCTTGAGATTATAATTTAATTTAGACTATTTTTGATCACCGCAATGTTTCACTAATTAGTTTGTTCCTGGAAAACCAGTCATTCTTATGACATGTCTTGGTTCAAATCCTGCACTGTCATCAGTGCTCCTCAATTCTCACATTGATGTTGTGCCAGCTTTTAAGGTGACTTGAAATGTTTATTTCTATAAAATAATTCAAATGTCCTTAGCTATAATGTTTGCTATTGCTGTTATTGCATTTTTTGCTGCAACTTAGCATCTTAACAGTTATTATATGAATATGTGCATTATGATCATTCAGGACCATTGGAGATATGATCCATTTGAGGCTTATATGGATTCTAATGGAGATATTTTTGCCAGGGGAACACAGGATATGAAATCCATAGGCATCCAGTTAGAAATAAGCAAATATGGCTAATTTATCATCTTCATTACTTTTAAATTTTATTTTCAGATACATTGAAGCCATGAGAAGGTTTATTTTGGAAGGAAAGAGATTCAAAAGGACAATTCATTTGTTGTTTGTGCCAGGTATCACAGTGCATCAGATTATGAGTGACGCAGCAATTAAATTTTATCTATGTTTTTCATGTTTTATCCATGTATGTGTTTCTTAAGATGAAGAGATTGGTGGTGCAGATGGAATGGCCTGTTTTGTGGCTTCAAATGAGTTCAATGAACTCAATGTCGGATTTTCTTTGGATGAAGGTTTTAATTTTGAAGCATTGAAGAATTTGTTTGTAGAATAATTTTGCATGAACATTTTACTTTAAAAATGTTTGCAGGACTCCCCAGCGAAACAGACTCTTTCAAAGTTTATTATGCAGAACGCTCTCCATGGTGTAGGTGCTTCTTCAGATGGTTGATACTTGTAGTTAAATAAAGTGAAATACGGATGAATACAGTTAAATCAGTAAGCAGTTACATTGATCTGTGGCAGGGATTGAAGTTGTTTGTCCTGGAGATCCTGGTCATGGATCCATGTTCATCAAAAATAATGCTGCTGAAAAACTGGTAAATTAAGGATTATATTGTGGAATTCCCTTTTGTTGCTGGATGTCAATTAACTTTGTGCTAATATTAATTTCAGTCAATTTGCATTGTTTATTTTAGATTTTCATAAACTCATTCAACTGCTACTTTATAAATTAAGTTTATAGTGCTGATAAACTTATTTTTCACCCCGACTACTTAGAGGCGTGTCATCAACTCTTTTCTAAAGTTCAAGGATTCAGAGGAAAAAAGGTAAGTCAGTAACCAATCTTCCAAACAAGAATTTGCTAATGCTAATTAGATGATTTTTTGAGTGGCTCATGTGTCCAGGTAGGACATTAAGGCACATTTTAATCAATCTACCATTCGTATAGAAACCCTATCCGAGGGTGATCCCTGACGGTGCATGCTGGGTCGTGAACAAGGCATATAACAACCGTTGCCATTAATGCCACCTGCAGGCACGCATCCTATTCAGCCAACTCGAATGTGAATTGCTATTTTTTCAGGAAGGAATTGGATGGCCTGAAGATTGGTGAAGTTACAACTGTCAATTTGACAATGATTCAAGTAAACTGTTTCTTCTCACCTAATTCCAAGTAATTGTAAGTGTCAACTTTCAATTCCAGGGAGGTGTTCAGCCTAATGTGGTTCCTAATAACTTCAAAGCTTGTAAGTACTTAAACCTTTGAGTGTTGACTAATGAAAGGTGCTAAGCATGGGAATATGATTTATTTCAGACTTTGATCTAAGACTTCCCCCCACTGTTGATCTCCAGAAATTTGAGGAGGAGATTAGGCAGTGGATTCATCAGGCTGGTGATGGAGTGGAGATGAACTTTCTTCAAGTTATTGATTTACTTGTTTCAGTAAAATGATTACTGGTATCATCGAAAGATTGAAATTATTTTTACAGAAATCTGATACACAACAGAAAACTGACACTTCTGATGAAAACATATTCTGGAAAGCTCTGAGTTCCTCTTTTGCTGAGATGTGAGTTCTTTTGTTTTTTAAATGTCCTAACTTAATAATAAAAAAAAACTGATTTTGAAGGGATTTAAAAGTTGATCTTGAGGTTTTCCCTGGTGCAACCGATAGTCGCTATGTAAGGAAGGTTAGTCATATGGTGATACTGTTAATAAAACACCTTGGAGTTTACTGAGACTTTAATTTGTTTCAGGCTGGAATTCCTGCCATTGGATTTTCTCCAATTAATAGAACAAAACAGTTGCTTCATGATCACAATGAGTACTTGAATAGGGAGACCTTCATTCGTGGCATTGACATTTACTACAGAATTATACCGAAACTTGCAGACTGCTGACCAAATCATTTTGAATCCTAATGAATTAAAGTTGATCTTGTCAATTGATTAGTCTCATTCAGTGGAATCAGGTCATGTGCTCCTGCAATGGTGCTGGAATCCGTGCCTTGACCACCGATTGTTTATCATCCGATTAAAAATGCTTGTTTTACCTTTAGTTATTTGCTTGGATTTTCGACCATCATTTTGATATTCACTGAAGCTTACTTAGTGTTCAGTTGTCTGATCCAGTTTAAAAGCCTATGAGTTGTTTATGGGTATTATTAATAGTTCTATAGCGCGATTTTTGTGGGATTCATTTAAATTTTTCTAGGTAGGTAAGGGTGGAAAGAGTTATTGCCTCAACTTAGAGCTGCATATCTTTTCCGATTCTAGACGGATCTAACCATAATCAGAGTAAAATGATATGTGGCATGTGCAGAAGAAACTTTATCAACGTATATACTTCATGGCAAGAAGCACGTAAACATTTTATGGCGTGTTTTATTCAGGTATAATTGAACTAATTTGCGACACCGCTGTAAGCGCCTAACCATCCACGTTGCTCGCCTGTAGTCTTGCTGCCAGCATGGGACTATTAAGCTGCTGGAAAGATAGGAAAGTAGATTTAGAGACAAAAAGAATGTCAGATCATTAATCTTAGCAGTTTGTGACCAGCATGGAGATGTGGACTATAATAATGTGCACGAAAGGCCCGCATAAACAAGCGTTAATATGCACGTCAATAAGGCTGAGGGGAGCATGCAGTCTGTCCTATGATGGCCTCCTCAGGAGCTTCGGGTGGTTGCTAATGCTGCCTGGGCTTCCATCGTCTTATGCGCATGCTTGTTATTTCCCAGCATTTAATTAGCATATAGCAGTGTGTGGAATCAAAATAGTATCTAATTTGTCAAGAATTTCAAGAAAGCACAATTTGTAGTCAATTGAAATTTTTGCGATAACAGACGAGAAATGTGACAATATAATCTCACGTGTTCAGAAGGAATTTTTATAAGTCGTGGAAGAAATGCATTTGAACGATTCAAACTGAATTGTAAAAGCATGGTTGTCACAAACGAAAGATCGAATATGATGTTAAAATGCTTATCGCTTTGAAATGTAGTCTTCTACTACTCGGAATGGCCGCAATATCTGGTGAGTAATATGATAATTTCATTTGATTTGAAAAGACATTTTATATGACGCTGTATTGCATCGATAATTTCAGTTAAATGCTCAAAACTTGCTGACTCCCATTGTCCAGAGGCATATTGGGACGAACCATCAAGAGATTGTTCAAAACATCTTGTTCATCACCTCCAACACGGCGATAGCTTCAATTCACATAAAATCAACAAGACCTGCATGTAAGACTTTCCTCGTTAACATTTCCTTATCGCATTTATCTACTTTGAAATTCTAAATTAAGGCAGTGTCTTGTAATTTATGTATCAGGGCATGGGAATCCACCAAAGCTTGTTATCAGAGACTCATTCACAGTTGCAAATCTGACAGTACAGCCGTGGATGTGATTAAGTCTCATCTATCAAGGTACTATGTGTACTCGTCACCTTGTGCCAGCAGAACTCCCAGAGGCTAGATTTAAACTTCTTCCTTGACCAACTTTTGTTTAACTTTTAATAATTTTATGAAGCCTAATGGTATATTTTGCACACTTTTTCTATTTCCATACCATACCAATTTCCAACAAGGCCATCTGAAAAATTGTTAAATAGCTAACTTTTTTTAATTTTTTAAAAACTTGCCTAATAATTTTTCTTAAAGTCACTAAAGTCGGTTTTCGAGAAATTTGACCCCATAAAAGTTGCTCAGGTGTTTTAAACAGTATTGTCATTTGCGTAAGGGCAGCAAATGGAGCTAAATGTTTGAAATTTTCTATCTTAATGAATAAGGTTTCGATTTTTTCAACTTTCGAGACTGACTAGCAAAATAAAATATTGCCGGAACGGCATCATTGGATGCCTCTGTGCCTTATGTCCCAAAATCCCCATCTGCATTTGTGGATGGCCCAGGCGCCTCCGCTTGAGAACGCCATTTAGGCAGTCAGACAACTTATGTGTAATGGGTCTAACAATTACTGGCTGAATTTTTCAGAGTTGGAGCCTATGACCAGCTGCTTCCTGAAGGAATTCATCTCTACTCAAACCTGCTCCGAAGCCTTCGACTCTAAATTCCGATCTTATATTCTGGAGCGGCAATACAGCCACGCATGCAGGTAAGCCAGCGATGGAATGAAATGTAGTCTTCAAATGTGAACTTTTTTTTTAAGAATTGTAACAAGCATAATGCGTTGCTTCCTGAACATCATGAGAAACAGAATCAGCAACCATTGCGGCGAAGACGGGTCAGAAGAATTTAGGCAGACGTACATCGAGCCCATTGTTCACCAGTCACGGGGCACCGTTGCTAGCAAATGTACCCTTCCACCGGAAGTGACTGAATTTTACTTTGTACCCATTCCCTCTTCCACCAGTAAACCACATCTCGCGCATTTGCCTTTCACTGTGTACGTGGTCCTTCTTGCGACGCGTTGAGTCACTTGACATGTGACAAACCACGCGATTCGAGTCTTTGCTCAGTTTTTCCCGAAAATTTGTTGCAAACATTACTTGAAATGTTTGTCTTTCTATGAGGCTCAATACTGGTACAACGATAGCAACTGTTTCGAATAGCAACTGTGATAACCAATAAACCGTGTTTGATTGAAACAAGCTCATCTAGATAGACTTCGAATAAAATACTTTCAAAAGCTCAGACCTGTATTTCTACATTGCATAAAACGCTACTATCGAATTTTGTTCAAGTAATCCAATCCAATAAATCTTTATTGTTCAACTATAACTTTGGCCTTTGAAATTCTAGCGGCGTACGATATAAAACATATATGTGCGCAATGAGGCCTCCTATGTTGATGGTGGTTGTGGGACCCCTTTTCCATAAAGAACTGACTTTTGCAAGGCTCTGTTAAGATTCATCCACTCCTTGTACAAGTATTAAATATCAAGTTTACAATTCATAACACATGACTCACTTTAATAATACATTTTTTATCTTGGGTTAAAAGACATGCTCTTCCAGATGACCTCCTGGTCACCCTTGCAAATTCACTCAGAAGTTTTGGATACAAATCCCAATTATCTTTTCTTGAACCCACTCTACGATGATTTAATAAATTTACCAACTAGTTATATAATTATGTATCCTTTAATACAATGAAAACTTACCTTTTTCCAAAGGGCTTCATTTAAATAACAAAAAGAAATAGAATCAATTTAAGAACAGAGTTATAACCATTAAAAATATATTTGACTTACAAGGTCTGAGGCAATGACATCAATAGAATTATCTTTTAGGGGAAGGTGACAAGAATTCCACCTCAAAATGTTGATTCCTTGCGAATTCCTTAAAACAAAATTTATTCAACTTTTATTAACTACTTGGTAATTTTTAAACCATCCAAACCTTCCATTTCCCTTGTCAATGAAACTTTTCCAATTGTCGAGTGTTCTATCGACCAGCCTAGAACTAATATCTCCACACAGGTTGAATGTACCTTGATGAGAAGCAACGCTCTGCATGGATGTGATTAGGTTTGAGATAAACTTAGAAAGAAACTTTATAATATTATAATTTTTTGAAAACAAACATACCTCCAAAGGAATACTTCCAGACCCACATAAAGGATCACATACAATATCTCCTGGTTCAATCTTGCAGTGCCTGTGTGTTAATTGCAATTTCTTAATTTTTATTAAGATGCGAAGAATTAAAAATAACAACCACAAAATTCCGTGAGCAATAGTTGGCTTGAGTGTTGTTTGACCAAAGTTCACAATGTTACGTCGGTGTAGGCTTTCTTTAGTAAGAGCAATGCCCACCTTCACTTCATTGTGGATGATCATCAACATCACCTCCACATCAAATTTACTGAGATCAACTCTCCATCCAACATGATCATTTACTGCACCCCCAAAATGGGTAGCTGCATGAGGAGATTCAAAGCAATGGTCCCCAATTCTCTTGCAAGTCACTCTATAAGAAGGAACATCACTTATCCCAGTTTGGTTTTCCTCTGACACAAAGTCTCTCCACGTCTGCAATGCTTCTTTCCAATTAACTTCCTTTACCATACCTTTCAAGATTGTCATACAATCATCCTGATAAAAAAAAACAGAGTGCTGCCAAACCAAAGCATCAACAATACATATTTAAAAAAATCTCAAACTAGACTCTGTGGAAATTCAATATGTTTGGATCTATGTACAATCAAGTGCATGTTGTCCACACTCCTGAGATTTAATGCCTTTAAATAAAAATTTATATAGATAAAGAATGTTTCTATTGCATAACTTTTTAGATATTTAGAAATCAATAAATCACTTTTAAAAAAAACATTTTTGTTCACATTATTATGCCAAAGCATTCACAATGTATGTTCGACCACTACTGGAATATTGTTTCCCAGTATGGAATCCCCACTTCAAATATCTTGCTAAAAAAAATCGAGTGAGTCTATAGAAGATTCACAAAAGCAATTCCTAGCCTTCGACACCAACAATACTCAGCAAGACTTAAGATTCCAGGGCTCGGATCACTTGAACATCGCCCTTTAATTTCCGATTTTTGCTTTTTGTTTAAATTACTAATTGGTCTTGTGAAAAGTGATCTTTTAAGTTTTGTTCAATTTTCAGAATATAATCGAAGGGAACATAGTATTAAGTTACTTGCAGATAAGTGCTCGGTTAATACAGCTAGAAATGTTTGTTGCTGCCTTGAACTCCGTACCAGAAAAGGTGGTATCTGCCAACACTTTACTCGATTTAAATCATTACTCCTCAACATTGATTTTTCACAATATTTGTCAATTACTGACTAATCTATGAACTTTGCTTTAACTCGCATAACTGTTGACTGTCTTTCAATTTTGATGACGCTGGTTGTATTTGTGGCTACTAGCCCTTCGACCAGATAAATAGATAAATAAATAAATAATTATTTAAGCCTAAATCTTGTTGCATAGGTGACATATTTCTAATTCTAATCAATAATATAGCTTTCTTACTGATTTAAATAAATGATACACACTTGGCTTGCCAAAAGTGAGGAAATTGAAATTCAAAAATTGCAATTTCAAAATGTACCTCTCTCATGTTGTGCAACAGGAAATTGACTCGTCCTTGTTTCACCTCATAAATTTGAGCCTTTAACACCTTCTCAACTTCTTCTCTAGCAACTTCCTCCAGTCCAGATACAACCGTTGCTTCAATTTCAAACATTTGATTCTCCTGAGACATGATGGGAATGAATTATTCTTAAAGATATAATATATTTTTAGAAGAGTGAAATGCCAACAAATTTTCAACAACAAAAAGTTTCATAGAATGTAGAAGAATACCCCATGGCAGCAGACACGCTTAAAATAGTGGGTAATTATTGAATGGTTTTTCATTATTAAAAACTTGCAAACATCACACTGCATTTTCTATATAAAGAGTCTCTCCATTGAAATTCATGGAAAATGAGATACTCTCTTGCTTTATGGTATTTATTTTAATATTAGTATGATAATATATTACAAATACCCTTTCACTTTGTCAGTGAAAAGGTTTACTAATTTTTAAGACTTTCTAAATGATGCAAATTTTATTCTGATGATGATTCACATTTTGGATGGTCTTTTCCTGTGTGGCTAGTGTGGGAAAATGAGAGAAGATTTTCTTTGAAATTTGCCTAGAAAAAAAGGTCAACTTGGCTTTGAAGGCATTTACATTACTATACATGTCGTGCACATACAGGTCTTTTCCCTGTAGCTTAACGTTAAGCTCATTCATATGAGAAAAAATGTCAACAGCAAACGCAAAGTCACACAGCCAATTCTTGTCGATCAGCTCTGGAAAATCATCAGACTTCCCCTTTAACTCCAAAAATGTATCAATCACTTCTTTAAGATCCCACACTCCTTTAAAGACTGTGCCCAAACTCAACCAGCGGACACGAGACTGGTAAAGCAAGTGGTGGTCTGCGTCGGTTTCCTCCAGAAATGCAATGAACTGACGGTGCTGAAGTCCCTTTGCTCGTATGCAGTTAACAAGCTTTATAACTGACTAAATTATCTAGTGCTCCGCGGGGCGGCTTGAAACGGTATAAAATAAAGATCTAAAATGGTCTCACAAGCTTACCTAATTTTATCCGATGCGTATAGCTGCCAAATATCGTCCAAGCTTTCGCAAATAAACAAAACCAGGTGAAATATTGAGGCTAATTACGGAGTTCTGATAATATATTAATTATTCATAAGTATCATCGGTGTGGAGCGCAAAGTAATTCGAGTAAACCAGTGTTTCCCAATATGGGACCGAACGGGGAAATTTGTAAATCTATACTTAATATTCCACGTGTTTCACTTTCAAAAAAACGTTGTGCGTCAATGCAGCATAAAAACAGTGATTGTTGTGGAGTATGTTTTAATAGTCATCAATATATTGTACATATATTTATTAATTGTAATTGCCAGGGTTTGGTTTTTAAGCGGGTGCCGGACTATTGAACGAAGGAGACGATGAATAACGAATTAGACCTTACTACGAATCGTTAAAACGTCTCCTTCGTTATTCGATGTAAGATCCAATTCGTTGTAAGATCTAATTCGGTATAAGATCCAATGTATACAGGAATAAAAAAAATTTATTTAATAAACAAAACTAGTAAATTCAAATTAGGAATGAATGAATTAATCTAGGACGTCACTTCATCATGAGAAACCCTTGCATTGCTTGAGAAGATGACCGAGGGAGTGTGAAGGTTTAGTGTAGTTGACACTTTCAGACATAAGAAATAAACCTACAAATTTATCTGGAAGGGCTTTCTTATTATAAGAGAACATAAATAGGGCAGTTTGAAGACTATGTATTTGTTGAAGAGTTAATAAATTTAAATATTGTGGTACTCGAAATAACGAATTGTATCTTATAATGACAATTAAACGTAAGAGACGATATAACGAATAACGAAGGAGTCGTTAAAGCTCGTTATAAGGTCTAATTCGTTATTCGATTTATCGTCTCTTTCGTTCAATTGTCTATGAGCCTTTTAAGCCAACATCTTGGTTTTTTTTTAATTTTAGAGCTAATCCGGATTTCTAGGTGTTTTATGTGGAAGTCTGGGTGTTTTTGAAAGAAATATTTTTGGTCTAAAAATTATATTCTTTAAGGTTCTTTGGTTTATCCCTTCGAAAAAGAACCTTCAACGCTATGATGTGACGCAAGGACATTGTTGGTGGAGATGTCAACAATAGGAAACAACATCTAAGACTCAAATTAAATTTTGCTAATTGTGATGATGTAATTTCCAATACTGACTGTGGAATTGTTATGTTAAAAAGAAATTATGTTTGACTTATTTCATTATTGATCTAATCTTTATTTTTTTTTAGCTGAATTCGTTTCTTCATTTTCAAAGCTCTAAACTAAAAACCATGAATCACAAAAAAATCACAAATTCAGAGTGTACCCCAAGGGAATTTAATTCACACCCAAGGAGAGCCATGAAGGGGTCCAGGGGAGCCATGGAGTACTTTTCAAAAATCAGCATACAAAAATTTCAAAATTATTTTTAAACTAATTTTTAAAAAAATCCGAGAATAATATTTATTCACAAGTAACGAGTATAGAGCAGAGTTTATGATAAAGTACAGGAAAGTGTCAGAGCAGAGGCATTTCATGTGACTGTTACACATTGCATGCCCCATCGATATGCCTTTGCAGCAAAGACTTTTCCAAATGGATTGAAAGAGGTGATGTCAACAGCAGTAAAGGTGGTGAACTACATCCGTGCAAGAGCAACATACCAGAGACTATTCAAGGAACTCTGCAAGGAGGTTGTGCTCCTTTTGAAGTCCTGCTCTTTCACACTGACGTCAGGTGGATGTCCAGAGGGCAGGTTTTCAGCTGACTAATGGAACTGCAGAGTGAGGTGTCCATGTTCTTACAAGAGAAACAGGGTGACCTTGAAAGTATATTTTGTCTGCCAGAATTCAACCTATCACTGGCATATTTGGCTGACATTTTCACCCATTTAAATGAGCTTATACTAAGATTCATGGTCCTAACATGACTGTTATTGATGCTGGTGAGAAACTAAGCTCATTTCTGGAGAAGCTGTCCCTGTGGATCAGAAGAGTGGAAAATAACAACTTTGCCAATTTTCCAAGATTAGAAGAGTCTCTGCAACCTAGTCTGGATGCAGCTGGCACCATACCAGCTTCTCTTAAAGGCGACATTTTGACTCACCTAGGAACTCTGATGGCATCATTTTATGACTACTTTATTACGAAAGATACCTGGGTCAGGAATTCATTTTTGGTCAATTTGGAAAGTGTGGATGATCAGGACTTGGCCAAAGATGATCTCATTGATCTGAGGCACAAAAAGTTGCTAAAGAGGGTGACCCGTCATAACAGCCCGGCGACAGAATAGCCCCGACAAAATAGACCGGCGTCAAAATAGCCCCGACAAAATAGCCCGGCGACAAAATAGCCCATGACAAAACAACCCGGCGACAAAATAGCCCCGTCAAAATAGCCCATGATAACTCCATGTTAAAGTATTTTTAAAAAATGTTATGAAACTGAATCAAAATTTAATTAGAAATTTGTGGCTTGAATGCTTTGACCGTTTTGAGTATTGTTTGTTGTTATTATTGTTCTCCAGAAGTTTAATTTGCATAGTCTTGCTTATTCAAATTTGTATCTGGCTTACAAATTTGTGTTGACATTATCCTCATCACAAGTTGCTTGTGAGAGGTCGTTTTCAAAATTGAAATACGTTTTGAACAGATAAAGAAATTTTCTGAACCAGTCAATTCTACGATCCTTCATGCTAATGTCTTGTGAGAAAGACTCTTTTCCAAGAATCAATAACAATGAAATCATTGATGTTTTAGCATCGACTAGTGAAACGATGAAAAAGCTGTTATAATAGTTAATAGTGAATAGAAATTTTAGACTCTAGTGTTTCTTATTATTATATATATATTATATATATTAGTTGATCAAATTAGGAGTTAAATAAAATTTCCCGGGCCGGTTTTTTAAGCCAGTCCGACCCTGGTGACAGGGCTGTTTTGACGGGGCTGTTTTGTCGGGGCTATTTTGTCGCCGGGTTGTTTTGTCCTGGGCTATTTTGTCGTCGGGCTATTTTGTCGGGGGCATTTTGACGGGATTTTTCCATCCTGGGCTATTTTGACGCCGGGCTATTTTGACGGGGCTGTTTTGTCGGGGCTATTCTGTCGCCGGGCTGTTATGACGGGGTGCCGCTAAAGAGGGAGTTTAGGGTCAAGAGTTTGGCTGACTTTTGGTGCTCCATGATGATACCATACCCAGTTCTAGCCAAAAGAGCCATGACATCCATCATTCCTTTTGTGACAACCTACCTCTATCCTCATCAGACCCGCATGCACTGTAGTGTACATAAGGTCATAAAGCTTTTGCGGATAATACAATCAATTGTAGTGTTAGAGACCCATTGGTTACTGTAGTGTACATAACAAATAATTGAAAAAGTTTTTAGTTACTTTCATTGACTCTTAAATGTTATAAAATTGAAAAAAAAGTTCCAAAATTTTTGCGTCTTGTATGGGTGGGTCTGAGGAGGATAAGAAGCTGGATTTTCAACCCTGCTGACAATCAAAACAAAATCGCGAAACAAACTTGATGCAAAGGATGACATGGGAGTGGCCCTGTCAAAATCAAAGCCCAGATTCCATCTACTTGTGAACAAGAAGCAGGAGCAATCTTCACATTAAAAATGTGCTTTCAAAATACATTCTGTGGTTTTTTTTGACAGTAAATTATTGTTCAATACTTTTTTCTTGAGAAATTTTGATGGCCGTGGACCACATTTTGTCCTCTAAGGGAGCCGCGGGCACAAAAAGGTTGGGAACCCCTGGTTTAAAGGATGTAAAAAGCTTACATATTTAATTTGTCAAACTATCACGATATTGAAAGAGCTTATCCGTTGCTATAATAAATAACAACAGCTATGTTATTGTGTCATTTTGTAATGGCGTCGTAACTAGAAAAAACGCCCACTTCGAGTCAACCATTTTATAACGCCTTCTTGCAATTTATATAATGGCATTGGACTTCATTTCTGTACCACATGTTAGGTTCCAAACCTAACCGTTCATGAAATATTCTCATATAGGAGTTAAATATGCAGTCGAAAAGTCGGCGCGTGTTGAGCGAAGCGTTCATTGTTGCGTCTCTACACGACAGGGCTGTGCCCGTAGAAGTTGATGCATCACTTACTCTAGAAGGAAAATTGGTGGGAATTCCATGGATACAGTCGGCCTCTTAGAAATTCAGTGGATATGCTGTTGAATGAGCTGGAGCATCTGAAAACTATACACGTTGCAAACCTCGGACAGAAAAGTCTGTCGCCATTCGACTTGCTGAACCGTCTACACACTTTGAAAACCGATACAGTCGGTTCCACATAATTACATCGTAGCATGTATCTTTGACTGAGGCTGTATGGTGTAACGGTCGTTGCAGATAAGGACACAATTATGATGAAATGAAAAACTGATAGGCTCACCACAGCATTTACCTTTGCAAAAGTAATTTCTATATTTTAATTTAGTACCTTGTATGCACTAATGTTGAACCTTGATAGTAACATTTACCTCGATTTACAGGTTTTATTATAGCGACAAAATTTCTAAATACGGTCAATTCCGGATATAGTCATGTCCAAAACTGTAGGCTGTTGACTTGACTATAACCGAATATTTATTATAATCGAAAATAGTAAGCTACGTATGGTTTACACGGTGCAAGAGATCAGCTTGACTGTTTCCGAAACTTGACTGTAACCGACTCGACTATATCCGGAATTGACTGTATTATGACAAGGGGCCCGCAATGATGTCTTGCCCTGGGGCCATTGTTGGCTCTCGGCGCCCCTGTTCCCACCTAGGAGACAACCTGTTGCAAAGTGACAAAATTACGTATCGTATGAAAGAGTCTTTACATAAATGATAAACTGAGCTTAAGATTGCAACGATTCTATTGCCAACGACATGATAAAATTGGTGACAACAATGGAAAATGATCAAAACACGACAAAACTAACGAACAGGTGACAATGAAAGATATAAATTAACCGGGGCAGTGCTGTGACAAAAATCCAAATCATCTCAGTTATGCAAAGGACTACAATCAAATAAATAAATATAAGCTGTGACAAAAATCCAAAGATGATAAAAGGAATGATAAAATGGTGAGGAAATGTAAAACTCAAAAACTGGAGAGAATGTATTTTTTAAGAAGGGATTTAAATAGTGAGGAACTGTTTACAGAAGTAAGGGATGATGTCACAGAATAGAACAAGAGTGGGCCTTTACAACATATGAAGAATTTTTTGAAGATGGTACCGGGAAAATTCAGCTCTGAATTGACTTGATGATCTACGATGGTAAGAGTGGATATCTGAAGTTTTGGAAAACATATTAAAGGCAGCAAGTTATGTTCATAATTATATATAAAGAGGCAAGTTTGGAATTTATTGATCTGATAAATATTTAGAAATCCATCTGAAATAAAGAAGTCCTTTGTACGAGCATGTGGATGTAGATGAAGCAATACGGATTATTCCTTATTGGAGAGTTTATGGATAAGTTGAGAGGGATAGTTAGATGCCCAAGCTATATTACATGGGATAGGGAAAGGTTAGTGCATAGTGTTGCATAATAAGAATTTTCCAATCAACAACTGAACTGCTTTTTGATGTGACACCAATGTTTTATGAAATTTTGGAGGCAACATAATTGATATGCAAAGACCAGTTTAATTTATAATATATATAATGCCGATAATAATGCCGAAGAATGTAGTGAAGGTAACGTTTAATCTGCAAGTCGTTAAATGCTAGGTTGAATACAATAAGTTTTATTCTTATTTTGTTAACAAAACAACATGAAATTTGCCTTTTCGATATTTAAAGACAACTTATTGGCTCAAAACCATACGTCAACATTTGACAATTCCCTATTGATGTTAATAATTAATTCATCAAGATTTTTGCAAGAGGCAAATACGTTTGTGTCATCAGCGAATAACAAAAATGTAAGCATTGATGAGGAACTGTGTACATCTTTAATATAAATGATAAAGAATAAAGGACCAAGAATAGAAACTTGAGGAACACCACAAGTCATTAAACAATGATCTAGAACCATTAAATTTTATTTAATTTCGATATTAACGATAATGCAATTATGACACTGACTTTGATCTTTTGAATTAAAATAAAATTGTGTTTGACTTGTTTCATTAATAATTTGATCTTTATTTAATTGGAAAACAGTAACTGTATAGATAATAACATGTATAGTAATAAAAATTTGATAATAATTGACAATAAAGCTGCTTTAATATGATCAGTTCTCTTTTTAAAAATCTCGCTTGTTTATTTATTTGATTAAAGTCCGTTGCATAACTAGGATGATTTGGACTTGTTAGTTAGTGTTAGTTATTACAAATTAATAATATGTATTAGTGTAATAATAGGGATAAAATGATAATAAGTTAAATAAAGATTAAATAAAAATCACTAAAGTAATTGACTCCGTTTTTTGCAAATCCATCTGTAGATGATGTCCACACTCGCTGGATTGCTAAGCAAGAACTCATATCAGATAGATTTGTATTGAGTCTGATTTCTCTTCTCAGGGTAGATTGGGCCGGACATTCCACGAGGAAAGGCTGCACATTTTCATCTTCCTGAGGGCACGTCTTGCACTTTCCGTCTGGATGATGTTTTAAGACAAACAAGTGTTGGTTCGGAGCACATTTTCCAACTCGAAGTCTGGAAATAAGGACCTCCTTTTTCTTTGAGGCACATTGGAACTTGCTCTTAGTCGACACAAGTTTCTCTATGGTCTATGGCAGGGATGGGCAAACTACGGCCCGGCGGCCGTTTCAAGCCGGCCCGCGGAACACTAGATAATTTAGTCAGTTATAAAGCTTGTTAACTGCATACGAGCAAAGGGACTTCAGCACCGTCAGTTCATTGCATTTCTGGAGGAAACCGACGCAGACCACCACTTGCTTTACCAGTCTCGTGTCCGCTGGTTGAGTTTGGGCAAAGTCTTTAAAGGAGTGTGGGATCTCAAAGAAGTGATTGATACATTTTTGGAGTTAAAGGGGAAGTCCGATGATTTTCCAGAGCTGAGCGACAAGAATTGGCTGTGTGACTTTGCGTTTGCTGTTGACATTTTTTCTCATATGAATGAGCTTAACGTTAAGCTACAGGGAAAAGACCTGTATGTGCACGACATGTATTTACTTATTACTCCGCCTTGGAGCTCCGACAGGGATCCTCAGAGGAGTTTCCCCCGTCTTCAAACGTTTCGGCCCTTTGTATCTCCTTACGTTTTCGGGGGGTGGGCCGCATCCGGTGATCAGCCGGATGTCCCTGTCGGTTTGGTCTATCTGGACCCAACTGTTACCGCCGGCTATGAGAGGCACTCATCGGCCTTGTTATGCCGGTCACTGCCGTCTTGGACTGGAGCGACTGCGAAAGCTCTCAATGGCTTCTTCATGTCGCATATAACCTGTTTATCACCTGCAAACTTCGACTATGCGAGGCTCTCTTTGGCCTTATTATGTCGATCGCCTCCACCCCAGTTTGCCTACAGCGGTCATGAAAGCTCTCAGTGGCTTCTTCACACCGTCTTAATATATGCAAACTGGGCCTTATAATTTCTTTGTAGAGGCGGCCGGAGATAGAAATTTTCGGGACCCGACCGCGGGCCTATTCGCGGCTGCGGTTTGATCCGCATTTCATGTTGCTTCGCGAGTCCGCGGCCGGCCCATTTCTCCCGACAACACCGCGTCTCTCGGCCAATGATTTGGCCGTATGTATAGTAATGTAAATGCCTTCAAAGCCAAGTTGACTTTTTTTTCTAGGCAAATTTCAAAGAAAATCTTCTCCCATTTTCCCACACTAGCCACACAGGAAAAGACCATCCAAAATGTGAATAAATATAGCAAATCACTAAATGACCTGCATGAAGAATTCTGCCGTCGCTTTTCAGTTTTTTAAAAAATTGAAAAGTCACTTCAGCTGGTGGCCTGTTCCTTGTCACAAGACCCAGAAACAGCCCCACAAGAAGTGCAATTGGAACTAATCGATCGTCAATCTGATGCAATCTTAAAGGAGAATTTCCGCTCTCTTCCATTAAAAGAGTTCTATGCCTCACTTAAAGATGACTGTTTTCCAAATTTCCGGGGGATGGCACAGAAGATTTGGGCCTTGTTTGGCTCAACCTACATGTGTGAACAGACGTTCAGCGTCATGAAGATCAATAAATCCCGTCACAGATACCAGTTAACTGATCAACACCTCAGATCTATTCTGCGAATTGCTACAACAAAGCTAACGCCTGACTTTGATTCCTTAATGAAAGGGAGACCAACAACACTGTTCCCACTAAAATTGAAGATACTATTTTATTAAAGATTGCATAAAAGTTTTGTAAAATAACTCTTTTTATGCTTTTCTACCTTAAATTAATCTAAACATTTAATGTTACAAATGTAAATTTAATTTATATTAATTCACTTATACACATCGTCCATCTACTCTTGGTCCGGCCCCCGGGTCCAATATATGAACTTATATATGAAATATATATCTATGCCGCGGCGAGTAGACAGGCGCTGCGGTGTGCATTGAAGCCTTTGGCGTGAGCCTGGGTCGAGCCTCCGCAGGTGCAGATCTTGGTGGTAGTAGCAAATATTCAAACGAGAACTTTGAAGACTGATGTGGAGAAGGGTTCCATGTGAACAGCAGTTGAACATGGGTCAGTTGGCACCAAGAGATAGGTGAACACCGTTCTGAAGCGAGGTATTTTACCCATTGCGGCCCTCGAGTCAAAAAGTTTGCCCACCCCTGGTCTATGGTCTTGTAATGCTGGCTTCGCGCGTCTTCGTCCCGTCGGGCTTGCCACTGTTGGATGATGTTGCGGGCCACGGACCTTTTGACATCCTTGATAGACGCTGGGATTCAGCGGTCTATCTGATCCCTTGCAGTGGCGGCTTTTGCCAGAGCATCGGCCTTCTCATTGCCAGGAATTCCAACGTGAGCAGGAATCCAGATGAGTGTGACCTTTCTGCCGCTCTCCTGGATATCTGATATTAGAAACTGGGTTTTCTTAATGTCAGGAGCATCATTATTGCAATCCTTTAGTGCTTCTAAAGCACTAAGCGAATAGCTCAGAACAACTATATTGAAGGTCTAACCCTGATAGGAGTCCTTCGTGTGAATCAGACAGTCCTCAATAGTTCGACAGAACTTATGCAGCTGTGACTTGATGTCCTGAGGCTTAAGTTCACGTTTTTCTTCGGGATATGGATCCCTATTCCTGCCTTGTTGTCCGTCGTCTTCGAGGCATCCGTATAACAAAGGAGATTTCCCTGGAGATCCCATATCTTCTCCACTGCTACCAGCTTCCTCAGAGGGTCGTCGGATGCGAAGGAGAGATTCGAGGTGTCAATCACCGGTTTCCTTAGTCTCCAAGAAGAAATTGTAGGAGTTTCCTCTTCGATATCTCATAGGATGTCTGCCGGAAGGAGGAACTCGACTATCTCGTACAGGATTGTCTCCACTCGTTTCTTTATCTTGAAATGGAGCCTAGCTTGAGACTTGGACTTTTTGCCGTCTGAAATGAAGTATTTAGATTTAATTGATTCATTTTTAATGGCGATAGACCTGAGGTCGTGGTTTGCCATAAGCTTCTTACGACCTAGGTCCAGGGGAAGCTCACCGCATTCCACCAGTAGAGATGAGGCACTTGTTCCCCTCATGCCACCACAGCAGATCTTCAGCGCTTGGTACTGAAGCCTGTCGTAAGTGTCCCTGATCTGTTTGCACCCCAGATCTACCACCTCGCAGCCATAGTCGAGGACGGAGCGTATAGTGGCTCTGTAGACTTGTACCAGAGTGGATTTGCTAGCACCCCATGAGCTTCCCGAGATAGCTCTCATTGCATTGAGTCTTTTCAAGCAACGTGTCTTGACAGCCTCTGCGTGAGCAGACCAACTTAGTTTTGAGTCTAGGACGATTCCTAAGAAGGTGGCCGTTGGAGACAGGGGGATTTCCTCCTTTCCGATGCGAAGTCTGATGTTGGCCTCGCTCCTCTTGACCCAGCTGCTTGTAAATAAAACTGCCTGTGATTTAGACGCAGATATCTTAAAACCATTAGCAGATAAAAACTTAGCCGTAGTGTTAAGCTGCTTTTGCATGCGTGTTGTCATTGCCTTTGAGGACGTCCCGGTCGTCCATAGAGCAATGTCATCGGCATACATTGACAGCTCGACTCCTTTCTGTGGGTTTGGAATTGCATTCATCATGATGATGAATAAAAGAGGACTGAGGACGCTGCCTTGTGGAGTGCCGTTTTCTAATACGACTGGGTCGGAGAGAGCTGATCCAACCCTCACTTGAATACTTCTATTCTGGAGGAAGTTGTGAATCCATTCCAGTGGTTTGCCTCTGACACCCATCTTGGAAAGTTGTTCTATGATCCCCTCTCTCCAAACCATGTCGAAAGCTTTTTCCAGGTCTAAGAAGACTCCAAGAGTCATCTGCTTTTTGGATGAGGCAATATCCTGCGTTAGTCTGACTATTTGGTCCACATAGCCTCGGCCTTTTCTGAAACCAGCTTGGTACTGGTTCAACAGGTTTTTGCTCTCTAGGAACCATCTGAGTCTCATGGCAATCACCCGCTCTAGAAGTTTGCAAAGAGTGGACGTCAGCGAGATGGGGCGGTAAGAGGAAGGCAGCTCGGGGAGCTTCCCTTTCTTTGGGATTGGGACGACTATAGCCCTCTTCCATGAACGAGGGACCATTCCGGATGACCAAGATTGGTTGAAGAGAGCTACGATCCCTTTGAGGCTTGCGGTTGAGAGCCTTCTTAGCAACTCGTAGTGGATGCCATCAGGTCCCGGAGATGAATTCCCACATTTCCTCAGTGCATCAATAATTTCGGAAATGCTGATGGGATCAGAGAGGGGCATGTCCTTTGGGGCGAAGAGTCAAGCCCCATTCAGTCTTGGTTTGTGCGATAAGCGGGGAAAGATTCGCGTTGCTGCTGGCTAATGCAAACGATCGGGCTAGCCTTTTCTGAGTTTCCTACAGGATCCCCAGAATCTGAGGCGATTGGAGGAATTAGTGGACCGGTGTAGTTGCCGTTCAACCCTCTGATGGTTCTCCAGAGAGTTCCGAGTCCAGTGGCACCGTCAAAACTAGCGCTATGTTTTTGCCAACACTCTTTTTTAGCATTCTTGATGGTCCACTGAGCTTGTCCTTTGGCCCTCTTGTATTCTTCAAAACTAGCTTCGCTTCTTGTAACCATTTATATAGCGCTGCTTCCCAATGTTGCCATTACCGCCGTAGGCAGGCACGTAATCCATTCCGCCAAGCCGCATGCCTTTTATTAATTACTCTTATATTTTTTGATCGAGCATAAACTGAGCCCAAAATATACAAAACGAGTCGCATATTGCATATTCTTATTTGTAAGCTTTTGTATTCATAAAAACGCCCAACTGTGTTCGTAACAGATAAGGGGCCATGCGCTCAAGTCTCACGTACAAGTACCGACAATTGTGATCAAGTAAATTACTAATTTATCAATGTTCCACTTTTCACATTTCGTAATTTATCATTATTTATTGCTCAAATTTATTATTATCATTATTCGGAATATATCTTAGTATTAATAATAAATAGCCTAAAGCAAGCTGTGTTTTAGACAAACTGACAAAAGTTCTGATCATGTACACAGATGACAGAGACAATTTGCGATTCAGATCTGGAAAGGAATTCCGAGCGCAGATTGAGATCAGTAGCCGAGCTGATGTTCGATGAAGTGAGAGATCCTACCCAGACGGACAGTCATGCAGCTGGATGGAACCAAGTACCGACAATTGTGAACAAGTACATCACTAATTTATCTTTGTTTCACTTTTCACATTCCGTAATTTATTTTTGAGATCGACGGAACAGTAGCCGAGCTGATGTTTCTTTTGAAGGGCCGTCATGCAGTTGGATAAGGAACCACTTGCCAAAATGGTCCCAGACGAGCTCACCGGTCAGAGCTGCTATAATTAACCAGAAAAGGAGGAGAAAAGACCGAGTCACGAAGGCGATTCAGCAATCGCATCAGGGTAAGCAGACAAAGTGGGATAACGTGATGCGATAAGGTGATTGTATCCAGTTGCCCTCCAAGGGATAATCTACAAAAGTGGGGTTTGATGGAAAACACATAATGCTGGTTCTGTGGCGGGACTGAGACGCTGCAATTGCACGTATGCCCTTGCCAAGGTGACCCGTCAAAATAGCCCCGTCAAAACATCCCCGTCAATGTATCTTTATAAAAAAAAATATTTATATGAGTTGATACATCAACCTATAACTTATTTCAAATTTGATTAAATGAAATGAGTTTTATGTTTTGATGGTGCTATTTTGACGGGGCTATTTTGTCGCCGGGCTATTATGACGGGGTGCCCCTTGCCAACGGTCGGTACACATGGCGTCGTTCGAGAATCGTGTATGAGGCCTCGAAAGCAGCAGTCTCCAACAGTTAGAGGCTATGGGGGTACACATGCCCCCGGGCGTAAGGTACAGGGGCGCCAAAATGAGACTTTTTATGTTCGTATTATATACAACATCATATTATAATAACTGGCCAAGGGTAAAAAATTGGTCACAAGATGACTGCAGCGTCTACATCAGACGTACCATATGTCTGCCGCCAGCTCCACTGGTATCCAAAGCAAACTAGCGCACGATCGCAAAGCAGCGAAAGATTGATTTCTTGCTCAATGGCTTCGCGCACCTCTGCAAAGAGATATCACAAACTCCCAGGCGAGACATTCTTGCAGAGGCAAACGACTGGACCGTCGCAGTCGATATAGAAGGTATGAAGCCACTTCCTGGTATTTAGAAAGTGGCAAGAGGCCTCATTGGATAACAGTAAATTTTTACGGTAATTTTTAAAAATCCATCGACGGAGCATTCATCTCCGGATTTCATTAAACCAAACTCTTTACAAAAATGTGGCCCTTCTCCACTATGCGCTCACGAGCATCAAATAAGGGTCAAAGCCGCAGCCAATGAGATAAAAGTCTCTGAATTTTGCGTAACAGTAGTTCTCACTTAATGTTTAACATTAAGCACTTATCTTTATTACTATTATAGTATACCTAAATGACACGTTACTAGTTCAGGAATGCGGCCGAAGTTGCCGAGACTGATGCGTCATCTCCGAGCCCCTGCTCCCAAACCTTTGATAAGTTACTACTACTTAATATGTAATATGTAATTAACTACTTAATGCTGTGTTTTCCCGCCATTCATATTGCTTTAATTTTTCGTTTCACTTGTTGAATCGTTTAAATTCGGTACTCGGTACATTACTAGTTCCGGAATGAGGTTTTATTGACTTCTATAAGTTTGAAGCTAATAAAATCATTTAACAATTGCTTTCTATCCATTCATATCACTTTAACGATAACTTTCGACATTGCAATTCACATGATGGAGCTCTTCAAAATTTCCTGTAAAAGTAAAACGTTTTGTCTATGGTAAATTAAATTAAATTATGTAGACAAGAATCACAGATCAGAATTCAGTATTTATCTCACATCATATTTTTTTTGAATTGCTGGCCAATCAAGAGTATGGAGCCTGACAATTGTTGTCATGAGAATCTTTTTAAATGTCTCAGCATTCTTTTTCATCTGCTTCATTACAGTCTCAACATCAACCTGAAATAATCAATATGTTTAAAATGATATCCCCTAAAAACTCAAAAACAATTCACCAAATACCAAAGGAACATACATGATCAGAATCTTGCCACGAGTCCATGTCTGTTATCAATGCTATAGATGCATATGGGATAGCTGCCTCATTTGCCAAAACAACCTAATGGGAAACATCAAATAAACACTTTAAATTAATGTTTATAACAAGAACAGCATTCAGTTAAATAACAGATGTAAGTGTCCCAAAGTAATAATTCAGATTAATAATTCCATTAGAAATTCAAATATGTGGTGCTAACTTACCTCAGGCACTGTTGTCATGCCAACCACTGATGCTCCATATGACTGCCATATTTTACTTTCTGCTTTTGATGAGAACCGTGGACCCTCAATGACAACAATGGATCCCTCTTTATGAGTCTTTGTGATGCCTAAATCCTTTATAACTGAATTCAACACCTGAAAAGTTGCATGTACAGATGTTCAAATAAACTTTTACTGCAACAACCAATCTGAGTGGTGATTCATATCAATTGATAACAATAATCAAGGTAAGCAAATCTCTAACTTTGTTGAGCTCACTAGAAAATGGATGAGCCATTGGTATGTGGCATACTCCCTTTAATGATTCTGGAGTACCATCATAAAAAGTACTTGTTCTTTTTGTTGTCCTGATGATGATTATTAATAGCATTTAGCTGAACTCTAGAATCCATTTTCACATCACTCTAAGGTTAACTTCTACCACTCAAAAGCAAAGATTAAGTTATATTACAACATAAAAAAAAAGGACTTAAGCTACAAAGATGTACTTTTCAAGAAATGATCAAGACACAAAAAGGGCATGAAGGCTGGCCCAATGGATTGTGTTCCTGTGTGCCACGATAACAGCAACAGCCATAATGTGTTGTGTTTGCAACCTAGCCTGCACCACCAGGGAGTGCCCTTGCGAGGGGTGACACATAAATGCTAGATTGACTAAAAATTGCTTTCACTAATCCTGTTCAGATAAGGCACTCAATGAATCAGATAAATGCATAAATACATAAACTTGCAAACATGCAAAGCATCAAAATCAAACTTCCTTTTAACAATTTTTTACAACAAACCAAACCTATCAATAAATTGGTCAAGAATGACAACATCTCCTGGCAAGATGTTTTTTTGTAAAGATCCAACAGCACTGCCAACAATGATGCAGTTACAACCTTCTTGTTTCAGAGCCCAAATGTTAGCTCTGTAGTTGACATTGGTTGGATTTATGTCATGCTTTCTTCCATGCCTGTGTTTTAAAAATTTAGTTCATTGTCAGATGTCATGGAACAAATCAATGTTAAATATATTTTACCTAGCCAGCAAAACACAACGGATCCCAGATATATATCCAATTATAAGACTATCTGATGGCTGTGAAGTAATGAAAAAGCTGTTTTAAGAACATCAACCAATCAATACTAATATTCGGACTATCGGTATTGGTTATATTATGTGTGCAGATACTGATATTTAGGGTTAATTTTATTCGTTCTCACCCAACCTTATTTTATTTCTGTAATTAGCTTTACCTTGCCTACTTTAGCAAATTAATTTCGTTTCCAAAAATAAATTTAAATTTATATCATATATCATGTCAATAAAATATTCATTAAAATTGCATGTTATTCTTAACAAGAAATTTAAAACAAATTAAATAAATACAATAAAGTAAAACAAAATCCGTACAAAAATCTTTACGAACGAGAGAAATATAAGAAATAATATATAATAAATCTAGTAAGATATATCGACAGCTGTCTGTTAACTCAACAATATTACTATTTTGACAGTAATTATGTAATGTTTTAGTTTAAGTTTTGTAATAAAAATAATAAATATGTGTATTAAATATTGTAATTGTAATTGTAACTTCATTTATATAGCGCCATATGCATAGCGTCAGAGGCGCTTCTTGTAACCATTTATATAGCGCTCCTTCCCAAGGGCGCTGGCGGCAGTGCAGGCTGGGTTTCGAACACGACACATTACGACTGTTGCCATTACCGCCGTATGCAGGCACGTAACCCATTCGGCTAACCTGCACGCCCCAATATATATATTATTATATGTGTTCATGGCACAAGTTAATAGATAAGTCATGATTTTAATTTTATAAGCCATCATGTAGAGTAAATAATAAATATCTTTGGTATCCTAAAGGGCCTGATAGTTCATATGTAAAATATCAGTATTGGAGTATCGGTAAAAAGCTGTATTGATCAGCACTAATTAATATAAAAAATACATAAAAATGTTCAAGATGCCAGGGTAATAGTTGCTAACTTAGTGCTGTTGCCATCAGAGGGGAGCAGTATTTCTAATACAAATATGTGGTATTGATATTTTATATACGGTAAGAAAGTACTTTGTATTCTGGTATTTTAAATACATTTCTAAAATATTTTATGCGTTTGAAATTACTTTTGTCAAAATACTTTTGTATTTCTGTTGCCATGAGGTGTACTCTCTTCAGGATTTTTACTGTACAACACTACACTGGCATGCCATCCTTTGCATCAGTTGATGATAATTTTCAACAGCAGCTGATTTTAAAGGCAAACCGTGAACTTATACTATGATGCTTTAAATTCCATATCAACGCAATGGAGTGGTGTCATTTTTTTAGTGTCAACTGAGTGGTATTTGTATTTTGAATAAGAGTATTTCAAAATATGTGTTTTGTAATTTAATATTTTGAGCTCATCAAAGAGGTTTTCTAAATAATTTTGAAAAGCATTTTATTATTTAGTATTTCAAATATTTAGTGGCCAGTATTTGGCACACCTCTGGTTGCCATCAATAATTTAAAATAAAGTTAAACAATCAGAAGTACCTCAACTTAATACAAAACTAAAATCCTGTAAATGGTAAGTCTTTACCTTTCCAAAAGGGGTTGTCACTGCTTTTTCTGTCCTGCTTTCCATGATATCAGGATTGTCTAATCCAGAACCTCCAATTATTCCAACTACAATCTTAACAAATAAAAAAAAATTTCAAAACTTAGTTTTGATAGTAACTCCCTAAACCTTACCTCCATAATTCAGCAATCTTCTCTGCCAAGATCAACTTCAGCTTAGATAAAACAGTTACATTATTATAAGCTTAAACGCCATTTAAATTATGGTAATTTAATAGATAATTAATTAACCTTCACCCATTTTAAGGTTTAATGAATAACGTTAAGAGATGACATAAAATCAGAGTTAAATGAACCGAAAACCTGATATACAGTACAGAAATCAACTTAAAGCAAGCATGGGCACCCACTCACCGTCAACACACCTATACCACGTTACATTAGAAACATTCAAAGTTCACCCTGAGTGCCACCATCACTAATGATAAATAAATAGCTGCAAATCTAATTTTGTTTTAACTTTATTATTAAAAGAATATTTTAGCTAAAACATTAATTCTGTAAATTTTTTATATATATTAGTGATAACAAAATTGGCGAAATTGATCGCTTCACTTTTTCCAAATTGCACTTATCTCTTCCTTGAAGACTCGAACAGAAAATGATTTTTTTTATTGTACGCATACCAACAGTTAATGGATATAAATGCAATACACAGGTACCGCGTAGCTTCGGTTCCGAGCTTAAATTCCGGCTTTACCTTAAGTTCCAGCACTTAACAACAACAATTTTTTAGGAAAACCAATATATTTGTCAAAATCACTTTTCAAACATGATGAGGGTTCTAACCGCATTCGAGTGACGCAACTTAGATTAAACAAAGAATATAACAGTCTCTGTTTACGAAAGTCCGTTCATATAAAATTTGTGTGAAAAAATATGAGTCGATAGAACATACATTTAAAAGATCTTCACTATAAGTGAGGATCTCACAAAAAATCTCTGAAAACAGTCAATCAGCAAGCAAACATCAATGCTGCCAGTGTAACTTCATTCCAAAAACCCTTTAATAATCTGTTGGAAAATAAAGAACAATTCGTTAACAATGCTGAATGGATTTTTAATTCAAATATCTTACGACGTCCTCTCTTCCAATCTCCACCATAACTGTCACCAGACTTTCTCTTGTTGAAGTAAGTTTCTTGTGACCCATAGCCTAAAGCAATACAGTGAATAATTGAAAAAGTAAAAATATGATACAATGAGATATAAACCTCCATAGTTCTGATTGTAGCTGGAGTTCATGTATCCAGACGATCCATAAAAAGCTCCACTACCCCAACCTCCTCTGGAGTTATAGTTATTGAACCCAGAATATCTGCCACTGACAGAGCAATAATTTCATTAAGTAACAGTATCTTAAAAATTGAATCATCTACATAAAATTAACCTCATGTGACCTCTGCGGGAATCAAAGGAACCTCTTGAAGAACCTCCCCTGGATCCAGTCCTTTGTCCTCTCCTGCCACAGAAAGAAGAACATCATTGAAGCACAATATGTAAATGCAATGAAATTATTAGTTACCCCCTCTCTGAAATGCTATCAATTTTCTCTGGGTCATCTTGATCTAATCTGCTTTCATCAAGAGCTCCCAACTCCATGTTCCAATTCCTTCTGTGTTTGCTGTCTGTTGTCAACTTTTCCATGTTTAGAGAAATTGTCTGAATCAAATAGTTAAATGCAAGATAATTGGCTTCAGAAAACTTCAAAAAATCTTGCAAAATGAGATATCAATCTCATTTGTTTCCGAATAATCATCCCAAACATAGTTTAGCACTAGCAAATGCAACGACTTAACAATCTAATTACAAAATATTAACTATATGTTTTATAACTGAACAATATGGGAACATGTTAGTAGTCTTGCTATAATAAGAGTATAATGCCCTTTTCAAGATTCAGTTTTAACTAAAACATTAAACAATGAAACAATAAAAGGAGATATTGTTGACCTTTTCAATTTCTTGCATTTCTTGTCGACTTTTATTCCATGGATTCTTCTGTATTTTCCTCATTTTCCTCACCTTGTCAAGAAGTATTGTTCTCAAAGTATCGGTTAGGAGACCTGTTCAATTCAGCAACCCATTAATATCTGTATTCATTTGATAATTTAAAGAAATTACCAAATCTTTCTTTTTTCACGCAGAGAGCCTTAATTACAAAAAGCTTTTCTTCGTTGAACTTCAGCTCCTTGCATTTCTCAGCAACAGCGATCACATCCTCAGCACTTGGATACTCCACATAGACATACCTGCTCAAAAAAAACCTAAGGTGACAACAAAAATATGAATCTAGGGGCTTGCGATCTGAAGTGAAAGACAAAGCCACTGACAAAGAGCTTCTAGCTAAAAGTTTTATGTTTACTTGATAGGCATTTCATAACAAATCCCAGTTTGAACAAAATCAAATCGTTTTTTTGAGAGGCATAACAGGGATGCAAAAATTCTAGGGCTATGCAAGCCCATAACATTTACCGAGCTGAATTGATACTCTTGTCTAAATCCTTAAGAGGAGGAAAAATAACACGCAAAGCCTCTGGAAATAGATCCCTCACTGTACATTCAGCTACATCGCATGGCAAATTGCCAACATACAGAAGCCGATCAACGATTGTGCCTGAAATGACAAACCACCATGGTCAATTAAATTCCCATCCCTATTCATTTTATGACAGTTATTAGGTTCATTCAAAAAGAATTAGTTTGAAGGTGGTATGAGTCTGTTCTAATCAACCAAATAAATATTATCCAACTGAAAAAAACATAATGACCAAATAATTGTAAACCTTTATAGTATGAGGCATCTCTGTTGAAAAATTGTTGAGCCAGTTGATCTGCAAATGTATAGAAAATATAAATTAGCAAGATTGAAAGAAAGAATTTATTTCTGTGCATTTTTTAAACATTTGTTTTAATGAATAAAAATGCAAACCATCAAAACTGATGTTTTCAATTGTAAAATTATCTTTGTAAGTCAATAGACTTTCCTTGAACTTAATGCAATCTTCATTGCTCTTGCACACAAATTTTGCAAATCTGTTATTAAAATCAGATGTTAACATTAGCTTCATTATTAGGCTTAGACGCATTGGGCTTTAGGTTAAGGAAAATATTAAAATATCTTAATGAGGAGTACATTCATGCTATGTTCATGAGTGATGCTACCAAACTGCAAGTTTTAGTTGTAAATTGATTACACAAAAAGTCACCCAGGTTGAGAAGGTTCTAAAATATTTTCTTGAAAATCAAGAAGGAACTTGACAGCACAATGGATAATTTCCTGGAAGCACGAAGACTGCACATCCTCCAAAGTAACAGACCGAACAGTAAAGCTTCTTTCAGAAACCTCGGTTGCCAAATCTTCAGACAGAAGGTAAAAGCTCAATAACTTATCCACAAATGAGAGCAAATTCCAACCTTTTATGATTTCACCAATAAATGGAACAGTAAACTTCTTTCCATGCCATTTAAGTTGGAAAGCATCCCCTTTATTTGAAAACAATCATTGTCATTGCCATTGTCAACAAGTATTTTTAAGAGTTAACTATTACTAACTCTCCCTTTTCATTTCAATCCCAAAAAGACTGCTGATGCGAAGGTCGTCATCTTCTGAGGTCATGTCAAACGCCTCCCTATCATCTGCTGGATTGGTGTCTGAAGGCTCGTCCTTCATTTGAACTTGATCATCTCGACCTTCCGACTGAGTAGCAGGAATTAAATCAGCTGCAAGCATTATTCTTACATTACTCAAGCAGATAAAACGTGATGCAAAACCAGCAAATGCAAACATTGAATTTCATCTTTTTGCTTAACCAAATCTTCCTGAGAAATGTTGTGCGCAACACTGTCACAGTTGCTCGGCAAAATTGTCTCTTGTGCTTCTGAAAGCTGAGGACCGCAATTTTCAGTCAAAGCAGGCTCTTCACATCGTTTGCCTGCAGATGTACAAAATGGATATGTATATATTTTTGTAATTGTAATAAACATTAAGATAATTAAAATTCAATCACCATTAGCTGCTGGCTCTTGTTTGATGCCATCACCTGAAAGTAATATTTATTTGAATTTATTTAAAAAAAATTATTTACATCACTGGAAACAGTTATGTAATGAAAACATTCAACAATTAAGCAACAAGAAGAAATTAGTATGCAATATCCCAGTTCAATTCAAATTCATACTTCCATCACTAAAATGTTCTTCCTCCTGGAGAGCTACAGAAACAAAACTCAACGTTAAAGTAGCCCTTCCATAAAAATAAGCAAAATATCCTCCAAGGATAAACCTTCCTGACTCTGGATGATTTCAGTCATTTCTTCTAAAATGAGCAAAATAGCTGTAAATTAAAAACTTAAATCCTAAAAAAACATGGATGTTTACCTCCAGCAACACTTTCTTCCAGTTTTTCATGGCATGCTAAAATTGGTAAATGTGAATGAAATAGTTAAAAATAAGAATATTTTTAAACGATGTTTATTATTCTAAAATGTATAACTCTAAATACACCTTCTGGTTGCATGTTCTCATCTGAGACTTCCTTAGTACATTCTTCATTAGCTGTTGTAACTAAACACAAACATTTCAAAGCTACATGAATAATATGAACATTTTAATTTCTAACAAATGTCAAACAGTGACTACCATCATTGTCTTTTCCATTATTTTCTTCATTTGATGGAGTCAAATTAGACGATACTTTAAATTCATAAGATAGAAAAAATATAATTTATTTAAGTCAAGAAACTAAAAGTAAATATAGGCACCTTCCTGCAAGTCCTTGATTTCAGCAAGCTGTTCATCATTTGAGGATACTAAAAAGCAATATCATCATTCATTGTAGTATTTTGCAAAATCCTTCAAAAGCTTACAATCATGAGCCTCCAATCTTGACACAAGATCTGCCTTCTTGCCTGATTGCTCCAAACCTCGCCTTTTCAGCTCTTCTTTTAACATTGGAACTGTCATCTTAAAGTATTCTTTATCAGACATGATGTTCTAAAAATTAATTACAGAATAAACATCAATAATAAGCATATTACATAAGGAAACTCTTCTGCAGTTAACACAACATTTTTTGATTAAGTTTCTTTTACAGTAATTAATGAAAATATAAATATCATAACTTGTAACATAACCTGATTTTCCTCAAAAATAAAAATAAACAAATGCATTCTAATCTGATTAAATCAAAACCCTCATATCAAAATGGTTCAAACACTTTTTCAAATTTTACAGATGCCCATAAAAGCAATATTTTGAGTACTTTAAATAAATTCTGGCATCTAGTAAAACAGAATGTGGGAGAATTCTCAAAAATATTTAAGTTACTCCAAAAACAACTTAATTGTCAATTTTAATTATAGACTACATTTTCAAAAGTGAGATATAATATTTGAACCATGATGGCACTTTCAATTCAATATGAAAACAAATAAAAATTTCAAGTTTCTTTTATTTTTATTGAACCACATTCTTATTCAAGCAATATACTATTGCTAAATATATATACAATGCTATTGCTATTGCTAAATATATATATATACAATGCTATTGCTATTGCTAAATATATATACAATGCTAATTACTCAATTAATATGTTCTAAGAAGACCAGAGCTGTGACAGATAAATAAAATCACACTTGCACAGGATAACAAAAATATCACTTTTTAAGGCATACAGCCCTGAACACAACAATTATTTTAAACATTCGACTTATTTAGCAGAAGTACATGTTATCCGGTTTCCGGCATCCCCGGAAAAAACTATAAGAAGACTAAAGTGGACAAAACACATTCAAATAAAAATATACAAAATTAGTAAAGACATAAAAACCTTAATTTGTTTGTAAAAGTGGAAAAAGCAGCTCAATCAATGTCAACAAACGGTAGAAAAGCAAAACAAGAATTATTCACGGAATATTTTTTCTTTGTCGATCTTGAGAATTCCCTAGAATTGGCATTGATATTATTATTCATTAAACAAAATTATCAGATAATTAAAGTTTTAAAATATCAACGTAAATCCCGAATATGAACAAGATGAATGTACAGCAGACGCCTTGATTCGTTTGTGTATGGTTTGTGTAAGGTTTTAAGTCATTAGGATATTTAAAACAGCTGACAAAGTACCTTGACACATCAAAAATTTGATTTTCATCCTACAAATAAACGAGATCCGCGTGGAAATTGCGCGGATAGCCCACTAATTTGTATAAGCGGGCATGAGTTCCGCATGGGTAATTCGCCTGGTTCCCGCTGGGTTTGTTCGCGGGTCTTGTACAGGTTGCCCAGTCGATTCCCTAAATTACTGATCACGTGTTACTTCAAAAACTCCATCAATTTTAGCTTTTTGGGAGCATGAATCATGAGAGAGTAAAGATTAGGGTTTTTTTCAGGCGTACTTCACCTTTGCCCTCCCCTCTCTTGACCATTAATAATCCGTCAACCTTCAAAATTTCGAAAAGCTCTTAAATATTTAGTTTCATGGAACTATAATCAAATTAAAAATTTGCAAACCAACTTTCCACAACGCTTTTTATAACAGTTTCAAAATTCAGTCTATTGGCAAGTTCCCTCTCTATAGAGAGAACTGCCAAATCTGTAAGCCATGCCTGGTTCATCAATGAACGAAGGTAGTTTTTATTAACTTAAGTTTGGAGAATGAGAAATCACAGCTAGCAATACTAATAGCCTGGATTAGGAAGATTCACAGCAGGATCACAATATTGCAGATCCCAAGCCGATATCTCTGTATGTAGCTCAAAAGTTAAAGGGGTACATCGTTGTTACATTTCCTGAAGCTTTCACAAAATACTTCAATAACTTCCTTTTGGCAAAGAACTCTTCTGTCTCTACATCTTCATCAACTATGCTAGACTGTGTGTTTGTTTGCAAGATCATGAACGTGCTGAAATCTGCCACACATTTCCTCAGTAACCTATCGATGGCACACAGATTTATTTGAACCATGTTATTAAACAATATTTTAAAGTTTTTTTTTCATTTTATTAATGTTACTGTTTACCCATCGTAACTTAGCATCATATCCCAGTGCTGCTTCGGTCAATCCTTCACCATCTATTCATTTCTTTTTCAAATTCGACATTCCATGCTTATACCCATTTCAGAGCAGAGTTTTTTAGATTCATCTATTGCACTGTTCACAATTTTTTATTTTTACGTACTCCTCGAAATGCCATTTAGCATAATGAGCAAGATACTCAGCCAGGCACGAAATAAGTGACACCAGAAAATTTAAATCATTGAAGAACCTGAAGTTTGTTAAATTTTCAAGACAGAATAGATTTTTATGCAATTGGTATTTTACAAAAAAGGCCCTCCAAACTCATGTATCATGGTTTAATGACCACATGACACATGAGGGTAATACAGGCTCAGCATCCAAGAAAGCATACACACCAAAGGAACTATTCACACAAGTTTTAGAGAGGGGCAATGGTATTCAGGGTTATTGTCCTTCCAACCCATTGACAACTACATTCACACCAAATCAAGCAAAGCATCCTTGCACCCTCCTTATGAAAACCCTTGTGATGTAAAAAAGCACTCAAAAGAACTGTTAAATGTAAATGCAAATACTGGCATTTTTTGTTTTCTTATCAACATTAGTCTCTTGTCATGCAAGTGGCATGACTTCTGAATAAATTAATCATGACTAGATACTACAGATGTTAATTAAGAAAACAAATGACATTTAAGATAGTACAATATTTATTTTTAAAATCAACTGGAAAAACTTGAAAGAAATGTTTTAAAAATAGTCAAAGCATGGACTTTGCTTTTTTCTGTGCATAATTCGTATTCATTTTTAGAGTACAGACCCTTTGAAAACATGGCCAATAATTTTAGTTCCTTATTATAAATGAATGTTATGCAACCTTTTGCTTCTGATTCTTGACACCTTGTTGGATCAACAACAACAACATCATCAGGATAAATCGCCACATTCACAGCTGCAAATTGGCACTTCATGTGAATACACGCATCTAGAAGAGTAGCACATGCAGCATTAACACAACAAGCCAGAAACGATCCATCATCATAAATTTCCTGCAGTACGACTGAAATGCTTGTTCTGCTGGCATAGGTCTTCACCAATACAGTACTTTCACAAAGTTTCTGGATAAATTTTTCAATAAATTTGTAGCTTGCAGGGGAACTACCAGTTTTGCTCTTTAAAGATACGCTGATGTTTAACTTGTCAGCCAAATCCTTGGTAGTTTTTTGCTCAAATGGTCCACAAGCATTTCCAATAACGGAGGTGTCGCCCTGAGCAAACTTAGCTGAACCATCGGATCTCGACAAAACAGAAAGAGTACAGTCTACAGATCTCCCACTCATACCAGTGTTGTTGTGCAACAATTTCTGAAAATGACAAATCATCCAATGTACATTCCAGTTAATATCCCATCGACAAAACAATGATTTTACTAAAGTTTAAGACTAGTCAATCTCTGAGCGGAATCGGCAAATGCACGAGTATCACAAATTGTCTATGATGGTAACAAAATATTAAGCCAGAAACATATTCACATCGGCAAACTCTTACCATATCTAAACACGCCGTTAGGTAACATAAACAAGAGAGGAAAATGGACAAAACATTAAAACTTGAGTTTTTAATATTAATAATGCTTGAGAATCACATTATTTTTTTATAATTTATCAATACCAATATTATTTGTTAATGTAATTATAATTACAAATAATTATAGTTTAAATATTTAACAATATGGTTTAAGTAAAACATTCACGCTTTTCCCAGAAATGTGAACCTTAGTTTGCTGTCATTGCCGAATGCAATGTCGTGATTAAATTAAAAGTTTCGTTACTTAGTGCATTACATGCTAATGTAAATTTCGTGAAAGTGAAGAGATAATGGTTATTTAAAATTTTACGTTATTATGTTATGAATTGCTAGGAATTAAGCGGTTATGCAACACTATCAGTTGAAATATTTTCTTATTGAATTACGTTTTTGCTCGCATAATATCAGGTAATTTTGGGGGGCAACGGCCCTCCTCACGTTTTGCGAGAGTTTGCCCCCCTCCCGAATTTTGGCTAGATGCATAAAAAAAGGTCATCTCCTCAAGCTGTGCAAGGGCTTGCCCCCTTGGAAAATGGTGAAATGACGTTCCTGCATAATACATGCTTTCTGTGTAATTAAATAAACATATAAACCATTAGGGCTCTACATATTCGCTACAGCATTTTTAATGTTTGTAAGATAGAATCTATTCATTGTATCTGATAGACCAGAGGACACCAAACTTTTTTTCAGCGGGCCGGATAATCATTCTGTGCAATACATTCAAACTCGGCTATATCGTGATCTTCGAGATGTTGGATCTGCCCGAGAAATTTTTACTTCGCGATGTCAAATGTTGTATACTCGTTTGGATCAGGGCCGAATTAAGGGGCCAACTACCAAAGGAGGCCTCTCACCAATGTAAGCTTTCGATCAAAATTGACACAAAATATATAGTGTGATAAGATTTCAAAACGAGCAGTTCTTGAGTCAGATTGTCCATTGAAGAGTTAGGTTTCAACATGGCATTTATTCATCGATTGAAGTACTACATATGCGAGCCACACATCAAAGAGAATCACCTTATCAGGCCTTCATCAAGTCACGTCTCGTCCTCAGATCGTCCTGATCATAAATATATACTTTTATATGGAACCACTCCGAGGTCATAGCATATTGTTCGTTCATTCTGCTTTCATCAACTTGCGGGAAATATGTTCATTCGTAATTGTCATTGTTGTATTGAAGAAATTGGATTCGAAATAATTTCTATCACACTCTATTGACATCCAGCCCACCTCTATTACCTTGTGTCGACTTCACATACTTCATTTTTGGAAACAGATGAATGTCTCTCTCAATTCCGTCAAAATCTGAAAATCTTTACACAAAATGCTTCTTCAAGTCACGAATTTTTTTTTCGGAAAATCGAGGTTGACTTCATAGACGATTGCAGTTGAAACAGTGAAAATGAAACATTTTCTTATTTCAGATGTGCTTCAAACAATGACAGCTTTCTCCAAAATCCTTTGATCACAGACGAAGTTATCCTTCACCTGAGTTTCAAGTTCATTCATGTGGGATGTGATGTATACCAAAAATTAAAACTGAGCCTCTATCTTTTTCATTAAGAAAAACAGCTATTTCAGCCGAGCCACCTTACCACTTTAATTGAGTGTAGTTTTCAGTTTAATTCAATGTAAATTTGCCTCAGTATTGCTCATGCAGATAATATTACAAAGGTCTATAAAATGGGAAAAGCACCCCCACTAAAGATTAATGTGGATAAAAAGAACTCCCAGAGAAGTACTGTAGATTATAAAGTTGGACAATTGAATTGTCAATTAACTTGCACAATTCATACGGAATAGTTTGAATGTGAAAATCGAGAGAGTAAATTGAGAATCTCAGACACAAATTAAGATAGGTTCCTGTCAACGTTCACAACCACAGGGTTTAATAATTTGGGACATATATGACAGTCAGTGGCGGATTTAAGGGGAGGGGCGGGAGGGCGTAACTACCATACATTTCTTTTTTGAAAGTCATAAGTAAGGATGTTCCCCATAATTAGCAATCGACCGAAGTCACTTTATAGTCGGGGCCGGGGTTTAGATATCACACTTTCTAACGTATTAACAGTGTAATTTTCTGCATTTCTTCAACTTTGTAAAACAAATATTTGCAATGCTAGCAAAAAATTCATTGATGAATTGGCTGGGGGTTGCCTTGCATCATTTCAAGACTCATTTCTACACATGAAACTTGTGTTTACTATTCCTTCATTAACTATCTTTGGTTACCAAATTTAATCAAAGTCTAAAGAGGAAATTCAGTCTTTTTTACGATAGAATAAAACCTCTTAAAGTTTTACGATCAAAGGTTTTTGCTGAAACAAATATCTGTATCTGGGAAGGCAGAGTTAGAACAAGAGAACGACTATAAGAAGAAACGTGTAGGTTTGATTTGGATGATCCTTTATTTTGGAAAGTGCATCCTTACAAGCTGCTAGTAGAGCAGCAATTCTGGAGTGGATGGATGGGTGGACTGGCAGATGGATGGCCCACCTGCCAGCCCAAGTGATAGTGAAAGGAGTTCTAAATGGCATTCGTGGTCAGACAGAGAATGAGGAAACATTACTGTTTTTTAAGTCCAAGTATCGAACTGTTTTGTTTATTATGATGACTTACTATAAATTATTAATACGTAATAATAAAGGTGTCGGTAGACGAGTGATTAAGACATTGGCCTTGGTGCGACTCCATTAGGAGTTCAAATCCAAGCCTCCCTCAAGAGTTTTTATAACTATTACCTGATGATTTTATTCCATCAAATGGGAGATTTCATAATGACTTGGATTCAGACACGAAATTGACGTTCGTATTTTAAGAACATTGTCTAAATTTCTTATACATGTTTTACTTCGTTCCCCGGCTAAAATTTGCCGGGGCAGAGGTCCCCGGTCGATTCCTACATATAACGCTACTTAGCATATTCGTTAAATTTAATTGAAATTTTATAGATTATTTGTATACAATAAAATGATATCATGCATGCTATTGAGTAATATTGAACTTATAATTGACAGGGACCATTTATTAAGAGCATTACTTTAATAATAAGCTTTTGTAATTCCCGTAATAACAATTATTTACTGGACAGGAAGATATCCCGTGCTCAGCCTCGAAAATCTCGAAAAACAGCATCAAAGGCATTTATCGATGAAATCCCAATAATATTTAAATGTTACCGCTAAATGTTACAGTATATTAATTAAATACGACTTTGTGATATATGATATATAGAATGTTTGGGTCAAAATTCAGCAGTAATTTAATGGATAACTATGTAAATTTAAACTTTGAATAAATTTGAATGCACAGAACCTGAAATAATTGTTATTATACAATTTTGTAGTGGTTCAAATACAATAATAAGCAACATGGCTGTGAAATATCTGCCTTACTATAGATTTGGCAGGCGGTTTAGGGTAGACCCTAGAGGGTAGAGGTTCCACTATTAACTTAAGAATTCGTTATAAGATCCAATTCGTTATTTGTTATATAGTCTCATTCATTATATAGTCCAGGATTCTCAGCAAGGAAAATTAATTATTATTTTGTCTAACAATTTTGTGCCACTATCCTAAGAATTTAGATTCTAAGGTGATTAAAAATTTAATGTTTATTTAAAAAATATTTAAAATAACCACAAACCAAATTGAAACAAAATTATCACAAAAATCATCTTAATTATAATGTGGCTTTAATTGTACAAAAATCGGATTCGACTTGACAATCGTTTGTGTTGTCGCGATGGAATACTGAAGAGTTTTTGTGTGCGATAATGCCTCAGACTGAGAAGCCGTGAGTTATATTGGAGCTAGTTCTCGTCTTTTCTATTGATTCGTTAATCGTACAACTAATATGAATCAGTTTTTTTTATTTTCCATTCAAATATGTACTATTAAAGCTTTTTGATTGTCTTTCATTTCTCAAATATTACAAGGTACCGCGGCAAATCTTGCATCTGTGAATAGACGTAATTTCTTATTTTTGACAATCTATGTTGTCGAACAGTAGAATGCTGTAATATTAAATGATTTTGGCTTGAATTTTAATTATCATCCTGTAAGTACCTTAATGAAATTCAGTCCACATTTCCCGTGTCATTCTTCAAAGAAGAAAAGTGTTTGATAAGCCTTTGAGCTACTTTATTGCTTCTTGATATAGATATTTCTTTCAAGTGAAAAAATTTGAAATATTCATCACATATTGATCATAGTATGACAAAATTAATCTTTTTCATGCATTCAAGATCCTTGCCATTCAAGATTCTTAATTTAACATTGTTTTATTGATTGATTTTGTGATGTGTTTGATCATATAAATTAATCCAGACTTAAATGCCATGTTGGGATTGCTAAACCTGGTTGCAGGGCAGGACCCAATGACAATGTAAAATATGGAGAGCTAGTTATTCTGGGGTTAGTTTTTGATTTATTAACTAAAAGTGAAGACCTATAAAGTTACCATCATTCCTCAGTTACAATGGTTCCCTCACCAGTGGAGATAAAGGTAGGAGGAGAAGTAAATTTAGCCTGTATAAAAGAGAGATAGCAAATGGTGTGAGACGTGTCAAACAGCATATTGTCAACAATCCACAACAGTCTGAGGTGCATTTTATTTTCTCTATTCACTCGTAGTGTTTCTATTACATGGTATGCAAGGTTACAAACCAAATATGAACCTTTGAAGGAGTCTATGTGTTGCTTAAATCAAATAAATAAAGTTAGTTTATAAATGACCTTTGTTTTCTACCTATTTGTTGAGAGTTTGTTTCCTAGTTATTTCTATCTAATGTCTTCAAATAACAATCTTAATGGACTTAATAACTTATTTGGTTGCAGCTAATTCAAAATTGTCACCAGCACTCTGTTTCTTACACTTTGAGCCGTAGTCAAGCTGTGATAGTGCAGTATGATCATGATCCAGACACAGACATGTTCCAAATAGGACGTTCCTCTGAAGATCAAATAGACTTTATAGTTATGGATACTGTTCCTGGTAATCAAAGGAGTGAGCAATCCTCTGCAGTGCAAAGCACCATATCAAGATTTGCCTGTCGAATTCTCGTCGAAAGAAATCCTCCCCACTCGGCAAGAATTTTTGCGGCAGGTTTTGATGGAGGGAAGAATATCTTCCTTGGGGTTGGATTCTTATTTGATCTCTGTTTAACAATTTCACATAATCTAGTTAGTTGGGCATTTAATAAAAGGAAAAAGCTACAAAGTGGTACAGTGAAGGTGAAATTGATGGACTCACAACCAATGGTATCCTCATAATGCATCCTCACAATGGTTTCACAAGCTCATCGAAACCAGGCCTGTGGAGGGAAGTGTCCGTGGAAGGGGGGCTCTATGCACTTCGAGAATCCCGATCCACTCCTAGCAAAGGAAATCTGGTGAAATTTATGTTGCTAAATTTGCATTTGAATAAATTATAACTTATTATTATTATTATTATTATTATTATTCGATTATACTGCTTAATGCAACAAAAATTGGTTCAATGTTGGCTGGTACATGTTTTGTTATTGATGTTGCCTTTTGAGCAATTATTATTTGTTTTTTTAGGTGTCCACAGAAGACAATATTTTGAAAGATGGCACGTTGATAGATTTGTGTGGAGCCACACTCATATGGAGATCTAGTTTTGGTCTTCTCAATGGCCCTGTGAGATTTTCAGTGTTTTTTTATCCTTGTCTTTAATTGCTTAAAAGTGTCATGATGGTTGGAACACATTGGCACTGTTACTAGATCTATTAAATTTCTTGTGTTGCAATGGTTCTGGTTATTAATTACATTAAGAAAACTAATTTTGTATTTTTCTAACATTTATATGTTAAATAAGTAATAAAATTTGTATTCGTGGTTCATCATTAGTTTAGGGATAGAAGTTCATTTGAATAAGTTGCTTTCTAATTTTAGAACAACTTATGTTATTAATGATTTCTTTAATTGACTTATTATGACCTATTATGTATTGTTCTTATCTCTTAGTTTTAGGAGTTGTATTGGGGATGTTATAATTTTGATGACAGTAGAAAAACATGGGATTAGCAATTCTTTATTTAGTAGCCTTAGTGCCTCTGATATTAGTACCTTCCAACACTCAAGTATCTTCACATTTTTTTAGGGACTTGTTACAAAAATTGCTTTATAATTTTTTATTTTTTAAATGTGAAAATGAAATCATATAGAAATAGACATAAAATGCAAAATTATTTTTCAGAGTTTGGCTGAACTGGAATCTCAAATTGAAGAAATAAATGCTAGTCGACCTCAGTGTCCTGTAGGACTAAACACTTTGGTCCTTCCAAGCAAAAATACAATCTCTGACACAGAAAAAACTCCATATGTTTACTTGAACTGTGGACATGTCCATGGTCAACACAGTTGGGGCAAAGGTGACAATACTGACAATTGTATTTGTCCAATGTGCAGGAAAGTGGGTCCCTTTGTTAAGTTACAACTTGGTCAAGAAACAAGCTTCTACAATGACAACAACCTCATCACTCACTGCTTTTCTCCTTGTGGGCATATGGCATCCGAAAACACTGTCAAGTGAGGATAATAGAAATCTATTGAATTCATTCAAATAATTGATTTGGTGGTGGATGTTCTCTTACAGATATTGGTCATCTCTGCAATTACCTCATGGCTGCCTTGGATTCCAAGGGGCTTGTCCATTTTGTGCAACAATTTTGAATAAAGATCCTGGCTGGATTAGGCTGATATTCCAAGATAACATGGATTAATTTTGCACTACAGCCTAACAAATTTGAAAGGTGTCTACTTTGTAGAGTATTAACTGTGAATGAAGGGTCACTTCCCATTCATATATTTTTATGAACTGTAAATATACATCAGAAGTCACCATAACCATGGATAAATTGATAACATTATAATGCAAACTTTTAAACTTTTGTAATATGAAACTTTCCTATTATATCAGGAAAATAGAGCAGTCTGCAATAAAATCTGTTTTCTTGCCCTGCACTTCTTCTTTGATAATGTGCATCTTATACAATTTGTTTTAAGAACGTATTGATGATAATAGCCTCATATGCTGATGTGCCAATCAGTCATTGTTAAGGTAAAATTCAGAGTTCTTGATATTTGAATGTTACGCAATGCTACTAATTATCTTACAAATGGCTTTTGTGAAATATGTGTATCAAAAGTAGGTATTATTAGGTGTACATGAGTTTGAAAGTTTTCTTTCTGCTTTCAATGCTAAGTGAGCAGGTGAGAGGTCATGTTTGGACCAGGTTGGATTGATATATGTGGGTTCATAAAATTTTATCTGATAAGGGCATCTTTACTGCTACCATTTGCTATGAATTTTAAGTAGTATCTTTATTGGCGTTGTTTATTTCTTATGGTTGCCTTCTTTTTTGCCAAATGTTAATTCCCTATGCCCAAGTGTTTTACTAAGTTTTTTTGGCTCTTCAAGGATTATAAAATTGGTCGTGGTAGGGGGAATGGCAAAATTCTCAACATATATTTTACACTAATAAATAACGAAAGCACTAGTAATCATGTCACAAAATTTCTAATATATAATAAATGTTAATGTCAAAATCTTCATTAATTTACCGAAGCTTACACTTTGTAATGAATATTGATGTCGAAAGCTTTCTTAATTTGCTGGAGCTGTGTTACGATCAATAAATTTGTGAATTACTATTGTTATTAATATAAATTGTATGGATTTAGACAAATATCAATGGATAAAACTGATAGCTGTAAGAGAATAAAATTTTCCCCCGTAGCTACTACTAGCGTGAACGTATTCGATTGATTCAGTTTTATAGAAGGTTGTCCCATTAACGTTGCATAAGATCTTACTTCAAAAGTATTTATCTTCACGTGATTTAATATGACCAATAATAAAAATACGGATTAATTCCTTGAATGTGAATATAGATGGAGCTCTATGGTAGTGGTCAACTCATGGTCATTTTTTATATTCGGAGTGAATCGTGCATTGTCGTGACGTCGTTACTGCCAAGCAGACATCACAGCTTGATTGGTCGCCACCTCGACCATATTTCTACTGCTTCTATGATCAATTCTCTCTTTGTATCCTCCAGTACTTTCATGAGTATCTTCGTTCAAGCTTCCAGGTTGGCTGTTTGTGTTTTTTACAGGCACCTATAAACAAAAATTTCAAAAACTTTAAACATGCCTTGCAAACTTTTTTCCAAAGCATGAAAAGGGTCGTAGAATATAACAGTCTAAAAAAAAGGCTGTCAAAAATTTCATGTCCCAGACACAATTGCATTATTTGAACTTAATATTGAAAATATGTGTTTGTATTGCTTGTTATTAAAAGTGTCAGTGTTGCGCAATAAAGTGTTAGAGTGCCTGTTTAATTTCAAATGACATATCTCGTCAACACATGGACGCTTGGATCTGCCAAGGCTACTTCTATTACCCATAAATTATTTTTATGCCGACCTTCGCTGGAGGAACTATCAAAATTAGAAATGGGCAACCCATGGTAGCTAGCCAGGTCAAAACCAATCTGTTGGATCTAATAGTGAAAGCATGAAATTCACCTGACTTAAGCTTTCGCTGATGTCATATTCTCCGGGTATTTCTTTGTTGTCCCACTTTGCCTAACAATATAATAAAGTAAATTTAGTCGATTAAAGTCATTTAATCAGAAACTATAACTCCCAAATTTCAAAATTTTCAAACAAATGTTTAAAATGTTTGCATTTCTTATCTTAATTTCAATATTTTTTAGAACATTTTGGTCGACTCACCAACTTGATAATGGCAAGGATTGATACAACATGCAAGGCAATGTAAACTGCTCCAAGTACCACCAGTGCTATGGTATCTGCCACTTGGGCTTTCGGAAAACCTTGTTTGGTGTTTATGAATGGAATGATGGCATGCCAAATACAAACCGCACACAAATTTCCCATTGAAGCAAGAATGTACTTATCCTGTGTGGATTGTTGACGTTGTAAGAATTTGAAAAATTGCTTTAAAATGTGCTTGCTGACCAAATATGTCAAATATGAAATCATGGGTAGGCTTTGATTCACAGCGAATTTGAACGAAACCGTTGTTAGTAGAAGGATGAAAGAGAGTTGGAGGCGATTTTGAGGTAAGTCAAGTTTCACCGCAAACGTTCCAAAGGCCATGCTGCATATGAGGAACTGTTAAGAAACAAAAGTGTGTGGACCAACTTTTAGTGATGTGGTTTCGTTCTATTTACCATAACAACTAAAATATTCCAGACAAAGAATCCTGGCCTTCTGGAAGCCTTGCACGCGGCCGAAAATGCGGGATGGCATGTTTGAACATTGCTAAAAGTTGAGGTTACTACTTTGTTCCATATGGAGATGTTGCTAAAAACATCAAGAGTACATCTTCGATGTTCTAGATGAGTTAATTATATGTTGTAAATCAACCTATGAAGCTTCCATTCCTGTTCATCAACAAATGTTTGTCCGTTCACAAATGACTTTTCAAAAACATCGGCGACCAATTCCACATGACTTGTCGAACGTTCAGTGCTGATGGTGACTGTCAGGTCCTACAAAGTTTGAAGTGCATAATCACGTTTATTTATGTAATAACTCTTCTTACCTGGCTATCAAATGGAAACTGATTAAGCTCCATAAATTCAAAAAATGTTCCCACTATCCTTTTCTTTTCTGTTATTGTCCCGAGACCATTTGCGTCAAACGACAGTGAATGATAAGTGACTTCACTTTGTTCTCCGTAGATATTTTCTACAAATAACCTCGGATTCCAATAATTTTCCCAATTAACTTCTTCGTATTGCTGAAAAAGAGCTTGTACTTTCATAATAATAAACGTAAGTGCACACGAAAACAATCCGACTTAACCAAGTGCAGCTTTCCATCCAGCAATGGTTCTCTCCACCTGGCTTGGATGAGTACGTCGGCTTTGAATCTATCACGTAATGTATCAATTTCTCCAACTTTCAAAAACACAATTCTTATGTACACTACGACCTGCAAGCGAAGTAATTTATTACTTATTAGTAGAACTAGTTGCTGGAATTTAAATTTGATCAGCGCTCTGAGTGTATTTAAAATACATATTATAGGATTTGCTTATACATTTTGCAGCAGTTGTTCCTACACAAGTGTATCGTTCGAACTAAATAATAATAAAAATTTTTAGACAACAAACATTTAAAAACAAAAAACAATTTTTCGCTTGACAAGAACCTTGTCTTCTCGAACGATGGCATCCTGTTGAGAACTGACCACGTTGAGCATGGTGTTCCTTTTAGTTTTCTTTCTGGTAGGTTTTGGAGGTTGGGTGACATTTTGCGAAGGATTTTTTTGGAAGAATGTAATTTGATCCAACACTGTTCCTTCCAGACATGAAAATGCATCAACCAGTTCTTTCAGAGCATTCACTTCTATGAAGTTTCCTGCCAATTCAATGATTGAAAACGGTTCTCATCATTAACTTGAACGCCTATTGACATTAAACTTTGTTGTATTACTCTGAAAGTCCTAAAAGCTCAGACAACGACATTTATTTTAATAACAGTTGAACAGTTTATTAAACCGGCCTGCATTGCGCTCATGTCCACCATTGGATGACATGGGTTCAACAACTGCTGTGGCACGACTTCTCTGAGACATCGAACCAGTGCTACCTCGACCTAAGAACAGGTTTCTTTTTAATCCTGCAACCAGGACGCAGGCAGCAGGTTCTTGCTTCTCACCTATTCAGGTGACAACTCCGTATTTTTCCGCATCATTTGCGTATTACGATCAATTTGATTCAAAACATTGATTCTTTGTGACCGATCTCAACTCAGTTATATTCCAAGTACAAACACATGATTTATTGCGACTACATTTTAAGTAATTCTAATTTTGAGATAAATGATAACTCTACAAAATCATTCTATTTAAAATTTATGTTTGAGCTTCACAAATGCGTTGCTCGATTATTAGCTGTGAGATCATTGCAAATTAATTTTGTTGACTCGTTTCCATGGTTACATAAAGGGTTTGCATTAACATCTTTAAATAGCTTCAATATCATTGAACTCGACGTTTTCATTTCAAAAACAGCAGTTAAGCAAAGTTCGTTGCTTAGAACTTCTATGCCTTTTGATATTGAAACGTATTTCGATATTTTATTTTATTTGTCAGATTTGTTACAAGTATGACTGATATAGCTCAAGTTTTCAAAGCATTCGCTTCAAGAGCAGAGGGAAAGGAGCAAACGACGGCTGATTTTACCAAATGGTGTAAGGATGCGGGAGTAGTTGGGAAAAGCTGCAATTCCAACCACATTGACATTGCATTCTCGAAGGCGAAGGCTAAGGGATCCAGGTATTTCAAATACATCTGATTCTTGTTTCATTAAAATACAAAAATAGATTACCTAGTTCATAACAAAGAATTAAATGATTTCATTAAATTAATGACTTCCACATCTAGTAATTAATAATATTATTAATAGCTAAATAATCGATCTAATGAGAATTTATCGATGTTTTGAGAGGTTCTAGAATCGAAATATCGAATGCAGGTAATGCCTAAAAGCATATTATACATAATAAAAGTTTATCTTAGAAACATCACCCTTGAAAATCTGGAGGCCCTGATTTCAGAGATGGCAAAAAAATACAAAGATGACTGCAAATGCGATGAAGAAGCCGCTAAGCAAGAAATAAAATCAAAATTAGCTGCGGCCCAAAAACAGCTTCACGGAACTGTGAGTATCCAAATATAATCAGAATTTCATAAAGTTTTTAAAATATTATTTCAATGCATTAATGAATTACAACATTAAACAATTAGAAAACTCTGAATGTTGGTGGAGTAAACAAGTTGACAGATACGTCTCAATATACCGGAAGTCACAAGAGCAGGTTCGATGAGAGTGGGAAAGGCAAAGGACTGGCTGGAAGAGCAGACGTCGTTGATAATACTGGTTACGTTAGCAGCTACAAGGGAACAGATACCCGTGACGCGAAATGAATTACTTAGCTTGATATAAATAATAGTTATGATTACAGAAAAACTGTGTAATAACCATATAATTTATAAAAAGAATTGATTAGCTAACAGTTCCTAATCTGCATTTCATGCAAGTGTTTGTTGTTTATTATTCATTAACATCGGTGGCATACGCAAGGCACCCCGTCATAATAGCCCGGCGACAAACTCATTTCATTTAATCAAATTTTAAATAAGTTATCGGTTAATATCTTCAACTCATATAAATATTTTTTTATAAAGATACATGGACGGGGATGTTTTGAGGGGGCTATTTTGTCGCTGGGCTATTTTGACGGGTCACTCATACGCAACCGTGTTTCCCCGAAAATAAGCCCTAGCAGGATTTTTCAAGATGCTCGTAATACAAGGCCTACCCCGAAAATAAGAACTAATTAATATCATCAGTGGGCATTTAAGGTCTGTTGCAACTCAATAATAGGTTGAATCAGTGGCGTACCAACTGGTCTTGCCGCCGTTAATAATCTGTTAAACCTTCAAGCTTTCGAAAAGCTTTCAATTAGCCGGGGTTTAGCCGAGGAATGTCGTAAATCATGCATAAGAAATTTAGATTTTTTAAAACGCGAACGTCTATTCCATGTCTGAACCCAAGGTACCGTAAAATCTTTCATTTGATGGAATAAAATCAAGGAATTAATTAGAAAAGCCTTTGAAAGAGAATGGGATTTGAACTCCTGTCTTAATCACTAGTCTACCTTCTTACGTCACTTGGGCCATATATCCCGTCCATCATCCCCTCCAGGTTTACCGCTCTGCTAGCAGCTCGTTAGGACACTCCTTCCAGAAGGAAAGGATCATCCGAGACACCTATACGTTTCCTCTTATATGGTAAAATTAAAATTTTATAGGATGTTTGTATACAACAAAATGATGTCATGTATGAAAATGAGTAATATTGAACTTATATTTAACGGGGACCATTTATATAGAGCCTTATTATAATAATCAGCCTTTGTGATTCCTACAATAAAAATTAATTACTGGACAGGAAGAGATCCCATGCCCAGCCGCGAAAACCTCGAAAAACAACATCCAGTGCATTTATCGATGGAATCCCAATAATATTCAAATTTTACTGCAAAATTTTACAGTATATTAATTACTATACTTATATATAATATATAATGTATTAATTACTGTATATATATATATATAATTACATTTGTACCCAAATGTCAGAATGATTCTATCCATTTCGGATACCCGAACTTGCACAACCGCTAGCAATGAAAGTTTTTCGATTCTCAAAGGCTAAAAACTTGTCTTCGATCTACGATGCTGTCAGACTGACTGAATGGGCTAGCTATTATGAGTTGACAATTTTGGTAAATTGGGTCCACATGGTCTTGCAGTTTTATATAACTATTGCTTTGAATAAATTTGAATGTAAAAAGCCTGAAATAATTTTTGTAATACAATTTTGTAATGATTCAAATACAATAATAAGCAACTGTAAAATATCCGCCGCACTGCAGTTTCAGCAAGCGGTTTTTGGGAGACCTTAAGGGGTATAATTTCCAGTATTTAGCCCCATGCCAAAATGTTCTAGATCCGCCACTGGCTATATAAACAAGAAGTTCTATGGCTAAACATAAGAGACCAATGGCTCTGCGGGAAATGGATTCCTAGAAATTCATAGTTTGGATATTTATAATTATAATAGTGCGGCATAAGTTCATATAACTGAATTTGACTAATTTTTCAAAAATACTCTAATTTAGGGGTTTTCTAACATTCTGTCATAATATTACTTTTATTAAAAAAGGATTAAGACCGTGCTGCCTCGATTGCCTGCAGTCCCTTGATGGTTTGTTGGAGTATGGCGGTGAGAGATTTGTCGAAAACCCTTCCAAGGCTTTTCACCGGTTCTTCGGATAATGTGGGGATTCGCTGCTCTGCCATATTGAAGAACATGTCCTCGCGAATTTCCCCCCTGACTAGGGCTAGACTTTTGGATTTCGAAAGCTTGAAAGCCATTCGACACCACCCTAGAAGGTCGTTCAATTTGTTCAGGGTATTTTGGACAATATTTTTCCCGTTCATGATCAGGGTAGTGTCATCCATGAATGCCTATATTGGAGGTGTGTACACACCTTTGCCAATGTGCGCCTCTGGAATACGAGACCCGGCTGGCTTCAGTCGTATTTAATATAGCACATTGAAATTATAGCACGTTATATGTTGAAAATATATATTTTTATATAAGTCCGTGGCAAAACTCATGGTAAGGTCAAATCATCACTTTTATCGGTCTTCGAACCATGTGGAAACTGACTTCAGGGGCGTCATTGGGGGGGGGGGGGGCAGGGGTTGGCAACGGCCCCCTGACTTTAAACCGGACTCAAAAAAGGTCATCTCAAGTTTTGCGAGGGTCCCACCCTTTGGAAAATGCTGAAATGACGTTCCCGTCGGACTTGTGTGCTTCATTATTACACAAAGCAGTTGCGACTAAGTCGCTAAGAGTGAATAAAAATTGAGGATAATACCAAAGTGTCTTAACTGAGAAGTTTTATCATTGCCTAGTATAATAGATCAATCGATTTAAAGCATTCAAATAACACAAACATCCCGCTAAAAATCCAATTAAAAGTAAACAATTTTTTGAGTCTGGCTTGAAATACGATGCCTTGTTTTTGAAATTCCTTCACTATTTTCGGGAAGTTTAGCTCTGACGTTAATATGAAAGAAAAGAGTTACAGTAAAATTCGTGAAAATTTTTCTGTACAAACGTGTCTTGTCGCTTTAATACTACTTTTCGAAATTTTCAATTATGTCAGCCTTAATAATAAAGTTGAGGAAATCCGGACAGAACTTAATGTGCTAAAGGGTCATGCAACGACCAAACCGGAACAAAAGGAGGATTTAGCTGAAAAGTTCAATGTGAGGTTATTTAAATAAACGTTTTATTTACATGCTAATTTCATTTATGCTTTTAGGATGATTGTTGCCTCAAATATCTCAAACGTGGTGAGTGTAAATCACTTTTCAGTCCTAGTTTCAACAGCGAATAAGATCACAAATACTCAATAATAATTTGTATCTCAAACTGATTGGAATTCTGATTAATGTTTGATCAGATCGTTACAAGAGGTTTCTGTCAAGCGAAAGCTCATCTGCATCTGGAAGACTAAGCCAATGTGAAAAGGGTGACAAAGGTTTCACAAGCGAATATTTTAATGTCCCTCCTAACTACTTATTCTATCAAGGTTAATTCTGAAGTCAAATATTTACCATTTTTAAGGTGCAAAGGGAGCAAGGGGTCCTCCGGGACTTCCCGGTATGAAAGGGGATATTGGAGGTAAGTATACTAATGAATTTACGACATGGTTATATGAGCTCATCTTTCACACATTTAAGGATGCGGGTGCTTCACCACGCGAGGTACGGTTTTATTTTTACTATGACTTATTAGAACCTAGAAAATTATTTGTACCTTCCTCCAAAACCTGTTTCAGAGCCTGAAACTGTTCCCCCTCCCACCATAGCACCAAGGCAATACGGTTATTTCACTTTTCATTACAGCCTAAACATCATTTGGATGTGAATGCATATTAACAAGCACCTAATTCAAACCTCACTCCACGATGGTCATGTGATATTAAGCGATCGTTTCAGAGTGCAAGATACAAACGATTGGCATACCATTGCACCAAGCTGACGAAGATACCTACTGGGGGTTTTGGTCAAAAGACACCTTCAAAGCTTCTCAATTCCAAAAATATTATTGGGTCACCAGGCACTTTGAGGGGCGATTCCTCTACGCATTCGAAAGTCAAGAAGAGATGAAGGCCAGCACGCCGCACCTCACATTTGACTTGTCTCCTGATTATTACTTCGGTACAGGCCACGTGGTATTTAACGGTTCCTTTATCTATCATGCAGCCGGCTCCAACAAACTTAACAAATTCGATTTTCAAACACGAGAAGTGACAGCATCCGTTTCTTTATCCCAAGCCACTTTTACTAGCAACAATTATCTTTACTCCAGCAGTCACACCTATTTCGACCTAGCCGTAGACGAAAACGGCTTATGGGTGGCATACAAGTCCAGTGGCGGGGACCTAATGGTAAGTAACTTAGACCCAACAGATTTGAGGGTTCAAGTCACCTGGAACATACCTACAAAGTCAAAAGAATTTGGCGAAAGTTTTCTCACTTGCGGCCGATTACACTTAATCAGAAACACAACAGCTACAACTACAAAAGTGGATGCTGTGTATGACCTTTACACAGAAGAATGGCTGGAAACCAATTTGAAATTCAGAAATCCTTATGAATTGAATGTAATGGTGTCATATAATCCAGTTGACAAAAAAATCTACAGCTGGGATAAAGGACATCTCTTGGTTTATCCATTGCTGCTAGAGTGACACAAATGCTTGTTACGCTTAGATTTAGCCCATGCTTTTTTCATGATTTTTCTCATAAGGATTTCTACTGAGTCTGTGCTTTTCCTGGATCTTCATGAAATGTTGCAAAAGAGCACCAAAATTGAGGGTATCTTCTTTATTGCTTGATTGTTCTTCTGATGTACTAAACATTTTAAATAAAAAGTTACCATAGCAAATCTAATGTTTTCCAAGTTAAAAATTCTAACCCAAGTGGAGCAGGAGGGATGCATTGAAGGCGGTGTTTTAAAGTATAAAAGGCATCGCTTTGGGGAAGCAACATTAGGAGGCTGTACAAACTACGCACAAGGTGCACATTCCTTTTTGGTTCAAGCAACTGCATCCTCAAATCTGAGAAAAAGTGCTAAGTGCAAGTCGAAAAGACTATAAATAAATTGACATATCATGGGTAAACTCACAAGAAAATATGGGTGACTCAAGCATTTGAATAAGCTGATCTATTTCTATGAGAAATTGCACAGTCACTTCAATGTCCCCCCTAATAAAGAAAAAACAAATGTTGTAAACTTTTGATCGGAGAAAGGCATCAAGAATGTTTACATGAGTGCCAGTAATTCACAGGCATGTCTGTAGTTTTGACTAAGAAAACAGAGAGCCACAGTTGCAACCGGATTGTGACACCACGATTTGTACAAGCATTGGAACAAATCCCAACTTTCCTATGAAATAAGCACAATTCGAATAATTTCTTCACCAGATTCATACAGCAACAATTAAAGAACAATTCAGACTTGTGACTTGAGGTTCTTCAATTCAATTCTTAATTGGAAGAGCTCTGGAGATGTTAGCAGAATAAAGCTGAAAATTTCAGTCATTTGTGAAACAAACACAATGTCATCATGTTTCGAAAGAATCTCTGAACAGCAGCAGAACACATCTTTGGCACTAAGTATTATGCACAATTGCCTGCCCAAGATAAACAAATGGAAATTACATGAACCCATTCCTCATAAAAATGCTTACTTGACAATCAATGATGTTCTATTTCTTGACAAATCTTTTTCTTCTTTAAATAAAGTCATGAGCTCATGCAAGAATAATATAAAAAAGTCATTAAGCCCCTGAGATGAAGTGAAGTTAATTGTTTTAGAAACTGAAAAAGATCGTTTTCTGCAGGCGGCACTTGTACAAATGTCACCAATGAATCTTAAGATCACTATGACAACCTGGAGTATTTAAATAGAATAAATTTGGAAAGAGACTTGATTTAACATAGCTAACCTCATCACACATGTCTGCAAGTCTTTTGAGTATTAAAGGAAGCAGTTTTTCAATATGATTGTACATCTGCAATAGATGCTAATTATGAATTATTTGCAGCTAAATGTTGATTCCCAAAATAAACCTCATTAGGTAGAATGCTAAAGAATTGACTCATCCAATGAATTGAAGCTGTTCTAGTTTCAACAGAACCTTCATCAATTTGTCGGGCAAGGATGCCAAGGATTGCATCAACATTCAACTGGTTTATCCTAAATTACATGAATTTCTAGTTGTGTTTTCAAAAAAAAGACAATAAATTTTCATTGAAATACTAACAAATGTTTTCTATCATCGCCAGGTGATTCTTTTATAAAGAAGAGATGAATAGTAAATGATATTTAAATGAACCATATTTACAAAAATATATTGATAACTAACCACGACCACCGAACTTCAGTGAAGAAATAAAATTCATGAGACACGAATTTACTTGATGAGCACTTTCTTTTATGTCTTATAATGAAAACATTAACATTTAAATATCAAAACAACTACTATTAATGTTATCGTATTTTGTTCCTACTTGACTTATTCTCAGGACAGGACAAACAGGGCAAGGTAGCAGACAAGATGCTCGATACATGAGGCAGAATAGCAATGTTCAGACAAGAAATGAATTCTTTCAGCCATAAGAATGATGTAAGTTGAGTAAGTGGATCTGCCAATGTAAAAGCAATCAATTTGGATGTAAATGAGAAGACTTTTTATTTGGTGTTTATAACTTGCATAATTTCTAACTGGCAGAGGTTGAAATTAATCACTTTGAAAATGCCAAACTTGTTTACAAATGAAATAATAGATTATACAAAATGAAAATTTAAAAAAAATCTTTAATGGTCAAAACAAATGTCATGCTAATATTAAATTACTATAAAAAATCAATTACTTTGAGACTGGCTGTGTACAATCAAGACATTTATCATCTTGCTTAAATCAACTTTATCTTTTGATTTATGGATGTTGAGTAAAAATTCTCCTAGGCATGTCTCACACCTAAAATGAGAATATTTTAAAATGATAAAACATACATAAACTTTTAATAATAAACTATAAAAATTAATAAACTTTTATTATTAAACTATAAATTTTAAGAATAAATTACATTCGTCTTATTTCTTGACTTGGATCGCCAAGAATCAGAAACAGGCCATCAAGAATGTCAGAGAGGTAAACTAGCATATCTATTTCAGGATTTTCATCCAGTACGACAATCTGTGAAATAGCTTTGTTGTACAAATTCATAATGAATAAATATTTAGAAGTACTAATAATAAAAGATTTACCCAGGTGACTATAAATTGCCTGGCAAATTGACATTTAGAGTACAACCTCTCCCTCAGCAGAGGAATGAATGATGGAAGATCAAAACCAGGACTTTCTGAAACTATGTCCTATAAACAAATACATAAATTAATTCAATGAATTGAAAAATAAAACTAATAAACAACAAGCTAATTGGTAGAACTAATGATTAAATGCAAAATAACTAACCTTGAGAAGGCAATCCAGAAGATCAAACCCACTTCGAACATGCTGATCACTGTCAGAAGCAAGCTATCACCACAATACATGACATCAAACCTCAAACATTCATATTATTGGAATTTTGCATGCTTAAATATTTAAATAACATTTGCTATATTTGTAAATAATAAATGAAAATTATGACCTGTAACTTTTTGCTAACATTAGCTAATTAACTGCAACAATGCAATGCAATGTGAGGTGCTAGAAAAAATATTATGACAATCCATACTTTTTTTTTAAGTTTATAATATCAGTGCTGTAAAAAGTACTGCACTTCAATTCTTAAGTAAAAGTACAAGTAATATCTCAAAAATTTACTTTAAAAATTATTTAGTTTTAAATAATGTTTCAATAACATGTTATTCCTTTTCTTCTTTGATATAATATCTACTCATCCATTGTTAATGAGAAAATCAGTATTTTGATTTTCATCCAGACACTCCAAAATACATCTCTCAAATCCTCTTTAGTGACATCCACTATATCACAAACTGATCTTGAGAAAAGACCCTAGACATCCTCAATTGGATTCAAGTCAGGAGAACAGACCATTCCATAACTTGCATAAAACATGGCCTAAATGTTCACCCGACTTGAATCCGATTGAAAATGTCTGGGGCCTTCTTTCAAGATCAGTTTATGGCAATGGACAGCAATATAACACAGAAAATGATTTGAAAGAAGCGATTTGGAGCTCCTGGAGAAATTTGCATGAAAACGTCATCAAAACACTGATTTTCTCCATGAAAAATAGGTGCATAGATGTTATTTCTAAGAAAGGAGGAATGACATCATATTGAAACATTATTTCATTTAGTTTTAAATAAAAATGTTTGCCAAAATACTGAAATTCATGAGTTTATTTGTAACCTGTTGTAACAATATTTCTATGCAAAAAAATGGATTTTTTAGGGATTTGCGCTTCATTCTTGATCAAAGTGAAATAAAATATACGAGTTATATTCTTTAAGTATATTACACAGTTTTTCTAAATTTGAGCTTCGTACGATAAATTAAACTTTAGTTATTACAAAAAATGGGGACTGTCATAACATTTTTTCTAGCACTGTATGCTAACTTATAAAAACAAGCATGTCACAATGTTTCTTGAACATCATGCATAATAGATGAATTTCATTGAATCATTTTAATATTTGATTATATCTAGTTTTATTGATGATAATGCCATGTTTTATTTTGGGCTTCAGTTTCTTCAAATATATTATAAAAATGGCAAGGACTCATGAAATGCAAGATCACTTCATTAATTAGGTGCATATCCTAAATATATGCAAACAACCATAGTTTGAGGCCTTACACATATAAAAATTCTGATAATCTGATTCAGTTGCACTAAATCTTTAATTTAAGCTGCAAGAAAAAAACTGTTGCGTTTCCAAATCACCTTACTGAGACCATCAAAGATGTCACTAAAGTAGAGTAGCACTGCATTCCGAGAAACTTTGACAATGTTGTAAAGTGATTCACAGGCATAATACCTTACTCTACTATCTGAATCATGGAAGCAGCTTAGAACAGGTTTTATCAGTCCATACAAGTAAACTGAGGAATCCTGTAAATTTTAAGAAAACTTTCAAAACGAGCACATGTGAAAAAAAATCACCAATTAACATCATTGCAAAGCAGCACTATCCAACTAAAATAAAGTAATAATCACTTTTCCAAGTGCTATAGAAAATGCAGCCAAGCCAATTAGTCCTCCTTTTCTATTGTTTATATCTTGAGATGTCGCAAGCTGACCCAACACTTGGAGCAATTTTGTGAGCAAAGCCAAGTTATTGGAAGATGAATATTCCTTCACAAGCCTGTTGGGATAAATTTAACCGAAACAAGTACTATTTAACATTAACTAATTACAAATCTCACTTTTCAATTTCCAAAGCCGCAACCTTTCTTTTCTCATACAATTTATCGGTGAGTGATCTAAAGCAAGAAATGCTAAGAGGGGAAAAGTCCATTTTAGGTGAATGTAAACAAATGTTCACATGCTTTAGTATAAATGTTAAGCTAGATAAAAATATTTTTATCTTATGTTTCTACAGAAATTTTTAAGTATTTAAGTTTAAAAAAATAAGTTTTAAATATTTAAATACTATTTTTAATAGTTATAATAAAATTTTTAATTTATAGTTTTAAAACTTATATTTTATAAATAAACGTAAAAATCAGACATTTCAAATAATTGACTTTTCTCTCTTTCTAAAGCCACCGATTTGAAAGGAATGTCGCCTTCATTTATACATCGTTGATTTACTTCATAATTCTAATTTTGCATTGGTCCTACGGAGGTTCTGAGGATGGTTGCATTGAAGTTTGTCTCCTAGGCGTAGCTAGGATATTTTCGCCCGGGAATGGACCATCAAATTGGCGCCCCTCGCCTTTTAATCATATCTTCATATTACGTTGAATAAGGAAAATCAATATAAAGAAGAAAATGTATAGCAATTACATTACATGATTCAGTCACTGTCGTAGACCCATGCGTTATACACGACGTTCTCTCTAACCTGCGCAGTCGCGCACTTGGCAAGAAAACTCCGCGCAGCAGTTTCCAAATGCCGCGAAGTGATTTTTACAGTGATGTATATTTGATGAAAATCAAGTCGCTAGACTCTGTACTTATGGCGAGTGTCAAGTGGCCAACACTAAGCGGAAAATGCATGCAACCCAGCCTGTCAGAGTATTTATAGTGAGTACTGCCTAGGCCCTAACAGTCCAAATCATCTCAGTCATGCAACGGATCACAATCAAATAAATAAATCCATAAATAATAGGCCCTAACAGATTGACCACAAATTTTTGTTTATTTGCGTGTTTACTGTAGAGATGTCGAAGTGCAAATCTGCTGATAATACTGGATTGAACGTTGCTAAGAGAAAAAATGCAGCTTGAAGTTTAAGCTTTAATGGTTGAAAGAGTTATTATAAACCGAAATGCCGACTTCGTCTAGAAAACAGTTAGCAAAACTGGGCGACATATTCATTTATCGTCAAAGTACGTCGGTGACTCTAGCAGCGGTACATAGACCCCCTAGCCCAGTGATGGGCAAACTACGGCCCGGCGGCCGTTTCAAACCGGCCCGCGGAGCACTAGATAATTTATTCATTTATTCACCTCATGCTGTGTCTAGAATTATTTGCGAGGCGCTTAGTTGATCCTTTGTGAACCTACTTTCCTGAATTTTAATTGGTTAGTTTTTGTGCGCAGTAGCCTATTTCCGTGTGTTGTGATTTGTCATTATTTATGTGCTTAGGTTTATGATTGGCTGTCGTCATGGGCACGAATATATTTAAATATTTAACTCTGGGAAAACGATATAAAACTAACCCGACGAGCGGGAAAAAGGGGCAAAGGACTATAATCAAATAAACAAACAAACAAACAAACGAGAAAAAGGGAAAAATAAACAAAGTCTTTAAACGAGTGTGGGATCTTAAAGAAGTGATTGATACATTTTTGGAGTTAAAGGGGAAGTCTGATGATTTTCCAGAGCTGAGCGACAAGAATTGGCTGTGTGACTTTGCGTTTGCTGTTGACATTTTTTCTCACATGAATGAGCTTAACGTTAAGCTACAGGGAAAAGACCTGTATGTGCACGACCTGTATAGTAATGTAAATGCCTTCAAAGCCAAGTTGACCTTTTTTCTAGGCAAATTTCAAAGAAAATCTTCTCTCATTTTCCCACACTAGCCACACAGGAAAAGACCATCCAAAATGTGAATAAATATAGCAAATCACTGAATGACCTGCATGAAGAATTCTGCCGTCGGTTTTAAGTTTTTTTTTAAATTGAAAAGTCACTTCAGCTGGTGGCCTGTCTCTTGTCACAAGACCCAGAAACAGCCCCACAAGAAGTGCAATTGGAACTAATCGATCGTCAATCTGATGCAATCTTAAAGGAGAATTTCCGCTCTCTTCCATTAAAAGAGTTCTATGCCTCACTTAAAGATGACTGTTTTCCAAATTTCCGGGAGATGGCACAGAAGATTTTGGCCTTGTTTGGCTCAACCTACATGTGTGAACAGACGTTCAGCGTCATGAAGATCAATAAATCCCGTCACAGATACCAGTTAACTGACCAACACCTCAGATCTATTCTGCGAATTGTTACAACAAAGCTAACGCCTGACTTTGATTCCTTAATGAAAGGGAGACCAACAACACTGTTCCCACTAAAATTGAAGATACTATTTTATTAAAGATTGCATAAAAGTTTTGTAAAATAACTCTTTTTATGCTTTTCTACCTTAAATTAATCTAAACATTTAATGTTACAAATATAAATTTAATTTATATTAATTCACACATACACACCGTCCATCTACTCTTGGTCCGGCCCCCGGGTCCAATATATGTACCCATTGCGGCCCTCGAGTCAAAAAGTTTGCCCACCCCTGCCCTAGCCGAATTTATTTTAAACTATGGCTGGCTGAGCAAAAAATCTGGCTGATATCCGGCTTAGCCGAATTCACGTGATTATTAAAAATTCCGGCTGAAAATAGGAATAATTCGGCTAAAATGTGGCTGAATTTTAAAAAATGAACGAAACAAGTTTATCAACTAAGGGTTTTTTCAATAACATTAATAATAGAAAATTATTGCACTATAATGTCAAAATTGTCATGAATAAATGTCACACGGTGCAATCTTTCTGCAGACAAACTAGATCGCTTGCTGGTGACCCGTCAAAATAGCCCAGCGACAAAATAGCCCCGTCAAAACATTCCCGTCAATGTATATTTATAAAAAAAATATTTATATGAATGAAGACATTAACCGATAACTGATTTAAAATTTGATTAAATGAAATGAGTTTTATGTTTTGATGGTGCTGCTTTGACGGGGATATTTTGTCTCCGGGCTATTATGACGGGGTGCCGTTAGCAACCATGCCAGTAGTCAAAAACATGCATTCCACTGGAACTGATGTTGCTGATGCTGGTAATTGCAATTTGGCCAATTGTGTTAAAAGTGGGAAAGAAACCACTGCTTTCTTCCAAAAGGTCAATACTTCCTCGCCACAGCTCTTTGATGTAGCTTGCGACTTCTACTGCTACCTGCGATACAGAATATTAACAGCAATTTTTACATTTTAACACACAAATAATTATTTGATAATAATTTATGGCAAGTGCATTTTTATTATGTTTATATATTTTATATATAATATTTTTTATATTCTTGCTCAAATACTATTAACAAGATTTCTATACTAACCAAATCATTCCCTTGGTGAGTACTTTGTGACATCTCTGAACAAAATTCGTTTAATAGCTCCGATCTTAGTCGTCTCTTCTTTTCTTCAAGCCCCTCATTCTCGCTGTTATGTGTATTTGCTTCTCTTGTTTGTCTCATTGTTTCAGGAACAGTAATAAAATTTTTCTCAACTGCATCTTTAATGGCATTTTCAAGTATAATAGTTGCATCTGTTCTGGGTATGAGAGTATTAGTTTGAGGGTCTAGTAATTGATGAAGCTTGATTTGTTTCGATTCGGGAAATCTATGGTCTACCTTTGCCAAAACTGCTGATTTAATTGCTTTAATCTTGGGATCATCTGTTGGTGAGGCAATACATAGCTTTTTTATTTTCATTTTCATCATTGGAACTACAGACAATGTAGGCTGCGAACAAATTTGTAAATTAAATTTGAATTTATTTGGCGCTGTGAAATAATTCGGTGGCTGGATCGAATCGCACTTTATGGCGGCGATTTAGGCTAGCCGAAAAAGTTTCGGCGGATCTTTGGCGTAATTGAAATGTTCGGCGGATTTGGCTAAATGGCGGCGGCTAGGAGGTCTAGCGGTACAGGAGGGTCTGGTTAATCGTAAAATTTGAATCTTGTAGACATAGAAATTTTCTAAATGACATTTTGAAAGGGGAGATGTTAATATTACAAAATTATTTAATTTACTAAATTTTTTATTATAAAAATTGCTTTCGATATTTAATGTCCTAATCTAAATTTATTTAACATGGGAACTTTATGTTGGGTATATCATCCTACAGCTAATAAACTAATAGTCTTCAAAATGATATATAATATGGCTGATTTCCACGTATCAAAGTTTCACTAACGATCTAATCAATGCGGTGATTTCTTGTAACTCAACTGATTCGTAAAACATGGGATTGTTACGATGTCTAGGTATTAATATACAGTCAGGACAGAAACCATAAGGACACCCCATTATTTCGTAATAACTCGATAAAGAAAAATTTGATTGTAGGGAAATTTTAATATGTTATGTATTTATATAGTTGTGATTATCTCTTAAATTTTCATCAAAATATGTTATTGCATTAATTTTAAAATTCCAAAAACGTGATTTCGGGGCGTCCAATAACCATAAAAGACACTTGCAAAAATCATCGAAAAATGACTAAATACTTTGTGAAAAAAACAGGAAAAAGTTTATTAATATGAAATAATGTTTTTTTTATTTTCAATAACTTTAAAACATCTCTTGTTCATTGATTTTATAAGAGTTTTTAAGAAATTTCTGTCCAGTTCTTTCCAGGCACTCCTAATGGTGTTTTCCAGGTCAGATTTTGAATGAAACTGCCTTCCATTGTTGTAAACAAATCTTGACAACATTCCCCAAACATTTTCTATAGGATTTAAGTCCGGGGAACAAGCTGGCCAACTCATAACTTTCAAATTTCTCCTCTGGAAAAATGTCTTTGTCAACTTGGAAGTGTGGATCGGGGCATTATCTTGCTGGAAAATAAAATTTCCTCCATAATAATCTTCCCCAAAAGGCAACAGATGGTCTTCTAAAACTTTGACAGAAGACTGTCCCCCATCCAGAAAGGCTTATTCAGTCAATCCTTCACTGGAAATTCCTCCCCAAATCATCACCGATCCTGCTCCATGATTTCGGCTAAAAAATGTTTCCTTTTCTAATCTGAGGTCATGCCAATAGAACTGATGACCATCAGGTCCATCTAGGTTAAATTTCTTCTCATCTGAAAAATAATAATGCCCCAACCATCTCTGTTAGAAAGCATGGTTTTGGCCCATTCCACTCTTGCCAACTTGTGATGGTTTTTAAGAGCAGGAATCTTTAATCTTTTTTCATATAATAAAATACCACTAGATCTCAAATAATTTAACACTGTACTTTTACAAATTCTTAAATCAAGTTCATTTCTAATTTGATTTGCTGAAATTTACCTGAAGAAGCCTTTCTTACCAGGAGTCTCTGCTGACGAATCGGCAGTTTTTTAGGTCTTCCATGATCATTTTTTGCACCATATTCCTCAGGAGCTTTTACGTAGTTCCAGATGACTGTCTTGGATTGCTTGAGCTCTTTGGCAATTTTTCTGATCGAATAATTTGCTTGTCTGAAGGCCTCAATCTGCCCCTTCTCCTTGTCAGACAGCGTTTTCCCTCTAGCCATTTATAAAATAGTAATTTTATAAACTTCACATCAATTTTTAACTTTCTTTGGATTTATATATTGATAATATTTGCATAATGTGCATTTTGGTTGCATAACTATGACAAATTTCAAGGTTTATTGGGAATAAATAAAGATGTCCTTTATCGTTTTTAAACGGCCATAAAATGCTATTTTGCATATTTTACAAGGTCAGCTTGTTAAATTTTTTTGAAATTTTGCAGGATGTTTTGTCTACCATAAAGAGATATTATATAAAAAATTGAGTAATATTGAACTTATATTTAACGAGTTATCACAAAAATATGGGGTGTCCTTAAGGTTTCTGTCCGCACTGTAGTGCTGACATTTATCTTCAAAATGACTATAAAGTTACATTGATCTCGACAAAGTGTACTGGAAATGGTCGCTAAAGAAAGATAGACGTGAAAATTGGTGACTTTCAGTGACTAACTACTTTTTTTTATATTTATTTCCGATATGTAACACTTTTAATTAAACGGATACATTTAATAAAAAAAAAAAGCTTTGAGTTTGAAATAACACTGATTTCGTTGTTATCTTCTGTTGACATATGTTAAAAAATTCAGGTGCGCAAATAGAAATGTGCCGAGCAGATGCCATGTTTTTCACAAGTACCTCGATAATTTTTGAAGCAATGCGGAAATGTATCGGTGATTTGAAAGACTTTGTTAATACTTCAAAAGAGACATCGAATAAGAAGGTGAAGCTCCAACGAAGATTTTTTCAATGCGCAAGAAAACACGAAATAAAACCTTGGCAATGACGAAGCCTACAAAATAAAAAGAAAATATATTTGCTGGGAGGAACACAAACCAAACTTGGAAACGACCTGCAAGGCCATGACTATTGCAAAAGACATTCATTTACTATTTAGAGGAATTGTTTAATTCTTTGAAACAAAAATTGAAAACATATTCCTCTTTACGACGGTGAAGTTAGCAAGACTTCAGCAAGAACTTTGACATCCAATAACTCTGGAACGCGTAAAGCTAAAAACGTAATTTTTTGGTAGAAAGATCTTGCTTTAGCAAATGATGCGCGTAAAAAATAATGTATTTTGAATAAAAATGAAATTTTGGTTAACGTATAAAGCTTTGAGCGCCGATAACATAAAATTCCTTAACGCGCTTAAAATTTTAAAAACATATTTAAAATCTATTAATTTTAATTAAATTAATTCCTTTCTAAAAATATATGTTTCGCTAATGTGTCTCCAGCACAAGTACCAAAATTTCATTTATAAAAAAGACCGATTTCTTGTTTACATATATATAAATGGATTAAATTACATCACTATTTTATTTTTCTTACTAATGAAGCTATTGACGCATTTAGCATTATTTAGCCCGCCCATTATTCATTATGGCATTACGACACATAATCTTGTTAAATTTGGAGTTCTTATGATAATAAAAACTTGCAAATTGCGTAAAACTGTGTTTTGGATCATCCGAAATATTGACTTGCATATGATATATTTATATCGCTAACAAATTTAGAAGATACAAATAAAATTCAAAGTAGGTTTATGTGTTACATCAACAATGATACCTTCATTTTTTCAATAGAGTAATTTAACATTTAATTCCAAATAGAACACAAACGGATATATAATTTTTATTGAATAACTTTTTGAGTCGAAAATATTTCTAAAGTAATTGCTGACCTTTGTTTTTCACTTTCTCTTATTATTAACAATACAGGACTTCGATACAGGCCATCGGAGGTCCTTTTTATCAACCATAACGCTCCTTACCAAGGCTGCTTGCTGAGTGCAAACTGGGTTTCGAACATGATACACTACGACTGTAATGACACATGATGGAACGCAAATCCATGAGCTAAGCTCTGCATTCCCTATTTGTTTGGGTCTTTGAAGCATTTGTCTCTCATTCAGTCCACGTAAATTAAAACGAAGATTTGAAAGTGCAAGTTGCATTTCTTACAATCCAACAAAGATCTATTTAATTTTTTTAAATATTAATTAATAAGCTAAACGGAGCCGCTGGGAAATGTTGTTTGATGAAACTTTACTGCCAAGGGTCTTTAGTGACATAAAGGAAAATTTTTGCCACAGCAGTCCCATAATATTGTTCTTGGTTCCGTGCTTGAAAATCTCTACTGTAAATAGTCATTTTCACCTCAAGCTCTACGTCTTGTGGTCCTTCTATTCTCCGCAAGAGATGCAGGAAAACTTCATTCGTGCTCTCCTAGAAAAGCAAGAGTTTATTGCCAACTAGCTCCCAAATGAAATCGAAATGAATGATTTAACCGTTTCAATGTTGAAGAATCCACGATTCACCCTCGATTCTCCTGTAACGGGATCTGTGGCTTTTATGAAGTCAAGAGTGAACACGAGTCTGGTCGTGAGGCTCTGAGGCCCCTTCATGTGAAAGAAAGGTGTCGGGACCCTTATTTGCGAGGGGAAGGAAAGGAAGTAAATGGACACTGATATAGGTGCATAGGTGCAGTCTAAGTCTCCTTGCGGACAAATGTAATCAGTTCGTTGGCACTTAACCCTACAAAATAAGAAATCATACTATTAATTATTTTACATTTATTTGATAGCAATCTTAAATTTTTCAACTTCTAAAACGCATTTTGCTTAATATTTTTGTAAAAATTGAATAAACTTAAAATGCCCACCCTAAAGGAGTCTCAGTCATGGATTTGATAAATCTATCTGGACAGGCTGCCATCTGGCACTTGTACCCTCCTCTTGTATTGATGCAAACCTCATCTGGATTGTGGCATTGAGCCGTTCTTAGCGAGCATTCGTCAACGTCTAGAGATAATTCAATCTTCTTCACTTAAATCCTCATTTAAATGAAAACAGAACAAAACCTTCGCAAGTCCTCATATCGGAAGACAAGCGGTAACCAGATGGGCAGGTGCATGCGAATGATCCGTGGTTATTTTCACAAATTCCCAAACAGAGTTTTATATTGTTCTGCGCAGCTTGACTGCACTCGTCAATATCTTGGAGAAAATGGATACATGAATTTTACATACTTGAATCTATCGGTTCTTCTCACCTTCGCACATCCGATTGTCAACGGCAATTTGGAAGCCTTCACGACATTCGCACCTGAAAGATCCCCAAGTATTTCTACAGGTGTGGTGGCACATGCCTGGTCTCTGGCATTCATCGATGTCTAAGAAAACATTTAAAACAGTGGTAGTTTGCTTCGTACTTTGATTGGATTTAACTTATTTTACTTACCCCGACAAATGCCGCCTGCCATTTCAAATCCTTCTTTGCATTGACATCTGTAGGAACCGTGAGTATTTTCGCAGCGTGCATTGAGAGCGCAAACGTTGTTAAGAGACCTGCACTCATCCACATCTGTCGAAAGAGTCAGTAAATCATATTCAATCTTTAAAAAAAAAACATCTGCTCTAACCTTCGCATGTTTTCAAGTTTTGGTTGATCCGAAATCCGTCTGGACATTTGCAAGAATAAGATCCAGGCAGGTTGATGCATTGCATGAGGTATCCTGTACATTCGTGCATAAAAGTTTCGCACTCGTTTATATCTGAAACCAAATGTTTTCAAGCAAAATAAAAATTTTAATAACCTAGTAATAGCAATAATTTATGGCGCTATAAAACAAACCTTCACATTCATTTCTTTCCTCGTTAGAAATGTACCCATTTCCACAGTTGAGCATGTTCTGACATGAATAAGAACCAACCAAGTTCCTGCATTGTTGATTGTTTCCGCACGCATTTGGCACTTCAGTACACTCGTTAATATCTATGAAAATATAAATATCACTTTCTTTCACTGAATATTAAAGGCATTCAAAAATGCTGTATTACCAATGCATTCGCCATTGCTGTCTGGTTTCAACCCAATTGGGCAGATGATGGTCTCACAGGATCCTGTCCTTGTATTCAACTTGTAACCGTGGGAGCACGTCTTTTGGATGCACCTGAAAGACCCAGGAAGGTTGATGCAGTCCCAGGCTGGTCCACAGTTATGAATTCCCAGTGAACATTCATCGTCATCTGAATTACCATTTGATACGGGTATATCAATTAACACAAATTTAAAAACTTTCTTGAGCTGATGACCTACGAAGAATTATTTATACTCTCACTTTTGCCTTATTTTAAACTTTTCTTTTGCGATTGGTTCAAATCAAAAAATAAGATTTCATTTTTGTTCATCCTTATTTTATTGAATCATTCCTTCCTAATTATCTAAGTATTAAGAATTAATTGTTCTTCGTGAAGTTCTGAGTATTCTAGCTTTTGTATATCAAAGACGTTGTTTTCAGTGATAGGCTTGCGACATACCCTATGAATGTATACTCTAGACTGCCATCTTGCTTAATCTAGGCAAGTTGTGTGCTTTGGAAATTTAACAATTTTTTGAACAATTTAAAGAATAGACTTGACTCTCCATGCTTGACATTCTGAATTCTTATAGTCGACGATAGATATCCAGGGACGTTGAACCGCTTAGAAAATATTTTTTATGGTGCATTGGTTCAAAATAGCTCTTGGCTATGAGCGCTATAGAAATGGTTAATGGAAAGCGACTCTGATATTGTGCTTATGACATTACATACTTGAAATAGAATTTTTGGTTATTAACACCGTTTTTTTGTGATTTTTTCCATCATGTTAGATGTGTCACTTCTTGAAACCATTTATTCAATTTTGGCTTACCCAAGCATTCCTGCGTTGGTTGGTCGAGCGTGTATCCTGTGCCACAACTTACAGTTCGCAGGCAGTGGAACGACCCTACGGTATTTTCGCAAGTTTGTCCAGGTAAGCAGTTATCCTTGTTCATTGCACATTCATTGACATCTGCAATATGCGCTAGTTTAATTTATTGAAAAAGAACACAATGTCAACTCACCTTCGCATCTGTTTGTTTGTGGATTAAAAGTAAAACCCAAGGCACAACGCTGGTCTTGAGGCTCAAGCGTCAGATTTCTTCTGCAGTGGAAACTTCCTGGTGTGTTCTCACAAATTTCGTTGATGCTACATGCCCGACCCATTTGGCATTCATCTACGTCTGCCAAATCAGTGCTTTTTAAAGGCTTTCAAAATTAATATTGATTAGGACCGTACATAAATGACGTCAAGCACATAAGAAGACGGAGGGATTGTCGAGACGAACATTTAAAGGGTAAAAATATAGAAGACTGCCACAAGTTGTAGTTAAACCCCCGTTTGGGGTAAGACTGTTGACAAAACTGTTGAACCCAATTGCTTCTTCCTGAACGAATCGTCAGACTCTGACGCTTTCACCGGGTAGCCCATTTTACCATATGTAGTAGGCCTACTATCTTCCTTATGGAATAAACTAGATAAGGAAACCATCAATGCGGATACGATAGATAAATTTAAGATATACCTAAGTAAATTTGGATATTAGAGCTAAAAAAAAGAAATTATTACACAGATCCCAGTTTTCTTAACCACTATAAATGATTTGTATATTTTTGTGTTTTTAGCCGATTTTTTTAGTTCCTTATGTATCCGGATAGGATGTGAAGAAACTTCTTAATCGATCCACCATTTAAAAAGCTTCCCTATGGGCGAGATCTGGGTTTTGCGAACACCACCGTTAGCAGGTACGCAACCCTCTGAGGTAACTGACGCGCCTAAATGATTATGTTGTTATGCCTCGGAAATATATTCGAAAACGTCAAGGCAGACATGGGACGAATTGGCAATGACCAATGCATTACGAGATGTCAGAGGTGGATGAGGTGGATATATGGGAAGTTTTTGCCGGAAGTATTTTGATCTGCTGGAGCATGATTTGGGCTACATAACCCATTTTATCCCTTTTGTAGATTTTATCAATACCCAGGGTAATACTATTTTTCAGTTTTATGTACGTAAACACCTAATTTAATACTTCACATGCGTTGCAAAATTAAGTAAGGAAGTCCTGTTACTGTCACAATACTGATATAATTTACATAATTACGTTGTAATGCAAATTTTTATTTAAATGGCCCATTTTATTTCCTAAATGTTGAAGAGATAAAATTTATTTTCGGGCAGGATACATCGTAATTTTTTTGAATAAAAATCGGATCATGATTTATATTATAATTGTTCCCATTTTCTTCTAGGTTGGTGAAGTGACTTTATGAATCGCGGTGATGGTATAGTGAACATTTGTTAAAATCAACATAAAACGAGGCTTGACGTCATTTATGGATGCGGTCAAAACCTACCTATGCAATTTCTTGCATTAAAGTCCAATGTGTAGCCCGCGAAGCAAGCACATTTGGGTCCTGTTGATTCTTCAACGCAAATGTGCTGACATGTAGTGATCGTATTGCAACCTGATTGATTGACGTCCTTATATTTATTTATATTTCAATAGCACCTTTATTTTAATTTTTTAACTATCTTGTAGACCCGGCAACATTTACCAGTTATTAAATGTATTAGAGTGTAAAACAATTTATATCCTATTAGAGATTTAACAAGTACAAATAATAACAATATCCAACAAAATTTCAACTTTGTATTAACATTGTTAGCGATGATACTTATAATGACAATGATGGTGACGGTAACAATAACGACAATACCAATTAATAATATTAATAATTAATAAACAAACAAGCTATCTTACAATAAAAATATTATAATAATAATTTTAATAATATAATTAAAATATTATAACTATTAATATTATTTATTGCTATTGCAAGATAGTTTGGGCATTTAAGAATCTCTCTAAATTTATTCCTTTATTCCCTCTCAAAAAAAGAATCATCCGTATTATGTTTCTCCATCCTTGTGCTCATACAAAGGACTTCTTTATTTCAAATAGATTTCTGAATATTTATCAGATCAATAAATTCTAAAACTTGCCTCTTTATATATAATTATGAACATAACTTGTTGCCTTCGTCCTTTAATGATATGTTTTCCAAAACTTCAGATATCCACTCTTACAACCTTAGATCATCCAGTCAATTCAGACCTGAATTTTCCCGGTACCACCTTCAAAAAATTCTCCATATGTTGTCAATGTCCACTCTTGTTCTCTTCTCTGCCATCCTCCCTTACTTCTGAAAACAGTTTCTCATCACTTAAATCCCTTTTTAAAAAAATACATTCTCTCCAGTTGATGAGATTTACATTTCCTCAGCCTTTTATCATTCATTTACATAACCTTCCTTGGTTTGTGTCACAACAATAGTATTGTTTTATTAACGTCCGTTGCATACCTAGATGATTAGGACGGTGCTCCCGCAGCGGGGTTTGGATCCCGTGCTGCCATCGTGGGAGGCGCAGCCTTAACCGTTAGGCCATGCGGGCACACTGTCACAACAATGCCCCGGTTGATCTATATTTTCATTTTCACATGTTAGTTACTTTTATCGTGTTTTCGTCATTTTTCATTGAAGTCATTGAAGTCATTGAAGTCATCAATTTTCTCATGTTCGCTAGCAATAAAATCTCGCGTTCTCACTCTCGATTTATCAATTATGTAAGGTCTCTTTCATATGTCTCGTCGTAATTCGGTCATTTTGTAGCTGGTTATTCCCTAGACGGGAATTATATTCCCTTGGAATTGATAAACTCTAAATTTGTGATCATTTGTTGTGTTTTTATGGGTTCTTCGTTCAGAGTTTTAAAATAAACGTAATTTGTAAAAAAAATAAATAATAACCATCTCGCTAGCAAAGGTTTTACTGTAATCAAAATTGTATTCGCTTACTTCTCCGAGGTGCCCTCGTGGTGGTTTGCAGTGAAGTAATGTTACAGCATGATACAAAGTTCGATTCACATTTTGAATTTATTATTTGTCCTATTGGCTGACAGGGCATACCACGCTTGGCAGTGATGATTCCCAAATTGCAGCAGTGGCAACATTCCTCAGAAATTAAAAAAAAAGTCAATTAAAAAGTAATTTGTTTAATAATTCATCTTGAAATTCACCCTCGAATCCTCCATATCCACTCTGCTATTTAATTGATTGCAAGAGTTTCTATTTAGAGCGATTTGAGCGCCATCAGCGCACAGTTTATCTTTAAGAAGTTCGAGGCAGCAGACGTGAATGAGGGAGTTGCAGAACTCTTTTTCTTCTTCCGATAATTCACTCAGGGTTGGAATATGAGGAGGACAGGATTCCCTTCGCCTGTGAAAGAGAGATTTACCCATTCCGCAGCATCTCTCAGACAGCTGCGAATCGCCTGACCGATAAATATCAATTGACATTGGACCAATTAAGAACCATTTTTAATTGTTTGTACTCAATTGCATTACAACTGGTTTATTTAATTTAATCATTTGATACTTTAATCCATGCTTTATGTGAAAGTTATGCTCAAATCTGCGAAGGTCTGAATGCAAGCATATTGAAACACTAATTTCAAATCAGTAATGATGTTTAAAATGCTAGATTGAGGACTTTGCAAGCGTTTTTTTTTAATGCAGTGACACTTTGAAGAATGTCAGTAACGCTAAAACTTGTGTGAAATGTTCAAATTGTAAAGTCTGATGACATTCTATAAAGTTGCCTTTATGAACAGCTTTGAATGACAATCAATGGAATTCCGTTGAATTCTCGCGAAGCACAACTGACAACATCAAAGGCATAGTCTAATTAGATTTTAATTGCCGCTATCCTGCATCTTTCACTATCGTTTCAAGCTTTTAGACAGTATGACTTTTTACGATTACTTTCTAAAAATCCTAGTGCTTTATTTGCTAAATCTAGTGATCTCTGCTAAATCCGACTTAAGTCGGCTGACTTCTTAATGTTAAAATCTTAAAAAAGATTAATTTTTCGACTAACCGATAACTTTCATTAAAAAGTCTACCTGAAGATGTTTGTAGAATGATGCAGACGGTCAAGATTAGCAATCCGAAATTCATCCTGTCCAGAATCAAACACTTAGGCAGACAAAAGTTGATGAAGCGGCTTTTATTGTAAAATCCTCAGCTGAAAGTTTGAGCTCGAGCGTTGCCGAATGTTCTAATTATTGGCAAAGCTATGACAATTCGTGAGTACTGTTAGTTGCTATTCAGGAGGCAGTTATGTTGTGAACAATCGGTTTCATTCGATGCAAACACTTTCTTGATCTTGTTTTTCCGCACCGGGACTTACCAACAGGAATCCTCGGAAGAATCATCCATTTTCCAACATCGACATTGAAAACTTCCTGACTTTTTCGGGCAGTGGACGCATCCGGTGTTCAACCGGATGTCCTTGTCGGGTTTTCCCTATGATACCAGCTCCGACTCTGAGAGTTTCTCGTTGGCCTTTTATGCAGTGGTCACAAATGCCTCAAATGATTGGACTTGATGCGAAAACTCTCATTGGCTTCTTTATGACGCTGAGGCTATGCTAGCTCTTGGAAGCCAGTTAACGACTACTGTGTGAAGCTCTCTCTTACATAACTTTGTGTCGATCCAACTTATTCTCCCTCAGCCGCTCTGAAAGCTTCGGTGGCTTTATAATCTCAAACTTAAATAAATATAAACTAATTTATAAAATTTGATACAAATTTAGTTATCATCCAATACTATAGACAAGCTGCTAAAGCAACAATAACTAAAATCTTAAGGTCAACATTCTCCCTGTTATCGCCCCTCTTCTGTGTTTTTTAGCGCCTATAGGGAGATAGACATTTTCAGGGCTCGACCTCTTACGGTCATTTTTGTTCATAGAATTTGTTCGACTTCACTCCTTGTCGAGATTGATTTGCGAGGCTGCAGCAAAATTGGATTCTCTGTATATTGCCAGTTGACCAATGATTTTCGGTGGATCGTCGACACCGGCGGTTGGAGGTTTTCATTCAGTTTTTGAAATGGTACCACCAAATTCCCTCTTTGACTTAGCACCTTCTCATAGGTTATGTCCAGTGCCGGTGGACCAGTGAAAAATGCTGGGGGGGGGCTCAAGTTTAGAAAAGGGACGAAAGCCCGACGCAGTCGAAAAATTTTGAAACCGTTCAAATCAAAACTACCAATTATAATTAATTAAGAATTAAAGATAGAACATATTATTATTATGAGTTTTTTATTATGATTATATGAGATTATTATTATTATGACTATCTTCTGTCTGCAGTCTTTTTTTGTATCTTTAATAATTTATAGAAGATAGCCAAACTCAGAGTTTCAAACAAGTTAAAAAAAGTTTATGATATGTTTACAATTATAATATGATATGATTGATATCCTAAACATTTCATTTATTCTAAATTATGTACAAAGTTAAGATCCTAAACATTCTAGAAAACAATTTTGAAATGTTGTAGTCTAAATTACATTTTGATGTGTTTGCAGTTACAAAATAATTTTTTGATAAAAGATAATTTAAATTAGAAATAGTAAGTACAACGTTTAAACATTTTATTTCACATTGTTGATAAATTACAATTATTATGATAATTATATCAATATAACAAAACGAATAGAAAAACAATGATCATAAATTCATGAAGTAACAGGGTTCGTGATTGTTATGCCTACGGCATATTGAGAATTTCCCAGTCCCTCTCCCCCCCTGGTTGCGCCACTGGTTATATCGATCCTTTTATGTCGCCGAACCCTAATATCTCGAGGACAAAAGAGAGCCGAATTCAAGAACATTAATGACAAAAAATGATATTACTACTTTTCCTCTTAACTCGGATTGTGAATAAATAAATCAAATCATTTTACAAAAAATCAAACTTCATACATTAAAATCAATGCATCTACGAAGCAAATTTATTTCTTTCATTAGCCACAACGATTCAAAACGGACCATAGCAAATCAAAACAGTCCGTAACGACTCATACCGAGCCGTTTTAAATTAATACTTTAACGGTTAATGAAAATCAATGCATCTACGAAGCAAATTTATTTCTTTCATTAGCCACAACGATTCAAAACGGACCATAGCAAATCAAAACAGTCCGTAACGACTCATACCGAGCCGTTTTAAATTAATACTTTAACGGTTAATGAAATCTTTGCCCGTCCGACCGCGGGCTCGCAAAGCAATGTAGTGTCGAAACCGTTTGAAGGTGGGTGAAACTCTTCTAAGGATCCCAGGGCTGAGTATGATGAAACTGAATTATTTTCAAACAAGTAACTGCAAGCACAGCAAGGTTGTGTTATGTTTGTTTACATTAGAAACATTTAAAGCATCTCCTTTTTAATCGGTGTTCAAGGCTTATTGATTGGGGTGACCCGTCAAAATAGCCCCGTCAAAACATCCCCGTCAATGTATCTTTATAAAAAAAATATTTATATGAGTTGATACATTAACCTATTACTTATTTCAAATTTGATTAAATGAAATGAGTTTTATGTTTTGATGGTGCTATTTTGACGGGGCTATTTTGTCGCCGGGCTATTATGACGGGGTGCCATTGATTGGATAAAATAAATTCCGCCCACAAAATGATTAAAATCAACAACACACATCACAAATTTGTAAGTCAATTTAGCCAAATCGATTGCATCAATTTTTTTAAATTTAACAAAATTCAAAATTGTTGCTTTATCCATTTGTGGTGGAGTCTTTTCATTCTATGTCTTTAGTGGTGTAATACGGTGTTTCCCCGAAAACAAGACAGTGTCTTATATTAATTTTTGCTTCATAAAACGTGCTAGGTGGTTTTCTTAAATTTTCATAATCAGCAACCCATGGGCACATTCTTTTCATGTTATCCAAATGATTACTCTGTAATAGACAATGAGCATGGTTTTAATTTATTAATAGCACGAATGTTAGAGTGTTTTTGAAAAAAAAAATAATCAGATGCAGTCATATCAACTTTTTTGGGCCATCGTTATGAATCTCCTAACTCTGAATTCCTGCTTATTTTTCTTGAGAATCCATTTCCAGCATAACCATTTGTCTCAATCATTTCAATCATGATTCTGATTGGTTATCTATTTACCCTATTTGCTTACCCGTTTGTATTTTATACATACAAATACTTATTTATTTATCCGATCGAAAGGCTAATAATCACTAATATGACAATCCTCAGCAAAAACAAAAGACAAACTGCTACTATAGAGCGAGGAAAAGCAAAGTTTATAGGAAATTAGTCGGTAATTGATAAAAGTTTTGAAAAATCGATACCGAGTTGCAATGATTTAAATCGAGGGTGCTCATATCAGACAGATATCGTCCTGTCTGGTAGGGCCTTCCAGATGACAACTCTCTTCAAAAAATATCATTTAGTTTAATATTTATCAAAATTAGTATCATTTTATCCGCGAGCAACTTAAAGCGAATGTCCCCGTGTTCGATTTTGAAAAGTGTACAAAACTTAAAAGATTACTTCCAACGAGATCATGTAAGTAATCTAGACAAAAAACATAAATCGGAAATTAAACTGCGATATTTGAGATGTCTCTATAAACACTTACAGTAATTATAGTTTTTAATATCGATACTTTTATATTCTACTTTATATTTTACTGATATTAAATTAACACATAATAATTCGTCACACCATTGTTTTGCAACAGATACGACTGCAAACGCCTGCTGACTTTAACTAGGACTTACATTAGGAGCACCTGGAAAAATCATGCTAGGGCTTATTTCTAGGTAAACACAGCATCTATGTACACAAAAAATTTGCCTTCATCCTTCCACAAACAAAATTTTAGATTCTTAACTACACCAACCCTCACCATGGATGTGACAAAGCCTTCCAAGAAAAAAATTAAGAAAACACTTAAGGTTTAGTATTTCCCTGTGACAATGTGCAAGGTAGTTTAACCTTAATTGCAAAAGAATTAATTATCTAGTAAGAACAGAAAGTCAAAAAACCTCCTAACAAGAAACAAACTTTTCTAAAGATTCAACTACATCCAGATCGACCACACCAATTACAAAGTCAAAACTATTACCTAGGGAGACTTTGTCTAACATGAAGCACTACAAACCAAGAAACTAAACCCACCAAACACATGTAAAATAATTACACCTCTCGATTTGCAAATACAATGCACTATTTATCAATTTTAATCAATGCTCATTTAACAATAATGTCACTAGTGTAAACTTTATTATCCACAGCAAAATCAGGATTCTGATAAGGAGATCAAGGAAGCAATATCGCCCATGTGATTTTCCTCACCAGAGATGAGTTTCACGGATTTCACTGATTATTTGGCTAGCTTTTTGCAAAGCCTGAAAAATTTGATTTAAAACAGTAACTTTTTGTTCCCATAATGCATTAAGACTACATATTAAAGACATGCTATATACCATGAGAACTAAAACATACCTTGAGAGTCTCAAAAGCTTCTCTCCTTCTGGCAGCAATCTGCTCTGATTCTTCCAAGAGTTTGTCAATCTCCTCAGGTTTGTATAAGTGACTAACCAGCTCACTTTGCAGATTGTCCTTGACATAATTCACCAAAAAGTGCATGATTGCCTTGGGAACACTGTCCTGAATATTCTTTCTCACGATCAAAAAATATGATCGGATCAACCTCTCTAAAGTAAAACACATTAAGCATGTCAAAGCCTTATGCAAATGATGGACCTAAAATTACTGAAATTATTCCCAACCAATGACATTGCAGTCTCTCTGTTCATGTGGGTGTAGCTTGCGTTCTAGTGGCATTGAAGGCTTTACAACAATGAGGAACAGTAGTTACAGAAAAAATTTAATAAACAAAAAAAAATAGCAAACAAATAAAAATATTCAATGATGCTCACAACTTCATCCAGAAGATTGATTCCCTTCCTTAATGGGGACTGTGAGGCAGAACCATGAAGACTAGTTTGAGGGCCAGTGTCCTGCACATTTTCAATTTGAACTTTGACAAATGACCTCAAACTTCTCAATTTTTTAACTAATTTTATACTAAACGACAATTCACTATGGGGCACAAATATTGTTACTAACCTGTTTGGCTAGGGAGTGTGACACAGTCTTAGTTTTTGGCTCAATATCTGACATCATGTCATCTGACATCCCTCTATAAATTAGCTTAGCTTCATCAAAATCAGGGTGTTTTGTATTTATATAAGCCAGTTCAATTGCCACCAAGTTTTCAACCTAGGATCACAAACATTGTGATGAAATAAAGGACCTTTATGAAAACTTAAAAACTGTCACCATTTGATTTGTGATGGGCAAACGCCTTCTTAGCAGAGAAGTTATGACATCAACAATCCTTTCATGAAGCTTTGGAAATCTGAGTACTTCTTGCTGTAAAATATTTGTTCTTATACTTTTAAATACACATAACTTTAATGATTTTTCTTTATAAAATTGCAAAAGCTACACATTGAAAATCCAAATACAGTCATTGCAACATCGGCATACAAGAGAACGTGTGAAAATTTGAAGTAATTTTTAAATCAGGAGTTAAAAAACATTCAACATTTAAAAAACTGGCTGTATAACACACAACACAATACAATGAGGCAAAGAAACGACCTTGCCCATTTTATGAAAATATGCGGTGGGTACCTGAGTACCACAGTGCTGAATGATTCTTTGGAGTTCCTCATGCACCAACTCTATACATCTTAATCCTGGTTCTTCTAATCTTCTAATCTGTCTCTTGACAAGAAGTTCAAATGAAACCTCAGGTACAAATAACGCTGGACGCGGTCCCTGAAAAAAAATCTCCAATGTAACCAAATTACCATACATGCACACAAACAATACAAATGAACCTATGAACCTAACAAATTTGTCACTGTTTATACTAATAACTTGCACTCAAACTCACAGTGGCATTCCTAATGGCAGTCAAGATTTCTAATTGAGTGAGTCCAACCAGAGGATCGACCGACCTCAACGTTCTTCCGAATGTTTCATGGAAGATGTAACATATCCGAGCTCCACCGCACCTTTCGATCAACAATTAACAATTTCTAGCCATTGCTGAAAAAATAACAAAAATTGCAAACACTATTTACAGTTCTGTTGTTTCAATATTCTTTGCAGTGCCCTCAATTGTGTTGCAGTAAGCAGCAGCAAATGTGGTTATTATCTGGAGGAGAAGCTGGGGCTGTAAAATAATAAAATTCAAAAATTTATTCACACATTTAATAACATTTTGCCTGCTTATAAGAACAATATATTTAACCATTTAATCCAAAGTTGTCAACATTTTTATTGTTCTACATTTTACAAAAGCATTCTGTCAATGTGCTAAAAATGATGCACCATTTGAAAGACAATGGATTATAATATTGGAAGACTCAATTCGAACCACCCACCTTATCTTGAATTTCATCACCATATGAGTTGAGCAGTTGCTGAAACTGTGCAGCCATGACATTGACACGTGTCTTCAAGTCCGGGAGGCAATCCCTGATGTGGTGCATGAGTAGCTGCAAACAATTAAAGTATTTGAATTGAGTAAAATTATTCAAACAGAAATATTAAGCTCACTTTGTTAAGCGTTTTTGCAAGGAAGGGTGTTCCATTTCTATTTGCAAGTGATGGATACTTCTTCTGAAGGAATGAACCCTCATCCTTCAAGGCCTCCCTTATATCCTGTGAAATAACAATTAGTCTCAAACTTGTAAATAAAACATTAATGTTCCTTTTATCAAATTCAATAAAACTCTGATATGCAGTAGTTAGCAGTAACCTTCTTGGAATTTATATCTGCTTGGCTCCGGTTCACCACTCCAATGATGCCCAACTTAACAGGAATGACTCTCCCACATAGCATATCAACAGCATCTGTGCCATGGTCCATCAAATCAAGTTTAGTAACCACAGCAAGTGTTCGACGACCTTCAAATAATTAACAAATTTTTTAAATGACATACTACTTGTCATGTTACTTGCTATTGAATTAGAAACAGCATCATTTTAACCAACCATCAGGATCAACTTCTTTTGCCAATTTAAGGGCTTCAGAAGTGGCAAGGTCTGTGTTTGCAGCTGTGACTGCAAGAATTATGGAATGAGGATTGCTGATATATCTGATACACATATCCCTGATTTGAGATTCAATATCATCTGGCTGATCACCCACAGGAACTTTTGTAATGCCAGGCAAGTCCACCAATGTCAAAGTTATAACATAAGGTGAAAATATCTTTAAATAAATTGGTTCATTGCATATCCCCTAAAATATAAGTAAAATGTTACATTATTCTAGGAAATGGAAAGCAAATAATCATCCAATATTTAATATACTTTATTAGATCCTGAGAGTCTTTCAGTTTCATTCTCAATTTCTTTCCTTACATCATCAAAATTAGTGTAAATTTTGTTCTTCGTGTGCAAAAATTGTGCCCATTCTTCTTCAGAAACAGCCTCTGACAAAATTAACAGATGACAACTTAATAAAACTTGCAGAAAAGGTGAATATTGTCTACATCACTATATCTATAGTCTATCACTATACATGTGTATTGGCACTAATTCATAACTAGACAATTTGTTGAAACAAAATGAAATACCAGGACAAGCTTGTAATCTTGATTCCTTGTCATCCTTAGAAATATACACTAACTGAAGAACCAAAGGCCTTCTGGTTACTATACCCGCACCCCTTGGCAAAAAATCCCGACCAACCAGGTTTTCAAGAACAGAACTTTTTCCAGAACTCTTTATTTGAAATTAAATTAATTATAAGAACTGACATAAAACGGTTTTGAGCCTTGCGAATGAAGTGAAAGTTTGCATTTCAAGAAATTATTTCATTTATTGCTAAGCAAAGCCACTGCTAAAAAAATTATTAGTAATAGAGTGTGGCTTACGAAAGCTTGATGAAATACTGCTTACGCTAACCTGTGTTCCTATGACAACAATCTGCGGCAATTGTATGATATCCGACCCAACTGTATTAAACACTTCTTGAAGTTTATTTATCACAGGTATTAAATTCTCCATTCCTTAAACCGAAAACTGAGCGACAAACAGAAGACCAGTCACCTAATATATCTACAGACGGAAGAACACAGCGAACTTATGAAGGGAATGCAAAATCATGAATTCTGAATATACAGTTGAAATAACTGGGTAATCAATTTTAAATATTTAAAATCTTTATAAATGAAAACTTTATATAATATTTCTTTATTTAACATTTTTACAATTGCATCACATAAATATATTTCTACAGATTTGTCAAAGAAATAGCAGTAAATATATATAAATGATTTTATTTTTAATATAAATAAACTTGCATGTCATGTCTTGATGCTAAAATAATATTCGATGAGCTCAGTGGAGTAATTTCAAATGGTAAGTAGCCCCCGCAATAAAATCAAAATGGGCCCATCAGGACTTGAGTTAAGTGTAACTGACACCCAAGAGAAGATCTAGATCTACTTAATTTTTCTTATATTTTCAAAATGATGGGGAGGGCCATAGCCCTTCTCCCCCCCCCCCCCCAAATTCAGCCCTTGCTGACATTCTATTAAAGGTAAACCAAATATTATATTGTAATTCATATAGGGGCCCGTGGCCGCTGTGCCTAGGAACCCAAAATTTCTGTCAGTGGACGAGACCGTGTTTGTGCAGTATGTGCAACTTTCTCGCAAATTTTATTTGATTTATAATTTTAGCTTCCTCTGGAGTCCTCGCTATCATTCAGAATGTCAGCCTGGGCCTTAGTTTTGAACTCAGTACAATCCGCAGTGCCGAGTTAGGGGGGGTGACGGGCCCGGGCTTATAGCCACCCACCAATATAGACATTCGATCAAATTTATGTGTAGTATGATACGTTTTCAAAAGTAGTACTTTATAAATGCGCACAATGAAAAGTTAGGTTTCAATTTGGTATTTGGTTTAGCGCATAGATTTATGTACTACATACACTCAGCTCAATATGTATATATAGGAAGTACCCATCCTTTGGTGATATCACAACTAAAATCACGAAAATTTCTAAACTTTTAGTATGTAAATAGTTATTGTGATGCGCATGTTAACCAGCCTGTGCAGCTATAGGAGCTAGGAGCGGGAACTTTCCTTTGTTCCACCTAGTTCTTATAGCTGTGCATTAGGTGGTTAGTGTGTTTGTTAAAGTAAGTTTTTACCGTATTGTTTTTCCTTGATAACTGCAAGTCACAACAACAGTGCTTCCAAAATTATTTTTAAAATTTTGTGAAGTTATTTTCAAACTTAGTAAAAAATCCAAAACGTGTTTTGCGGTGACCAAAAAAGATAGAAAATAAATGTCAGAAGGCAATACAATAAAAAATATGTTTTTGTACACAAAAAACTTATTTAATATGAAATTGTTTTTTTCTTTTCTATTATTTCAAAACATCTTTTTTCATGTAATTAGAAATGATGTGGACCTGTTGAGATCTGTAGCAATCCTCGATCTTGAATATTTGGCTTTCCTGTGGAAACCAATTCCCCTACTCATTTTCAAACAAGGGTTTATCTTTACCCATTGCTAAACTATCAATAATAAACTAAAAAAAAGGAAATTTCTTAAAAGTAACCTGCTTATATACCATGTAACCTATATTGAAGTTCATTTGCACCTACAGTTAACTGTTAAGTAGTTTATTCAATGAATATCGATTAAAATAATAAAGAAATGAAATGAGCTTTATATTACAAATCTTTTGATAAGATTTATTTCCAATATATAAATCCACAAAATTCAAATGTTTTAGACCAGTTTAAAACAGTTTTTTTACTATTCAGAATAAGATACATTTCACTGAGAATGCGAAACAAAGGAAGAATGAACAATGCACGCCTGTTTTACCCTGTCAAGTGTACAGCTATGCGCGTGGCCTCCCGAAATGTATCGATGAAACATTTAGGCTTCGGTTGGCAGTCCATGGTTTGGGAGTGCTAGCTTATAGGTATGGGCATCTAAAATTGTTAGCGACAGGCGTTATTAATTTATTTATTAATTTATTAAACATATAAATAAACCTTAAGGACATCCTATATTTTTGTGATAACTCGTTAAATATAAGTTCAATATTACTCAATTTTTTATATAATAACTCTTTATGGTAGACAAAACATTTTGCAAAATTTCAAAGAAATTTAACGAGTAGATCTTGTAAAATATGCAAAATAGCATTTTGAAAACGTTAAGGACATCCTTACTTATTTCCAATAAAACTTGAAATTTGTCATAGTTACGCAACCAAAATGCACTTTATGCAAATATTATCGATATATAAACCCAAAAGAGTTTAACAAAAAGAGTTGAAAATTGATGTGAAATTTAGAAAATTACTATTTTATAAATGGCTGGAGGGAAAATGTTGTCTGACAAGGAGAAGGGACTGATTGAGGTCTTCAGACAAGCAAATTATTCGATCAGGGAAATTGCCAATAAACTTAATCGATCCAAGACAGTCATCTGGAACTACGTAAAGGCTCATGAGGAATATAGTGCAAAAATGATCATGGAATACCCAAAAAACTGACGATTTGTCAGCAGAGACTCCTGGTAAGAAAGGCTTCTTCAGGTAAATTTTCAGAAAATCAAATTAGAAATGAACTTGATTTAAGAATTTGTAAAAGTACAGTGTTAAGTTATTTGAGATCTAGTGGTATTTTATCATATGACAAAGATTAAAAATTTTAGCTCTTAAAAACCATCACAAGTTGGCAAAAGTGAAATAGGCCAAAACCATGCTCTCCAACAGAGATGGTTGGGGCAATACTATTTCTTCAGATAAAAAGAAATTTAACCTGGATGGACCTGATGGTCATCAGTTCTCCTAGCATGACCTCAGATTAGAAAAAGAAACATTTTTTTAGTCGAAATCATGGAGCAGGATCGGTGATGATTTGGGGAGGAATTTCCAGTGAAGGATTGACTGAATTAGCCTTTCTGGATGGGAAACCGTCTTTGGTGGATTACAGCAAAGTTTTAGGAAATCATCTGTTACCTTTTGGGGAAGATTATTATGGAGAAAATTTTATTTACCAGCAAGATAATGCCCCGATCCACACTTCCAAGTTGACAAAGACATTTTTCCAGAGGAGAAATTTGAAAGTTATGAGTTGGCCAGCTTGTTTCCCGGATTTAAATCCTATAAAAAATGTCTGAGGAATGTTGTCAAGACTTATTTACCACAATGGAAGGCAGTTTCACTCAAAATCTGACCTGGAAAACGCTATTAGGAGTGCCTGGAAAGAACTGGACAGAAAATTCGTAAAAACTCTAATAAAATCAATAGACAAAAGATGTTTTAAAGTTATTGAAAATAAAGAAAACATTATTTCATATTGTTGTAAACTTAGATTTTTGGAAATTAATTAAGTTTATATTGCTAATATAATTAAATTTATACTTAATTATATTTGGCATCTTTTCCGGGCACGTGGGATCTATTTTTGCTACAGAAAAGCATTCTCGATAATCACCTGACAAACAACGAGAATCAAGACAACTTAGAAGCCCAAATAACCATTTGCATCCTTAAGTACCTCAATTCCTTAAACGCTTAACTTCTATTATTCAGTTCCGTTAACTGAATACCTGCTCTAATAAACTTATTAGTTAACTTACTTATTTGCGGACCCCCGGGTTATTTCAATATTAAACTTTTCTTGTTTTTAGTCATTTTTCGATGATTTTTGCAAGTGTCTTTTATGGTTTATGGACGCCCCGAAATCACGTTTTTGGAATTTCAAAATTAATGCAAACATATTTTTATGAAAATTTAAGAAATAATCACAAATATATAAATACATAACATATTAAAATTTTCCCACAATCAAATTTGTCTTTATAGAGTTATTACGAAATAATGGGGTGTCCTTATGGTTTCCGTCCCGACTGTTTAACGTCTATTTCGTAAAATAACACCAAGAAAAGGCCGATACAATCACAAATTTAGTTTATATGATACATCTTAGCATAGATATTATTCCAGAACACATTCGAAATTTTTATTGTAAAACATTTTCATACGAAAATTTCAAATATCTTCACTGATCCATCATCACTGCAAGAGGCCATTTGCAACTGCTTAGCATCCTGCAACTGACCTCCAAGAGGCCGGAAGGAAATTCTCCGGACCGTCTTATGATGAGCCAAGCTTTAAGAAGATAAGTAAATGGTTAGCTTAACTGCAATTTAACTGTGTCACATTTTTATTTTACCAGTAATCAAATGTACTCAGGCAGATCCACGACACTTTATTAACACTTGGCATCCAAGAATATAACTGAATTATCCCACTTTCCATCCCCAGTGCAACAAAATATCTGAAATACCATATATTTCAACCAAAAATCAATTACTTTAATTTGACAAGACAAACCTCCCAGAAACTAAACATGGTGCAAAATCAACTGATGTTATGGATTCTGGAGCATCAAGTTCATCAGATGCAGGCTGATGTTTAATTGCTTCATTTCCTGTAGAAGACTTTAAGCACCAAACAAAAGCCTGAAATAATGTTAAATGTCTCAGACAAGTGTTGGTATGGAAAGCTTTAGTAAAAAAGACAGACTTTTTTGTCTCTCGACACAGTAATAAAATACTTATCATCATGACTCCATGAACATCCCCATATTATTCTACTGTGCAATGTTGTCTTTTTGTCGCACGATGAGAAAATGCTGTAACCAACTGAAATTGAATAGGACTTAAGAACAATAATTTGCACCAATTTTACAATTCATCCAACACCTACCATCCCTGTTACTTTGAAATACACTCCATGTTCTGTCTCTAGAGACAGAAAGAAGGTATTGATCATTATGTGAAAAAGCCAATTGTGTTACAGTCAGAACATGTTGATTTAAGTTTGCAATTTGTTTCCATGTTCCCACTTGCCAAAGAATAATGGCCGCATGCTCTTTTTGAGATGCCTTTTTGAGAAAAAATAAAACACAATAACACCATTTTCGGATCTAGAATGATGGCAATATTTTAACAACCTTGCAAGCAGATGCAATAATATCTCCTCGTGAGTTACAAGCCAGAGCAAACACTTCATAGCCATGGCCATAGAGTTTTTGTTCTTCAGGCCACAATGTATTCTGCATCAAGTTCTCTTCAGTAGGAGGCTCTAGATTGTAAGAAGAAAAAAAGTGATTCCGATAATTTAAATTCATTGTTTATCTAAGAAATTTTTCAGCTGCACCTTGAAGGATTTGTGGTATGAAATAATTTCCAGATTCAATTTCAACTTTTTCAGTTGAAGAAACAGATTTGTTTGAAAGTCCAAGAGCAGGGACACATGCACCTTCACATGAAAAAGTAGTAATTTCTTTCTGAAATGAATTCCAGTTTGCTGTATTACTCATTACTGTTAATAATCTTTTTTCTTTACCTCATCGATTTCAACTTTGCACAGGTTTATAAAATTTGTAATGAAGTTTCTTGTTGAGTTAAATACTCTGATTATTTTTTCATCTGCACCAGATGCAAAAGAAAATCTGAATAAACATTATAGGAACAATATTTATGGTTTAATCAAGATTGTGGTATACCAAGTTTAACAACCTATTAATGGAACAGACACATTTCATGTCATAGCCATGAATTTGAGGTCTTGCTATTTCATACCATTCAATCTAAAATTAAGAAAATTGCTTAAAGACTTTTCAAAATTTTAACTAATTAAAAAAACTTACATAATTGTTAGCATCTTTCCATTGAGCATGAATACGAGTAGTCTGATCAGACCCTACAGAAATAAGAAAATCTCCAGTTTTGTTCCAACAAATGTCTGATACACTTCCTAGGTGGCCACCACATGTTAAACCAGGCTTCACAAGATAAGATTCCTATAACAAAATTATTTAATATTTTGAGTTCACATTGTACAGGTTTACCATATTCATTGACAAAGCAATTGCAATACAGACAAATTATTTATATTGAAATATTGGAACCATAATGAAAATATGGACATCAATACTGGTTTCAAAATCTTTGCACAAACAGGTTATTACCTCTTCCTTTGACCAAAGATGGAAAGCACCATGAAAACTGCAGGCCAAAATATCACTTCCAGATGAACTGTACTTGGCCCCTATAAAACCAAGCTGGCTTCCTCCAACTTCCCCAACTCTGATCTGTGACAAACAAATCAATAATTTCCTCTTTCAAATTTATAAGAAACTCACTTTTTCCAGCCAAACTCCAGCTATTTCATCCATTTCCCATTCAATGATGGTTTTGTCCATTGATGAAGTTACTAGCCTCAGAGGAATTAAGTTGTCTAATATGTAAAAAAATACCTTTTTAAAGTTTTTTTTAAATTTAAAGTTAAGCCAATTAAACTTCTATAATTAAAGCTAAGTATCTTCATCACCAGCATGTGCCAACAAACCTGAAGTATTGAGCTTGTTCCAATGAGCACTATTAACCCAACCCTCATGACTTTGTAAAATTGTGTCCAGAGCAACTCTATAAAGTAAATCTGTAGAAGAAATAAATAGTTAACTCAAACTATCTTGTCTGACAAATCCCTTATGTAAACCTCTACAAGTAAACAAATCACTGGTCAGTTTCAGTTCATCTTCCTTATGTTGCTGATCATCCAATGAAATCCTCCAAATTCTAATGTAACAGTCTTGACTAGCACTGGCCATGAGTGTGTCTGAGCCATCTGAGATTCAAAATTTATAACTAATTCAATATTAATATACTATAATAATGAATTTGATATGCTATTATCTCATCTCAGTCCATTACTTAAGTAACAAAACATGCTTTTAAAGTACCTTGACAGAAGCTAAGGCTTTTTATCCACTGCAAATGCCCTGGCAAAGAAATCACTTTCCTGAACTCCTAATATACAACAAACTTTAGCAAAATATTTTCAAAATTTAACATGAAGTGCCAACACTAACCTGCTTGCAATCACTGATGAATAAATGAATTTGTTGATCATCAGCTCCACATGCTATCAGAGGAACTTTGTACAACAAAATGAATTTTAAAATAATTAAAGATTACCAGAATCAAAATTTGAATTACCTGAATTATTGAATAATGTGAAAGCCAATGACAAAACCATCTTGTTGTTGAGCATTAATTCATCAAGCATTTCAAAAGCTGTAAAACATTTGTTTATTTACACATCTTACATGTGCAAAGGTCAACTTTATTAAAAACACAAAATATCACTTATTCACATCTATTACTAATTATCAATTAACAAGATAATAATTTTTTTTTTAATTTAAAAAAGGATATATTTAAATTTACATAATTAAGAACTCCAAAATGATAACTTCATTAAAAGCAGGGAAGATGGCTTTAAAACAAACAGTGTTTATTGGCATCCCTAGTGATGTTCCATACTTTAGTGGTGCAATCAGAAGATGTTGTTACAAGGAATAATGAAGATGAAGAAACTTCAATGCAATCAATGCATGTGATGGAACCCTGGTGACCCTCCACTGAGACCACTGGATAAAACTGATAAAACATTTATTCACAATGATTTTAACATCATGCAAGGTCGCTCAGAGGTCAGAGGGTAGCATTCCTTCAAACCGCAGCAAAAGCAACATTTGTTACATATCGTGTTCACAACCTAACTTGCATTGCCACAAAGTGCCCATGGGAAGTGGCGCTATACAAATAGTTGACCAACCATAATTCTTACGGTGCTTTATAAATAAACATAATGATTTGTTATAACTACTTCATTGTCTTTTTCCATCCAAACAATTGCTTTCATATCACATGAACCAGAAATAAAATATCTGTAAGAACCTGAAACACAATTTGTTTAGTGATAATTAAATTTAAATTGCACAGAATTGGAGTCTTACCATAGATGGACCGAAGCCATTTAACACAATTAACTTGATCTTTGTGTCCAACATAGGATTTTAAGAGTTTTGCTGGGTTCTTAAAAATATTTCCTAAATTTACTTTAAATTCCTCACAAAGGCTATCAATAAAACGTAATCATTAATCCGATTCTTTAACTACAACTTATAGAAATAATATTTGCATTTTGAAACAAAAAATCAGACGCAAATTATTTGCTATACTATAAAGTTAACAAAATCATATTAATTTTGCAATTATGTTATTATTTATGCACAACCGCATCCTATAAAACCTAACCTTTAGGCTGTACAAGACTATTGAACACCCAGATCCATAACATACTAAATCACTTTCATTCACATCAAAATTTCCAGGATTCGGATTACATGAAGCGCTAATATATTTAACGCTAGTATCCACCGTAAACCCAAGCATGACAATAACGATAAGTAAGGATGTAAACAGACGAAAAAACAGAATTGCTAAGATTCGATTTACTTAAAAAGAAAACCATAGCCCATTAATTATAATTTATTTAGCTTAATCTAATATCCTAATTTATCAAAATTTTATGTTTTTGTGCAACAATGTTTTAAAAAATTAATAGTTATTATTTGTCACTGTATTAACATAGCATTATATCATTATTTATTTATTTGATTAAGTCCTTTGCATAACTAAGACGATTTGGACTAAACATTACATCAAAACTTGGATTAAAAAAAATTTTAGATGAGCTGTCAAACAGTTTTATGACTTCAGAATCAATCGTGCAATAGGCAGGGCAGCTCTTCTTATTTATATATTATAATATCTATATACATTTCACGGTTCCCTGACTTTTGCTTAAATGGCTATAGCTCACATGGCGGTTGCGCACATAAACTATTACTCACATAGATTATTAATTCGGTAACAAATCAACAATGAATCCAATTTTACCCGCGCTGTTGTATATAATGAAACTAGTTATACATAACTAAACAATTTTACAAACAGAGTAATTGCAAGGATTCACTAAATGTTTACATTATAGAAATATCATTAATTATGAATAAAATTTATTTTATACATATACACTTTATTTTCCGGCGGGGATAAGCCACTGGGCTATGCTCGGGACCCTTGTGGGTTCTTTGGCATATTAATGAGTTTCTTTCCCTTACGGGTCCCGTACCTATCTCGAGACTTTGCCCGGACGTAACCCGCTGAACTGGGCAAACTGGGCAACCCGCCTTCAGACCGCACGGTCCCCACCTGGCGGTGTTTGCACAATTGAAAAAAATAATTTAATCTATTTTAATTTAAAATTATCCCGGCCCCGACAAATGCAAGCCGGGCTTATGCGTTTTAAATCATGCATAAGTCAGAGAAACATTTAGGGCAGGCTTGTCCAACCTGCGGCCCGCGGGCCAGAATCCGGCCCTGTTGAGTTTATGAGTAACTTGAACTCTAGTTTTGTTAAAATTAATCTTTGGCTTTCCTTTATTCTCATTGGTTGTTGTTGTCGCTTAGGCTTGTTGTGTATGTTAAATAAAAAGGCGTCACGGTTGTTAAACTTAAAATTCGATCTATTTGAAATTAATCTCAACAGGCCCACCATAACTTTCTATTCGACCCGCGAAGCTTCTCTGATTTAGTAAAATTTTTTATATTTAAATAATACAAAAATATAATTTTAAGTTAATTTTTTTAAAAATATTTCTAGTTTTTGATTTGTTCTCTCGTTATCCATGCTTTGGTTGCTAAATAAGCGCGCTTTAAACTTTAAACATTGTAATGGCGGCGCCGGCCCATAAAAAAAAAGCTGGGTTATCAAGATAGAAATTAAATACCACACATTATGAGTTTCTAATCACTTGCACTTGAAAACGGCTGAAAGGTAAAAGCAAGTTGGCTTTTTCTGTATGAATGGTTTGGAGATAACCAAAGGACCACATCACAGAATGTAACTTCTGTATGAGAGCGGTATGATTTACTTCTAAGAATAAGAACAAAATTTTATTTTTCTAATCAATAATCTTAATTGCATATTGCAATGACACAAATTATTATCTAATTAATAATATGTTAATTGCATATTGCAATGACACAAACTATTAATTTTTAAGCGAAAATATCTCTAAAGTGATTGGTGCCTATTTCAGATTTCAACCTATTGTAGTGAGCGCCCAACTAATAATAATCAGCCATGGCTGTAGGTAGTTAGGGTATGGAAATAAACCGTTAAGTGCCAGAGGTCAACGGTATACCTTTTGCATGGAAGATGTCCAAAAGTGATATTTCCCTCATCGAAATGGCTTGGCAGTCAGGCATTGTAGATGATGTAGAGTATAGTAATAGGAAATGTCAAAAGTCATAATCAACTTTCAAAGAAATTGGCCGTATATTTTGTATAGACCACAATTTTAGCCGATTTTGTGACAGCCTGCAAGTTGGTTGCGAACAGAATTCATTATCAACGCAACCACTCGGCCATTCTGCAAAAGGCTGGATGATTATTGGTCGTTACATACATAGTTTGTACTAAAATATTTTAGTCAAAGTTATATGTAGAGTTAAAGATGTATTTTTATCAAAAATGATTTTAAAAAATATTAGAAAAATAATCGAATTTTTAAGCGTTTCAGCGACCCTTGGCAAAAACGTTAATCGACCCCCCTGGTGGTTGAGAATTGCTGCTCTAAGCTAAGAGAATGCCGTTCCTTCGTTATGTAGACGCCTTTGTCTACTCTCCATCATGGCATTCTCTTAGCAAATTTTGGATGCGAAATGAGTATCTGCGATACTTTTTGGCCAACGATACTCCATACCAATACTTCTTTTAAGCGTTTTGAAATTATGTAATTGCAAATGATTTTATTTTATATATATGTTTATAAATATATAAAAAAGCAATAGTTTTTCACAAGTACGTAATTTCAGCATTTTCCAAGGGGACAAAAACTTGCACGACTTGAGGAGATGACCTTTTATGCTTCTAGCCAAAATTCAAGAAGACAAAGTCTCGCAAAACATGAGATGACCTTTTTTTGGGGTCTTGTCTAAAATCGGGAGATGGCCTTTTCCTCCCCCCCCCTCAGATTACGTCCCTGGTTTTTCAACTTTTGTTTCTACTTCATATGGACTCTAGCTACGTGTACAGAGTGCTCGTGGCATATATATGAGCCTACAGGCAACGATCGCATTTTCCAAGTCCACATCATCGTAGTTATGCAACGGACTTCAATCAACTAAATCAAATAAATCGCTCTGTGGATCAGATGAAGCACATGGAAATGTAAACCAAGTCAAAATACCCCGGGGCAAAACAGCCCCGTCAGAATAGCCCAACGACAAAATAGCTCAAGACAAAATATCCCCGTCATAATAGCGGTAAAATTGGTTTATTGTGGATTTGTTACATGTTCACATGACGTGATGATAAGGTGAGTCCGATACGGTGATTCACTTCGTGTGGCTCGAATATGTTGTACGTCAATCGATAACATAGATTCCAATTCCAATTCAAGCCCTTCATTGTACACGTTGCAACTCGGGGAAGGATCAAAAGAAATTAAACGATCAAAGGAACCTTCGTGACTTAATGAGTGTCTGGTAAATTCTCTTTGTGCAGATGGCACATGTTGCTTGTCAATCGATTATTTATATTAAATATCAACTTGAAAAGTCTATGTAAACTAAGGAAGTAGCCGGAATCTTAATAATATTTTAGACGATAAATCTTCCACTTAATGAAATTCCGTAATACCAATTAAACTCATAACGTCATAAAAACATTAAAACCACTAATTTCGAATTAAATTTGGAATCAGTTATCAGTTAATGTATTCAACTCTCAAAATTTTTTTTAATATATTGATTTATACAGGCTATTTTGTTGCCGGTCTATTTTGTCGGGGCTGTTTTGACGAGATTTTTTCGTCCTGGTCTATTTTGTCACCGGGCTATAATTACGGGGCTGTTTTGTCGGGGCTGTTTTGACGGGGCTGTTTTGACGGAGCTATTTTGTCACCGGGCTGTTATGACGGGTCACCCCACTGGCCTAGATGATCCTGTCCCAAATGCGAAGCACACAAATAAGAAAACATCAGTTTCAATTTCCTGAACGACTTCTTGCAATTGAAGCTGCTGCTGTTGTTAATAAAATTTGCAGTGAAATTAGAAGAGTTGGAAATGAGTCACTTTCATAAAACGCAATAAAACCAAGAAGATCCAATGGAGTTTCTAATAGAACTTCATTCCGGTTAATTACCAGTATTTTGCAATCGTCAGTTTCTGTTAAAAGTTCGTGCCCATTGGTGTCCGTGTTGGTAATTTTCAAAATCTGTGCAATTTTGATAAACTGCATCTGACGGGATTTTTTCGTCCTGGGCTATTTTGTCGCCGAGCTATTTTATAATTTTAATTATGTTATTTGTTAACGCCTTCTGCCAAAAAAGTAACGAGGTAAAAGTATGACCAAAGAGAGTAATTTGTTACAAGTAAAAATTACAAAAAAGTAATTAATTACAGTATCGAATTACATGCAATTTGTTACAGCACAACACTGGCTACATCAACTTGAAGGAGCAATGGTAAAAATGAGATCGGCGAAAAACCCTAACAAGTGCTCATTCTTGATAAACATCAGAGTTTTAAACATGATTAAAACCTATAAAGATTTTATAGATAGAAGCCAGATCGAAATTTGCATCAATGGCTGAAAAAATTCAAAACGGCTCACTTTATTTTGGAGGCTAAACCAAAAATCACACATAAGAAAAAGCACTTCAAAATGTGTTTGCCAACATACAAAAAATTATTTTTGAGGCATCGTAGTGACATAAGAGTGGGGGAACCCAAATTTGGTACCGCCTCTGGCAATGCAAACTAGGTTGCGACACATTACGATTTTGCCGTCACTGCTGTATGGAATAACATAACCCTGTGAGCAGTGATGGGTAGTATTTCAAATCAAGTGATTTAAAATCACGAAATAAAATCACCTTTGTGATTTTTTGATTTGATTCAAAATCATCATGTGTTGTGCGATTTTAATTTTTATTTTAAATCATATTTTTTATGATTGATAATTTTTTTATTATGTAAAAATCACGAAATCATATAAAATTTGAATTTTAAAATTTAGTTTTTTAAAATATATAATATCTTTCTTTATGGCATTATCAGTTGATAATCGATGCAGCTTCCTTTTATTTACTTGTATTGTTGTTGTTAGTGCTATTCCGACCTCATGGTGAACGAAAGTTGTAAAATTGCTGATAATGATAAAACAAAAAGTCACTGTTAACAAGGCAAACAGTATCCGCACCAATACGATGAATTATTTGTCTGATGCGGAATGTCATCTCTCCAGTTTTGAATCAAGCCTAGTCAAAAAAGTCTTTGTTGTAACTTCATTTATTTATATAGCGGCCCTTCCCAAGGGAACAGTGCAGGCTGGGTTTCGAACACGACACATTACGACTGTTGCCATTACCGACGTATGCAGGCACGTAACCTATTCGGCTAACCTGGGGCAGGTTAGTCACTTTGTGCGCTATAATACAACGCTGCCATCATCAGCTCCCGTGGAAAGGTTATTTAGTTCAGCAGGACTGATTCAAACATCAAGAAGGAACAGATTACATGATTCGATGTTTCAAAAACTTTTGTCTTTAAAAGTTAATAAAAGCTTTTGAAAATTGACAGTGTTGAAAAAGTTCGTACACTTTTTGGTCAAAAGTGATTTGATTTTGGTGATTTTAGAAATACCTCTACAAGTGAACCTGATTTTAACGTGAAATCACATGCGTGAACCTGATTTCGATTTCAAACCACTTTTTGTCTGGTGATCTTGATTTTGATTTCTAATCACTCTGAACGTGATTTTACCCATTACTGCCTGTGAGCCTACTTACAAGCATATTACATTAATCTCAGTTACTGGATATTGCATAATATTAATAAAGCATTAACAAATATGAAAAAAAATCAGCGATTTAATTTTATTAGTCCCTTTTAATTTGAGAACTACTTATGTAACTGCCCAGGGACCCATGAATTTAATATTATAAATACTAATTGTATAATAATATTATATAATAATATTATATAATTGCATAATAATATTGTATAATCATATCAGCACGGCAGACCGGATTCAAACCCCTCTGCGGGATCACCATCCTAATCATCTAGCTATGCAACGAACGTTAATAAAAAACAAACAATATCAATTCCGTAGCCAGTCAACCGCAATGATAAAGACTTACGAAAACCTTTATTTGCTGATAAAACGTAATTTAATTTGCAATTTATTTATCTTATTTTTAGTGCACAAAAGGATCCCATGGGGATACGTACACCATAGCAAGCAAATCCGATTTAGTTTTTCCAATTGAGTGAGCGGAATAAAAAGCAACTGAGAAAACGAACGTTTTGCAGACAAAAATCAAATTAATTCAACAGGACCGTTGGAAAAAGGAATGTTTTAAGTGACGATTTAAATAGCTCTATTGTCGGAGCACAACGGACCTCGGTGGGAAGTGAATTCCATAATCATGGCCTAGGAATAACAAAAATCCTGTTGCTAGAGTCAGAAGTTTAGTAAGGTGCCTGTAGCGGCTGTATCTACAGGTTAGAAGGAGGATTTTGAAGGTGATTCTACGGAATTTTCAGCTAATGGAGGTCTCTCAGGAAAGGAGGAACCTTCCTCCGCAAATGAGCCTCACCGCCGGATTAATTACTCCTTCAAGAGTGTGGAGAGACCGACAATTGACATTGGCAAAAATCGAATTGCAGTAATCAAGCTTTGAGAGGATGACGGACATAAAAATTAGAATTGAATTTAATTCAATTTTGTAAAACAGTATCCGTATATCAACTATATGTGCTTACATTATTATGATCTGCATGACGATTTGCTTCTGATGGACCCGAAATTTCTGTCGTCGTGGTTATTTACAATTCCACCTCCTCGGTATTAAGGGACTCCTAATGGAATCAATTTCCTGAGGTAATAGCAGCTAATTGAAGTATGACCGAGGCAAAGGAAATTTAATTAAGTGGAAATGCTTTTAAACTTCTTGATGCGAAAAGAATAAATTAATTTGTCATCAAATGTGCTTGTATTTAAGAACAAGGAACGATTCAGTCTCAGATGCATTCAGAAATTTCCTGCAAGTAGGTTAATTAAATGATATCTACTTGTTTACGATTATATAAGTTCTGGAAGTTTTACTGGTTATCATAACTATGCTGAAGTTGATCTTAATATTTTGTGTTGGTTCATTTGAATAAATAATTCAACAGACTAAGAGCTGTGACATCTCGAAACAAAGTCAAATCCTGTGTTCATCTCCACACTCCAAGGTAACATTTATTGAATGGCCTTTTATTTCATAATTTTAATTAATTAAAATTAATTAATTAAGAATGAATCGATTATGTGTTTTGGCTGCTGAACCTAATCGATTTATTTCGTTTATATATAATATAATATATTTCTTAAGAATGAAGATCCTTCGTGCATTTCTTCCATTGTATGTTTGTGTCGTGCTCTCCTGCGATTGCGGCAGTGTACTCGGTCATAAAGAAGATTCAAATCAAGTAAGAGATGAGGAATTGCATAGGCCAGAAGTCCCAAGAAGAATTCTAACCAGACAGGCAAGATCTCAAGGATATCTTTCCGTTAATCAAGAGCTGGCAGTTCTCGCCGACTTTGTACAAGAACAAATTCTAAGGAAGAAACTTCAAGAAGCTCGTGATTACCTTAACAATCTATAAAACTCTGAATTGTGATTATTCAAAAAAAACTTTTGATTTCAATGATTAAATTTCGAAGTCCAAGTTCAGAATTTCAAAGATAGACCTAAAGAATTTTTGACACTTTCCGAATGAGGCATCCCGGAATCTTCCGGCTAGTCAATAGTCGGTGCTAACTGCAAGAACTAACTGTAGATCCGCTAACTATAGACCAAATTTCGGCTTAGGTTTCGACGCTGAACGTTGCCATATGATCATTGTGGCGCAGTTTCTGTTTCGACCGAATTGTCATATTTAGATTAGAATCCTTCTTTGGCAGTGGCGGATTTAGCGGGGGGGGCGTGGATACCCCTCCGTCATTTTTAAAGTCTAAGAAAAAAGATAAAATCTACCGATAAACTTTGTCCTACACGCTTACAACACATACACACATGCTTAACTACCTACCATGCATTTCAAGTTTGAAAGTCATAACTAAGGATGCTCCCTATAATTCGGAATCGACCGAGGTCACTTTTTAGCCGGGGTATAAAATACATGTTTATATATGACCTAAAGATATGTATGTTATATATGACACTTTCTAACGTATTAACAGTGTAATTTTCTGCAGTTCTTCAACTTTTTAAAACTATTTTTTAAAACAAATATTTTAAATGCTAGCATAAAATTCATCGAAGAATTGGCTGTAATTCCATCATTTCAATACTCATTTCTACACATGAAACGCTTCCTTCATTAACTTTAACGGGTTCATGAGGCGGTTTTCCACCAAGACGAACACTACAAGGTGGGTGCCTCTAGAGGTTGGAATAGGTATGGGGTGCACGATTTCTCCTTCCTTATTTGTTCTGGCGATGCAGATCTTACTGAAGGCAGCCGGGTTTCGTATTCCAGAGGCGCAAATTGGTAAAATGTATATATGCCTCCAATAAAGGCATTCATGGATGACGCTACCCTGATCATGAACAAGGTTGCCCAAAATACCCTGGACAAATTGAACGACCTTCTAGGGTGGTATCGAATGGCTTTCAAGCCTGCGAAATCCAGAAGTCTCGCCCTAGTCAGGGGGGAAATTCGCGAGGACGTGTTCTTCGATGTGGCGGAGCAGCGAATCCGAAGAACCGGTGAAAAGGAAGGGAGCATCCACTGCATTCTTATTTTGGAGAGTTTGTACTCTTCCACGATGGACCCTATTGGTAGTAGCAGGCTCGTGCTCCTACTGTAGAGGGCAACCGATGACAGCGCTGGAGGTTAACATGTGCTTGAAATTTCTTTACGAACATAATGTGCGTTAATAATAATAAATGAGAATGTACGTGCATGTGTTTTAGGTTTTTTTTACACGTCGGCAATTGATATTTGATATTGATAACAGCAATATGTACATACATGCGTAATAACAAGCACCGTCGATTCTCAATACAAACCTTTAAAATTATTTTTTCGCATACAAAATTGACGGGAAGATTTGTTGCTTGCAAATTTGTGAACTATTGAAGCACTGCATCGTCGACATCTTTGTGCTCAGACACTCTAAGTTTTTTTCTTCCAAAGACATACTTCTCGTACATGCTTTATCACGTAGACTTTTTTTTCCATTCTGAAATGGTTTGCTGGAATGCCTTGCTGAAGTTTGTCGGTTTTGTTCCTTGTTCTAGCTGCAGTATGATTTCATACTTTTTCTCAATTGATTGAATGTTCAGTTTTCTCTTAACATCTGCAGACATTTTTAGAACAAAAAATAAGCAGAACAGCTATAACGTGTTATCCTTCAGACAAAATCAGTAGGAATGAATTGGGTTCGGCGACAAAAATGAATCGACATAACCGATGAAAAATGCTAAGACAAAGAAGGATTTTGGCGGTTCCACTTCAAAATCGTCGTCAACTTAATAGGGTTGGCGAGTTAACCGAGGTCGAGATAACTCGTTCCACTGTATAAATGCCAATGCCAATGAGTGCTGTTATATCTCTGAGATCCCGAAGAAAGGCAAGGTTTAACGTAACGGTTTATTCACAAGTAAACAACAACTACACACGGTCATTACATGAGAGAGAGAGAGTGAGCTTGTTTGTTTTTTTGTTTATTTATTAACGTCCGTTGCATGTCTAGATGATTAGGACGGTGCACCCGCAGCGGGGTTTGAACCCCGTGCTGCCATAGTGAGAGAGTGAGCGATAGCTCAAGGCTATTTATAGAACATGTTCCATTGTGTTCATGGCGCGCTCCACTCTCATTGGTTCCTCACCACAACACCTCCCCCCCTAACAAGTTCGTACTTCTTCTTGGACGCGTCCATCTCCAATCTCTTCGGCGGTCGGCGTCTCCTCTTTGGTCGTGGGGCATGGTCTGCTTCGATAAGAACTTCTGTCGTGCTGGGCTCTGTAGCACTCATGTTGTTACCTTCCGATTGGCTGAGGGGCAGTAGAGGCAGGTTAAAGGTATCCATCATGACGTTGAAGGCGTCATCCACTGTCCGAGGTCTCAGCTGATTCGCGTGTCGTTTGACAATCTTGCTGTTGCATCGGACATCATAGAGTACCGTTCCAAGTCTTCTGATGACCACTCCTGGAGCCCATCGACCTCGTGGATCTTCATACAGCCTCAAGTACACTGTGTCCCCTACGACAAACTCCCTGCGATGTACCTTGCGCATCTGCTGCGCTTTGCCTTTCATCGCTTCCTGTTGTAGATGACTCTGCAACTGTAGGTCACTTACCGGAGTCCTCAACTGTCGTCCAATGCAGTTTTCTGCTGTGGGTGTCTTCTGGCCTGGAGATGACAAACATGGAGTCGATCTGTAAGTCCACAGAAACTTCTGTATCACATCTGATGTGGCTCCCTCCCCTCTCAACTTCTGAAAAGTCCTCTTGAAGGTGTCCACAAAACGTTCTGCCTGACCATTACTCTGTGGGTGATATGGAGGTGAACGGATGTGCTGGATACCATATTGCTGACAGTATCTCTGGAACTCCTGTGACGTGAACTGCGTTCCATTGTCCGACACGAGTACTTTTGGGAATCCATGCTGGGCAAAGATTCTTGTTAACTCTTTAATTGTGCAAGTGGCTGTTGTTGATAACATCTGAACTACTTCAGGCCACTTGGAGTAGGCATCCACTACTATGAGGAACATTAATCCTTCCAGGGGTCCGGCAAAATCAACGTGGATCCTCTCCCATGCACAATTCGGTGTTGGCCATGGTGACGGTTCATTCCTTGCAGGCATTTTTGCAGCATTCTGACAAGCTCTGCAGTTCTTCACCTGCTCTTCAATATCCCTGTCGATGCCATGCCAATAAACACACCTTCGAGCTATGAGTTTCATCCGTGTGCATCCTGGGTGACCTTCATGAAGCATTTTCAGAACACGATGTCGTAGCGCCAAGGGAACAACCGCTCGCATTCCTAGGAAAAGGACTCCATCATGCACTGACAGGTCTTTAGCACGACTGTGGAAGGCATGTGTCAACGACCCAGTCCGGAAATCTGGCCAACGTCCTGACAGCACGGCTTGCACCACAATCTGTAGCTCGTCACTTTCGGTCATCTTCCGAATGTCCTTGTGGGTTACTGGCAACTGGCGGATCACATCACTACGAAGTGCTTGAATGTCCTTCTCAATCTTTGCGATGATGACATCCTCGGGTTCCGGCGACTTCGAAGCGATGAGTCGGGATAATGCATCGGCTTGTCCAAAGTGGTCTGTCTTCCTATACTCAATCCTGAACTCATAACTGAGTAATGAGAGTTCCCATCTTTGGAGTCGATTGGCTGAATGAGCGGACACTCCTGTCTTTGATCCAAAAATGGACAGTAGTGGTTTGTGGTCCGTCAACAGCGTGAAGCTTCGTCCATACAGGTATCGATGAAATTTTCTGACAATTTCAGGTCTGAAATGTGTCACCAGCAGATCCGACTGCAGCACCATCTTCAGTTTGTCGAAGGCTCCCTGATGCTCAGCAGTCCACAAAAAGTTGTCTTCCTTCTCCAGGTCATCCAGGAGTTCCCTCATGGATCGCATCTCTGGAACAAAAGACGAGTAGAAACTTATCATGCCCAAGAAGGATTTCAACTGCTTCTTGTCCTTGGGCGACGGCATTTCGGCGATCGCGTGGATTTTCTCTGGGTCTGGTCGACGTCCATCCTTGCTAATCAGAATCCCCAGAAACTTGATCTCCTTCTTCGCGAACGAACACTTCTCCATTCGGACGCGAAATCCACACTCTGCGATCCTCTTGAAAAGGGCATGGACGTTCTGATTGTGCTCTTCCAATGTTGTACCTCTAACGATGATGTCGTCCAGGTACGCTGCACAACCTTGTAATCCGGCAAGCATGCCGTCCATAGCCTCTTGGAAAATGCCGGGTGCGCACTTGACTCCAAAGGGTAGTCGCTGGTACTGGAACAGTCCCCTGTGTGTGTTGATAGTCACCAGTTCCTTTGAGTCCTCATTGACTTCCATCTGCAGGTATGCATCTGCCAAGTCAATCTGGGTAAACCATGCGCCTTGGTTCAGGTGAGAGAAGATTTCTTCTGGAGTCGGCAGTGGATGTCGGTGTGTCTCTAGTGCTTCGTTCAGGCCCGTCTTGAAGTCGGCGCAGATCCTGACAGTCCCATTCTTCTTGTGCACGATAACTATCGGTGCAGCCCAATGACTGTAATCTACCTTCTTCAGGACTCCTGCTTGCACGAGACGGTCTAACTCGATGTCCACAGCTTTCTCTAACATGAAGGGAATCTTCCTCGGCCTACAGAAGATCGGGCAACTTCCTTCTTTACTTGTGAGTTCTGCCTTTTTCATGGAGCATCGGCCCAGTTCCTCCTTGAAGACCTCGGGGTATCTGTCGAGCAATTCTTGGGACAGACCTCCTACTTCAACTGTTCTCTGTTCCACTTGACAGCAGATGGCGTTGAAGGCCTTCGCAAATGGTGGCAACTGGTCCAGCCACTCAATGCCCAAAAGCTGGTCCACATCCTTAGCCACGAAGCAGCGACCATGGCCAGTGAACCCTTGGCAGCGGAATTGCACATCGAAACAACCAAGTACCTCAATCGGGGTGCCATTTGCAGCTGACAGTGACACTGAAGACTTGTCCAGATCTGGAGCTCCAATCTTCTCCCATGTGTCCGTGTTGATGATGGTTACATCTGCACCCGAGTCAAGCTGCATATCAATCTTGATGCTTCCAAAATCGATCTTGGCAAATTTCCTTTTCCCCCTTTTTTGGCTGTCATCGATCTTCTTTACTCTCAATTTCTTGGGACAACTCTTTGCCAGATGTCTCGTCACAGATGAAACATCTCCTTACAGTTGAAGGTCGGCCGGGTTCTTTGCTACGGAACTCTGGTTGAGGCTTCCTTCTGCTGTTTCTCTGGACCACCTGCACAGCACTTGGGACTTCTCCGATGGCACTTGCATCTTTTCTCAGAGTCAGAATGTGTTCGCATTCATTGTTCAAGTCCTCCAGTGTGCAGTTTGGTTGCAGCTCCAACTTCTGCAGCAACCTTGTTCGGAAGTCGGCGTGTGCTTGCATCTTCATCCCAGAAATGTAAATCAGACATTTAAATTGCTCTTTTGTCAATTCATCTACCCGTGCCAACTCGCACATTCTGTTGACCTTCGTGGTGTATGCTCTGAAGTTCATGTCCTCAAGCGTAACCCGGAGTGCGTCATATCTGCGCCTGAAGATACTATCTTTGTCTCCAAACAACGTCTCCAAGATTGCCTTGACCTCATCATACTTCAGATCCTTTGTTGACCTTGGTCGAATGTGGTCCCGGAACAGGTTGTACACTTCTGTATCAAGTTTCATCACAAGCACCCTCGCTCTCTCCTCCTCCGACAATCGTGAACCGTGGGTTGCAACTGCATCTTCGAAACGTTCGATCCATTTTGTGAACGTGCCTCCATGTTCAGGATCGTAGTTGAAGGTCTGAGTCTTACTGATCATTTCCGTGATCAGTTCTTCGCCTTGACGATGTGTAGTCGAGTGAAGATTGACCTTCTCCAACAGTTGCAACAAAAGTTCGTCGCGTTTCTTGTTTTCTTCGTCTCGTTTCTTGCTTTCTTCCATGAACATCGTAATCATAGAAACGAATTTATCTTCGGATCCCATCCTCGTCGCCAAAATGTTATATCTCTGAGATCCCGAAGAAAGGCAAGGTTTAACGTAACGGTTTATTCACAAGTAAACAACAACTACACACGGTCACTACATGAGAGAGAGAGAGTGAGCAAAAAATGTTTTATTAACGTCCGTTGCATGTCTAGATCAGGGGCACTCAAACTTTTTTGGCCGGGGTCCACATTACGTAATTTTCAGATAGGTGGCGGTCCACAAGGGTCAAAGTCATGCGGACCGGGGGGGGTAAAGTAAAAAGTAATGAATTAATATTAAAATGCTGTCAGACTTTTATTTAGAGTGATGCATGGAACTGCTTGTCCTTCATGACTTCTTTGATAATTGGAGAATAGCTAGTAATTGCAATTCTCAAACAATTTCCAAGATGTACATCAGTTAATTGACTTCGATTTTTAAACTTGATAATGTTCATAGTTGAAAATGATGATTCACAGGTGTAAGTTGATCCAAATATTGTCAGAACTGATAAAGCCAATTTCTTGGAGCAAGGGTATTGACCCTCAATTACAAACTTAGACCAGAATTCAGAATTTTTTAACTTTTTAAATTTTTAAATTTATTTTTTTTTTTGAAATAATTGGAGGTCCACTTAAAAGATATCGGCGGTCCGGATTGTGGACCGCGGTCCGCAGTTTGAGTACCCCTGGTCTAGATCATTAGCACGGTGCACCCGCAGCGGGGTTTGAACCCCGTGCTGCCATAGTGAGAGGAGCAGCCTTAACCGTTAGGCCATGCGTGCGCACCGAGAGAGTGAGCGATAGCTCAAGGCTATTTATAGAACATGTTCCATTGTGTTCATGGCGCGCTCCACTCTCATTGGTTCCTCACCACAACAAGTGCGTGCGTCTTCGGGCGTGTTGGTTGTTTGGTTTTAGTTCGTACTTCTCGGTGGTTTTTCTGAGCGTTGACTGGATTTTCTTAAACGTTTATAGTATCGTTGAATTCGTTTTGTCTTCTGAGTTGAATGCTATAGGTTTTTTTAACTGAAAACTCCCTGAATTTAATTAAACTGAACTTGCGTTGCTGACGAGAGTTTCGGACCAAAGTTCAGCTCCTATTAGAAGTAAACAATCTATATACTTGGTCTCAGCGTCACTCCTTCTGCATTCAAAACAGGACAAAACATAGTGTACTGATAACAATGACGACATACTCAGGTGATGAACTCAAATCTTTTGATAGAGGCAGGATAGCGATTCCCAGGCAGGTTAGAAAAAGATTATTCCACCTTCGGATCTTGCTTCCTCGCTCTCGCCTTGGACGGCTCATTCATTCCCGACCATCATTCTCTAGAGTGAGACCACCCTCGGCTCTGAATAAAAAAAAGTGATGCAGTTATCAAGTTTGGCTGCCTCAATGTGTGCTCAATAGCTGGAAAAGTTGATGTTCTGTTGGACATCATACCCATGTACGGGATTGGAGTCCTGATGCTCGTCGGGACTCGGCATAATGAATGGGCTCGGTTGCCCTTCAGCGGCTGCGGCAGGCTGGCTACTCGGTTGTTGACAAGCTTCGTCCACGTGAGGGTCGTGCCCAGAAATCTCTGTTTACTAACCATGATGGAGTGGCTGTTGTTGCGACAGATGTCATTCAACTTTGTTCCATCGACATTAACTGCATTTTAAAGAATTTTGAGTATCTGGCAGTTCACGTTCCGGCAAGCAATGAGCACATCAACATTCTAGCCATCCACAGAACGGGTGCTGTAATCAGTTTTACCTTGAACTCTCGGAAGTCCTTGGACGAATGGTGATTGCTTCCCCGCGGTGGCTGGAGACATTAATATTCATCTTGAGCGTCAGGATGACCCTGAGAATCCTCATTGCCTTTTGAAACCTCATTGCATCATTTATTTATTTATTTGATTATAGTCCGTTGCATAACTCAGATGATTTGGACTTCACATTGCATCACTTGGATTGAGACTTATTATTGAAGGCCCTACTCAGGATCGAGGTGGAATAAACCACAATAGATTTCTATGTTAAAAAGTTTTAGTTTATGACAAATTAATTTTTGCAAGCAATTTTTATAATAATAAAATTTAGTAAATTTAATAATTTTATAATATTCAGAAAGAAATTCAATCTCCCCTTTTGAAATATGTATCATTTATATAATTTCTATGTTTACGAGACTCAAATTTTGCGAAAAACCGAACCCCCTCACCGCTGCCGACCGCTGACGGCCGGCAACTTGTATAAGTCTAGCAGGGTGTTTACAAATCGCTAGCAGGGTGTTTATATTTAAATCGAAGCACTGCTTGTTGCGGGGTGTAAAAGTGAAACTATAGTGTTATTTTATAAAGTGCAACAATAGAATAAGTTGTCGCCATGTTATGTAAATTGCCAAATGTATGTATTTATTTTGAAATCTTTAAAATTAAACTTATTCAAATAAAATTATTGCAAATTTGAATAAGAATAGCAGACTGCTTACAAATCGTGTAAAGGGTGAATTACACAAAGGGTGTTTATGTTTAATTAATCGCAATAATGTTCGCAATCTCATTCACCCAAGCTATTTACAAAATGAGCCACTACCCTAGTCGTTCAATAGGAGCATACGAAATTGCCAGCAAATGCCAAGAGATACAATCAACTAAGATTGGGGTTTTTCTGGATTTGAAGGCCCTCACCTCAATTTCAATATCCGCAAATCATTTCATCGTTCGGCCTGGACCCATAATATAATAATATACTAATATATAATAATAATATGTGACCATTCATTATTGAGTAAAGACTTCATCTCACAACATCCCATGAGAGCTGTGTAACCGATTCAGTCGCATAACGGCAGCGCTAACTACATTCAAAAACATAAATGCAAAGTTCAAGTATTAAATTTTATTAATAAATATACCAGTAAACTGGCACTAGAGTTGGTGAAAACTTGTTTACTGATGATTCTGAGGGACGTAATTTGTAATATTTCATTGAATCACAAAACCGAAGTTAATTCCAGGGATAATCTTAGTGACACAAAACGCAATGTCATTAGCAAATGATGTTCCCATAATAAGTCAATCAAAAGTTATTTTTTCTATAAAATATTTGGCTTACTATTTTTTAATATAAATGATGACAGATATTTGTTTGTTTGTATTATGTTCCAGTTCGATAATATATGTAAAACATTATTTTACAAAAAACATAGACGGGTTTATCGTTTACAAAGCTAAGTATCAACATATTATCTACATATTACCATATCTACATATTATCTAAGTTTAATTATTCATTGATCTTCACCGATGAGAATAAAGAGCCTGCAGGTTGCTACTTAGAGTAACTCAACTTGATGGCAGAATCGGATGCAAAAGTTGAGGTCGATATGCTCTTTTCAATAAAACTGCAGCAAATTTAAAGCTAAAAAGGATTCATGCAAAATCCATATCTAAGCTACAATATATTTACAAATTAGCGTCTTAGCTTGAATAATGATTTGAAGGTTACAACAAATCGTGTCACTTCGATTTGATTAAAAAACTAGTAGAAAAGTTGTCGATAATTAATGCAAGTTTACAACGAACTTCGGAACAAAATTAAAAATCTGGCCAGGGCGATTTTAAGAGGAACGTTTGGTAATTATTTTGGTGTAATTTATTTTAACATTGGCCAAGAAACTAAAAATATTTTTGACCATGAAGTTGTCGCATTTTGTTGTTTTTCGGAAAAGTTGAGGTTAAATTATGCAAGTTTACAACGAATTACGAAACAAAATTAAAAATCTGGCCAGTGCGATTTTAAGAGAAATGTTTGATAATTATTTTGGTGTAATTTATTTTGACATTGGCTTAGCAACTAAAAAGATATTTGACCATGAAGTTGTATTTTGTGGTTTTTCGGAAAAGTTGCAGTTAAATTATTTAAATTTAAAAAAAAAATTAAAAATTTGGACAGTGTGATTTTAAAATTAATGCTTGTAAATTATTTATGTGTAATTTACTTTGACATTGGTTGAGTAGTTAAAAAGATTTTTAAACCTGCTAGCGTCATAACATAGGCTTTTAACAATGGGCTCTCGCCCTGCTAGCCTTATTCAAGTACTTCGAACCGCAGTTGAACAGAATTATGTTAGGTAAAACACAGCCTTAATGATATGAAAAATAAGGGAGATAACTCCACCCCATAAACAGAATTAGCTCCACCTAAAGTGATTAAAATTGATTAAAAGTAAGTGTTTCCCAATACATATTGATAATATAGTACTTTAAAAATAATATTAAGTTGCTTAAAAAATAGCATTAATAACGCCAATAAATAAATAAATTCTAAATGTCGCAAATGTTTGCAAATCTATGTTAAATGTTTTGAGGTTTATCGAGATGTCTCAAGATGTCTCTATGAATGTTGGGAATACTGTTGCTCGAAATTATTCAATTTAAACAAGAAACCTAACTACAGTCTCACTGCAAATCCGCGTTATTATTCATTACGCATTTTTGGAAAGGATGCTCCAAAAATAACATTTAGCTTTATTTGTTATAAGTGACTCGGTAATTGTAACGAATCGTTCAGTAGTTCATTCGGTCATCGCATAGCACACACATTGCTACAGCCCAGCAATCATCACTCCAGTGGTCAGCTTTGTCAACTCGCTTCGGCCCCTCGATTGCTCAGTTTACTGAGTTTCTCAATTAAAATACTTTCTGTTGCGTATCAGTAATTTATACAATTATTGACGATCCAAAAATTTCATCTCGAAGCCACTTCACCTGTCGAAAGTACTTTGGAGTGCCCCACAACACAGTTAGAGAACAATTAACGAAATTATTTCTGCAATTATTTTATTTGATAAATAAAAACTCTTCACTCCCTGTGAGAAGAGTCTTAATAATGGGATGAAATTCGTAATAACAATAATATTGCCATGTGCATATCGTCAGAAAGACTGTGTTTTCGTTGCACCTTGAAGTCCTAAAGAGATGAGTCTTCAGGTGACGCTTGAAGAGCTCCAGAGATGGGTGGGATCTTACGAGGGGAGGCATAAGAGAAGCCTCTGTTGACTATTGATGACCTATTGATTGGTTGAAGATGAATGATCAAGTGTTTGGCGGCGACCTATAAAGTGATGGATATAAAGTGGGCTGGATGTCACTAGAGTGTGATGTGTCATGAGGGCGATTTTGAAGGTGATACGATGCGAATCGGCAACCAGTGCAATTGTTTCAGGCAGGAGTTGAGACTATTGGGGGTGGGGATGAGAAAAACAATCTTGTTAAACTTATTTTGAACACGTTCTAATAAATGTATTTTAAAGGCAGATGTATCATAAAGAAGGGAATTACAATGGTCTAGACGAGAGAGAACGAGGCTATGTTCAAGGGCAGAAGTGCTGATGGAAAGTAGCGAACGTATGTGCCCAGGTGATTGCAAGAAGATGAGAATCGAAAATAACACCTAGGGTTGTAGAAGAAGGAAAAAGTGTTCCAGCGACGTTTATGAAAAGAAAGAGGACGCGACAGAGTTTTGAGGAGAGCGGGTTTGTCAATGAATTTTGGATATCTGCGGATTTAAGAAAGTTAACGATATGCCAATCATTGATGATACCCGTGCAATTCCGCAAAATACTAAACAATTGAATTTGCTGAAGGAAGAAGGTTCTAATTTCCAGATTCTGAGTTGAAAAATATGCTCTGAATCAACATATTTCTCTTTTTTTTTTAAAAACATCAGGTGTGCCCTCAGGAAGATGAAATGTACGGCCCAGTCTGCCCTGAGGAAAGAAATTAGATTAAAAACAACTCTAAGATGAATCCATGCTTAGCAATCGATTATGGACATTATTTACATATGGATCTGCAAAAATCGGAGTCACTTAACAGAATCTTTAATCAAAATTTATTTATTTCATTATTAATATAATTCTATTATTATAATAATACATATCGTTTCTTTTACATAACTAAAACTAATTAACATCTTAGTTATGCAACGGACCTTAACCAAATAAATAAATGGCGATAGCCCCTCATCGGTTATCTCGATCCTCAGAACTAATCGGCCGACTTTGAAGTGAAAACGCCGACTTCCCACTTTGAAGTGAAACAGCCAAATTCCCACGGGTTGGGGTTTTGAGTATTTATCTATAAAAAGGAAACAATTGTAGAAATAATTTTGTTAATTGTTCTCAAGTGTAATAATAAGTTAGGTGATGATGATTATTATAAAATAAAACTTATTTTTATCATACTTAATTTTTTTTAATAGCCTAATAATGACCATCATAAGCAGTGTGGTCACTAGTCGGGTCTTCAGCAAATTCAATCGTTTAGTATTTTGCGGAATTGCACGGGTATCATCAATGATTGGCATATCGTTAACTTTCTTAAACTGAATCCGCAGATATCCAAAATTCATTGACAAACCCGCTCTCCTCAAAACTCTGTCGCGTCCTCTTTCTTTTCATAAACGTCGCTGGCAGTGTTGTAAAAATTACCTCATTTCGATAATTAGTTACAAGTAAAAGTAATAGCTCAAAAAGCTACTTAAGTATGAGTAAGAGTATTGCCTCACAAAGTTACTCAAGTAAAAGTAAAAAGTTACAGCATCCAAAAGTTACTTTTAAGTAAAAATTACAAGTAACTTTGATGCCGCCATTATTGTGATCATACATCAGGCACCCCGTCATAACAGCCCGGCGACAAAATAGCCCCGACATTAGAAGATGCTATTTTGGCTACCAGTTTCTCGTGAAGCTTGACAACCGTTGGCAACAAATATCCCATATTCCTTAACTTCTGTTGGATGCACGCGTTCCACGTGCTTCTTCAAGTTAGATGAAGAACCTTCATATGCTGAACATATAGTTTTTTTCTGTTGTCAGAGTAGGCATGCATATTTATATGATTTTCCTTTGATTGAAATCTGAACATTTTGTTCAAATATGGCCATGGACCATCTTCACCCTTGTTCCTCTAATCTTCGCTAACGACACTCAAACTGGCTTCAAATGAATCCATATTATGATTTATTAAATCTTATATTATTATATGTATACAATATTATATATTAAAAACGCTTCGGTGTGACTAATCAACAATTTCCGATTTAACAAAAACGACCGGCGATAACAACAATAACAAATGAGCGATGATAGGAAAGAGAAAGGTTTTCGAACGAACCAAAGAATAACAATCTAGAATTTTAATAAAATTTTAAAATAAAATAAACTAATTTAAAATTTATTTATGTTACTTTGTAACGTCTTGTGCCAAAAAGGTAACGAATTAAAAGTATGACCGAAAATAGTAATCTGTTACAAGTAAAAATTACCAAAAAAATGTAATTAATTACAGTAACGAATTACATGTAATTCGATACTGCACAACACTGGTCGCTGGAACCCTTTTTCCTTTTTCTACAACCCTAGGTGTTATTTTCGATTCGCATCTTCCTGCAATCACCTGGGCACATACGTTCGCTACTTTCCATCAGCACTTCTGCCCTTGAACATAGCCTGTCTCAACTCCTGCCTGAAACAATTGCACTGGTTGCCGATTCACATCGTATCACCTTCAAAATCGCCATCTCGACACATCACACTCTAGTGACATCCAGCCCACTTTAACTCCATCACTTTATAGGTCGCCGCCAAACACTTGATCATTCATCTTCAACCAATCAATAGGTCATCAATAGTCAACAGAGGCTTCTCTTATGCCTCCCCTCGTAAGATCCCACCCATCTCTGGAGCTCTTCAAGCGTCACCTGAAGACTCATCTAATTAGGACTTCAAGGGACAACGAAAACACAGTCTTTCTGACGATATGCACATGGCAATATTATTGTTATTACGAATTTCATCCCATTATTAAGACTCTTCTCACAGGGAGTGAAGAGTTTTTATTTATCAAATAAAATAATTGTAGAAATAATTTCGTTAATTGTTCTCTAACTGTGTTGTGGAGCACTCAAAAGTTTTTTCGATAGGTGAAGTGGCTTCGAGATGAAATTTTTGGATCGTCAATAATTGTGTAAATTACTGATACGCAACAGAAAGTATTTTAATTGAGAAACTCAGTAAACTGAGCAATCGAGGGGCCGAAGCGAGTTGACAAAGCTGACCACTGGAGTGATGATTGCTGGGCTGTAGCAATGTGTGTGCTATGCGATGACCGAATGAACTACTGAACGATTCGTTACAATTACCGAGTCACTTATAACAAATAAAGCTAAATGTTATTTTTGGAGCATCCTTTCCAACGATGCGTAATGAATAATAACGCGGATTTGCAGTGAGGCTGTAGTTAGGTTTCTTGTTTAAATTGAATAATTTCGAGCTACAGTATTCCCAACATTCATAGAGACATCTTGAGACATCTCGATATACCTCAAAACATTTAACATAGATTTGCAAACATTTGTGACATTTACAATTTATTTATTTATTGGCGTTATTAATGCTATTTTTTAAATAACTCAATATTATTTTTAAAGTACTATATTATCAATATGTATTGGGAAACACTTACTTTTAATCAATTTTAATCACTTTAGGTGGAGCTAATTTTGTTTATGGGGTGGAGCTATCTCCCTTATTTTTCATCTCATTAAGGCTGTTTACCTTTTTGGTAAAACCGTTCGAGACGGACGCACACATTTTAATGAGATGCTCTACTTTAGTGAAGCTCCACCCAAAACAAATTAAGCTCCGCCTAAAATGAGTAAAAGTAAATCTTTGATCCATAATATTTTTAGGTATATCTCTTTTTAGGGAAACTCGGTCCGCATATTTAGGATCCGAATAGATCCGCTCAAGTGTTAGGGTAGGGTTATGGTTAGGATTAGGGGATAGGGTAGGGTTAGGGGATATGGTAGGGTTAGGGTTAGGGTAGGGTTAGGATTAGGGGATAGGGTATGGTTAGGGGTTAGGGTAGGGTTAGGATTAGGGGATAGGGTAGGGTTAGGGTTAGGCAAAGCGTAAACTTTAAACACTCGATTGCTAATGTCAGACGTCAAGTATTTCCAAAATTATAATAAAACTTTATTAGAGACTTTTATGTAAATGACTTAATATATATTGCGGATAAAAGATTCACTTTTACTCATTTTAGGCGGAGTTTAATTTGTTTAGAGGTGGAGCTTTATTTTTTCTTAGCATCTCATTAAAATGTGTGCGTCCGTCTCGAACGGTTTTACCCAGAAACTTTATAAGCCAATCATTTTTGAAAGCCATTCAAATTTTGGATACTTAAAACATTTTTATGATAACAGTAACAGCAACTGATTATTCTTTATTCACTGTCACGTATTCATTTTTGGAGTTGCTGATGCAATAAAAATGTAAAACTGCTTATATAGCATAGCTATACAATAAAGCAATATTAAACTTAGGTTTAAAAATGTCTTTTTAAGACCTGATACAAAAGATGGGTTACAGCTTAACTTGAGATTCTGTTGGAATCAACAAATTTTTTTTATCAAATATGCTCATACAGCATAATAGTTATCATAGAGAATGGTAAATGTTCAGAGATAGGTGACCACAAAGTGACTTTTCCAATTTATCCAGTTAAATTTTCATTGCTTCCTCTCCCAAGGGTACCACTTAGTGAACCTTGGCTTCTTTTCTGCCTTGATATGGTGCGTTCCTGAGATGATAGTGTACCACTTGCACTATCGGTTCTTGGCAATAAGCTATGGAAGAAAATATATTTTGATTTTTCTGTAAAATATAAATTGTGTGATTAACACCATTTAACCAAAGATACAATATATATATATAAATTATATCATAATATAAATTGGAAAGAAATTTTTATTTGTTTGATTGGGTGTGCATTCAGCCACTCAAACGACCATCTTCAGCAAAAAAAGAAAAATGGTCGACATTGACTGAGAAAAAGTAATGCTAAACAAAACATTCACTTTTAACTTTTAGAAAATTTAATAAATCAGCATCAAGTAATAATGATTTTAGCTCAAAAAATTGATTTTTCAAATGCAATTTTTGGCTAATTTCAGTACGATTAAGCTATAGTTTAAGCAAAATATTTGTTTTATTAAGCAAACAAAATGAAACAAATAGAAAGAAAACAACAGAGGTAGACCAGAAAATCTAAATTATTTGATTTTAATAATTGGTGTGATGAAAAGAGGTGTTAAAGGACCTTGATTATAAATGCTGATAATTGACTAATCAACAAATTTATATGAACATAAATTATTTACTAACAGATCTCTTTGGTAGTCATGAAATCCAGCTTCTTCAAGTTCCTTTTCAGGGTTATTGCCATTTTTTTGTTCAATTTCATCCACTTAAACATTTTTTTTCCATTCACAAATCAAATTTTTAAAATTATTTAAAAATTAATACCTGGATATTGGTCTCCCCTGTTCTGATAGAGGCAGCAACAAACTATGCATATGATTATGAGCACCAACAAGAACAGAAGGAGGGCTAAGAACACAGCCCACCAGTATGGCCATACATAGGCTGGTACTAAAAACAATTCAAAAGTTATTTAGTCAATAGCTTGTGTTGGACGGCCATTAAAAAGTGATTACTGCTAGTAAGATAATAACGGTTAGTCTTGCAGCTAAATGAAATGATGAGTTAGTCAAAACACATTGGCCACTACTGCCTGACACAAAATCACATTTGAAAATATTGGGGTTTTTGGGACAGTCAAACAATGATTGGCAACTGGACAATGTTTATTTATTCTGTGTTTCATTTAAAATATTTATTTATAAATAGATTATTATGATTCATTCATTGGTTTGTTGTTATTGTTTTTATGTTTATAATTATTTAAGCAATGTTGACTTCCGATGTTGCTGTTAAATGTCCATTTGGTTGCAATTAATTAAGTTATTTTTTAATTTAATTAATACACCAGTTTGTAATTGAGTTAGATCCCAGATAAAAAGTTTCAATTGTTATGCCATTATGCTATAAAAATGTAAATCAAATTTTCAGAACAAGTATTATGAACATTAAATTACTAAAAAGCAGAAGTACTCAAACAGAATGAGTTTTGATGAATTATCTGAATGTAGTCTCAAGACTTGGGAATTTTATGGGTTACTTTGAAGGCAAATCATTAAAAAATATATTGAGAAGCTCAAGGAGGTAGATTATCTTATATGATGCAGGTGTTGAGGTTAAACTTTCCAATAGAATGCACATTCACTTTAGCATGTTGGGCAATTGACTTTTCATTAAGGGATCCGTTTGTTATTTCAGTCAAAATTTGAATATGATTTCCTGAGATTTCAAAAATTTTATTTTTTCTTTTATTTCATTTTATTTATTTTATTTTTTATTTTATAAATCAAAAATGGTGAAAGGGCTTAGATAACATGACCAACAATGGCATGTAAACAATCAAAATTTTTGAGAGATACAGAGCATACCAGAAAAATGTTTAAAAAAATGTTTTCTGCAGAAATTAAAGTTCCTTACATCTGAGATATTTATTTAAGTTGATATTTCGTTATGTTAAAGTTTTAAATATTTATTGATTTGCAACAAGATGAGACTTGTAAATACATGTCAACTGTCAAAATTCAATTGCATTATTAAATGCATTGTAATTAATAAAATGATAGGCTGTCCTTAATGTATGGGGTGCCTTACACATAGCAGCAGAGTTTGCTGCAAATATTGCTTGTCAATATGGAAAGAAATTGCAAACATAACACAGCTCAAGTGAATTCACTGTTGAATGCAGAAAAGCACCAAAATGGTGTATAAAAATATTGATAAAATTGCCATTATCGTTTTGTAATGTAGTTCAAATCTAAATTCAGTTTTAAAGATTCTCTTCTTTTCAAAAAGAGATTTTAAATTGTAAATATGATACGATAACAAGATAAAACATTGTGATGCCAATCTTCATGCACATTTAATAAGTTGTTAATAATATTTGTTGCATTGCATCATTACAGAAAGATTTTAACCATCAGCTTCATTTTATTAATTCAGTTTCATTAATTTCAATAGAAATTAACATTTAGGAGATTCTGTGTGTTGAAATAATTTTTTAAAACTTGAAATATATTTTTAATTTAATTCAAGGTAATGTAATGTTTTGGATATTGTATTTGCATTTAATCTATTTTTAGTGCCTTATGTATCTGGATAGGATGTGAAGGCACTTCTTAATCGATCCACCATTTATATAACGCCCTTAACTAAGGGCGCTCTCTGGTTTGAGCTGGGTTGCGAACATGACACACAACAACTGTTGCTTTGACCACCGTTTGCAGGAACGCAATCCTCTGAGCCAAGTCGCATGCCATTTTTAAAAGAATTTAATAATGTTAATATTCTAAAAATATGTTTGGCCAGTTGCTAGAGGTAATATAATCTTTGTCAATCATTAAGCTATATGACCATAAAATTTAATAAATCCTTAAAGTTTTGTAATAACTGCATTACTAAGAGAAATAAGAGCAATTAGTAACCAGTACCAACCATATTTTTCCTTTAGTTGAGCACTTTGACTATCAGATGTGTGAGAATTTGAAGCCACACATGTCCATTTACCAATCAAGTTTTTGCCTTTTTCTTCTAAATTTGGAAGATTGAGATGGAGGACACTGGTGGTTGTGTTGATAGAACCATGAGTAAATGTTTCATCATTGAAGAGCCACTTGTAACTTAATTTTGTATCAGGATCAGTAACTGCACCACAGTAGAAAGTTGCATTTTTTTCTGGATTGTATTCAACATCTTTTGGCTTTTCTGTTATCTCAGTCTTAACTGAAGCCAACAATTCAAATAATTATGAGGTGAACAATTATTGAGAGTTCATCTGCAAGTTATAGCAGATATGAAACAGGATCTAGTTTATTAAATGACTCAGTGATTAATCTTAAAAGAACCATAACAAGAATTTAAGCATAAAAATTGGTTCAACTTCAATTTACAATAATACAAGTTTGTACCCATGTCTAATTCAAGCACATGGTAAATTTTGCAACAAATGCTAAAAACCAACTTACACAAAATATTTAGGTATCCATTTGCAAATGCATAACCATGGATATTGCTAGCATTACACTGAATGACCATTGGACGGTTTTGTCCTTGAGAACAACTTTCCTTGCATAAATTCTGAATCTTCAGTGTAGTTCGATCAGGACTTAAATACATTTCTTGTGGAAGTTGATCTAATAACATTTAGTTTTGTTATTAATTTTCACCTTCAATTTCATATAATAAATTCAACTTATTATTTTACCTTCTTTTAAAAGATCCCCATTTTTAAACCACTCAATTTTTGCTGGGGGTGTTGCAGTAACACTGCACCTGAATTCAGTACTTGAACCATGAATAGCATTTTGGTCTTGTGGTTGATTTGTGAAAGTCGGCCTTTCTGAACAAAATTATTAAAACAATAAAACGCATATTAAAATAAATATTAGTAATAATATAAAATTTAATACACAATTGGATGATGTACCTTCCACAATTACTTGAAGTTTTTCAGTTTTGCTCAGAGTGTTGTCTTCATTGATTCCTGTGCATATATATTCTCCCTGATGAGATTTTTGCACATTTTTTATAATTGTTGCACCTTTTGATGTCTCAACTGGTGAAATACTAGAAGATGCTATGTTGTGTCCCTTAGAATCAGTAATTGAAACAGCAATATGTTTCCTGAGTTGAAACAAATGTTCAATTCTTTAATATTTCAAAGCATTTTAATTCAAAAACAAAACCTACGATCCACTGAAGAAGCAACTAAGAGTAATTGAGTCTTTAACTAGTGCCACCTTCGGCTTGACGTAGGCAAACATAGTTTTCAAAGATGTGGGATTAGAAGGTGTCTTTTCTTAAAACAAAACTTGCATTTAACAATAAATAACTACACTGTTTAATTTGTATATTTTTATTATACACTTAATTTTGATATATTATTTAGTTTCATTGATCTTAATTTTAGAGAGAGATAATATAATGTAATAAAAACTTACTTCCCACTTTAATTTTGTATCTGGAGCCAACAACTGATGTTAGTTTATCAAGTGAGTTCTTTAAAACACAAGCATAATCTTCATCATCCCCAGTTTCATCATTGTCAATGACATAGGAAAAACATAAAGTACCTACAATGAATTATGAGAATAAAACTAAATAAAAGTAATTGTTCTAAAATTAAGCAATGCAGTTTAGTTTTATTGTGTTATCGTTCATATTAAAAAAATTCTATTCAATCCGTTTACTAATGAATAAATTTATTTTTAGATTACTAAAGATAATTCTTAGACATTAGACTCTCTAAAACATGATAATCTTTTTGTTCACTTTTTTAGTTTCAACTAATGTAAAAAATAGTTTTTTTTATGTAATGAAGGTGACTTTAATGTGATTAAAAATTTATGATTCAAAAAGCTAACCATTTTCATCCACTTGAAGTCGTTCACCTAAAGTAAGAGGTGATGTAATAGGAGGACTTTGTGAGTCAGATGAAATTATCTTCACCCATTCAACAAGGGGTGAAGATGAAGATTTTGCTTTTTCTTCACAGAGAAGAGAAGCAGCATCTCCTACATTGTATTCTTTAGTTTCTTTGGTTGATGAGCCAGCTTCTAAATGATATCTTCTTAGCCATGTCCTGTCACTGACAGCCAAGCCATGGGTATTTTTTACTTTGCATTGATAAAACCCTTCATCTTCAGGCTGAACAAATTTTTCTGCTCTTCCTGATTGAAGCAGACGAAGTGACTCAGATTGCAATCCTATCTTCGAGACTTTTATGATTTCATACTTTCTCGAATCAGATGTCACTATTTTCATTCCATCTTTATACCATTCAAAGCTGGTAAACAAAACATAAAAATAGAAATTATGTTTTATTCACAATTCATCACTTACTCAAGTTTCCCTGTTCCACTGGCTTCACAGGTGAAATTTGCTGCTTTAGGAGGCACAAATAATTCCTTAGCTGTCGCCCATGTCACTATTTTTGGAGGAATGTCTGAAAATTGAAAAAAAAATGTAGTGAAGGCCCAAAAGTCTGAAAAAGTATCATAAGCAAGCACATTGCATATTGAACAGAATCCATAAAACTTACTTTCAGCATTTATCGTGACCAACAGCAAAGTGTCTAGAAAACAATAAAACGAAATCAATTTGATCATTTCTGACTTTTATCCTGAAACTCTAGGAACAGATCCGGTTCGTAAAAAAATGTTAACAACAGTTACAGGTGAACGGATATCTTTTACAAATAAACAGGTATTTTTCAAATTTAATCAGATATCCTTAATTATATGACGAAATACTCATTAACTTGAACAAAACAAAATTGACAGGTGCGAGCAACCAGGCAGACAACTAAGCGTCTCTTGAAAAGCTGAGTTCACAGCTAACAAACGGATGCGTGCCCGACCAAATTCACCAGGTATGAGTTAAGCAGAACGCCTACAAGAACCAGCTGGGCTTGCTGCTAGAGGTTCTCTTTAAATCCACACTTCTGATTCATCGATAAATGACAGCAATATAGTTGCGCTATTCAGTGGAAATGATGATTGGATTTATTTAGCAGCTATTACTACTTTCCTAACATAGGAATCGCCGATCATTTGATTAGATCTCAAAGTACGATTCATGTAAAGCTTCTTAAGAGATCCCAATTTTATTCACTAGAAACGACGATTCCAATGAGTAGTCGTGTCCTGTTCATAGCCTAAATTTCATAATTGGATGCGCAATTATTTTATATTAAAAGGTAGCTGCTAAAGAGCTGTAACGGAGATGCAGAGACGTCAAAGATCAGAGTTTATTCCTCCAATTCGATTTGATCTTTATAAGTAGAAACTTTTTCAAATTGAAGCATTCACTCATTAGAACGCCCTTTCCACGAGCTTGCATTTCACTAGACTTTTGTGAAAACAGACTCGTACGAATTCCTTATTTTAATGAATCACATAGTCTGCATAGTTTTATACGATCGCTCAATAAATGAACGCTGCTGTGACGAAATTTCGTCAGTCTTAGGACTAGAGCATTTTCAAGATTTTTCTGCTTAAGATTACGCATCAAAACTTAAGTTTAGGCTAATAATGTAGATGTAAATGAGTTTAATATAAATTTTCGTATTAATGAAGCATGACTTCAGAAGAATTTTTACATCTTAAATTGATAATTACAATTAAACAATTTCCGTTCATTTTCTAACTAAAGTTGCTTGCTGCCATTAAGGCTGTGTTCATCTATCATGCACCTCCTGTGTTAAATGATCAAGCACCCATCCAAGCTTTATAGATTTGTCACTATTTGTATACTGATTTAATGGATCTATGATATTTTTCAACCGAACCTATCTTCTTTTAAACCAGGGCTTCCAAGCCTTTTCTGTGTCCTGCACCCCTAGAAAACTTTTAGTATGTTCTCGCACCCCCCCCCCCCCCATAAAAATAATAATAGTTTTTTATTACTCCGCCTTGGAGCTCTGACAGGGATCCTCAGAGTTTCCACGTCTTCAAACGTTTCGGCCCTTTGAATCTCCTTGCGTTTTCGAGACCTCTTAAGACTTCTTCTGGCTCCTCATGTGCCAGATCCAGAATGATGTCGCTTCTGCGGCCTCAGACATCCTCGTCATAGCCTTTGTTCTCTCTTGGCTTGACAATCCAATCTTGGTGAGTAAAGCGTAAGTCGACCTGCCGACTACGCACCTTGCACCAACTTTGATGGGGAAGAGGTATCCGGTATCATTTTGCTTCCAGGTCCATTGACAGATCTGCATACTTATCCGCTTTGGGCGCGTTTCTGTATTGTAGCCTACGGTACAATAGCTCCACCGTAATGATGGCATCTGTTGACGGCGACACGAGCACCAAACCCGCCGTCTTGCCACTTTCTATCAGCACCTGGGGATAGCGCCTCATCCCTTCTAGGTCGGCTGCAAATGTCCAATCGTTTGCTCCTGAAAAATGTTTACAATTAAATTTTTTTTTACAATATTTTTTTTTGAGGGGCGGGGGCTGACCGCATATATAGAAATACAGAAGAAATTATGATCGCACGTCGTAAGTGCTTGTTGCAAAATCATTTAATCTTTCCTCTTTCCAGGAATCCAAATTAATATTTAACCTTATCGCTCTTCTACATTTTCTGGTGTTTTTTCTGGAAAATTCTCTAACTAAGTATTTAAAAGGCCACTACGAAAGGTTTTTAGAAAACCGTTCAATAAAAATTTCCGAGACTCTGGCAACTTTTGTACCGTACTTTCAGGAAATCACACGCAGACGAATTTGACACGCGGGCGAATAAAACACGCAATTTTTCCAACTTGTGTAAAAATCACTTATAAAACATGCAAACGATTATAATATGCACCAATAGATAAATTTTTTCTTTTGGTTAAAGATATTTAGCAAATAATCACTTAACAGTACATTTTAATTAGGTTTATTTTTTATTTAATTTTCATGTTCAAATAGAGTTCAAATTCATTGAGAAATATTGATGAATTATGCAAACTGTCCGAGTGGTTATCACACAGATTCACGAAAGAGATAACTGCCCCTATTCTAGCCCCTTTTTAGGGCTATCTTGTAAAGTCGATTAAAAATCAACCGCTAGAGATAAAAATGTGCGGATTGTTTTAAAAAATAGAAGAAGAATCAAAGTGCCAGGGACGAGCATTCAAAAAAACTTAAAAAATCGGGAACTATTTTTAATTAATGCTTGAAAACTTTGAAGATTTTTTTAGGGTAGATCCCTGTGTGCGCTAGTCAAGTCAGTTACATATTTGAATTCTCCTGAAAAATATCTATCAGAATATGTATAACATGTAATTTTAATCCGCAGGGACGGGGTCGAAAAAGCTTCCGATAAAATCAAAACAACTTGGGCGAAATTAGAAGATTTACAAGTAATGGAGTACGAAAAAGGCGGTTATAAATCAACCAACCCAGTTAAAAATACAACAACTATTTTAAAATATAGATCACAACTTAGAAAGCCAGGGTTTACTTCTTGAAAGTTTATTAAAATTCGAGAACTGTTTTTATTCAGCGTTTTGAACGATTTAGAGCTGACCGCACCCAGCCCCTGAGATGTGTTTCTATAATATAGTCGATTAAAAATCAACCGATGCAGATACAGACTTTAAATTCTTTAAATAATTTTCTTCTCAGTAAGCATGACTTATCAGACTGATCACCGGATGTCCCTGTCGGTTTTTTCTTTCTGGACCCAACTCTTACATCCGGCTATGAGAAGCACTCGTCGGCCTTGTTAAGCCGGTCATTGCTGCCTGGACTGGAGAGACTGCGAAAGCTCTCAATGGCTTCTTCATGTCGCATGCTGTCTGTTTATCACCTGCAAACTTCGACTATACGATGCTCTCATTGGCCTTGTTATGTCGATCGCCTCCACCCCAGTTTGCCTACAGCGGTCATGAAAGCTCTCAGTGGCTTCTTCACACCGTCTGAGCGCTATATAAATGGTTACAAGAAGCGCCTCTGACGCTATGCATATAGCGCTATATAAATGAAGTTACAATTACAAAGTGATTTGATTTTGAGGATTTTTGAAATACAAATGAACCTGATTTTAGATGAAATGATGTGCATGAACCTGATTTCGATTTCAAATAATTTTTTGTCTGGTGATCTTGATTTTGATTTCAAATCACTCCGAACGTGATTTTACCCATCACTGGCAGACCCTCGCAAAACTTTAAATGGTGACCTTTTATGTTCTATCCTACAGCAAGCGACTAAAAAAAAACTGAATTTCTCTTGAGATTCTGATTAAGATTGATAATCCTAAATAGTTAATGAAGGAATAGCAAACACAACTTTTGAGTCTTGAAATTATGGAATTACTGCCAATTAACTGCATTCATTAATGAATTTGCATGCTAGCATTGCGAATAGTCATAAGAAGTTGAAGAAAAGCAGAAAATTACACTATTAATACGTTAGAAAGTTTTATATCTAAACATGTATTTTGGACCCCGGCCCGGCTAACGCCGGCAACTAAAAAAGTGATCCTGGTCTATTCCTACTTCTGACCCATCTGGATAGTCCTGTATACAGGTTCGATGGTTTACTCTGTTGAATGTCGAATACACAATCTAAAATTAACAAGTTGTAACAGAATTTAAGGATTATAAATCATGAATAGCAAATGGGTGTGTGCTAAGCATTTGTTAACGTTTTTTATTGTTGCTAGAAAAAGATCTTGTGCTAGCATATAAAAACATCCGTACAGCATGGTCTTACTATGGCAACCCCAATGTGAAACAATTACAGCCTGGAAGATATAGCTTAAGCCCCACCTTAAGGTGATTTTTTAGCCGCTCACATGACAATGAGTTTCTTGTCATCAGTTTGGGATCTTCTGTATAAATTTACTGGAGCACCTGTGTAATGTGTATTTTGGTGTCTTCCTAACGAGGAAATACAAAATGGAAATGCACATTTATTGCATTTTTCTCCTGATGTTTACGTCTTACCTATTCATTGCTGGATGTCGATCTGAAAGTTTAAGATTTGAGCCGACGAGACCAGAGAATGATTGGATTTCAAAAGTCCACATCGTTTTCATGAACCATTTGGGTGAATTATTTTTTAATTGCGGTCAAATCTAAGAAATCGGAAAATCTATATATTAATAGTGTCATCAGCAAATAAATGAAATGTTATTGCACGACGAATTAAAAATTGCTTATATTATTAATTAAGATCAAATGAATTTTCTGAAACATATTTCAGCTTGATATGTCATGGTAAAACCTCTATTATGCTATATAATTTATTTAAGATTCTTTCTAAGAATAATTGGTTATATCCAAGATTTGGTCAAAGAAAAGAACTCTGGTTCTTACTTGTAAAAGAATGGTTCAACACAGATATTAATTTTCTTAAACCACTATAAATTAATGTTGTGTCATGTTATGCTAATGATCCATCAAATGACCAACAAATAATTCTGCTTATTTGGCTTGATGTATGGTACATTGGCATTAAACATTTTGTATTGTTGCAGATGTTGGATACACAGATTTAATAAACAATGTTCTCAATAAATATTTTCAAACTTACTTTGATCGTGCTGTGCAAGTATCAGCCTCTCTTAGGAATTTGGGATATGTCGAAAATATGGTCTATACCACCCATCCCTGGCTTGTCAGCTTATATCTGTATTGCCCACCTAACTTTGTACTATCTGGAATAAAGCTCAAGGTTACTATTAATATAAAGCATAACATGTTTTCAAAGGTATTACTAAAGATTAATGACTACTAATTTTCTGATTTACCTCCATTTAATTTAATAAATCATTAAATAATCATACTGCCTTTGTCTCTAAATATTCATTTATAAGTATTTGATTTACAATCATTTAATTATTTTACAAGCTAAATTCTATAGATCATCTTCAAATGGGCAATTCATGTCTAGATTTTCCATGGTTTTTTTTGGCGATTTGAACTTGTTCTTTGTTTCAGTGCCCTGATCAAAAACAGAGGAATGATTTTGTAGAAGCTATTAGGAGAGGAGACATCACATGGCATGCTGGTCCCATGAATCTCCAGATTGAATTCATTGAACCTTGGCTCTTTGAAGCAGCTCTGGATATAAGTTCTGACTTGGACAAAAAGTTTAACATCACCAGAAAGGGTAGAGTAATTAGTCAGAGAGATGTTCCCGGTTAATTATTTTTTAATTAATTTTTCGGTTTTAGTGACATAAATAATATTATAATGTTTTTTCTCTAGGCCTAACCCAGGCAAGCATCCCTATTTTGATTAAGAAGGGCATAACCTACCTGACAGTTGGTGTTAATACAGCCACCCCCCCTCCTGGAGTTCCAAAGTTATTTAAGTGGAAATATGGGAAAGATTCAATAGTCGTTAATGTCCATCCTGGTGGATATCCCAATGATCCAGGCTCAACACCAATTGATCCAAAAGGATTATCAAGGGAAGATTGTATAACCCATGAAGGTTTTCCTGAGGCACTGTGCTTTGTTTTTAGAACTGACAATACAGGTCCACCTGCTTCTATTCAAGTTAGTAGTTAAATGGAATTAAAAGCAGATTAATAGAATCGATAATTTGGCTAAGGCTTGGGAATTTTGAAATAATTTACACTTGTCTTCCATTAAAGGAAGTGCTGAATATGTATGAGATACTAAGAGCAGAATTTCCAAAAGCTGTACTTGTCTCAGGGACATTAGAGAATTTTTTTGCTTCTTTTGATGATCAAATAAAAGACACTCTTCCCTTAATTACTAATGAGATTGGTGATACATGGATTCAGGGAATTGCATCAGACCCCAAAAAGAATTCTGAATACCTATTTATCTCAAACAAGATTAAAAATTGCATTGATTCTGGTTTTACTAAATATTTTACGAATAATTAAAATTCTCTTGTTTATCCATACTATTGCATTCAGGTATTTGTTCGTTGAATGATAGAAGATTGTGGAATGCCACTCGTTTTCTCATTAAATTGCCAGAGCACACATGGGGCTATTACTCAGAACATGATACTGAGCATTGGAACAATCCTTCATTTGAGCCATTGAGAAAAGGTTGGCTTCTATAATTATATGAATCATTTCAAATGTGGGCATAAGACATAACAATCAATAATAACTCAAATTTTGTTTGTTTTAAAGAAGAGAAATAAATTGTTGAAATAAATTTGAACAAATGAACTTATGTTGAAGGCTCTGACTAAATGTGCTGATGCCTCAAAGTTATATCCAGATTTTTATGATCTATAATTTCCTATTTGAATAATAATGCAAGATAAGAAGGCCACGACTGTCACATGTTGGACAGCAAATAACACCAAATATTTCTCTAAAATGGAAAGTGGTCAATTTTAAAATGAACACCAAAAGTTCTTTTGTAGTTGATTGTAGTAGACTCTTGATTTATGCCACTTCAAACTTACCTGCTATTTTCTTGATCTGATCTATAGTTCTGAATTTGTAAAACATCTCTGATAAACTTCTAATAAAATTCATGTTCAGCACAACCAAATTATGAGTCATTTCAACTGTTTCAGTTAATCCAAATTTTCTCCACTCAACAAATTCATGGTGGGAGCAGCGGAATTTTAGCCTGACAGCTGTTGAAGCTCTAGAAGACCATGTAATTGCTCAAGAAATTAAAAATGAAATGCCATTTCTGAATGCTTATCTTCCTGATCTAATGGGTAAAAGAATGATTTTGGTGGAGCTTTCGGACAAATTTAACAATGTTTTTTTTATAAATTTTATCAGATTTTCTGCCTACAACAACGAGACAATTTAGTTGTCCAACTGCAAACATAAAGAATTTATTGTTTGGTGAAGATGGGTCAATCCTTAGGCTTACATTCCAAAATGTATTGAGTTTTAGATGGTCTTAATTTAGTGCTAAGTCTGGTCTTTTTAATTTTCAAGATTGAATTGGCCGATGAAAAACATGTAATAGGAAAGTTTGTTTATCAAACCTTTAATGAAACTGATTTTGAAGAATTTGGAAAGATATATAACTACAATGGGTGGAGTGCCGGGTATTACAAACCAAATTGCACAGCATCTGCTCACCCTGAAAGCAAGATATGGAATACACTGCTCAAAAAGATCTACATCAATAAATGTAATGACAATTGTTTGTACAGTTAGCTTCACTTCAATCAATATTAAATTTTCTAGTGAAAGAATGTGACTTTTGGATAAATCTTAACATGAATGATTCAAAGTCAGTGATTTGGTATGGTGCACCATCTGAAATTTGGATTAGATACACTTCTAGAACTGCTAAACATGAAAAAGGTTTATTTATTACTTTTATTTGCAGTATAAAAAAACTTTTTAGGTTCAAAGAAATTTCTATAAGTAATTTGTTTCCTTAAAGCAGTGGCTGAAAAATTTTAATGGCAACTACATTATCATATTTAACACGATATTATGGAACACTTATTTTTAGATGGCAGCTCTTCTGGTTTGAATGTAGTCCTTCAATGGTTTAATAAAACCATAACTCGACTTCCAGAATCAATATCCTTTGCATTCAAACCAATTATGAGGCCTCATCACAAGTGGTCCATACATAAAATGATGCAGCCTGTAGATCCATACAATGTTCTTTTAAATGGAAGCCAATATAACCATGGTCTGTTTATAGGGAGTATATTGATTAAATTTTAAATTTGATGTAGAGTTACATTTTAAAAGTAAAATATTTATAACCATTATGTGTACTTGGCAGTTGCATCAGCAGATGGGGTTGAGTACAAAGATGATAAATGCTTTCTTGTGGTGAAATCACGCAACATTCCTGTTATTAATGTACTCATTGGCCAAGAATTTGCACATACCTTTCCAGCTCCATTGTCACCCATAAAATTTCCTGAAATAGAAGGGTTTTCATTCAATATTTTTAATAACATATGGGAAACCAATTACATAATGTGGTATCCATATCTAGATGAAGACAAAGATTTCAAGGCCATATTTACCATAGACATGAATTCATTGTAAGACTCGGCCATCTTTGTTTTGAACTAATTTGGATGCTAAAGGATTTTTGTCAGCTTTGTCCTCAAAATGAATACTTGATGCTTGAGATAACGACATTGACGCTTTTTACCTCACTGAGATTTACAAAAGTAGAGATTGTTCGATTTTAATTTTAAATACCAAAATTTTAAAAGTAAAAAAAATAATGATTCATCCATTGCTGCGAGCCAAGCATTGATTTTCTCAACAGATGAAAAGCCTATTAAAAAGCAAGTTTATTGACGCTCATTTGCATAGTTGGACTTGAAATGAAACTTAGCAAGCTAATAAGTTACTTCCTATTCAGATTGCTTGATATTTGACATGATTTTGTAAATCAATTAAATTATAATATAATAAATAAAATCAAGTTAAATTCAATTAAATTAAAGCTTAATTGTGTTGAGTTTGTCATAACTAATGTCTGATGATGGAATAAATACAAAGTTGTATCAGAAGGTTAATGTAGTTTATTTAAACTAAATAAACATCTAAGAAACGACTAAGAAACTACGTAAGAACTCGACTCGACGAACTACACGACAATGGCAATCAAAACAGTTTAGAACTAGCTAAGCGTCCCCAGACAACAAAACATAGATACATATATCATATTAAATCACACATAGTTTAAACTCAACACTCCCTCTTAAACTATGATGTGTCCAGTGTCAATATCATAACGCTTAGTCTAAAACATTCATAATAGCAGGAATGAAAGTTCTCAATTTGTTAATAGACAACGATTTTGTGAACATGTCAGCAATGTTCTTCTCGGATGGAATGTACTTCGGTTTTATGAAACCACTTGCCACTTCTGATCGGATGAAATGATACTTGATATCAATATGCTTCGATCTTTGATGAAAAACAGGATTCTTTGTCAACTCAATTGCACTCTGATTGTCGACATTGAGTGTAACAGAATTGTTCGTAATTCCTCCGGTCATGTCTTTTAACAAACACATCAGAAACTTTGCTTCTTGCACAGCTGCACACATTGACATATATTCTGCTTCGCAGGTCGATAATGCAATAGTTGGTTGTTTTCTAGACTTCCATGAAATCAATGGACCAGTACTCGACAACATAAAACCATATCCAGTAATGCTACGACGGTCTTTAGAATTTGCCCAATCAGCATCACAATATCCGATCAAATCTAAATCACCATCAGACCTCTTGAAAATTAAACTGTAGTTCATTGTTCCCTTTAAATATCTTAGGACATGTTTAGCCATCGTCATGTGAATATTCATCGGCTTTGATGTGAATTGTGATAGATAGGAAACTACAAAACATAAATCGGGTCTTGTAGCAGACATTGCATAGATCAAACTTCCAATTACAGATCTGTACAGGTGCACATTTTCAAAATCAACAGTATCTTCATCTTTCAGTTTGTTCAAATTCAAATCACATGGCGTAGATCTAGGTTTGCAGTCACTCATGTTGAATTTTGACAGCATTTTTTCAACATATTTGGATTGATTCACCTTAATCCTTTCACCTCCAGATGAGCATTCAAATTGCATTCCAAGAAACCATGTTAATTGTCCAAGATCCTTCATTTTGAACTTTGAATGCAAAGATTGTTTTACAGATTTCAACACGGATTCATCACTCGCAGCAATGATAATATCATCAACCCAGAAGAGAATGATGACTTTAGAATCTGTATTAAGACGAGTGTAGACGCAATGATCAGCTGATGACTGTTCAAAACTTTCAGAAATCAAAAAATCATGCAACATGTTATTCCAATTTCTGCCACTCTGTTTCAGGCCATACAGAGATTTTTTTAGTTTCAGAACAATTTTATTATCAGTTTTGTCATCAACAGAAAAACCTTCAGGTTGTTCAATGTATAATTCACAATCAATTGGAGCATTTAGATATGCTGTTTTAACATCCATCTGGTGTACAATCAGATTACGTTGTACTGCTAACTGCATCATCATTCGTATCGATGTAACTCGAACAGTTGGTGAAAAAGTTTCTGTATAGTCGATGTCTTTTATTTGCGAATAACCTTTGGCAACATATCGGGCTTTATATTGCTCACTGCCGTCCGGTCCAAACTTCACAGCATAGACCCAACGACCTTTGATTACTTTACGACTCTCAGGTAGTAGACATTGTTCAAAAGTGTCGTTTTCCATTAACGAGTTCATTTCCTCAGACATGGCTTGTTTCCAGTATCTAGATTCTGAAGAAGATATGGCTTCATTGTACGTATTTGGCATATCAGACATTTTATAGCAGTAATGAACATTAAGATTAATTGAGTCATCATTCAGAATATAGTCACTCAAATACTTTGGTTTGTTCGTGTTTCGTTTAGGATATTTGCGAACAATCGAATCTGAATTTGAGGTATCCTGGGTTTCAGTTTGTGCAATTTCATCACTTCTTACATCTGCCTTTGTTTCCGTTTCAACTCCAGTCAGTTTTTGATCAATGTAGCCGTCAGAAAAATCACTAACAACAACTTCACTTTCATTTGAATCAAATTTGTTCGTGAAACGCACGCACCTTGATTTTTTCACAACTCCAGAATTTTTGAAATACACGAGATAAGCTGGACTTTCATGATCATACCCTATGAATACTGCTTTCTCGCTTCTTGGGTCAAGTTTCTTCTTATCTTGTACAAAAGCATAGCATGTTGAACCAAAAACAGACATGCGGGACAGGTCAGGCTTCTTGCCGGTCAAATTTTCATATGGTGTTTTACCAGTTCGTGGGCAAAAACATCGATTACGTGTGTATGCCGCAGCACGCACAGCGTATGTCCACAGTTCCTTTGGTAGTTGAGATTGGATTAGTAAACATCTCGCCATCTCAAACAATGATCGCCAACTTCGTTCAACAGTTCCGTTTTGATGTGGCGAATAGGGCGCAGATTTTTCATGTTTTATCTGATGCTTCAGCAATAGTGATTTGAAATCTCTATTCGTGAATTCTGTTCCATTGTCGGTTCTCAAACGTTTAACTTTTGCGATAGGTGCACAATCAGCAAAAAACTTCTGAGCAGCATGAACAACATCACATTTCTGGCGCAGGAAATAAACAGTACTGGCTCCAGATAGGTCATCCACAAAACAAACAGCATATTTGAAACCATTTCTTGCAGTAGGTGTGATAGGACCACTTAAATCACAATGAACAAGTTCTAACGGTTCTTTGGCACGCACATCACTTTGCCTGTTGAAAGACTGCGTCATTTTCCCAAGAGTGCAAACTTCACATTGAAATTCTGATTTGTCGGTAATTTTCATTCCATCAACAACAGATTCCAGTTTCAAGATATCTCTGACATTGCAATGACCAAGGATCAAGTGCCACTCATGTAGGCTGTGTTTATTGTTAGTTCTGTCAGCAACATTGTTCAGGTAGTACAGCTTTCCAGACTTGCAAATATTAAAAATAGTACCATTCTGAGCAACAAGTTCTGCACAATGTGGGCTGAAATTTACAGTCGCTCCTTTCGCTGTTGCTGCCTGAACAGAAAAAATATCTTGTCGATATGACGGAACATATAATGCATTCTCTAGGTTGACATCTCTGGGTTTTCCATCTAAACTTTGTAGACAGACTTTTGCTGTACCTCGACCTTGCACTATTCCAATTGATCTAGAGCCATTTGCTAGTTCAATGCAGTGATCATTGGGCTCAAAATTGTCTTCAAAACATACAAACTTTGATTTGTTAGTAACAATATGGGTTGTAGCACCACAATCAACCAGTAGACTGTCACGATCCACGCTTTGACACTCAGATACTTTGAAAAGAAATGAATCTGATTGTCCTCCTGCTTGCTTGTTCTCTGTGACAGACTTTGCACTGTGTTGTTTCTTTCTACATTTCAGTGTATTATGTGATGTACTTCTGCATACTTCACACCACTTCTTTTGAACAACTTTCACTGCTGGGTTTTGCTCTTTTCGCATTTTACATTCAAATGATTTGTGACCATATTTGCGGCATGTGAAACACTGTATGGATTTTGCATCATTTAACATAACATGATCCTCATGATCACGTGAGTAGATCTGTTTTTCGTTTTCTTCAAAACTTCGCAAAGCAACTTTAAATTCTGCAAAACTGTGATCTCTATCTTTTTGTGTTGTAACAGTACAGAAAGTCTTGTACGTCAGTGGCAGACCTTTCAGGATCATAGCGATGAGTAAACTATCACTTACCACTTCGCCAGCTCTCTTCAACGAAGATGCTGCGGTCTCAGCTCGCAACATATACTCAGTCGTACTTTCATTTTCGGACTTTGAAAGAGTCGTTAATTCATTGTACAGAGATATAATTTTGGGTTTTGACTTACCTAGGTAGTGTTCCCGCAGGATTTCTAGTGCTTTCTTTCCATTGTCTCTGGCATCTCGTATGACTAGTGATAGACTTCGATCATCTAGACATTGAATAAGTTCGGCGAATGCCTCGGCATTTTTTTCAGCGTCTGGTTCTTCAGCACATACGAACACATCGTGAAGTTTCTGTAGTCTCATGAATCCCAAGAATTTGACTTCCCATAATTCATACCTTCTTTCGTCACCATCAAACATCAAACGCATCCTGGGCCCATAACCTGTTGAGTTTGTCATAACTAATGTCTGATGATGGAATAAATACAAAGTTGTATCAGAAGGTTAATGTAGTTTATTTAAACTAAATAAACATCTAAGAAACGACTAAGAAACTACGTAAGAACTCGACTCGACGAACTACACGACAATGGCAATCAAAACAGTTTAGAACTAGCTAAGCGTCCCCAGACAACAAAACATAGATACATATATCATATTAAATCACACATAGTTTAAACTCAACAAATTGTAAGAGACTTTTGCTTAAACTGCGCCTTCTATTTATATTGGGTTAGTGCATATAATCAGTGGCGTCACTGACTTTCACTATAAGCCATAAATTGACAGTCTAAAATCTAACAAGGCACACATCATAAAATATAAAAATTAAGATTTTGGTGCCATCCCTTAAAATGGTGCTGCAATGGTATGGTCCTTTGGTGGCAACATAAGGGTCATTTTAGGGGATTGTTGAAGAAGTTAGGGATTGACACAAGTCACTTCTTCAAAGTTTTGCTTCTTCGCATGTTAAGGGCTCTAAAAACTCTTTCATCGCTTAGCAAACCAAAAAACCTCATGAGGTTTCAGTGACCTACAATTTGCTTCAGATATCTGTGTTTTGGGAGTATTCCAAATAACTTGAATTTTGGATTGAAGCGATCGACTATGCGAGGCTCTCTTTGGCCTACTTATGTCGATCGCTACCCCAGCTGCCTATGCGGCCCGTGAAAGCTCTTAATGGCAGCTGGAGATAAACACTTTCGGGGCTCAAAGATAAATTAGTAATGTACTTGTTCAAGTAATTGTTCACAATTGTCGGTACTTATACTTGTATTTCACCCTGAGTACTTGTACTTGAGATTTGAGTACTTGGTCCCATGTCTGGTCGACGATGCAGCATAAAGGTTTGTATCCAGAATCGACGGTGGTCTTTATTTCGAATTGGTAGATCTCTGCTGTTGGTTTATGCATGGTTTACACATGCCTTTTGTTGGTAGCAAACATGTATGTACAAGCATACATTGCTGTTATAAATATCAAATATCCATTGCTGTTGTGTAAAAAAAACCACCAGAAACACATGCATGTACATTCTCATTTATTAGCGCACATTATGTACATAAAGAAATTTTAAGCACATGTTCATATACAGCCGTCATATTGATTTTTCGGTTATCTCATCGCATTTTGGCATTTTGAAGTTTATGAGACAAAAGGGGCTAGGTTATTGACTTAGATGATAAATAGGGTAGCTGGGGCTTTGAGTGGTCATTAAACAAAAGGATTTCGTCACTTTGGGGCTAAAAATCTCTTGTAGGGACGTCATTTAGGAGGTAAAGAGGCAACGCAACTTATACGCGACACACATCAAAAGGAATCACCTTATCAAACCCTCATCAAGTCACGCCTGTTCCTCAGATCATCTAATGATTTCTTTTGATCCAAAGAGTGTATATGTGAAACTACTTCGAGACCATGGTTATATTGTTCTTTTATTCTGACAACTTTCTCATTAACTTGCTGGCTTTATGTCGATTCGAGCTTGTTATGAGCATCAACGTCCTTTGCCCATCGTGGGGAAGAAATCCTTCCGTATCCATTTCCCTCCAGGCCTATCGACAGATCTGCGTACTTATCCGCTTCGAGCGCGTTGCTGTATTGAAGCCTAACCTCCCACGGTACCGTCAGATCCACCAGAATGATAGGCGAAACGAGCACCAAATCCGGTCTCTTGCCACCTTCTATCAGCACCTGGGACTAGTGCCTCATCCCTTCTTGGTCAGCTAAGAACGGTCCAATCGTTTGTCTTTGTAAGAATATCTCGCCCGGGAGTTTGATATCTCTTTTTGAAGAGGTATGCGGAGCCCTCGCGCAAGAAATAAACATCTCGCTGCTTTGCGTTCGACTGCTTTTGAGGTCTTACACACTTTTCGAATGATCGCCATGTGTACCGACCATTGGCTCCTTTAGAGACTCGGTGGTCACTGTACGTTTTGAGTAAGTTTTCCTCCAACTTGTCTTGCTCTACAGAAAGTTCTCCCAATTTCGGAGGGTCTAGTAGCGCTCTCCCAGAGGTCGTTCGACAAATCTCTCTATTTGTTATAGATGAAGTTACTGAAGGGTTTCACTGATCCACCGTTCAGGCTTTACTTGAGTCTTTTCGGTGTCTAGTGAACGATTTTGCTTCAAAATAGAGAAAGCTAGAAAGACTAGTTAAAACATGTTGTAACAAGAAATGGGCCATCGCATTTAATAGAACATGTGTTGATGAGAATTTATAACAGAAATCTATACACGTGAAGATGTAATTATTATGTTAATAAAACTTATTGTTAAAATACTCGCTTTAACAACTTTTAATGATTCTTAATGGGCATGGCAGAGTGGGCAGTGGTAGCGAGAAGCAAATGTAGATTCATCTTATCAGGAAGGTCTGCCCCCTTCTGTCAAAAAAAAAATGAACTGACGTCCTTTATATGCCTATTAATTTGATTAATAATGCCTTTTCCTAATCTTCTTTTAGGTATTTGGTTATTTTTTATGCTCTTGGTCTTTGGTATGTGTAAAGTTCGGGATATCAGCCTTTATAATTATTCGTAATTATTTATACGCATTAATGGTCGAAATTTCTAGTATGTGTATTATGACATGCTGGTACTAATAAACATGACGTTCTTAGGCTGGATTTAAGCTATAATTTTGGCTGATGATTAAATATGGGGAGTGCATTGTAATGACTTTTGTTAAGTGTTGATTCCACAAACACGAAATGATGCGTCCCCATACCTCACAAAATTTGAGCAAGGATACGACGCAGGGATGAGAGAAACTGATGCTGGTAGTGGATCATGTGGGCAAGGAACTGAGATATTAAAGTAGCTGCTCGCCTCTGTTTTGTAAATAAATAGCAATAACAAAATACCACCCTGTTCACACGGACACCTGTTACCTTTTGATATATCGATTGTTACCTAAGAGACTCCGTTAAGTTGCTAATTGCTAGTGGCGGGAAGAGAATCTGGTGAGGCCAAGATTTAAAGTATAATAATTTTTTCATTTGTCTTGACTCAACAATCAGGAAAAAATACTAATTTATTGTAGGATATATCGCTTAGCATCATTCCTAAGGATGAGTGGGCTGAAGCCAATAGGGGTCTGACATGACTCATAAACGATTGGCTTATTTACTACTTAATTTATTGAGATTCTGTTGTCCTTAAGAACGTTTGCCATCAGAATGAATTTGACTTTAGCAGCGATAAAGCAGACAAAGAGTTATGAATAATTTTTAATATAATTTTTTTAGCCATTAATTCACTTTAAACTCAACTTCATTTGAACGGTTCAAATGTGATTAGGTTATGAAATCGCAATGGGTGGATTCATTGCAAATTAAATTCGCAACAAGGGCCTTCTAAATCATTTCACCTGAGTTAGATGTGCAGATGGCAGACACTCAGAAATCTGAAACGTTGTAAAAACAAATTCAATGGCAAACGTGCTTCACTCGGTGGTCAAAGATTCGAATCCTTATCTTATGCAAACAAACTCACCTGCTTTTTTCCCCTGACTTTGAGGTCTTACCTGCCCAGCTCACAGCCACCATTAATCTTTATGGAACCGAACATAATTGGAAAATAATCTAAAATTTTACTTCTAAATTATTTTTTGTAGCCCAAGCCCAGTATTTATTTCAACTTATTAAAACCAGAATAAACGAAAATGGTTATTTTAAAATTGTTGTGTTCCATCAATTTCGCATAATTCTCAGACAGACGAATTACAATAGACACTTCCTTGAAATGAAATTTCATTCCTTCAAAATAATTGAGAATGCTTGCCACGGAAGGAAAATCTTCATTGGATTTTCATGGCATGCAACTGGAAATAAACAGATATTCGCGTGATGACCGCGAACAATGCAACAGAGGAAATTTCGTTGTGATGGCATTTCGACAACAAATGCAATTCTTGACATGTCTACCTGCATTTGCGAAGCATCATATCAAACATTTCGTGAGATGACTTTGTGATTTTAAATATCATTGACCAAACAAATCGCCCATTCCACGTGACTGTTCCAAGCGCTGAACAAAATTGAAGCATTAAAATGGAAAATATCCATAATATAGATTGGTAGAGTCGCGTGCTACGCGAGATTTTGATGGGCGTGATCTTAATATTGGATGGAATTCTCAACTTTATGGTACAAGTTGATGAATCAATCTGATGACCTCTGAAAGACTCACATATACTTCAAGTCTTACGCATGTCAACGTCGTTTGACCTTTCAAATTCCCTGGGGCAACAGAACAAATCTCAAAACTTGGCCAGTCCTGCTTGGGCAATGTTTTCGAAGTCTTGCGAAAATTCATCATTACGGAAAATATTTTGATTTTCATTAAACATGGCAGTTAAAAAATAAAACTCATTTTATTTTCGTTTCAACGAAAAATAATGATTACGTTTGAAAATGCGTCTTTACTGTATTTTGATGTTAAGTCTCTTATTCTTAAATTGCAATTTTAAATCGACTTCTTTTTAAACTGCGTTTTCTTGATCAAGATCTACCCAATCATATCTGTCTATCTGAGCAGGCGGCACATGATCTAAGGATCTGCTAGAATCTAAATCGTGTTTCTTCAGATGTCTGTCCAAATTCGTCTGCTGTCCAAAGCACTTTTCGCAGAGAGGGCACCTGAACGGCTTTTCCTTGTTGTGGATGTTTCTCACGTGTCTTTGAAGGTTGGAAGAAATGCTAAAAGAACGCTCACAGTACTTGCATCTGTATGGTTGTTCCCCCGTATGTGTCCTTAAGTGCCTCGTCAGGTTGGCGGACCTAGGGAAGTTTTTACCGCAGTATCTACATGAATAGCGATCTTTTGACTTTGAATTTAAATGCATCTTTGAGATTGATTGACGAGTGAAACCATTAATTGATTGATTCTGCGAGTGAAATTTATATGTCCTGGCAGGTCTCGACATTCTATAGGTCGCAACGTCGTCAGTTCGCTGGGAATGCTTTTCTGAATTGCAATTGGAAGCGTCGCAAAATATTTCTCTCTGATAAATGTTCATGAAACGCGAGTCTGGAATTGTTCCGCTGTAGAGAAGAGAGCTGTAATGAACGATTTTGTTCGATGAACAAGAGTTACTTGAGGAGTCATTAGTGAGTCGTGTCGTGTCGTCCGACTTGAATCCGAAGAAAGTTCTCAATTTATTTCTGCTTAGATCAAGAGGTTCGTAAGAACTCCTAAATTTTAAATTTTCTTTTATGACCTTTTCGGCAACTTGAAAATGTTCTTGTGTGAGCGGATGTGAAATTTGTAATAATTCAGAATGTTCTTTTCGAGAGTAATTTTTGTTTGTCATTACAAAAATATTTTCAGCCTTTTCTATGCTAGAATTATTTGAGAAGTCTTCTTGCTCATCCAACTTTCGAGGTAAATCCTTCAAAATATCTTCTATTAAATGTTTCTTTTTAATAGCTGGACTTTTTTCTAACTCTTCTTGGAGGCTATTTTTCTCGTAGAAAGATTCTATTTGTGCCTGTTTTATTTTGGGGATATCAGGTCGAATCATGTTTATGAGGAACCTTGAAAACGGGTGAGTGAAAGTGGAACAAAGTTCATAACGTGGTTCTGAGGTTAATGGATGAGGAAGAGCGGGATACTTAGAAAAAAAATAATTAGGAACCGAAAGTAGCAGATTTTCTGGGTATACTAGATAGTTCCTTGGCGAAGTTTTAGATCTTTCGCAAAATCGTTTGTGTTTACCAAGTGATGTAGTGGTTGAGAATGCTAATCCACATTCTCCACATTTGATAAGTTGTCGACAATCAGAATGCATTCTTTTATGTCGGCACAAGTTGGAAAATTGAGTGTATGCCTTGAAACAAACTTCGCACTGAAAAGGCTTAATGCTTCGATGAATGTGTTGATGCTGTTTTAATCCACTAGAAGTTGCAAAGGATTTACCGCATTCGAAGCAGGTATGGGACCTGACGATTAAATGTTCAGCTTTGAAACGCAATTCTAAATTACTGCAGTCATCAAATGACCTCTCGTAGCTCTTCGATGGACAGTATTTCTTTTGAAGCTATTTAAAATTGTTGCGAAAATTAAATAGGATATGAAATCTTGTATGATAATTGTGCTCACCGTATTCACAGATTGGTCGGAATCAATCAGTAGAGGAGATGTTATTAGACAAGCCTCATGGATCATGTCTTGCAAGTAGAAAATTCAATTTTGCTTTCTATTTAACCTAAAGTAAATGTTTTCATGCTTGTTAAGATGCTTAATTTGGATGTCCTGTAAAATCGACACCAGATCGCGGGCTTCTAACGCGTGAGAGAAAGTTCCGATTTGTTACATTCTTGCTTGTTCGACTATTTCGAATAAGAGATGCTGGATCCATGCCTCCGAAACTTAGAGCGACAACGGAATTTTAAGTTATTTCGTGTAGATGCTTCACGCTATTGGACAGAATATTACGGTGCTGACCAATAGAAGATAAACGTGGAGAGCCTTTATTAAAATCGACCAATCAGGGAAAGCACTGCAACACTGTACGAAAAAGAAAAAATGTGAATGTTTTGGGTGAATGAAGGAAAGGGGTGATTGGGGTGTGACTTAATGAATGAAGACACATGCTCCTCAAGTTATCATTTGTTGCAATCGCGACGTCAGAACTGAATGAGCGAAGTGCTTCACATTATATTTACTCTGACACGTCTATTCAAAGGTTTCACTTTTTACTTTTACTTTCAGAAATTTTCTTAATAGTTTCTTAAATCTTTTGGGAATTAATGAAGAGACAGCAAACAACCTGAGTTCGACAGCATATAAATGTTATCTCCAACCACCACCTTCAGACACTGTTGCACGCTTGGTGGCGAGATTTTTTGTCGAATATGAAATATATGCGTTACGCGTCAATTGGTCTTTTCAGCAAGATGGACGACGTGATTTGGATTGGAGGACGTGAGCACGAGAGGTAAGAGATCAAGTAATGACCGCTGAGACAAGCCACTCAAGTGTTATTGCACTTTTCTAAAGGGAAGGTCGGTAGGGTTAAGCTGGATATATGAATGATGTGCCATGGGGGTTGATGATGCTAATAATTCTCTTCCGCGACTTTGCAAGCCAACATTATTGCATCAGATATCTTTTCAAATACTGGTTAAACCTAGTTGGTGCCATGGTGTGATTAGATTGAAGAAAGAAAGGAGGTGAATTTGCTGGACTGAAAAGAGAGAATGCAATTATTAGGTAGATCATAATGCAGTCCATCCATCAGAAACGATGCCACGCGCACGTCCGACACACACATCCGGCACATCCTACACAGCTCTTTACTCTTATAGATTGCTTCTCCTCCTGAAATCAGAAATCTACGTCTTGAATATTTTCACGGTTCATTCACAGAATGCAGAATGTCATGCAGGACACCATAGAATGCTGCCAACGACCGATGAACAATAAAATCCTTCGGGATGCACGCTTATTTCTGATTGCGGGGAAGGCTCAATTAAGCTGTCAAAAGTCCTACATGTTCTGCTCCTGCACCTTATAATGTCGACCGAGCATGATAGCATTCAGTGAAGGTTATTGCTTTTACAGACAAGCGCGAGTATTGTTGTCATCACGTGACAATGTGTTCCTGTACATTGCAATATTGATAACAATTTCTAAGTATCTTTTCAAACGTCCACCTAAGAGCATTCGATGCTAAAACAAAAAATATAATTTTTATCTGGTCGAACTTGCACAAAATTGAGCGAAATCAATTGCACTACACACCTTTATTGTATATTAACTATCAGTCCATTGTGAGCCCTTCCTCACGACCACCTCACTTGGCTTATTCATCTGCAAATTTCTATAAGATCATTTCCTGTCATGAAAACGAAACCATACAAGAGAGTAGTGATGACAGTCCAGTCAGAAAAAATCGTTACCGTGGTCGATATCGTTTTGTCGTATGCGCAGGGCGATGACGACTTTTTATGGGAAGATTTTGTCAATTGCGACCATCAATTTGTGTGCACTTCATAAGGTTTTGAATTCTTTGCCGTTTCAAGTTGCATGTTTGCAAAAAGATTGAGTCTATTTTTATGGTTGAACATTTAACCCTTGGTTGCCTGAGGAAAAAAATGACGTTATAGATGTGTGCAAGTTTGAAAGTGTTCCCCAAAACATTTATTGTTACCGAGCATTAACCGAAAGTTGTTATTAAAACTAATTTAGATGTCACTATGCACTATGAGATAACGTAAGAGCATAGTTGTCATATTCACTACATCTATTTTTACATTTATTTCACATCCCCATATAACAATGCTTATGAACATGAGAACCATTATGTCGAAATAAAAGGGTTGTTTCACTACAGTTATTTATTTAAAAATAAAATTTGTACAGATTTAACTAAAAATTATGTTTTCCAAAAATTATTCATAAAGGAATGTTTATTAGCTAGCGCCATAATTATTCAAGACATCAATGTTTCGCAGCACTAATACCAGAAATGGTTTGTTTTTGTTGTTTTCTACGGTGGTGGTGTTTTATTAACGTCCGTTGCATAGCTAGATGATTAGGACGGTGCTCCCGCAGCGGGGTTTTCTACGGTTATAATCCTATGTTTTTGTATTAAACAGGATGTTTAGAAAGTCCTTGTGCAACTTCAAACTTAAATAACTTTTGATCAAGAGATGGTAACTAATTTATTTAAGGTGTATTAAGAAGTTGATTTAATTGAAGTTGATTTAATTAAATTTTATTAAATTTAAAATTAAAATAAATTTATTTTATTATTAAAAAAAAATAAAGTTGATTCATTTTATTTCATAAAATATAAATATAAAATAACATAATTAATTTAAATCTCAGAAAATGATAGAAAAACCGTTTAAAGTGCATTAGTAATTTCGTTTCTTAAAAATTTATCCTTGGTATGGAAATTTGAAAAAGACTATTTCTATTCTAGGATAATCATTTTGAAATCAATTTTGAATTCTTTGAAATGGCGACCATTGAAATGAAAATTAACTGTGTGCCATGGCACGCTGAGTTGAAGTTTGTTACAGCAGTGAGGCGAAGATTTTCGTCTTGTTATGGGAAAGCTGCACCACATAAAAACACTATTGAAAATTGGATGGAAAAACTCAAAGAAACAGGATTAGTGAACGATAGACCACGACCAGGAAGGCCAGCAATCAGCTACTGATGTTGAGAGGGCATTCGATCAAAGTCCAAAAAAAAATCATCGCCACTACGTTCGCCTGACTTGACCCCATTGAACTTTTTTCTTTCGGGTCATGTTATAACTGGTCTACACATTATTATTCTTGCGCGACACATTATTCTTAATGCATTTTTAATAATTTATTTATCATCTCTGGATCTAAAGTTATTTAAGTTTGAAGTTGCACAAGGACTTTATAAACATTTGTATATGCAAATTGGGCTTTATAATTTCTTCGCAGCAGCAGCCGGAGATAAAATATTTTGGGATTCGACCCCGGGCCTTTGCGCGACAGAAATTTGGTCTATAGTTCATAGTGCTTTGCGAGCCCGCGGTCGGTCCCTTTCTTCCGCGTCTCTCAGCCAATGATTTGGAGCTGTCGTTTGGTATATCATTTACTCCGGAGACCGACGTCTTTCTCCGGCTTTCCTGAAGTGGCCTCTTGAGACTTCTTCTGGCTCCTCATGTGCCAGATCCAAAATGATGCCGTTTCTGCGGCCTCAGACATCCTTATCATAACCTTTGTTCAGGGACGTCATTTCAACTTTTTCATAGAGAGGGCAAACCCTCGCACAACTTGAGAAGACGATCTTTTTTGCTTCTAGACAAAACTCAGGGGGGGGGGGGCAAACCTTTGTAAAATATGAGGAGATGACTTTTTTTGTTCTAGTCTAAAATCAGGAAAGGGGAGAGGTGCCCCCCTGCCACTTAAACTACGTGCCTGCCTTTGTTCTCTCTCGGCTTGACAATCTAATCTGGTGAGGAAAGCGTAAGCCGACTTTTTCATTTTTATTCTAGTACAAGATGTAAAGAAGCAACTGAGCTTTCACGACCTCTCTAGGCAACTGGCATGGGTGCGATCGGCATAAAAAGGCCAAAGAAAGCCTCGGACAGTCGAAATTTGCCGGTGCAACGCAATTAGCATACGACATGAACAAGCCATTGAAAGCATTCGAAGTCGGAGCAGTCCAGGCAGCAGTGACCGGCTTAACAAGGCCAACGAGTGTCTCTCATAGCCGGCAGTAAATTTTGGGTCTCCAAAGATAAAAACCGACAAGGACATCCGGCTGATCACCGGATAAGGCAGTCTCCTCGAAAACGTAAGGAGATTCGAAGGGCCGATATGTTGGAAGACGGGGAAACTCTGAAGATCCCTGTTGGAGCACAAAGACAGAGTATTAAGAAACAAACTGATATCTTTTAAATTTACTTTATTGTTAGATATTGGATTATTATTAGTAGTAGTTCAATATCGACGAGTTGACGAGCAGTATCGAGTTAAGTCCCAGGCGCACTATCCAATAACTTGAACTACCGACGAAACGCACGATAGTTTATAGTTAATAGTAGTTTATAAACCTCCATTTCATAAGTAGATGATTAGGACAAGGACAACAACAGAGAACAACGAACATAGGCATACCACAAAAAAAGAAATTGTTGTCCGATAACAATAAGTTATGCACAGAGTTAATGTACAGTCGTATATCTTCAGAAATTCTATCAAGGCATTGAGCATCTCTCTTTGTTTGCCATGAATGTTATTAAGCGTTCCACTGGGCCATCTTTCTCAATGTATATCAATAGAAGCTATAAAATCAAACTAATAAGGTGCAAATTCACTTCAAATTAGGTTTCTATGGTATATAAGCACAATACTTCTAAAAAATTTTCTTTTTTAGTTTATTATTGATAGTTTAGCGATGATAAGAGGTCGAAAATGAGAAGGGGAAGATTGAGGCCTTCAGGAAAGCCAAATATTCAAGATCCAGGATTGCTAAAGAGCTCAACAGGTCCATGCATGTTATTTGCAGTGATGGGTAAAATCATGTTCAGAGTGATTGGAAATCAAAATCAAGATCACCAGACAAAAAGTGATTTGAAATAGAAATCAGGTTCACGCATGTGATTTCACGTTAAAATCAGGTTCACTTGTAGAGGTATTTCTAAAATCATCAAAATCAAATCACTTTTGACCAAAAAGTGCACGAACTTTTTCAACACTGTCAATTTTCAAAAGCTTTTATTAACTTTTAAAAACAAAAGTTTTTGAAACATCGTGTAATCTGTAATATGTTCCTTCTTGATGTTTGAATCAGTCCTGCTGAACTAAATAACCTTTCCACGGGAGCTGATGATGGCAGCGTTGTATTATAGCGCACAAAGTGACTAGGGGCGTGCATGTTAGCCGAATAGGTTACGTGCCTGCATATGTCGGTAATGGCGACAGTCGTAATGTGTCGTGTTCGAAACCCAGCCTGCACTGCCACAAGTTCCCTTGGGAAGGACCGCTATATAAATGGTTACAAGAAGCGCCTCTGACGCTATGCATATGGCGCTATATAAATAAATGAAGTTACAACAAAGATTTTTTTGACTAGGCTTGATTCAAAACTGGAGATGACATTCCGCATCAGACAAATAATTCATCGTATTGGTGCGGATACTGTTTGCCTTGTTAACAGTGACTTTTTGTTTTATCATTATCAGCAATTTTATATGATTTCGTGATTTTCACATAATAAAAAAATCATCAATCATCAAAAATATGATTTAAAATAAAAATCAAAATTGCACAACACACGATGATTTTAAATCAAATCAAAATTTCACAAAGGTGATTTTATTTCGTGGTTTTAAATCACTTGGTTTGAAATACTACCCATCACTGGTTATTTGTAATTACATTATGTAATGACAAAAGATGTCTTGAAATAATAGAAAAAAAGGAAACATAATTTTATATTCAATAACCTTTTGAGTAAAAACAGTTAATTTTTGTTGTTATTATTGACTTTTGACGCTTACTTGCTATATTTAAAACACATTTTTGGGATTTTTTTACTAAGCCTGAAAATAATACTTTACCAAATTTAAAACATATTTATGGAGGCACTATTTACATAACATACTAACATTTTAGAAATTCTCGTGACGTATTATCTGAGATATCGTCAAAAGATGGGTACTTCCTATATATGGCACCTCGTCATAAGAGCCCGGTGACAGAATAGCCCCGTCAAAATAGCCCAGGACAAAACAGCCCCGTCAAAACAACCCTGACAAAACAGCCCCGTCAAAATAACCCCGACAAAACAGCCCCGTCAAAATAGCCCGGCGACAAAATAGTCCAGGACAAAACAGTCCCGTCAAAACAGCCCCGACAAAACAGCCCCGCCAGAATAGCCCAACGACAAAATAGCTCAGGACAAAATAGCCCCGTCAAAACAGCCAACTGGGCCTTGCTGCGATCACCCTCTCAAGGAGCTTGCAAGTAGTAGAGGTCAGAGAAATAAGCTTATATGATGGTGGTTCCGAAGGAGGTTTGCCCTTCTTTGAAATGGGGATTACCGTTGCTTTCTTCCAATAGGAAGGAAGATGACCTATTGACCAGGACTGGTTAAATAAAGAAATAACGCTTTGGAGGCATGGTTTCCTTATCATTTCGTAATGAATACCATCAAGGCCTGGGGGAATAGTTCCCACATTTACCGAGTTCATCCATTACTTCAGAAGTATCTATGTTGTAGGACAGAGGGGAGTTGTCCGGGCAGTCAAAATCAAGAGAAAGTTCTTCCTTAATGTTTGCGAAATGCAGGGACAGATTTGCGTTGCTGCTGGCGTAGGCGAAAAATTTTGCCAGAGTCTCCGCTATGCTGGGAATCCACAAGCATAGGAGATTGGAGGAATGCAAGCTCCTTGAGAGTGTCCGTTTATGTCTTTGACAGAGTGACTCCAGGTCCGTGGACTTGTTGAAGCTGGCACAGAATCTTAGCCTGCAGTATCTTTTGGCATTTTTGACGACCCATTGTGCACGTCCCTTCGCCCTCCTATATTCTGTGAATGCTTCGGTTGTCCTCAACTTCAAGATGAGACTTCTCTTCTGGTTTCTCTTTTTTATTGTGCTTCTGCAGTCATCGTTCCAGTATGGGACGACTTGTCTCTTACGGACATTTTGGGGCTTTACACTTAAAACACCTAATAGGCGCCCTAATATAAAGCTTAACCTTAAAACTACGGTAACCTATCATAACTCTATCGGGTATTTCCTTTTACATCCAATAATTCGAGTGACTCTGGTCGCGATAATGCAACCAGTGCATTCCTTAACAGACCCCAACAATTGCTTTGGAGTGAAATGTAATGTTTGCTGATGTCTATTGAATAACACTAATAAATCAGATCTGCTGGCTGAATAGCTGAATGCTTTGAAAGGGCAACAAAATTGAGGTAATTCTATTTGGCCACAAAGAAGTCCGCTGGCACACTTATTCCACCAAGCAAAGAAAAAGAACCAGCCCACAAAAAGATCGAAACTCAGAGAAGGTTTTATTTAATCTATATCAAACCTTTAGACAAGCCAACATCCACGGAGAGCAATTGATTAACTCTTTGGATGGTACCATACAGCAGGCTAGTTCGGAAAGACTCCATGACCACGACTACGCAAACTAATGCACAAACAACATTTGTTTTAAAATATTCTAAACGATTAAAAACAATATCAAAATTCGAAGGATTTACAGTTCATTAGGGATAAATGGAGAATTGAAACCCTTGATCCTTGGGCACCTAAGGAGAGTAGCCTAAGTAATGGCAAAATCGACCATGGGCATTTTCAATTGAGTTTAGCAAACCTTTTATCTATTTTTAAATTTATCAAAACTAGTGACTTCTAAGCAGCAATCATTCCTCTTTATTGCGTTAAAATTTAGTTATGTAGGTCATGTTTTCGTTTAAGCGAAAATGCGGCGTTTTCAAGTGAATTTAGCAAACCTTTAATCTATTTGAAAACCTTTCAAAATTAGTGATTTTTAATCAGCAATCATTCCTCTTTAAATGGTACTTCATGGAATTGTAATATATTGCCGTATAAGTCAATCATTGCTTAGTTTATGCACCCATGTTTTAGCCTCCGACTGTGCATATGGCGCTTTACAAAATAGGGGTCGTCCACTAATGTCAACAAATTTAAGGTAATTTTTGATCCCTTCCCTCCACTTGTGATCAACTGTCAAATTTATAAATTCAAAAGAAGATTGAAATTTAAAAGTTTGAATAAATAAAGATTTTTACTACCATGTGATGGAGGCTTGTAATAATATTTGTTCACTTTAAATTATTTGCCTAAATTATAAAAAGTCGCGCACGCAATCTGATATCACTACGCCTTGTACATAAAATCTTCATTTTTATACCATTAACAGCCTAGAGCTGATTCTCCTTTATTGAACTTATAATGCTTTCATCTTCGTAAATTTAGATGACCAGGCTGTTGCTCAAATGGCGTTAGCTCACATGGCAGTTGCACATAGAATGTTGCTTGTGTGCGCAATTGCCCATGTGCGCAATAATCTATGTGAGCAACCGCCATGTGAAGACATTGCCATTTGAGCAAAAGTCGGGGAACTCAATTTTATCAACCACAGGTTGATCCCAGGTCAATAAATATGCAGGATTATATGCTCATCGGAGCTAGATGAGACAAGTGATCGTTGTACATTCTGAGAACGAACGCTCCAAACGAGTAGCTCCACATTGCACCATAATGGTAGTTCAACGGGATTCAATGTTATCGTCAGAATCTCCTGTAAAAAAATAGAAATTTTTAGGCCTCCTTCGTAACCATACTGCACCTGGGAATCCCCCTGGGTAGGGGGAATCCGGCGCAGTTCGTGATGCAAATAACAATGAATTCTGCGTTGGCTGTTGAGCTCATGTCCGGCTTGATGTAATAGTTTTAAGCATCTATTTAATTTGAATCATAAAAAATTACCAACACCATAAAGGTTTTTTTTTAAGGCACTTGAATGGTACTACCAAATGGACGTGGCCGAAAGCCATCTGGACTCCAACATCATCTGCGGAGCTGCTACGAAGATGGTTTTACAACTTGGTCTTAAACTAATAATTCATGTTATGCTTGGCGCAGGGCTTTAAGTTAATCAATAAATAGTCATTGAATCAATGACGAATTTTATGTGATTTTTGCAGTAACATCTTTATGACTATTACAATAACTCTTGACTGAATTACTTTTTAAAACCCAAATTTGGCTATATTATTTGATGCAGAAGGTTTAACACATTTTGAAACTTGTTTTTTTTTTTTTTTTTATTAAGTGGGTAGAGGACCGAAGCCTCTTACCTGCCCACTATCAAACAGCAAAACAATGATGAAAAGTAACGAGAGGTTCAATCATTAGTAGACGAGAAAAGGAGACAAGTCATATTCATTGAGAAGGGAGGTGAAGCGACTATAGGTGCTAGCTGAAACTAAGCTATTAGGTAGTTTATTCCAAATGTTAATAATTCGATTTGTGAAAAAATATTTGGTGTTGTCTATTGCGCAAAAATATGACCTTAGTTTAAATCGATGACCTCTAGTTAATGAGTAGCTTGCAAAATGAATATGGTTTTTAAGGTGAGTTGATGTTAAATTATTGATGATCCTGTATAATAAGCAGAGGTCAGCTATTAAACGGCGATGTTCAAGCGATTTAAGTTGTAGAGCCTTGAGTCGGTCATGGTACTTTAGCTGTCCAACAGCAGGGATGGCCTTGGTAAATTTCTTTTGGATGTTTTCAATGTTCTCGATCAGGTATTTATGGTGAGGGTTCCAGACCTGACTGCTGTACTCTAGGATTGGTCTGACATATACGCAGAAAGCTTTATAATCTTGTGATGAATTCTAGAGATCCGAGTTTTTTTTAAGTCGTTTTTTTTATAATCATTATATCTTTACTGTAATTTAGCGTAATAAAAAGGGTTCTAAGATATGTTATTGATTGCCGAAGATGGTCCTCATCATTAGTTTTGTGCCACTTCATTCGCCACAAAGAAAACTTTGAATCTAAAAGATGTGCACCTGGTAGGAGTATTTCATAAAATAGCCCACATTGTTTTATACATTTCGTAATGTGATTATTTTTCACTAGAATGGTCTCATCTGCATCAGATAGGGCCTTCAAAATAAAATATCTTTTAGGCAAGACCATCTGTAGTGAAGATATCTGCATGGTTTACTTTATTATATTCATGGTTTGAATGTGCTTCAAACGCCTCAGTGGCATCTTTCCATCTATTAAAAGGTGTTAATACTAAAGAACCAGACTTTTGAATGGAACCTTTCCAAAAATGTTCTCTCCCAAAAATAATGATTGTCTTTGGGATAAAGGAACATATGGACTGGGATAAATTGAGCTGTTTTCGCAAAGAATTGCCAAATCCGCCGAGAGTTGATGTTAAAGCATCCTTGCACTTTTGTATTTCTGGATCTTCAGTCTGTGCTTTGGCAATACTTGCTAGATCTGAGTGTTCGAGTTGTAGTGCAGTGACTGGCCTGGAAAGTGCATCTGCTACTATGTTTTCAGCTCCTCTGATGTGATGTATTTTAGTGACATATTCGGAAATGATGGAGAGACGTCGTTGTTGCATGTTGGTCTTCTGGTCCCTGTTGTATCGAAAAGCTTGGCAGATGGGTTTGTGGTCTGTAAATAAATGGAATTCTCTGCCTTCAATAATATGTTTGAAATGGAGGACAGCTAAGTATGCTGCCAAAAGCTCTTTGTCAAATGCAGAGTATATTGATTCTGTTTTAGATAATCTCTTGGAATAAAAAGCAATTGGCTGTGGCATACCCAAAACAACCTGATGAAGTGTATCACCGATGCATACCGAAGATGCATCAGTCACTAGGTGGTATAGGTTACTAGACTTACTGATGAATATTGGCCGCGCCTGCTAGGGATGATTTTATATCTTCAAAAGCTTTGCACTGAGGGGTTTCCCACTTCAATTGATGGTTACGTTGATTTGTACTTCCCAAAAGAGTACACAAGGGGTCAGATATCTGGGCAAAGTGAGGGATGAATGATCTATAATGTCCAATCATGCCAATAAAACGTCGTAAACCTGCATAGTCTTTCGGTTTAGGAAAATCGATGATGGCTCGTGTGTTATGTTCAGGTTGTGATATTCCAGTCGAAGATAGTCTATGGCCTAGAAACACAACAGAGCTCTGGGCAAACATACATTTACTGACGTTGATCCGGAGGTTGTTTTCCTCCAGCCGCTGAAAGACAGTTCTGAGGTGTTGTATATGATCATGCTCATTGTTTGAGGCAACCAAAATATCGTCAATATACACACAAACAAATGGCAGGTCTTGAAAGGTTGCATCCATGAATCTTTGGAATGTTTGAGTTGCATTTCTGAGACCGAATGGCATGCGAGTAAATTCAAACAAACCAAAAGGAGTTGTAACGGCTGTCTTTGGGATGTCATCTGGATGAATGGAGATGTTGTAATATGCCTTCACCAAATCTAATTTGCTGAATACTGGACAGCCACTGAGTCGGCTTGTCACGTCAGAAATTCTTGGCAGAGGATATCTGTCAGGTTTGGTGACACTGTTGAGTTTCCGATAATCTCCACAGGGCCACAGTGAGGGGGTGTCAGTTGGACAGTCGAATACAGGGTCGATGATCTTCCCAACCGTTGTAACCAACGACGTGGAGAGTGACGTCTTCATGTCCAGAAGTTGGCGGTTGTCAACAAGTAGATGGTGATGAATGAAGAAATCATCCCCTAATATTGGTTGTGTGGTAACTGCCACTATGAACGTCCAGGTGAATTCTCTCCGGAGGTTTCGATTGCTTATCGTTAGTGTGACTTCTCCATGAATCTCGAGAGGCTTACTGTTGGTTGTGTTCAATTTGACGTTTGTCGCTCTGATTGGAACTGAAATGTTTGATAACGCTATTGGGGGAATGATTGAAACTGCTGATCCGGTGTCGACTAGAAACTTGAATGACATATGGTGTTAGCTGCTGTGAAAAATGCGATATAAAACGTTGGGGCACCTTCGATGGTCGCAACCGAAATAAATGTGTGCACGACAAACTTTTGGTAGTTGACCTGGGGTGAATGGCTCCAGTGTTCTATCGGTTCCTGTGTTTCTTCTGACAGCATCAACATCCAGTGCTGGTTTCTGGATCGTCTGTGTGTGTTGAACTGATGTCATGGTAATCAATTCGTCTGCCAATTTCCTCACCTCTTCCAAAGACAAGTTCTTCTGTGCTGCAATGACTTGGGCCAAATTGACAGGCAACGATCTCTGGAACCTGTGGCGAACCATGTCTTCAGGTGCACCAACTTGTTGTGCTAGCTTTTTTACGGCTTGCAGATGTTGTGAAGGCCTGCCTGTGAGAGGACTGTTTTGCAGAAACTGGTCGAAGAGCTCAGCTTTGTTTGGCATGGTTTGAGCAAGGACTGCACTCTTCAGGCGGTCGTTATCCATGGCCTCCACAGTGTCATTATCAAGACACATCACCATAGACCCTGGTAGGACTGCCAATGCGTGATAAAATCTTGTTGAGCTCATCGTGATGTTGGAGAGGGCAAATTGTGTTTCCATTATCCTGAACCAAGCCGGTTCCTCGGCTGGGTTGAAGACAATCGGTTTGATAAAAATGAAGCAGCTTGCGATTCCATGTTTGAGTTTGTGTTCGGACCAATGAAGTGCTGAACCAGGCTAACACTTGACTTTAATTGACGACGATAACAAGCATCAACGCGGTAAAACTCGGAAATCAAAAACAAAACATTCTTAGTAGGGATGTGCAGTCACTACAATTCACACGTAATCTTGTAGTAGTATTTTTGAAATATTTTATTAGATTACTTTGTTTAGACATTTTCAAACAAAGTTGCGTATAAAATGAGTTTTATCAAGGCTAATCGAACAATAGAACGGAAGTCCCTGTATGATTAATCGAGCGATAAGGATGACCTATTTTAATTCTTGAGGCATAGGCAATATTGCCGAATTAGCAATAAAGAAGGTTTTAATATTTTATGATTTATATACTAAAAAAAAATTGTTGAAAAATATTTCAAAGGGGTTTGAACCCGTAAGTCCCCTTTCCCCTAGCCACGGCCTTACATGAAACTGCCACGGATTGACAGTGAATCATCAGAATTCTCCAATCACCGAAGCTTTGCCTCTAAACAAGCATAATTTCAGCTTTTCCAAGGGGGAAGACAAACTCTTTCAAAACTTGAGATGATCTCTTTTTTTGCTTCTAGCCAAAATTCAAAGGGCAAACCTTCAGAAAACTTTAGGTGACCTTTTTGAGGCTAGTCTAAACGTTGCCGTTGCCCCTGCCCCACCAAATGACGTAAATGACAAAAGACAAAAAGAGCATCGATGGCCTTAGAATGTCGAAACCTCACAATGCAAACTGAGCGCTATATTTTCTGTGTAGCGAAAATGTTGCTGCGACATATTATACTTTGAAAATTACGTTCATCGGCTGCACCAAAATTGTAAAATGGAGATGACTGTTGATGAGCTGTTTAAATCACTGCTACGGTTCTGGGATGGCATAATTGAAGCTAATGTTAGGAAACAAGTGTTTAGTGAAGATCTTATCAAACATTTTTATTATAAACTCCAAACTTCAATGTGGCTTCATTCCAGAGACCATGTTTCAAGCTAGATAAGAGGGGCGCCTTCAAATTCAAATTGAATGTATGATTTCTATGCGTTTCTAATAAAAAATGTATAGAATAACATCCAAACTTTTGTAGTTCTATCATTTACAAAACAGTTTTAATTATTTATATCTCATTAATATTACTCATTCGTCTTCTGATCGGGCTTGAATTTTTCGAACTGCTGTCTGTAAATGCCTCCCGATGTATGGCGGACCAGTAGTTTGCCGCCGCTGCTTGACGGTAAATTTTTTTAATTACAAGTTAGAATGGTGACAAAGTTGTAGCTAAATGTATTAACTGTGTTAATAAGTCGATATCAGGATCGAGACTTGCAACCACAAATTTCCTACGCCATCTGAAGGTAGAGATGTAAGAAAACATGTTTTTTTATGGTCCGAGTTTTTTATGTTTTTTATGAGTTTGTTTTTTTTTTGTTTTTTTAAATTATTTTTTTTATGTTTTTTTTTAATTTGTTGGAAAATGAATATACAAACAGATTTATTGCAACATAAGTAAAAAATACAATACAAAACTACAACAACAGTAAATCAAGTTCTCAGTTCATTTCACCAAATTCACTGTCTTCATCCTTCTCCTATTCTTCGTCTTCTGCTTCGGTATTGTGATTACCTTTCGAAGCTGTAAGCTTTTTTTTAAAGCTGTAAATAAAACCAGTTTTCTAGCCCTTTTTATGGTGAGTCGGTTCCGTTTATCAATTTGGATAAATGAATATGCACTGAAACTTTTTCGATTGCAGCGGTTGTTGCAGGCAATGACAAAATCTTACAAGCTACTTTAGCGAGAGGCCGTGATGAGCATATACCTTTCCACAAGGCTATTGGTAAGATTTGCAGAGATGACTGCCAAACAAACTGCTTTGCCCATAACCGATCGATAATTTGCTAAATCAGCCAATATGTCCGAGTCACAAAGTGTTTTGCTAAATTGCTTACAAGCTCACATGCATCAATTGCGTCTTCTTCATCGATGTGCTGTTGATCAATGCTGCGAGTATCTAGCAAGTAAGCTGCTTTATGTATCGTTTTCAGGCAGAACATCTTTTATCCTATCTATTTCTTGTGCAGAAAGTTGAATAGACGTGAATGAATTGGAGAGTATGTTTGAAAATGGGTGGTTAGTTCATTAAAAAGTTTACGACAAAACTCATTTGTGGGCTGTCCGCTTCAAGAAATGCAATCCCATCTGCAATTGGTGTCAGCAACATCAAAACTTCATTTTTAAAGTTGTAAATATTTTTTGTTTTTTATTTTAGTCCTTCTCTTTAGGTATGAATATGCCTTCTGTTTGCTTCCACTCCTCCCTAATTGTGCCTGTTAGCCATGCCTTTTCTATGAACACGCGAAGATATTTCATAGCTATTGGGTATCTTTTATACACTAGGTAGGTAATTCCGCTGGCTCCTGACGCAGATTTGTTCCGCGCCTTTCTCACTATTCCTTTATCTTTCTTGAGCGATGGAGAAGTCATGTCGAAGGAGCAGGCCGGCAGAGGAACCGCCGGGATGTCCATCCTTTCCTGCAATGGCGTGTCGTGCACCTAGTCACTGTATGTCTGGGTGGGGTGCTCTTCCAGTTCAAACCTTAAAACGCTGAGAATTCCTGACTTTGGTGGATCAAGCAACAAACTGTCGTACTTGAATGGATCTTTGAAGAAAGTAGCTCTTGCACTACGTCTGTGATATTTCTTTTGTCTGAGCTTTTCAGCACGACGCAGGTCAGCTGCACGCTCCTTGATATCTTTCCACAATACTGAGAGACCCTCTTTGATCATCAACCGCCTCTTCTCCTGCCTGAGTTGCTGAATCTCCCTCTGTCTTCGGTTCTGATAGTTTGGTGCCTCCTCGGGACGATTAGTTGGTATTTGTCCGAACTTTTGTAGGCAGATGTTATAGATACAATCTGTGAACATCTTCATCAAACTTTCTTTCTTCATAAGCTTTCGCAATCCTTGTCCCAACGACCGATCTCTTCCCATGCTGTCTTTCCTCTGCTCGATGGGAATTTGATCCTTGGTCTTGGTGGAAATGAACTCAAAGCACAAACGAGACTATAGTTGGCATCCTGCTCAGTGACGCTCGACGTTTTACCTGTCTGCTCGCTTTCAGCAGTACGGTGTTCACTCACAGAGACACAGCCTACTCTTTTTTCATGGATCTTCAATCCCTTGCTCGTCTGGAACCTTCTTCCACATCTACACTTGTACACTGCGCCGGCATTGTCCGAGGCGTGTCCTGAATCGAAAGTCCGTTGTGAAGCTGGGTCATTTTCTATGTAGTCATTCTTTCCCTGGTGTATACATGTATATATATAAGAGTTTATGTTATAATAGTATAAAAGGTCCGGCCCAATCAAGTCTGAAAAGAGCAATAAGAGAAAAAATAAATCTATTGGGATTAAGCTCCAGGCTCAGCAACATTCCAGAGGATTTATAAAAAGCAGCTAAGTCTGATGGGTTTCGGGGTTGTCAGAGGACATATCCTCCTTTGTAACCTGATGTTCCTCCGTCCGGCAGGCTGAGTTAAAAACCTTTAAAATGTCCGGTTTTCTTATATTTAATATTTTAATTTTTATGTATTGTTGTTACAACTTACAATAATATCTACACTCTAACATATATAAGCATAACGTATATTAACATTTTAACAATGTACGAAGTCTATGCAATGTGGAAAGAGTGTTCTCCTTGATTAATGCTCAATGGACGAGGAAATGAAAAGACTCTTACTCAACACTGTAAAGGGCATCATTCTTACAAAGTATAACTTGAAGAATCTTACCTGTGAACAGTTTTATGCATATTTATTTATTTATTTATCTTTAAAGTTGGTCAAAGGGCCTTTAAGGGCCTCTAACAAGACCAACAAGCAACTCTCAAGCGAATCAAGAAAACAAAGGCAAGCAACAAAAACGGATTACAATAGTCAACATGTCTTTCCTCGAACTATCTCGTGTTGAATCCACCATCACAGTGTAGAACTGATTGTCAGAAATTTCTTTAATGATTTTACTTTTGAGCGTGTTCGCAATTAATTGAACAAATTCATTTTGCGATCTATGCCTCAGATAAGAAACATGATAAGGTCTCAGCTTAACGTCCTCAAACCATCCTTTTAAGCAAGAATTATAACGAACCATAAGATGTACTATTTACTGGCAATTACTGCGGAATCGTAATTACAACTTGTTGATTAGATTTATTAAACTATAGTAATACTTGTTATTATTACCAATTAAGCGCTTATTATAACACGTACTAAAAAACTCAAACTTTCAAATAACCGTCAGCAAATTATGAAAGTAAACAAAATCACCAAGACAACGAAATATCCAACCAATTGCGAATTTAGTTTAATACCAAGACAGATGGGTGGACATTATTCCATTTTAAATATTTGTTGTAACTTTAAATGCTAAACCTTGTAACAATTATTATAATATGCATTTAAATTGTGAATCCTAATTTTCCCAACTTGTTTCAGTCTGTTCCAAATGGGGAGGGGGGGGGGGGCAAGCTGCCCCCTCTTACCCTCCCTCAAAGAGCTTCCCAGCCTAGATGGGACTCAACATCTCACCTTATTTATCACTTGTCGTTTAGTGGTTATTGTTTTTTGTTTGTTGTCTTTGTTGTCAGTGCCGGATTAAGGGGGCCAATGGGCCACCCACCAAGAGGGGAGCGACTGCGAAAGCTCTCAATGGCTCCTTCATGTCGCATGCTGTCTGTTTGTCGCCTGCAAACTTCGACTATGCGGAGCTCTCATTGGCCTTGTTAAGTCGATCGCCTCCACCCCAGTTTGCCTACAGCGGTCATGAAAGCTCTCAGTGGCTTCTTCACACCGCCTTAATATAAGCAAACCGGGCCTTATAATTTCTTTGTAGCGGCAGCCGGAGATAGAAATTTTCGGGACTCGACCGCGGGCCTTTTTGAAGCCGCGGTTTGGACCGCAGTTCATGTTGCTTCGCGAGTCCGCGGTCGGCCCATTTCTTCCGACAACACCGCGTCTCTCGGCCAATGGTTTGGCCCCGTCGTTCGGTGGATCATTCATACCGGAGACCGACGGCTTTCCCCGGTTTCCTGTAGTGGCCTCTTAAGACTTCTTCTGGCTTCTCATATGCCAGATCCAGTTGGATCACCTAGTAACAAAAATATTGGATATTCTTGAACTCATCGCCCAGTACAACGACTTCCCTGCACAGCATATCGAAACTCAAGCCAATCGTGGCGAGGAACATACAAACTATTGTTTTAAACGTGCCGGACTATTGAACGAAGGAGACGATAAATCGAATAACGAATTAGACCTTATTACGATTAACGTTAAAACGTCTCCTTCGTTATTCGATGTAAGATCCAATTCGTTGTAAGATCTAATTCGGTATAAGATCCAATGTATACAGGAATAAAAAAAAATTATTTAATAAATAAAACTAGTAAATTCAAATTTATCGCCAATTTTATTGTTTCGAATAAATATCGGAATTAATTACTTGAAGCCAATTCAACAAGCAATTGTTTGGCAGTTAGGTCTCCGTCTTTGTATTTGACCCACGCCTTAGAAAGAGCTACATTTCTTGCAGTGACTTTCTTGTCTCGAAGGCACTTCCCTTCGTTCAACAAGCGGTCAATGGTGGAAATGTTTTGCGCTTCTTTAAGCAAAACTTTGGCAAAAGATGGACTATATTCATGGGTATGACGGAGGGAGTGTGAAGGTTTAGTGTAGTTGACACTTTCAGACATAAGAAATAAACCTACAAATTTATCTGGAAGGGTATTCTTATTATAAGAGAACATAAATAGGACAGTTTGAAGACTATGTATTTGTTGAAGAGTTAATAAATTAATAAAATTTAAATATTGTGGCAGACGAAATAACGACTCGTTGTAAGGTCTAATTCGTTATTCGATTTATCGTCTTTTTCGTTCAATTGTCTATGAGCCTATCTATCATCTACAATAATGGAAGAACTTATCAGTTGAATGGGTGAATAAGTCCTAGGACAATTCATTTCTCGAGTTATGAAATCAAAGTACTACTCCATCAACACCCGATGCAGCCCACATTGACCAACTGACCCTTGTATTGAGATGCATGGAGAAAGATGGCCCAGTGGAACGCTTCGTAACATTTATGGCAAACAAAGGTCATGACGGACAAGAAATGTTTAAAGTCATGATGGAATTTCTGAAGATAAAGATCTATACCTGGGAAACTGTCACGGGTAAAGCTATGACAATGCATCTGCAATGAGTGGCAAGTACAATGGATGGCACCCCGTCATAATAGCCCGGCGACAAAATAGCCCGTCAAAACAAATCCGTCAACTAAGGAAAGCACGACATTCAGTGCCTCGAGAGGTCCTTAAAGCCCTTGTGATCCAGCTTGTCTTGACAAAACTGGATTCAAACTAATTCAGTCCTGTATGGCTCCAGAAAATTGGTTTTACATAAACTTCAAATGGTCACGAATACAGCAGCTAGGCTCATCTTCAATGCTCGACTCACTGATCATGTATCACTATTATTAGATGAACTCCACTGGCTCCCCATCACAAAACGAATACCTTACAATTACTCTCATGGTCTCCCCAATACCTACACGAACTCCTTACTACAACGGCATCTCAACGGGGAAGAGCCTCGCCCCGTCTGACACCATAAACTTTATCCAGCCAAAGACCCGCCGCATCTCCCGTCTCACGTCAGATCGTCTGAAACGTTGATGCTGTTCAAAAAAACCCTTAAAACTGATTTATTTAACCTTACCATTCATTAATTAATTACATTTATTTACAATTACATTCATTAATTACAAAGAAGGGCAACCATGATGATACAAAGAAGGGCAACCAGGATGATTACAAAGAAGGGCAACCAGGATGATAGAAGGTTTTGGAAAGCTGAGTTACGAGGAAAGATTAAATAGATGTAAATTAACGACTCTGGAAAAGAGAAGAAATAGAGGGGACCTCATCGAGGCATTCAAAATTTTATCGGGAAGGGAAGGCCTTTTGCCTGAACAGTTTTTCGAAGCCACAAAAAGTGTTTCTACTAGAGGGCACGATTGTAAATTATATAGGAAGGCTTCGGGAAACTTGAAAAACAATTATTTCAGTTCAAGAGTGGTTTCCTTATGGAATAAACTAGATAAGGAAACCATCCATGCTGACACAGTAGATAAATTCAAAATTTACTTAAGTAAATTCGGTTATTAGGACTAAAAAGAGTGGTTATTACACAGATCCAGGTCTTCTTAACCACTATAAATAATTGTTATGTTATGTTATGTTATTAAAATCTAAAATTTCATTTGAAATCTAGCTCGCTACATTGTAGAACTGATTGTTTTTGATTTGTAACAGTGCCTTTTCAATCCTGCCATGAATGCTTTCGGCATTTTAAATATTAGCTTAAATAAATAAATAATAGCCCGGCGACAAAATAGCCCGGGACAAAACATCCCCGTCAAAACATAAAACTCATCAAAACTGCTCAATAAAATTTTTTGTAAAAAAATTAATAAACTAAATTAAATGTAAATTAGTCATATCAAATTATTTAATTGTGAGAGTATAAAGCATTTCCGCCTAGATAATCGAGATTTTCTGTGTTGAAAAATAGTATGAAGACGTTTGGTTTCACGTGCTTAACCTTCGATAAGTTATATTAGTTGCAGCTCCAAATAATCCACATTGCAATAGGTACTCAGGGAAGGATCAAAAGAAATTGGGCGATCTGAGGAACAGGCGTGACATGATGAATGTCTGGTAAGGTGAATCACTTTGTGTGGCTCGCATATGTTGTACGTCAGTCGATAATTTACATTAAATGCCAACATGAAAAGTCCATGGAAATTGAGGGAACAGCAGGAATATTATTAATATTTTATACGATTAATCTTCCACTTAATGAAATTTACTGATACGGATTAAAATCAAATCGGTCATAAAAACATTCAACCACTAATTTCATTTAATCAAATTTGAAATCAGTTATCGGTTAATGTCTTCAACTCATATAAATTATTATTTTTAAAGACACTTTGACGGGGCTATTTTGTCGCCGGGCTATTTTGTCGCCAGGCTATTCTGACTTAGCTATTTTGATGGGTTGTTTTGACGAGGCTATTTTGTCCTTTGCCATTTTGTTGCCCGGCTATTTTGACAGGGTTGTTTTGTCGCTGGGCTATTTTGACGGGTCACCACAAATGGACTACAAATCATGAGCATCGATTCATCGGCGATTTTGCTCCACTGAAATCTAGAAAAGTATCTTGACTGTAATCATAGCTGTTATAACTTCATTCATTCTCTGATTTTAGCCTTATTTATTTGGATGTATTAAAATTTTATTTTTCATGGAAAATTGAATTATTATAACTCTAAATAAATTTGGCACGTACAACTCGTGTTCGAAGTATTTATATATTAGGTTACTAGTAGGTGATGTTGTGGCGTGTGCAATAAGAATTGGAAAGGGGGCCTCCCTTCCAAGTGGACCCAGAGCCACCCATCGTCTTAATCCGGCACTGTTTGTTGTTGTCCCGATGAAGTTATGCCGGGACGTTAATAAAATACTACTATTAATTTTAATATAATAGCATGATTAAAAAAAATAAACAAGTCCTTGCGATAATCAATTACTGTACTCCGTTGTAGAACCTCGTTTGTGCTGGAGATTGGTTGCGTTAAAGTTGATCTAAACAAACTATGCCCACAAACTGATTAAAACATCAACAGAAATCATAAATTCCTAAATCAACTAACAGTTTGATCAAACTAATTAAATTTTAATTACGTTTCATCGTGCCCATTTGAAATTGATAATTTGCTTCATAAAAATCTAATTAATATTTATGTGAATTATCCGATTGGTTGATGGATTCTATACGCCGAGGTGCTTGTGTTGTGCCGAAGAGATTCGAATGAACGCTTATTGAGCTGAAAATTTCAGGAAGTAATATGGAAAGCTCTTATACCTTTGGTGGACACGCCTTGGCCTTAAAAGATATTCTTGGTCTCTCAAGTTTGGATCTGGAACGTGTATGTTGCACAAGCATTTTGTTGCTATTCAAAATACACTATTTTATTTCTGACTATTTTAAAACTGACATGTTTAGCTTGGATTGACAAACGAGGGGGACATATCAAAACATTCAAATATCACAACAGATCGTATCGGTCACTCTTTATCACGGTAAAAAATGCTTAGGCAAAAACTCATAATTTGGTCAAATCAAACGCAAGATTCGTTAAAGTGGAATTGTTTCATTATTAAATAAAGGTGATTTCTGGTAGGCTTGGTAACTATGAAAATGCATTAATCTTTTCTAAATGAAATTCTAAAGCTGAATGTCATTAAAAATTTGATTTTTGAAGCCTTGAATGGTTTGAGAAAGCCAAATCATCAATGGAGGTTGCCTTTAAATTTGTGTCTTCCACAGCTGACATCTCACATCAGATTGTTAGTGACACTTCGTCATTGAAGGCCACTCTGGTTACCATGGTTTGTTAATCATTTTTGTTTGCTGAAAATACTTTCAAAAGTATTTGATGCCAAAACGTGGGATATTTTGGATAGAGTGCAAGGGATGCTAATCACCTCAAGAAAGACACTGATGATGCCATTCGTTTGATTCAACTTATTTTGGGTTCTGGTATGATTTTGGCATTTAATCCTTATTGCTTTCTTCTAATTTATATATTTATTCCTAAACAGATTTGTAGTTAGATGATTTTGTGGAATAACTCTGGAGCAGTCTTATTGCTAGTGTGCCAAAGACTATTAAAACCTAAATTTTTTTAGAATTACTTTTTTTTTATAATGCTTAAACAAGCTTGTTGATGGTGTTTTTGTCTGATTTTTTGTGAATGCCTTATGTACCTACCAGGTAGATAGTGAAGGCATTCTTGAATTGATCCACTATTTATATGATGCCTCTGCACGAGCTCAGTGCAGGCTGAGTTGGCAAGCATTGTAACTGTTGCTATTACATGCTACTCTTCTCAGCGAGTTAGGCAGCAAGAGAGACTTGGGCTTTCTTCATGAAGATTGGAACATCTAGCTGTGAAAGAACAAGTGCAAGGATGCCATCGTATTGGATTTGGACAATGAAAGAGGAATTAAGGCAAGGAGAAGCACAGAGCAACAATCATAGGGAGTCAATCAATCAATCCCCAACTCACTCCATCACTGTGGGGACATCAGTAGAAAATCAAGGAATAGACACCAGGAGAAGTGGAACATCAAAGAAATATAGATAGCACTACAGCAGTGTTGTGGACTGCAAAGCTATCACAGATTTTTCGTAAATTTCAGTGCGGTTGTGTACTTTTGCCGGATTAGCTTAGGCTGAGTTGAGTGGACAGCTTTTGATTGATGTTATGTTGCTGGATACTGCTATGAGGAAAGAACAAGCTGGCAGGGACATCCAACTAATCACTGGATGTGGCCCAGAGCTTAAAGATTCAGGACTAAAACGTTTGTAGAGAGGGCCAATCCTCTGAAGGTCCCTGCCAGGAGACCCAATCAAGAGTTTAAAAAATACCAATCGTCTCTGCTCTTTGGCAAGATCCCACCTTTGCTCAAATATGTGTATCGGCCTGTGGGTCGAGAGTTCAGTGGCCTGGAACACTAAGAATTCAATAATTTTTCTAATATTTTTTGAAAACATATTTTTGATAAAATTGTAGCCTTCACTCTACATATAATTTTGATCATGATGCTTATGGGAATACATATGAGAATTTATTATCAGTAACATAACGAAAAATAATTTTTGTTTTATCTCTTAACCTTGTGGGTCAAATGTTTGAAATCATATCCAGCATCATACTGGCACTTTAAGTTTGTTGGACACAAAGTCCATATACAAGAGCAGAGGTGGGCAGTATTTCAAATACAGGTATTTAAGATACGTATGTTCAAAATAAAATATTTTAATATAAATAAAATACAAAGTTTTTATTTGGTATTTTAAAATGGTTCCATAAAGGCACAACCGGTGCTCCAGCCCAACTAGATATTTCGGTTTTTAAGAAATAGGAAATTAAGTTTTACAGGCGTTCATAGGATGCATGAAGCCCATTGCAGATATCCTGGATCACTTGAAAAATGATCAAAATTTTTACATGATCCATTTGTTACCAACATTATTGGGCATTCAAGAGAAATTGAATTGTCTAAGCCAGGGGTGGGCAAACTTTTTGACTCGAGGGCCGCAATGGGTTCATATATTGGACCGGGGGCCGGACCAAGAGTAGATGGACGGTGTGTATGTGTGAATTAATATAAATTAAATTTACATTTGTAACATTAAATGTTTAGATTAATTTAAGGTAGAAAAGCATAAAAAGAGTTATTTTACAAAACTTTTATGCAATCTTTAATAAAATAGTATCTTCAATTTTAGTGGGAACAGTGTTGTTGGTCTCCCTTTCATTAAGGAATCAAAGTCAGGCGTTAGCTTTGTTGTAACAATTCGCAGAATAGATCTGAGGTGTTGGTCAGTTAACTGGTATCTGTGACGGGATTTATTGATCTTCATGACGCTGAACGTCTGTTCACACATGTAGGTTGAGCCAAACAAGGCCAAAATCTTCTGTGCCATCTCCCGGAAATTTGGAAAACAGTCATCTTTAAGTGAGGCATAGAACTCTTTTAATGGAAGAGAGCGGAAATTCTCCTTTAAGATTGCATCAGATTGACGATCGATTAGTTCCAATTGCACTTCTTGTGGGGCTGTTTCTGGGTCTTGTGACAAGAGACAGGCCACCAGCTGAAGTGACTTTTCAATTTAAAAAAAAACTTAAAACCGACGGCAGAATTCTTCATGCAGGTCATTCAGTGATTTACTATATTTATTCACATTTTGGATGGTCTTTTCCTGTGTGGCTAGTGTGGGAAAATGAGAGAAGATTTTCTTTGAAATTTGCCTAGAAAAAAGGTCAACTTGGCTTTGAAGGCATTTACATTACTATACATGTAGTGCACATACAGGTCTTTTCCCTGTAGCTTAACGTTAAGCTCATTCATGTGAGAAAAAATGTCAACAGCAAACGCAAAGTCACACAGCCAATTCTTGTCGCTCAGCTCTGGAAAATCATCAGACTTCCCCTTTAACTCCAAAAATGTATCAATCACTTCTTTAAGATCCCACACTCGTTTAAAGACTTTGCCCAAACTCAACCAGCGGACACGAGACTGGTAAAGCAAGTGGTGGTCTGCGTCGGTTTCCTCCAGAAATGCAATGAACTGACGGTGCTGAAGTCCCTTTGCTCGTTAACAAGCTTTATAACTGACTAAATTATCTAGTGCTCCGCGGGCCGTAGTTTGCCCATCCCTGGTCTAAGCAATAAGCAAACGATATTGTGCATCCTTGACCGATGCAGTGCTTTGTCAAACGATTTGAATCTTGATGTCAGTGTTGTTTAGTACATATGGGCAGCTGTATCCCATTCACTTTGTATTCCTCGGCAATGAATCTCAGCGGCAACTGCAGCCGTGCCCTTTTGCCGTACAGAGCAATCGAGGACAGCCCCGGCGGAAACCCCAGCCATACTCTGATTCTACAATGATTCTCTTCTCCGCAAAGGGAAGACCTATTTCATAAATGGTGAGAAGCCATGGCTGCTTAACGTTTTTGCCAGGGGTCACCTGAGACATTAAGAATTTAACCAATTGTTAAAATAATTTTTAATTTATATATATAATGTTGATTAAAAATCTTATTTTTAGTACAAGCTATTTTATGGTTCGTTGATCATCAATTCGAAATTCGGGAGTATACTTAATGTTGAAAATGATTTGCTCTCGCTTTTCTTATTTAAAACTTTTATTTAAATTTGTAAAGGCAGTTGTGGAATATGCGTATAAATGTTTGAAATGTTAATTATATTATAATATTTATATATTTATTATTATAATATTTAGAAGTGAAGACCTTTCATAGCATTTGGGCATTTTTTATACACCAGATAGAGAATTCCATTGGCTCCTGGCGCGGATTTGTTCCTAGCCTTTCTCACGAATCCTCTAGCTTCCACGAGGGAGGAAGTAGTCATGTCGAAGGAGCAGGTCGGCAGAGGAACCGCCTGGATGTCCATCCTTTTCTGCAATGGCATGTCGGGCACCGCGTCACTGTATGTCTGGGTGAGGTTTTCTTCCAACTCAAGTCTTGATTCGCTGAGAATTCCTGACTTTGGTGGATCAAGCAATGGCCTGCCGTACCTGTATGGATCTTTGAAGAAACTGGATCTTGATTATCTGGTATTTCTTCTGCCTGAGTCTCTCAGCCCGGCGCAAGCCAGCCTCACGTTGACCTCTTTCCAAAAGACTGAGAGACCCTCTCTTTGGTCATCACCCGCCTCTCTCCAACGCCGACGAAGTATTTTCTTTTCCTGCCTGAGTTGCTGTATCTCCCTCTGCCTTCGGCTCCGACATTTTGTTGTCTCCTCGGGACGTTTGGATGGTGTTTGAACGAACTTTTCTAGACAGATGTTGTAGATGCAATCTGTGAACAACATAATAAATTCCAATTTTGCACCATCTTTTCTAACATATGTGCAATTTGAGCGGCGGTATGCTGACTTATCATGTGACTCGCATGTAGCATTGCACAAAATATCAGGGATGGGCAAATTAAGCAGAAGAGAAACGCGAGTAATTTGTAACAATTTTCTACAGTCTTGGCTTTTTTAACGGTTATTTCTTTTTATCTAATCTAACCCTATATCGGTATCGGCGCACAAAGGATCGTCGATACCGATATTTAACGATATTGCGAATATCGGTACCCGATACAATTATCGGTCGAGCACCACTGCATTCAAAGATTTCCTATGCCTTGGATCGGGGGAGGTAACAATTAGCGTCTTCTTTGACCAAAGCAAAGGCGTTCGACACCGTGAACCATGAAATACTGCTTGACAACCTTAGTCACTACGGAGTCAGAATATCTGGATTAGTATCGAAGTTATCTATATATGCGAAGACAGTTAGTGTTGTTTAGTAACTTCTATTCTGCTGAACTTGTTACTTTGGGTGTGTCATAGGGCTCTGCGCTGGGCCCTTTGGTTTTTCTCATTAATGTTAATGATTTATGTAATTTTTCAGAGATTCTAGATTTTTTGTTGTTTGCGGATGATATGACTATATTTATGTCTGCTAGCGATATTATAACTTTGCATAATATTATAGTGAACTTGAAAAGTGGATGACTGGTGTAATGCAAACTTTATGTCTCTCAATGTAAAAAAAAACAGTTTATATGCTGTTTTGCGGCGTTGGGCGAAAACTATGTTTGGATGATCTTTCTTAGTCCATTGCTGGTACTCCTTTAACTCGTGTTGCAAACTCTAAATTTTTTTTGGTTATAATAGATGATCATCTTTTAAATCTCACATCAATCGCATACATAAAAAGAGATTTCCTGCAATATTGGTATAATTTCTAAACGAGTTTTATACGACGCTAGATTGTTTCAAAATTAACTATTGCTTCTTCATATATCCTTATCTAAATTATTGTAGCTTAATCTGGGCATTCAATTACTCTTCTAACTTACGTCCTTTACTCATTCATCAAAACAGTTCCTGCTTATAGCCTTGTGTTTACCATATAACTCTCACACAGACATTATTCTAAAAAAGTTCAAATAAGTTAAAGTTCACCAGATAAATCTCATCCAGGCCGATATCTTCATGTATAAATTTGATCACCACACTTTGCCTGCATCATTTGGACATATGTTCTCAAAAGTCTCACCCTTCCAATCATATAATATTTGCTCATTTCGGGATTATAGAATAGAACCGCTGCTGCTGCTAAATCGAATGTTAAGCGTCGCCCCATAATTTGTTTAGATCCAACTGTCTACTCTATGTTACCAAGTCACATATTTGGTCAATCAAGCATTTTCTCTTTCAAGCGTTTTTATAAACTGCTTATTGAATTGCCATAACATGTGTAGTTCAACAATCACTTTATCCGCTTTTAAAAATTACTATATTTATAGTAGGATACCCGACAGCGGGAGTTTTCCCTTTAAGATGTTTCCTGATCATGGCTGATTTTGTGTAATTTTTGAAAGTACAATTGACTGTCTGTAAATAAGACTGAAGTAATTGCAAAAAAAACATTGCCGTAATCTGTATTATTATTGATGTAATGAACCGTGACTAATCCATTTTAAAACTAACAGAAACTAAAGCAGCATTAATATTTTATGAAAGAGTGTGTTAAAATTTGTTATTTCTCAAATGAAACAGAGTAACCGTGTTCGGTGGTGGCTCTGTTTGTGTTTTGGAATTTTGTTTTATCGTTTTATATAAGATGGCCATTTTAAAACCTTTGGAAACTGATCTTCCAACAATTATCTGCCAAAGGTTTTATAAATTGGTTTAAGCATCAAAGCGCAACATTTTTTCTAATGACCATCACCGTAGAAAACTTGGATCTAAGTTGGAATTGCCCAACATAATGGGCCAAAAAGTCTCCGGAGGCACTTCTCTGAAAAATTTGTCATCGTTTGCTAGGGAGTCAACATTAGCTTCAGGCTGCAACAGGCAATCGGAACGTCGAAACTACTACAATCCTGATTTTCAACGTCCAAGTCGTCTAGATAACCTCTTATCAACTCAGCTAAACGAGGATGTTCAGCGAATTCACGCATGGAACCCAGACGATAGATCGCTTAATATTTTTGTAAAAGATGATGACCCTTTTACATTTCATAGGCATCCTGTTGCTCAAAGTACGGATTGCATTCGCGCCCGCACAGGATACACAAAAGGCTTACATGTTTGGGAAATAACTTGGAATGTGCGACAAAGAGGCACACATGCCATGGTGGGAGTTGCAACCAAAAACGCTCCATTACACTGTGCAGGATACCATTCCTTAATTGGTAGTAACAATGAGTCATGGGGCTGGGATCTCATAAGAAACAAACTCTATCACAATCTGAAGGTAACATCTCATTCAGGCTATTTAATAGCACCATCATATCCCGCTATCCTGGAAAACCCAGGCGAACCTTTTACAGTTCCTGATTCTTTTCTGGTCATTCTGGATATGGATGAAGGGACATTAAGTTTTGCTGCTGGTGGAAAATACTTTGGAGTTGCCTTCAGGAATTTGAAGGGACAAAAGTTATATCCAGCTATAAGTGCAGTATGGGGCCATTGCGAAGTCACCTTAAAATATATTGGAGGCCTTGATCGTTAGTCCATCTTTTCTGACTTGATTTTTAGCATTGCACATACTTTTATATATTACGTTTTAGCTGAACCACTGCCACTAATGGAATTGAGTCGAAGAGTCATTAGAAAACAGCTTGGTAAAAGCAAGTTACAGGAAGTACATAATCTACCATTGCCAATATGCCTACAAATGTATCTTTTGTATCAGTAAGAAAAGGTTAAGACACCACCAGTGCTACATAATAGTCCTGGAGCCTTGTTTTATATTGTTTGGTTCATAAATGCTGGCCAAGACTGCTAAATTATAGCTACTTCCACTGTGGAACATTATTTATTATTTAATATCTTGGAAGATTGTGATTGGCTTGGTCCAGTGAATCTAGTCATGTTTTATAGTTTACCACTTGCATGTTTGTTTTGATGTCTTATTGGCATATCATGTTATCGAAGAGCTATTGATCTCAAACCCAGGCATTTTACCCTCAAACAACAGACCATCAATGTGTTGTGCCATGCCAGTTTTTAAAGTTTATTTCTTTATTGTAATAGATATTTATAAAAGAACTAGTGCTGGTTCGTAGTCTAAGACCTAAATCTTATCTCATCTAAATGATAAACGTTATGCGCTAGAAAAAATTTCATATAGTACTCCCCGAACCCTCTGCACCATTCTACATCTTTTATCAACATTAATAGTGAATGGAATGCTCCTGATCCACTAAACAAATAAAAACTGCTGGTGCTCCTTCTCAGAAGTCTTTGTTTCACTTAGGATTGAGCTATTCTAGATAATCTGACAAATGCGCAACATTAGCGACGGACGAATAAAATTATTAAACAAAATATGTACTGAATGTAGAATGTCACTAATCCTTGAAAGAAAAACGATTAACAAAGTAACCTTTTTCTTAAATATTTTATTACTTGAAAAGGAGCTATGATGCAGTTGTTCAACAAATAAGGATTTACAACTTTACCTCAATTTGTATCATTAATTCACCAGTAGCCCATATACTCAGAAGCAGTAAGTCAAATATTAAAAAGTTACAAATGTTTGTTATTACCAATAACATCCTTCTGCTGTTGGATTTTGAGGTACTTCAATCACATTTGAGCTGGAGAGAATGGCTGTCCTGTTGCCCTCTCTGACCTCTCCGACTATCCAAGCAGGTACCCCATCAATCCTAAAAATCTCAGCACAGAAATCCTCAGCTGTTTCTTTAGGCAAAACTACTAGGAGACCCCCTACAAGTTAATTGGATTATTTTATATAAAGCTAAAAAGAATGACAGAAAATACCACAATTGTCAAAACAACTTGCTATTGCGACTGTTAGAGTGTATTTTGATAATCGATGATCTCTTTATTTCAAGCAAGAAGAAATTGTTAACCCTTTGAACCGGTTACCAGACTGCTGCTCAAATGGTGATAGCTCTCATGGCAGTTACTCACATAGATTGTTGCGCACTTAGGCAATTGTTCACAATATCAGTGACCTCTATAGGCTCTTGGGCACATAGCAAAACAATGTTTGCGCACATTTTTGACATTTAATTGAAATATTTTAAATTCGTTTAAAACATCATTTCTAACGTGAACAATTAAGAGCAAGATATAAGAAAAATAAATCTATTTTAAACCAAGGAAGTGATATTTAAAAAATATGAGAGAAATAAATAAATATCGTTTGCGCAATAGTCTGTATGCAACTGCCAAGTGGTCAACCACCCTGTGAGCAAAAGTAAGGGAACCCTTTGAACCCTGTTCCCCCTAGCCATTCCCCCTTATAACCCAAGCCTCCCCTGACAGTTTTCTAATGATAATAATTTCTTTTTACTAATGACGGCAGATGCAATGGCCAGAAAACCAGCTTTTCAGGTCTATAGGCTTCTCCAGCCTATGGGGTTCAAAGGGTTAAAATGACTGCTGTAAACTGAACAGAATTTGTTAGAGAATGTAATACCTGAAGTTTCAGCTGCAAGACCTTCATGAAGGTTATTGAATGGAATGCCATAAGTGCTGGCCATCTTACTTACATTAGCAATAACTGGAAGAAGATTAATATCAAATGTAACATTTCTTTTCTGGACGGATGCAAGATTTTTTGCATGTCCCAGAATTCCAAACCCAGTCACATCCGTTGCACCATGAGCTTTATATTTGTGCATAAGTTGAGCCCCTGAAAATTACAAATTATTCTCATTCTAAAACAAATTCAACACATTAATTTAATACCTGTCCTATTCAGGCGAGCCATGGAAGCCATTGCTATCCTGTAGGCAACATTAACATCTTGTTCAGTGACCACTGAACTTATTTTGGACCACTTATCAGGCTGATGGCCATTTATCCATTGGTGAGCATTAACTGCCATCTGGATTCCAAGGGGTTTGGTTAGAATTAATAAATCACCAATTTCTGCACTGTTTGGCCTAAAAGTGAATGTTTTTCTTACATTCAGAAAAATATTTTTAATTAAAGATCAACTTCATAAAATCTTACATAATAAATTGTGTTTCATTACAAATGGCTGTTGCAACTCCTCCTATAGTCATCCAAGGATTCATTACAGTTTGTCCTCCATTAATTGTTGTTCCAGCTTCTAGAGCAAGATCCTGAAAAACAAAAACACAGAACCATGTTAAATTGAATACAGACTGTGAACAAATTGACTTTAACTACAAAAATCTGCCATAAATAGCTTTCAGTACATACAAGCATTATTATTGTAATAAACATATCATTTAATAATAATATATATTATAATTATATTATAAGTGTAATAATATAATAATAATTATTATAATATCTTGAAATCACACCTTGAAACCTGAAATGATTAGTGGGACAACAATATTTCTTTCCTTTTCTGACATCCTTTGACTCACACCCATCAGCATAAGCATATTATTGCAATTAACAACTCCCATTGCATATAAATCACTCAAAACATTAGCACATGTTATCTTTCCCTGAATAAAACAAAAATGAAAGTGTCATGTTTAACAAACATGGAAATATGTGCATCAATTTAAGTAAGCTCATTAAATAATTACTTCTAATATTTTAATGTGTCAATATTAGCACCATAAAGTTTGAACATAGGACATGTCCATTTTAAGAGGATAGAAATAGATAATTGAATGAAATAAAAAATAAGTAAACTGATTAGAATCCTAAGCATATATTATAATTATGTTACAGACAATTTCAGGATTATATGACCTCACCATTCACTAAAAATTATATTAGATTATAGAAAGATTAAAGAACAGGATCCAACAACTTTTAACACTAGAAACCAATCTTAGATTCAATATAAATTAATTTTTGGTTCAAGTATGCTTTACCAAAATAAGATTGCTTTTTGGGATAGATTATTTCAATTTTTTATTTCCAGATCCCACTTAAGAGCAGGCAACATGTAGCAAAGAGTCAACTAAAAGATTCCAGCAATCTTCAGCTGTTGGCTTTGCGATCCGTTAACCTTCATCTAATAGGAAAATGTCCGTTTGAATGGAAATACAAATTATTGGAATCCTAGGAATTAAAACTTCAAAGCCTTAGCCATATCCGGTCAAAACAACATCTTCACCCATATTTGCTTCAAACTTTTAACATACAGTCATGCACCATTTCAAAGCTTTGGTGGATTGATATTTCATAACAAAATAATCAAGGATTCAACCTTGAGTTTTATGATAGACAACTCAAGAATATATTGCTCTGGCAAAGCCAGTTGAGATAATCCACATGCAGGAATTTGTCTTGGATGATGGAATAAACTCTATCATACAATTCTCTTGGTTATGTCAAGCTAGTTAGGATTGCAGGTTCAATTGTAAGGTCATCCAGGAGGATAAAAAGATTTGGAAAGCTGAGTTATGAGAAAAGATTAAGAGGACGTAAGCAAACTATTCTGAAAGTAAAGTAGAGGGCATCAAGGCCTTCAAAACCTTATTTGGAAGGGAATGTCTTTTCCCTAAGCAGCTTTTTTATGTGTTCCTGTATGTTATGTAGAAAGGAATAAACTTTATAAGGAAACAACCCATGCAGATACAGTAGATAAATTTAAGATATACATAAGTGAATTTGTTAAAAGTTATTACACTTCTTAACCATCATTAATAATTATTATGCTAAAGTGATGAGCAGATATAGACAAAAATTTATAATTGTGATAAGCTATATACTATCTAACCATGGTGTAAGGGTCTTCAACTAGAGGATAAAAAAAATCTGTTGTTTGTATAAGGAAAAGATCAGTTCCAGAAATTGGAAGAACACAAGAATCCATGCCAACTCCTTTCAGCAAGAAAATTAATATTTATTATATTAAATATATAAAATAGTTTAAACACCAACCAATTTCAGGTAATTGTGAAACAGGAGCTAGAGGATCCTTGGGCACTTGGCAATTCAGTCCCTCAAGCAATTTCGAAAGAGTTGCTTGTGGAACTTTACACCCTCACCCTTTCATGCCAGTGAATAAAGTCAAACGAAAAGATGCTTCAAGACCATGTTGTTCAGGAATAAATTCACCCATATTTGATCTAATATTCCACCCTGTGAATGATGACAAAGTCTAAATAACTATTGCATTAATTGACTCTTAAACAAATGACTGTAATTTAAAAAAAAAGAAATTTTAATAAGGGTGCAATTACATTACTTAAAATAGTAAAACGAAACCAATCTTATTTAAAATTAAACTGCTCGTCAGATTACTCAGATAACAATATAATAAAGAATATAAACTATAGCCTGATGTTTAAGGAAATAAAAAATGCGCAAACAAGTTCGAGGCCGCATACTGTGAAGTTGGGCACTTCACGAGAAACCAACAGCCATCATTTTTAGCTAATAAAATTTAATTCGGAATATAGTAAATAAGCTACAATACCTCCTGGGAAACAAATCCTCGAATAGCAACGGGACAAAAGGAAAGTACTAACAACTTTAAAAAGTGACATCACCCATAGATAGATGTCATTGAATGCTGAACACTTCAAATATCAAAAACTTTAATTTTTAATCAAAATATATATTTTATTAAATTGAACAACACAAATTTTACTTGTATTGCAATAAATTACAATTTTGCATACATAGCTGAGCAGAGCTTAAAATGTTATATTTTAAAATATTATTTTATTAGTCTACATACAAAATCATCTCTTATAGCAACAAATTTGTTTTCAAACCTATAAAAGCTTCCTTCAGCACATAATTACATTTCTATGGACGACAACTCTCATTCTTTCAGTTATCGCAGAGATTGTTTGCTTTTGTGGAATTTGTGACCGGGCTAATTACTTCGTTAATACAGTGGTGCACGATGCAGTAAAATTGCATTGCGAACTCAAAAAATTGTGGAAAAACACCAGCAAGTGGATCCAACCAAAAATACGATTAAAAATGGCGAAGATGGTATAGTCTTAAATCGACAACCGGTGCAAATGGAAAAGTGTTAATCTTCGAGTCCATTCAGGTTAATATTTTGTTTCCTTAAGAAGATAATATGTTGGCCTTTCTTTTGTTAGTAACATGGTTTTGGTACAATGAAATCTTGGAATTTTGAGATGTTCTTGCAGAACTGGAGCCTTCAGTCCCTTCATATTTTAAGTTATTGTTTGTATTTAAGTGGCTTAACACTTTATCTTTTTACACGGTTAAATATGACCCAATTCTCATACAACTTACAAAAAAATACCGAAGACTGGTCTGGCAGATAATTTATTTTCAACTGATGACAAACAGCATGCACATATTTTTCGAGCACTTAAGCAATCCTAAATCACTTTTTAAGCCAATTTCAGATGGTCTAAAAATGCGTTCCCCCACATTTTTTACAAATTATTTCAGGAAGTTCAAATTTTATGAGCTGTTTGCATGATTATGGTAAAACTTCTCATTTTTGTTTATGAGATTTTGACAAAATAAATTGTTTTTATCTATATTGGGCTATTCTGAACACTTAAATACAAGACAACCTCGTTTTGACGTCCGAAACCAATCTGTAAATTGTATTATGTGGCTAATATGGGCTATTTTCATTTTCTATCTATTTTTCAGAAATGTGTTTTTGGGCTTACACGTAAGTTTTGACCGATATAAGAATCTCCAAATCTCTCTACACATATAATCCAAAGTTTTTCAGACATCCAAAACTGATGGGATAAATCAAACTCAAGAAATTAAAAAATTTTTTATTTCTTTTTTTCTAAAGTTGTGAGGTATCCTAGCTATCAGGACTAGATGATTAGGATGGCCAGGATAAAATCTCCCGTCGCCTTATGTACCCACTCAGTCAAGGCTAATTAGCTGTGCAAAATATCTTAATGTGCCTCCAACAGTGATGGGCGGATCAAATCGTGATTTAGGCAAGGTTGCGATTCGATTTGAACATTGTTGGATTCGATTTTGGCCTCAGTGATTTTGATTCGATTAGATTTGCCTTTTTTTTATTCGATTTGCTTTTTCAAATCAAATCATTGAAATAAAGATGGTTATATATTTTTAATTTTTTAAAAATGGTTATAAATTTAAGAATTCTATATCTTTGGCATGCTCCTCGTTAAATAAACATTGTTGTAGTTTGCATGCTTGTTTTGCAATGGACTTATGCAGTATGGAAGGTGGTTAATGAAACTCTAGTTAAAGCCAAGGAAGTCAAATGCAGCTCAGGCGCACTTGTCTCTGGAATCACAGTTTCACGTTCTTTGCTGCTTGAGCTTGTTTCTTTGCTTGAGCCATTTGACGAAGCAACACAGGTGCTGCAAGATGATGGACTCAAACTGGGTTTTAATGATTTTTTTAAATGGTAATAAAACTGTAAAAATGTTGGCTGTTAATTTCATTGTGTTTTGCTCGAAAAAAATTTGCAAAGCTAGGGCAGCAGTAAATTTTGGAAGATTTGATTCGATTTGGGATTTGATTCTATTTGGAATTTTTTGATTCTATTTGAGATTTAAATCATTTTTCAAATGATTTGAGATTAGATTCGATTTTTGCCCAGTCTCCAATCATCGACATACGGTGGTCCCAGGCAGACAACAAGAAAGACGCACCACACTCACCCACAGATCCGCCATACAATTAAACAGAATAATTAACATAATTAAATACACTCAGGATGCTGGCAAATGTTTATAAATTTTCGCAAAGGCATTCTACTTATGCTCGGGTAACGCTGGGCTTGACATATTAAATTATTACTTGATTATTAAACAACATTTTTAATCCCTAGCACAAGCCTGTGACATTAAGTAAGTTTCTTCCACCTCTAATTGTTTAAGAGTGGTCACTGATTTGGATCCTGCTATGAGCATCTAAATCATCCAGTTAAGAAATAGCTTTTATCGGTTAATTAGTGGCCAAACACAATTTGACGTGCAAGGTGGCTCAGAGGGTTGCCTTCCTGTGAAAGGCAGTGAAAGCAACGGTTGTTATGTTTGCAACCTAGCTCGCACCACCAGGGTGCACCCTCAGGTAGGGGCGCTATATAAATAGTGGATCGATTAAGAAGTGCCTTCACATCATTATCCAGATTTATAAGATCCTTAACCATTCTTGTCCAAATATCTGGCTCTCAAAAAAATGGCTAAACACAAATACAAAATGACAATGACTTTCAAGGAAATGAAGCAAGTAATAAAACATGGAGGTGAGGCAAGAGCCCAATAACATCTATTAACATACTTCAGTGGTCTTTAGATGTATTAACACCTGGAAAAGATCCCCATTGGACATGGTGGACAAGGTTGATTAACTACTATTTACCAGGTGCTTAATTTGTGAAGATGGGTATTATGGGATATAAGCAGACACAGTAGTGATTCAGTCAATTATAAGTTTTCAAACCATAGAATAAAAAAAACTCTGAATTTATCATTCCATTTCTGTTTCAAAGCAGACTAAAGCAATTTCAATCTATTTCAGAACCATGCTAAACTGAATTATAACATCATAAGAAAATATCAGCTCAAGCAACTACTTAACATTTTTAATACTTAATTTAACATCAACTATCAAGATAAATCAGTTGTTAAACCAACAAAGCGGGAATAATCATAGCTGCAGCTCCATAAGCTAGAGTTGTAATCCACAATCCTCTGTTTTCCTCAATGCTATTTTGATTCTTTAGCATAATAAGTTCTGGAAATTCATTAAATTCTTTTAGGGAAGAGACTGCACATTCTACAGTTAGCATATCACCCAACAATTGTTTATTTTGCAGTGTTATGCTCCCTAATGCATTGTCTTGCTCCAATATAGACTCATCAGCATTTAAGTTGTGAGTGGACATTTGTTTGAAAGTATAACTTTGGTCAAACTCAATTGTGTTCCACAGATCTTTAATATATTTCTTCAATTTATCATTCTGTTTGTAGACCCAACTCATTAGATCTGACAAGTCTTCATTATCTTCATACTTATCATACACATTGTCTTTTAGAGACACATATTCTCCTAAGCTCAACGAAATGTAAAAAACCAGTGACCCCAAAGCCAAGCTAGCTAAAGTAGCAAATCCGTACAGAGTGATAATTCTCTTTTCGCACTTCATCTGGATATCCAAGCAGTCTTCTGCTACTGAAGAAAATGACCTGAGATTGTCTTGTGTTACTTTATCATGGAGATTAAAATCCAAAGATAAAGAACGAATAGTTTTGATCACAGATACTTCCTCCGACAACACATTGGAATAATTTTTGTCTTGAACAGGAAGAGGATCTATCTGACAATGAACATTTTCTAGTTGTTGCTGAGAAATAATTAGTAATTGCCAACACTGGTCTTTGTCTCGCTTATTTGAGAAATAAGAACTTTCAACCTTGGGCACAAAAAAGACTAAATTCAAAATAATATTCAAAATGTCAAATAAAATTAATTTTTTAAAGCCTTGGTTATAGTCTATAACGTTGGTTTCTAAAAACATTTTTGGATTGTTATATCCTAATGCGTTCATGAATAAAACTTGAGAAAATTGAAGCTAACAAAACTAGCGTTAGTTTTGGCGTCAGTTAATCTGTCGAGGCCTGTAAAAGTTTTAAACAAATGCTCCCATCTTTGTCTTTCGTAACTATTTACGTTAGATCTATAGGTAGAAAATATCGCATTCTTGCCCCGCATAAAAGAACTCTTCAAAATTCTCCTTAGTGGCAGCATCACACCTATGTTTTGTCGGATAAACAAAAACAGCCAAGTATCCGAAAGAAAGCAATTAAACATACATTGAAATTATCTCATAAATAAAATATCAACAGTTTTGATCACAAGTAGCATAATCAGTTGCTATCAACGCATAGAATGTAATAAATAATTATAACAGATGTGCTAGAGGTGCAGCGATATTAATAAATAAGAATTTGACAGTCAGTAAAGAAAAATCATGAAACTGCACGAATAAGATGCTGTCCATGGCAGAGGTGGGCAAAATACTGCCCACTGACTATTTGAATTATATTTTGAAAGAAAAGTATTTTAAAATGCTAAAATACAGAATGCTTCCTTGAGGTGCTCAAAATATTAAAATACAAAATACGTATGTTGAAATACTTTTATTCAAAATACCAGAAAATTTCACGTTATAAGGTCATGGTTTGCCTTTAAAAGCAGCTGTTGTTAAAAATTGTTTGTCATACAAAATAATAATAATTAATATCATAATTAATTTAAAAACGCCGCGTGCATAGCGTCAGAGGCGCCTTATGTCTTTGCTGTCCCATGAATTCCTGAAGAGTCTTCAGGTGACGCTTGAAGAGCTCCAGGGCTCTGACGAAGGAAGGGAGTCTGTTCCAGACATCAGAAGAGGTGTACTAGAAGCCTCTGTTTGCGAGGGATGACCTATTTACTGGTTGGTGAAGATGAATGGCGGATGAACGAAGATGTTTGTCGTCGGTAATGGAGATGTCATGATTTTGAAGGTAATATGACTGAATCGGCAACTAGTGCAATTGCTTCAGTCGTATTATTGAGGGTAAAATTGAGAAGAACCAAGCTTGTTTGGACGCGTTGTAAGGAATAAATTAAAGAGGCAGATGTGCCTTTATGGTAAAGGAATTAAAGAAAGAAATTGAAATAGTCTGGACGAGAGAGAACATGATCTCTTTTTGTACCATCCCTGCACAGGAAAAAATCATGGTCATGCTCAACCGGTGCGGTATATGGTATGCCAGTGTTGTATTTTGCACTGTGGGATACTAGTGCAAACTATCCAGAAATGTAGATTGGTCATCCATGTTTTGAAGAATTTCTGTACATGATTCTTTTTCTTTTATCTGTGAATTGAATACTTCAAAAGAAAAAATTAGCATTAGCATTCTCCAATGTTTGAGCTTTATACAGATGTATTCTTTCTATCTACATTTCTTGGCAATTGCACTTCTTGTTTAGCTCGTTCGAGGAAAAGGTTACTTATTCTCTCTGCACTGTTGCTTGGGACCCATCTTAACAGCTATCCATATGTACTCAACAACACTGACATCAAGATTCAAATCGTTTGGCAAATCAATGCATCAGTCCCTTGCACAGTGGTGCACAATATCGTTTGCTTATGGCAAAACGAGGCAATCTCTCTTGAATGTCCAATAATGTTGGCAACAAATGGACCATGTAACAATTTTATTCATCTTGTGATCCAGGCTATCCGCAATGGGCTTCGAGCATTCTATAAACTCCTGTAAAAACTGTAATTTCCTATTCCTTACAAACTGAAACACTAAGCAGCACACAGATCCTTCTGTTTGTCACTGGCTTCGATCAAACTACAGACACTGATGTATAATGAATTCCATCTGGTTGACATGGACACATAGGCTGTGAGTTCATGATAACCCTAAATCTTCAGGCAATTAAATGATGCATTCATTCAAAAGCTTGTTAGTCGAACAAAGACAGCATTTCGCCTTTGTGGAGCTATTTTGGTTTTGAACTACAGCAAAAAAACTTCCCATCTAGAATAGGAGGAAGACGTTTGAGAAGATCGTCCATTTCTTTTTCAAGTACGATTACTTTCGCTCAAGTTTTGACCAAAAAGTTGCAAATATACTATCATTTATTTATTTGATTAAAGTCCGTTGCATAACTAGGATGATTTGGACTTAGAAATATACTATCAAATTCAAAAAGGAAATATAAAGGGCGCAGTAAAACAAGGTTTTTGTTTTTAATGCTTAATTTTATCTTAAAAATGTAGAAAGGCAAAAGTATTCTTTAAAAAAACTCTCTTGGAGTATTTAAAATACCAATTTGGTTACCAGTTTTAAATACTAGTTTGGTATTTATAAAAATACGTATTTGATTTTGAAACTACGACCATCTATTTTACACGACCAAATATTTTATTTTGAAAATATTTTAAATATTTGTTTGAAATACGTTTGGTCCAGGGTCATCAGGAAGAGCAAGATAAAAGCCGCTATTTGAGACATATGGCTAATTTATATGAATTTTGTTTTTATGCAAATTAAAGATTATTAATGTCACTTCCCAGCAAACGCACAAGCACCTGCAAGGAGGCTCAAAAGAAAACGAAAAAGAAGAAAGCGAAACATCCAATCAAATGTCAGTAAAGATGGATTTGGGGTGGCCTAGGGGCGTATTTACAAACCCGTAACTAGAACGACGCCGGGCTGATTAATACTAGTGTATTAGATAAGTTAGGCGCTATAACTGGACAGATAGTTAACGGAACTGAATAAGAGAAGTGTAAGGATTGAGGTCAGGGTTTCTTTCAGGCATACTTTCGGGGGGGCTAAGCCCCCTGAGCTCAGCCATCGCCCCCTCGAAAAATTTTTTTTTTCTCTTTTCTCAGCAATGCTTTACAAAAAAAAAGATTTAAGTTTGACTAAAGTCATCCCATTGATTACTTCAACAAAATTGCACTTGAATGATATTGTGAAGCAGTGCGAAGATACCGAGAGTCATTTACAAAAAAAGATTAAGTGCAAAGTTGATGAGATCAAATTAGAAACACACCTGGTTGAAGATGAAAGTGCTAAAAGCGTATTAACAGGAATGAAGAGGTATTGTGAAACTGTCATCAAAGAAATTTAAGACAGATTTAATGACAAATCGATTGAGATTAGGTTATTTGCAAGTCAATTTGAGACTTTTGAATCAATGTCAGGTATTCAAGAAGAAGACATCACAACTTTTTGTAACAACTTTCCCATTCTAAATGCAGAAGCTGTACTCGCGGATTTAAAATCTTGTAAATTTTTCTTAAAATCTATGGTTGAGTGCAAAAAGTACAAAATGGATGAAAACCCATTGAACAAAATACTGGAAGCTGATTTGGGATACTGTGAACTACAAAGGCTTTGTGAAATTCTTCTTGTAATTCCAGTAACAACTGCTTCAGTAGAAAGATCATTTAGCGGATCTGAGGTTATGCGTGATTTGATTTTAAACTTGTATTTGGCACGAAAAACTGCCGCCCCCCCGAACTCATGAAATGCCCCCCCGAACAATAATGCCTGAAAGAAACCCTGATTGAGGTACTTAAGGATGCAAATGGATATTTGGGCTTCCAAGTTGTCTTGATTCTCGCTGTTTGTCAGGTGATTATCGAGAATGCTTTTCTGTACCAATAATAGATACCACGTGCCCGAAAAAGATGCCAAATATAATGAAATATAAATTTAATTATTTTAGCAATATAAACTTAATTAATTTCCAAAAATCTAAGCTTACACCCTCCATAAATCTGTTCGTCCCGAACAGACTGCTCCCCGTGGTACTTCGCCAGTCGGCGAATGTGTGCCACCTTCATTTTTACTCTCGGGAAACAATCTCTAACATGGTGCCCACGTACCACCATTGATTCAATGCTAACCCGTCCTCCTCTCGCATCTCTACTAAAACGCTTGATGAAAAAGATCAACAAAACAAATAGCAGCACTAAAGGCTCGCCCCGAGTCTCCGACGACCTCCGAAGGCCAGAAAGCCCGCCCTGGCTGAGAATTCCACAAATGAACTCCTCAGACATTGATCCAACCTTTTCAACCACTCACGACCGCCGAGTACCTCACTGCCAGCGTCTCCACTCTCCGCTGCAATGACATCCGCAGCCACAACCTCCACGACGTCTACCGCTGAATCGAATTCGGCTACCTCCAACTCAAATCGTTCGCCACTGTTCTCCGGTTCCAGTTCCTCCACTGATTCCTCAACGCGAGGAGGCTCTACTCTGGTCTTTCCCAAAGTCCCCCCTTCAATTATTTCTTCGGTTCTCTCCTCAACCGACACCAACGAGACAATCGTGCACGGAACTGGCTCATCGGACACTGGCGTGACTTCTTTGGAGTTTGCGAAACTCTCCCTCAGCTCACCGTTGTCCTCATTCTCAACATTTATGGGGAGCTCCACTATTGGACTGCCCCTGTCAACCACCAAACTGCCCTCACTTATCTCAGCAAAGGTCTCCTCAGCACCGTTCTCATCACCCAGCTCTTTCCTCAGCTCCTCCCCCGATTTTTCACTCCATGGATCACTCCATCTACAATTTCCTCAGTCTCTTTCTCAACCGCAACCAGTACGGCAGTCGGGTGCACTGCTGATGCTTCAGCTGGCATGATGTTTTTGGTGCTTGTTGGAGTCTCCTCCGGTTGGTAGCTAGTGGCAGCCTTGTCGGAGGAAACCTCAGTTACCTTTTTCGTGACACCAGTTTCAAAGCTTTTAAATACTGCAGATAATTCATCCCTTAAGAATTGGAAAAACGGATTAATAAACAAATAGACCTCTGGATCTTGTCCTTGTTCTATTATCCACAACTGCAGGCGATCCTGCAATTCTTCCCTGGACCCTTTCGAATCCATTTGCTTCAACTTAAGCTCACGTCTTATTTCAGCAACAGTTAAATCTTTTAAGACCTTGCTCATGACTTACTTTTTTGGATCCCACTCCTGACACCAAAGAAATAATCCGGGAGTCCGCAAATAAGTAAGTTAACTAATAAGTTTATTAGAGCAAGTATTCAGTTAGCGGAACTGAATAAGAGAAGTTTAAGTGTTTAAGGATTGAGGTACTTAAGGATGCAAATGGATAATTGGGCTTCCAAGTTGTCTTGATTCTCGCTGTTTGTCAGGTGATTATCGAGAATGCTTTTCTGTACCAATAATAGATACCACGTGCCCGAAAAAGATGCCAAATATAATGAAATATAAATTTAATTATTTTAGCAATATAAACTTAATTAATTTCCAAAAACTGCTTACACAACAATAGTAAAGGAAGCCATTACGATTAGGGCCAATAAGCATGTCAGCTATGCTAAGGCCCTTACGGCGGCTAATATTAAGATCGAGGGGACCAGGCCTGCTCCTTCTGGTAGGATTGCTAAGATTTCGAAGACAGTCCCGATTGTCTCTCTAAACATGCAGGCTCAGCCCTCTCTGCAAATAAATAAGATAAAACCTAAGTTTAAGCCTAGGAACAAAAATAAGAATGAAATTCTAAAACCTGCCGAGAAACCTGCGGAAACTCAGCTGAGCCTCTCCGCAGAGAGCTTCCTCGGCAAATTAATCACTTAAATCGCTGAGCAGATGAACCAGAGGCTCCATGGAGGGAACAAGGAGCAGCCATGTCTACATGCTCGCCTTCGAGTGCATGGATGAAGAACCCATCTCTGAAGCAGTCCGCTCTGCCACAAAAATAAGTTTGGTTGCCCATTGGTCCAACATGGATAATGCCATAAATATTATTCAATGGAATTGCCAGGGCATTCGTCAAAACACCGGTAAACTCATCTTTTTATTGAATTCGTTGAATTGTGGTTGTTGTAGCAAAAACTCTTCCGAAAAACTCAATTCAAAACAATAGCAACTCACTCCTCAAAACTAAAAGTGAACAATTTACTTCACTGCTGAATAAATTACCTGATATTATTTTGTTACAAGAAACATTTCTGAAAAGCAGGAACTTATTCAAACTTCAGGGATATCAGATCGAAACTTTTTGACCGACAAGATGATGTGCAACATGGGGTATACTTACATGCATAAGTGAAGGTCTGTCGTAAAGTTCCTTTATTCCTTTATTGTATCCCAGGATCCCCAGTGTCTCCTCTCACTTTGAAAATATTAAGCAAGAACCCACTCTCGATCTTGACCGCTACGATAACTTTCCTTTGTCTTACCCTATAGATATTTCTGAAGTAATGGATGCACTCGGTAAATGTTGGAACTCTTCTCCAGGCCCCGACGGAATTCATTACAAAATGATAAAAAGGCTTCTTTCACCAAGCTTCAAATGCGTTGTTTCTTTATTCAACCAATCCAGGACAGTTAGGGCGTCTTCCTTCCTGCTGGAAGAAAGCTATTGTAGTCCCTATCCCAAAGAGGAGCAAACCCCCTTCAGAGCCTTCCTCATACAGGCCCATCTCCTTAACATCCACTCTCTGCAAGCTCTTTGAGAGCGTGATCGTAGCAAGACTCAGATGGCATCTTGAGAGATTTGGCCTCATCAAGCTGGCTTTAGAAAAGAAGAGGGTGCTCAGATCAGCAGATCAGGTTTGAATCTCTCAAGACATAGCTGCATCTTCTTCGAAAAAGCAGATGACACTTGAAGTTTTCCTTGATCTGGGAAAAGCCTTTGGCATGGTATGAAGAGAAGGAATAATCGCAAGGTTGCAATACCGAATTAAGATTTACAAAATCAGTAATCCTTGATAAATGCGTCCATTAAAGAGTTAAATTTCAATTTGGCATTTGGTTTAGCGCATCGATCGATGACTACATACACTCAGCTGAATATACTATTGTAGTGACTGCACACCCCTACTAAGGACATTTTGTGTTGGTATACGAATTTACCGCGATGATACTTAACCAGCGTCGTCAATCCGCTCATGAATGATACTGATTGTACGTTCGAATAAAGTCAAGTGTTAGTCTGATTCTGTCAATAAACTGCATACTTCATTGGTGACCCCGACTCTGAACACAAACTCTAATGGAATCCCAAGCTGCTTCAATTTCTATCAAACCGGTTGTCTTCAACCCAGCCGAGGCCTCGGCTTGGTTCAGGATAATGGAAGCACGGTTTTCTCTCTCCAACATCAACAAGCTCAACAAAATTTTATCACGCATTGGCAGCCCTACCAGGGTCTGTGGTAATGTGCCTTGATGATGACACTATGGAGACCATGGATTACGACCGCCTGAAAAGTGCAGTGCTTGAGCAAACCATGCCAAACAAAGCTGAGCTCTTCGACCAGTTCCTACAACAAAATCCGCTAACAGGCAGGCCTTCACAACATCTGCAAGCCATGAAAAAGCTAGCACAACAAGTTGGTGCACCTGATGACATGGTTCGCCACAGGTTCCAGAGATCGTTGCCTGCCAATTTGGCCCTAGTCATTGCAGCACAGAAAAACTTGTCTTTGGAAGAGGTGGGGAAATTGGCAGACGAATTGATTACCATGGCATCAGTTCAACACACACAAACGATCCAGGAACCAACACGGGATGTTGACGCTGTCAAAAGAACCACAGGAACCAACAGAACACTGGAGCCATTCACCCCAGGTCAACTACCAAAAGTTTGTCGAGAACACATTTATTTTGGTCCTGAGGCTAAATCCTGCCGACCCTGGTGCGTTTGGCCAGACAAGCGTGGCGCCCGAGTTGCCCAGTCTAGCAGTGTCTCACAAGCCAATGTCGGAAAACTAGAAGAGGCTACTTCGGTTGCGACTATCAAAGGTGCCCTTACATTTTATGTCGCATTTTTCACAACAGCTAACACCATACGTCATCAATTCAAGTTTCTAGTCGACACCGGATCAGCGGTATCGATCATTCCCCCAAAAGCGTTATCAAACATTTCAGTTCCAATCAGAGCGACAAACGTCAAGTTGTGCACAGCCAACGGTATGCCTCTCGAGATTCATGGAGAAGTTACACTAACGATAAGCAGTCGAGACCTCCGAAGAGAATTCACCTGGACATTCATAGTGGCAGTCACCACACAACCAATATTAGGGGCTGATTTCTTCATTCATCACCATTTACTTGTTGACTGTCGCAACCGCCAACTTCTGGACACGAAAACGTCACTCTCCACAGCAATGATAACAACGGTTGGGGAGATTACTGCCCCTGTATTCGACTGTCCACCTGACACTCCCCACCTATCAAGGCATTAATAGAACGTCACACTGCTCTGGTTGGCCCTTGGCAGATAAACCTCCGTTCACCCTCATCGTCAGTACAGCATACAATTGAACTAACATCAAACATGCCAATCTGTTCCCGTTTTCGACAACTCCCATCTGGCAAATTTGAGGCCGCTAAGCAAGAATTCGCAATACTGTTAAAGGCTGAGATTGTTCGACAATCTAGCAGTTTTTATTCCAGCCCACTACACATGGTCCCCAAAAAGGACAACCAATGGCGGCCCTGTGGAGATTATCGGAAACTCAACAGTGTCACAAAACCTGACAGATATCCTCTGCTAAGAATTTCTGATGTGACAAGCCGACTCAGTGGCAGTTCAGTATTCAGCAAATTAGATTTGGTGAAGGCATATTACAACATCCCCATTCATCCAGATGACATCCCAAAGACAGCCGTTACAACTCCTTTTGGTTTGTTTGAATTTACTCGCATGCCATTCGGTCTCAGAAATGCAACTCAAACATTCCAAAGATTCATGGATGCAACCTTTCAAGACCTGCCATTTGTTTGTGTGTATATTGACGATATTTTGGTTGCCTCAAACAATGAGCATGATCATATACAACACCTCAGAACTGTCTTTCAGCGGCTGGAGGAAAACAACCTCCGGATCAACGTCAGTAAATGTATGTTTGCCCAGAGCTCTGTTGTGTTTCTAGGCCATAGACTATCTTCGACTGGAATATCACCACCTGAACATAACACACGAGCCATCATCGATTTTCCTAAACCGAAAGACTATGCAGGTTTACGACGTTTTATTGGCATGATTGGACATTATAGATCATTCATCCCTCACTTTGCCCAGATATCTGACCCCTTGTGTACTCTTTTGGGAAGTACAAATCAACGTAACCATCAATTGACGTGGGAAACCCCTCAGTGCAACGCTTTTGAAGATGTAAAATCATCCCTAGCAGGTGCGGCCAATCTTCATTATATTAGCAAGTCTAGTAACCTATACCACCTAGTGACAGATGCATCTTCGGTAGCTATCGGTGCTGCACTTCATCAGGTTGTTTTGGGTATGCCACAGCCAATTGCTTTTTATTCCAAGAGATTATCTAAAACAGAATCAATATACTCTGCATTTGACAAAGAGCTTTTGACTTAGCTGTCCTCCATTTCAAACACATCATTGAAGGCAGAGAACTCCATTTATTTACAGACCACAAACCCATCTGCGAAGCTTTTCAATCCAACAGGGACCAGAAGACCCACATGCAACAACGACGTCTCTCCATCATCTCCGAATATGTCACTGAAATACATCACATCAGAGGAGCTGAAAACATAGTAGCAGATGCACTTTCCAGTCCAATCACTGCGTTACAACTCGAACAACCAGATCTAGCAAGTATTGCCAAAGCACAGACTGAAGATCCAGAAATACAAAAGTGTAAGGATTCTCTCACATCTCATCAACTCTCGGCGGACTTGGAAATTCTTTGCGAAAACAGCTCAATTTATCCCCGTCCATATGTTCCCTTAGCACAAAGACAATCAGTGTTTAGGCACCTTCACAATCTGGCACATCCAGGTATACGAGGATCTACTAATTTGATTGCAACAAGGTATTATTGGCCTAAAATGAAAGGGGACATCAAACAATGGGTCAACAACTGCTTAGATTGTCAAAAATCCAAGGTCAATCGTCAGAACAAGAGTATCCCAGAACAGCCCATGTATCCATTCAATGATCGATTTCAAACAGTTCACATGGACATAGTAGGACCTCTGAAACCTTCAAAAACACTTGGTTCTCATTACACCTCAGAGATGCAATATGTTGTGACACTCATCGACAGAACCGTTGGTTTGAATGTGTTCCCGTAGCCTCAATCACAGCTACCACAGTTGCTGAGGCATTTTTAACTCACCGGATTAGTAGATTTGGAGTACCATTATGCCTCACTACAGATCAAGGGCGACAGTTTGAAAGTAGTCTCTTCAATGCTTTGTCCCACTCTATTGGTTTTCATCGACTACGTACCACTGCTTATCATCCTCAGTCTAATGGGATGATCAAGCGTTTCCACAGAACACTCAAGACAGCACTTGTGTCTCGAAATGAAAAATGGCTGATAGCACTTCCAATAGTTTGCTTAGCATTGAGAGCTTTACCGACTGAACATGGGTATTCACCGTTTACAGCCATGACAGGCTCAGATATCTTAATGCCACATGTCTTCTTTCACAAAGCAAATCCTTCTACTAAGGAACAGTTTGAAGCAATCCAGCAACTCCAAAAGCACATGCGTCAACTGGACTTTACAACTTTCTCCGAAGGTATACACCATGGTCGAACCATCCGCCCCCAGTCAGTTACCTTGCAACCTGGACAATATGTCTGGTTGCGGATAGATAGAGTTCGACGACAACCTTTAGAGGCTCCATACCAGGGTCCTTACAAAGTCCTTGATGCCAAGCAAAACATTGTAAAGATAGAACTTCCTGATGGATCCACCAGTTGTGTTTCACTGGATCGTGTCAAACTTGCCAAGATGACAATGACGACACCAGGGACAACCACTGCCACGGAGCCTCCTATCGACCAGACGGCTCCTGCATCCATCACAAATTCTTCCAATAACCCACCTGAACCCCCACGCACAAGATCAGGAAGATGTGTACGTTTCAATCATCACCAGGATCACATCTACTACTGACTCCCTACTAAGGACATTTTGTGTTGGTATATGAATTTACCGCGATGATACTTAATCAGCGTCGTCAATCCGTTCATGAATGATACTGATTGTACGTTCGAATAAAGTCAAGTGTTAGTCTGATTCTGTCAATAAACTGCATACTTCACTATATATATAGGAACTACCAATCTTTTGACGATATCTCAACTAATACGTCACGTAAATTTCTAAACTTTTAGTATGTTATGTAAATAGTGCTTCCAAATTATGTTTTAAATTTGATGAAGCATTGTTTTCAAACTTAGTAAAAAATATCCCAAGAATTTGCGGTGCCCAAAAAGGATAGAAAGTAAACGTCAAAAGTCAATGATAACAATAAAAGTTTATTTTTCACACAAAAAGTTATTTAATATGAAATTATGTTTCCTTTCTTTGCTATTATTTCAAAACATCTTTTGTCATGTGATTACAAATAACATGTATGGACCTGTTGAGCTTTTTAGCAATATTCGATCCTGGAATCGATCGATAAATATTTGGCTTTCCTGAAGGCCTCAATCTTCCCATTCTCATTTTCGAACAAACCTCGTTTACCTCTACCCATCATTAAACTTCAATAATATACTAAAAAAGGAAATTTCTTAAAAGTATTCTACTTATATACCACAGAAACTTAATTTGAAGTTCATTTGCACCTTCTTAATTTGATTTTATAGCTTGTGCTGAGGATACATTGAGAAAGATGGCCCAGTGGAACGCTTTGAAACATTCATGACAAACAAAGGCCAAGGCGCTCAAGAGATGTTCAATGTCTTGATGGAATTTCTGATGATACATGACCTAGACCTGGAAAAATGTCGCAGGCAAAGCTGCGACAATGCATCAGCAATGAGTAGCAAGTATAATGGTCTACAAGCCAAAGTGACAGAGAAGAACTGTCTTGTGTACATTGCATTCTTTAAACTCTTGATTTGGAAAAATGAATAGAATGCCGCTCGAGTGCTGTACAATTCTTTGACTTCCTTGGGAAGCTGTTTGTCTTCCCAATTACAACGCGTCGTCATCGGCTTTCGGAGGCGTTGAAACACGCTGATTCATCATTGATTCTCAAACATATCACAAGAACGCATTGGTCCTGCAAAGCTGACGCAGCGAAGGCACTTAAGCTTGACAATCAGCAGATTAAGGATGTACTGAAACAAATTTCTAATAAATAAGGATGTGCAGGGCACTTTCCAAAACATTGAGACAGAGGCGTAGCCTGGGTATTTTGCGCCCGGGGACAAACTATAGAATTGGCGCCCTTTTCCATGTCTATATATTTAATCTTACTGTATTACACTAAATTTGAAATTGAAATAAAAATCAAATTTTAATGGCACAAGGCATCCATTTAAAAGTGAAAAACCATTCTACAAATAGTAGCGCATCAGTAACCCAATCAGTCAGTCTAAGATGATTTACATGCATAATAGTCTAATAGTGTTTAAAATAGATTTATTTTTCTTGATTTAACAATTGCAAACTGATCAATAGCGTCATCAAAGTCTGTTTTCTCAAGCGTTTCTCTTTCTATACTAAGAAGAGCAAGATCACTGAGACGATCCTGTCCCATTGATGCACGCAGATACGACAAAATAAGTTTCAATTTGCTGAATGATCGTTCACAGCTTGCAATTGAAACTGCTATTGTTAACAAAATTTGTGGTGAAATTCCAAAATTTGGAAATACGTCGCTTCCATAAAGCACAATAAAACCAAGGAGATCCAAAGGAGTTTCTGGTAGAGTTTCAGTTCTCAGCAGCATTCTGGTGAAGAGTTCGTAGCCATTAATGTCCGTGTCTTAGAAAGTTGCAAAATCTGCACAACTTCGACGAATTTCATCTTCATCTGTGTCAGATGTCAGAAGAGTCTTAACGTCCAGCAGAAATCCAAATTTTGTGTTCAGGTCTTTGAGTCGTGAAAAACGTGTTGACATCTCCTGTTGAAGACGATCGAACACATTCTTCATAACACGCATTACTTCCTCTTCTGATGAGAGTCCTGCATCTCTTGCCAGTTCTCCAGGCATTCTCCTACGTCGCCTAATTCTTCTTTCTACCTGAATATCCCATGCTGTGCATTTTGTTCTGGCGTTTTCGACCGCAGCCAGGCTCAAATCATCACGAAGCTTGATAAATTCTTGCTCCAAAGATTCAATATCAGTCGCAGCTTCCTTGAAATTCATGGTAGGATCTTGTAGGCGCTTCTGTGCACGATCAATTTTTCCAAGAACGACATTGCAGAAGTGTAATAAAACTATGAAATTAAAATTCAATATACAGGCCAGTAACTGCTGTGCACCACTTCTAGTTTCAGGTGTCATAGTGGAGTCTTCCGATAATTTCTCTAGCAATCCAACTAGTTCATCCAGTCCTTCATGGATAGCTTTAACAGCTTCAGATCGTGCACTCCAGCGTGTTTCAGACTCTCTTTTTACTGTTATGGGAAGAGTTCTTTTTAATTCTTCCCAACGAATTGTTGAATGAGAGAAAAACGAATATATGCTTTCAAGTGTTCCAAAAAAAGTTACGACAACAGGATCTTGCTTAGCTGAATACACACCTGCTAAATTTAAGCTGTGGTTGTCACAGTTGACAAACAGTGCTCTAGGATTTCTGTCACATATTCGTTGTTGAAGGCCAGATATATGCCCAGTCATCACCGAAGCATTGTCATAACATTGAGCTCGACAGTCGGCTAGAGGTATCTCATCAGAATTCAGTCTCTCGACGATGACTTTCTCTAGGCTTGCAGCATCTTTTGAATATATCTCGATATAACCTAAAAATGATTCTTTGATTTTTAATACAAACTATTATTGAAGCTATCATATAATCAACGGTAATTTCAGTTAAAACTAAAAATATAATAACTTTCTTTTGGCAGTTGGCGGCCACCGGCCCAGTCCAAGCCTGGTGGGGGCGTTCGCTGCAGTGCAACTTTGCGTTAGCCTGATACCAATGGGAGTTTCAGAAATTGTTTTGACGTTTTCACGCTTTCACGAATGTTGTTTATCTTTGTCTATATTAGAACAATCACAACCAGTCTCTGATAAAAAGTTTTAAAATACCTTAATAGAGTGTAATCCGTTTTAAACCACAATAAGTTCGTCAACAACACTGTAGTATTAGTAGCCACTGCAGAATCCGTATCCTGACTGGCAGCAGTGGTGGTGGGCTCACTGAGTTCACCGAGCTGGCAGCATCATAAACCAGGTCTCGATGGCAGACGTATCAGACGATGGCTCATGGGCGTGCAGGTTAGCGGAATGGGTTTCGTGCCTGCATACGGCGGTAATGGCAACAGTCGTAATGTGTCGTGTTCGAAACCCAGCCTGCACTGCCGCCAGCGCCCTTGGAAAGGAGCGCTTTATAAATGGTTAGAAGAAGCGCCTCTGACGCTATGCATATGGCGCTATATAAATGAAGTTACAATTACAATCTGCCCTTCTCCACCCGCCGCTGTTGGCTAGCTTGTGAGTGTGACCTGTTTTACCAATGTCGCAAAAATTAGGTAACCCTCATTTTGGCGCCCCTGTATCTTGGGACATATGTACCCCCTTGCCCCCCCCCCCCTCCCCTAGCTACGCCTCTGCATTGAGATAACTCTACTGATACAGTCAAATCTCGGCATTATGCCACTCTCGCTATTATACCACTTTTGCTCGGTCCCGACAAAGTTCAATACAAAATAAATTTATTATGCCACCCCCTACTCTCGCTACTATGCCACTATTGTGTGACTGTTAAAAGGCACGAGTCGTGAAAAAGTCTGTATTTCTGCGCTGTGTTCGATTATTTATAATAATCTAATGACTGTATATATAAATTTACCCATCATTAAATTATATTAATTAAATTTTATTTTAAAATTTATTTTAAAATCTAGACGATTGTTATTCTTTGGTTGGTTCTAGAACCTTTCTTTTTTCAATCAGTAGTTCTTTTGCGCCAGCTGACGATTTTTGAGACTTTTGGAAGAGCTGATTGATAACTTCAAAAATAAATCCGTTTTTTAAGAATAAAGGCATTTTTATTTGAGAAAATAAGACCGCTTTTACAAACCCTCGCTACTATGCCACTCTCAATACTATGCCACTTTTGCTCGATCCCGACAGTAACGAGATTTGACTGTATACCTTATCTTGATGCTATCAAACTGCAGTGGCGAGTGCTCCTTCTCAAAACTCAAATTAATTGAGAACCGATTACGAACATCAATGAAGCAGGCACGACTTGTAAATTTGGCTATCATGAGCATCGAGTCAGACGTACTGCGTGAATTAGACTTCAGTGACATCATCAGCGACTTTGCCAACGGAAATCTAGTATCTGGACTGTACAGCTTCAACCATTCTCTGATTTTAGACATATTTACTTGGTTATATTATAATTTTATTTTTCATGAAAAATCAAATTAATATAACTGAGTTTCTCTACGTAAATAAATTTGGCTAGCACAACTCGTGTTCGTTTCATTTCGTGCTTAATCATTGGAAAAGTAGTTCATATTCAGTATTTATAACTAAAAGTGTATTATTTATATATTATGTTTAGTATGAGGTGTTGTGTTCAGTAAAGGGCAATTGTTAAGGGGCCTCACTTCCAAATGGGCCCAGGGCCGCACACCGTCTTAATCCGGCACTGCAATTGCTCCGCTATTTCAAATCTCAACCAATCACAGTGAGCGCTTACAAATATTAATGAACCATGGCTGTACATTGTTAGGGTTTGGAAATACGCTTCACGGATATTCGAAGACCACGGTTTAAAAACCTCTGTACTAATCTTCAGCTTTCAGTGCTCGACATTGTTGTTTACATTCTAAATAAATAATAATAAATAACGAGGAACAAAAGCGAAGAGGACTTAAAGTATTTTTAATAAAAACAAATTGAGAAGTTACCGTTTAATCGATTAAAGAAATTTTAATCTATTAAAAATTAATAATTGAATAAGCGTTAATGACCACAACCATTAGGTGACTAATTATTTTCCTTCCTAAATGCGTGTTAAATGGTCTAAATCATAAAATAACCTTTTGTATGGCCATGTTGTCATGGCCAACGTCCATATAATATAAAGTGTGTTGATTGATATCGGTTAGGATCAGACGAATAGACTTCTGGCTATTGGTTAGATTTTAAAATATTAGATGTAATTGATTTGGTGGATTGGAATATTGTAATATTTAAACGCTTTAATATTTTCATTTTGTTGTGATATATTTTTTAGGAAGTTTTTTGTGAACATGCCATTTATTAAAAAGCATAACAATGCAAGACAAATTTGGAAAGATTGGGACATGAAGGCCAATAAGCAAGGGCTTTTACATACAGTTTATTTTTCAAATGGAAATGAATATACTGGAGAATGGCAAAACAATACGAAGCATGGTTGAGTTGCTTAAAATAGTTTTTAATGCATTCTCTCTTGCTTTTTATTAATAATTTTTAATAGTTTAAATAAGTAGCATTTACTTTATGACCATATATTTTGACTTTGGGTTACAGTTTAGTTAGTTATAGAAACTCTCGTAAGAGGCTAGGAAATAAACTCTAATCTGAGCCACATCAAAGCAAAAACTTTAGTCTGTGGCTCCATTATATACAAGAAAATCATAAAGCTATCCATTTATATTCCAGGCAAGGGAATACATGTTTGGAAAAATAAATCTGTCTACAATGGTGACTGGAAAAATGATCTGAGGGATGGCTTTGGAACTTTGAGCATTAGAAATGCTAAACAAGATGACGTTTTGAAAAGATATTCTGGAGAATGGATGAAAAACAAAAAACATGTCTGTTGATTTAAATCATTATTTTCAGAATTATTCTTTTCTTTTTCAACTAATGATCATTACGTATTGAAAGAATGATTGTTAGTTATACACATTTTAATATCAATATGAGCATATTCAAATTCAAATTCAGGGGTCGCCTAAGACACTGAGAATTTAATATTCCTTTGATATATTTTTTAAAGACATCATTTCGACGAGATCTTATCCTTAACCCCACATATAATTTTGAGCAAGATACTTTTTCTAGTTCAAGCATTTTTTGGCTATTATGTCGAATTGTTTGCTTGCAGTGATATTTGTATTTTGAGTGCCTCATGTATCCGGATAGGATTAGAAGGCACTTCTTAATCAATCCACCATTTATATAGCGCCCCTAACCGAGGGCAATCCTTGGCGATGCGAGCTGGGTTGCGAACACGAGAAGTAACGACTGTTGCTTTCACCACCGTTCACAGGAACGCAACCCCCTGAGCCAACTTGCACACCGATAGTTTGACGTTTAGCGACTGGGTTTTAGGATGGCTGGATACAAAATAGCAACTGTGGTCGGGACTTGGTACAGCTATATAATCATGTTATTTGATATTGTACATTGTACAGATAGAATGTACATGATAGAAATGTGTTCCCACCATGAATTTAGCAAGCACCGCCATCTCACTGAAACTGTTGCAATGTTTAAAAACTGAAATAATGTTACTAAATAAATAATGTTAAAACATGACAAAATATCTCATGTTTTCTTATTTAAAATTAACAAAATCTTGCAAGTGTGGGATGTGCATATAAAGGTTTTAAATATAAATTTTCCAATATTTAGGAGTGAAAGGTAGCCCAATCAATTTTGTAGTTGGGGGTTGCCGCAGCAAGGCAAGTGCTGCCTGGTGGTCACATCATCAGAAAGGTTGTGAACTGCTGATCTAAGGACTTATGATATCGTAGTTTCATTTGATTTAATGCCTGCTTATAAGCCAACCAGAATTATTTCAACATCCCAAACTTCAATTGATAATATTTACTCTAATTTTAATTGATGATATCTCAAATCACCTTCCTATTTTTTTTTTTTTAGAAGTTCTTCTCAAATTTGAACAAACTGAAGTTAAATAAGCTGTTTTAGGAAAATTAAAGACTTTACCAAAAACATATGTTCTATGACTTATTAACTTCATGGGATTGATGGGAAGTTTATAATGTTTGTAATTCAAATAATGTCATCATAGTTTATAAACATTTTATTTTCTTTTGAAGTTTCTTGGTTCTCATGTCAAATATGATGCATTATAACTTAAGTAAGTACTTAAACAAGTAGCTTTTACTGTATGACCATAATATTTTCTCTGTATTTTCTTTTTGGATTGTAGTTTGGTTAATTATAGATACTTTTGCAAGTGTCTAGGAATTGAATTCCTTATTGGAGGCATACCAAAGAGAAAACCTCAACCTGTGGCTCCATTATATGCTACCATTTAATAAAAACTACCATTACTACCTGAAGGAATGAGCAACCTATTGAGCTAATCTGCACACTAATTAATTATTACTGTCTCATTAATTAATGATCTTGATTTAGGCTTTTTGGCAACTTTTTGTTGATAAGACACTATTGTAAAATTGGTTTGTTAGATTTTTATGGATTGTGTTCACATCATTGTTGTGTTTGATATAAGTGAAATTAAATCAATTATACTTATAAGCAGTCAAAATACTTCAGAAATTAATTATGTTCATACTTTACTAAATATGGACCACTGATTACAAAAGTGATATTTAAAATTGTCGATTGGGTCTGTTTTTCAAGGTATTTGGCTAGCATTTGGTACATGAGTTAGAATATGACTCCTTCATAGTTTGGTAATGCATCATTGTATTGCTTTATGCATCACATGATATAAATAGCATTATTTTATTCCTAAAAACCATTTAGTGTGCTTCTTTATTACTGTTTGATTTAAAATTAAAAATGAATAGAGATGCTTCTCACTTATATAAATGATGCAGATAGTTTTTACCAGGTCCACTGCTAAATTTAGGAAAGAATATGCTACTGCACAGGGGCATCTTCCATCTCAAATAAGCTTTTTTTGTCATCACTATTATAAAGCTTTTTTCATTATAATAAGCCATCTTTTACAGCCTAAAGCTTTATTGTTAACCATAAACTTTCAAATGATGCCAGTTAATCTTGAAATGAAATATATTGATACAACATTGATAAAAATGTGGAACATCAGATTTTTCACTAGTCAATAAAAATGGAAATAATTTTCTGACTAGTAAGCTTTCATATTTTAAATGTATATTAAATTATATATAGAGAGCTATAAGTGAAAGTTCATATGAAGTTGAAACTTTTTTGACTGGTATAAGATAGACAGATGGGACGTTCTTTAAACTTGCCTTCATGGAATGCATGTTATTATGAAACATGATTTAACTTCTTGTGAATGTATTCTCCTTTTGTTGTTGAGATTAATTTTTTTTTGTAAAGGGTTATGGAATCTGTAACTTTGGCAATAACTCTTTCTATGAAGGAGAATGGCTGTGTAATAAGAGACATGGCTGGGGAAAGATGATTTATAGTGATTCCTCTATTTATGAAGGCGAGTGGAAATATGGTAAAAGGAGTGGCCAAGGAATATTAAAGTATGGTATGCACCATTTTTATATATATTTTATTTGAAAACATATTTCTCTGCATTGTCTATAATTTCATAACATTTGTAGCTAATGGAAACAGATATGAAGGTGAATGGCAAAATAATTTGAAAAATGGTTTTGGAAAATTTTTTTATTATGAAAAGGGACAATTGTATGAGGGAGTTTGGGTTAATGATGTGGCTAAATGTGGGGAAATTGTTGAATTTGAAAAGGAATTTGTAACTTCTCTTGCAATTCAGGCAATTCCTGAGGTTAGACATTTATTTTATTTTTAAATTTTGTCAAAAACTAGTACTTGATTCTGCTAAAATGAGATTACTTGTTAACTAGAGCTTTCTAAATTATGTAATATTAATAAAACTTTGTTAGTTTATTAATAGAACTTTGTTAATAATGGCTATGGTGCGCCATATGTATAGAGTTAGATGCTGAAAATTGGAAGAATGTAATGAGCAATCTTTGATTTCACGCCAAGCTGGTGTTACATTATTTTCATTGTGCCAAGAAGTGGCAATTACAGTTATGTTTCAGCTCTTTAGCTAGTGCTACTTCAGCAAAAATATTGGTGCTACTGCTATATCCATGCATATAATTGCAGACTGTCCTAACATCCAAATCCAGCTTATCTTTTAGCTGTTTACACGAATATTCTACTTGTGCAGCATCCCTGATGAGACTCTCTGAATCTGATTCGAGAGTTTTTTCTAGCTGCCACCCTTGTACTTCTTCCCATATGAGTCTGGATCATCCAAAATACATTTGATGACAGCTCTTGTCCTATTCAACTCATTTGCAATCTTTCTTATTGAATAGTTTGCCTTCCTAAAGACCTTAACTTGTCCTCTTTCTCCTTCTGTCAAACCTGCTTTCTTCCCCATGATGAAATGAATGTAAAAGGAAGTTTTGAATGTGACACTCCTTTACATAGCTTTCTTAATGACAATTTAATGTTTGATCCTTCCAATAAGGCCTTGAAATTGATGAAACAAGCCCAAATCGGAAACTGTTGGGTAAAACCGTTCGAGACGGACGCACACATTTTAATGAGATGCTCTACTTTAATGAAGCTCCACCCAAAACAAATTAAGCTCCGCCTAAAATGAGTAAAAGTAAATCTTTGATCCGTAATATTTTTAGGTATATCTCTTTTTAGGGAAAATCGGTCCGCATATTTAGGCTCCGAATAGATCCGCTCAAGTGTTAGGGTAGGGTTATGGTTAGGATTAGGGGATAGGGTAGGGTTAGGGGATATGGTAGGGTTAGGGTAGGGTTAGGATTAGGGGATAGGGTAGGGTTAGGGTTAGGGTAGGGTTAGGATTAGGGGATAGGGTAGGGTTAGGGTAGGGTTAGGGGTTAGGGTTAGGCAAAGCGTAAAATTTAAACACTCGATTGCTAATGTCAGACGTCAAGTATTTCCAAAATTATAATAAAACTTTATTAGAGACTTCTATGTAAATGACTTAATATATATTGCGGATAAAAGATTCACTTTTACTCATTTTAGGCGGAGTTTAATTTGTTTAGGGGTGGAGCTTTATTTTTTCTTAGCATCTCATTAAAATGTGCGCGTCCGTCTCGAACGGTTTTACCGCGTTAAAGCTCAATCAATCAATCAAAAAAATAATTAGAATAAGAATAGAAAGTTTAAAAACTTACACAACAAAACTAAAGAGAGTCTGTGCTATCATTTAATTTTTTGATTTTAATTTATTTTGTATTTAATTTTGTATTTTTTCTAGTCATAAATAAAATTCATGCAAGTTTAAGTGCACACTCATGCGATTAAAGCACGCAAAGGGAGTACATAAAATTGCACATAAAGTTCGAACTATAAGTGAATTTTGGTGATAATTTTACAACTCATGCATACCCAAGAAGCTCTACAAAGTTATTACCCATATTTATTAAACAGATTGGACTTTTGGATCCTCTTGGCGTTTTGAAAAATGCCATCACAGATCTTTTTCCTAAGGATGAAGAATAATATTTATGAATCATAAATTAAAATGTTGAGGTTCTGATCTCAATGCTGTTTTTTTGTGACTTTTTTGTTTGTCTATCTATATAAATGAAAGTGAATGTCTGTCTACATTTCCTTGTGATATCCATAATTTAAAAAGCAATAAAATTAAATTAATTTATAACAATTTAATTGAAATCTATAAAAATAAAATTGAACATTTGTGTGTTCGATTGTTTTGATTCAAAAATAAATATAATTACTTGCTTTTAAAATCTACTTATCTATATAAATAAAGTGGACTGTGTAAATTGGCTGGAGTTTTTTTTGCATCAACGATCTCACTAGTTATTAATCTAGGTTAAGAGGCACAGTCATACTAGTGTTGATCCAGCCAATCAGGAAGCGCTGAACATTAATGATGTTTTGAACTTAAAACTTAAAAACTACCGCGGAGCTAACCGACAGGGAATCATCAAAGGAGTGCCCCCGTCGTCAAACGTTTCGGCCCAAACTCCTGACGTTCTCGAGGGGTGGGACACACACCCGTTGATCAAGCGGGTGTCCCTGTCGGTGAAAACCCTACCTATCCAACTCCATCGTAACGCACCGCACGTTATATGGTGATCGATGAAATTCACGACGACCTTTGCGCATCGATCCCATATAATGCAAACTGAGCGTTATAATTCCTTTGAAGCGGCCACCGTCACTTAGAAATATACGCTCACCGGACGTTTTTGGTTATGGTATGTGTAGAACTCCGCGCTTTAACTAGGTTTGTTTGTTATAGTGGCGACCTTTAACGGTGGCGACTAGGAGTTTGGACACCGAACTTCGTCCTACGGCATCATCACACATAAGCTCCAGGCGTGCAAGACTAGGAGTCGAGTGCAGACACTGAACTTCGCCCCACAACCTCTCCAGGCTACAAGCGTGCAGGACAGCGACAATGACTCAGCGCTCGGAAGTCTATTTAAGCAACCAGAAGGAGACTCATCAGCTGTCTTTTTTTTTTCGGTGCTGGTCACACAGATCGCGCTCTCTCTATACCTGTCTATCTCAAGTTTCTTTGTTGCATGTTTAGGTCGAGGCGAGTGTTGCATGTTCGAACGGATTACAACATTACAAAGCGATAATCGCGAGAGCATGACCAGCGACGAACTGATGGATGGCGGTTTTCAAATCGTCGAAAATCGTAAGCGCAGAAGAGTTGCCTCTTCTGTCTCGAGTGATTCAGCGCAGGGAGTCCCTGCAGAGAAGACCACGAAGGTCTTCATCAAAGTGGAGGTCAGGAAGCTGTACCCAGTCCGGGTTCAGAAACAGGTGAGCGGGGTTCTTGGCAGGAACGACGCTAAGATCATTGCATGCAGGGATCTTCTAATCGTTCTTGCCAAGAATGAGACGGAGATAGCTAAGTTAGCAAAGCTATCAGAGTTAGACGGTGTCCCGGCTAATGTCCGAGTCGCGGCTAAACCGAGAGTTTGCATCGTTGGTGTGCCCGCCAACGTCGACGATGCGACGGTCGCTGAATGCGCTGGTTGTGTTAGCGCAACCAGAGTCGTCAAGACCGTTGGAGGTAAGAAGGTGGCCACCTCGGTGGTCATTCTTAGTTTCGGTGATGCGACGCCTGCTAAAGTTAGGATAGGTTATCTTAGCTTTAAGGTTCAGGCGTGCGTACGTGCGTGAGCCAACGCGCTGTTTTAAGTGCAACGGCTACGGGCATATAGCAGCTAGCTGCCAGCATAAGGCTAAGTGCCCTAAATGTTTAGGGGAGCACTCCCTGAAAGAGTGTCAGCAGCAGGAAGCGACGGAAAAGCGATGCGCGACTTGTGACAGTACCAGTCACTTTACTGGTCGGGCTGTCTGTCCGCAGCGCAAGATCGAGAAGGAGGCTATCTCTATAAGGGATAATAAGCACATTAGTTATGCAAAAGCCCTTACTGCCGCCAAAAATAAGATAGAGGGGTCCAGTCTGCTTCTGCCCCTGCGGTTCAGGTCGCTAAGACCTCAAAACCAATAACTAAGCAGGCTGCCCTCTCAGTCTAATAAAAATAAGCCTAAGTCTAAGCCTAGGAATAAAAATAATAAACAGTCTAAACCTGCTGAGGAACCTGTGGAGTCGCAACTGAGCATCTCCAAAGTCTTCCTCGGCAGATTAATTGCTAAAATTGCTGAGCAGATGAATCAGAGATTCCATGGAGGAAAAAAAGAACAGTTCCTAGATGTCCTCACCCACATCTGCATGCTTACCTTCGACTGCATGCAGGGGGAATCTGTAGCTGAAGATGTCCACTCAGCAACGAAAGCAAGTCTGGCCGAAATCTCAATCCACCATGGACAGTGCTCTAAACATTATCCAATGGAACTGCCAGGGGATCCGACAAAAAACCGGTGAACTCGTTTCCTTTCTGAACTCTTTGAAAAATTTGCCTGATGTTATATTGCTCCAAGAAACATTTCTTAAAAGCAAAGATAATTTCAGAATTCAAGGATACCAGATAGAGCGGTTCGATCGTACGGACGAGGTCTCATGGGGCCGCATCCTCACATGCGTCAGAGACGGGACGTCGTACAGCTCCGTCATCACATCCCATGACCCCCAGTGCCTCTCGATTACCATAATCGCAAAGACCAGGAGGATCAAGATTGTAAACTTCTACGCTCCTCCCAGAAAACCTTTCTCGAAGGAGCAGCTGGAGAAAATCTTAATCCACCAGGATGCCATAATCTGCGGGGATATAAATGCATACTCCCCAGACTTCGGAGCTCGACACTCTGATGCCAGAGGTAGGACAGTTGAGGATTTAATCCAGGCTAACAATCTCGTCTTCTTAAACACAGGCGAGGGCACCCATCTCACAAGGAGCGGCAAGTCTACCCCGATAGACATCTCTCTGGCTTCTCCCAACCTTGCATGCAGATCATCGTGGAAGGTCCTGCCAGAAAACCTAGGAAGCGACCACTTCGTCATTCAGATTACAGTTGATGCTCCACCACTACATGAGGCAATCAGTGTACCTCGCGTCAACATGAGGAAAATCAACTGGAATCTGTACCAACTGACATGTCTAGCCACCCTAGGTCAGGACCTCCCCACAGAAGATCTTGAGGAAAATGCATCCCTCATCTCTCAGACCATTGTCCGAGCGGCGGAGGCTTGCTCTCCAAAGCCCACAAGCAGCCGCAGAAAACAATCCGTCCCTTACTGGAACGAGGACTGCAGAGCAGCAATCAAAGAAAGAAACCAGATGAGAAACCGCTTCCGATGCATTCACGGAATACCAGCGGGCGAGAGGACGAGCACAATGGGTTGTCAAGAAAGACTGTTGGGAGAGATTCTGTGCCAGCTTCAACAGGTCAACAAACCTGGGCACCCTCTGGAGAACCGTCAAGCGCATGAGCGGTCACTCTCAAGGAGCTCGCATCCCCCCGATCTCCTCTGGTGATGGATCCCCACTGGATAACTTCAGCAAAGCGGAAATCTTTGCAAAAACCTTTGCCTACGCGAGCAGCAATACAAATCTGTCCCCGCACTTCGCAAAGATCAAGCAGAATTTCTCTTTCGATCTCGATCCAGATGGCTGGGACAACTCTCCTCTGTCCCATCCCATAGAAACGGCTGAAGTAATGGATGCCCTCAGTAAATGTGGGAACTCATCCCCAGGCCCCGATGGCATCCACTACGAAATGATTAGGAAACTTCTCCCACAGTGCCTCGAAAGCATTGTCTCCCTATTCAACCAGTCCCGGTCGATAGGTCGTCTTCCCTCCTCTTGGAAGAAAGCGACGGTAATTCCCATCCCGAAGAAGGGAAAACCTCCTTCGGAACCGGCCTCTTACAGACCTATCTCTCTGACCTCCTCTCTCTGCAAGCTCCTTGAAAGGGTGATCGCAGCAAGGCTCAGATGGCACCTAGAGAGTTTCAATCTCATCAGCCGAAACCAAGCCGGTTTCAGAAAAGGAAGAGGATGCTCGGACCAACTGGTCCGAATAACGCAAGACATAGCTGCCTCTTCCACAAAGAGGCAGATGACCCTTGGGGTTTTTCTGGACTTGGAAAAAGCCTTTGATAAGGTGTGGAGAGAAGGAATAGTCATAAGGTTGGCACCCCGTCATAATAGCCCGGCGACAAAATAGCCCAGTCAAAATAGCACCATCAAAACATAAAACTCATTTCATTTAATCAAATTTGAAATAAGTTATAGGTTAATGTATCAACTTATATAAATATTTTTTTTATAAAGATACATTGACGGGGATGTTTTGACGGGGCTATTTTGTCGCTGGGCTATTTTGACGGGTCACCCATAAGGTTATCCAAACTAGGCATCAAAGGGAGGATGCTTCACTGGATAAACGACTTCTTACAAGATCGAACCATGGAAGTCAGAGTCGGAGCGACTTTCTCCAACCCTCTCACCCTTGACAATGGCACACCCCAAGGCAGTGTCCTTAGCCCGCTGCTGTTCATTGTGATGCTCGACTGTCTGCCCCAGCCAGTGAACAAGATCAAGGTGTCTATGTACGCCGATGACATAGCCCTCTGGACGACCGGTAGCGATCTTTCCACCATGAGGCACAGGATGCAACAGCACCTTAATCAAACAGAGAAGTTTCTTTCCAGCCATGGTTTTAAAATCTCTACTAATAAATCATGTTTGGTTCTATTCAACAGGAACAAGTCAAGGCTGGTCTCCTCCCGAACGACACTGCGCATAGCTGGGGAGGAACTCCCAATGACCTAATCGGCAATGTTCCTAGGAGTCATCCTGGACGACAAGTTGAGCTGGAACGCCCAAACGGCCGCTGTTAATAACAGATGCCGGAAGCGCCTCAACGTGATGAGAGCTGTCGCAGGAAAATCCTGGGGAGCCAGCAAGTCCCGCTTGATCCACCTGTACAGAGCCACCATTAGATCTGTGATGGATTACGGGAGTGAAGCCTTTGACCTCAGCTTCAAGCACAACAAGAAGATGACAGCATCCAATTCCAGGCTCTCAAGATTTGCTGTGGCAGCATGCCTGGGAGTGGAAATCTGTCGCTACAAGTTGAATGCGGTGAACTTCTATTAGACCTTCGTCGAAAGAAGATCACCGCTAATCATGCTATCCGGTCACCGGCCACTCCTAATAACCCCATCAGGGAATGTTATTTTGCACCTAATTTCAGGAATTCCAGCATCAAGGGCAAGCTTCACTGGAAGATGAAGAAGACCAATCGTCCATGCCCTTTTGAAACGGTATCAGGTCTCCTGCCTGACTACATTCAAAAGGACATCACAAGAGAATTGGATGCCGAAGTTATCAGAGCACCGTGGACACTGAAGAACCCCAACTTCAACACCTCCACCCTGGCAATAGCGACCGACGATCCCCTGAGGATGCTGGTCGCTAGGGAGAAGATCGAAGAAATCAGTGATTCCAGCCTGCTCTGCTACACGGACGCATCCAAGATGAAGGACAAGGCAGGGATAAGAATCTTCATACCCAAGAAAGGAGTAGAGCTCAGTATCAGAACTTCGCCCGACAGCAGCATCTCGGCAACAGAATTAGCAGCCATCGAGGACTGCTTGATGCTGCTAAAAACCTCCTACCAGGGGGAGGACAAGAATGTTGTAATTTTAAGCGATTCTCTTAGTGCCATCCAGTGCCTAAGAAATCGAAACAATGCCTACCACGATCCTGAAATTCACAGAATTTTATCTTTGATTTCAGATTTCATGGAACAAGACCAGCAAGTCACTCTCGTCTGGGTACCAGCCCATGTGGGCATTCCAGGTAACGAGAAGGCTGACACTCTGGCGAAGCTTGCGACAACTCGAGGCCAGATAGATCGCCAAATCCCAGCATCTATCAAAGACGCCAAAAGATTCGTCGCCAGGAAGATTGAAGAGGACTGGCAGAGAAGGTGGGATTCCTTCACTGGCACTCACCATCACGAAGTCCAGAGACAGACAACGGCAAAGAGCGTCTTCCAATGCTCCTCCAGGAGGAAGGAGGTCCTCATCTCCAGACTCCGGCTTGGAAGATGTCATCTGAACCGCTACCTGTTCCAAATGAAGAGGCTCAACAGCGACAAATGCCAAACTTGTCCCCGGATGGAAGAGTCCACTAGGCATTTCCTCATGGAGTGTCCTAGTCAGGAACCCCTCAGACGGAACATCAGGTTGAAGCTCAAGATACAGACACTGGACATGAGAACCATGCTTAGCAATCACGCTAGCATAGATCTCATATTTCGGTGGGTCCAAGAAAAGAGAAGAAACCTGATTTGATGACTTCTGACTGTACATAAACTCTGTACATAATTATTTTGTGACATTGATTGACATTATTCACTTGTTTGCATATGTCATCAATTACTTAGTTTACTTATTTATATATGTATTTATTTTTTTTTTTTCGAACTGGTTGCACCTCGATGTTCGTTGTTTCCTGTGGTTCTCTTCTGTTGTTGTCCCCGTCCTAATCATCTAGTTATGAAATGGACGTTAATAAATAACCAACCAACCGACTCGTCAGCAACTCCCGTGAAGCTATCGGACGTTCAAAACGCTATCAGATACTAAAACAGCTTAATTCAAGAGCAATTAACCGTCGCTTGCACCTAACTAAATTTGTCGACTAAGATCTCATTCTAAAGAGATATATTCCAACTTTATCACATTAGCAAGCTCTTTGCGTAAAAACCTATAATTTTCAAGATATTTATGCTCAAACATCACGCACTAAAATCAGCCTAGAAAAACAGCCTTTAATTCACAAGAGTGAAGCTATCGGACGTCCGCTGGGTGATGTAAATATAAATAACAACAAGCAAGTATGGGCAGCCGCATGGCCTAACGGTTAAGGCTGCTCCTCTCACTATGGCAGCATGGGGTTCAAACCCCGCTGCGGGTGTACCGTCCTAATCATCTAGACATGCAACGGACGTTAATAAAACATTACATTACATTTATGGGCAGCCGGGTAATAAAATGTAAATAAACAAATGTGGCCGGTTGTTGATATATTGATGTATTTTTGGATATGGGGATAATCTCAAAGCTAACAAAAATGTCTGAAATATTGTGTACTGAAAAAAATGTGTTTATAAAAACAATTGCAATTATGTTTAGTTAATTAACAATTTTAACTTTTTGTTAAGTTGCGGTGTCCTTAGCAAAATGTCGATCTTTTGAAGCCGATCCCCAGAATATAACTGGAGATTAATAAGACATTACGATTATTGACGTCTTCCTTTAAACATTTTAAAAATTAAAAAGAAAATAAGAAATCATCAAAATAAAGTTAACTAGAATCTCAAGCGTAGTTATGTAGTGACGGCACATCTCTATTTGCGCGCACAGAAACCAAACAAAATTTGAATTAGAAGACGCTTTTTCTCTTTGGGGGTCGTCCACAAAGACGTCCACAATAAATCTTAACTGTAATTTTTAATTTGTCACAATTTCTTAGACATCCTCCTCCTCGAGCATGACATACTTTATGGACGTACCCAAATGTCAATAAAATAATATTTAAAAAATTAAAATAAAATCATTAAAACATATACATTTCTAAAATTTAAAAATTATTTCGTTTTTATTCAACAAAAATAATTGCCCTCCCCCTTCAGCATTAGTATGCTTTAGAAGCGCTCCACCATTTGCGGGCGTTTTTATGGATGACCCCTTTTGTCTTAAGGTTGACTCAGACTAAGGGCTAATTTTTTTTATGCCTATATTCCATGCTGAGAATTAAATCCATATCCTTGATTTTTTTTCAGATCGATTCTGTTGAGTTTATCGTAATCGAGACAATAGGAGATCGAGAGTATAGTGTGTTTAAAAGTGAGCAATATTGAAATGAATATATTAGCGTAAAATTGCGTTCAAATCCTTTTAATACTACATTCTAAAGTACAAGTACTACATTTAAATATCACCGATGACTTGGAGACAAACATGTCTGAAGTTGAAATTCTAACTACATATATTTAGCAAGATATTAATAAAAATATGTTTAAAACAAACATTCATTTTCGTTTAAGAATCATTTTATAAATTTATAGATAATTACAGTCTAACTAATATTATAATCACAGAAAAAACTTTTTGAACTTCATATTTAGAAAGATATAACAAATGATCTGCAACACTGCATAAAAGTGCCTAAAATCTCGACTTCAACCAGTTTTAGAAAGACCATTCTGTTACACATGTTAGAAAATGAAGTTTTCTTTCATATTCTGCAATTTGAACTTCTAATTTAAATTCGTTTGAGAGATATTCACGATAAAGTAGTCAATAGCGAAACTTGCACGACTTGATATTTCAAATCTACTAGTGAGCGATATAAATCTTGGAGACATTTTCATAATCTGGTTTATAATAAAAATAATAATATTTTCAAATAGCATGGAATGATAGAGTCTCATATAACAATAATTTTATTTACACATTTTAATTGGCAAAATAACGGGTTTATTATTGGCTATGTTGTAGCTACATATATTATATTATTATTATTATACTTATATTTACTTAAACTTAGGATTATAATATTAGTATTCAGAGAAATTGGTAAATATAAATATCAGGATTGAACAACAACGTAATCAATAGAGATTGATTCTGATTTGATCAAAGCAATTAAATAAATAGTTGAATGTGAGATAAACTCAGAAAAAGATCCCAACTTGTGGAATATGATATTATTATTATTAATATTATTATTATTATTATTATTATTATTATTATTATTATTATATTATTATTATTATTATTATTATTATTATTATTATTATTATTATTATTATTATTAATTATTATTATTAATTATTATTATTAATTATTATTATTATTATTATTATTAATTATTATTATTATTATTATTATTATTATTATTATTATTATTATTATTATTATTATTATTATTATGATTATTATTATTATTATTATTATTATTATTATTATTATTATTATATTATTATTATTATTATTATTATTATTATTATTATTATTATTATTATTATTATTATTATTATTATTATTATTATTATTATTATTATTGTTGTTTGTTGTTGTTGTTGTTGTTGTGTTGTTGTTGTTGTCGTTGTCGTTGTCGTTGTCGTTTTCGTTGTCGTTTTCGTTGTCGTTGTTGTTGTCATTGTCATTATCATTATCGTTATCGTCATCGTCATCGTCATCGTCATCGTCATCGTCATCGTTATCGTTATCGTTATCATTATCATTATCATTATCATTATCATTATTATTATTATTATTTTTTATTTATTTATTTTTATTTTCTCGGCCATGCAAACATTGACATATCCATCGTTCAAAAAAAACCACTCCGAAAAATTTAGTGTCCGCAAAAGGGTTCGAGATCTCCCTGGACATGTAAGTTTAAAAGGACAAGACGTAGTTCGAAATGTCAATCGTACCGAAGAGCATCAACCGTTAATGTTAACGGGAGTTCGAGATGTCGACTTCTTTCTTCGGTGGCACCTGTGAGCCCTCCATATCTTGTAACTGTGATTTAGGACAGCAGTTACGATGTTCATAAGGCCTGTCCTCGTGACGCCGCAATCCTTCCAAAATCTAAACGATTTTTGGGACATCACCCCTCTCCAGTTGCACACAAACGCGCCAACATTTGGCATCAATCTCAGAGTGCTTTCTGGAGCATTTCTCAGCATCCAAGTGTGAACATCTTGAGTGTCATACTTCAGTACTTTGTTGTCGTACATTCGGTCCAGGTTGTAGACGTCTGAGGTGACGGCTACATCACACACTATGTATGTGTTTCCTTTCCATGCACATAAATCGGGTATTCTGAGTCCCTGATCTGTAGGAATTCGGGGCTCTACTCTTGTTTTGTAGCCTCTTTTTAACAGTTCGTTTTCCAGCTTTCTCATAACAACATTATGTCTCTCGTGCCTTGCGCCATCGGTTCTTGGGCATTTCTGGATCACATGCCCCAGCGACTCTAAGGATTGACAACCCTCATCGCACCCCCTGGGAGCCTGCGGGTTCCATCTCGAAGCTCTAAGCCTGCAATGTAGTGCAACAGCCCGGATCTTAACGCATCTGATATACTGACCAGAATGAATTCTCGGGACCGCAGCTGAAATCCATTCGCTCATTCCAATTCCCTCGGTGAATGATCTCAGTCCGTAGCCGTCTACAGTTAGTTTTGTACAATCTCTCCGAAGTTGCCGCCCTCCAATCCTGTTTTGGTTGTTTCGCCTCTGCTGTTCCAAATTTTCGAAATTCTCTCATAATCAGAGTGTTGTTTCTGAGAACATCAGTCATGAAATCATCCTTATAACGGCTTGTCTCGGAGAAAATTTCTGTCAATCTATTTATTCGAAGACGGGGAACCCATTGCCTAAGTTGAAGAATTCCTAGACCTCCGGATTTAACGGGAGCATGATAAAATGGTTTCGGGACATCTTTTGGAAGATGAAGCCAATGCCTTGCTGCCCTTCTAATCGCGGTGTCTGCGGAGTTCAGAGAACCGATGAATACCTCGTCAAAGGTAAGTTTATGGACCAGACTTGGTAGCAAGTGAACTTTTAAAATATAAAGGCGTTGGCAAGGTTTTATTGGTGCTCTTGAAATTGAATGGAGCAGTTTTTGAATCTCATCTCCGATCGACGCTGGCTGCTTCCGGACTCCAATCTCTATCCCCAGGTATTTGTACGTCTGTGAGACATCGATTGCTTTGATATTTTCAGATTGTAATTTGAGGTACGTTCTGGGGTTGACTATCCAGCGTTTCTCTCTGCAGTGGGTTTCAGTTCTGAGCGTAGCGCATTTGTTTGGATTGATCCTTAGACCTGCGCTGCTCATTGCACTCTCTAGTTGGTCCATCAGTCTTTTCATTCCGATGTCCGTCGTCGACATTAGGACCAGATCGTCGGCGAATGCAATGTAGTTGCACTTAGTCGTCGAACCTCTGCCAGCCGTGATTGGTCTAATTTGCTGGTTATCGTGTCTATGACCGCATTGAATAGGTGGGGGGACATTGGATCTCCCTGACGGACTCCTCTTTTCACTTGAATTTTTCCACTGAGACCCTCCTTGGTTTTCAGATAGACCTCACCTTCTTTGTAGAGTTCTGCTAGATATTCTAAGAAGAGTGGTGGAGTACCAAGTCTGGCAGCCGCTCTGAGTATGGTGTTATGAGATACGGAGTCAAAGGCTTTTGTAACATCAACAAAGGTCAGGTTTAATTTTTGAAGCTGTTCTCTCTTTTTTCGGATAATTGATTTAATCAGAAAGAGATTTTGTGCAACGCCATCTCCTGGTCGGAATGCTTTTTGTCTCGATGACAAAGGCCAATATCCTAACATTCTCCCTCCAAGGATGCGATGAAACAAGCGGGCCATAATCGGACCCACTGTAATAGGTCGATAATCACCCGGACTGGAAGCATCCTTATTCTTGGGAATGAAAGTGACGATTCCCGTCTTAAATGATGCAGGGGGTATTCCTGTTAGCAGCCAGAGAGACATGTGAACGGCCAGATCATCATAATTGAATTTTTTAAGATGTCTTTTTTGGAAGCCGTCACGACCGGGGCAGCTGTCCTTCAGTCCCCGGAATGCAATTTCTACATCCCATCTGGTGATTGGATCCTGCATTTCTGTTGCTGTTTCATTAATCGTTTCTAAAGGCCCGTCATCCTCCACCGATTCCTCCTCGAAGATTGGACCCCAATAATCTGCCAAATCCGCGGGAAGAGTGCCTGCCTGTATCTCATATTCTTCCTTCAGAACAGAATGGGCTGCTGCTGTGGGATTCTTTCGGAAAAGAGCTTGTAACCTGGCGTAGCATTTCTGCCGTTCTACCTTTTTTTGTCCTTTTTTTGTTACCCGGACTTTTGATTTCTGATATGTTCTGCATGCATTTTCTGATTTATTTCTGGCTTGACCGTAGCTATTTGTTTGTATCCTCTCAACATGATTCGGTGGCTTTTTTTTTGCTTCCTGCTATTGATGACTTGTGGAATTTGATTAGAAGTCCATTTTTCATATTCCTTGTTTATTAATTGGATTTTCTCCGTTCTGTCCAGTCTCTCGCTTATGAGGTCAGAGAGCTCTTCGTTTTCCAGATGTATCATGTGATATCTCTCAACCACAAACTGTTTCAGTTTTACCAGGCTATCCAAGGAGACTGTATTGTTCAGGCTCATATCCGGGAAGTGTCTAGAGAGAGCAATGTTGATTATCATTATCATTATCGTTATCGTTATCGTTATCGTTATCGTTATCGTTATCGTTATCGTTATCGTTATCGTTATCATTATCATTATCATTAGCATTATCATTATCATTATCATTATCATTATCATTATCATTATCATTATCATTATCATTATCATTATCATTATCATTATCATTATCATTATCATTATCATTATCATTATCATTATCATTATCATTATCATTATCATTATCATTATCATTATCATTATCATTATCATTATCATTATCATTATCATATCATTATCATTATCATTATCATTATCATTATCATTATCATTATCATATCATTATCATTATCATTATCATTATCATTATCATTATCATTATCATTATCATTATCATTATCATTATCATTATCATTATCATTATCATTATCATTATCATTATCATTATTATTATTATTATTATTATTATTATTATTATTATTATTATTAACAGCCTCATTTCAAATGCATAAAACCGTAACTTAGACTTAACTAAATTTTTCGACAAAGGTCTCATTCTAAAGAGATTTAAGCTTTCTTTATCAAGTTGGAGAGGCCTTTGCCATCAGACACTTATTTTTCAGGTTTATTAACGCTCAAAGTTTACGCACTAATTTTACGAACTGCCTCGGAAGACAGCCTCATTTCAAATGCATAAAACCTTAACTTAGACTTAACTAAATTTTTCGACAAAGGTCTCATTCTAAAGAGATTTTTATGCATTTGAAATGAGTCTGTTTTCCCATATAATGCGTAAAGTTTGAGCTTCAATAACTTGAAAAATAAGTGTCTGACGGCAAAGTGGTTAGAAATATGAGAAAGATAGATGCTATGTCTTCAAAATGAGAATTTACTCAAAAAATATAGTTTAGTCTAAGTGACAGTTTTTTGCAGTTGAATTAAAGCTATTTTTTAAGTCTTAATTTAGTGCGTTATGTTAGATCGTGAATATCTTGAAAATTATAGGTTTTTACGCAAAGAGCTTGCTAATGTGATAAAGTTGGAATATATCTCATTAGAATGAGATCTTAGTCGACAAATTTAGTTAGGTGCAAGCGACGGTTTTTTGATCTTGAATTAAGGCTGTTTTAGTGTCTGATAGCGTTTTGAACGTCCGATAGCTTCACGGGAGTATACACCAGGACTGCCAACTGTTTTCAAGCCATGCATCTCTGTATGATATGAGCATATTTACAGATTTTATATAGAAACTTGTAAAACAACTCCATGTTTAATTTTTAAATCTTTCCTTAAACTCTTTTATAGTTTACATTAGAATCAGGGTAAAACCGTCCGAGCTGCACACAGCCTTAATGAGATGAAAATAAGGAAGATAGTTTCACCCCAACAACAAAATTAGCTCCGCCTATAATGATTAAAAGTAAATATATATTTAATTATAAGTATACCGATATGTCGCGAGATGTCTCTACGAAATTTTAAAATTTTGACGTGACTAGAAGTTCTTCGTAAATGTACGTTATTTTGAAAAATATAAAAATATAGCACGATTATCTATTACAAAAATTGTGAAAAAATTGAGAAAAACATTTTCATCACTATTTAGTAGTAGCGGTGCTATTCTAATAGTTTGTGGTGAAATGGTACGCGACCAATGTTCTCTAATTTCTTATCAGTGTTCGCGGTAAAAGTAGTTTTGAGCGGCACATTTTCGTGCATGAGCTTATTGAGTAGCCCTGAAAACGGTTGAGTGATCAAGACTTTGGCCTTGGTGCGACTTCATTAGTAGTTCAAATCCCAGCATCTCTAAAGAGCTTCAAAACTAATACCTAATGATTTTATTCCATCAAAGGAGAGATTTTATGATAGCTTGGAATAGACGTTCGCATATTTAAAAAAATGTCTAAATTTCTTATACATGTTTTATGACATATCCCGGCTAAACCCCGGGGTCGCCAAAAAAGCAGGTCAACGCAGGTTCGAATCCCGTTGAGAGAATTCCGTCTCTCATGCCTTGATAACGCTTAATATATTTTAATAACTTATTATCTTATTAAGGGCAGGTTTAGAACAGGGTTGTCCAACCCGCGGCCTGCTAAAAATTTTTATATTTAAATATTAATCTTAAATTATTTTCTTTAATATTTCCAGTTTTTGATTTGTTCTTTCTGTGCTTGTATTCATGCTTGTGCTGCTAAATAAGAGCACTTTAAACGTTAATGGCGGAGCAGGGAGTTTAAATCCTTTCTGGAGGATGTGGGCTCAGATGTGGTTTACTTCTGCCAAGTTCGCTGGCTTAGCAAGTCATCGACATTATTTATATTCTGGACTCTATGTGATGAAATAAAGACATTCATGACAAAGGAAAGGAAATGTGTTTCCTGTATGATGACCCATGGTTGAACGACTTTGAATTTCTAGTCGACATTCAAAAATTCATGTCTGAGTTGAAATTTCAACGAAAGACCAGCTGGTTCACAAGTTGTTCACTGGTTCACAAAAGAGGGTCAAATTCGCCCCTTTACATCAGTTATCTCGACCCTTACTTTGAACCGCCAAATTCCTATGTTTTCATAGCATTTTCTCAACGTTTATGTCGATTCATCCTTACCGATTTTGTATGAGGGGCAACACGCTGTAGCTATTCTGTTTTTTTCTGTTATATTTTTTCGTTCCAAAAATGTCTGGAGGTGTTAAGAGAAAACTAAACGATCAGTCAATAGAGAGAAAGAATGAAATCATACTTCAGATAGAAAATTAAACAGATGGACGTTTGTCGTCAGCATGGCATTCCAGCGGTAGCTAGGGTAATTTCGCCCGGGGACGATCTATAAAATTGGCGTCCCCCCCTCCATTCCATTTCTCTATTACATCGAATAAGGAAACAAATTAAATTTAATGAAACATTGTATCTAAAGACGCAAATTTATAGAAATTATATTGCATGACTCATTCAGTCACTGCCATATTCTGATTTACTCAGTCTACAAAAGATTTATTTTTCTTGATTTCGTTGTCGCACACTGGTCTTTGACATAAGCTCTTATTTCCAATGTCTCTCTTGCGAGTGGCTGAGCACAAAGATGTCAAATAAGCAGTGTTTCAACGTGTCACAAATTCGTGAGAAACAAAACTTTCCATTGACATGTGTTTGCAATGTAGGAAAAAATAATTATAAAGGTTTGTATCGAGAATCGACGGTGGTTCTTATTGCGAATTGGTAAATATCTGCTGTTAATTAGTTCACACATGCCTTTTGTTGTTAACAAACATGTAACTACAGATTGCTGTTACCAATATAAAATATCAATTGTAAAAAAACCTAAAACACATGCAAGTGCACTCTCACTTATTGACGCACATTATGTACGTAAAGAAATTGCAACCACATGTTAATATGCAGTCGCCATATCGAATTCCGGTTATCTCGACGTTTTTTAGCAAATCCCTGGGCTGGCGACATATATAATAACCGGGTTCGACTGTACTTTGATTTCTTAACTCGAGGACATGTTCACCCATTAAACTGATAAGTTCTATGGAAGATGATAGATCTTTGTCCCTTGCCGCGATTGGCTTGAGTTTCGATATGCTGTGCAAGAAAGTTGTCGTACTGGACGATGAGTTCAAGAATACCCAAAAAGTTTCAATTACTAGGTATCCAACCAATTCGTTGCCTCCTCTGAATGCTAAGCCACGCTCGGTAATAAATTTAATGACTCTAACTACTCGTTTCAGCGCTGATCTCCAGTACAGTTCTAGACTCTCGACCTGTTGTTTCAGCTCCGTATCAATTCGCCCTATTGTTTTTAACCTCTTATTCAAAAGCAATCGTTGCCTTCAGATGTTCTGTTGACTGCCCATGACTACGTAGATGTTCTTGTGAATGTTTCCAATCACAGAATCCATTTGACGAAAGGTGAGAAGACCCAGGTTTTGCTGTGAGCACATCAATCTGCACGTGAAGCAGTAAACCATTAGAAGGGGTGAAACATAACCAGTTCCTAGATATGAATTCCCCATTATGATTTTGACGACGGAAGAGCCCAACCGTGCACATTCTCGGAATATTACGGTCATTTATAGGGTGCTGCACCGAGTGCGCAGAGAACAAACTTTCATTACAGTGCTCAACTAGCGCATTTTCACCCATATTACACGCGTGTTATGTTTGATTTTACTTACCATGCACCCCCCTATGCGTGCTATAATCGTATGCGTGTTATGCTAGATTAAATTTACATGAATTTGATTTCCGACCAACAAAAAATAAAAACATTTAAATGATAACACAGACTGTTGATTGTTTTTAGACTATATTTTTAATTTTAAATAGTTTATAATTGATTGGGCGTTAGTGCATTGCATAAAGAACTTTCGATATGTGCTTACAGAAGCATGTGACAAAACATTCACGCTAGTCATTGCATTGTCCAGCTCTCGAATTTATGAATTTAATTGAATTTAACATAAATTAATTGATGGTAACTATAGGAAACTTGTAGGGTGTTGTATTATTTTATGAATTTTCATCATAATTTTTCAACTCTTTATTACTCATAATTATACTTGGAGCTAATGTTTTCAGTTTGTGTGACAATGTATTTTTCAGCACTGGTGGTTCAGACAGTTTTGGTTGGTGCTATTTAATATTTTAATAGTCAAACATCACATGCATGGACTTATTGTAGCAAATGTCTTCAATCTCTTGCTATAAAAACTCTTTGAACACTTCTCAAAAGCATGGAACAAAATAGATACTATCTTGGTAATGGTGTCATTTATCAGTCTTTTGCAGTCTTTATTGGAAAACAAAATGGAAGTCTTAGCCCATTCTCTTGGAACTCATTATGAAGATTCCAATTGGTAATTGTAATGAATTACCGCCACTGCTTTGGCTTTTTCTGGTAATGAGTCACTTGATTTTCTACATTGCTATAAGAGAAAATCATGAAACCCATTGGATGGTATAAATTATATGCAGCTTTTGGCCACACTTTTATGTTATAGTTGATGCACTGTTTGAACCTCAACAATGCCATACCTTCACAGTGAAGCTGTGTCCCAGTGCATGGTACAAATGCATAACTTCAGTATTTGCTTCAAGAATTGATCTCAATTTATTTTAAAAAACGTTGTTTCTTTCAATGCAATTATAAAGGTCAGTGTACATGAGCTGCATTTCATGCTCAGATCAATGATCCATTTATGGTTCTTGAAAGGGAGACTTTAACCTTGAAATCTCATGAAATTTCATGTTATAATTGATGTACGGTTTGGACCTCAACAATGCTATACTTTCCATTGAAGCTGTGTCTCACAGCATGATGCATCTGATTTACTTCATCATCTACTCCAAGAATTGATCTCAAATATTCAAAAATGTCTCTTAAGATTTGTACATTTAAAATATGTGATTTCCATATTTAGGGAGTTATGGGACTCAGAGACTTGTTAAGCGGACTCTTTGCAGCATGGAATTGGTTAACGAGTTCGTTACCGTCCTTTGAAGTATTGCTTCACTTTTGTCTTACAAATTATTATGCGTAAACAATATGCATTCCAAAGTAGGAAGTTGATGCAAATCTTAAGATAAAAATAGTTTCGAGGAAGAATTGAAGAGAGAACGCAATATCGAAGCGACTCGAGACCAATTTTGGTCAATTGCAGCGAGCTCATGAATCGGTAACCAGTTCTTTGAAGTTTTTAAACAATTTATTAACAGACATTCAAAAAATCAATCATAAGATCAATAATTATTCCTCATCATCAGCTAAGCCTTCAAATCCGTCAAAAGTCGAACAGTCTTCATATTCATTTTCGGCTCTTGCCGGATCGCAGACTAGTTCAAAGTCCGGGTGGTCACTTTACTCCTTTCCTGTAGACTTAATGTCAGCATTTCTAAAGCCACTCAGAATCAAATCAGGAGACACTTTGTCCCATGCTCGTGCAACCCATGTGCATACCTCGGAATACAAGGCCTTCCTGTCTCGTCCAGACGCTGTGTGAGTGTATGTGTCATTCTGCATCTATTCCTCCCTCTCAGATCTGTCAATTTCTCAACGATTTGTAGTTGCAGTTTGGATGATAGACCACCCGGGATGATTGCAATGTGACATCCGCTTAAGTTGAGCGTCTTCATTATATGAGCAGTCATTGCATCCATGATCAACCGCGAGCTCTTTGAAAAGAATCCCCTCTTTTGAGAACATTTCTGAATCCAAGTATGACTGTGAAACATGTCCGTTCGTAACCACTTGTTGTTATTGCCACAGTTCTGGCGCCAGATGCTTTCACTAGCGGGAATGTCAAAAGCTACCTCTTCCTTTGTTCCAAGACCCATAGCTTTAGATCAGACTCTAACTTTGGCCATTTCGCATTTTGACCAAGGCATGCACGTTTTCTCAGGTTCAGTTTCTCAAGCAAACATTCCTTCTTTCTCCATTCGCGAACCGACACTTCATTAACGTTGAACTCTAGAGCAGCTACTCTGTTACCTTTGTCTTTTGCTCTAGAAATGACTTGAAGCTTGTAGGCAAAAGTGTACGAGTTACGTTTATCAGCCACTTTCTTAACGACGTCGATATTTCAATCTATTTATTTGATTATAGTCCGTTGCATGACTAAGATGATTTTGACTTATATTTCAATCAAGAGCACTTCTATCTATATATCACTGTATTTATCACTTGAAGCATCGGCCGCTCAGCCAACGGAAGATTTTTTTACAACTTTTATATTTGATTGTTTTATATATTAGAAACTGCTTCAATTTAATATTTTAATATATATAATTTTAATTTAAATGTTAAATTATTTTAGCCAAAAGAAAAAAAGACGTCTATTGGTGCGTGTTATAATCGTTTGCGTGTTTTATAAGTGATTTTTTACATAAATTGGAAAAATTGCGTGTTATATTCGTCCCCATGTTAAATTCGTCTGCGTGTTTATTTCGTGAAAATACGGTAATAATGTTCCCTCTTTCAGCCAGTATTCCTGCATCTGATTCGAAGTAATGGATGACCAAAGTCCAATGTCATTGCCCCTTGGTTTGCCCTCAACTTCACTTTCTAAACCATCAGCCTTCATTTCTATATGTTATTCAATTATCATCTTATGAGCCATTGATGAGACAGATCACTGCTGCTAAAAACTCCAGCGTCTTGCCCCTTGGTTTGCCCTCAACTTCACTTTCTAAACCATCAGCCTTCATTTCTATATGTTATTCAATTATCATCTTATGAGCCATTGATGAGACAGATCACTGCTGCTAAAAACTCCAGCGTCTAAATTTCCATGTGATTTCCATATAACCAGCTCTTAAAGGATTCTCGATTTAAAAAGCAATTAAATTAAATTATAAAAATGTATATTTTAATTCCTTAATTCCTGTATATTTTAATGTTTGAATGTTTGTAAGTTCAGTTGTTCTGATTGGGGGAAAAAATAATAATCCTAATCCTTTAAATTTACTTACAAATTTATAAAGCTAAGTAAATGTAATATTATTTAATTGATTCTGAATAATGCAATTATGCGCATTATACCCAGGGCCACCCAATATAGACTTTCGATCAAATTTATACAAAATATATAAATATTGTATGATACGTCTTCAAACACTTGAACAATGGGCTCTCGCCCTGCTCGCCTTATTCAAGTAATCGTGCCCTCTAGTTAAAGCACTTTTTGTGGCTTCGAAAAACTGTTCAGGCAAAAGGCTTTCCTTTCCCTATAAGATGAATGCCTCGATGAGGTCCCCTCTGCTTCTTCTCTTTTCCAGAGTAGTTAATTTACATCTACTTAAATTTTCCTCGTAACTCAGCTTTCCAAATCCTTCTATCATCCTGGTTGTCCTTCTTTATAATCATTCCAACACTTTTGCATTCTTTCTCAAATAAAGGTTCCACACTTGCACACAGTACTCAAGATGTGGCCTTACTAATGTCTTATACAATCTCAGAATTACATCCTTGTCCCTACTCACTACTGTTCTCTTTATCATTCCAAGTACTCTGTTATTTTAATAACTTCCATGCACTGTAGAGATACTTTTCATTCTTTCATGATTAGAATCAGAATGCTTCTTCCAAATACATATTCGATGTTTGCATCTCATATGCATAATGGAGCATTTGACTACTTTGAAAAGCATCTGCCAATCTTCTGCACATTTGAATAACCTGTTAAGGTCTTCCAGAAGTGTATCCACATCTTCTTACTTGCTGACACTTCTTGCTACTTTGGTAATGTCAGCAAACTTGGATAATTTAGGCCTTATGCCATCATCCAGATCGTTCATATATATGCAGAACAGCACAGGACCAAGCACTGATCCTTGTGGGACGCCACTAAGCACTGGTTGCCACTCTGAATAAATTCATCCCATTCCTACCTTCTGTCTCCTATCTATCAACCAGTTTGTCAGTCAATGTAATAATTTGCCTTCAATCCCACATGCACTAAGCTTTTTTTTTGAAGCCTTTCTTTGGGGCACCTTATCAAACGTTTTTCAAAGTCTAGACACACTACATCTAGATTTTCATGATCAACCCACTCTTCAAACACTCAACAAACGTCTTAAAAAAACTCAAGTAGTTGGTAAGACACGATCTGTTCTTAGTAAAACCATGTTGGCTCTTCCCAATCTCTTCGTTTCTTCTAAAAAAGGTTGATACAGCCTCTTTGATTATTTTTTCCATTACTTTGCAAACTGTAGAAGTTATGCTTACTGGCCTGTAATTGGATGGCAAACTCTTACTTCCCTACTTGAACAGAGGAACTACTATTGCATCCTTCCAATCTCTTATTATAGGTATTATTCCTGGGTCAAATGATTTGACGAAAAAGTTTGCCAATGCTTCTCCTATAACTATTCTTGTCTCATAAAATAGTTTAGGATGTAGCTGTTTAATGTGTTTGCTGTGTCCTCTACCGAATCAACTGTTTGCCCTTCTATTTTTTAATGGTCCAATTTTATCCCTTACTTTTTGTTTACATCTAACATAACTGAAAAAGCTCTTGCTATCACTTTTAACATTTTTGGCTAATTTGTTCTCATATGCTAGTAATACTTTTCTATTAATATTGTTTGATGTATTCCCTTTTTCCGATATTTTTCTTTTAACTCCTTAATCTTCTTTCATCTTCATCCTCATTCTTCATTTTTGTCATTTCTTGTAATTTCTTCCATGCTTTATACTAAGCTCTTTTGCATTTGATGACCTCCTTTGTAAGCCATGGTTGTCTTTTTTGAATTCTGCCTCTTTCGGTGTTTCTTTCGTGTTTATTCATTTGAAGCAAAGTCCCCGTTCAATATTTCCTAACTAAAAGTTTATTATTTATATGTTAGGTTACTAGTATGTGGTGTCGTAGTGTGTGCAGTAAGAGGAATTGGAAAGGGGGCCTCCCTTCCAAATGGGCCCAGGGCCACCTACCGTCTTAATCCGGCACTGAGTCTGTCTTAGTGAAAACATTAATAAATGCCTACTATCAAACATAAAAAAATATTTTCATTGTTTTTAGGTTTTAACCATCAAGCTTGCTTGCTTACTCGCCGTCTTAGTTAAATACATGACCTCTAATAACTAAGGTAGAGTTGATTTTTATATCCAAATTCTTTAAATATATCAAACATAAATTTTCTATTAAACAATTTTTATTTCTTATAGTTTTAAAAATAAACGATAACAATAACAGTTTTGCGATTTTGCTTCTTTTCTCATTCTGGTTAGCTTATTGTCAGGCTTCCTGTTTTTCGCCTAGTTTAAGCGTGAGTTTTAATTTAACAGTCTTATAAGCTTAGTTATTGGAAGATGTTCTAATAATTTGCGCGAAAGGGCAATAAGTTTACAATATTACTGCAAAGTCAAATCAACTTTGTTGGATGTTGTATTCGTATTGCGCAAAGGACATAAAATAATTAATTACAACTCAAATATTGAATCGCTTTTAAATATTCAGGTGAGTGAGAAAATGCTGGCATGTCGAGCCTTGCAAAAAATATCAAGGGGGATTGTTGGTGAACTTCAAAGGTAGACTCGATTGTTTAAAATCCATTTTTAGATACATATACACAATTAACCTGAATTTATATATATTATAATTATACGTAGTGTAATTTATAAAATTCTCATTATAAATTCTACTCTCAGACCCCTGGGAATACATCAAGTTAGATGGGGAAGAAGAACATGCAAGAAAATGCCATGGCATGTTCCTAGAAAAATTTCACCTTTTTGGAACCAAAAGGAGCTTACCTCTGAAAACCAGCAATTCCTAAAAGAATCTCATTTGGATATTGTGCCAAAGCACAGACCATTGCTCAATAGTGATATACAGATCAAGGAATGGGATACCAAGTAAAGTTCTATTGGCTCAGTAACAGGGCCTACTTGTTGTAAATATTTTAATTTGTTGTATGTGTTCATGAGCAATAATGTCGAAATGGTGTGCAGGTTAGCTCAGTAATTGTGTCCAGGGGCTTATAATGCAACAGTTGTGTTATGTAATGTTTTCAACCCATCCTGCACATGTTCTCTTAGGAAGTGGAACTTTATAAATGGTATTATGATTGTGCCTTAACATCTTATTTGGATGCATAAGCATTTACAAATTTGACCATATACAAATGGAATGTCATTTGTCTAAACTTTTCTTAGGTTTAGTTAAATTGTATTTACAATTATGAAGGCCTGTGCTTTGAAAATATCAACTGCATAGCAATTTTTTTATCAACTGTTTACTAATATAGCTTTTTAACAATTTATACTCTGTGTTTGAAATGTTTTCAATTTTGCTTGAAAAAGCCTTTGCCTTATTTCACATAAGGCACTTGTTACAATGATATATTATATATATATGCTATTACTGTATTCTAACTGATACTAGCAAATGTTAAATGTGATAAATATTAATAATTACTAATATTATCTACTCTATTTTTTACAATGTCCTCATACTTTGTGCTTAAGTTATCAAAATTATCAATTTGTAGTACCTACAGGACTGGTGTTCTTGCTCTAAAAATTGGAGTTATTCCTCAATGGACAACTGAGGGTCAGAGGTTCTATTGTACCCTGTTACAGGTTTTTAAATTTTTATCTGCAAACCTACTTTATTTGGTGTTGCATTCTATGGGTGCATTAATATTAATATGCTTAACTAGGTATGTTGGTGTACTAAGTTTTATTCATAATCACTGAAGTAAACATGAGTGTGACAGATCCTTAATTTTATGCAATAATAATTTTACAAAATAAGTAAATAATAATGTGGTTATTACCTATAACTAATTATGCAATAATCACCTTGATTATTATGCCATTCAATAGGTCCTCCTTTATATATCTATCCAAAAGTTAGTTGTGCTGGCTCTCTGGAGAACTATTACTAATAATTCCTGATTAAAACTTCATTACTAGCTACTTGACTCCTATTATAATTATTATTGTTACTATTATTATTAATTATTATATCATACCTCTTGATTCCATGATCCTGTGAACCATCCTTCTATCCAATTCTCCTTCAGGGATAACCAATGGTCCATTGGTAGCACTAGCACTTGGTCTCATCATCTCTCCTCTTGGTATCACGATCTTGGGATCACTTGCCCTTGGATCATCTCTATTGCCAATGTTCCAATCAATACCTCCTCTCTTCATGTAATTTGATTCCATCTATCCTCAGCAGAATCTGCTCTTATGATGAGTCTTCTTTGTTAAGGAAACTCTGCTGGTTCCCCAATACCTCAGTCATAGTGTCCCCTGACTTTATCCATCCTCATAACATTGACTGAGTCTGCCATCCTAGACCTATTGACATCTTTTTGTAATTTTTGTTGGAGAACCTCATTCTGAAACTTTGTCTCAAAACTCTTGTGTCATTCGGTGTTGCTCCAATCTTTATCCCACACATGGCATCTTCCAAGCTGACATTAACCAATTCACCTTGAACTCTAATTTCATGTCATGAGGCTCATTTTTATCAAGTAGAACTATATCCTCACTCCCTTCTTCATCAGGGGTGCACTTGGCAGCTAAGTATAACCTCTTCTGTATCATCAGGTCTCTTGAGCCTACCCGCATCTTGATTCTTAAGGTCAGTGTGGTATATGACATCTTGACTGATCATTTGTCTTCAGCCCATAGCATCTGCTCTCGTGTTGTAATTTTAATTGTAACTTTATTTACTTTTTGTTGTTGGTTCTTGTTATTTAGGAATTTATTAGGAATTATTTAGGAATGTGCTTTGATTTGACTAAACTAAATTGCACTTAAACCGTATATTGGTCTAATCATCAGGTTCTTGATAATCATGTCATCAAGTGCAGTGATGTTGGGATTACAAGTAGGAGATCAGAAGTATTTGTCAAAAGAAATAAAGGCATGAAATCTTTGGTTGTTGGAGCTCTGAGTACTACAACTGAAAAGGTATCTTTCTTTAAAATTAAAACATCCAAGAAATTGTACTTTATTTGTAGAGCGCCACATGCGTAGCATAAGAGGAGTTTATGTAACCATTTATATAGTAGTCCTTTCCGAGTGTGCTTGTGGCAGTGCAAGCTGGGTTTCGAACATGACACATTACGGCTTTTGCCATTACCTCTGTATTCATGCATGAAACCCATTCGGCCATCCTGTATGCCAAAGTAATTTGTATTTGTCCTTATTTTTCTATTTTGTTACTCAGTTCACAAAAAGTTATTGTGGCTTATTCAATGAAGCTGGAGTTCTACCAAAGCGCAAGCTGACAAGATTCTTTGTATCTCCTGAGAGTGTATTGGAGCCAGGTTACTAATTTATTAAATAGACAACAGCAAATATTTTTTCACAAATTGAATAATTAACACTTGGAATAATCTAACTAATAATTGTCTCAGCCATAGTTAATTCATCTCCTTCCTCAGTGAATAATCTATTAAATCTGATTAATTTTAACATATATTCCAACTACTTTTAGCCAGTTATGTTTCTGGCCCAGGGGTTTGCTAAAAGCATTGATATAGCTGGTTATCAAGATAACTGAAAATCAGTGTGCTTCATATTTCTTTATGTACATAATGTGCTTTAATAAATGAGAATGTACATAAAAGAATAGACATAACTGATGAGAAAATGCTATGGCATAGTGGGAATTTGGCGATTCCACTTCAAAGTCAGCAATTAATCATGGGAATTTATATAACTGATGTAAAGTGGTGAATTTGGCCCTCCTTTTATCTTGAGATAGGGTTTGGCAACACAAGCATCACCATAACCAATGATAAAGGGAATTTAGCATTTCCACTTCAAAAACATCCACTTAATAGGGCTGGTGATTTAACCAAGGTCAAGATAAATGGGTTCCGCTGTACACATAATCATCTGACTTTAGTTAGCAAAACCAATCAATAGAGTAAGAAATTGCATCATAACTTCAAAATGTTTGATTAAAAACTGGTCAAATCAAACAATATTTTAAATGCTAATGCTTCATATTTACTATTTATAATATTGTGTCTGAAACTACCATTGAAGTTTAATTAAGGTATATGGTTATCAGTCAATGTCCATTTTTAATAATGGTGTTAATACATAATGGTTTTACTCCAAATGTTTTTCCATAAGAATTCTCTTCACAACATCCTTATTTATCCATAGCATAGTGTCAGTTTGGAGTTACCTCATAACTTGAGATAGCTCAAATGAAAATTCATTCACTAGATACACGAATAATGTAACCTTGCAAAAATTGCAATTTATTAAATTTAGGACTTCAATTCAATGATTTCAATTTCAAAATCAATTAAAATAAATTTTGATTAATTATAATACACTCATAGATCAGCTGATCAGGTTGGGTCACAACTTGGCATTAGTCAGTATATATGTGCTAAGCACAATCATCCAGCTAAAATAAGTAATTGTAATTGTAACTTCATTTATATAGCGCCATATGCATAGCGTCAGAGGCGCTTCTTGAAACCATTTATATAGCGCTCCTTCCCAAGAGCGCTGATGGCAGTGCAGGCTGGGTTTCGAACACAACACATTACGACTGTGGCCATTACGGCTGTATGCAGGCATGTAACCCATTCGGCTAACCCGCTAATTGCATCACACAAACACATTTGTTAAAAAACTTTGAATAACAGAAGTAGAAAAGGTCAAAGTTCACAACTAAAATTTGGGCAGAACAAATGATACAATCAGTCACTGATGAAAGGAAGTAGGCATGCTAATACTTTCTATACCATTCTTTTCTCTGCTTTTCTCAGAAATCAGTGTCAATTGTGTGTCTTCCTTGCAAGTTGTAGGCCTGGTTTTGAAGAGCTGTGTGTAGCACTGACCTCATGCAGCCCATCTTCCACAATTAAAGTCAGAGGTCATGACTGGTAATATAATAGGCTAAAACAACTTTCAAGTCAATAGAAAGTCTGTTGACAAGGAATTAACTTCATTTTCAATTTGAGAATGTTCCAAAGAACATTGTTGCCATTGACTTCTTTGCTGAGAGCTTGTTTCAGTAATGTCCATTTAATATTTAGCTTATAAATCAAACACTCTCTCAACTTTTCACTGAGATTCTTTTCTGCCAAGTTGTTTTCAGCCATAGTTCTTCACATTCTTACTAAACAACATTGATAATGTGGGGAAATGATCAATCAATTAAATTACAGATAATTAATATATAATCGATTAAATTCGCAGCCGTAGATATAAGTACTAACCAAAAATTTACATTGTTTTTCTTATCGCCCAAATTCATCACTATTTTTTTAAATACCCCTATTTGCATTCTAAGGGACACCATTAGATGCTTCACATTTTAGAGTTGGTCAATATGTTGATGCACAAGCCAAAACGTAAGTCTCTTCCCTAACATATGATTTTCATGTTAAGATTAGTTTTTGTAATGTAATTTAATGTTTGAGTGTTTGAAAATAAGCTTTTCTATTTTTTGTTTCTCCTGAGAGTTTTTTGGGGACAGGTAAAAAAAGCATCCTTTGCTAATGAAGTATAATTTTTTTTATATTGGTAAATACTTTGTAGTATTGGTCATGGATTCCAAGGGGTTGTGAAACGTTGGAAATTCAAAGGAGGGCCTGCCAGTCATGGTACTACAAAATGGCATAGGAGGCCTGGAAACATAGGCTGTGGAAGAGTTAGTTTCCTGGGTTACTTACTTGCTTAATTTCATTTTATGAATGTTGGTGATTCAATTTTCAGGGTAGGTCTAAAGTAATGAAAGGCAAAAAAATGCCTGGCCATATGGGTATGGAATGGTCAACCACAAGAGGGCTTAAGGTTTATTTGAATTATTGGATAATGTTATGATGATTACATTTTATCAAGTGAAATTGTTTTAGGTTTGGAGAATAAATATGATGCATAATGTGCTTTATGTGCATGGGCAAGCAGTGCCTGGGCCAAATCATTGCTATGTGCGGCTGTATGACACGACTAATTTCCCAAAAAGGGAAATGATGCTTCACAGTTCTATTCCTGTACCTACTGATTTGAAGTCATCTAGAGAAGGTGAACCAGAGGAGATATTTGATAAAGAGTTATTTCAACTCTCACAATCGTTTTCATGCATTTCTGTTGATAAATAAAAAGCTTCAATTAAGATCTTGAACATCCTTATGACTTTCTAACCTTCTAAAATATGTGGTAATTGATTGTGTGTATGTTATGTGTAAGCATGTAGGACAAAGTTTATTGGTGGGTTTTAGCTTCTTTTCTTAGACTTTAAAATGATGGAGGCTATGGCCCCCTAAATCCACCACTGCCGAAGATGAGCATTCCGGCTTCATCTTGCATGCAGAGATACGTGCAAAGGTTAGGTGCTTGCACGATTATTTAGCTTGATTGAAGAGATCCAAAAATTCATTAGACAACAGTTTGATCATTTAAGCAATCCTTCCTGGCTAAATAGGATTAAGATTTCTCGCAGATGTCATGGACAAATTGAATGCTTTAAACTTGGAACTTAAGGGAAAAGGAAAGCATTGATGTATAAAAAGTATTTGACAGTATGTAAAACTGTGGGGCTATTAAGACATTATATTCTGTCGCCTACGGTAAACGAAGAGACGTGCAAAAATTGACATGATCGGACCGACCGGGCCCCCTTGCAGATGGGGGCCCCTTGGCAGTGACCCTACCTGCCCCCCCTCTCGGCGTCACTGGGCTACACTGTCAGTTAGTTAGTTCCTTATTAACGTCCATTTCATAACTAGGCTACACTGTCATTAGTTTGTTATGTTTTCGTTATTGCAATCTTTAACAGTTTAAACACAATGTCAATAACAGCTAATCAAAACAGTTCAGAACGCAAGAGGGCCACACCAAACACACGCCTAACAAAAGATCTGTAATCTAACAAAATATAAACATAGACACATGTCACATCTCCCCTTATACAACTAATGTCCTTCATTGATCGGATGATGATGGAACTCCTTCCTTCAGAGATCTGCAAAACGGACTGGAGGTTTGGAGATCCTTCCTGACCTAGTCCGGTATTCAGTCACAGTAGAATCAGTGGGGTGTACTGAAGGTGCTTCAGTCGGTTCTTGGTTGTTTTCATTGACCTCTATGGGCTCGTCCGTTTGAACTGAAATGACTGGAGGGGATTCCTCTGTGGCTATGAGATGACGCCGATTTCTCCTGAGTTTTCCACCCGACTCTGTAGTCACGATGTACGATCGAGGGGCGTCATGCTTGTTGTCCACTTGTCCTAGAATCCACTGGCCTTGATGACGTATTCTAACTGTTTCTCCTGGCTGCAGTTCTGGTAGGCTAGGAGCTCCTCTGTCGTAGTACATCTTCTGCTTTTTCTGCAAGTTTTTTAGTTGTTTCTGGCCATTAACCGCTTGGGGCATCAGCAGAGACTTTGGAGCTGGCAGTTTAGTTTGAAGAGCTCTACTCATAAGAAGCTGGGCTGGACTGAAGGTACTTCCAGTGATTAGAGAGGTACGGTATTGCAAAAGACCTATATGACCGTCTGTTCCTCCTTCATGAGCCTTCTTTAATAGCTTCTTCACTGTCTGAATTGCTCTTTCTGCTTGGCCATTGCTTTGGGCATAGTTGGGACTTGAAGTGACTAGTTGAAAATTCCACTCGGCAGCAAATTTTTTCATGACTATGCTCGAACTAGGCATGTTGTCAGCCATGACGATTTCGGGAATTCCATGACGAGCAAAAACTTCCTTCAGTTGATCCATCGCAGAAATTGCCGTTTTTCCTTTCAAGAGGCCCACTTCCGGATATTTGGAGTAGTAATCAACCACTATTAGGTAGTCTTTGCCATCTAGAGAAAAAATATCAACTCCAACTTTTTCCCAAGGTCGATCTGGAATGTTCCTATATTTACTACAGATGTTGCACCTTTTCACTAATTGCTCAATGTCACGCGACATATTTGGCCAAAATAGTGCAGACCTTGCCATTGCCTTGCATTTCTCAATCCCTAGATGTCCTTCGTGAATCCTTCTAAGCATATCAGGCCTAAGTTTCAAAGGAACTATTATCCGGTCAAGGTAGAATAAGATACCCTCGGCTTCGTAGATCTCTGCAAGAAAATTCTGGTAATCAGGCAGTTGTTTGACAAGTTGGTTTTTTACTTCAGCATCACAGCATAGCAAGGCTTGACGTAGCTTTGTTAGCTCTGGGTCACAACTGGTTGCTTCCTTAGAGACGTCTAGCATGCGTAGACTTACTGGGGTATTGTGAAGCACTGAATGTATTGTAACATTAATGTCTTCTTCAACTTCAATCTCTGAGGGAGTCTGGGGAATTGTAAGGTAAGCTCTAGACAAGGAGTCTGCAACAAACATGAGCTTGCCTGGTGTGTAGACCACTTTGAGGTTGAACTTAAGTAGTCTGAGCAACATTCTCTGAAGTCGTGGAGTGGTTGCTGCTATGGGCTTGCGAAAAATTGCTTCCAGTGGGCGATGATCACTCTGGATGATGGTCATAGATAAATTGGTAAAATTTTTCACAAGCAAAGACTATTGCTAATAGCTCCTTCTCAATTTGAGCATAGCGGGTTTCTGCATCTGTTAGAGCTCTTGAAGCAAATGCTATCGGTTGTCCTTCTTGAAAAAGACAAGACTCTAATCCTGATGAAGAGGCGTCAGTTTGGATAGTGATCTGCTTGGTAGGATCAAAAAATCTCAATGTTGGGGCTTTTAATATGCTGTCTTTCAATGCTTCAAATGCTTTTCTGTGTTGAGCTGCCCAGGTCCACGTCATGCCTTCTTTCATCAGCATTCTCAGTGGATCTGTCATTGATGAAAAATTGGGAATGAACTTTGACAGGTAAGTCACCATGCCTAAGAATCTATGAAGTTCTTTCTTGTTGGTTGGTGCTTCTAACTTTTCAATTGCCTGGATTTTGTTGGGATCTGGACTGACTCCCTTTTCCGACAATAAATGACCTAGGTATCGGACTTGATGTACCTTGTACTGAAGCTTCGACTTGTTGAATTTTACGTTGTGCTGTCGTGCTCGTTCCAACACTTTCCTCAAAGTTTCATCGTGCTCAGCCTCATTTCTCCCTGCGATAATAAGGTCGTCAAAGACTATGCGGACATTCGGTATGTCACCGAATGTATCAGTGTTTCTCTTCTGAAACACTTCGGGTGCTGACGTTATGCCGAATGGGAGACGAGTAAAGGAATATCTTCCAAATTGGCTGTTAAACGTACACAGCCTGGAACTCTCTTCATCCAGCTTTATTTGATGAAAACCATCCTTCATATCAATGATGGTGAACACAGTCATGCCATGGAGTTGTGCTGTAACATCCTCACATGTGGGAATAGCATAGTGTTCCCTTTTTATGGCGGTATTCAGGTCTCTTGGATCGAGACACAATCTGATAGATCCATCCTTCTTTTCAACCAGCAACAAGCTGCTTACCCATTCCGTCGGTTCATCGCGCTTAACCAAGACTCCTGCTCCAATCATCTGATCCAACTTTTGCTTGAGTTTTGGCTGGAGAGACAATGGAACACGTCTTGGAGGGTGAATTTTGGGTGTAATGGAAGCATCAACAACAATATGGTGTTCTTTGGGATAACAACCCAATCCTTGGAAGACATCTTGATATTCCTCTAAAGTCTTCTTTGATGCCATCTGTGTCACGCTGTCAATCCTGCTTATCAGGTTTAGCTCCAGACAAGTTAGCAGGCCCAAGATTGTAGGTACTTGGCGGTTGACCACGAAAAAATCGGTCGGAATACTTCTTCCACGATGTTGGATGAGAATGGTGACCAATCCTGCTGGGTTTACCCTGTCGTTACTAAATGAAGTGAGTACAGCTTTTGTAGTGCGAAGATGTGGACGATCTTTCATGTGTCTGAAAACATTTTGTGATAAAATGTTCACCTCTGCACTTGTGTCTAATTTGCACCTAAGGTTGGTTTTACCAACGAGGAGCTCTTTCCACCACGATGTTTGTTGAACATTTCCAAGCTTGCACATTGACACGAAAAATGATTGCACTTCATGGACAGGAGATGGTCTCTGTCTCGAACGAGAAGTGGATCTCTGTCTTGGCGTCGTCTTGGTATTTCTACAACATCTGGCGTAATGGTTCTGTTTGCCGCAGGACAAGCACTGCTTGCCGTACGCTGGGCACTTCCTTGGTGGATGCTTTCCTCCACAGTTTCCACACTGCTTTACATCCAATGCTTGGAGTTTGGTGGTGAGTGGTTTTGCGCTCTTTATAGCTAGCACCGCTGAGTTGTCGCCACTAATCCTCTTAACCTGGGCTTTGCATGACTCCGATGCTCTGCAGATGCTAACTGCTCTTTCGAGAGTGAGTTTGTCGTCTTGAAGGAATCTTTCAAGGAGCGAGCGATCCGCACATCCGAGTACGATCCTGTCTCTCATCATAGACTCCACTTGGTCTCCGAACTCACATGACTTTGCTTGGTTCTTCAGTTTGGTAACAAATGCGTCAATCGGTTCATCCGGCAGCTGTGATAACTGCCAAAAAGCGACCCTCTCCGTGATCGAGTTTAACTTCGGCGTGCAAAATGCTTCAAACTTCTTGATCACTTCTTCCAAATTGTTAGCATCCGAGTTTCTGTCAAACGTGAATGCGTTGAAGATTGGAAGAGCATCCGGTCCTAAGTAGCTGAGAAGCATGGCTATCTTGATGCTCTCAGGCTTGTCCAGAGATTCCGAGGCCGTCAAATGTATATTGAACATTTGAATGAACAATCGCCATTCTTCGGCGAGGTTCGCCGTATCGAATCGAAAAGTATAAAATCTATTGAAAATAGAATCTTTCGTCGACTGCGCCATGTTATGTTTTCGTTATTGCAATCTTTAACAGTTTAAACACAATGTCAATAACAGCTAATCAAAACAGTTCAGAACGCAAGATGGCCACACCAAACACACGCCTAACAAAAGATCTGTAATCGAACAAAATATAAACATAGACATATGTCACAAGTTAGTTATTTATTAACGACCATTAATACCGTGGTCAGCCTGTCGCTGTCATACGTGTCATACGTATGCAGCAAAGGAATGCAAAAGGTTTTACTGCTCAGCCAATCATTGAATCGCGTGGTCCCAGGCAGACGACAAGAACGCCGCCAGAACACTTACAGATATTGATTTAAAAGTGCTTTATCACACAGAAATTTGTTTCCTTAAACCACAATAAATTAATGTTATGTTATGTTATGTTTATCATAAGTTCCAAGTCTTTGACACAAAAACCCCTGGCCCGAACGGTTAAGGCTTCGCTTCTAAATATGACCGCGCGTTCGATTCCAGTTGTGGGATCCATATCATATTCGTCTATCTACACCTTTTAGTGTATTTTGATAACTTAATATCTAGAACTAGTGTTAGGAGTAATAACTTAACAATCTTAGGGTTTGGTTTAGGCTTAGGCTGAGTTGGGATTAGGGGTTATGGGCTATAATTTAATCTCAAAATGATCTGATGAGTCTATTTTTGTAGTTAATATTAAATTAATTAAACTAGTTGCATATTATCACAACATAAATTGTTTATATAGAAAAAAAATTAAAGAATGTAAAGTTAAAACTTTTAAGGCGATAACCATGCCCCCTAGAGCTCATGAATATGCGCATACAATTAGTGTGAAAATCATCTCCGTTGTTTAGCCATAGCCGCTTAGAACTGGGTGGCGATAATTTGGTGGAATTTTATCATTAGTGTTTTCGCAAACTGACATGCTTTTGAAGTCTATAATTTACTATATTATTTAAGCGTTCTTAAAATTTCGTTTCTTATTGAAATTTTAGAACATTTACTGTTTTCGTTCACGTGTTTTGCGAGACTATTACTGGATGGAGTAAATAATTTAATGCTTGCAAAATTAATGTTATAAGCATGGAATAAATTACAGAACATAAGGTTTGTTTAAGCTATTAATTACGCAAGCAATGCGATTTATTATTGATGGTGTGATCAAAGCTTGTCTGAAAAGACCCTTTAATGCAATCTTACTGTGAAATAATTCGCCGATTATTGAAAATTTAACATATTTTAAGAAAGTTTCTTTTAAGTTTATATGTTACAAATTGTTAAATGTATGAATAGCTTAGTTAAATGTTTTACTGATGCAACCAGAAAAACAGAACTATTGCAATTTTATTTTTAAGGTGTCATCATCCAAATTTATGCATTTTTTTTTATAAATACAAGTTCCATAAACTACGTTATATTAATTTTTCCACACAATGCACTAAACTGATAGATTGGGGCTTTTTTGCTTTGGAGTTGAATTACTTTTTCAGAGGTTTTCGTCATGCAATTATTTTCTGTGTTATGTATTAATCTTATCCTGCAAAAGTTCGAACTTTATATGTTGAATTTGAATTAAAATGAATCATTGTTAAGGTAGAAATCATGCAGAATCCAGTGGAAGTTTGATTACACACAATTTAATTATTGGCTGTTTGTTTTGTAATTTAAAAATTTTTATTAGAATTGCAGGATGGAGGAATGTTCAAAGAATGGGAATAATTCTTCAGAAAAGCCTGACGAGGATGAATTAACTCATTTGCAACCAGACATTGAGGTTTCCTCCTTTTGTGAAAATAATTTTGAGAGAAAACATGATAAAGAGAATGTTAGAAAATTTGTTAATGTGAAGAAGATTTCCCAGCTTTGGAAATCTGTTAGGAATAAAAAAGTTAATATTTTTCAAGACTTGCCAAATAGTCAGTCTAATGAAATAAAGGCCATTACAAACCATAGTCCAAGTCTTGGAAAATCCATGGCTCATGGGTTATTATTTCTGCACTCAAATTTTATTGAAAATAAAAATTCTTCAAGACAACTTCCTTGTTGCCCCTCTTCATCCTTCAGTTCAAATAGTTATCAAGCAGATGAGGGATTAGAGGATGACAAGCAATTCTTTGATGATCCAGGCTCTATGAAACTGCAGTCAGTTATAGTTGAAAAGAATTTCAAACCATGCTTTGGTACCATACATACTCAAGTTGATTATGTCCATTGGCTTGTACCTGATTTGCTACAAATTACAAATTGCAATTATTATTGGGGTGTCATGGATCGCTTTGAAGCAGAAAAAGTTTTAGAAAATCGGACTGAAGGAACTTTTCTACTCAGAGACAGTGCACAAGAAGAATTCTTGTTTTCAGTTAGTTTCAGAAGGTACAGCAGATCTCTGCATGCTCGAATTGAACAATGGGACCACAAATTTAGTTTTGATTCTCACGATTCTAGTGTTTTTGCTTCCAAGAGTGTGTGTGGTTTAATTGAACACTATAAAGATCCCTCATGCTGCATGTTTTTTGAACCCATGCTAACGATCCCTCTTCCAAGGATGAAACCATTTTCCTTACAACATTTATGCAGAGCCAATATTTGTGCCATGATTTCTTATGATGGTATTAGCTTTTTACCTATTCCTAAATCTCTTAAGCAATATCTTCAATATTATCATTATAAACAAAAAGTTAGGGTGAGGCAGTTTTGAATTTACATTTCTTTCACCAATGTTATAATTATCAAATCCAATGGTTTTTTGTGAAATTTGACTTTAAATAAAGCTCTTGATCAATTTTATGATGAGGTTTTGAATATTTATTTTATACAAAAATTGCTGGATTTTGTGTTTTTGTTGTTTCAAAACAATTTTGCCAGCAACTGCTTGATGTGGATGTGCTGTAACTTAGATTCTATAGGTATTACTTTGAAGATCATGATCATTACATTTAGCATTGGATAAAACCCTCTTTGGAATTATTTGAATTCAAAATCACCAAACATGATTTTATTGAAAAAAATTAAATTGATTTTTGAAAATGCACATTTAAAACTTATTTCAAAACTGTCATAAAGCTATTTATCCATCTTTAGAAGTGGAATTTTTTAGTCATTAAATTGTTAAGCCTGTTAAATCTAGGGGTTTTGATCATTCCTGAGGAACTAAATATTCTGTCAACAGAAGCTGCTGGTAGCATTGTATTTTAATGGAAAACTTTCTTGACCAGTTTACTTGATTCGAGGTAAGAGAGACAGCCTCAGATCATTCATCACCTTGATGTGAATACCATTTTCTTTGTTTATAGTGCTGACATTTTGAAAATCAGACTTATCCTCATAATATTTATAGTCTTCATTGTTGAAGTCTTTTTATAAGCATTGATTAAGTTTATAAGGTGCAGCTGGTACAATATTCATCCTACATTAAAAACAAATTGATAATTAGGTTTGTGCAACTAATCCAATTTTAAGTTAAAGTACTAATAACAGCACATCTAATACTAATTCCATAAAATTCAGGCAAACTTAAGGATAAGGCCATTTATTGAAAAAAAACTCATTAACCCGATCATTGCTTTGAAGAAGCATAAGAGTGACTGCTTCAGTAACCCTGGAGGCACCCATTTCAACTTATGCATCAGGTTTGAAAACAATGCTAGGACTGCTTCTATAACTGCCACATCACTCAAAGCCAAATGATTACTGAATCTTAATCCAGTAGTCATTGAACCTTTCTCAAACGGCCTCGGCCTGAATGGAGAGAATGTTCGGGGTGGTGGATCGTGAGGGTACCCTTTGTGAAAAAAAAATCGAATGGGTTCCGCAAAAAATAATAATAGAGGTTGGATGGATGGCCCACCTTCCAGACCAAGTGATAGTGAATGCTGTTCTAAATGGCATTCGTGGTCAGACGTTTGCAAAAGAATGAAGGGACATTACTGCTTCTTAAGTCTAAGTATATAAGTAGTTCATGTAAGTATTAAGAGCAGCTTTATTCCACAAAGTTGCTCCAAGTATCTGACTATTTTGTTTATTACGAGTTATCATGAATTATTAATACCAGGCGTCGGTAGACAAGTGATTAGGACTTTGGCCTTGGTGCATTAGGAGTTCCCAAGTCCCATCATCTCTCAAGAGCAGATATAACTAACACGTGATGATTTTATTCCATCAAATGAGAAATTTTATGATAACTTGGATTCAGACATGGAATAGACATTCGTATTTTAAAAAAATTCTTCAAGTTTCTTATACATGTTTTACAGCATTCCGCTGCTAATTTTAGCTTCGTTCGATTCCTAGTGCCAAGTGCTCACCGCTTTCTCATCATCTGTTGGGTTGGAGCTACCGGATGGAGTGTATGATGCAAACATTTTTCATGCTGTAGCAACGGAATAATAGGCACCAGTGAAAAATAACTTTTTTTTAGTAATTAAATCATGCCGTATTACTATATTTTATTACTAAGTAAGTAACTTATTACTCCGCTTTGGAGCTCCGACAGGGATCCTCAGAGGAGTTTCCCCCGTCTTCAAACGTTTCGGTCCTTTGAGTCTCCTTACGTTTTCGGAGGGGGGCATCCGGATGTCCCTGTCGTTTGGTCTTGCTGGACCCAGCTCTTATTGCCGGCTTTGAGGGACACTCGTTGGCCTTGTTATGCCGGTCATTGCTGCCTGGACTGGAGCGACTGCGAAAGCTCTCAATGGCTTCTTCATGCCGCATGCTGTCTGTTTATTACCTACAAACTTCGAGTATGCTCTCAGTCTCAGGGGCTCTCATTGGCCTCGTTATGAAGATCGCCTTCACCTGTTGGACACTGAACTTCGTCCTAGTTGCATCATCACACACAAGCTCCAGGCGTGCAAGACAAGGAGTGGACTGCAGACACTGAACTTCGCCCCATGACTTCTCCAGACAGCGGCAATGACTCAGCGCATAGCAATGGATTCTTTTGTTTCAAGTTCTAGCGAAAGTCTATTTAAGCAACCAGAAGGAGACTCTCATCAGAAAGTCCAAATCATCTCAGTTATGCAAAGGACTATAATCAAATAAATAAATATAAATAAAGACTCTCATCGGCTCGCCTCGTTCATCTCCTACTTCGCTTGGTTTTGACTCATCCCTCGTTTCCGCTTGGCCGCATCGGCTCTTGTCTCGATGGGCTCTCGACTCTTGTCTCCGGACTCTCGTGCTTGTTAATAAACCTATGTTAGTTTTATGTTTTTGTGCAACAACAGTTTGCCTACAGCGGCCATGAAAGCTCTGCGTGGCTTCTTCACATCGTCTTAATATATGCAAACTGGGCCTTATAATTTCTTTGTAACGGCAGCCGGAGATAAAAATTTTCTCGTAAAGGCATCGAAAAGGCCCGCGGTTTGGACCGTAGTTCATGTTGCTTTGCGGGTCCGCGGTAGAATTGAGGCGAGAACTCGGGGAAGGACAGTTGGACCTTAAAGGAAAGAAGGAAGAACATCTAGAACGTCTTGAGACTTGGATAATCGACAATGGTTATGAGGTGGACGATTACGGATTTGAAGAGCCTGCATTTATAAAATTGATGGCCATGCTGGATGCCAACATAAACAAACAAGGGCAGCTCCTAATCGACTTCAGGACAAAAGAGGGAATTAAAATCAAGAAATTAGACAATGTCCCAAGCGAAACTATCGAAGAATCTTCGATTCCTGAAATGGAGCGTCAGGAGAAGGTAACTGAGTTTTTTTCTTTTAGAAATTACCATTCAAGTTTCTCAGTTCGTCTTTCTTTTGATCCTTTCCTGAGTTCAGGTTAAGTAAGTGAAACTAAATTCATGTCTTCTCACTCATGTTCAACACAAAACCTCTCGATTATCTACGAGGAGCTGTTTTGATGAGTTTTATGTTTTGCCTGGGTCGTTTTGTCGCCGGGCGTTGTCATTTTCAAGAAGTGAAAATATCTTAAATTTGTTGTTATATTTGGTGAACTTTAGGAGTGCGTGCGCGTATCTTATTAATTCATTTCATAGGACGTTTAGCGTTAGCATTAACGTTAGAGATGTGATATTAGCTATATATATTAGGCCAGCGTTTGAATTGAAAAAGAAATTATTTTCGTTTCTTTTTCTTTTCCAAAATCAATTTCGACCAAAACGAAAATGAACCAATAAATGATTTTCCTAATGGAACCGAAAACGAAATGACGCCTTAAGTGACAAAAAGTCACTATTCGGAGTCAAAAACGAAAACGAAATTCGGTTGGTCTCTAATTATGGTGACCGATAAATGCCGATATTTTGCTTCCCGGGCTTCATTCGCTGACATACAGATAATTACGACTATTGGACTTTCACTATGGAAATCAATTACTCAACTGACTTCTTAAATTAATATGAATAGATAAAACCGTATATGTTAACGACATTAGCATTAATGGTATAGCATGACAAAATAAACGCCGACCGCTTATCAAATGATTAAAAGTAAATTTCTCCTATGTAGACATTTATAAAAGTTTAAAAAAAATATTGAGGGCAAAAGGGATTATAATAAAGTAATTATTTATTTTACAAACATTTTCCTATCTTTCCAGGATTACCATAAATAGCGACAAGCAGTCACGTGGGAAAATGTGCTCTGAACCAACACCTGTTTCTCTTAAAACATCATCCAGACGTTCATGGGTCGCCAATCCGATCATACGCTATTTAATTGTCTTCGTTAATTTTGGGATGCTCCACTAAGTAAGAGAAAGATTACTTCCGCTTGATCATTTGCTAGATCATTGGTGTTCGAAAAGGATGGCTGTAGCTAAAGGTTTTTCGCGGTCATGAGGCTGTAGAGGATAGCCTGAAGTTTCTGCATTTTGCTCATGGATCTAGCAGGATGAACTTCACCCGTGTCCTACTTGCGCAACTTTGTGCATGTCTAGCCTTGTGCTCCTCATTAATTATAGTGAAAAACGAGTATACCATATTGCATATTTTACAAGTTCTAATCGTTAAATTTAGTTGAAATTTACAGGCTGTTTGCATACAATAAAATGATGTTATATAAGAAATTGAATAATATTGAACTTATACTTAACGATTTTTGAGCACAGTACTTGCTTAATTAAAAAAAAATCAAAATCAAAATCATTTCCTACTTTCTCTCAATTAACTAAGCAAGGGACTCATATCTGATAGATTTGTATTGAGTCTGATTTCTCTCCTCAGTGCAGATTGGTCCGGACATTCCATGAGGAAATGCTGCACATTTTCATCTTCCTGAGGGCACGCCTTGCACTTTCCGTCTGGAGGATGTTTTAAGAGAAACAGGTGCTGGTTCAGAACACATTTTCTAACTCGGAGTCTGGAAATAAGGACCTCCTTCCTCCTTGAGGCACATTGAACCTTGCTCTTAGTCGACACAAGTTTCTCTATGGTCTTGTTGGCTTTGCGGGTCTTCGTCCTATCTGGCTTGCCACCGATGGATGATGTTGCGGGCCACGGACCTTTTGACATCATTGATAGACGCCCTGATCCAGCGGTCTATCTGATCCTTGCAGTGGCGGTTTTTGCCAGAGCATCGGTCATCTCATTGCCAGGGATTCCATTGTGCAGAGACCCAGACGAGCGTGACCTTTCTGCCGCTTTCCTGGATATCTGAATTTAAAAACTTGGTTTTCTTAATGCCATGAGCATCATTATTGCAGTCCTTTAGTGCCTCTAAGGCATTAAGCAAATTGCTCAGAACAACTATATCGAAGGTTACCCCTGATAGGAGTCCTTCACATGAATTAGAGTCCTCAATGGCTGCTAGTTTGATGGAACTTATGCAGCTGTGACTTGACGTCCTGAGGCTTAACTTCACGTTTTTCTTCTGAATGTTTATCCCTATTCCTGCCTTGTTGTCCGTAGTCTTTGAGGCATCCGTATAATAAAGAAGACTTTCCTGGAGATCCCATATTTTCTCCATTGCTACCAGCTTTCTCAGAGAGTCATCGGATGCGAAAGAGAGATTCGAGGTGTCAATCACCGGTTTCTTTAGTCGCCAAGGAGAAATTGTGGGAGTTTCCTCTTCGATATCTCCTAGGATGTCTGCCGGAAGGAGAGACTCGACTTTCTCGTACGGGGTTGTCTCACCTCGTTTCTTCATCTTGATGTGGAACCTAGCTTGAGACTTGGACTTTTTGCCGTCTTAAATGAAGTATTTAGCTTTAACTGATTCACTTTTAATGGCTATAGATCTGAGGGCGTTGTTTGCCATGAGCTTCTTACGACGTAGGTCGAAGGGAAGCTCACCGCATTCTACCAGCAGAGACGAGGCACTTGTTCTCATGCCACAACAGCAGATCTTCAGCGCTTGGTTCTGAAGTTTGTTGTAGGTGTCCCTGATCTGTTTGCACCCCAGGTCTACCACCTCGCAGCCATAGTCGAGGACGGAGCGTATGGTGGCTCTGTAGACTTGTAGCAGAGTGGGTTTGCTAGCACCCCATGAGCTTCCCGAGATAGCTCTCATTGCATTGAGTCTTTTCAAGCAACGTGTCTCTGAGACAGCCTCTGCGTGAGCAGACCAACATAGTTTTGCGTCTAGGACGATTCCTAAAAAGGTGGCCGTTGGAGACAGGGAGATTTTTTCCTTTCCGATGCGAAGTCTGATGTTGGCCTCGCTCCTCTTGACCCAGCTGTTTGTAAATAAAACTGCAGATATCTTAAAACCATTAGCAGATAAAACTTAGCCGTAGTGTTAAGCTGCTTCTGCATGCGCGTTGTCATTGCTTTTGATGACGTCCCGGTCGTCCATAGAGTAATGTCGTCGGCATACATGGACAGCTCGACTCCTTTCTGTGGATCTAGAATCACATTCATGATGATGATGAATAAAAGAGAGCTGAGGGCGCTGTCTCGTGGAGTGCCGTTTTCCAATACGACTGTTCCGAGAGAGCTGATCCAACCCTCACTTGAATACTTCTATTCTGGAGGAAGGTGTAGATTCATTCCAATGGTTTGAAAGTTGTCCTATGATCCCCTCTCTCCAAACCATGTCAAAAGCTTTTCCAAGTCTAAGAAGACTTCAAGTGTCATCTGCTTCTTGAATGAGGCAATATCCTGCGTCAGTCTGACTATGTGGTCCACACAGCCTCGGCCCTTTCTGAAACCAGCTTGGTACTTGTTCAACAGATATTTGCTCTCTAGGAACCATCTGAGTCTCATGGCAATCATCCGCTCCAGATGTTTGCAAAGAGTGGAAGTCAGAGAGATGGGGCGGTAAGAGGAGGGCAGCTCGGGGGTTTTCCTTTCTTCGGGATTGGGACGACTATAGTCCTCTTCCATGAACGAGGGACCATTCCGGATGACCAGGATTGGTTGAAGAGAGCTACGATCCCTTTGAGGCTTGCGATTGGGAGCCTTCTTAGCATCTCGTAGTGTATGCCATCAAGTCTCGGAGATGAATTCCCACATTTCCTCAATGCATCAAGAACTTCGGAGATGCTAATGGGATCAGAGAGGGGCGAGTTCCTTGGGACGAAAAGATCAGGGGTCAAGCGCCATTCAGTCTTGATTTGTGCGAAAAGCGGAGAAAGGATGGCGTTGCTGCTGGCTAATGCAAAGGATCGGGCTAGCATTTACGCCTTTTCTGAATAAAATAGCTTTCGACGATCTTGAGCAACTCTCTTGTCTTTGACCCTAACTATTATAGGGGAAATCATTTTAATTCTGTGATTTCAGGACTCTTTTTGATGAGAACTGGTTATCTAATCTAGTTATTGATTATATTTGCCTTAATATCCTGAAGTCTCCTGACGTTACCTACATACCTGTAATGGTCAGCCACCATGCCATACGAAATGGCAAAATTGAAGTAAGTTATTTTATTTCTAGAGCCATGTGCAGGTATGTAGTCTTTCCACTTCTTATAAACAATGAGACGCATTTCTCATGCCACGTTGTAGACCGGGTCAAAAAGGAAATATATTTAAAGCCGCAGTGGAATATAGTTGATGAATGGGCAAAATACAACTATGTCAGTAAGAACTTCTTTAAACAAATTGATGGCTACAACTGTGGCATATTCCTGCTGGAGCACATTGCCGCTTTAGGCAGAGGGGATGATCCTCTTAATCCCTTCGATCCCAAAGAACGCAGGCAGAATTTTCAAAATGATCCTGATTTCATCGGCAGCATGGCTGAATGTTGTCTTTACTGCGGAGGACACGGGGAAGCTAAGTGAGTGCAATGTGATACATGCCAGAGATGGATCCATGAGCATTGCATCGTGAAAAATGGAGTTAAATGTACAACCATTAACTTTGTTTGTTGTTTTTGTAGCGAATTCTTTAAATCCTTTAAATAACTTTCTTCTCAGTAAGCATGTCTTATCAGACTTGGCTTTCATACATCTTTGCTGTTGCTTGTCTCCATTACTTAGGAATTAGGACGGCGTTTGCGTCCTGAGGTTATTCCAGTTTTGCGACACTATAACATTACATGTCTTCGTTGCTGCTTTTCAAATAAATGAACAATAAAATTCTGAGTTTCAAAGTTGTTTTGATTTTATCGGAAGTTTATATATCAGATTTCTACGCCATACAGTGGATAAAAAATACATGTCATACATATTCTGGTAGATATTTTTAGGGGAATTTTATTATTTAACTATTTTGGATAGCGCACACAGGGATCTATCATAAATTCCGCTTCAAAGGTTTTAGACGTTAATTAATAATAGTTCCCGATTTTTTATTTTTTTTTGGGAATACTCGTCCCTGGTTGTTTGATCTTTCTTTTATTTTTTAAAGCAATTGGCATTGCTGTATCTGCATTGGTTGATTTTTAATCATCTATATTATAGAACCACATCTCATGGGCTGGGTGCGGGGCAGCTCTAAATCGTTCAAAACGAGAATTCAAATATGTATCTGACTTGACTAGCGCACACAGGGATCTACCCTAAAAAAATCTTCAAAGTTTTCAAGCATGAATTAAAAACAGTTCCCGATTTTTTAATTTTTTTTGAATGTTCGTCCCTGGCACTTTGATCCTTCCTCTATTTTTTAAAACAATCCGTACATTTTTATCTCGATCGGTTGATTTTTAATCGCCTTTACAATAAAGCCCTAAAAAGGGGCTAGAACAGGGGCAGTTATCACTTTCGTGTCGCTTATGTGACTTGTAAAACATGGGATTGCTACGATATCTATGTAGCAGTGTGGTGCTGACATTTATTACGAGAAATAACAAAAATAAAATCTGGAGAAGAAGAGGAAAGAGAGCTTAAGGATTTAAAACAAAAATATCAGAAAAAAAAATACATCAAACAGAATTAATAGAAAAGCATTACTAGAATATGAGAACAAATTAGCAAAGAATGTTAAAAGTGATAGCAAGAGCTTTTTCAGATATGTTAGATGTAAACAAAAACTAAGGGACACAATTGGACCATTACAAAATAGTGAGGTGCAAACAGTTGATTCAGTAGAGGAAACAGCCAAGTTATTAAATAGCTACTTTAGTTTAATTTTTACTAAGAAAACTGTAGGGAATTTACCAAAACTGCCAATGAGAATCCAAGAGATTGAGATAAAGTTAGATACAGTAAACTTCTCAAAAACAGGGGTAATTAAGCAACTGGAAAATTTGAAAGTAGACAAGAGCCCTGACATAGACAACCTACATCCTAAACTACTATATGAGACAAGAATAGTTATAGGAGAAGCATTGGCAAACTTATTTGTCAAATAACTTGACTAAGGAATAATAACAAGAGATTGGAAAGACGCAATAGTAGTTCCTCTATTGAAAAAGGGAAGTAGGAGTAACTACAGGCCAGTAAGCTTAACTTCTATAGATTGCAAGGTAATGGAATGAATGATCAACTTTTTTGGAAGAACCAAGTGATTGGGAAGAGCCAAAACGGTTTTACTAAGAACAGATCGTGTCTTACCAACCTACTTGAGTTTTTTTGAAGAAATTTATTAGTGGGTTGATCATGACAAGGCTGTAGATGTAGTGTACCTAGACTTCGCAAAAGCATTTGATAAGGTGCTCCAAAGAAAGGCTTCAAAAAAAGCTCAGTGCATGTGGGATTGAAGGCAAACTATTACATTGGTTTACAAACTGGTTGACAGACTGGAGACAGAAGGTAGGAATGGGAGGAATTTATTCAGAGTGGTAATTTTCTGCTTTTCTTCAACTTTTTAAAACTAATGCACTGCTAGCTGCAAATTCTGTAATTCCGTCATCTCAAGACTCATTTGTACACATAAAACTTGTGTTTACTATTCCTTCATTAACTTTCTTTGGTTATTAATCTTGATCGTAGTCAAAAGAGAAATTCAAAGGAAAAAAAGAAAGTCGTTTTGAGTCGCTTGGCTTTAGTATAGAATGAAAAAGGTCACCTCTTGAAGTTTTATGAGGGTTTGCCCCTTGGTAAAGCTGAAACGAGATCCCTGCATCCAGTGGCATACCAACTCTTCTTGCCGCAGTCATAAGATTTGTGACTCCTCTTGGCCATTAATAATCTGTTAACCTTCAAGTTTTCGAAAAACTCTCAATATTTGTATTATAAAATTAATTCGGTTAAAAATTTACAAACCCTTTCCACTTTTTCTGCATTTTTTTGCAACAGTTTCAAAATTCAGCCTTATTAACTCTCTAAAGAGAGGACTGCCAAGTCTGTAAGCGTTGACTGGCTCAAAAATTATGAAAGAGCGTTTGTTATTTATTTTATTTATTTAACCGGTCGAAGAGCTAAATAGTCACTAATACGACCAGCCTCAGTAAAAATGATACAACTAGTCAACATCGAGTGAGGAAAAGCAGGTTACAGATTAGTCGGTAATTGATACAAATTTTGAAAAATCAATCTCGAGGATTAATGCTCTGAAACGGGAGAAAGTGCCAGCAGATACCACCTCGTCTGGTAGGGATTTCCATACAGCAACAGAAAAAAATTTTTTTTAACAGCATTAGCTGAGCACTTCCTCGCACGTAACTTAAATCGGTGTCCCCGTGTTCGATTGTACTGTGCGAATTGAACAAAATTTAAACGATCACTATTCACGAGACCATTCGGTAATTTAAACAAAAAGCATAGATCAGTAATTAAACGTCTATGTTCGAGTGTGAATCTTCTTTGGACTGACTCAGTTCTTTTAACAAGGTATTTGAGGCGGGGATTCCATACAGGAAAGCAGTATTCTAGTATATGCCTAACATATGTACAAAAGGCTTTTATTAGAATGGTAGGGTTAGGTCTCTAGTAGAAAAAGACGGTAGAATCTAGTTGAATCAGTTTGGATATGGTTGATGCTTTTTAATGATATTATCAATGTGTTTGTCAAAGTGGAGAGAGGAATCAATGAGCACCCCTAGATCTCGAACTATGTCAACTCTTGTTAGCTTGTTGCTATTAATTAAATATTCACAAGGGTTAAAACTTCTGCAGCCAATCAGTGAGAGAACTGGCATTTGTCAGGAGCAAGTTGCAAGTTGCAACTGCCATTTATCACTCCATTCTGCTATCCTGTAAAAAGAGTATTGCAGTAGGGATGGAGACTTATTGTAAAGCTTAACATCATCTACAAAGAGTTTGCAGATGGTGCCTGAGTTGTGAAAAGTGCTGGATAGATCATTTATGAAGAGTAGAAATAAGGTTGGCCTTAGAACACTGCCCCGAGGGACTCCACTTGTGACAGAAAGTTCATCAGAAATAAATTCATTAATATTGATTCTCTGTGACCTCAAATTAAGAAAATCTATAAGCCAACCATTCAGATTATCACTCAAGCCATATACATATCTTTCTCATTAGTTTAAAATGTGAGACAGAGTTGAATGCTTTATGGAAATCCAAGTAGATGATGTCTAAGTTTTGCTTGTTCTTTAAGGCATCAGTCCATTGTTGGGTGCATTCGAGGATGTTTGTAGTGGTTGATCGAGCTGGAATAAAACCATACAGGCAGCACTCAATTAGGGTGTGGTGTAACAAGTATTTCATAACAAATTTGTTGATTATTCTTTCCACGGCTCTGAAGCAAGTAGATGTAATTGATATTGGTCTATAATTTTCAGAAGATATGGTGGGGCCTTTCTTGTGAATTTGTGTCACCAGAGCAATTTTCCATTCCAGAGGTAATTTATGATCCTTGAAGGATACATCAAATGTGTGGGATAGTGGAGTGGCTAGTGATGAAGCACATTTTTTAGAAACAAGTTTGGGATACCATCAGGTCCCGCTGAGAGTGAAGATATGAGGCCAAGAAGGGTAACAAAAACAATATCCGACGTGAATTCTATGTTTGGCTTCTCCGTAGATGTTCTTGGGGAAATAACAGGGTTGTTGCCATCATCATTTGTAAAAACTGATGAGAAGTAGTTGTTGAAGGTATTTGCAATTTCCAATGGTTCTCGTGTTAGGGTGCCATCTGGGAAAGCAACCTCTGAGACTACAGATCTAGTGTTCAACTTTTTTTTGACATATTGAAAGATCACAATATTAGGAGCAGAATCCCCAAGGCGGTATCTCTATATGAAGCTCAAAAAGAACTCTTTATTTTGTATGCTTCTGTACACAATCAATTTTTCCAAGAATAACATTCCAGAAATGTAACAAAACAAGGGCTAACACGATTACAATTTTTTAATCGATTAATTAATAAATAGTTAATAATTAACTAATAATTAATACATAATAATAATCAAGTTTATTAATTATTTACTACTACACAACTGCTTTTAGCTGATCTGGTTGCATCGGAACTACGCATTATGAAACGCACTACAAACACTATACTCTGTGATGTTCCATGTTGCAACAAACTCCTCGATGAAACTGGCAACATTTTCAGCAGTGTATCATTCATCAACAAGTAAACATCCTAATTCTACTGATTTTAGTTTCCAGTCTGAAACGATTCAGTGTCCCGTTATACCACAGTAAGAATTGTTGTTGTTCGAAATCAGTAGCCAGAGCAATGCTTTGAATACTTTCCACAACTTTTTTATGGTCTGCCAACTTCTCTTTGTACGTCTCAGCAATCAAAGTTGTCGATTGTATGTCGACTGGGCAAGTTGTAGGTCTGGTTATGTTATGTTCGTAGTCCATTATCTTCCACAATTAAAGTAGGATGTCCTGAGCTGGCGATCCAGTGAGCTAAAGCGACTTTCAAATCTGCAGAATGTTTGTCGCTTACAGGCTGAACAGACTGAAATAAGTTGGGAAAGTTAGGATTTAAAATTTAAATGCATATTATAATAATCCCTACAAGGTTTAAGATTTAAAGTTACAACAAATATTTAAAATAAAATAATGTCCGCAGACGCCCATCTCTCTTGGTATTAAATTAAATTCGCCATTGGCTGGATATTTCGTTGTCTTGGTGATTTTGTTTACTTTCATAATTTGTTGACGGTTATTTGAAAGTTTGAGTTTTTTAATACGTGTTTATTATAAAATAAGCACTTAATTGGTAATAATAACAAATATTACTATAGTTCAGTAAGTCTAATCAACAAGTTGTTATTACGATACCCTTTGGCAAAATATGAGCAAACGGTCTTCAAGTTCTCGGGATTTGCACATCAAATATCGCTATCTGGTCCAGTGCTTAGCGTGCAAGAAGAAATTTAATAACGATTATAAAAAAACGCCATGAAGATTTATGTCATGAAGAAAAACATATTCACGTTAAAAGTTTGACTAAAAAAGGAGCCCTAAAGAATCCGTTTGAGGTTGCAAAACATCGTCGTTTGCCTTCAGACAATCTTACTTTTGACGTTTACTTTAGACAATCCAGAAACTGTCAAAGTCATTTTATGAAAATGATATTGTAATAAATGTTAAATCGCCAACTTCAACCATGAAAGTGAGTGAATTTAGAACAGAATCGGAGTCTGAGCAATCTATGACCGAAAACCAGTCATCGTCAGCTGTTATTACTTGTGACATAGACTGGCAGGGTTCATACAGGAACTTGAAAACCAAAATTTAGGACTTTTTTAGGACTTTTTAGGACCTTCAGTAATAACAAAAATAACGGTATTTAGATTTTAATTATTCATTTTTGTATAATTTAGACATATAACACAAGACACTAACACATGAAAGTTCATAATATTTGTGCCCCCTAAATTTGATAATGGTTCCAATGTGAGCCACCCCCGTCAAAGTGTTCTCGATCCGCCATTACAAACACAAAACAGTAAAGTAAGAGTTTTTAACTTTTGCAAATAAATCATGCGGTGAAATGAATTTTAATTAACGAATACGGCAGCATAATAAGTCTCAAACTGAATGCTGATTGAAAGAGGATCGCGCTTGAATCGGCATTTTATTTAAATGATGTCTGAAGCATTAAGTTGCAAGTATTCAGATAAAACATACGAGATTACAGTATAAAACATTTTGCTTGTAAGAAAATGAACTTTGGCAATTCGTCGAGACAATTTTTCATAATTGATATGCTTTTTTGCATAGTAGCTGTATATTGGAGTGAATTTAGCTATGGCAACCAACAAAAAGAATGGTCACAAGCTAAAGCGCAAAAGTCGCCAAGCCTATTCCCTTATTTACAGCCATTATGTGAAAATCGAAATGATAACATTTGTCCAACCTGGATTAATAAGTCTATGTCGGAAATCGAAGCTGCTTTGAGATGTTACCCGCAATTCATCCCAGGTTTTGTAGTGACCGTAGTTTACAATTCAAACGATTCTGTAATAAAAAATTTTGGATATTCTGCTTTGGACCATCCCAAAAGATTAATAAAATTAGAAACAAAGTTTGCCATCGGCTCACTTTCAAAAGCATTCACAGCAACATTGCTTGGAATTTTATTATCCGAACAAAGAGAGAGGTAAGACTTTTAAATGAGAAGTCAATTATGTTAACTCAATTGATAGGTTGTTCATGCTGTTATTAATTTTTATTATAATTTTTCCTGATCTTTTCCCAGGAGAGAGAAAATGGCAATATGCTTGCTGTGTAAATTACGATCAACAGATTAGGCATGTAAATTTACTAATACAGTTGTTTATCAAATAATTTTGGGCAATAAATAATTTTTGAAAATGAAAAAAGTGTAAGAGTGTTCAAGAAAAGTTTAAAGATCGCACAAAACTAAATCGCTCACATATAGAACAGAATGATCAAACCTAATCACACCAACGTGTGATTTTATTATAAAATTGTATTTTGTTTGTTTCGAGCGGCGTTAGTTCATAGCTGGATGAATTCGAGATTATTGTTTATTGTTGATCTTCCTAGAATGAAGCCTTGTTGGTTGCTCAGTTAGGTTGTGGTGTGTAAGATGTATGATTAGGGATTTGTTGATTAATTTTTCCACCACTCCACAGGAAGTTGCTGTAATCAATATCGGTCTAGTTTTTGGTAGATGTAATAGGACATTTCTTACGGGCGGGAGACACGGGAAATTTTCCATTCGAGGAGTAATTTTTTGGTTTTGAATGTTTCATCAAATATGATGGAATGTAGAGTTGCTAAGGATGAGGATTTGTTTAGAAATATAATTGGAATACCATCAGGCTAGGACAAAGTTGAGGATTTAAGGCCCAGAAGAGTTGTGTAGATGATGTCAGGCGAGAAACCAATGTTTAGCATTTCATTGGAAGTTCTGGGGGAATATCTAGATTATCACCATCATCGATTTTAAAAACTGATGAAAAATATTTGTTTAAAAGTTTTGGATTTCTCATGATTGCCATGTCAGATCACCATTAAGGAGAGTTATCTTGAAAACTCCACATCTGATGGACATTCACATTGGTTATGGTCAGAGATGGACAGTGTTTCAAATGCAAGTTTTTAAAAGACTTGAAATTGAAGATTTTCAAAATAAAATATGTGTTTCATTTGTATTTTAAATACTCCAAGAAAGTATTTTGTATTTTGGTATTTTAAAATACTTTTGTAAGAATATTTTATAAATTTGCAAATTCTTTTGCTGGCATTGAAAACTAAAGCGTGTTTTAGGCAAGAAATTAGATGCTGCACACAAGTCACATATGACTTAATTCAATCACAGCAGAGTTATTAATATTTACTTCTTGATACCATTTAATTTAATAAAGTTTGAAGAAAAAAAATCATTGAAAACTCAGAGGCTTAAACCCAAACTTGCATAAAAGACATGACTTTCAAATGCTGCCGAGTTTTTCAACAATAATTGATTTCTTAGACACAGGAAACTGCTGACAATGTCTTTCAACACCATGAAGCAGGTACTGTTTCTGATCCTCTTGTTTTGTATTTATAGAATTGAAGTTCTGCGCCAGTGAGATGACAAGTTCATCATTGACAAATTTTGTTGTACTCTGTCACAACTTCTTCTTTAATGGTCAATGGTGTCCTAGCTGTGAAGATCATGCTATAAGAAGTCTGTTAAAACTTGCATATCTTCAAAAAACTTCCTACTGTTTAAAGACACTAAGTGTGATAGTATTTAACTGAGACACTTTGCTTTCTTTAATCTTGGCTTGAGGTTAGGGGCTGTATACATACTCGAACAGCCCGTTTATAAGATTAAAGACATTTACTCAGGTAAATTGTAAATGTGGTATCTACATTCATTTTTTTAAATTTTAAAATATACTTAGTATTTTTTCTGATTCACGTGTTAGCAGTAAATAAGTGTTAAAATGACAGTGAAGACCTAATTCAAACATGTCAATTTAAAAGTCAATTTAAAGAGTTTTGCAAAGAGTGGACGTCAGAGAGAGGGCAGTGCGTGAGGCTTTCTTTTGACTTTGGGATTGGCTAATGAAATTAACTAGCTTCGCTTTTGTAGTAGCACGGCGATATGTGCCGACCTCAGATGTGGCTTCTCGCTCGACTGGCTGGGTAGGCCTCACTTGCAATCTCCTTTGGATCAAATTTGTTGCGAGGTCACCATGTTAAATCAATTTAGATTATGACATTAAGTTTTGAAATAATTTTTGTAATAAAAAAATTTAGTAAATTGAATAATTTTATAATATTCATAAAAATTAAGATATCCCCTTTCAGACCCCCTATACCGCTGCCGATCGCTGCGAGAGTCACCGACCTGCTTTAATGATAAATGAAGATGTCGCCCAGTTTAGATAACTGTTTTTTGGACAAAGTCGTCATTTCAGTGTCTACTAACTCTTTCACATTCTGGTTTAAACGTCAAGCTGCACCTTTTTTTCGTAGCAACGTTTAATCCAGTATTATCTGTAGCTTTACGTTTCGACATCTCTACAATAAACACGCAAATAAACAAAAATCCGAGGTCAGCCTGTTAGGGACTAGGCAGTACTTACTAAAAGTACCCTGATAGGCTGGGCTGCATGCAGCTTCCGCCAGTGGCGCTGGCCACTTGACACTCGCCAAATGTACCATCTACTCCATCTGCCACAGAGTCCAGCGGCTTGATTTCCATCAAATGTAAATTATGCCGTGACTTTAAAAATCACTGCGCGGCATTTGGAAACTGGTGCGCAGAGTTTTCTCGTCAAGTGCGCAGTCGCTTCTTGCAAACTGGGAGGCGCCCTCGCGCACGAAATAAGCTCTTCTTTGAGGAACAGATTCTTGAGCATTGGTGCTGGAGCAGGCAGCCTTTATCGCTTCATTTGCCATGAGCAGGACCTGATTGTGACGCTATGTGAGGCGTCCATGAGCAAGTGCGTAACTGCAGCCGGACAGACCATGTCTGAGAGTTTGTCTCTCTTTCCGCAGAGCGTGCACTTGGCGTCCTGGGTCTTATCTCTGCAAGTTTTCGCATGCGAGCAGCACATCATAAATCGAGCAAACGACAAAGACCAGTCTGAGTGAAGACATGTTCCATATTTTATGCCACCTGATCGATCTCTGCGCGACGTCCCCCCATGTAGTATATTGCCCCCGTTGATCCTATTGCACCTCTTTTGAGATTCTTTCGCTTTCCATCTCCCTCCGTTTTTTGTTTGCGCTGCTAGCGAGGCTCTAACTTTGGGCCATCTTGTGAAGTGGTTCCAGGTTGGAATTTCCAGCCCACGCTTTGGCGGTTATGCTGGATTTGGCCCTGTTGTATCTTTACTACTATGTTCGTTTATTAGTACAACTAAACTATAGAAAGTATGAGAGACTAACTGGGAGATAGATTGGAGTGGAATGAGAGAATAGTCAGAGTGATCGGAGAGCTATAGCAGAGCTACAGAAGAGCTAACCAAGAGCGATCTTTAACCTAATACATCAGAAGATACTGAATATTATATAAACCTAATTATATAATAATAAACCTAATTAATATTCCACTACAACACCTCCCCTTCTATATAAAATTATAGTTGGTCTTGCCTCTATCAAAAGGCCAGTAGGTCTTATCCTTTATATGAACTTTCCAAGTTAGTATTTAACCTTATTCTCTGTTGTCGTTCAATTGTTGGCATTGCTGCCAGCAATTCTTTAATCACGACTCTTTTATCGGACTCCAACCAATACCATCTTTTTCTACCAAACCTATTTAGTTCATCTAAATCCTTATGGAAACTTCTCCTCTTAGGTCTGTAGTCTTGTGATTGTCTTCTATGTCCACCTTTCCTAGTCACCTTATCTTTGTCCGACCTTCTATCCATTCCCCGTCCTTCCTTCAGGGAAATATGAAAGTCTGTTGTCGCCATCCTCGCCTTAACCTTTCTTGGTGTCTTGATCTCGCGAACTAACCTTATAATATGTATTCCTTTTTCCTCCTTTAGGGAAAACTGATAGCCTGTTGGAATCATTAGTCTTGCCTTGATTTCTCTTGACCTCATGGTTTCTCGAACCAACCTTCTATCTGACCCTCTACTCTTCTTTAGTGAAGGTCGATGACCTGTTCTTTCTTTGACCTTCCTTGGTCTCGCTGCTTCATCTCTTGTCAGTGCCATGTTTCTGAAATTTTCTATCTCTTCAAAGTTCCATTCGGAAGCACTGCTTCCCTTTTCTTCCAAGTAACTTGATATATCCTGTTCCGTCTCTCTTCCTCGGAACAATTGCTTAAGTGATTCTGGGTTCCGGTCTTCTTTGCTAGAGAAGTTCCGAGTGCCTCCAAAATCCTCTATAGAAGCGTCATTCGACCAATCTCGATCCAAATGACTAAGACATTTTAAACCAATGAAATTCTCTAGGTTGATCTGCAGATTTCCGTCCTCTGAGTCTTGACAGCCAGTTGTTCCAATGGAATCCTCCGTCCAATGAGCCGTGTCCGCGATTGTTTCCTCTTTTTCGCTATGTTCTTCTGGTCGGGCCTCATTCCCGAACCCTTCCACAAAACTAGCATTGACTATCACTTTTGACCTATCAGTGTCTGAATCTATTTTCTTGGAATGAACATCCTCTTTAAGTTTTGTCTCGAGAACAATGTTCGCTGAGCTGTCGTCGACCAAGTCAATAACGCATAGCTCTTGAAACATAAGCATGGCCTCACGCATGACATCTTCAGAGTTGGCATTAGCCAAATCTCCTTCAGCTCTTATGTCTATGTTCCGAGGCTTATCGCCCTTATGTGGAAACATCTCATTGGTCCCACTTCCTATCTCCTTCTCCAAAGAAAATGGATTGCGAGTTGACTCAGCCACAACTATTGAGTCGACCGCTACGTCGTTCAACTGCATTCCTGACTGGTCAACATTTCCACCATTCTTGTTAACCGCAGCCGCTTCCGCTTTGATCATAGAGATAGCATCTTCATTTTTCACTGCTACCTTGATTTGCTCCGTTTGGGTTCCACTTGCTTGTCAATATTTTGGTCCAGTTTCTGTTCGAAACCTGGAACATCAAAAATCTTTCCAAGCATTGAAAAAAATCGCTCGTCTCGAGCAATGCGTTCTTTTTCTAAACGCTCTTCTCTAGCAATACGAGCCTTCTCCTCCATCTCGAAGCAGAGTTTCATCATCTTTATCAGTTGTGATTCCCCAATGCTCGTCATCCTCGTCGCCAATGTTGTATCTTTACTACTATGTTTGTTTATTACTACAACTAAACTATAGAAAGTATAAGAGACTAACTAGGAGATGGATTGGAGTGGAATGAGAGAATAGTCAGAGTGATCGGAGAGCTATAGAAGAGCTACAGAAGAGCTAACCAAGAGCGATCTTTAACCTAATACATCGCTACTAGAGGTAGCGATAGAAGATACTGATTATTATATAAAACTAATTATATAATAATAAACCTAATTAATATTCCACTACAACAGGCCCTTTATCTCTTCAAACTTCAAGGTTTCTGTTGATTTTCTGATTTCTTCTTGGGCCTTGATTTTCCTTCCTGATCTGAGCAGTGGGTTGAGTTCGCGGATATTTGGGTCTGCGTAATTGCTGATCAACCGCGTTCTGATCTTCTCTCTTATATTTCTCGACAATGGATCTCAGCAGTGTTCTTTTGCTATACAGAGCAATTTAAGGTAATTCCGGTGGAAGTCCCAGCCACTCTGATTCTACGACTAATGCTCCAGTGAATTCACGAAGGGAATACCTATCTCACAAATGGTGAGAGGCCATATGAGTCTTGGCAGCAGCAAGAAGTGCGATATTCATACATTGTATTTTCCTAGCAACGGGGCTCTGTCGATTGCATCCATCCCTTCCTTGCACTGCTTTTTGACGTCTTCCCCCCTTTTTTTGTCGGACAAATCTGCTTCGAATATAGTAGGCATTCTTTGGTCCGCCACAAAATAGAACACTTTCGCGAATTTTGCGTTTTATTATGGGCGGGTCTTCTGCACCCAGCGAGCAGGTTGTTTAGTTTGGTTATAGTTTTTTGCGATACCTGCTTTCTGTTCGTAATGAGGGTTTCTGTTGTCCATAAATGCCTTGATTGGGGGCATGTGCAAACCTCTGCCGATGTGCGCCTCTGGAATACATGGCTCTACTGTGTTGGGAATGACCTGAATATCCAATACGAAGAGGGCGGGCGAGATGGTGCATCCCATGGCGATGCCAACCTTAATTAAATTAAATGCGACTTTCCATCAAAGTGAAAATAAATATTTGCTGCTAGTCTAACATTATAATATATATTAATATTTATACGAAGTAATAGCTAATTATTGTTGCAATGTATATTTACATATGAAAAAATGTGCCACCCCTACCTCGATTGCTTTTAAAACCCAAATTCAAAATTAGCCCTTTTTTTTATAGATATCCAAAATCATGGGATACAAAAATAATCGAAATTATGGGTAGAAACTATTCCTTGACAGACGAATTAAGATCAAAGCATTGCACAATACTTGACATTCTCGCTCATCGCGTAGGTCTTCAGACTTATGACTTATTCCTACAAACTGCTCTTGATCCAAAAATATCATTACAGGATTATTGCAGGTAAGTGGCTCATTTACTACTTTAGTAATAATTATAACATAATTTTATTCGATCTGTAGAAGGTTGCATTACGTTGAAAAAGCTGGATTATTTAGGAGCAAGTATGAATACAACAACATAATGTTAATACTTGCAACTTGTGTAGCAGAAAAATTGGGAAATAATAGCTTTTCAAATCTTTTAAAGGTTAGCAAATTTTAAATTCTGAATATTTAGGATTCATATTTACAAAGATTGTGATCGTTACGTTATCAGGCCCGTAGCTAGAAAATGATTTCGAGGCTTCCTAACAGGAATAGAGTAGAAATAGTTTCGGTCAATCGCAAAAAGACGGGGCTGAAGGGGGCTTAATTATCGCATACAGTAAAATCTCTCAGTATATTGTCCCGACCAAATCCTTATACTTTCTATATTAAAAATATTCTCAACGACGAATTTTCTCAATAACCAATCAACGAAAAGCATTTTAGTTCCCACTTTGTTCAAACTGCAACGAAAAAAAAATTTGTTTGTTTGTAAACTCTCAAAATGTTTTAAAAATTGAAATTTTTATCTTACAGAAATAGATTCAGAAGTTTTTAAAACCAAAAAGTTTGGTTCACTTTGTACTTTAGTTATTTTGATTTTAAGGTGTGTTATAGTTTTTAGCAATAATCTCCGAAAAAATAAAAAGAAAGAGAACAAGCGTAGATTAAAAAAAAAGTAAACTTTTTTAAGGATGTTGAATTGAACAAATATGTTTTGGTTGTCAGAACTGGGGCGACATACCTTCATAATTATTTTTTTCCTACATAACGGGAAGTTTTGTTGCTCGCAAATTTGACGACCGTTGAAACATTGCATCACGACATCGATGTGCTCAGCCACTATAAGTTTGTATCTTGCTGGATCAAAAACATACTTCTTGTATTTGCTTTTATCGTCGGCCTTTCTTTTACATTCTGAAATGATGTTGCTGGTTCTGTCTCTTTTTCTAGCTGCAGCATGATTTCATTATTTTTCTCTATTGACTGATTGTCCAGTTCTCTTTTAACATCTCCAGATATTTTTAGAACGAAAAAATAGAACAGAAAAAAAACAGAATAGCTACCCTCAGACAAAATCAGTAAGAGTGCATTGGATTCGGCGACATAAATGAATCGACATTACTGATGAAAAAAATGCTACAAAGTGGGAATTTGGCGGTTCCAATTCAAAGTCGACGATTAGTCACGGGGATCGAGATAGCTGATATAAAGTGGCGAATTAGGACCTCTATTGCGCTCGAGATATTAGGGTTCGGCGACATAAAAGTATCGACATAACCGATGAGAAGATGAAAAAGACAAAGAAGAATTTGGCGGTTCCACTTTAAAAACGTCGACTTAATAGGATTGGCGAGTTAACCGAGGTCGAGATAAGTGGGTTCCACTGAACAGCATAAAGGACCACTATATTACGAAATTCTCTATAACGAATTACGATTTTTACGGTCCCTAGCGATTTTTTTTTCGTTTTAAAGAAAAAACTGTATGTTTTGTATCAGAGATTCCGAGTCCCAACGTGTCTGCATAGCGAAAGTACAGTGCTAGAAATATTGTTACGACATGCCCACTTTTCATGGATAATTTCCTTTCATATGGGTTAATGGTTCCAGAAAATTATGCAAATGAACCATTTTTGGCCTGGAAATATTATTACGACAGTTTCCGGTTTGGACTCGTTTCATCAATTTCAAAGTCTAATTAGAAGGATCAAACATTAAATTGTCATTAAGAAGGCTATGTAAAGGAGTGTGAAATTCAAAACTTCCTATTACATTCATTTCATTACGGGAAAGAAAGCAAGTTTGACAGTAGGAGAAAGATGACACGTTAAGGCCTTGGGGAAGGCAAACTATTCAATAAAAAAGATTGCAAATGAGTTGAATAGGTCAAGAACTGTCATCAAATGTTTTTTTGAGGATCCAGACTCATATGGGAAGAAGTACAAGGGCGGAAGACCGAAAAAACTCTCGAATCAGATTCAGAGATGCCTCATCAGGGAGGTTTCACAAGGAGAATATTCGTGTAAACAGCTAAAAGATAAGCTGGACTTGGATGTCCATGTTAGGACAGTCTGCAATTAGCTTAATTCAAGTGGACAGCAGAGATACGAAATGCGAAAGCGAGCTCCAGCGTTGAAAGTCCATCACAAGAAAAAACGCCTCTTCTGGGCCAAAGAGATGGTCAGCTACAACGAAAGATGGGAACGCGTAATTTTCACAGAAGAAAAAATTCAACCTTGATGGGTCAGACGGCTATAAATACTACTGGCATGATCTCAGAAAAGAAAGAGAGATTTGTTATAGCAGAAAACACGGAGGAGGCTCTGTGATGGTCTGGGGAGGAATTTCAGCATTTGGGAGGACTGAACTGGTGATTTTGAAAGGGAGGCAGGACTCTCAGAAGTACATCTAAATGCTCAAGGATTATCTCCCTCCTTTTGCTGAAACAAAACAACATGAATTTCAGCAAGATAATGCCCCTAGTCATGTTTCCAAGGCAATCAGAGCATATTTCCAGGAGTCCAACATGCAAGTGATGGACTGGCCGGCGTGTTCACCCGGCTTGAATCCGATTGAAAATGTCTGGGGCCTTCTTTTAAGATCAGTTTATGGCAATGGACAGCAATGTAACACAGAAAATTATTTGAAAGAAGCGATTTGGAGCGCCTGGAGAAATTTAGATGAAAACATCATCAAAACACTGATTTTCTCCATGAAAAATAAGTGCATAGATGTTATTTCTAAAAAAGGAAGAATGACATCTTATTGAAACATTATTTCATTTAGTTTTAAATAAAGATTTTTGCCAAAATACTGAGTTTATTTGTAACCTGTCGTAACAATATTTCTATGCTAAAAAATGGATTTTGAGGAATTTGCGCTTAATTCTTGATCAAAGTGAAAAAAAATATACGAGTTATGTTTTTTAAGTATATTACACAGTTCTTCTAAATTTGAGTTTCGTACGATAATTTAAACTTAAGTTATTACAAAAAATGGAGACTGTCGTAACATTTTTTCTAGCACTGTACTTGAGATGGGTTTGGGATAAGGTTAGATTAGGCGTCTATTTTTCTAATTGATATTAAATTACCGTATCATATTATACGCGAGTTATGTTACCATGGACCCCTCTCTGCTATAATCGTATGGTATTATGCTAAATTAAATTTACTTGAATTTGATTTCCGACGAGCAAAAATAAAAAATTTAAATGATAGCTGAGACTTTTGCTTGTTTTTACAAAAAACTTTAAGCTATGTTTTTAATTTTAAATGGTTTATAATTGGTTGAGCGTTAATTTAGCATTGCATAAAGAACTTCCGATATATGCTTACAGAAGCATGTGGCAAAACGTTAATCATTGCCTTGTCTGACTCATCAATTTGTGTCATCAACTTGATTTTAACTGAATTTAATTGATGGAAACCACAGGAAACTTATAGGGTGTTGTAGTATTTCATGTATATTTTTCATTTTTTTATTATTTTTGTATTATTCAATTTGTTACTCATAATTATAATTTGTTTTAGTGTTTTCAGTTTGTTTGGCAATGTTTTTTCATACTGGTGGTGCGGATAGAACTTTGGGTATTGTTGTATAACACTTTAATAGTCAAACATCACATGCATAGATTTATTGTAGCAAATGTCTTCAACTTCTTAACGTTCTTTTAATGGTCCTGCTGTAAAAACTATTTGAACACTTCTCAAAAACATGGAATAAAATAGATTCAATTTTGATAATAATATTATTCATAAGTCTTTTGCAGTATATATTGGAAAACATAATGATAGCCTTATCCATTTCTTTTGGAACCCATAATAAAGATTCCAACTGGTAACTGTAAGGAATTACCACCACTGCTCTGGCTTTTGCCTCCTTTCCTGTAGACCTGTAAATGCCGGCCTTTCTAAAGCATAATACTTCGGAATATATGGCTTTCCTGACGCGTCCAGACGGTGTTTAGGTATGTATGCCATTTTTCCTCCATTCCTCTCGATCAGACCTGAAAATTTGCCAAAAATTTGAGTTATCAATATGATTAAACAATTAAGTCAAGGTTTCTTATGTAATTTTTAAATGGGGGATTTGTAGCAAGATCCAGTGGTTGCAATTTGGATAATAGACCACCCGGGATGATTGCAACCTGACATCCGCTTGAGTTGTTAATGAGTCAATTAAGTTCTTCTGAGGAGTCATTACATCCACGATCTATGAAAACATTTATGAATCCAGGGCTTCATTGCTGTATCCATTGTATCCATCCAGCCTTTTTTATTGCAGTGAACAACAACGCCAGTTGGGAATTTTTTTCGTGACATTGTCACTTTTTTGAAAATCAGCATCAGTTTTAACTTTGTGCCAGCCGCAGAGCATCCAAGTACGACGCTGAAACATATCCTTTCGTGACCAGTTCTGGTGTCAGGTGCTTCTACTGATCTCGTGGCGGGAATGTCGAAAGCCATTGGAACTTCATCTATATCAATGACATCAGTGCCATTAACATTTCTCGGCTGCGAAAATCGTGCATTTTAAACTGTCAATCATTAGGAAGCCGTTGTCCGACACTTGTTCTCGTTATCACTGACACTTTCTCATTGAATTCTAAATTTATTTGAACATGATGATTAAATAAAAATAAATTTATTAAATATTTTTGACAAAAAAAAATGCGTCTGTTGGTGCGTGTTATAATCGTTTGCGTGTTTTATAAGTGATTTTTACACAAATTTGAAAAATTGCGTGTTAAATTCGTCTACGTGTTAATTTCGTAAAAATACGGTAATTGCACATTGCTATGTCAACTATTAATTTTTAAACGTAAACAATTGCTGGGCTTTGACCTATTTCAAAACTCAGTAAAAAATATTTTGGGTTTCCATCAACATCAACGATAGGTTAATGCAGGGGTCTCCAAACTTTTCAGCTCGAGGTAAAACGTAACTGAGACTCAAAGGGCCGAAATATTTGAAGACGGAAACTCCTCTGAGAATCCCTGTCGGAGCTCCAAGGCTGAGTAACAAGTAACATACCGACTCTTCATCAGACAGGCTTGCCTCTACTTTCCAGAAAGTCACTTATTTCCTTTCTAATACACTAGTCAGAACTCTCACAACTTTTAGACATTTTACAGATTTGTTACAGATGGTAAATTCTGCGATTCTGTATCTTTCAAAATGTCTTTCAAAACGAACTGTCTATGGTTAAACCCATGTGACCTTATTAAATTCACCATCTTCACCACAGGATTCACTACACTGCTAATGCCACTAATAGGAATGTGATTGGTCTAAATAACGATTCCCTAAGTCATCTTCCAAAGCAGTCATCTATTCCAAGAATTCTGTTGAGACTTAAACGAGGTCATGATCTGCCGAATCCAAACACACTTGCTTTTGCAATTCCAGAAAAGCATGCCCAATATCTGATTCTCTTTTGTAGTTTTAAAAAAAATTAACGTCAAGCAGCGCAGCAAATTACAAAGGTCTCATCATTGTTATCAGCAATTTCGCGATTTTCGTTCATGGTGTCGGAATAGCACTAACAACAAAAAGGAAGTTGCATCGATTATCAAATGATAATGTCATAAATAAAAATATTTAAATGTTTTGAGTACATAAATTTTAAATGATTTCGTGATTTTTAGATGAGAAAAAAGTCATCATCACTGTCAATATTACTTAAGAAATTAATTTTCAGAATTATGATATTCTCAAGCGACATTTCTTTTATTAAATGTTTTAAATAAAAAATGGTTTGCAGGATAAAATTTTTAATCCACTTGGCATGAACGACACCGAAGTCATTATCGAATCGAGAATACGCAATTATAAAAGTTTATCAAAAATGTATTATCGGAATGAGTTAAAAGAGATTGTGCCTTTAAGCATGGAGATATTGAGGTTAGATTTATTCAAATTAATAAGAATCTAATTTAACAAAAATAAGGTTAATTTTATTTAATAAAAATAATGTTAATTTTATTTAACGAAGATGAAACTGCTATTATAATAATATTAATATTTCATTCTAAATATTTCAAAATTACAAGAAAATCTCTTAAAATTCACCCCATAAAAATATGCTTCCTTCCTCATTTAACACATTTTTCGCCGTTACATCCTTATGCACTACTAACCATCCCAAAAATACAAATCATCCTTTGCCAGGTCAACCGCACTACTTCATTTGATTACTTGTTAAGGGCCAAAAATTCCAGCTGGCACGTGTTAGCAACCGAACTTTTTTTCAAACACATGTTTACACTCGTCGTTATCGATTCGTCATGATTTCATTGACATTTGTATTATTATTCACTCTCCGTCTACACACGAATATCCCATGAGATATATAACCAGTTTCTAAATATGCTATGGGTTGTCCAAATTGCGGAATATCATTCCTTTAGGATATCGGAATATTATTCCTTCGATATCAAAATTTGTATTTTAATTACATCTTATAAAAATGTTTTGTTTTGTTCTGTCCGGCTCATTAAAGAATTTAACAAAATAACTGCAAAAAATAATTCATCTTATAGCCAAAATATTATAGTGAGAAAATTAAACATTAAATATTCATAGTCAGCTTAGTGAAACTCCAATAATCGCAATTAGCTTTAGGTCAGCGCATGAGGCTCGGGAATCAGGATAAAAACGTCCGCACTTATCGCATACCATATTGTGAGTTTTCATAATGACTTGTTGCAACGTGCATTACAATACTGATATGTTTCTTATAAATGGAGTTATCGTATCGAATATCGTAGTTCAATGATCCTAAGTCCAAATCATCAATCATTGAACTTTAAACAAATAACTGTTCTAGGATCCGTCCTAATCATCAAGTTGTGAAATAGACGTTAATAAAATATATACCCACATTGTTCTAGGCAGGGATTTTTCCAAGTGGGGACACCCTCGCACAGCCTATGAAAAATACCTTTTTCGATTCTATCCAAAATTCAGAGGGTGGACCATCGTAAAATGACCTCTCCATGAAGATGACCTCTTTTGCCTTTTGCGTCTAGTCTAAAGTCAGGGGGCCGTTCCCCTCCAAATTACGTCCCTGGTACTAGGACCATGTCTTTATCTATATATGAAACGGACGTTAATAAATTGCGCACTTACATTATTTTACGACTTAGTCACAGAGTTGATTACGTGGTGTGTCTCTCGAGTGCTTCCCGTGTAACTTTCTTGTAATACATTTGAATCAGGTCGCGTGGTTTATTTCAAATGTCTTCGAATAAAGCAAAGTCCTTTTATTGTATAAAGTTGAGTCGAATACTAAAGGCTTAATGTTTAAGTTTTGTCATAAAATTATCTATAAATATAAATTAATCAATTAAACTATTTAAATTTAAATTTATGTTTATGATTGCGGTTACGGTTCAGACCGTTAGTCGGGTTCAGTTTTCGTTTCGTTTGCGGTGGTAAGCAATTTTTTACTTTCTGTTACTTTCCCAATACAAAATCACTTTCGTTCAGTCCCTAAAGGAAAGTAATGAGGAAAACATTTTTAAAATAAATATTTGAAAGTCTTGACTGACTAGAATAATATTTGGTTCTAGCTGACCCATGGGACTGACATGTACTTCTTTGTTCTCAGTTAGGTGCTTCAGGGCTACTTGCTTTCTGTGCTTGGTGTGTCTCGCTTTATGTAAGATATGGCAGGTCAAATGTATAACTCACTGAGTGCATCGTCTCTCGCTTCCTCAGCTGAGTCGACGTTGCATCATTCCATTCTTCTACTTCATAGACGTGTCTTCCTGCCAGGCATTTATTTATAATGTACTCTCTTATTCAGCAAATTCTCTTCTTCCATCTCATGATTGTCCCTTTGAGATAAGTTTCTTTTTTTTCAATTATTATTTAAAGACAAGTTTTTTTCTATTTTGACAACACTAGTGATGAAGCTAGAGCTTTGACTCATCATAATCCTGAGATATTCAAACTTGGCCCGGCAAGGTTTTGAAATGGTACGCGAAGATGGATAATAAATGATAGATAACTTTTATTTTAAAACTTGCAAAATATATTTTTAAATTATAGAGTTTTAACTTACCCGTTTCTACACTTTAGTACAACTTTGGTATTATTATCAAATATTTCTATTTTTGCGCGTTTGTATCAAACGCATTTTATCTCTAACTGGTAATTTTTAATTTTGTTTTTGTAATTGTTTGTATTATTCAAAAAATGGCAGATAATGGCAGTCTTCACATTCGTTTTAAATTTAGTTTTTGAATTTACTTTTTTATTATAAAAGTTTATGAAATTTTTAGGGTTTTCTCTTTAAAAACATTTACCCCTTAAAACAGGTCTGTAGAAACCTTAATCGGAGCAGGGGGAATTGTATCCACCGGTCGAGATATTTGCAAATGGATTAAGTTCCACTTAAATCAAGGGCGAAACGATCAAGGCAAACAACTCATTCCCGTTAGTTACTGGACAGAAATGCATTCAAGACACATGATAGCAGTCCGCAGCCGTAGACCTTCACATGTTGAAAGGCCAGTGTTTCCTGTTACAAATACTGTGAGTGCCTTTGGACTAGGTTGGAGAGTTGGTTATTACCGAGGTGAGATATTGGGATAAAGATTTCAATGCTAATTATTTTATTTAAATGTTGATTATCCAACTTTTGATCACAGGATTTTCACAGAGCGAACACACTGGGGAAATAGGAAGTTTTATAAGTAAAATCACATTACTTCACAGCAAGGGCATAGGAATTTTTACAATTGCAAATGGGCCGGCACACTTCACTGGCGAATTACAAATGGCATCACACTTTTACCTGTTAGACAACTTACTCAAAGAAAAGACATGGCTTAATAGTACAACCATATGCAGCTTTCCTCGCCCGTGGGCAACATCTGCGGTGCCGCGAATTAACCAACCATCCAGACAGATCTCCACATCTCAAAAAACAAATTTGTCTTTATTCTATAATTTCACAGGCAATTATGTCGGAAGCTATGGTCATCCAATATTTGGAAATTTTACTATTTTGAGGAACTGTTCGCTTGTTGATCACACAAAACTTTTATTACAATTTAGAATAGGTTTGCTGGGGAGTGGTTCTCTAGAATTCATCAATGTATCCACGGCCTTCCTTGAATTTACGGGAGTTATGCGTTACATTCGACCTAGAAGTTTTGCAGTTCTCTACTTCTTGAACCAAAACATTGCTTCTAAGAGATATGAAGTACTTGCCATTTATGGATTTGGTTCTCATACCCCGCTAATTTTTAGGAGAGATCTCCCTTGGGAACCTCTAACGCCAAGCGACAGAAAGTCAGGCAGCGACCGTTTGGCTTTTGTTATTATAGGGATTTATGCTTTAATTCTTTTTAACATCATTTAATTTGTGGAAACTGTTTAATTATCAATGCAAACTTAAATAATTTTAATTTGATGACTGTATTCACGGAATCAGCCCGAAGATAATTAAAAGATAATAATAAAAATCATTAAGATTCATTAAAGAAATTTACTTTATTATATGTTTTGTTAAAATAAGCTCGTCACTTATAAAGGATTGTCTTTCACTCGCTTGCAGTGTTTTAAATACGTTCAAACGCCGACTCAAAACAGTTGTAATTTTTATTAATTACCGACCTCGACCTATCTACATGGTAATATAAAGAACTGCTTCAAGTAGCAGAGTTACTTAAGGAATTAAAGTTTATTTACAATTGTCCAATATGTATAGTTTACTAAGTTCACCGCTGTCAATATTACCTTCATTATCAACGACACACTTTCTGTCATACTAATCGCCTTCGGTCTTCATTATAAAGATGAATTTTCATTAGTCATTCCAGTAATCGATGCTGAACATTTTTACTCACAAGCCATCACCGCACACTCCAACTTAGCGTTCTTGGCACAAAACTCAAATGTAGGGTCCTCTACTGAAAAATTTTGAGAATTGACAAAATTATTACGGGTCATCCATCAAGTTGGAGGAAGGGGGATCCTTCAAAAGCGGACTAATGCGGAGATTGGGTATTTGCTTAAACGGATCCGTGCCTTAAAAAATAAGTAATTTTTAAATTTTGCAAATTTATTTTTTTATGATTTTATTTCCATCATTTCAATATTCTTTTATTTGCATTTATAAAAATGTCTAAAAACTTTGGAGCGAGCCCAAAAAAGATGTGCTTCAATTTAAGGCAAACATTTTCGCAAACACAATCTGTGGTGGATAGAACTAAATCAATCACCAACCTTTCATGCAAATTTATTAATGATTACAAATTTCTAGATCGGCTGCAATTGGATTTTTCATTGGAACAACAGAACTGCTTATCCAATAAAATAATTTTATAAGAAATATTTTTATGAAAAAATTCGTATGTCCACAAAATAGAGGACGAGGGGGTGCACCAAAAGAATAGGGGCTGTGCACATATTATATAACGCAGAAATGTCAATTTTTTACCCTCCCCTCCCCCTCATATAACGTTATGTAACATTTGTGGGAACCCTCCCCCCTCAATATTACATAACAAACCTGTGTACGCCCTCCCTCCTATTGTAGGTTCTCACTAAACATAACTTTTAGACAAACACGGTATATTAGCACTAGTAAAATTGAAAATCGTTTTTTCTATATTAAACAACACATGGTAACATGCTTTCAACGCTAGTTAAGTTAAAGTTTGTACAGTTCACTCCCATGGCAAACAACTGTTCTCCACAGTCGGGAATCCAGATGACAGAGTAGCCTCTGGACATGGTTGCAGCCCAGATATGTCAACGTATACCTCGTCCATCCATTCTGCATCTTCTGACATCCCTTTAAAACAACCAGTATTTTTTCATTTAACACCCTGCATGTCATTTAAATAATTACGTTTTAAGTAATGGTTTAATTAAAACTGTAGTTTAAACTGATAGAAATGTTAAAGAGTTAACAGATACATTTATGTATTATAATCTAATTATGTAACATAATAATATAATATATGACAACGTAATCCAACCATGTATAATTCACAGGTCCTGCATATCAATATTTCAACATTTATACATTTATAAGGTCACATTTTTTGCAATATATGTTAATTCATACAACAAATCTAAAGTGTTTCAAGGTCATACCTTCTGCAATTATAGCCAGCAGTTCCCGTTGTCTCCTTGCTGCTATACGCACTGGCCTTGTGCGTGGGATGTCATTCACTTTCACTCGAGGATGCACTTCCTTCTTGTGCTGGGTCACCATAGCTACTGAAGGAAAATACATTTTGCATACATTGCAAGTTCTACTGGTTATCTGATCTTTAACAGTTGGGCAGCAAGCATCATATGGAATACTGAATAGGCTCATGCCTCCATAACCAGCTGGTTCCAATCTGACAAACAGTCTTTGAAAGAGCGTCAAATAATTGCACTGTTCATCATCTACAGCTGCTGGACTCAAACCTTTGGAATTGTCGACACAGAGTGGAGCTGGCAGAAAGCCCTGCGGCAAGATAGATGAGATCCAAAAACATCAAATGGCAATATTATTCCAGCCAAAAAACGACTTAGGGGCGCCATGCGTCGTTCAACCGGATTATATGCACTTCTGCCAGGAGCCTGTGTCGATATGAATAAGGCATCTGAACCTGAGATGCTTAAAGTTAACACACGCAAAATTAGTTGTTTCTCGGTATCGAGGATTTTCATCCGGGCCTCCGTCTACTAATATCACCAGAACTGGTTTCACCTGGCCGTTGTCCTTGTGTAACAGCTGATGGAATGATGACACATGTTGATATAAATGCCTCAGATCAGCAGCATGTGCCCCAGCAATGCTGAAATCATGCTTTCCACTACGAATTCCAATAAACGTCGGTCCAGAATAGCCTACTGCCTTTTCAAGTCGTTATAGTTAATAGCGGTGAACTATTCTAAATACCACCATTGGCATTTGATATAATTCTATATTGTTTTTAATACCTTCATAGACTTTTCACAGCCAACAGTCAATAATGAAGAATAATTTAAAAGTGTAGGTGTTAGCATAAATTTCTAAACTTTTTCAATAATAAACATTGCAAAAAATAGTTACACAATGTTGCTATAGCAACAATTCAGGCGCTAAATTAAAATTAAAAAAGCGCAGGAATACATGAAACTATTTCGAATCCAAATCTTTTAGATCCTCCTACATCGTATTTACGTTAAGATTTCATTAGTTTCAAGTGTATGAAAATGAAACTCAATATTAAATTGAACTCAATAATATTCATATACAAAAAAGATTTGAATTAACTGCTCGTGCTTTTTTGAAAGTGTTATATAACATCTGCTCAGACCCCCTCCCTCCCCCAATATAACAAAAATAACAAATTTGCATACACCCCCCTCCCCCTTCGGCATTATATAATATGTGAGGTGCCAAATATCGGCAATTTTTGCAGACGTTTTTGTGGTCGGCCCCTTATACTGCGGAGCAACCATAATGTTCGAATGAAATGGTCACTTCAATTTTGGTTTGTCTAGGATGATGTAAAGAGCTTTTATTTTAAGTCGAGTTTTATCATTTTCTCTGCATCATCCATAGTATATGGAAGTAATATAAATCTAAGAATTCAGTTGGTGAGTTTACCACAATAAGCAATATTCGGAATCTTCGCGGAAGCTCCAAAATCGGCGGATAGAGTCCCTGTCATTATGTCGAGACACCCATGTCTTTTTTCCATAATTTTGTCATTGCATATCAATTATTGTTATGACGAGTTCTTTAGTCATAGATAAATATTAATTTCACTGAGTATTAATAGAACATTTTCATGACTTAAGCAAAATAACGAAAATGTGCAAAACTTTTAGAACCAGCATATCCTTAGCGGAAAAGATCTTTATTTATCAAAGTTTTAAATTATTCTTATTGAGTACAACTCAATTGTTTGATTGAAGATGAATGGTCTATTGCTCGACAATGAAGATTGAGTGTCGGGCCTTACGTATTTCCTTATTTACATAAATGATGTTGTGGACGCATTTACAAACAACTCTGTCAAACACAAACTATTCGCAGATGACATCAACATCATCTCCCATAACTAATGTTCCCTCTAAGGATGACGACCTAGTGTGCAAAAACTTGAGGTCGTGAGGCGAAATAACCGGTTTACCGAAATTTGTGAGCCATTATTGCGCATCTGTTACATAATTTTCCAACGACTATTTAACAAAAGTGACATTTCAATATTTTTATTTGGTGTGGTAGCCAAAACGTCTAGTTATGTGACAATAGTAAAATCTGCTATAAATTGTATACATTGTCCGATAAGTGGTTCTAATTCATTCGTAAGTGGAACTTCATCCATCATCAATCAACAAGTAATGGACAAACTGGTGAAGAACTGCAGCACACCATTATTTTTTTTCAAGCATTACTGCTGGTGCATCTGATATGAACAAAACCATCCTGTTCAGATCTAAATCATTATCTTTATAAAACTGCTTTATTGCTCGGAAAAAAGCCTCATTTCAAATTGAAAAATAAGTGTCTGATCGCAAAGGCCTTGGAAAAGTGATAAAAATAGCTTAAATCTCTTTAGAATGATACCTTAGTCGAAACATTTAGTTAAGTCTAAGTTACGGTTTTTTGCATTTGAAATGAGGCTGTTTTCCGAGGTAGTGCGCTAAAGTTTGAGCGTAAATAACTTTTAAAATAAATGTCTGATGGCAAAGTCAAAGTGATGGAAATGTGACAAAGATGGATGATATCTCTTGAAAATGAGTCGAAAAATTTAATTAAGTGCAAGCGATGGTTTTTGGCTGTTGAATTTGGGCCTATATTCCATGCTGGGAATTGAATCCATATCCTTTTTTTTTTCAGATAGATTATGTTGAGTTTATCGATATCAAGACAATGGGCGATCGAGAGTATAGTGTGTTTAAAAGTGAACGATATTGAAATGAATATATTACCGTAAAATTCAAATCTTTTTAATACTACATTCCAGTGATGGGTAGTTACTAACTATAAGTAGTTAACTACTAGCTAATAACTACTTTAAAGTAGTTAGGAAGTAGTTAATAACTACTCTTAAAAAGGTAGTTAAAAAATAGTAGTTAACTACTTTTAAAGTAGTTATTAACTACAAATAGTTAACTACTTTAAAAAAAAACTTTAAAATAAAATGAAGAAAAATAATTTTTCCGAAAGCACGGGGTTCAAACCCCGCTGCGGGTGCACCGTCCTAATCATCTAGTTATGCAACGGACGTTAATAGAAAAAAAAAAACTTTCCGAAAGCCCTACATCGTTAACAATCACCACCTCTGCGGACAATGCAATGCGGCTCAGAACAGTGAATATGATGATTTCTATGACTATGTGGAAAGTATACCAAACTCTTGTGATAATGTGTTTAGCTGAACAGCTTAATGATTATTTATCAAACTCCGCAAGAAATGTACAAACTCTACTTAATTATCCAACTGTTTGTGCTGCATTCATCAAGCTTAATTCAACATTACCAAGTTCGGCAGCAGTTGAAAGACTTTTTAGTGTAGCAGGGCAGGTTTTATGTAACAGACGATGTAAATTATAGGATAATCATGTTGACATGATGATTTTTTTAAGAGATCGACTGAAACATCCACTGAATACTTCTGTTTTTGATCAATTTGGATAATAAAATTTTGTTGAAAATGTTACACTAGTGTAAATAAATATGCTAATAATTATGTCTTGTTCAATAGTCCAGAAAATTAATTTTATCAAATGTCAACGGAAAAGTAGTTAAAATAGTAGTTAAAAAGTAGTTAACTACTATGCAAGTAGTTAAGGAGTAGTTACTAACTACTTATTTAAAAAGTAGTTAAAAATAGTTACTAACTACTTTTTTATAAATGTAGTTAACTACAGTAGTTAACTACTTTTTAAGTAGTTAAAGCCCATCACTGCTACATTCTAAAGTACAAGTACTACATTTAAATATTACCGATGACTTGGAGACAAACGTATCTGAAGTCGAAGTTCTAACTACATATGTTTAGCAAGATATTAATAATAATGTGTTTAAATAAACATTCACTTTCGTTTAAGAATCTTTTTATAAAGTTAAAGGTAATTGCAATCTAACTAATATTATAATCACAGAAAAAAACTTTTGAACTTCATGTTTAGAAAGATACAATAAATGATCTGCAGCACATAAAAGTGCCTGAAATCTCGACTTCAGCCAATTTTAAAGAGCCCATTTTGTTACACATGTTAGAATATGACGTTTTCTTTCATATTCTGTAGTTTGAACTTCCAATTTAAATTAGATTGAGAAATTCACAATGAAGTAGTCAAGCGTAAATCTTAGTGACATGTTTCATAATCTGGTTTATAATAAAACTAATAATATTTGTCAAATAACTTGGAATAACAGAGTCTCATAAAACAATAATTTTATTTACACGTTTAAATTGGCAAAATAACGGGCTTATTATTGGCTATGTTCTAGCTACAAAGGCCAATTTTTAAAAAGGTTTTTTAAACATTATTTTTACAAGTAAAAGACATTAAAAACAATAAAGTTTTCCCGTTATAGCAAACTTACTTTTCCCAAGATTTCAATGAAATGCGTTTATTCGTTCCGCATAATTAATGAGGAATATTAGCCTAAACATATGGGTAATGTTACTTATTATTATTATTATTATTGTTATTATTATTATTATTATTATTATTATTATTATTATTATTATATTATTATTATTATTATTATTATTATTATTATTATTATTATTATTATTATTATTATTATTATTATTATTATTATTTATTATTATTATTATTATTATTATTATTATTATTATTATTATTATTATTATTATTATTATTATTATTATTATATTATTATTATTATTATTATTATTATTATTATTATTATTATTATTATATGCGTGGTAATGTGATAAAGCCGGAATATATCTCTTTAGAATGAGATCTTATTCGAAATGTTTGGTTGAGTGCAAGCGACGGTTTTTTGCTCTTGAATTAAAGCTGTTTTAGTGTCTGATAGCGTTTTAAACGTTCGATAGCTTTACACGAATGAAAGTACCGGAAGAAGGTATGGACGATCCTCTCAAACGTGTTCCTCCTATTCAAGTTGGGAAGTGTTTTTACTATAGTTCAAAACCAAAATGGCTCCAAGGCGAAATGCTGTCTTTGTTCGACTAACAAGACTTTGAATGGAAGTTTGGATGCAACGCCTAATTTCTTGAAGCATTTACGGGATATCATGAACCATACCCAACCAGATGGAATTCGTTATACGACAGTGTCTATAGTTTGATCAAAGCCAGTGACAAACTGAAGGATTTGTGTGCTGCCCTTAATGTTTCAGTATTTAAGGAATAAGAAATTAAGTTATTACAGGAGTTTATAGAATGCATGAAGCCCATTGCAGATAGTCTGGATCAAGGTGACCAAAATTGTTACGTGGTCCATTTGCTTGCAATGTAGTGACTGCACATCCCTACTAAGGATTTTTGATTTCCGAGTTTTTACCGCGTTGGTGCTTGTTATCGTCGTCAATCCGTTTATGAGTGATAACTATTGTACGTTCGATTAAAGTCAAGTGTTAGCCTGGTTCAGTACTTCATTGGTGACCCCGACTCCGAACACAAAAATGGAATCGCAAGCTGCTTCAATTTTTATCAAACCCAGCCGAGGACTCGCGTGAAGCTATGTGACGTTCAAAACGCTATCAGACACTAAAACAGCCTTAATTCAAGATCAAAAAACCGTCGCTTGCACCTAACTAAATTTGTCGACTAAGATCTCATTCTAAAGAGATATAATCCAACTTTATCACAATACCAAATTCTTTGCGAAAAAAAACTATTATTTTCAAGATATTCACGATCTAACATAACGCACTAAACTAAGACTAAAAAAACAGCCTCATTTCAAATGCATAAAACCGTAACTTAGACTTAACTAAATGTTTCGACAAAGGTCTTATTCTAAAGAGATTATGAAAATGTCTTCAAGATTTATATCACTCACTAGTAGATTTGAAATATTAAGTCGTGCAAGTTTCGCTATTGACTACTTTATCGTGAATATCTCTCAAACAAATTTAAATTGGAAATTCAAACTACAGACTATGAAAGAAAACTTCATATTCTAACATGTGTAACAGAATGGGCTTTCTAAAACTTGTTAAAGTCGAGATTTTAGGCACTTTCATGCAGTGTTGCAGATCATTTGTTATATCTTTCTAAATATGAAGTTCAAAAGTTTTTTTCTGTGATTATAATATTAGTTAGATTGTAATTACTTATAAATTTATAAAATGATTCTTAAACGAAAATGAATGTTTGTTTAAACACATTTTTATTAATATCTTGCTAAATATATGTAGTTAGAATTTCAACTTCAGACATGTTTGTCTCCAAGTCATCGGTGATATTTAAATGTGGTACTTGTACTTTAGAATGTAGTATTAAAAGGATTTGAACGCCATTTTACGCTAATATATTCATTTCAATATTATTCACTTTTAAACAATTGTCTTGATTACGATAAACTCAACAGAATCGATCTGGAAAAAAAACAAAGATATGGATTTAATTCCCATCAGCATGGAATACAGGCATTAAAAAATTAACCCTTGGTCTGAGTCAATGTTAGAACAAAAGGGGTCATCCATAAAAAACGCCCGCAAATGGTGGAGCGCTTCAAAAGCATACTAAGGCTGAAGGAGGGCAATTGTTTTTGTTGAATAAAAACGAAATAATTTTTAAATTTTAGAAATTTTTATTTTTTAATGATTTTATTTTCATTTTTTCAATATTATTTTATTGACATTTGGGTACGTCCATAAAGTATGTCATGCTCGAGTGGGAGGATGTCTAAGAAATTGTGACAAATTAAAAATTACAGTTAAGGTTTATTGTGGACGACTCCCAAAGAGAAAAAGCGTCTTCTAATTCAAATTTTGTTTGGTTTCTGTGCGCGCCAATAGATATGTGCCGTCACTACATAACTACGCTTGAGATTCTAGTTAACTTTATTTTTATGATCTCTTATTTTCTCTTTTATTTTTAAAATTCTTCAACGAAGACGTCAATAATCGTAAGGTTTTATTAATCTCCAGTTATATTCTGGGGATCGGCTTCAAAAGATCGATATTTTGCTAAGGACACCGCAATTTAACAAAAAGTTAAAATTGTTAATTAATTAAACATAATTGCAATTGTTTTATAAACACATTTCTTTCAGCATACCATATTTCAGACATTTTTGTTAGCTTTGAGATTATCTCCATATCCAAAAATACATCAATATATCAACAACCGGCCACATTTGTTTATTTACATTTTATTACCCGGCTGCCCATACTTGCTTGTTGTTATTTATATTTACATCACCCAGCGGACGTCCGATAGCTTCACTCTTGTCAGCCGGGACACCGGCTTGGTTCAGGATAATGGAAGCACAATTTGCCCTCTCCAACATCACGATGAGCTCAACAAGATTTTATCACGCATTGGCAGCCCTACCATGGTCTATGGTGATGTGTCTTGATAATGACACTGTGGAGGCCATGGATTACGACCGCCTGAAGAGTGCAGTCCTTACGCAAATCATGTCAAACAAAGCTGAGCTCCTCGACCAGTTCCTGCAAAACAGTCCACTCACAGGCAGGCCTTCACAACATCTGCAAGCCATGAAAAAGCTAGCACAATAAGTTGGTGCACCTGAAGACATGGTTCGCCACAAGTTCCAAAAATCGTTGCCTGCCAATTTGGCCCTCGTCATTGCAGCACAGAAGAACTTGTATTTGGAAGAGGTTGGGAAATTGGCAGACGAATTGATTACCATGACATCAGTTCAACACACACAGACGATCCAGGAACCAACACTGGATGTTGACGCTGTCAGAAGAAACACAGGAACCAATAGAACTCTGGAACTATTCACCCTAGGTCAACTACCAAAAGTTTGTCGTGCACACATTTATTTTGGTCCTGAGGCTAAATCCTGCCGATCCTGGTGCTTTTGGCCAAACAAACGTGGCGCCCGAGTTGCCCAGTCTTCTGGGTTTCTCCGGTTTCTCACAAGCCAGTCGGTAAACTAGAAGGCTCTGCTTCGGTTGCGACCATCGAAGGTGCTCCTACGTTTTATGTCATATTTTTCACAGCAGCTAACACCATATGTCATCAATTCAAGTTTCTAGTTGACACCGGATCAGCGGCTTCAATCATTCCCCCAACAGCGTTATCAAACATTTCAGTTCCATTCAGAGCAACAAAAGTCAAGTTGAACACAGCCAACGGTATGCCACTCGAGATTCATGGAGAAGTTACACTAACGATAAGCAGTCGAGACCTCCGAAGAGAATTCACCTGGACGTTCATAGTGGCAGTCGCCACACAACCAATATTAGGGGCTGATTTCTTCATTCATCACCATCTACTTGTTGACAACCGCCAACTTCTGGACATGAAGACGTCACTCTCCACGGCGATGGTAACAACGGTTGGGGAGATCATCGACCTTGTATTCGACTGTTCAACTGACACCCCTCCTCTCGTCAAGGCATTAATAGAAACGTCACACTGCTCTGGTTGGCCCTTGGCAGATAAATCTCCGTCCACCTTCATCGTCAGCACAGCATACAATTTTTTTAACATCAAACAAGCCAATCTGTTCCCGTTTTCGACAACTCCCACCTGACAAATTTGAGGCCGCTAAGCAAGAGTTCGCAATGCTGTTAAAGGCTGAGATTGTTCGACAATCTAGCAGTTCTTATTCCATCCCACTACACATGGTCCCCAAAAACAACCAATGGCGGCCCTGTGGAGATTATCGGAAACTCAACAGTGTCACCAAACCTGACAGATATCTTCTGCCAAGAATTTCTGACGAGACAAGCCGACTCAGTGGCAATTCAGAACTCAGCAAATTAGATTTGGTGAAGGCATATTACAACATTCCCATTCATCTAGATGACATTCCAAAATTGCCGTTACAACTCCTTTTGATTTGTTTGAATTTACTCGCATGCCATTCGGTCTCAGAAATGCAACTCAAACATTTCAAAGATTCATGGATGCAACTTTTCAAGACTTGCCATTTGTTTGTGTGTATATTGACGATATTTTGGTAGCCTCAAACAATGAGCATGAGCATCTACAACATCTCAAAACTGTCTTTCAGCGGCTGGAGAAAAACAGCCTCCAGATCAACGTCAGTAAATGTGTGTTTGCTCAGAGCTCTGTTGTGTTTCTAGGCCATAGACTATCTTCGACTGGAATATCACCACCTGAAGATAACACATAAGCCGTCATCGATTTTCCTAAACCGAAAGATTATGCAGGTTTACGACGTTTTATTGGCATGATTGGATACTACAGATCATTCATCCCTCACTTTGCCCAGATATCTGCCCCCTTGTATACTCTTTTGGGAAGTACAAACCAACGTAACCATCAATTGACGTGGGAAACCTTTCAGTGCAAAGCTTTTGAAGATATTAAATCATCCTTAGCAGGTGCGGCCAATCTTCATTACATTAGCAAGTCTAGTAATTTATACCACCTAGTGACTGATGCATCTTCGGTAGCCATCGGTGTTGCACTTCATCAGGTTGTTTTGGATGTGCCTCAACCAATTGCTTTTTATTCCAAGAGATTATCTAAAACAGAACAAATATACTCTGCATTTGACAAAGAGCTTTTGGCAGCATACTTAGCTGTCCTCCATTTCAAACACATCATTGAAGGCAGAGAACTCCATTTATTTACAGACCAAAAACCCATCTGCCAAGCTTTTCAATCCAACAGGGACCAAAAGACCCACATGCAACAACGACGTCTCTCCATCATCTCTGAATATGTCACTGAAATACATCCCATCAGAGGAGCTGAAAACATAGTAGCAGATGCACGTTCCAGGACAATCAGTGCACTACAACTCGAACACCCAGATCTAGCAAGTATTGCCAAAGCACAGACTGAACATCCAGAAACACAACATTGCAAGGATACTCTCACATCTCATCAACTCTTGGCGGACTTGACAATTCTTTGCAAAAACAGCTCAATTTATTCCCGTCCATATGTTCCCTTAACCCAAAGACAATCAGTGTTTAACATTGTCAAGATAGAACTTCCCGATGAATCCACCTGTTGTGTTTCGCTGGACTTGGCGAGATGACAATGACGACGCTAGGGACGCCTGTCGACCAGACGGCTTCTGCATCCATCACAAGTTCTCCCAATAACCCACCTGAACCCCCACGCACAAGATCAGGAAGATGTGTACGTTTCAATCATCACGGGGATCACACTGACTCCGTCTTCCCTGGGAGGAGCTCACAGTAGTGACTGCACATCCCTACTAAGGATGTTGTGTTTTTGATTTCCGAGTTTTTACCGCGTTGATGCTTGTTATCGTCGTCAACTCGTTTATGAGTGATACGGATTGTACGTTCGATTAATGTCAAGTGTTAGCCTGGTTCAGTACTTCAGCAATATTCATGGTTCGTACAGGTCCTAAAAAGTCCTTAAAAAATGTGGGAGGTCCTAAATATCACAATAAAGTCCAAAAAAATGATAAAGATCCTAAAAAAATAATAATGTTCTGAGATTTTTAGTAATAGTTTTGTCGAAGTAGCAATTAGCGGGAAACCGGTCCCTCTGTTCTATCGGTCCGTTTGTTCTAGCTGCGACGCACCCAATTGAGTTTCCTACAACGTTCGTTGACTCGTCTGTTTGATACATTAAAGTTTTAATAGTGTAACTATATATTTGTAAATACGCAGGACAGTCCTTAATGCGCAAATGTATGGCCTAATGGTTAAGGCTAGGTCTCTCACGATGGCAGCGCGGATTCGAACCCTGCTGCGGGAGCACCGTCCTAACCATCTAGCTATGTAACGGACGTTAATAAAACAATTTGTTGTCAGTTCTTAATTCTTAAAGAAGGGAGCAAAGATTTGATATTTCTTCGAGGTGCACATGGGCAGTTGTGATGATTATGCATTGATATGGAGGGAGTAAAAGTTTTGCTAACTTTGAGTCATAGACAGGAATCTGTTGAAAGAGGTTTCTGTATAAATAAAAGTTTGATTTGTGAAAATCAAAAAGAGATGGGCATGAATGCAAGGAGGATGAATAGAGACCATATCAACTGTGTTGGAGGTGCACATTGGTTAAATTTTAGGATCGATAAATCTGTCGTGAGCCATTTTAAAGCATCAAGGTAGAGGTTCAAATTTTCTTTGGAAACATTACATGAGGGAGAGAGACAGGCAGCTGTAACCTCAAAACGAAAAACAGATGAAGATGACATGATCGTGCTGAAGACTCTAAAACATGACAGGGATATGCTTGACAGAAAATTTCGAATATTAACTGCAAAAACCAGGAAAAATGATCTCTTGGTACAGGCAAACAGCCTGAGGAAAGATAGTGAGGTAAAAGATGTAGAAATTGCTTCTTTAGAGAAAGACTTGAGTTGATTTTTTGTTTAAACAAATTGATATTATGAACTTTCATGTGTTACTATCTTGTATTATAATTCTAAATTGAATAATGCATAATTAAAATCTAAATACCCTTATTTGTGTTATTATTGTTCGTCCTAAATTTTGGTTTTCAAGTTCCTGTATGAACCATGAATATTATTGGGCATCAAGAGAAATTGAATTGTCTATGTATTAAGCAAAGGATATTGTCACCATTGTGCGAGGGACTGATGCAGTGCTTTATCAAACGGTTTGGCAGCTACTTGAATCTTGATGTCAGTGTTGTTGGGTAGCTGCATCCCATCCTTTTTTCAAATTAAGATGGGTTCCAAACAACAGTGCTGAGAGAATAAGGAACCTTTTCCTGGAATGAGCCAAACAAGACATGCCATTGCCAAGGAATATAGATAGAAAGAATACATCTGTATCAAGCTCAAACACTGGAGAATGATAAAGCTAATTTTTTTCTTTTGAAGTATTCAATTCACCAACAAAAAAATCAGATGTAGAAATTCTTCAATACATGGATACAAATTTTCATCTCTGGATAGTTTGCACAAGTATCACACAGTGTAGAATAAGTCACCGACATAGCATGTTCCGGTTGAGCATGAACATGAGCTTTTATTATGCAGGTATGATAGTTAACAAAAAGAGATTATGCATGACCAACAATTTTCAACAGCCGCTTTTAAAGGCAAACCATAACCTTACACCACAAAATTTTGTGGTATTTTGAATAAAAGCATTTCAAAATACATATTTTGTATTTTAATATTTTGAGCACCTTAAGGAAGTACTTTGTATTTTAAAATGCTCTTCTGAAGTATTTTAGTATTTGGTATTTCCCTTTAACATCTCTGTATGTTAACCAACATTGAAACCATGTCTTTTGTTCTAATGTATTAAGAGGACCAAAATTAATCACATTTCCCAAATTATCTGTTACATTTTTTAATAAAACCGAGCAAAATGTAGCCCAAACCAACAGCGGCTGTAACTAATAATCCTCTCTTTAACCAAATACAAGACTGAGATGCTCTGATGGATTTGTGCATGTGCCTGAAATAACATCAGTAACATTATTTAAATAACATGTATGAGAATGACTTAAATAAATCTCACGGATATGCTGCCATAGTGGCTATTTGGATGTATATATCCCTGTTTATTCTGTCAGTGCATGATATTAAAAGGGGAGGATCCAATCCATTTTTGAGGCAGAATTCCTCAGGTTGCAAAACATAATTCTGGTAAACTGGTAGATGATCGGCTTTGCAACCAATTATACAAATAGGTATCCAGCATGTTGATAAAAATTGCTTTAAATAAAAGATACAACTTAAAAATCATGCTTGAATTTCAAACAAAAAAACATGGTGACATATTCCAACCAAGAATATTTTGGCAATATGTTCAAATGAACTTGGGTTGGATACATCATACATCAGGCATATTACATCACAGGAAAAATTTAAATGATTGACATCGCCTTGAATTTCTTTTAACTGTAAGGTTAAAATTATGCAAAAATGTTTTAAAATATCAACTTGTTTGAACGGGAATTTCTTTTAAATTACAATTACAATCATTTAAATTAATTAAACTAATTGTACTTAACTTTTTTTTATGATGTGAAGACACTGTAATAAACCAAACATTTATGTAGCACCAAAAGCATACTTACAACAATATATTTGTCCTGGCCACAGATAGGTACTACATTGATGGCTGTGGAAGGCAAATTTTCACAATTGAGAGTTTTCAAATAATGAAGGCTCCTGTTTAACAATCCTTGTAAGAAAGATGTCTAAAAATAAAAGCATAATAGGGTGTGAAAAATTACATTAATGAACATTGAAAAAAATTAAAGAACTGGATGTAACAAAATAATCTATATATATATATATATATATATATATATTCAATGTCGGATACAAAGAACTTTTGGAAAAGTTTGTTGTAAAACATTGTAAATAAATATGACGCATGAAAGAAAGGCAGTGATCATCAATAAACTGTCAAATTTTTATGATAATAATAATAATAATAATAATTAATTTATAAAGCGCCGTGTGCGTAGCGTCAGAGGCGCCTTGTGTCTTCGCTGTCCCATGAAGTCCTGAAGAGATGGGTCTTGAGATGATTGTTGGTTTTTGTTGAAAAAGAATGTCAATAGTTTCATGAACCTCTCAGATTACAACATAAGTGAAAACACAGAAAAGCTCCTAAAGCTAGGATCTGGTTGCCATGTTCTGTGATGATATTATCAAATAAAGAAGAAAGTTGAATCCGAAATATTATATTTACAAATCAATATTATATTTGCAACAAAAATGAGATTGAACTTTTCCAATCATCTGAACACACTGTTGAAAACTGAGGATTTTTAAACATAGATATACCCGACAAAAGATGGCAACAGAATTAATCAACGCTGCTTCTTTGAAAAACCAGCATAGTAATTAGAAAATCTGACATGTCAAACTCATATGTCATTCTCAATACAGTAGATTACTTGAACAAACTGAATGAAATTGTCTCTGATCCTACTAAATTTAGAAAAATATCCAAAGATTTTGTTGTGATAAAATTATAAAATAAAAGTGTAAAAGTAAAAATATCCAAAGATCATGTTGTGATAAAAGTATAAAAGTACTGTAGAAAACGGTCCAGGGGAGTGGGAAATTTGATAGGGATTGCGAGTTTGATTATTTTGTGGCAAATACTTTGGCAGATATCAGTGTTTCATATATTTCAGTCAATTTGAATGGAGAAAAATAGAGACTAATTGAAGAATGTTGCAACAGCAAATGGGCCATTGTATTTAATCGAGCATGTCTTAATAAAAATATATGTACAGTCAAACTCAGTTATGTCATCGTCCTAGGGGTTTTTGCCAAAAGCATCGAGATAACCGAAAATCAATATGGGGACTGTATTACATGTGCTTACAATTTCTTTAGGTACATAATATGATTTAAATTTGTGTTGCAAATGTTCCGACTCTCATAGGTATCCAAAATTGTGTGCATTTGAGTCTTCAGCCATGACCCAGCTACACTTGACTTGCTTTAAAGTCAGGATGTCCTAGCAGCAAGGATGTCTGTCTTCTCCATTGTACCTTGCTGACTGACGGGAAGTTTTGTTGCTGGCAAATTTGTAAACCATTGAATCACTTCATTGTCAACATCTTTGTGATCAGCCATTCTAAGTTTTTTTTCTCGCCAGACTCCTCGTACATACGCTTTATCTAGTCCGACTTCTTTTATCATCCTGCAGTGGTGTTTGCTGGAATGCCATGCTGATGACTAAGGTCTTCTGGTTTTGTTCCTTTTTCTAGCTGCAGTATGATTTCATACTTTCTCTCTATTGACTGATTATCCAGTTTTTTCTTAATACTTCCAGATATTTTTGGAATGAAAAAAACAAACAGAATAGCTAGACTAGCACTATCCTTCAGACAAACTCAACAAGAGTGAATTGGGTTCAGCAAATTAAAAGAATTAATCTAACCGATGAAAAAATGCTACAACAACATGGGAATTTGGCGGTTCCACTTCAAAATCGGCGATTAGTCAAGGAGTCAAGATAACTGATGTAAAGTGGCAAATTTGACACTCATTTGTGCTCAAGATATTAGGTTTCGGCAACATAAAAGCGCATCGACATAACCGATGAGAAAATGATAAAACAAAGGGGGAATTTGGCAGTTTCACTTCAAAAGCATTGACTTAAACAAGGTTGAGATAAGTGGGTTCCACCGTATTTATCAGGTGTACCGGTTAATAATGCGGATTTTCTTAACAGATGAATTTGCGCATGTGCAGACAGGTTATGCGATTTTATATATACACTATCTTGTTGTCTCGTCTGCTAGCTTCAGAACTGCATCTGCTAAATTTTCTGAAAGTGCTGACATCATCAATACTTTTACACTCAAAGATGTCAAACTTCGTGCCTAAAAGAGTATTTGCGGGAAGTTTTAACTCATTATTTTATTTTACAAAAAAGTGCTGCTGAAAGTTATCGTATTTTATGGGAAAGTTTATTGTAAAATGATCGTAAAATGGGCCAAGAGACACAGCAAAGTAATTTTACTCCATGATAACACACCTTCACATACATCAAGACCAATTAAAGATATGCTAAAAGATAAAAGCAATGGACATTACTTTGAATAAAATTTAAATAATACTTCGCTTAAAATTAACTTGTTTTGCTTCACTACAAAATCCGCATTATTAACCGGTACACCTAGTATATATACAGTTAAAACTCTCTATAAAGAAACTATAATATAATATATATCCTGAGCAAATATTCTAAACTATGAATTTTCTGAATAACCAGTCAACGAAATGCATTTTGGTCTTCACATGGTTCAAACTCTCCATATAATTAAAAAATTATTTGATTTGTTTGTAAATTCTTAAAACATTATAAAAATTTAAATTGTTATCTTATAAAAATAGCTAACTATTTAAATTTATCTTATTTACAATTCAAAAGCTTTTAAAAACAACCTTTGCAATTTTGATTTTAGGGTGTATTATCATTTTAGCAATCCAGAGAAAACAAAAAGAAAAGAGAACAAGCATAGATTTAAAAGCAAAAGTAAAAATTTTAAGAGATGTTGAACAAATTGAAGAAATGGATTTCAATGGTAAGAACAATGGCAATATTTCTAAAAAGTATAAAATCAAGCTATCCACACTTTCTGGCATCTTAATAATGCTTAAGAAAATTTATGAGGGCTGCAGGGAGTGTCACTAGACAGAGAGAATTACAGATTTTGCCAGATTGTAACTTTTTAATCTTCTGAAAAAACAATTTTTCATGTTATTTTCTGTCTTGCCCTTAATGATGATTAGAGATGAAACTCTTTCCAAAATACAAAATAATGCCAAAGTATGGTAACACATGCTCTTTTGTAACCAATGGAGGGCAAGGTCAAGAGCAAATGCTCAAATGTCAGCCATGCAAAAATTAAAACCTCTGCTCTCCCACCAGTAGTCCACTGAATTAATAAGATTCATAAATATAATCCGCTACAACTGTATATTAAGAAACTCCAGTGCCGCAGCAGAGATTCCTCAGTCTTTAAGAGTTTTGGCCCTGATCTCCTTATGCTCTCTGGGATTAGGCCGCACCTTGCTCCTCGACATACTGAAGGTCGGCCTTTTGCTTTGCCGTTTATGTATAGGCCTGGGAGCTTCTCGCCGACTTGATTAAAGGCTCTCTTTTACCATGCACCGACTTGATTGAAGACTTTCCTCTCCTCTGATTGGCTGTCTAATGCAGAATGCTATTGACTGTCTCATTTTCATGTGCCAAATTGACAGGAGGAAAGTGTAACTAGACCTACCCACCAATCCCCCTGCTCCAACTTCAATGGTGAAGAGGTGCACACTGTACCCTTTGTCAGTAAGATCCATCCTGAGCTCCAAGTACCTATGCCAATATTGCATCTGGCCTTTGCCCACTCTCCTGAATCACTTAGAGAGTGCTTCTTCCCTCTGATGTCGGTGGGTATCATCCAGACATTTGCATTCTCCAGGAGATCTCTTCTTAGGTTTCTGCACTGACTTCTGACATACTGAGATGTACCTTCTCGCAGGAAATACATCACTCCTGTGGCATGGACATGTGAGCATTTGTTTGGAGCAGGCTGCCTCCATTGCTTCAACCACTACTTTCAATATTTGGTTGTGCCACCATGTATACCAACCTTCACTAAGGCATAATTTCAACTCGATAAAGCGTCTGGACTTCTCCACAGAGCACACATCTGGTATCCTCTGCCATACTCCATTTCTGCATGTTGGCACGAGAGGGTAGCTAGTTGTAAAGGAATCTTATCACAAACGACAGTCTGAGCGGTGGCATGCTCCATAAGCTGCTCCGTAAGACCTATCTCTGCAGGTCCTCCTGTTGTCCATTGTTCTTGTTGACCATGCTACACTGCTTTTGTGATCCTGTTTTCTATGTAACTTTTCCTTTCCTGTATGATCAATGCCGATCTTTGGGAGGCGCTGGCATGCGACTACCTGGAGGAGTGAGCCCAACTGATTCCATGACAACCAACTTGTATGGGGTCTCACTTTGAATCTTCCAGGAAGGGGCACTCCATCAATCGCATCCAAGCCTTCCTTCTAAATTTTCAGTGTAGCGGTCTCCTGTTTTCTGTCCTTGAGAGTCTCATCAAATACTCTTCCCAGACTGGCTCTTCCTGTATGGTCAGGATTCGTTGGTCAGGCAACTGAAAGGAAACGTCACTGCGAATTTTCCCTCAGATTAGGGCTAGGCTTCTCGACTTAGCAGGCTTGAAAGACATTGATGTGAATCAACTACCTTGTGAAATGAAAAGTTACTATATGAATCTAATTATAAGGATTGACAAAACCCTTCAGTTTTACAGTACCAGTTCAGAATATGTTCAAGGATGATGATATATGTAAAGGGTGATTTTGTGGTTTTTGAATGGTCTCAGAAAATGACTGAGTTTTTGATTATACAACCTACCTTGCCTGATCCTTTGGGTCCAAAAACATGACACTTAAAAACATTTCTGCTAGTTTGCCTTTTATCAATGTCCAACCTTTTGTCACGTGTTACTTTAAAAAAAAGTCATAATGTCACACCATTTTTGCTATAGAATAACAAAAATTCCAATTCATTTGAGAAATAGATGAATAGATCAACCATTGCCCAAAACCATTGTTAATTCAGTATACAATAGAGCATCAGTTACTCAATGATGTAGTAAGTGACCAGGGGTAGAAGGTTAAATCAGAGTATATTTGTTTGCCATCCTATTGCATTATTACTAGAATTCAAAAACAATTCTAGCTTTCTTACAAATTTCAAATATTATCTCATTAACAAATCCAGATACAAGGTAGATCTGATTTAACCCAATGAAGAAAGTAACTTAATTATATGTCATTGTTATTTTATAGTTAGAAGTGAAGCAGCCAATTGTTTGGAATCATATTAAGCACTGACTGTTGTGATAGCTAATACTTCTTAACATTTGAGGCCAAACCTAAAGCAAAATTGATAATAGCATTGCCACTATTTTTAATAATACTGACATTAAGATAAGTGGAAAGGAGATTCAACTACAACTGAAACCTATTGCAGTTGCATTGGATAAAATTCAGTGAAAAAGCTGCACTTTTGCAGACCCAGTTGAAATATGGAAAACACTTGAAAGGGATCTTGTGACACAAAACGAAAATTTTTTTTTAATCAATTACATGTATTTCATATGTGAAAAAGTCTTCTCCCACAAATATGTAGTTCCAAATGCTGAAATGAATATGCGAGCAAACTATTTTAAGTAAACATATTGGTCAGATGGAAGACATTCACAAAATTTTCTTTAAATTTGTCCTTCAGAATGTCATGAGATTACAAAATGAAAAAAATTCCATTTGTAATTTGGTCTTCACCGCAGAGTAAAATGGATTTTCGAAGGTTCTTATCTTCAAAGAACATGCATCGAGATCCTGGAACTTTTAGCAATGTGCATGTCAGACTTCAGCAATATTAAAGTTATGATAAACTCCAGTTTTGGCACATATCACTTTGGCAGATTTTGGTATGCTTTGCGCAGGCTTCTATTGTCTTAATTTTTCCTCACATTTTTCAAGAAGAGCTTTGTGAACTGACTTAATCTGGTGTACAGGAAATCTGAGTTAACTGGCAATGTAATAGATATATGGCTGAGACAGAACATGATGTGATTGTTCCACATTTTATAATCTTGAAGAATCTATTAAATAAAAGATTAAACATCAAAGCCCAACTATACAGCAGACCTGCTAGACTGCTTAAATAACAATAGTTGCAACAGCCTAGAAGAAAACATGAAACACTTAAAGGAAAATTCAAAAACAATTTGATTTAATTGCAAAGTATTCATATTATTTATTTTTATTAAAAAGTAATGATTGACCACCCTGGTTGAACAACTTTTAGAGATCATCTTGTGTAGTTACTTTCAACCATTTCAGAATTTTATTCCTTAAAGACCCAATTTTTGTTTGTGGGAGGATACCATACTTTGCTTTATTTTGATTTTATATCTTGACATCACCTTCCATTCAGTATCTCTGGAGATGATCATTAAAAATGTTGAAAGCTGCAAAGGTCTGATTAATTTGGTGTTTGGATGCTCTATTGTATAGAAATTCATCACTAGAAAAATTAAATTATCTACCACAAATTGCTGATGTTAAATTATCATGCTCATATAAGTAGCCTGAATAAACTAGGAATTCCAGTGTCTTTGAGACATTCTCATGTGTTAACAACCTGTAATAAATAATTTTTCACAAAACATTATAATAAAGTAACCATACAGATCCTATCTATGAATAATAAGAGTCTATGAATAAAAGCTTTCAATTTTCTACTTGCAACATTATCACAAATTAAGGTTAAACACCTACAATTCAGTCATGTTTTGGGAATCTGAAGAGAATGCTCCAACAAATAAGATTATACATATCAATGATTTTGCATAGTTAATATAAATAATTATTGAATTAAAGTGATTACAAATTCTGCATATATTAAGCCCACAATTAATAATAATAATAATAATAATAATAATAATAATAATAATTATAATTCCTCATGCAATGGTTGATACAGTTACCACAGACTTTCCAAAATCTTGTGAATGACCCATTAGATTTAAAAGATTAAAATAAAAACATGCTTTATACATGTATTATGGGATGGTGTTCAGTTGTTATGTTATGAAATCTTAACCAGGTTGGCACCTCACTTAGGCACATGTAACTTATCAGTTTAGCCTGCATACATCCCATTCATTGTCACCTCCAGCTAAGATAATGGATTGCCTGCACATTGATTTGTTCTGTCCAGTGTTGATGTTTCTTTAATCCAAAATTTTTTCAGAGTTCAATGCTTTTTTGTGAACCAGCAGGCTGATACATAGCATTTGATAATCACAGATTTGAGCAGCAAACTCATAATATGAATATATCTTCGAAAGATGATTCTATAAATTTCAAGCAGTTAGTCTTTGGTAGAAAAACTAATGCTCAGAAATCTAGCATCAATTAAATTAGGTATTTTCTTTATAAAATTTTCTAGTTTCCTCACAAAGCAAAAACTTTAGCTAAATGTTGTACAAATTTCATATAGCCAAGCCATCCTGATGATTCAGTAAACTCCATTTGACTAATTTTGGAATTCATCATTAGCTGTTTGCCATTCTTTACAAATTCCAGATTATTCCAATTTATGAGCAAAAATAATTTTATGATTACATCCTAACTATTTCACTAGAATAAATAATTTTTATTTGGCTTGTAATTTACTTCAATACTGAATTCAAGTATTTACTCAGAATATTGCTGCACCATTTGATTCTCTAGGCATACTTCATGTGATTATTCTTCATGGTTTTAGTTTAATAGCTCATTACTACATAGAAGTTATGAAGTTGGAGATATCAAAACCAATTTGGTCAGCCTCTAAATAGAAGTGAAAACTGTCACAGTTTTGTCTTGAGAATATCATACCAAAAAAGGATCTCAAAAATAAATGACAAAATGATAAATAAAAATAGACAACCATTGTTAACAGGATTTAGAAGAAATGACCCAATATTACCTCAAAAATAAATATAAATTAGAAACCTATCAACAAATTTTAAAATATAAAAAAATATCTACTTACATCCAGTAGGACAAGTAGCCTTGATGAGTAACCCATCCATAAGCATTTGTACAAACTGAATTAATAACATCAGAAGTCCATGTCATGTTGGGACACAAGCTGAACAAATTAGTTATTTCAGTAGGAGACAAGCAGTTGTCATGGTCCTGAAAACAAAACCATAATTACCACTTCATAAATTTTAAAATTATAAAAATAGAGCCAACCAACTTCATCATATTTTACAAATAAGTCTGATAGAAACTGGAGTCCTTGAAGAGTTAATTCTGTAGATGACCCTGCATAAACCCTCAGTCTGAGTAAAATGTTGAAGCCATAGTTAGGTCTGGGAAGTTACATTACTTAGAACAGGCATGCCAGGCACATGGCCCCTTGCAAGCACATGTGTGACCCACACAAAGGTCACTGTAATTTTCCACTTAATATCCAAAATTGCGGTTTAAATGTTAGTCAACAAACGTCTATAAAATCTTATTTATGGTGTAAAATAAAAAATTGTTAATTATTTTAATTTGTTTAATTTTAATTTGCCTATAACATCTTCACAGATTAGTTAGTCTATGGATTTACGTTCTTCGTAACTTGTTTCACATTTTCCTGGTTATTGTCTGCTTTGGTTTAAAATGGCTACTGAAACTCCAGCTGAGATGAAAAGAAGACTTAACTAAGAAAACCAAACTGATAACTCATGACCAGTGATGGGTAGTATTTCAAATCAAGTGATTTAAAATCACGAAATAAAATCACCTTTGTGATTTTTTGATTTGATTCAAAATCATCGTGTGTTGTGCGATTTTTATTTTTATTTTAAATCATATTTTTGATGATTGATGATTTTTTTTAATATGTAAAAATCACGAAATCATATAAAATTTAAATTTCAAAATTTATTTTTTTAAATATATAATATCTTTCTTTATGACATTATCAGTCGATAATCGATGCAACTTCCTTTTATTAACTTGTATTGTTGTTGTTAGTGCTATTCCGACCTCATGGTTAACGAAAGTTGTAAAATTGCTGATAATGATAAAACCGCCTGTGAATTGCCGCCGCTGCTTGACTTGTAATTTTTTAAAATTACAAGTAATTTTTTAAAATTACAAGTGAGGAAGCTGACAAAGTTGTAGCTAAATGTATTGATTGTGTTAATAAGTCGATATCAGGATCGAGACGTGCAACGATTTCCTACGCCATCTAATGCTTTTTACATTCTTAGCTACATGAAAAATAAATTTTTTTAAATATAAGAATGTATGACACATGATGTATGTTGGAACTGAATATATGACAAACAATTCTTATGGAACTAGTATTAGAAGTGTTTTTACGTAGAACGAATTCTGCACCAGCTGACCAGGATCAACATTTAGAAATAGTCCTTGACAATGAATATTACGGATATTATGAGGATCGTCAGTCTGACTTGCAAAAAGTCACTGTTAACAAGGCAAACAGTATCCGCACCAATACGATGAATTATTTGTCTGATGCGGAATGTCATCTCTCTAGTCTTGAATCAAGCCTAGTCAAAAAAATCTTTGTTGTAACTTCATTTATTTATATAGCGCCATATGCATAGCGTCAGAGGCGCTTGTAACCATTTATATAGCGGTCCTTCCCAAGGGAACTGGTGTCAGTGCAGGCTGGGTTTCGAACACCACACATTACGACTGTTGCCATTACCGCCGTATGCAATTCGGCTAACCTGAACGCCCCTAGTCACTTTGTGCGCTATAATACAAAGCTGCCACCATTAGCTCCCATGGAGAGGTTATTTAGTTAGGCAGGACTGATTGAAACATCAAGAAAGAACAGACTACATGATTCGATGTTTCAAAAACAAAAGTTTTTGAAATTTAATAAAAGCTTTTGAAAATTAACAGTGTTGAAAAAGTTCGTGCACTTTTTGGTCAAAGTGATTTGATTTTGATGATTTTAACGTCAAATCACATGCGTGAACCTGATTTTAACGTGAAATCACATGCGTGAACCTGATTTCGATTTCCAATCACTTTTTGTCTGGTGATCTTGATTTTGATTTCCAATCACTCTGAACGTGATTTTACCCATCACTGCTCATGACAACATCAAGTGCTTCATTACAAAACTAAACTTATGGAAGTCATCAGTCATCATATGAAAATTTGGTTCAATTCTCTAAATTCCAAAACCCTGCCAAAACTGAGTCTTTACTTGCAATTGCAAAGTGTGAGAGTCACCTAGAGTTGTTGCCAAAAGAATTCCAGGAAAGATTTTGCAATTTCTCATCTTTTGAAGACCACTTTGCATTATTCTCAGCACCAATCACCATTGAATGGCAAGGCAGAGGAAAACTATCAGATGGAACTAATAGAAATGCAGTCAGAGCAAAGTATCTGGAAGTGGGGATACTTGGCTTCTTTATATACCTTCCCAAAAAGTTTACAAACTTCAGAAAGTTTTGCCACAAAGATTATGGACATGTTCGGTTCCTTCTTGAAAACAGCAAAAACAATTCAGAGAACAAGGCTGATCAAAGTTGGAACTGTGAATGAATTTCAGTGAGACATATGAAAAATTGTCATGAAAAGGAGGCATATTGCAAAGTGCAAAGCACTAAAGATGATTGAATTGTCTTGAATAAATGTTCAATTACAACCATTAAATTTGGCATTGTAGAGTGACATCTTAGTGTAGCTGTTGTAGCATGCGTGTTATTTAAATATAATTCAATAAGATTAAATTGTAGATTTCTTAAGTTTAATGATGCGGCCCGCCAGCATACTCAACTTGTCTTATGCGGCCCGAGGTGGTCCTCTGAGTTTGAAATGCCTGACACAGAACATGCAGTCTTTAGATTACATAATCTCAAATCCCAAAATAATGACTTCAATAAATAATAATCAAAATTCCCAGAATCTGGAGCACTTACTGAGGCCAAAAATAGTCATCATTTAAGTTGAGATCATCATTGTATCCAAACTTTCTCAAAACAGTCCAAGTAGTCTCATGTCTCCCCCTTTGTATGAAAAGAGTATGAAGAAAGAGAAATCCTAGACAAAAAGACAATGGAAATAATTAATCATAAAAGATTTATCTCAGTACAGCACATAAGGTGTATTTGAACCTTTTTGAGTAAGTGATTCTTGAAAAATACCATCCTGAGTGTGACGTCTTACAACAGCTTTGACATCTTCAAGTGCTTGAGGTTGTAGAGGTACATTAAAACATCGTCTCTAAATGAACATTAGTGCATTCTTACAAATATAAATAGCTCATTCAATTTAAATTGTCTGATTTCAAGTAAATAAAGCTTACATAATAGACATATCAACATTTAACTATGGCATCAAATTACCTATAGTAATAATAACAGTAATGATGATGATGATGATGATGATGATGATGATGATGATGATGATGACAACGACAACAGTAAAATAACATTTTAAGATTTTCCATTTTAATATTATAATATTTGAGAGATTTAAAGAGTAAGTGCTCTGAAACTTCTTTAATTTAATAATAAGATAATTCCTGATATGGTCAAAGTTGTTGCAATGCCTCAGCAATATTGTTTTTAAACTCCTGTTTACATTATAAATATACATGCACTGATTTAATATACACATTTGCATGCGTCATGTTTGTTTTAAATATGCTAAAAAAAATTCAATTGCAAAAGCTAAACAAACTTGAAAATGATAAATCTCTTCATCATTCAGAAGTCCATCATTATCTTTGTCACATATCTAAAACACATGTCATTGAGCTATCAGAGCTTTCAGCGATAACATGAAAAGAAATCCTACTTTGAAAATCCTTATTAGCGCCATCTTGCATTTGGCAGTAAGCTCTTTATTTTCAGGCACATATAGTGGAGCAGTGGGATGCAAAACAGCTTTTTGAGCGTAATAAAAAACCTCACTTATATTCTTCAATGTTTTTGCAGAGCACTTAAAGAAATGAAATTTCAAAAATGAATATAAACAGTTTTTTTTGTTAAATTACTAAGAATTCTTATTAAAGTTAAAATTTAAAAAAAACTTGAATTCAATAAAAATCATAACACTTATAAAACATGCAGAGAAATAATCTTGCAAGGATACATCCAATACATTGTTGAACACGACTTGAAAACCTCAGCCAGAGATCATGCATGTGCAATTCAAATTATATTTGTATTTGATAATTACGCATATATTGTTTGAAAATGTAAGTGAAAAATTAAGCCACCTACTTCAACACAAGTTTCTATCTCAGCAAAAGAGTTCATAATAGGCATTATCAACTGCAAGAATTAATATGTAAATGAAAAATCTAAACTTTGACTTTATTAAAGCCTAAGAACATCTCAAGCTGAGTAAATTACAATATATTTATGACAATAGGAGACTACTAAAGTTTTACCACAAAGTGTCTGGTAAGCACTTTTGACTCAAAATGGAGGAAAATAGAGAGACTAGTTTGAAAATGTTGCAACAAAAAATAGGCCATAGTATTTAGTTTTTAAAGAAGTCACTTCAAATACTAAATGTCTAAAATCACATATAAGAGATAATAGCACTTTGCAGTCCGAATCATCTCAGCTACGACTTTCTGAAGCATAGTTTTCAAGTACATGAGCAATGCTAACTACATGTCCTAAGGATCTCCAATACAAATCTGAAATGACATAATTAAAATTTTGTTGGTTGAGTTTATATTGTTCATATATTTAACATGGGTCAGCAAAGTCTGCCCTAGACCACAGTGCCCTTCACTCATGTCATCCCATGTCCCTCGTACCGATGTCCCACAGTAAGAAGTTTACTGCTCCTTCTGCACCAGTAATCCCAAAACATGGAATGCCCTCCCCGCTCATATTGAAACTGCCGCCACATCTGAGCTCTTTGGTGCTAACTTAAGACTCACTTCAATGAATGCTACTCACAATCAAAATCACATTTGCCTACCTTTTATTTTACTAACCTATTACTGTTTTATTTCCATGTTCTTATTTTTAATTTATTTATTTACTCATTCACTTCATTATTTTATTTTGTATCTTTTACTGCCTCTAATTGTTATAGTGTGTTACATTGCCTTGACATCCAAGGACATAAGACAAAAAAGGCACTTTAAATATTCACTAAATGAAACTTGAAATCAAGAATAGGCTGCCTGACACTTCGCTTTTTGACCTTGATTAAAGGCAAAAAGAAGGAGGTGTCAAAATTGTGATTTTTTTTGTCGACTTGACAATACATTAAAAAAGATCTAAAAATAATATAGGCAAAATCGATGACTTGTAGAGCAGAGCACAGGCTTTTTAATGGTAATCACACTTAGCCAAATAAAAAAAAAGTCATTCTAGAAGAAATAGTTATATGAAACAGCACAAACTTATGCAACAACCCAATATATCATAAAGGGAACAACTTGAGAGAGTGGGCAATTTAAAATGTTAAAAAAATTGTTATCTCTTATATTTGAGTGCCATCCTATCATACATTTTATTAATTTATGTTATGTTGCAAAATGTAACAGTAACTTCTAAATGGCTATCCATTATTCATTAATTAAGGAAAAACACTTTCATTATTGTGTTTATGCATTAGTTCAGACCTTTGAAACACGATGAAATGGTGTACGACCACATTAACGCTTTAACAGATGTTTTTTTTCAAAATGTTTCAAAATTCTGCCCAGAAAATTAGAAAATTCCCTTGTACTGAAACTAGCATGCAAAACTAATTTGATACAAGATTAAAAATTTGATTGATTAAAAACACAAGGTGGACTAAACTGAGAATTCTTGTCTAGGTGGTAATTAATAAGTGCCTGACTATGCCTAGCTTTAAAGTTAGTGAGTGTTGCATCTTTCAGAACAAGGAAAGATGCACAAGCTCTCTCTGCAAATCCACAGTTTCTCTCCCCGATTTTATTCCTGTTTCTATCATGTTTTCTTAGCATAGATGACAAACTATCTAGTTGGATCTGCTGAAAGTAGGTGCAAATTCCATGAGACTGGACTGTTTGTGTCATTTTTCATTTTGCACCACTGCCTATCAAAAATATCACCATTGTCTCTGGTGACTCTGAAACATTGTTATCTGCAATCTATATTTCCTGAAATTTCCCACTCAGAATCAGACAAATCAATATGGCCACTTTCATTTCCTTCAGACATTATAAATGATAGGTCTCTAGCTAAGTTTTTGTAATCTAACATACTATAACTACTGTAAACACATGGCTACCAATTTTTTTCAAAAAACTATTAAAGCATTGAATTTTAAAATTAAACTAATAACATTATTTAATTATTTATTTATGAAAGTAACTACACCAGATGCACGATTGTCAAGTCTGATTTTCATTTTGCTGAATTTAAAAGCTTATAATACAAAAACTACCAAACACATTTGGATGAAACTTTTTGTACCCTTAGACCATGATAGTATAAACAAATTGACAAAATATTATTGATTAAAAAAGTAGAATTTTCATAAAAATTTCTCATTTTCTGAGCTGCATTCCTCAAAAACCATGAATCACAAATTATTAATTTTAATATTATTTAATAGGTTAAAGTTAGGCAAACATATCTCTGAAATATTATTGTGCTATCTCATTTACAGCATTAGTTGACGAGACACATTACACACAATATGGCCGATTTTCAAAAATTAAAAATTTAAAAATATAATTGTAATCAGAAGGTTAATAAATGATTTACATATAATCAAATAAAGCGGTGCATAATTACTAAATAACTAAATTTAGAATTTACCTCCATACTGCTGGTTTCCATTATATCAGATTTATTACCCACCAAAACTATGGGTTTACAAGCTTTACTAGACAATGATTTATGTATTACTGGAATCCAGTATGAAGATATCTGCAAAACCAGAACCAAATCAATCAAGAAATTAAAAATAACTAGTGTAGCAGCACCCTCACAGAGCATCTGCTCGTCTCGAACTGATTACAATAATAAAATTAATAATGATTTGTTGGCCAGCTTGATCAAAACAAAGTCGGAAACATATATGTCCTTATGTAGCATATAATACCCCATATTCAATTCCAAGGACTAGTCACTATAAAGCTGGGATGGAGAAGGGCGTTTATGAAGACAAAGCATATATGGAAGGGGCATATATGTTTATCAGTGTCACTCACTCACTCTCCTTTTCATCTTTCATTGGTTGGACTACGAATAATAGTTCTATTATAGCAGGGGTTCCCAACCTGGGAGCCAGGGCTCCCTAGGGGAGCCGTGAAGGGGGTCCAGGGGGGCCGTGGAGTACTTTTCAAAAATCAGCATAAAAATTTTCAAACTTATTCTTAAACTAACTTTTTAAAAAATATTTATGCATAAATTAACTTTTTTGTTTGTATGTTTATGTGTGTACATAACACGTTTGCGTCTGCGACGGCCATTTTCTTATTGCGGTTATTTTCAGTGGCAAGATGCCCCCAAAGAAGCGAAAATATTGTGAGAGCTACACCGAGTTTGGGTTTATATGTGTCACCGAGCGTGAGAAGCCTCAATGCTTCATATGCGGAAAGGTTCTCAGCTGAAAAGCATGAGGCCATCAAAGCTTAAGGAACACCAGAGGCTTCATCCTGACAGTCTCAAGGATGGACTTGATGCTATGAAACAGAAGAGGGCTTGGTTCCAATTATCAGGCACTCTGCCAAGTCTTGGATTTGCTCAGACCCAGAAAACTTTTCAGGAGGCCTCTTACATGATGGCCTACCTCATAGCAAAAGACAAGAAGCCCCACACAATTGGAGAGACCTTAATCAAGCCATGTGCACTGGAGATGGTCAAGTTGGTATGTGGAGAGAAAGGAGATTGACAAGATCCCCCTCTCCAATAATGTCATCCAGTCAAGAATCCATGACATATCTCTTGATATCCTTCAACAGGTGATCTCAGAGATGAAGGCTAGTCCTTGCTCATTAAGCCTGCAATTGGATGAGGCTACTGATGTTGCTCAGTGCAGCCAACTTCTGGTGTTTGTGAGATATGTGTGTAATGGATCAATCAAAGAAGAATTTCTCTTCTGCCATCCAATACTCACCACAACAAAAGCTCAGGATGTCTTGCATGTTCTCGGGAACTTTTTTACAGAAGAAGACTTTGATGACTGGAGAATGAAGCTCAGCTCAATTTGCTCTGATGGAGCACCAGCAATGCTCGGAAACAAATCCGGATTTGCAGCTTTGGTCAGAGCAGAAGCACCTCATGTGACTGTTACTCATTGCATGCTCCATTGCAGCAAAGACTCTTCCAAGTGGATTGAAAGAGATGATGTCAACAGCAGTAAAAGTGGTGAACTACATCCGTGCAAGAGCAACAAACCACAGACTATTCAAGGAACTCTGCAAGGAGGTTGGTGCTCCTTTTGAAGTCTTGCTCTTTCATACTGACATCAGGTGGATGTCAAGTGGAGGGCAGGTTTTCAGCCGACTAATGGAACTGCAGATTGAGGCGTCCATGTTTTTACAAGAGAAACAGAGTGACCTTGGAAATATATTTTGTCTGCCAGAATTCAGTCTATCACTGGCATATTTTGCCGACATTTTCACCCATGAGCTTGATTCAGGGTCCTAATATGACTGATATTGATGGTGGTGAAAAACTAAGTTCATTCCTGGAGAAGCTGCCCCTTTAGATCAGAAGAGTGGAGAATAACAACTTTGCCAATTTTCCAAGATTAGAAGAATCTCTGCAACCCAGTCTGGATGCAGCTGGCACCATACCAGCTTCTCTTAAAGGCGACATTTTGGCTCACCTAGGAACTCTGATGGCATCATTTCATGACTACTTTATTATGAAAGAGTTGCAGCCCCATGATGCCTGGGTCAGGAATCCATTTTTGGTCGATTTGGAATTTGTGGATGATCAGGACTTGGCCAAAGATGATCTCATTGATCTGAGGCACAAAGAGTTGCTAAAGAGGGAGTTTCAGGTCAAGAGTTTGGCTGACTTTTGGTGCGCCATGATGACACCATACCCAGTTCTAGCCAAAAGAGCCATGACAGCCATCATTCCTTTTGTGACAACCTACCTATGTGAAGCTGGATTTTCAACCCTGTTGACAATAAAAAAAAATCGCGAAACAAACTTGATGCAAAGGATGACATGAGAGTGGCCCTGTCAAAATCAAAGCCCAGATTCCATCTACTTGTGAACAAGAAGCAGGAGCAATCTTCACATTAAAAATTCGCTTTCAAAATACATTGTATGGTTCTTTTTTAACAGTAAATTCTTGTTCCTCTGTGTTTTTCTTAAAAAATTTTGATAGGGGGGCCGTGGACCACATTTTGTCCTCTAGGGGGGCCGTGGGCACGAAAAGGTTGGGAACCCCTGTATTATAGCATACCTTAGTGAAATATATATAGGTCACAAATATTTTGCAGATTGGAAGTTATAACTACAGAATCTCCACAATAAACAATTGTAACTTCATTTATATAGCGCCATATGCATAGCGTCAGAGGCGCTTCTTGTAACCATTTATATAGCGCTCCTTCCCAAGGGTGCTGGTGGCAGTGCAGGCTGGGTTTCGAACACGACACATTACGACTGTTGCCATTACCGCCTTATGCAGGCACGTAACCAATTCGGCTAACCTGCACGCCCCAATAAGTACAATAAGTATCAAAACAAGTAAGAAATCATACTTTTGAAATAGAATCAGCATCGTCAACAGAATAGACAATACAGATTACATTAGCCTGCAACAAGAATATTTAATTTCAATTTATTAAATATGATAAGATAATTTATTGCAGTTCATTAATATCCTAAAATTAAAACATTAAAGACCTTTTTTATTTCCACAAGCAGTTGATCTTCAGTCTGTACTCTGGCTAAATATTGAAATTTTGATTAAATAAATCAAGAAATAAATCAAGAAATCATTATTATGATGGTTATTATTATACTAATAAGTAGTGCCCAATAATCGATATGGATTTTTACCGATATCCCGATATTTTACGAATGTAGTATCGGCAGATAACAATATTTTATTATTTTCTCTATAAGGTGGCTTATAAAATTAGAATCATGGCTTAAGAAACAACTCAGTACCCATGAAATCATAATTAATTTTATTACAAAACTTAACAACTTGGACTGAAACTAAAAGATAATATGCTGTCAGCATAGTAAATTACATTCTGGGCATCTTCAATATGCTGCACATTGAGAGCTTGGTTCACACAAGGTTTCAGTGTGTGTGAAACACAGCCAAATGATGGAATGAGCATCAGCCAATGCCTTAATCATTGCTGGTGCATTACAATGCATCATGATGTGAATCCAACCTGTTAATGGCGTAAAAGTCGGCTCAGAGGGTAGTGTGCCTGCAAACGACTTTAAAAGCAAGTCCTTCCATGTCGTTTTCACAACCCAGCTTGCACCACCACAAAGTGTCCTTTGGATGCGGAGCTATACAAATGGTTGAGTGGCCCTGACTTATGGCACTTTACAAATAAGCATAATAAATCCCAGTTTTGCACCATCTTTCTAAGACATGTGCAATATGAATGGTGGTATTCTGACCTATCATGTGACTGGCATATAGCATTGCACAAAATATCTGTTGAAATCTCCATCCTGCCTATGGGCAGTCAGACTGAGTAGTGAATCTTTGCATTGAGTAGTCCGAAGAGAATAAGTTCTGAAACTTACAGTCAACCCCTTTCTAACACGAAATGCTCTCAGATACCATGGCAACTATTTTTCATGTAGAAAATCAGTTTTGATGATATTTTTACCCAGATTTTTCCATGCCCTCAAAATCGCATCTTTTAAATCATTTACAGTGTCATATTGCTGTCCTTTGCTGTAACTGATCATAAAAGAAGGCCCCAGACATTTTCAATCTGATTCAAGTCGAAGGAACATGCATACCAGTCCATTACTTGCATGTTGGACTCCTGGAGAAATGCTCTGTTTGCCTTGGAAACATGAATAGAGGAATTATCTTGCTGAAATTCAATTCAATTCAATTCTTTTGTTCTAGCAAAAGGGAGGAGATGATCATTGGGCATTTTGATGTAATTCTGAGAGTCCCACCCCTCTTTCAAAAGCACTAGTTCAGTTCTCCCAAATGCTGAAATTCCTCCTTAGAGCATCACAGAACCTCCTCCATGTTTCCCACTAAAAAAAAACATCTCTTTCTTTTCTGAAATCATGCCAGTATTAATAACCATTTGGCCCATGAAGGTTGAACTTTTTCTCATCTGAAACAAAATTACGAATTTTTACCTTTTGTTGTAGATGACCATCTCTTTGGCCAAGAGATGTTTTTCCTTGTGTTAGATTTTCAGTGCTGGAGCTCGATTTCGCATTTGCATTTCAGTTGTCCACTTGAATTAAAATAGTTGCAGGCTATCCTCACATGGACACCTAAATCCAGCTTATCTTTTAGCCTCTTACATGAATATTCTCCTTTTGAAGATGTCTCTGACTTTCACTCGAGAGTTTTTTTGGTCTTCCGACCATGTCTTCCCATGAGTCTGGATCATCTAAAAAACATTTTATGACAGTTCTTGATTTATTAAACTCTTTTGCAATCTTTCTTATCGAACAGTTTGCCTTCCTGAAGGCATTAACTTATCCTCTTTCTCCTTCTGTCAAACCTGCTTTCTTCCCCATGAAGAAATGAATGTAAAAAGAAGTTTTGAATTTCACACTCCTTTATACAGCTTCCTTAATGACAATTTAATGTTTGATCTTTCCAATAAGACCTTGAAATTGATGAAATGAGCCCAAACCGGAAGCTATCTTAATAATCATTGATTTCCATAATTTACATAAACCAATGGACCAAATGAAATAAAATTGTATATGTTGCTTACAAATGGTGTTTTATTTAATTGATGAAATTTTCAGCAAGAAATGTTAATTTGTAAGGAAATTATCCATAAAAAGTGGTCTTAACAATATTTCTAGCACTCAATTTAATAAATACAGTCAAATCTCGTTACTATGCCACCTGTCGTGATCGAGCAAAAGTGGCATAGTAGCGAGGGTTTGTAAAAGTGGTCTTATTTTCCCAAATAAAAACGCCTTCATTCTTAAAAAACAGATTTATTTTTTCAAGTTATCAATCAGCTCTTCCAAAACTCTCAAAAATCGTCAGCTGGCGCAAAAGAACGACTGATTGAAAAGAGAAAGGTTCTAGAACCAACCAAAGAATAACAATCGTATAGATTTTAAAATAAATTTTAAAATAAAATTCAATTAAACAAGTTTAGTGATGGGTAAATTAATATATATACAGTCATTAGATTATTATAAATAATCGAACACTGCGCAGAAATACAGACTTTTTCATGACAATAGTGGCACAGTAGCGAGAGTAGGGGGTGACATAATAAACTTATTTTGTATTGAATTTTGTCAGGACCGAGCAAAAGTGGTATAATAGCGAGAGTGGCATAGTAGCGAGGTGGCATAGTATTGCTGGTATTGTACCAAGATTTGACTGTATTTGGAATGAGTGGGGTTCTGAAATATTCTGAATTTGGCGATTTATATCTAGGTTCCAGGGCTTGCTGGAGTGCTTTACTGTCAGCCACCTCGAATGGCATGCTATCAAGTGCAATGAACTCTGCAATCAGCCTGTGTCTCAGTGTGTTAATTATCATCGATTTTTTGTCATTCGTGTCCAAAAATTTTGCTTTATCAAATGCTTGGGCTAATTTGAACTTGAGCCTGATGATGTCATTGCAGTGGTGATGCAGGCAGCTTTCTTCTCCACATTCTTTAAGAAAATAGAGTGATGACAATGCAAACGAGTGACGACGTCAAAGGTTGTAAGTTGACGCATCTCCACATGATACCTGCTTTCCACATTCCTTACATCTCATTTTTGAATGGCCAGTAGCAATAATTGTGAAATATTCCCACAATGGACTTAGCTAATGACTCATTGTCGACATAGTGTTTCTTAAGTTTTATGATAATTGTGCAGTGGATGATCCATGTTTGGCCTACTCGAATTTCAGTAGTCAATATTTAGTTTTTATAATGAATGCTTTCCTTTGATCATTACTGATTCATTTCCTGGTTGTAAACAACCTTGGATGACGTCTGCACCGCTTAGATCTTGTCGAACAAAAAATAAACTATACAAAATATCCAACTTGTCCAAATAAAAATGCTTTTATTACTTACAGAAATAGATTTAATAAACTAAAAACGGCTGCTAAGAAATCATGTTACAATAACCTTTTTCTGAATATAAATATAATTTCCATAAGACTTGGGACTTAATTAAATCTTTAATAGGTCACAAGGGAAATTCTAAAGAAAATTCCTTTTCATTTTTCAATGACAATGGTCAATTACTTACACCCAATGAAGTTGTTAATAAATGTAATCTGTATTTTTCCAGTATTGTAAGAAAATTACTGATAACATTCCTTTACCTACTAATTATTCATTTCTCAATCAACCTCAATTATAATCCATGAGCTTTCTTCCAACTAGTCCCTTGGAATTAATTAAATTTGCATATTCTCTTAAAATTTCTCATAGTTGAGGTGTTGATAATATTGATCCTTGTATAGCATGTGAATTTATATCATTGATTGCAGAAACTATTTATATGCCGATTTTCCTTCAATAAAGATTGAAATCAGAAAACAATTTCAGCCCAGATATTATCATGCCATAAAACAAATTTTAATTTCTCCTTGCAGCTTTATTGATGTAAAATAAACATGTATTCTGTCCACTGATATTTGATTAAATAAATGCGACAAACATTTTGCCGAAAAGAGTTACAAACAAGTTATGAAAAGTTTGACTAATTTTTTAGTTTAGCTGACAACTTTTATAAAGTAGTATTAACTAATAGCTTAACTAAAATAATTTAGTTGAAATTTAGTTAAAGTTTAACTACATAAATTTAGCTAGTGAATTTTCATGGAAAGAACAAAAAACTCTTCTTGGAGTCAGTATAAAATAAAATTTAGGAAGTATTCATTAAGGAGGTTCACAAAACAGACAACTAACTTTTATTCTATAAATTAAACATTCCATTTACTATGAGAGATATAGATTTTTGCTGTCAAATGATGGTTGCCAGTTTTAAATTATTTGGAAATTTTTGTTTTTTTAATATAAATTATAAAGGCCTTTATTTATACCTGGTGAAATTGATAACTCTTGATAACTACTGGTCTTTTAAAAATTAAGATAATTGGTTAAATGTGACATGTTGAAAAAAAAAACTAATTTAAATAAATACAAATGCTGCATCTTATAGCAAATGCTATACTATTCTTGAAAATAGAACTTACAGGAATAATCCACAATTTGAGTTGGTACTCTCTCTGGAGTTACGTCAGCTGGTATGACAACTTCCTCTGCAATTGCAGGAACCTAGAAAAGGGTTTAAATAAAAATGCAAATAATCATTTATTTCATTTCAGGAAATATATTTTTAGCATTTTCAATATTGAAACTATTTAATATTCCCTATCAAGATACCAAGCCTACAGACATTGTAGGTCCAGATTCCTGGAGCAGATTCCCCCTTTTATTACTAATTTACCAATCCTGCTGGATTTCACTCTTCCCTGAAAACCTCTATTCCTAACATAACAGTGGTCTGCCTGGACATATGCTACTATAATCGATCTCAGAATTATCAGCATTATTATCATTTTTACAAGTACACTTCTGCATATAATTTTAAGATGTAATACAATTGCAAGCTATTTGATCATAAGACTCTCATGACATTTATTTGATCAGACCTTTACAAATAATCAATGCATATTAAACATTATATTGAAAACGACATGCCAATTTTTTACTTAGAGCCTTAGTACAAAACTTTTTATGAATCAACACCTAATGTTATCTAGTCACAAGATGATCAACTTAGTAAGATCATATACACATTCATGCACTTAAGAGACACTTTTCAAAACCTTGCAAAATAATTCAAATTTGATTCAGATACTTACTTGTTCTGGAAATTCTTCACTAATAAGAGACAAAATAAGAGATGTCTTTCCAACTCCTTCTGAAAATAATTAACTGAATTTTGAAAATAACTATAATTAAGTAATTACTAATAATTTTAAATTAGTGCACAATACGTTGTACTATAATTACATTTTTTATTTTAAATTTGCCAAAAAATTTAAAAATTACTGCCACCAAACTTAATTTAATATTGTAGTTTAACTGAATTTAATTCCTGGTGTAGCTCCTAAATAGAAATAGGCTTAGCAGTCACTGGATGGAGAAGCAAATGAACTTGCAAAAATGCAATATTACAATTTCTCATAATTACCTTCTCCAACAAGCAAGATACGCACGTCAGCTATCATCCTGCTAAATCTGCAACATTTCAGTTTTAATAAACCTTAGTATTCAAAGTAAACATGCACAAATAACATCCTAAACTGCATTTGTTTAAAAAAAAACTCGCATCCGGAGCAATCACGGCCTTGCTTCACGTTTGAGCAATGCGTATCATAAAATTATATAAAAAAATGAAACCTTCCAAATAAAAAAGCATCAATGTTTCATGAAGCCTTCTTCAGAATGAAAAAAAATAACGTTTGTCCTCTAGACGATGCACCAGAGCAACAAAAACACGCTTCCAATTCCGAAAAGTCCACAAAGACAGAAAGGCCTGAACAAATTGAAAAATTTTGTTCGTATTTGCAACAAAGAAAAAAATTATTTGAATTTTAAAAAATATCTGTAAATACTAGCCGAGTTGTAGTAAAGTACGTTACTAATTTTGTTAAATTAACACACCAAAAAATTCAACTTTTTTTTATTATTTTTTCAAATATTTAACTGATGTTTAATGTGATTATTAGTGGCTCTCAACTTATTTCTCTCCCCTTACAAAAAAAAAAACATAAAACATCCAAAAAGCAACCAATTTCATCACTGGTCTTCCGCCAGAAGACACTTATATAATGGTAAAAACCTAGTCTTTAACGTAGCTGAAGTTAGCAGACACTCAAATTTAATTTATAGTGCGAAATTTCAAATTATAATATTTGGAAACTACGTTTCAAATGCTTTTCAAAAATGTTTATAAATCAATTGTCGGAAGATTTTCAAATTTTTTAAGTTATTAGAAATTTGAGGAGTTCGTTCAAAAGTCTTCTTACTCAGTAACCACGACTTTACGACTGATGAAATGTGCATCAAAATGTTCGTTAAAATTTCTACTTTCCAAATATGTATAACTTATTAGCTGATAAATTTGTGGAACAACATATGTGCTTAAAATATCGCCTTGACATCTTAAGCAACTCGAAATTTACAAATAATCTCGAGAAAATTTATCAAATTTTGTTGTGTATCGTGACGAATACAATTGCGATGGCAACACGTCAACTATTTATTGATTATTGTTAAATCTCATGAAAATCGCAGTAAATTTAGAGAGCTTGGAGATGACCAGATCATATTGTTCCACATGACTCTTGAGATGGATTTCTGCAAAAATTAATTGATATTTACGTTATCATACAGTTAATATTTTTAAAATCATAATTTTTCTTAACAATTAACATTACTTGGTTATATATGGTTAAAAAGTTTTTAGTAGTAAACCTGTGATTCATTTCCTTGATAACATTTTTCATCGATAACTTTCTCAGCGACTGGACTATCTGGCTTGCTGACCTGCAGACAGAGGCGTAGCCTGGGTATTTTGAGCCCGGGGACAAACTATAGAATTGGCGCCCTTTTCCATGTCTATATATTTAATCTTACTGTATTACACTAAATTTGAAATTGTAATAAAAATCAAATTTTAATGGCACAAGGCATCCATTTAAAAGTGAAAAACCATTCTACAAATAGTAGCGCATCAGTCACCCAATCAGTCAGTCTAAGATGATTTACATGCATAGTAGTCTAATAGTGTTTAAAATAGATTTATTTTTCTTGATTTAACAGTTGCAAACTGATCAATAACGTCATCAAAGTCTGTTTTCTCAAGCGTTTCTCTTTCTATACTAAGAAGAGCAAGATCACTGAGACGATCCTGTCCCATTGATGCACGCAGATACGACAAAATAAGTTTCAATTTGCTGAATGATCGTTCACAGCTTGCAATTGAAACCGCTATTGCTAACAAAATTTGTAGTGAAATTCGAAAATTCGGAAATACGTCGCTTCCATAAAGCACAATAAAACCAAGGAGATCCAAAGGAGTTTCTGGTAGAGTTTCTGGTAGAGTTTCAGTTCGCTTTCTCAGCAGCATTCTGCAGTCACCAATTTCGGTGAAGAGTTCGTAGCCATTAATGTCCGTGTCGTAGAAAGTTGCAAAATCTGCACAACTTCGACGAATTTCATCTTCATCTGTGTCAGATGTCAGAAGAGTCTTAACGTCCAGCAGAAATCCAAATTTTGTGTTCAGGTCTTTGAGTCGTGAAAAACGTGTTGACATCTCCTGTTGAAGACGATCGAACACATTCTTCATAACACGCATTACTTCCTCTTCTGATGAGAGTCCTGCATCTCTTGCCAGTTCTCCAGGCATTCTCCTACGTCGCCTAATTCTTCTTTCTACCGGAATATCCCATGCTGTGCATTTTGTTCTGGCGTTTTCGACCGCAGCCAGGCTCAAATCATCACGAAGCTTGATAAATTCTTGCTCCAAAGATTCAATATCAGTCGCAGCTTCCTTGAAATTTATGGTAGGATCTTGTAGGCGCTTCTGTGCACGATCAATTTTTCCAAGAACGACATTGCAGAAGTGTAATAAAACTATGAAATTAAAATTCAATATACAGGCCAGTAACTGCTGTGCACCACTTCTAGTTTCAGGTGTCATAGTGGAGTCTTCCGATAATTTCTCTAGCAATCCAACTAGTTCATCCAGTCCTTCATGGATAGCTTTAAAAGCTTCAGATCGTGCAGTCCAGCGTGTTTCAGACTCTCTTTTTACTGTTATGGGAAGAGCTCTTTTTAATTCTTCCCAACGAATTGTTGAATGAGAGAAAAACGAATATATGCTTTCAAGTGTTCCAAAAAAAGTTACGACAACAGGATCTTGCTTAGCTGAATACATACCTGCTAAATTTAAGCTGTGGTTGTCACAGTTGACAAACAGTGCTCTTAGGATTTCTGTCACATATTCGTTGTTGAAGGCCAGATATATGCCCAGTCATCACCGAAGCATTGTCATAACATTGAGCTCGACAGTCGGCTAGAGGTACCTCATCAGAATTCAGTCTCTCGACGATGACTTTCTCTAGGCTTGCAGCGTCTTTTGAATATATCTCGATATAACCTAAAAATGATTCTTTGATTTTTAATACAAACTATTATTTGAAGCTATCATATAATCAACGGTAATTTCAGTTAAAACTAAAAATATAATAACTTTCTTTTGGCAGTTGGCGGCCACCGGCCCAGTCCAAGCCTGGTGGGGGCGCTCGCTGCAGTGCAACTTTGCGTTAGCCTGATACCAATGGGAGTTTCAGAAATTGTTTTGACGTTTTCACGCTTTCACGAATGTTGTTTATCTTTGTCTATATTAGAACAATCACAACCAGTCTCTGATAAAAAGTTTTAATATACCTTAATAGAGTGTAATCCGTTTTAAACCACAATAAGTTCGTCAACAACACTCTAGTATTACAGTAGTAGCCACTGCAGAGTGCATGCAGAATCCGTATCCTGACTGGCAGCAGTGGTGGTGGGCTCACTGAGCTGGCAGCAGCATCAACCAGGTCTGGATGGCAGACGTATCAGACGATGGCTCATATCTGCCCTGCTCCAGTCGCCGCTGTTGGCTAGCTTGTGAGTGTGACCTGTTTTACCAATGTCGCCAAAATTAGGTAACCCTCATTTTGGCGCCCCTGTATCTTGGCGCCCGGGGACATATGTACCCCCTTGCCCCCCCCCCTAGCTACGCCTCTGCCTGCAGATAATCCTGAAAATCATCAAGTAAAGTTTCATCCTTATAATAGTTATAAGCACCTTTTAATTTTATAAATTGCTTTGGTGGCAAACCAAGTTCATCACATAACTCCCTCATTACGACAGAGGTCAAGATTCCATCCGTCCCAAGCTTCCTTGCAAAGTGCATAGCAAGCTCTTTCGATGGGACTTCCTTTACTTGGCCTTTAAAAGCAAATCGGCAGGCTGTAGAAGTCTGAACGTTGAGCCTGATCTAAACCGAGTTCCTGAAATAAAGCAAATTAAATGTCAGCTTGACCGAAGTTTGGAAAATAGTTCACAATGTCACCTTTCTATAAGCCAAGCAGTAATCCTTGGGATTTCTCAATGTGGTCTATGTTGAACTGAAGACGAAGGGTCCCACAACATTTCCTCAAAAATTCCTCATTGAGGGATTTTGTTGGATTGTCCTTGAGGAACTCTTTCATTTCAGCCACAAATACACATTTAGACATGCTAGTTCCATCAGGAGGAAGAACTTTTTTACCTAGAGAAAATTCAGGATAATACATTGTCAAATAAATTGTAAAGCACACAGAAAATCAAGAGGTCAGAAAACCAGAATTTGTTCTTTATTTATTTATTTATTTGATTATAGTCCGTTGCATAACTCAGATGATTTGGACTAGAGCGAATTTGTTCTATACATCTGGAGCATTTATATACCAGATAAAATCATTTACATTTTATTACGTTCATATCCACATATATAATAAGACAACCACACTCTCTACAATATTTCATTGAAATTCCCTTTTCTTTGAACTGTTGGTTCAACCTCCTATTAGGTTGACATTGGGCGCATTCAGATTTCACGCGTAATCATTTTGAGACAAAAGATCAAGTATTAATTAGCAAATCAAATACTTCAAAGGACGGGAAGCCTGTCTAGGCAAGGAAGCTACTTTAGGAACTTACTCTTTATGATACCTACGAATCTAATTACTTAGGGTCTGTTTACGACCGTGGCTTCCAAATTGAATTTCATCAAAGACATAATATCGGAAGCTTAGTTCATTTTCGACATGATAAAATGCAAGCATGTAAATACTAGCGTTCGAGGATTGGGTTTTTTGGTATTTATGCAGATCCATAAGCGAATATGCTTACAAAACAAAGTTGAAATCTTAAGGAACATTTCGATGCACATTTACTTGATCAGTCTAAACTTCGTGATTATTGAGTAACAGAACTCGTACGGCAATTAAATACTGGAAGGACTTCCGCTTAAGATGACTCGCGATATTTTAAGCACTTATGTTGTTCCACACCTTTTTCGGCTAATAAGGTATACATATTTGGAAACTAGAAATCTTAACGAACATTTTGATGCACATTTCGTCAGTCTTAAAGTCGTAGTTACTGAGTAAGAAGACTTGCAAAACATTCCATTAATGGAAGGACTTCCGCTTAAGATGTCTCGCGATATTTTAAGCACTTATGTTGTTCCACAAATTTTTCGGCTAATAAGGTATACATATTTGGAAAGTAGAAATCTTAACGAACATTTTTATGCACATTTCATCAGTCGTAAAGGCTAATACATTACAGAGTAAGAAGACTTTTGAACGAATTCCTCAAATTTCTAATAACTTCAAAAATTTGTAAATCTTCCGACAATTGATTTATAAACAATTTTTAAATGCATTTGAAACGTAGTTTCCAAATATTATAATTTGAAATTTCGCATTATAAATTAAATTTAAGTGTCTGCTAACTTCAGCTACGTTAAAGATTAGGTTTTTGCCATTATATAAGTGTCTGCTGGCGGAAGACAAGTACCGTCCAAATCATCTCAGTTATGCAACGGACTATAATCAAATAAATAAATAAATATAAAGAAGACAAGTACCGTATTTTCACCCATATTACACGCGTGTTATGTTCGATTTTACTTACCACGCACCCCCCCTATGCGTGCTATAATCGTATGCGTGTTATTCTAGATTAAATTTACATGAATTTGATTTCCGACCAACAAAAACTAAAAACATTTAAATGATTGTTGATTGTTTTTGTAAAAGCTTTAGACTATATTTTTAATTTTAATTAGTTTATAATTGATTGGGCGTTAGTGCATTGCATAAAGAACTTTCGATATATGCTTACAGAAGCATGTGACAAAACATTCACGTTAATCATTGCATTGTCCAGCTCTCGAATTTGACGTCAACTTGAATTTAACATAAATTAATTGATGGTAACTATAGGAAACTTGAAGGGTGTTGTGCTATTTTATGAATTTTCATCATAATTTTTCAACTCTTAATTATAATTGGAGGTAATGTTTTCAGTTTGTGTGACTGTTTTTTTCAGCAATGGTGGTTCAGACAGCTTTGGCTGGTGCTGTTTAATATTTTAATAGTCAAACATCACAAGCATGGACTTATTGTAGCAAATGTCTTCAATCTCTTAATGGTCTTGCTATAAAAACTCTTTGAACACTTCTCAAAAGCATGGAACAAAGTAGATACAACCTTGGTAATAGTGTCAATTATCAGTTGCAGTCTTTATTGGAAAACAAAATGGAAGTCTTAGCCCATTCTCTTGGAACTCATTATGAAGATTCAAATTGGTAATTGTAATGAATTACCACCACTGCTTTGGCTTTTTCTGGTGATGAGTCACTTGATTTTCTACATTGCTATAAGAGAAAATCATAAAACCCATTAGATGGCATAAATTATATGCAGCTTTTGGCCACACTTTTATGCTGTAGTTGATGCACTGTTTGAACCTCAACAATGCCATACCTTCACAGTAAAGCTGTGTCCCAGAGCATGGTACAAATGCATAACTTCAGTATTTGCTTCAAGAATTGATCTCAATTTATTAAAAAAAAACCTTGTTTCTTTCAATGCAATTATAAAGGTTATTGTACATGAGCAGCATTTCATGCTCAGATCAATTATCCATTTATGGTTCTTGAAAGGGAGACTTTAACCTTGAAATCTCATGAAATTTCATGTTGTAATTGATATTTGGACCTCAACAATGCTATACTTTCCATTAAAGCTGTGTCTCACAACATGATGCATCTGATTTACTTCATCATCTATTCCAAAAATTGATCTCAAATATTCAAAAATGTCTCTTAAGATTTGTACATTTAAAATATGTGATTTCCATATTTAGGGAGTTATGGGACACAGAGACTTGTTAAGCGGACTCTTTGCAGCGTGGAATTGGTTAACGAGTTCGTTACCGTCCTTTGAAATATTGCTTCACTTTTGTCTTACAAATTATTATGCGTAAACAATATGCATTCCAAAGTAGGAAGTTGATGCAAATCTTAAGATAAAAATAGTTTCGAGGAAGAATTGAAGAGAGAACGCAATATCGAAGCGACTCGTAACCAATTTTGGTCAATTGCAGCGAGCTCATGAATCGGTAACCAGTTCTTTGAAGTTTTTAATTTTTATTAACAGACATTCAAAAAATCAATCATAAGACCAATAATTATTCCTCATCATCGGCTAAGCCTTCAAATCCGTCAAAAGTCGAACAGTCTTCATATTCATTTTCGGCTCTTGCCGGATCGCAGGCTAGTTCAAAGTCCGGGTGGTCACTTTACTCCTTTCCAAACTTAATGCCAGCATTTCTAAAGCCACTCAGAATCAAATCAGGAGACACTTTGTCCCATGCTCGTGCAACCCACGCCCATACCACGGAATACAAGGCCTTCCTGTCTCGTCCAGGTCCAGATGGTGTGTGAGTGTATGTGCCATTCTACATCCATTCTGCCCTCTCAGATCTGTCAATTTCTCAACGATTTGTAGTTGCAGTTTGGATGATAGACCACCCGGGATGATTGCAATGTGACACCCGCTTAAGTTGAACATCTTCTTAACTGACTCCTCTTTATGAGCAGTCATTGCATCCATGATCAACCGCAAGCTCTTTGAAAAGAATCCCCTCTTTTGAGAACATTTCTGAATCCAGAGCTTCACGCTGAAAATTTTTCGCATTGTCTCTTGAAAATCAATATTGGTTTTGACTTGGTGCCAGCCGCAGAACATCCAAGTATGACCGTGAAACATGTCCATTCGTAACCACTTGTTGTTATTGCCACAGTTCTGACGCCAGATGCTTTCACTAGCGGGAATGTCAAAAGCTATCTCTTCCTTTGTTCCAAGACCCATAGCTTTAGATCAGACTCTAACTTTGCCCATTTCGCATTTTGGCCAAGGCATGCACGTTTTCTCAGGTTCAGTTTCTCAAGCAATCATTCCATCTTTCTCCATTCGCGAACCGACACTTCATGTTAATGAACTCCCGAGCAGCTGCTCTGTTACCTTTGTCTTTTGCTCTAGAAATGACTTGAAGCTTGTAGGCAACAGTGTACGAGTTACGTTTATCAGCAACTTTCTTAACGACGTCGATATTTCAATCTATTTATTTATTTGATTACAGTCCGTTGCATGACTAAGTTGATTTTGACTTATATTTCAATCAAGAGCACTTCTATCTATATATCACTGTATTTATCACTTGAAGCATCGGTCGCTCAGCCAACGGATGATTTTTTTACAACTTTTATATTTGATTGTTTTATATATTAGAAACTGCTTCAATTTAATATTTTAATATATATAATTTTAATTTAAATGTTAAATTATTTTAGCCAAAATAAAAAAAAGCGTCTATGGGTGCGTGTTATAATCGTTTGCGTGTTTTATAAGTGATTTTTTACATAAATTGGAAAAATTGCGTGTTAAATTCGTCTGCGTGTTTATTTCGTGAAAATACGGTATTTCATTTTTGTAAAATATGCCACGACTCAGTGAGGTGTTTGAAAAAGCCCAGATCGCTCGACCAAAATCCCCAAGAAAAGCTTATAGCCAGATAAGATTAAACTTACTTTTATTGTCCAATTATTGTAATTGTAACTTCATTTATATAGCGCCATATGCATAGCGTCAGAGGCGTTTCTTGTAACCATTTATTTAGTTCCTTCCCAAGGGCTCTGGCGGCCGTGCAGGCTGTGTTTCGAACACGACACATTACGACTGCTGCCATTACCGCCGTATGAAGGCACGTAACCGATTCTGCTAACCTGCACGCCATTTATAATCAGTTTTATTTACTATTCGTGTTATTATACATAGCCATAATATCCCAATTACATAAAGATTAGATTATTAATGAAACAAGTCAAACACAACTTCAATCAGTTCAACAGTCAGTGTCAGAAATTGCATCATCATAAATTTCAAAATTAAATAAAGATTAGATCAATAATGAAATAAGTCAACATGATTTCATTTTAATAATCATCATCACAATTAGCAAAATTTAATTTGAGTCTTGAATGTTTTGTTGTCATATCTCTGCGTCACCAACCAAACTCTTGCCAAGAAATAACTTGGGACAGCATCCATCTCTGGCAATTGCTTGTTCGGATAACAAGCGTGAGCTCACCGTCCCAAGCGTTTGTTTGTGGGCCAGTTTTGACCAACTTCGCTTGCGAAAAAATTGTTTCGGAATGTTGTGTTCGGCCATAAAACCCGTCAACACTGACTCAGCTTGAGTTACTTTATCTTGAATTGAGAGCTCGACAGAAGTTCTTCAAAACTGACCAAAGCTCGGGCCTTCATGTTTTTCACATGTTTCTGCGTCTGCCAGTAGATCTGATTAATTAGTGTTGCTCAATAAACATGAACAAACTTTACATTTTACTCCAAAGTGATTGTTGGGATCTGCATGTATCCAATCTGCAAAAATTAATAGCTACTATTATATAATCAGCCCAAGTGACAGTGAAAACAGTTCTAAATGACATTCGTGTTCAGACGTTGGTTTCAAATTCAGATTCGTGGTTTGCTAAAGAATGAGGAAACATTGCTGTTTCTTAAGTCTATTTTAAGAGCAGCTTTATTCCACAAAGATGCTCCAAATATCAATTTTTATTTTATTTGGTTTAGTTGTTATGTTAATGTTATGTTAACCCTAGGGTTATGTTTAAGGTTTGGGTTAGGTTAATAATTTAATATTAGTTCACTTTTCAGGGTTCCGCGCTATTGACGATTATTTAAGCTGGTGAAGTGTGTTATAAGATTTTTAAAATATTTTTAATTTATCATTATTTATATTTTTAATTTTGTAAATAAAATAATATTTGTTTGTTTATTAAAAGTTATTTTCTCTTTCATTATAGGTAAAACCACGCCCCTTGGCCTGGATGATCATCTCATGAATATCATATTTTATGAGATCTCTTGCTGATGCAAAAAACTCCAGCCCACTATCGTAGCCATCGTGAGACTCATGATTCGGATTTGCAAATAAACAAACAGTAAAGGTAAAACCGTCCGAGCTGCACACAGCCTTAATGAGATGAAAAATAAGGGAGATAGCTCCACCCCATAAACAAAATTAGCTCCACCTAAAGTGATTAAAATTGATTAAAAGTAAGTGTTTTCCAATACATATTGATAATATAGTATTTTAAAAACAATATTAAGTTATTTAATAAATAACATTAATAACGCCAATAAATAAATTCTAAATGTCACAAATGTTTGCAAATCTATGTTAAATGTTTTGAGGTTTATCGAGATGTCTCTATGAATGTTGGGAATACTGTTGCTCGAAATTATTCAATGTAAACAAGAAATCTTACTACAAATCCGCGTTATTATTCATCACGCATCTTTGGAAAGGATGCTCCAAAAATAACATTTAACTTTATTTCATATAAGTGACTCGGTAATCGTAATGAATCGTTCAATAGTTCATTCGGTCATCCCATAGCACACACATTGCTACAGCCCAGCAATCATTGGATTCTCTCATCACTCCAGTGGTCAGCTTTCTCAACTCGCTTCGGCCCCTCGATGGCTCAGTAAACTCTCAATTAAAATACTTTCTGTTGTGTGTCAGTAATTTACACAATTATTTGACTATCCAAAAATTTCATCTCGAGGCCACTTCACCGAAAGAACTTTTGAGTGCCCCAAAACGCAGTTAAAGAACAATTAACAAAATTATTTCTACAATTATTTTATTTGATAAATAAAAACTCAACACCCTAGGATAAGCCTAAGAGAAGCCTCTGTTGACTATTGATGACCTATTGATTGGTTGAAGATGAATGGTGGGGGATCTTGTGTTTGGCGTCGACTTATAAAGTGGGCTGGATGTCACTAGAGCAAGGGTGGGCAAACTTTTTGACTCGAGGGCCGCAATGGGTTCATATATTGGACCCGGGGGCCGGACCAAGAGTAGATGGAAGAGTATGTGTGAATTAATATAAATTAAATTTACATTTGTAACATTAAATGTTTAGATTAATTTAAGGTAGAAAAGCATAAAAAGAGTTATTTTACAAAACTTTTATGCAATTTCTTTAATCAAATAGTATCTTCAATTTTGGTGGGAACAGTGTTGTTGGTCTCCCTTTCATTAAGAAATCAAAGTCAGGCGTTACCTTTGTTGTAGCATTTCGCAGAATAGATCTGAGGTGTTGGTCAGTTAACTGGTATCTGTGATGGGATTTATTGATCTTCATGACGCTGAACATCTGTTCATACAGGGCCAAAATCTTCTGTGCCATCTCCCGGAGGTTTGGAAAACAGTCATCTTTAAGATTGCATCAGATTGACGATCGATTAGTTCCAATTGCACTTCTTGTGGGGCTGTTTCTGGGTCTTGTGACAAGGGACAGGCCACCAGATTGAGGTGACTTTTCAATTTTTTCAAAATCTGAAAACCGACGGCAGAATTCTTCATGCAGGTCATTCAGTGATTTGCTATATTTATTCACATTTTGGATGGTCTTTTCCTGTGTGGCTAGTGTAGGAAAATGAGAGAAGATTTTCTTTGAAATTTGCCTAGAAAAAAAGGTCAACTTGGCTTTGAAGGCATTTACATTACTGTACATGTCGTGCACATACAGGTCTTTTCCCTGTAGCTTAATGTTAAGCTCATTCATGTGAGAAAAAATTTCAACAGCAAACGCAAAGTCACACAGCCAAAAGCGAAAAGAGCTCAGCTCTGGAAAATCATCAGACTTTCCCTTTAACTCCAAAAATGTATCAATCACTTCTTTAAGACTCCACACTCGTTTAAAGACTTTGCCTAAACTCAACCAGCGGACACGAGAGTGGTAAAGCAAGTGGTGGTCTGCGTCGGTTTCCTCCAGAAATGCAATGAACTGACGGTGCTGAAGTCCTTTTGCTCGTATGCAGTTAACAAGCTTTATAACTGACTAAATTATCTAGTGCTCCGCGGGCCGGCTTGAAACGGACGCCGGGCCGTAGTTTGCCCATTGCTGCACTAGAGTGTGATGTGATGAGGGCGATTTTGAAGGTGATACGCAGTGACGCCGAATGGGAAATTTTCAGGGCTACCCAATAAGCTCAGGCATGAGAATGTGCCGCTCAAAACTGTAGTTTTATCGCGCACACTGAAAATGTTTTTCCCTATCACTTTATAATAGACAATCGTGCTATATTTTTATATTCTTCAAAATAATGTACATTTGTCAAAGACAAATGATTTGCCTAGTCATGCCAAATTTGAATCAAATTTACCGTTTATACCTGTTATTCTCTGGGCGAAGGTAATTTAAAATAATGATTATTATTTTTAGGGCAACTGGTTTAATCAACTGAGTTTTGAATTGGCTAATATTTCAGTAGAATTTGTTAGCGTAATTTTTGAGTGGCTGATATTTTAGTGGAATTTGATAGAATTGCTAATCAAATTAAACATATATACATAGAGGCTAGATGAGAGTTGCGGGATAGGCCAGACAAATCGGCAAATCCCAACATCTATCAAAGACGCCAAAAGGAACCGTCGCCCAGACGATCGATGAGGACTGGCAAAGAAGATGGGATTACTTCTCTGGCTCTCATCATTATGATGTCCAGAAACAGGTGACGACGAGGGGCTTCTTCCAATGCCCCTCTAGAAGACTCCGGCTTGGAAGATGTCCTCTAAATCGTTACCTGTTCAAAATGAAAAGGCATGACAGTGACAAATGCCAAACTTGTTCTTCTGGAAGTGTCCTAGTCAAGAAATCCTCAAATGGATCATCAGGTCAAAGCTCAAGATACAGACTTGACTTGAGAACTACACTAGCATAGATCTCATCTACCGGTGGGTTCAAGAAAAGAGAAGAAACCTGATGTAGACTGATTGATGTGACTGTACATATAATTTATTCAAGAACTTTTGTGTCATCGATGTTCTTGTTTTTTCTGTTGTTTTCATCCGTCCTAAACATCTAGTTAAGAAATGGAAGTTTATAAAGAACTAACTAACTAGTTGCAGGATGGAGATCAGAACATTGGAGAGGACGGTTGGCGGCTTGAATTTGAATTCGACTTACGCTCTCTGCAGACGAAGCGTTGAGGATTTGAAAAAAGTAATGTTTTATTAACCTCCCTTGCTTATCTTGCTTATAGATTATTAGGACGGTGCTCCCGCAGCGGGGCTTGAACCCCGTGCTGCCATAGTGAGAGGAGCCGTTAGGCCATACGGGAGCAGGTTGTGGATTTGAAGTTCTTTTTATAGGATTCAGTGGTTATTTTTGAATTTGACATTGGATTTTTTTGCACATTGTTTTGATTTATTTAGCCGGTGTGAATTGCAAATTGAGACAATGGATTCGAACATTGTTGAGAACAGGGATGAAGGTTTACGTGTTGTTGAAAACCGAAAACGTAGGCTAGTCTTGTCTTCTTCGTCGTCGGTAGTATCTGAGGTTTCAAAAGAAAGATTAACAAAAGTCAAGACTGAAATCAGGAATGCCAAGAGAGATTGCTGGTTAAGATTTTGTGCCAGCTTCAACAAGTCAACAGACCTGGGCACTCTTTGGAATACTGTCAAAAGCATGAACGGACACTCTCAAAGAACTTACATTTCAGTTTCCTCTGCTGATGGGTCCCCGATTCACAACTTTAGCAATGCTGAGACTCTAGCAAAATATTTTGCATACGCCATCAGCAATGCAAATCTGTTCCCGCACTTTGCGAATATTAAGCAGAATCTCTCTCTTTTCGATCTTCACAGTCACGGCAACTTTTTTCTGTTTTACCCCATAGATACTTCCGAAGTAGTGGATGCACTCGTAAAATGCCATGCGTAAAATGCATTTCCTTCCTCATATAAGCCTATCTCCTTAACCTCCACTCTCTGCAAGCTCTTTGAGGGAGTGATCGCAGCAAAACTCAGGTGGCATCTTGAGAGTTTTGGCCTCATAAGTCCGCATCAAGCTGGTTTCAGAAAAGGAAAAGGATGCTCAGATCAGCTGGTTCGAATCACTCAAGACTTCGAAAAAGTAGACGATACTTGGAAGTTCTTAGATCTCAAAAAAGCCTTTGACATGGTGTGGAGAAAATGTCCGCGCTAGGTATCAAAGGGAGGATGCTTTGCTGGATGAACGACAGGACCGTACAATGGAAGTCAGAGTCGGAACGACTTTTTCCAATCTCCATACCCTTGACAATGGCAAACCCCAAGGCAACTTAGAACTCCTAAGCCCTCTGTTATTCATCGTGACGAATAGAATGGAATTAAGATGTCTATGTACGCCGATGACATAGCCCTATGGACGATCGGTAACAATCTCTCCACCAAGACTCACAATGCAACGGCAATTTGACCGAACGGAGAAGTTTTATATCTATTAACGGTTTCTGTTAAGAAATCTTCATTTGTTGTTTTTAATAATAATAAATCAAGGCTGGATGCCTCCAGGACAACACTGCGCATAGCTAGGGAACAAATCCCAATGACTCCAACCTCTACATTCCTGGGTGTAATCCTAGATGAAAAGCTGAACTGGAAAGCTCAAACTCAAAAAAATCAAAATGGCTACGGTTTGATGCAGGAAATGTCTCTACGTGATGCGAGCTTTTGCCGGAAAATCCTGGGGAGCCAGTAAATTTTGCTTGATTCAGCTCTGTAGAACAACAATAAGATCCGTGATGGATTATGGAAGAGAAGCCTTTGATCTCAGCTATAATCAAAACATGATGGTATATGGTAGTATACAATTCCAGGCTGGAACTGGAACCCTTTCATTGCAACTTCGTCGAAAGAAACTCACCGCCAATCATGCTATCCGGTCACTGGCCACACTTAATAACCCCATCTGGGGAAGTTGTTTTGCATCTGAGTTCAGGATTTCCATCCACAAGGGCAAACTTCACTGGAAGATGAAGACAAATTGGCCAAGCACTTTTGAAAGGGTGTCAGGTCTGACAACATTCAAAAGGACATCACCAGAGACTTTGGACCTTGAAGAACCCTATCGTCGACTTGGGGTTGGTGGTGGCAGTGTTACGAGTAGAGAACGTGGCATCAACCTTTATTAGAGAATTAATAAAATATAACTGCGTTGTTTTTAAACAGTTATATTTTCTAACAAATTTAGGATATTGGTTTATTATTAGTTTTTAATTATGCCATCCTGGCTTATCTTGCACATTAACCTAAAATTCGTAGTTTTACGCTGGCATTAGCATAAAGGATTTGTGCCGGAACGATTGTGAAATATCTTGGTTGCATCCCATTCCTTATGAAAAATGTTGCTATATGCGCACCAACATCTAAATAAAAAGTGTATTATTATTAAAGTAAAAAGTACTTAAATTAATTATCCTTATTATTAATGACATTATTATTATTACTATTAATATTATTATTTATTATTATTTTTTTACATTTATATTCTCAGACAAACAAATGTTTAAACTCGATCGCAGATTAAATATTTGTTGAGGTTTTTTTACATCATCTGCGATCGAGTTTAAACATTTGTAAAAAAACCTCAACAAATATTTAAAGTCCCCCTTCTGGGCCTGAGAGAACCCCGGGACATAATGCGCAAACCACACCAGCATCGACATTAAAGAAAACAATCCGAACAATACATAATTAATGTCCTCGCTACAATCCAACTCGTTTCCGCCATCGTTTTTGAGTTTTGCGCTTCAATGCTTCCACATCAGGTAAGAACCAGAGTGAGCCGTTGTTGTTAAGTTCATTAACATGCTTTTGGAGAAACTGAGCACGCGCCAAGAGGAGTACGATTTTGATGAGATCATTCCTCTCCAGTTAAGATTGTTATGTCGCCCTCTTCTCTCTGCATCTATACCTGGGCAAAAACCTGGGAGATGGTCCAGGCACTCGAAGGCACCACACCCGGAATCACAATAGATGTTCATCTCTGGATGATACCATGAGATCCTAAGATTTGTCAGGAGGAAGGCAGCCCTGACTTTGATACATTGTATGTATTCGCTTGGGGGCATCCTGAATTGACCGTCCATTATTCAATCACTAATTCCTATCCCTTGGGTGAACGATTACAGCCCATATCCATCGACAGAGTCGTACGAACTTGCCCCAGTTTCGTGTTTCAGTTGTTTTTTGGCTGCGGGTCCTTTTGCTATTCCGAACTATATTTGCAGAGAATTGCGCTGTTATCCTTTAAAGTATCAAGCAGAAACTCATCCTCATTGGTCTTGGACTGCCCCACCAACTCTTATCGGCACCCATTTTCTGACCTGCAACAATCCGAGTCCACCATCCTTAACTCCCGTGTGGAAGAAAGCAACCGGCGTGTCTTTAGGAAGTCGGAGCCATTATCGCACAACAGATCTTATCTTGGTGTCAGAAGCACTGAGAGATTTCAAAGAAATGCTACTGAAGGTCAGGTAATGAACAAGACTTGGTATTAAATGAGACCTGAGGATTATTCTTGCTCTGCTTTTCAGCCCTCAGAGAAGCGCATTTTTGAGCATTGATACTCAAACCCACTTACGCTAAAGACTCTTCAACTTGTTCCAGAAGTCTTTTCATTCCAATATCCGTGGAGAATAAAAGAATCAAGTCATCGGCAAAGGCCATGTAATTGCACTTGACCGATCGCCAGTTACACCGATGCAAGGGTCCACTTCGGTCATCATCATGTTGATTACCGCATTGAAAAGTAGAGGAGACAGGGTCTCCTTGGCGGACGCCTATGTTCACTGGAATGTCGTGACTTTTCCTCCAATCTTTAGTTGGACCGAGCAGTTGCGATAAGCCTTTCAAATGTATCTCAGCATGAAGGGCGGAGTTCCGAGTCTGCAGGCTGCTCTAACAATCGACGGCTCTCTCCCATTGGAGATTGGTCTGCAATCACTTTTTGACTTCTGGATGAAGACTTTCTCCCAATACTCAAGCAATGCCTCATCGGCAGGATGCACAGAATGCACAGAGAAAGATCTCGCTATCTCCATTCAATACAAACTGAGCTCCCAAACTTTGACTTTTTCTGAACATTCTTTTAACTTTCGCATAATGTTTTGTCCAGCTCCATTTTCCTTGCTCTCTCTGATTGATGGTTGGCTGTTCTGAAAAATTTTGAACCAACGCTGTCCTCCTCTCTCAATTCTGCCTCACATATTCTCGTGTTGCCTTCTTTTTTTTCTACGGTAATGTTTCGAAATCCATCTTTCGAATTCCATGTTAATGATGGCCCTTTTGACCTCATTTTCCTCATTAGGATCAATTAGCCTTCTGAATTCGTCGTCTGTCATTCGGAGCAGGAACCTCCATTTTTCAATAAATTGCGGGAGACCAACTACGTTTCTGCGCAACTGGATAAGGCTTTGAAATCGGCCTTCTCGCCTGATGTTATCATATTGGAGAGCAGTTTGCGGCATTGTGGTTTGTTCCTAATTTTCTTTATGGTATCCACATCGAGAGTAGGGAATTGCTGTTAGAGTGAGACGTTGATCATGTTTTATTTGTAATCCTCCAAGTCATTTGGTAATCATAATCGTAATAACTTTTAACGTTGATATTGAACTTTATAAATAAAACATTTGCTGTTCTGGAAATGGATATCAAACACATGGCCACGTTCAATGAAAACCTGTATCAACATATCAGCATCTCCTTTCTGATCATCTCCCTTATGAACGTTTTGCCCTGATTTTATATCAAATTCCTAACATTTTGCATTCTCTCACATTTGTCGCAGTTTGTTGAACCGAGAGCTTGGAACGAAAGAAAGTTAATCAAAAACCCACTACGTTGCTCTATTATGAGCAGAACAAAGATGTAGGAAAAGTTATTCTCAGCTAATCAGATTTCATACTTTTTGCTGTCCACCCTGACAATATTGAGAATAATAACATAGTTAGTAGTAGACCTTAAGGGGTATAGGTTATAGTATTGGATCCCATGCCAAAGATCCACAACCGAGTCGAAGTGCAACATGCTTAGTCATTCCACATCGTGATGATATCAGGCTATTTTATTTATATAATTATTTTTAATAATAATATTTGTGATGAAATTACTGATACATCAATTATAGTAACTCATATAGTCAAATATAAACAAATGATCAAGGCTTTCGCTTCGATGACGCTGCATTAGATGTTCCATTAGGATTATAAAATAAATAAACGTTAGCATTTATAATGAAAGATGTAATGAATGATATAATGAATAATATAATGAATGATGTAATGAATAATATAATGAATGATATAATGAACACTATAGTGACTGACAAAAAAATTATTTAAATTTCATAAACATGATTTAAGACATTCCCCGGCTAAACGCATGCTATCTGTTGGCTCTGGTTTATTCCTGCATACATACCTGCTCAAAAAGCATTGCTTAGTTTGAAAACCTCCGTCAGGATTACATGAGGGCGAAAATTCATATTTTTCAGATATTAGCTTTTGAAACCAACAATTCCACATTGCCAAAGGTTTATCCATACCTATAAAAATAAAATATAAAATATATTTTATGATTTTATGATATTTTAAATTATACAATATATTTTATTTTAATTAAACAATTGAACTTTGGCTTTTTTTTTGGGACTTCTTTTAATTATAAAAGTTGAAATTAGAAAATTATAATAATTATCACTAAAATGTAGGAAAACAACAATTTTTTTTAGATTTATGAAAGATAAAAAAATTGCTGCAACAGGCAATAAAATTACGGAAGTCATATTCACAAATGTTAAATTTTTAATGTTAAATGACATATGACATACACATTTGGCATAGTTGTTTTCCACTTCGTTTATTTACAAATATAAATTTCACATACGGACGTGTTATTATGAATTATTTTATTTATTTTTTATACATTATTTTGTGTTATGCATAGAGCTACCGATATGTTTGTATTAGTTTTCTGGAGAAGCCAAAGATTGTGCAACAGATTAGCTGTACATTTATTGGTGTCAAAATGTACAACATCAATCACTTCACTTCATTCTTCCAAGTTTTTGCATTCGTGACTCCATCGAGAAGGACTGTAACTGAATGGTTTCACATTCCGATACAAAACAGAAACATTATTCTGCTTGATTTTTTTGCTTAGATTATAATAAAATATCAATTAAATGCTTTCAATCATGTTATACAATATATTTTCTCCTCGTCAAGATTATTCCAAAACATTCTTGTGCTCCGGTAATTATTCTTCAGAGCGCCCGACATTCCTTTACATTCATGCCATCTTGTGGAATATATTTTGGTAGCATTAAAGATGATTTCCTATTGGAAACTTGAACATTTCTACGAGACCACCTCTTTTCTTGAATTTGCTACATTACATCTTCTCCAGTTTTTTTTTTGTTTGTTTCTCCTTGTTAAAAAGTTTTTAATTAACACACGTCCCCCAATGCTATTGGTTATGGAAGCATGATTGAGCACTTGCATCTGCCACTTCCCGTCTAATCGGCGGGTTCGGCCAAACCCCCGAGAGTGTCAGAAAATTAGAGGGCCGAAACGAAGGGGTCTCTTCTCTGAAGATACCTGCCGCAGTTAGAAAAATACTTCGTTGGAAAAAGGCGGGTGATGATCAAAGAGTGTCTCTGTCTTGCGGAGAGGTCAAGGAACGTGCGGGTGACTGCTGAGAAGCTCAGACAGAAAAAATGCAAGAGATCGTTGCTTGATCTACCAAAGTCAGGAATTCTCAGCGCTTCAAAGGCTTGAGCACCTCACCCATACATACATTGATGCGGTGCGCAGCTTGACACTGCAGAGGATTGACATCCTTATCGTATCTCAAGACCCCCAGTATATCTCGATCACTATTAATCGCGAAGACAAGGAGCATCAAAATCGTCACCTATGCGCGTCCTGGAAAAACCTTTTCAAAAGAGGAGCTGGAAAGAATCTTTATCCATCAAGATGTCATCATCTGTGGGGATATAAATGCATACTCCCTGATCTTTCCTAACCTTGCATTCAGATCATCGTGGAAAGTACTCCCAGAAAATCTAGGAAGCCATCACTTTCCTCATCCAGATCACAGTTGGTGTTCCACTGCTACATGAGGACCTTCCAACAGAAGATCTCTTTCATTTCAACTCTTTCAACAGAAAATGTCTTTCTTTACATGACATTGTTCGAACTGGCCAAAGTCCAAAAGCACCAGTAGAAAATCGTCTGGAACGATGACTGCAGAATCGCAATTAAAGCTATAAACCAGAAAAGAAAACGTTTATTTTTGATTTGGCATCAACTACTGATGTTGAGCAAGAGCATATTTTAACCAGTACTAATTCTCCTTAAAATCCTACATAAGAGATGGCCAGTTATCTAGGAATCTTTTTTTTTCTGTCCACCTCAATCCCTAGATTGTGAAATTTGTTTTGGCAAAGTGTTTTCTGCAGAAATTAGGCTCAAATCATCCATGCAATGATAATATAATATCTTCATCGTCATAATAATATAATGATCACCTATCCATGAACGTCCCTGATGATGGGGGTGGAAAGATTAATAAGCTTGGCAAGTTATTGTTCGAAAGATATCTATGTCAGTTGCTTGTTCCTTAAAATATATAGTAGAATCTTTTAAACGCAATCGATTTTTCCTAGAATGGAATTCCTGAAAAATATAAAGTTAAATTTGATACATATTTTAGTCCTCCGATAATTGGTCTGGCTGGATCGCTATTATTCATCCAGTCCTTCATAGATACTTTTAACAGCTTCAGATCGTACGCTCCAAGACTCCAGAATCTTTACAGTGATTCCACATTGGGTGAATATATCATGCGTTCTTATATAGCCGTTGCAGTCATCTTGTGACCGAATTATTAGTCTTGTTCAGTTATTATATTATACGAACATACAAAGCCTCATTGCCACTGCACCCATCGTTAAGCCACTGATCATTATAAATCTCCAAAATCTGAATTTCTTGCTAATCCATTTCCCAGTGGGTTGGTAAGAACAGTTTTTCGTAAAATTTCATAAAAGATAAGTTTTAATTATTTGCATGTTATCTAACATTCAATATATCTTTTATGTTACTCACCATTTTTTCTTTCACTATTGCGTCTAGATCTTAATTTATGAATAATGCCGGATAGCATTGAAAAGAAATTTGTATCATGTGATTTATGTTTTACAACTTTGTGAACGCTAAATTGAAGTAAATCATTATGGCCTTTCTCTTGCATATCGTTATCTAACTCTAAAGAAAATTTTCTGCTTTTCATTATTCGTTCAAGTTCATGTAGAGTAAAGTATTCATCTTGTGGATAATCGTTTTCCCAAGGCTTTCTAAATGTAGGTTTTCTGTTAATGGGATTTGGCTTAGAATATATCGGAAAAAAGAAAAATCCACATAAAATTGATATTGTGTACCCCATTCCAATTTAAAATACAAAAATGTTAAACCGAAGCTAAAACGTATTAGTAGAACCATGGACGCAAAACTTGTTGTTGAGGACCAATGTGAATGTTAAGATCTATAATTAATTTGATACAAAATTATATTAAATTATGCATTAATATTGAATTTACGAAATACAATTAAAACAGAACCTGAATTTGTTGTTACTTTCTTTTGCGTTTATACTTAATTTAGAACATAATTGCTAAATCTTAGTTTGTCAATTCGATTTCTTTCTATTTAACGACATATCCCGATGGTTAGTAGAGAAGAGCCTTATAGTCGTGTTAAAAACTATTTAAGTAGTTCCGATGGCTATGACTGAGTTTGATATTGGAAATTGACGAATTTAGACGTTTTGCAAAAAACAGAAAAACAAATCATAATGTAACCAAGTCAAATACAATCAAGGATTGAAGCTTTTGCAAGAAAACCAGAAAATGATCCTCTTTTAGCCGCGCTCACCCCTGATTCTATTGGCTCATGGATGATGGTGTGGATGGCGTTCATGTCTTCGAAAAGACCGACGAGGTAAGCTTCGCTAGTCTCCTGGAGGGCCATGACTGCCGAGCTCCTGAAGCGCAAGTCTGTCTTGAAGTCCTGGGCTATTTCCCAGATGAGACGTTAGAAGGGCAGCTTGCGGATGAGAAGCTCGGTGCTTTTCTGATATCTCCTGATCTCTCTGAGAGCGACCGTGCCGGGCTTATATCTGTGTGGCTTCTTCACGATGCCGGTGGAGTCCAAATCATCTGAGTTATGCAAAGGACTTTAATCAAATAAATAAATAATAACCCCGTTGGCAGGAGCACTTTTTCTGGAAACCTGGGTGGCCAGCTGCTTCCTGGGAGCCTTTCCTCCCGTCGACTTTCTAGCGGTCTGCTTAGTATGAGCCATTTCGAGCAAAACTTGAGTCCGTGGCGAGCATAGCTCATTTAATTTATTTATTTGTTTTCCTTTAAAATGAAAATTATAATATAACCGAGTAAATATTGCTAAAATCCGAAAATAATTGAAGCTTTAACACTTGTAACCGTAACAGGAAGTACCCCTACCACCAATAATAATAAAAATAACCGATAGATTTTTCGGTAAACCAAACTTTATTCACACTTCTCACCAAGTCATCTCTCCGCTTTCCCGCTACTCAGTCCAAAGACGGTATCCTTGAGCGTACTAATCTTGCCCTTGATTTCTGGCAACCTCCTGAAGTGTATCGACAGTTTTGAGATCAAAGATTCGTTTTTTTATTTGTGGGGGGAGGTATGTCACGACTGGGTCTAGGTGACCGTCACGTCAAGAAGGAACAATAGTTTTTTGGAGAATTCTGGTGGTGATTCGCTGTTTTTTTTTTTACTTTTTGCAAAACAATTTTAATATTGGAATTGGATATAGAAATATTAAAGGAAGAAAACCTTGTTAGTATCAGTACTCAGTTCGTTTTCTGAAAACTTTCTAAATTTAGGTATATTTGGCGTTCGAGTAAATAGGTTTAGGTTAAAAAAATTAAAGACATTTTTTGTTTTTTATATATTTGAAATTGGAAAAATTATATTTCATAAATTTTAAGACATTCTAACATGAAATATGTTATCAAAATCATAATTGCAACCACGTCATACAAATTAGCCATTTTTGCAGTATATTTATTATTACAAAAAGTAAACTGACTAAAAATATTCATTTGTTTTTCATTTCATTTATTTTTTTAGCACTATTTATGCTATTTTCTAACCAGTTAATTTTTTCTACAACTTCCTCTTGCACTAAATTGAAAGCCATGGATAATATAGCCATTCCAATAACCATATATAAAGCCGTCCCAAACATTTTCAGTTGAGCATTGGTACTATTTAAATCATCCATTCCTGGTACTATATCTCCAAAACCAACAGTAGAAAATGTTATAAAACTGAAATATGCCGCATCCATCCAATTTAGGTTAAGCCATTCGCCAAAGAGTAAAGCCCCAAGGAAAATGTAGCTCCCAATTAAAAATAGCGTTACTATAACAGGGACACTAATTTTCTCCAAATCTTCATCTTCAGTATCATCATCATAGACTGTTGCAAAAGATGTAATTTGCTTTTGTCGCAGATAATCTTTTTTATGAAACAGTGGCTTGTATCTGATAATCCACTTTAAAACTCCACAACAACAAATGCTGAAATACGTATAGCGGAAAATATTTGCCATGACCTCACCAATGTTTGCTAAGGTCAGCAACATTAAAGGAATTCCTAAAATAGCATAAGCAATGCAGACCATCCGACCCCAATTTGTTTTTGGAGCAATGTTACCATAACCTGAAAGTTTTTATAAACATATTTTATTCTAAGTAGACAAAAATAATTAATCTATTTATTAACCTAATACAATTCAGTTGCATTAATAAATACTATAATAATTTTATGAATACTTACCTACAGTAGTAAAAATTGTTGTGGAAAATAAAATTGATCCGGGCAAAGACCATTGGTAGGACGTTCCACCATCTTTTCCTAGAAGCGAGCAATTGATTCCAGAATATGAAATGTCAAACAGATTGTTACGGAAATTTAACAGCTGTTTTCGAAATGCAATTATAGCTGATTGGGAATCTCCAGGAGTGCGGTAATTGATCATAATTGACAACATATCTTGAAGAGTTCTATTTTCAACAGTGATATATGTATTCATCCTTTCTACACATTCTGTCTTTTCATTTGTCGATTCTAGATGTTGAAAAATATATCCACCCACCAAAGCATACAGACATATGACTAATATCAAGCCAGAATTTGGTAAAATAAATTTAAATGCAGATGTGAAACCATCTCTAATTTGGGAATTTTTCTTTGAATCTGCCATCATGCTTCAAAATTAGAAATAAATCACTTTTCCATCTCACTTTATAGCAATGCAACTTAACTTTTCATATTAGAAATTGGAATACAATTTGATTAAGAGTTGTACGAAGCAAAACATTTTTAAACCTGTTAAACATTAATAAAAGCACGGAAATGGTAGCATAACTATAGTCACACACAAATTAAACAAATGTAAACATTTAATTCAATGTTTGTTAAAATAAAATGTGTAAAAAAAAAGCGATGATTATCTTTGTATTTCTGTTAGATTTGTAACTTTTGTTCAGTTTAAGTTATATTAGAAAAAACAATGGTTTGAAAAGAAACTTAATTAAAAAAGGTAATTTCTTCACATGAAAGAATAATTTATCTTAAAAAGGAGAGTAAACGAGTGGTGCGATATTAGTACATGGAATTCAATGCTAAAGTCTTTGAATGGCTTCAAACTATGACCCGTATTTTATCCAGGGACACCCTTAAGGTTACTTGGAACTGACTGAAATTATGCTATGGGCTTATGGACTTACACAAACGTATCATGAGTTTTGAATTTATTTGTCTGTTATGTTTATGAAGAATGTACTGTAAATACAATTTTCATCCAAATTACACATAAATGCGGACGTAGAATGGCACCGTTGCAATTTGAAGACAAAGCTGAATCTCATTTACAATTGCGACATTCTTTAGGCGGGAGTTCAAGGAAGTTCTCGATACACTCATAAACTTTTTGGAGTCGAACATGTTGCAAGTTTAAATCCTCTATTAATAATATTCAAAACACCATTTTCCAAAAATAACTTGACAATCAGAAATATTCAAAACGCCCTGCAACTCCACCAAAATTTTAATATTTTATAAAAAAAATAGCACATATTTTAATGTATCATGACTCTTGTGCTGTTAAATTTTATCATAGTTTTGAATTGGTTATGATAGTTGCAGTTAGCGAACAATAAATATTGACAAAATATTAAGAAAACATTTTTTTTCTATCGGTACCGTCCCTGATTTCATCCATACGAATATCATGCCAAGATCAGCCTCCGCTTATGTGGAAGTTACTTTTTTAACGAATTAAAATAGAGGCGCGCAGAAGGTATGTAAGACTCAAATTAATGCTAATTGTTATGATGTGGTTTCCATCACATCGTATTTGGTGTGTAATAAATGTTAATTAGGAAAAATATTTTAATGATTGAAATTAGCACTCACCCTTTCCTTACGCGTTTGTGTTTGAGTTTTCTTCAGAAATTCGAAAATTCTTTACCAAGACTGGATTGAAATCATCAAAAACCTTAAATTAAATAACTTTATTCGACAGAAATAAATGCAATTGCTATCAAATTGTTAAAAATGAACAACATCACAATAAAAATAAAAAATGTGACAAATACGAAAAGCTGCGTTTGCAGAATTTCACAATCACTTATTAAAACATAAAACAATAAACATTTATACCAAATTTTATTTTAAAAATTGTCGCATAGCATAGAGATCGTATAATATACGCCGATTTGGTACACTTTCCAATTTATATGCCTTATTTCATAGCAAAATAGATCAATAAACATTCGAGGTTACTTAGCAACTGCGGAGATTAATCAATACTGGCACATTAGATCAACCAGTTGGTTTATTTCATATGAAATTAATAATAATTAATCATAACCATTGCGGGCGTTTATTGCGGGCCTGCAGGTTAGTCGAATTACGTGCCTGCATACGGCTGTAATGGCAACAGTCGTAACGTGTCGTGTTCGAAACAGCCTAAACGACCGCCAGAGCCCTTGGGAAGGAGCGCTATATAAATACAAGAAGCGCCTCAAGGTATGAAAAACGCTGTGCATATGGCGGTATATAAATGAAGTTACAAGCATAATTTAATACCAGGGACTGAGGTTTAGGTTATGTTTCCAGAGCCTAACTACCCACAACCACTGTCAGAATTACTATTATATTTTTTTATTACTATAATAATTATTTGTAAACCGTTTCCGATCCTAAATATGCCACAAGCATATGTTTATTTTTATGATATTTAAATTTATCCGCATTAACGCTCCATTAGCAGTGCGCCTGTACGGAAGGACATTGTTAGATGAGTAGAAGCTGAATTTTAGTAATAAAAATGGTTGGTAGTTTATTAACGTTTATTATTTATATTTTAACTAGATGATTATGATTGGACAACAACATCGATGACACTTAGAAAAAAAATCTTCTTATATATATAATGATAAAATCAGATCAATCAGTCTACGCAGTGGCGTACCAACTGTTCTTGCCATAGGATCTGCCGCACTTGGCCCCTCTTGATTATTAATAATCCCCTACATTTAAAATTTTAAAATCATCAATGATATTGATCGACGGTAAATTTTTAATAACTTAACTGGAGAATGAGCGCTCTTATCTGGCAACACTAATAGGTTAGGAAGATATGCAACAGTATCACAATATCTCAAGAAGTGTATGAAGCTCAAAAGTTGAAATCCATCGATTTTATCGCTTCTCGAAGCTTCAACAAAATACTTCAATCATTTCTTTTTGACAGGGAACTGTGTCCTCATCAACTACGACAAGATCAATAATAATTATCATAAGGTTTCAAGGTGTGAGAGGCGCATTTGTTTGCAAGACCATGAACTTGCTGAAATCTGCCAAATAGTCAAAACCAACGTCAAAAATCTCAGAGTTGAGTTAGTCAATACTTCACATCTTAGTTGTTTCTTTTTGCGGATTTGATGCTCCATGCTTAGATACATTTCAAAGTCATTTTATCAATTGTTTGATTTTTACGTACTTCTTCAAAATGCCGCCCCTTGGCGTGTCATCTACTTTGTAATTGCTAAGCTATGTTCTCAAATTTAGTGAAAGAATCCACCTCCACTTTAAAAAGGGTTGCCAGATACGTGGGCACAAAAACCGAAGACATAATAAAAAAAAAGACAAATGAGGACATATTGAAATCATTTGAATTAAACTCACAATCAATACTGCCAATAAGAGTATTTTATTCTTAGTGAATCGACTAAAAAATAATTTTAAATTCAATAGACGTTTTTTTTAAAATGTCGAAAAACATTTCTTAAACAACCCTAATTGTACAATCATTGATCATAGTAACACTTTTTCCACAATGCCATTGTGTCCAAGGATGTAGCATTAAATTAAATTTAATTTCTCTTGCCCAATAATATTGCCAACAAATGGACCACGTAACAAATTTGATCCTATTGCAAGTGATTCTATAAACACTTGTAAAAACGTAATTAAGTTTAATTTTAAATCAGTTATTCCTCAATTCACCCATACAACTTAACCTCTAATTACGTTTCGTGGAAGCAACTCAGCCATAAGATGACTTGGAACGAAGAACAGAATGATTAAGCAAAAATTAGTTGATGCAAGTTATCTTGAGATATTGATATCATCAACAGCACGAGTCGTTTCTAGCACCATGTGTTCCCATACCATGATTATTTCCCGGAACCTTCCATTCTAAAAAAACCCACAATTGCTGATAGTCTCAGGTAATCCTTTATGTTAGACTGGTCATTATACGGAATGAATGAGGGAGGTTCATTTACAATAATTCAAATTTTTTTTTATAAAAGTTCGTCAGTGGATTAAATTTGGTTGTTACTTTGTTACCAATTTAGTGAGTTTTTTAAAATTAATTTTTGATTATCATTAAAAAAACATTAATCGTTGACAGTACTAATAAAAACACAGCGAATAAAAAACACAAAATGAATAAATATTTAGTATGACGTTGCAAAACGATATAAAATTGGCTATTTTGGATTAAATAAATTGCGTCTTCATATTAAGTAATATTACAGTAAGAATAATGCATAAATCGTATCACATTGTCGTTGATACAACAGAAAATGTGGGAATTGAAAATTTGATTAAAAAAGAAACCAACACCCGTTTTCAAGCAATACGTAACAGAGGAAAGGAAGAATTTTTCGTAAAGGAAAAAATCAAGAAGTTATATGATGACACTTGTATATTTCCATCAAAATTTTCCTGGTATGCAAAAAAAGGACAATGCTATTTAGAAAAAAATTTAATGAAAACAGTGGCAAAAGAGTTTATTCCCGTAAAATTTAGTGAAATGTATTGTGTTGAGGACTATATTCAACTCCTACTACATGCACATACAGATGAACAGGGCGCTACTCAAAAGTGAGAACTTTACATATTTTACGCAAGTTGTCTGTTGGTTATTCAGCTGCAGTTATGGGTAATTATTCCAGATCCTTTTTATTTGATTTAAAATCGTGATCTTATTATCTAGATTTGAAATCACCTTTTGTTATTTTTATCTTTATTTCAAATCACTTTTTTTGATGACTTAAAATATTTAAATATTGTTATCTACAATTGTAATAATTGATGCAACTTCCTTTTTATTCCAACATCAGGGCAATCGGAAGTTGTAAAATTGCTAATTATAGTTTGCAATTTGCCGTCCCTGATTGACGGAATTTTTTTCTAGTTAGGAACAGCTTGAAAAAAGTCAGCATTGACCTAGCAGAACAAGACATAAAACTCATTCTCGCATTAATATTTATCTTGAAGTACTGAACCAGGATAACACTTGACTTTAATCGAATGTTATACTTCTCATAAAAGTATACAAGGGCGCAGATATCTGGGCAAAGTGAGGGATGAATGATCTATATTATCCAATCATGCCAATAAAACGTCGTAAACCTGTTTAGTCTTTCGGTTTAGGAAAATCGATGATGGCTTGTGTTAACTTCAGGTGGTTATATTCCAGTCGAAGATAGTCTATGGCCTACAAACACAACAGAGTTCTGAGCAAACATACATTTACTGACGTTGATCCGGAGGCTGTTCTCCAGCCACAAACAAATGGCAAGTCTTGAAAAGTTGCATCCATGAATCTTTTGAATGTTTGAGATGCATTTCTGAGACCGAATGGCATGCGAGTAAAATTCAAACAAACCAAAATGAGTTGTAACGGCTGTTTTTGGGATGTCATCTGGATGAATGTGGATGTTGTAATATGCCTTACGAAATCTAATTTGCTGAATTGCTACTGAGTCGGATTGTCACGTCAGAAATGCTTGGCAGAAGATATCTGACACTGGTGACACTGTTGAGTTCACAGGGAGATTTTTTTTTTTTGGGAACCATATGTAGTGGGCTGGAATAAGAACTGCTAGATTGTCGAACAATCCCAGCTTTTAACAGCATTGCGAATTCTTGCTTAGCGGCCTCAAATTTGTCTGGTGGGAGTTGTCGAAAACGGGAACAGATTGGCGTGTTTGATGTTAGTTCAATTGTATGCTGTGCTGACGATGAAGGTGGACGGAGATTTATCTGCCAAGGGCCAACCAGAGCAGTGTGACGTTTCTATTAATGCCTTGATGAGTGGAGGGGTGTCAGTTGAACAGTCGAATACAGGGTCGATGATCTCCCCAGCCGTTGTTACCATCGCCGTGGAGAGTGACGTCTGCATGTCCAGAAGTTGGCGGTTGTCAATAAGTAGATGGTGATGAATGAAGAAATCAGCCCCTAATATTGGTTGTGTGGTGACTGCCACTATGAACGTCCAGGTGAATTCTCTTCGGAGGTCTTGACTGCTTATCGTTAGTGTAACTTCTCCATGAATCTCGAGTGGCATAACGTTGGCTGTGTTCAACTTGACGTTTGTTGCTCTGATTGGAACTGAAATGTTTGATAACGCTGTTGGGGAATGATTGTATTAATTCATTAATATCGCTGATCCGAAGCATTTCGAGTCTGGGCGTTTCAGGCGCCAGGTTCGTCAGGATTTAGCCTCAGGACCATAATAAATGTATGCACGACGAACCGTTGGTTGTTTATCTGGGGGAATGGCTCCAGTGTTCTATCCTGTGTTTCTTCTGACAGCATCAATATCCAGTGCTGGTTCTTGGATCGTCTGTGTATGTTGAACTGATGTCATGGTAATCTACAAGATTAGGGAGACTCCCAATTTCCCACTACAAGATGGGCGCCTTCAGATATTGGAATAGCTATGGGGTGCACGATGTCTCTTTCCTTATTCGTACTGAGGACAGTCGGTCTTGTTTTCCAAAGGCGTACATTGGTAAAGGTATAGGTGTATATCTACGCTTTCAACAAAAAAATTCATGGGTGTCACATGAACAGGAAGAGAGTTGTCCAAAATACCCAAATGGCCCAAAATGTCGAATGGTTTTCAAGCCAGCGAAATTCAGAAATATCTCAGGGGGGAAATTCGTGAGGACCGTAACAAACCCCCTGAGAAGCCTTGGTAGAGGTTTCGACAAATCCCTCACCGACAAGAACATGAGGGACGCAATACTCCAACAGACCAATAAGGAACTGCAGAGGAGGCACAGCTGCAATAACGTTTCATTCTAACTAATCTACTCCTTCTAAGACTATTAACCATCTAGGAGATTGGTTTGTCAGTGGTCGAGAAAAGTTGATACACCAGAAAATGGCTAGGCCTATTTCCAGCGCTGTCAACGGTATCTATCTCCTTTACAGTAGGAGCAGTAGGTCTGTCGTGGAAGAGTACAAACTTTCCAAAATAAGAACACGGTGGACCAAGAAAATTTTAATCGTTCGCAGCTCTAAATGTAATAATTCGGTAATTTTGTGATATTACATTATTCGCGAATAAATTTCCACTTTAGCTATCTCAAGATAAGGCATGAGGTAACTCCCAAGCGCCGCTTCACGTCTCCAGTTTTAACTTCTATGGACTATGGATGGATAAAATGTTCCGAAGAGAATTTTTGTGGACCGAAATTTGGAAAAAAAAACCATTATGAAAAATGGACATTAACTGATAACCATATACCTCAATTAAACTTTAATGGTAGTTTCAGACAGAATATTATGTGAATATGGAGCTTTAACATTTAAAATATTGTTTGATTTGACACGTTTCCCTAGCTTAATTGATTAAATTATTAATTTGTTTTTTATACATTGGCACTAAATTGTCAAATAAAAATTTAATCAATAAAGAAGAATTTCGCAGTTAAAATTTACCTTTACACTTTATATTTTCACGTAAATAACTCGCAAACGATTATGACATGCAATTTTTTGATTTGTGCAATATAAAAGTGTTATAAAACAGCCCTGGAACTCCCTACCTCTTGATGTAATAAACTCCACAACATTATCTCGATTCAAATCTTGCATCTCGTCTACTGACCTTAACAAATACTTATCGATTTAAAGAACTTGCTTCTGCACTTTATTTGCGCACAATTTGTCGAACTTACCCAAATTTGTGTAAGTGGTCATTGAATGACCCTTCAATTTGTTGTGTAATAAATAAATAAATAAAAACACTCATTGCAGCAGGAAACGCATTTTTCTTTTGGCTTCTTTAGTCCTACAACAATATTTAATACAAATGATAATGGTCGGATTTATTGCGTCGGAAATATTTTGGGAGAATGATGTGAGCAATGCTGCCAGTGACCAAATAAACCAAGAAAACCCAGATCATATTAAACCAGCTTTTATTCTCAATTATTATGATTTTATGATTACGATTCATGGTATTATACACAGCCATAGATTCTCATTTAAATAAAAATCAGACTATGAAAAATAATAAAGTAATCTTGAATTAACAGCTTGTTACAAGTTCTACAAAGTTACAAAGTTTTATCTCCGGCTGACGCTACAAAGAAATTATATGGCCCAGTTCTGAAGAAGCCACTGAGAGCTTTCATGACCGGTTTAGGCAAACTGGGGTGTAGGCGATCATCCATTACAAGTCCAAAAAGGCACTACATAGTCGAAGTTTGCAGGTGTAGACAGGTGCAGAAAAAGGCATTGAGAGCTCTCAGTCGCTCCAGTCCTGGCAGCAGTGACCGACATATCAAGGACTCCTTTTCCTCTCATAGACGGCTTTAAGAGTCCAGCAAGACAAACCGACAGGGACATCCGTCTGATCACCACATGCGGCCCGCTCCCCTCCCCACCGAAAACTTAAGGAGTCGGGGGAAACTCCTCTGTTTCTGCCTTCGATTGCTTGCCAGCAGACCTGATTTATTAGTGTTATTCCATAAACATGAACAAACTTTACAAAAAATGTAAAAAAAAGATCCCAACATCTGCCTGTATCCAATCCTTTAGTTCGATGTCTGTCAACCAATCACCATTAAATGATTGATTGTACCAGATCATAGCATGTGGATCAGCACGACTAGCAACTGGAGTTCAAAAATCAAAGTTCAAAAAAGACAATGCAAAGAATCTTACAGAATTTTTACTCAAAATGTTTTTTCCAAAAACACCCAGATTTCCAAACAGTAAACCTAGAACCCTATAAAAAAGCCAAGATCTTGTCTTAAAAACCCAACAATCCCTGTGAGTGATGGAGAGACTCCTCTATGAGACTTGATTGTCTACTCCAAAAATGATGAATTCTGGCGCCCGTGACAGGCGTGCTGAAGTCTCCGCAGATTAATGGAATGTTGTGAAACGAGATGAGTGTACTTCGACTGAATAATGGAAACATAAAATGGGTCTGTAGATCAGGAGAGATGAAAAAAGATCTGCCAAGCGAGTTCACATCACGTAAATCTAATAAATAAGCAAAGAGCTCATAGACTTTCTGATTTGCCCCTTTTGTTTTTAGCTTCTTGCAGTGTAAACCAAGGCAATCCGACATATAGTCGTTTCTTTCGATTTATGTGACTTTTGCTCTTGCACGCAGTGTTCTCAAGACCTGGACTACTGTCACTCCTTCAGAGTTTCCAAAGCAATTACACAAATTGACAGCTAAATATGTTCTCATTGAGCCTAATATTAACAGCTCCGAGGCCTGTGCAGGGCTATGAATACATCAACGTATCATTTACGTCTTTACTTATTTATCGTATCTTAATCATATCCTTCTTATATTTCTATTATGTTATGCCAAATATAACCTTCACTCATCTTCCACAATTCACTTTTGCAAACCGGTCTGGTCATCTATTGTCAACCGAGGCTTTTCCATTGCCTCGCCCTCTATCTAGAACAACCTGCTTTCCAATATCCGGTCCCAGCCGTCGCTTAAGCTCTTCAGCTGAAAACCAATCTCTTCAGGACATCCACACAAGAATCAAGGCGCAACAGGAGCCTTTGAGCGACCAATAAATATTAATATATTTAAATGAAAATTCGCACAATTCAGCTAGTAAAAGAAACAATTTAAGAAGTTGTAATTTAAAAATAAAATGTTAGAAAAAGGATTAGCTCATATATTTGCACAATGTCTAAGCGGCAACTCCATAAGGTGGATGAAACAAAAGTTCATTAAGTTCATCCTATTTAAAATTCTCAAACCTCACATCAAAGTGCAACGTCAAACCCAATATGCCAGAAGGAAATGTACTCAAAACTAATAATATGGTATAAAGCTCCAAGGTAGTTAGACTTCTCATTTATTTGATGTCTTTCTCAAAAAACAGCAAGCAAATAAATAGAAACTTCCAAACTTTTTGAAGGTGGCTTTACCATCTTGGGTGATTTTCGTAAAGTTTAGCCAGTTATTCGAAGATCACGATCTATGACCGTCATTTTTGAAGTGTTATTCTACTGGTTAAATTTAATGGACATTGGAGTATACTTGTTATTCTTGGTTTACTTAATGGGTTACTTATTAATTGGGTTAATTTGTTAACTCGACTATATATGACCTTATCGAAGATTTTAGAAAAATATGGCAGAATTGCAATAAGTCTATATTTGCAGATCTTGTTCAAATCGCTACATTTATGCACATTCTACTGGTTAAATTTAATTGACATTTTATTGGAGTTTTGCGTACTTCCGGAAAATAGTTTTTCTATTTCAACTTTTTATTCCACCCTTGCACTGAATTGATCCAGGATCATGGCCATTCGTAATGGAAAACTTTGATCTGCTTAAAGCATCTGGGATTCTGGAATTTTGCTATAGTGTAGAGCGGGAATTTTTGGCTTTATTCCTTGTCCCACTTTTTCACTCACGCATTGAATAGATTCTTGGCTAGAGAAAACTTTGGTCTGCTTAATGCATCTTAGGATTCTTGGATTTTCTCATAATGTAGAGCATGAGTTTTTGGCTTCCTACCATGTTTGCAGAAACTAGCACAGAGGTCGTTCCTTTTTTACACCTTGACAAGCCTCCCTTTGAAAGTCTAAAAATTAATTTAATTAACGTGATTATAATTTAAATTAACGGCAAATAGTTATTAATTTATTTAATTGTAACTGTACTTATCAAATCAGTCCGAGATTACCACCTTTTATGTGCTGTCCTGCCACTGCTTCAAAAGGGCTGTTTCAACAACAAAGAAAAAAGGAAAGAGGTAATCCAGACTCCGGCACCCCGTCATAATAGCCCGGCGACAAAATAGCACCATCAAAACATAAAACTCATTTCATTTAATCAAATTTGAAATAAGTAATAGGTTAATGTATCAACTCATATAAATATTTTTTTTATAAAGATACATTGACGGGGATGTTTTGACGGGGCTATTTTGTCGCTGGGCTATTTTGACGGGTCACCCCAGACTCCGGCTTGAAAGATGTCATTTGAATCTGTGATGTTCTATCGTTTTATTTGTTCGTGAAAACCAACAACCGTTCCTTTTCACTTCAACGCCGCCATATAAACAAAGATCCCCTATCGTTCCTGTCTGTCAACCTCTATATCGGTACAACATTACATCCCTCCCCTTTTTGGAATACCTAGTCAAATATTAGTTCACAACATAGTCTGCAAAGCGGGCAGGCAGTTTATGTTCACGCTTGGAGCGGCGTACAACGTTCTGATCTTGCTGTGTCTTCCGGAGCAGTTTGCGGCATGACATCACTGGATGTGACATCACCTTCCACCACGTCTTCAGATGGTTCCATGAATTCTGCATAACCAGACAAGCGGTTATCTATTCCTTTGAAGAGTGACGAGTTGCGGGTGACTGATTGTCCGTCAGTGTTGCGTGTAGCAGTGATCATCGAGTGGTTCTTTGACGTAACTGTGTGTGGTACTGGCATGTACGGTGTGAGTGATCTGTTGTGTGTGATTGGTTGCTTCACAATGACCGTGTCACCCACGCTGATTGATGAAGGTTTGACATAGGACTTGTTGTCAGCGTAGTCCTTCATCTTCGACTTCATGAGAGCATCTCGCTCACGAAATTTTCTATCGCCTTGTGTATCAGTGACTGTAGATGATTCTGTTAATGGTAGAGTTGTTTTGAAGGGACGTCCAAACAGCATTGTCGCAGGAGGACGACCAGTTGTGCTGTGAGGCGTGGCACGATACTGACGAAGAAAGATGTTCAGTTCTTGACACCAATTCTTGTGTTCGAGTTGCTCTGTCTTGATAACCTTCTTGACTGTCTTCACAAATCGTTCGACCTCACCATTGGCACGCTGCCATAGCGGAGTTATCTTTCGATGCTTGAAACCCATATATTCAGCAAAACGGGTGAATTCAAAACCATTGAAGGGGGGTCCATTATCCGACTTCAGAATGTCACACGAACCAAATTCTGATAGGATGCGATCAAGTTTTGGTATCACGCTGGCTGCTGCGGTTGACTGAACAATTTCAACCACAGGAAATCGTGAATAGTCATCAATGACCACGAGTAGGTAGTCACCAGTTGTTAACTGAGCAAAATCAATACTCAATTCACTCCAGGGTGATGACGGTAGTTGGGTCATTTGTAGTGGTTCACGATGCGGGGTTGCGACGGCGATTTGGCGGGCAATGCATGCTTTGATGCGTTCTTCCACCAAACGGTCGATCCCAGGAAACCAGACTTTTTCCCTAATCAAAGCTTTGGTTTTGACAATGCCTTGATGTCCTTGATGTGCGAGATTGACTGCACGTTCTCTCAGTGACTCTGGAATAACTATGCGGCTATTGCTTAGTAGTATATTCTCTCCACTGACACACAGTTCAGCACGCATTCTAGCGAACGTGTCAAACTCGTTAGTGTTTATGTTAGCGATGTGTGACCAATCGTTTGTACGGATTGCATCGATGACAGCGAGCAGTGTCTTGTCTTTGACGGTCGCAGTGGCAATTTCAATGCGAGTCAGTACTGCATGACCCACGAGGTAGTTGACGTACTCTTCGGCGATTTGTTCTTCATGACTCGATCGGTCACTTGACAAAGTTGGATGTCGTGATAGATAGTCGGCTGGATTGTCATGATCTGATCGGTGGATGTCGTACGTTCACCAATCGGTTTCACGACGTGCAGTAGGTGTAGTGCTTGAGATACTTCCCAGCTTAGGAGAGAACCTTCCTTGCTATCAATGACGTAGAACAGTGTGTCTGACTTTCTGTCTTTATATCTAACCACAGCACGGAAAGTCCCTAGCACCTTGAGAGGGCTTTGCGAACAGTATGCAAATACTTGTTTGTAGTTGCTGTGCAGCTGAGGTACGGGTTTAATTTTAGAAAAATCGAGTTGGCTCATGATGCTTACACTTGCTCCTGAGTCTGCGATGACATCGATTGTAGTGTTGTTTACATTCACTAAGAAGTGTGGTAGATTTCTTTTGGTATCCAATCGATTTGAATGAACGCTCAGTGCATACACATAACGACTCTGCTCAGATGAATGTTCACTGTTGTCAGATGAACTTCCGTTGCTGTCGGCATTGACACGGCGAACACGATGGTATTTGCCATGACGGGTTTTCGGCAGTCGGCTTTGCGGTCTATCATGTGATATGCTGTCGCGATGTCGCTGATGTGGCGGCTGTTGTGATGCACCATCTTTCGAACGACACTGTGACGCAAAATGATTTGGCTTTTTGCACGAATTGCAGTACTTGCCATGCGCCGGACACGATGTCTTTCCACCCTCGTGTGGCCATGTGCCACCACAGTTGTGACACTTCATGTCAGCTGTTTTCTTGGAATTGTTGCAAATCTGCTTATTGCGATTCAGACTCAGTTTGTTAACATGCTCATTCTCTTTGCTTGGATATCGGAGAGTTCTAAACTACGACCAACATCTATGAGTTTAGTGAGAGTCATGTCAGGTTCGCATAGGGCTTTACGGCGTAGTGTACTTGATAAACAACCTTGGATGATTTGAGATTTTATCTCACGATCAACATTGTCGAAAGAGCATGAGGTTGCCAGTTGTTTCAAACGGGTGTAGTAGGCTGTTAGTGGTTCATCTGTTTGTTGTTTAGATTGTCGAAACGTGTAGATCTGGTATTCGATGTTTTGCTTTGGTGTGAAAAACTTGTTGAGAGCAGTGACAGCCTTTTCGAACGGATCCTCTCTCCCTCTGCAGCTTCGGCATCTGGAAGAGTATCAAGGATGTCGTTGACTTCCTCACCCGCGTAGTGGAGTAGGAGAGCTCTTTGACGTTTGCGATCAACAATATTTACGGCCACCATCAGGTTGCGAAAGCGAGAAACCCATTTTGTCAATCAAACTCCTGCTGAGTCGTCTGAATCGACTACAAACGACGGAAACGTTGGTAGTGCTTCAGCCATGGATTAGATAATGGTGTTATCGATAGTAGCTTTCGATGACTTCGATAACGCTCGGAGGCCAGACAACAGCGTCTATCGGAAATGAACAAACTTCCGATTTTTGTCGATAAAATTGGTGCAAACTATTTGCGAAGGTCCGTTTCGAAATTCTCGTCGCCAATGTGATGTTCTATCGTTTTATTTGTTCGTGAAAACCAACAACCGTTCCTTTTAATTTCCGCACTTCAACACCGCCATATAAACAAAGATCCCCTATCGTTCCTGTCTGTCAACCTCTATATCGGTACAACATTACAGAATCGTTACCTGTTCCAAATGAAGAGGCACAATAGCGGCAATGTCAAACCTGTCCTCGGATGTCCACTGGGCCTAGCAATTATGCCAGCATAGATCTCATTTACTGGTGGGTTCAAAAACGAAGAAACCTGGTGTAGACTGATTGATCTGACTGTGCATAAAACTCCGAATCATAATACAGTCGAACCCGATTATGTAGCCGGCCTAGGGGTTCGCAAAAAAGCGTCAAGATAACCGAAAAGAAATGTGGAGACTGCATATTAACATGTGCTTGCAATTTATTAATGTGAGTTAATAAGTGAGTTGCACATGCACGTGTTTTAGGTTTTTTACAAACTGCAATTGAGAATTGATATTGATAGCAGCAATATGTACGTACATGTTTGCTAACAAAAAATGCACGTGAACCAACTAACAGCAGAATGTTTATCAATTCGCAATAAGAACCACCACCGATTCTCGATACAAAACTTTATAATTAATTTTTCATACATTTCACTCTAAGGTCCAGTTTAGTCTTAACAGACATTTTTAGAAAAAAAAATAAATATATAATTAAATAAATAAATTAAATATAATTTGATGTAATATCATTTTGTTTTTATTATATTTTTATATAATTTTAATATTTGTAAAATGGCATCCGCTATCTTTGGAATACAGTATTTTAAAACATGCCAGCAATTACTTCAACAGTTTTTCTAATTTTTTTGCATGTAAAAATGATGTGTTTCCAATGTCCTAAAATATAACTAGTGTAATTTTTAAAATAAGATTACAATAGCAAAACAAATCGCCAAAGGGTGTATTCAGCTCCCAAGTAATAGATGAGGATTAATGCTATTCTCCAGTGGTTCTAAGATATGAATTGTTAACATGAAAATTAAATTGCATGTGATTTTGGAAGACTTGGAAAAGGCAAGGCCCACTAAGTTTTCGTTACCTTGCGAGCCAGAGCCGTCAGTAAACAGGTGCCGGTTTACTGGTACATTTATTAATCAAATTTAACACTTCGACTTCGCATTTACGTTTTTGAATGTGGTTAGTGCTACCGTGATGTGACAATGCGGCAGCAAATTGTGTCAGTGTCGGTAAGCAAGGTAAAAAGCAATTAAAGTAGATCAGATAGCTCTCACGGGATGATGTGAGATGAAGTCGACAAGCCCTTTACTCAATAATGAATGTATACATAATGGGTCCAGGCAGGTTATAGATCAATTTGCTGGTGTTGAAGTTGAGGTGAAGACCTTCAAATCACTTGTCTTCCGCCAGCAGACACTTATATAATGGTAAAAACCTGAAGTTAGCAGACACTTAAATTTAATTTCTAATGCGAAATTTCAAATTATAATATTTGGAAAATGCTTTTCAAAAATGTTTATAAATCAATTGACGGAAGATTTTAAAATTTTTGAAGTTATTAGAAATTTGAGGAATTCGTTCAAAAGTTTTTTTACTCAGTAACTACGACTTTAAAACTGACGAAATGTGCATCAAAATGTTCGTTAAGATTTCTACTTTCCAAATATGCATACCTTATTAGCCGAAAAAAATGTGGAACAACATAAGTGCTTAAAATATCGCGAGACATCTTAAGCGGAAGTCCTTCCATTAATGGAATGTTTTGCAAGTCTTCTTACTCAGTAACTACGACTTTAAGACTGACGAAATGTGCATCAAAATGTTCGTTAAGATTTCTACTTTCCAAATATGTATACCTTATTAGCCGAAAAAGGTGTGGAACAACATAAGTGCTTAAAATATCGCGAGTCATCTTAAGCGGAAGTCCTTCCAGTATTTAATTGCCGTACGAGTTCTTTTACTAAATAATCACGAAGTTTAGACTGATCAAGTAAATGTGCATCGAAATGTTCCTTAAGATTTCAACTTTGTTTTGTAAGCATATTCGCTTATGGATCTGCATAAATACCAAAAAACCCAATCCTCGAACGCTAGTATTTACATGCTTGCATTTTATCATGTCGAAAATGAACTAAGCTTCCGATATTATGTCTTTGATGAAATCCAATTTGGAAGCCACGGTCGTAAACAGACCCTAAGCAATTAGATTCGTAGGTATCATAAAGAGTAAGTTCCTAAAGTAGCTTCCTTGCCTAGACAGGCTTCCCGTCCTTTGAAGTATTTGATTTGCTAATTAATACTTGATCTTTTGTCTCAAAATGATTACGCGTGAAATCTGAATGCGCCCAATGTCAACCTAATAGGAGGTTGAACCAACAGTTCAAAGAAAAGGGAATTTCAACGAAGAATTGTAGAGAGTGTGGTGGTCTTGTTATATATGTGGATATGAACGCAATAAAATGTAAATGATTTTATCTGGTATATGAATGCTCCAGATGTATAGAACAAATTCTAATTTCCTTCAGGATAGAACTATCCAAGTGAGGGTTGGATCCTCCCTCTCTGAACCGGTCACCCTAATGGCACACCACAGGGTAGCATCCTGAGCCCGTTGTTTATTCATCATCATGATGAACTCTGTTCCGGAACCGACAAACGGGGTCGAGCTGTCCATGTATGCCGATGACATTGCTCTTTGGACGTCCGTAACGTCCATAGAAGCACTGACATCGAAAATGCAGAAACAGCTCGACAAAATGGCTAAGTTTCTATTTGCTAATGGTTTTAAGATCTCCGCATCTAAATCACAAGCAGTCCTTTTTTCAGAATACCAGAATCGGACGAGGAATGCGGGCATCAGACTGAGGGTCGGAGCGTAGGAGATCCCCCTGTCTAATACAGCCACCTTTTTAGGAATCGTCCTGGACGCAAGACTAAATTGGAAGGCCCACGCAGAGTCTGTCAAGACGAGATGCAACAAGAGGCTCAACGCCATGAAAGCCATCTCGGGCAGTTCGTGGGGGGCGAGCAAATCCACCCTGCTCACAGTCTACAGAGCCACCATCCGCTCTGTTCTCGATTATGGATCTGAGGTAATCGACCTGGGGTGCAAGCAGATTCGAGACACATACGACAGTCTTCAGTATCAGGCACTGAAGATCTGCTGCGGTGCCATGAAGGGCACAAGTGCCTCGTCTTTGCGGGTGGAGTGCGGTGAGCTTCCCCTCGACCTTCGTCGTAAGAAGCTCATGGCAAACCACGCCCTCAGGTCGTTCGCCACCAATAATGTACCTGTTAAAAATAAATATTTCATTTCAGAGCCAAAGTCCCAAGTCGAAATGAGGTTCCACTGCAGGATGAGGATAAGAGGCGAGGAGCCTCCGCACAAGAAAGTCGAGTCGGTGATCCCAGCAGATCTCCTGGAGGACATCAGGGAGGCACCTCCCAGATTCCCTCCTTGGAGACTGAGAAAGCCGACAATCGACTCCTCAAATCTCTCCTTCGAAGCCGACAACCCTCTGCGGATGCTGGTGGCAAGGGAGAAAATAGAGGATCTCCAGGACAGCCTCCTCTGCTACACGGACGCCTCCAAGACCGAGGACAACAAGGCCGGAATTGGGATTTACATCCCAAGGAAGGAAGTAAATATCAGTCTCAGGACGTCGAGTCACAGCTGCATTAGTTCAATCGAACTGGCAGCCATCGAGCGATGTTTACTACATGTCAAGGACTCATATCAGGAGGAGTCCTTCGACATTGTCGTCCTAAGTGACTCGCTTAGTGCCCTACAGACACTAAAGGACGGCAACAATTATGCTCCTGATATTAAAAATGTACAGTTTTTAATTTCAGAAATTCAAGAGAGCGGCAGAAAGGTCACTCTCGTCTGGGTCCCTGCCCACGTTGGATTCTCACTCCGGATTCCGGCGTCTATCAAGGATGTCAAAAGGTCCGTGGCCCGCAACATCTTCCAACAGTGGCAGACCAGATGGGATGAAGATCCTCGAAGCCTACATTATAAGTCCATAGAGAAACAAGTGTCGACGAAGAGCAAGTTCCAATGTGTCTCAAGGAGGAAGGAGGTTCTCATCTCCAGAATCCGAGTTGGAAAGTGTGCTCTGAACCAGCACTTGTTTCTCATGAAACGGCACCCAGACGGGAGGTGCGAGAAGTGCCCTCAGGAAGACGAAAGTGTGCAGCATTTCCTCAAGGAATGCCCAGCCCAGTCATCCCTGAGGAGAGAAATCAAGATGTTTACAGGTCTATCCGACATGAAATCCATGCTTAGCAATCCAGCAAGTGTGGACATCATTTATCGGTGGATCTGCAAAAACAGATGCGGCTTACTATAAGCCTTTTACAATTTTACTATAACTAATTAATGCTTTTTATTATTCTAATACTTTTCATTTTTACTAACTTACTAACATTAACTAAAGTCCAAATCATCTCAGTTATGCAACGGACTATAATCAAATAAATAAATAAAGAACAAATTCTAGTTTTCTGATCTCTTGATTTTCTGTGTGCTTTACAATTTATTTGACAATGTATTATCCTGAATTTTCTCTAGGTAAAAAAGTTCTTTCTCGTGATGGAAAGAGCATGTCTAAATGTGTATTTGATGACATGACAATGATTTTGAAAAATATGAGGTCATTGTATCTCAGCCCCACTTTGGTGCAGTGGTGAGGGATGCAAGGAATTTCTTGCATTCTAAAATCCAATCACTTCCTCAAGACTTTCACCTAGAAGACAAGCAGATGAGCAACATCCAAGAAGACCATCAACAAGACCAAAAAGAATATTGGTCAGAAAAAAGAGTCAGTAAAGTGAGTCTTAGAAATATATTGGCAATTGATTATAACTATATTCCATGTTCAATCATAATTCTATTTCAGCATCAATTATACTACTCTGAATTCATTCCACATTTTTTACGTTAAATGGATCATGCAGAATTGGTAAATTCTGGAGCAAAACCAAATAGATTTTATCATCCTAATTTCATGGCCAAATTTTGTAAGAACTTTGTGCCAACTCTGCCATTTTGGACAAACTTGATGCAGGGTTAGTATATTGAATGTTATATGACAACCAAATATCTAACATAATATAATATTTAAGGAGACCTTGGGCGACATGGAACTGGTAAACCATACCAGAGTTTATCCGAAATATATAATCGCCACAGAAGTAGTTCCAATCAGGTTTTTGACTAGAATGTTTTTAATTGAATTATAACTTGTTAGTAATTATATAATAATTATAATGAAGACCTACACAAAAGACAATAGAACCCAAGGCCTCATGGAAAAAAGTCAATGGATTCTCAAGAATAACAGGAACTTGATGATCCATTCAAGACTGGATGATTTTATAATAAATTACAGAGAAGCAAACAGAGGGCTCCTTGATAGATTTTGTGAAACTTCAGGCCTGGAGCCTAGCACAGTAAAGCTAAGAGGTATTTTTCTTAATTCAATTATTATAACACATTTATGTTTATTACAGGCATGTGTAAAAGCCATTGGAAAAATTGCCAAAGAAGTTTGCAGAAGCCGAAAAAATAAGAGCTCCAAATCCATTTATGTGAATGACATTATATCTCCAATGGATTTTGAACTGGTAAGATTTATTCTTGAAATAATGTAGTGCATTATACATATTGATTATTGCATACAGTCTAAGACAGAGGATGATGATGACATTGTTATTGCTGATGATGGTCCTGAACCTAAGAAGAAGGTGATATCTCTAGTAGTTACAGATAATTAATTTATAACATAATCCCATCATTAATTTTTGTTTCAACAGAATCTCACCAGGCAAGAGACATCCTTGTCAGAACTTAATGTGCAGGAAAAGGCAAGCATTTTTATTTACTAAAATTTAGCTCATGTAATGATACATATGTTAGCGTGTCGGTTATGGTTATGATCATGATGTAGGGTGTTCCAAACCTAGTCCGCACTGCCAGGGAGCATTCTTGATATTGGTTCTATATATTCAGTAGCAGGGTAATTGCATTGTTGGTTTGGTTACATAAGGCATTCAAAATGTCTAAATAAATATTTTAGTATGTATCACAATCATGTTGCATTTCTTCCTTGACAAATGTTTTTCAATTTTGTTATCAACTTCAGGACATGTTACAAAATGATGAGACAATCAAGATGAATGCAAAAGAAACAAATGTGAACCAAGTGATATTTTAACATTTTAAAATTAAAAGTCATGGAAAGCAATCAGTTAATTTCCATGTTTCATGCATCTGATATACAGCCAGTCACATATGGAGTTGTGCAGTTGGTGGCAAGTGGAAGACGGGTAAGTGCCAAACTGCTATAGTTTAAAATGAAAAACATATGCAACTACAAACCAAAATATACTTCGTGAGAATGCTATTGCTAAACAAAATTTTTCTAGGCTTCAAGGACCAGCCTCAGAATGACCGACAAACCATTCATCGACAAGAAAAAATATCACCACATTCTGGCAAGCCGGAGAAAATGGTTCACCTCTGAGCATATCAACATGGCCAACAAGTTTGAACACATTGACGGTTTTTGATTCTGAAATTAAAAGTTGTGTAAGGCGCAATTCGTCCATTGAATACCCCACATCAAAATTTGTGCAGATAATCAATGTGAAAAAATCTCACTGGATTACAATAAGTAATTTAAGGTGCAGTGACAGCCACATTGATGTGTACGACAGTATGAGAAGTTCATACCAAGACCGAGACAAATTTCTGATGTGGTATTTCGGATGCTCATTTTGCACTAAGTCTTTAACACAATTACAACATGACGTTCAACAGCAATCAAATGCCTATGACTGTGTACCCTATGCAATTGCTTTTGCTTTAACACTATGTCTTGGTATAGAACCCAGCATGTGCAGTTACGATGAAGAAGGACTGAGAAGTGGTATCAGACAGATCTTCACCAGTGAGGAACTTATCCCGTTACAATCTGGTCACAGGAGATCAGGGTTGCCAAGGACAATTGATGTAGAAATTTATTGCATCTGTCAAGTGGCTTACCAGGGGGATGGCACTGCGAACATGGTAGATTGTGATATGTGTGGAAGGTGGTACCATGATGATTGTGTGCAAGCACCAAAGAGTTCGCTGAGGCAGAGGTGGCATTGTCATGATTGTATTAGTAATAATATGATTTTATGATGATTAATTCTATTCTTGTGATAAATGTTTTTGTTGTCAGTGCTAATGCAGGTTTGCTCATCTCTCTAACTGCAATCCATAAAGATAAGTTTGCAATAAATATTTTGTTGTTAATGCCCAATGAATCAATTGATTTTTTTTTCTAGAAACAACTTAGTAACGGTAAAACCGACGCACACATTTTAATGAGATGCTAAGAAAAAATAAAGGTCCACCCCTAAACAAATTAAACTCCGCCTAAAATGAGTAAAAGTGAATCTTTTATCCGCAATATATATTAAGTCATTTACATAAAAGTTTCTAATAAAGTTTTATTATAATTTTGGAAATACTTGACGTCTGACATTAGCAATCGAGTGTTTAAAGTTTACGCTTTGCCTAACCCTAACCCTACCCTAATCCCTAACCCTACCCTATCCCCTAATCCTAACCCTACCCTAACCCCTAACCCTACCCTATCCCCTAATCCTAACCCTACCATATTCCCTAACCCTACCCTATCCCCTAATCCTAACAATAACCCTACCCTAACACTTGAGCGGATCTATTCGGAGCCTAAATATGCGGACCGATTTTCCCTAAAAAGAGATATACCTAAAAATATTACGGATCAAAGATTTACTTTTACTCATTTTAGGCGGAGCTTAATTTGTTTTGGGTGGAGCTTCATTAAAGTAGAGCATCTCATTAAAATGTGTGCGTCCGTCTCGAACGGTTTTACCAAACGCTTATCGGTAAAACCGTGGAACAATATGATCTGGTCATCTCCAAGCTCTCTAAATTAACTGCGATTTTCATGAGATTTAACAATGACAGTAAATAGTTTACGTGTTGCTATCACAATTGTATTTGTCACGATACACAATAAAAGTTTATAAATTTTCTCGAGATTATTTGTAAAGTTCGAGTTGCATGGTTTTTCCGCACCGCGTTTATTTTGAAAGTTTGGTTTATTAGAAAGTAGCGATGATTCTGGGTGTGTAATAATGTTATAAATATTTAGACTTACGTATTACTACACAAATAAATTATTATTTACATAAATTTAAATACTGAAACTTTATTATTATACTTGTTTTATTTCTGTACTTTTATTTATGTTTTTTCAAATAATTTAAAAAAACATAGTCTTCTGTTGATTGAGATATGACCATTTTTAAAAAGCATTTGTAACGTAGTTTCCAAATATTATAATTTGAATCTTCGCATTAAGAAATAAATGTGAGTGTCTGCTAACTTCAGCTACGTTAGAGACTAGGCTTTTACCATTATATAAGTGTCTGCTGGCGGAAGACAAGTTTCGAATCCATTGTCTCAATTTGCAATTCACACCGGCTAAATAAATCAAAACAATGTGCAAAAAAATCCAATGTCAAATTCAAAAATAACCACTGAATCCTATAAAAAGAACTTCAAATCCACAACCTGCTCCCGTATGGCCTAACGGCTCCTCTCACTATGGCATCACGGGGTTCAAACCCCGCTGCGGGTGCACCGTCCTAATCATCTAGACATGCAACGGACGTTAATAAAACATTATTTATTTGAAGACAAGTTTCAAATCCAGAAAAACAGCATAGTTGATTGCCTGTCTTGGCCACTGGATGACTGTAATGACAATTTAATACGCTCTTGTTGAACGACTAGGATATTGGCAGACTTTGTAAATAGCTTGGGTGAATAAGATTGCGAAAATCATTGCGATTAATAAAACATAAAAACCCTGCTAGAGATTCGTAAACAACCTGCTAATTTTCAAAATAAATGCGTACATATTTGGCATTTTAGATAATATAGCGACAATTTATTCTATTGTTGCAGTCTATAAAAATAAACTCAATAGTTGCACTTTTACACCCTTAACAAGCAGTGTTACGGTTTATACATAAACACCCTACCACCCTACTAGCCTTATTCAAGTAATGAGCTGTTAGCCTGAACGCTAGTATTTTATTATTAAGTATTTTATTTTATTTTCAGTTTAAGACAATGGACGTGCTGCAGCAAATTTTCCTGAGTGCAGGTGTTTAACATTATTCTCGTGCAGAATAATTTCTGATTTGTTTCTAAATAATATGTAATGGATTCGCAATGGGAAGTTACATTTACGACATCACACTAGATTCATAAAGCTCTTAAAACTCATTTATTTGTTTTTAATTCACCAGTTTTTAGTAATGCTACCTAGAGTTTGTAAGCATTGTTTGTAACAACGGAACGCAGGTGCAGGATTGATGCATTGGTATAACGCCACTGGTAGAAATTATTGATTTAACAATGAGTTAGATAGCTTACTCTGTCTTTGTAAAATGCAATTAAGTCTGGTGGCACCTAGGGGATGGATTTTTTTGCATCTAGTTGATTCATTATCTTGTAAATAACATCATTGCTGTGATGTTAATTTAAATGGAATGGAGAGTCATGACCTTCTTTTGATTTATTTGAAGTTTATAATTATATAAAATGTAAGGATTTTTTTAAAATGTATCAGCCATATAAGATGTTATTATGATGTGTGAAATATATGGTACTTTTGCATGTATGGTAGAAGCTTGTTTGTAATGGATAAATAACATGATATTATTGCTATAATGAGCTTTACTAATTTTAATATGCTGTAATTAAGTAAACAGTAAAACCTGCTAATAGGGACAATTTAACTTTGCAACAAAAATGACTGTCCTATGGACAGTTTTTCCCCACGTCAAGGTGTCTATGCTAAATCATAGGAAATATTAAACCCATACCAATTGATAATTAGAAGACAACTGAAAACATTTGTAAACAAGACATAAGAAGAAAATATTTAGCTATTATAGTTTATTAAAAAAACTTTAGATAGTAGTTTGGTCTTTTCTATGTCTCTCAACCTTACCTTACAGATATCATGAGTAAGGTCAGGCTCAACAGTGCTTTTTTTCAGGTTCAGCTTCACTGACAAAATATAAAAATACAAAAGCATCATATGCAATTTCACATCCATCATTCAAAGCAGCAAATTCCTGTAAAGTCATATTTGGAGGAAGAAGGTCTCTCAGCAATGGACCTGTTACCGGTAGATTCTTGGAGCTAGCTAAACAGCACAATTCAAAAACTTCCTTTTGCAAACATTGCCTCTACTTTACTTGCTTGCTTTGGCAATACCCTCTGTTTTCCATTTCTTTATAATCTTTTCTTTCCTTAAGATTGTATACCGTGTCTGATGTTGCTGCCTCTCATTTATAAGGTTTTTTTTAAAGTTTTAAGATAAAATGAATTCTTTCATAATTAGAAATTAGTAATTTCAAATTACCTCAATTTCCTTTTCCAATGGCAACCAGTGCCTTTTGCTAATAAACTGAAAATCAATCATAAGTCACTTAATCATGTGCAATACTAAACAGGAAGTTTGAAATCTAGCATAAGCAAAGATACAAAGATACATTATCACCCAAATGTTTTTGTAGAAAAATATGTATAATTATTTAGATTAAAAAAGTTCTTATTAGCAAGTTTTGGAACCACTTCAGGCATGTTTTTTTTATTAAAGTTTGACAGGTTCATGACTTAGCACTGTAATTTAGGGTAAAATTGCATTGCAAAAAAATCCATTCTTGAAATATGTTCCCAGGGGCGCAACCAGCGAAAAATGCTGGGGGGGGCTCAAGTTTAGAAAAGCCCAACGCAGTCGAAAAATTTTTGAAACTGTTCAAATCAATACTACTAATTTTAATTAATAAAGAATTAAAGATAGAACAGATTATTATTATAAGTTTTTATTTATAAGTCTGCAGTCTTTTTTGTATCTTTAATAATTTATTAATGAGCTTGACTATCTTCTGTTTCAAAGTTTCAAGCCAGTTAAAGCAACTGAAAAAAAAAAGTTTATGATATGTTTAAAATTGTAATATGATATGATTGATATCCTAAACATTTCACCTAATCTAAATTATGTATAAAATTAAGATCCTAAACAGTTTAAAACAATTTTGAAATGTTGTGGTCTAAATTACATTTTGATGTGTTTGCAGTTACAAAATAATTTTTCGATCAGTCTGTGAAAATCTGTTCACCATTTTATTTACTGGAAGAAGTGCAGTAGTTGTTTTGTTCACAGGTATTCTCAATAAACTTTGCAAACGACAGGCAGACATAGTCGTCCCGAGATGACTTTTAATAAGGCGAAGTTTAGAAAATGCCCTTTCTGCATCTGATGACGTAAATGTCTGAATAAGAGCAACATCGAGCATATGCAACTCGGGCTGAATGCTTGTGGCACAGAAAAGATCTTGCAGTTCGATACATGCATTGGGATCAGACTGATCAGCACGTAAACTTGTCGATGTGAATTGGAGCTGTCTTTGCACAGTTTCAGCGTCTTTTCCATGAATGTTGCAGAATTCCGAAAGTTCGGGAGTCATTGTGCCATTCTGCAAAGCATCAAGAGCAGCCAAGGCAGGGTTGTCAAAACGACATTATCTGATCATCAGATAACCAGCGAAAAATCCTGGGGGGGGGGGGCTCAAGTTTAGAAAAGGGACGAAAGCCCGACGCAGTCGAAAAATTTTTGAAACTGTTTAAATCAAAACTACCAATTATAATTAATAAAGAATTAAAAATACAACAGATTATTATTATTATGAGTTTGACTATCTTCTGTCTACAGTCTTATTTTGTATCTTTAATAATTTATTAATGAGTTTGACTATCTTCTGTCTCAAAGTTTCAAACAGGTTAAATCCCCTTACCCCCCCCCCCCACCAAAAAAAAACTCATCAGATTTGGAAAAATTGCAGGGTCTCTCCTATTAGGCCTGGGGGGGGCTTGCGCCCCCCCCTGCCCCCCCCTAGTTGCGCCACTGTATGTTCCTATATCAAGGTGTTCCTATTAGAAGTCTTTACTGAATTGAATTAATTACACTAATTGTTTTATTATAGTAGAACTAATTATTACATAGGGATAATTTTCATTTATTTTATTTTCTCCAAGTCAGAATTTATGTTTTGTAGGTTCTTGCCAGGGAAATCCATTTGCTGAGTAAATTTTATTGGTTCACAAAGTTGTGCTTTTTACATGACTAAGTAATATTTTTTGTAGCTTAACTGGTTACATTCCATTTATGGAGAGAGAGAAATATACACAAATATTTCAAAGCGCTGATTCTGTAAAAGCCGGATATTTGACAGGTAAGGTAGATACGGTGCATGTAAAAAGGTTACAAGTGCCCTGCAATTTTAGCGTAACTCCCAAAATATTGAACTGATCAAAGCCAAATTTGGATCTTATATGTAAATTCTGTTTATATGCATTTGTGCCAAATTTCCTATTGATTCAACAAGTGATGCTTCTAATTTCGTCAAAATGTCCTATTAAGGCCATGTAAAAACGAAGGTGATAACTGCCCCTGTTCTAGCCCCTTTTTTGTCAAGGCGATTAAAAATCTACCGATAGTGATAAAAATGTGCGGATTGTTTTAAAAAAATAGAAGTAAGATCAAAGAGCCAAGGACCAGTATTCAAAAAAATAAAAAAACGGGAATTATTTTTAATTAATGCTTGAAAACTTTGAAGATTTTTTTAGGGTAGATCCATCCGGGTATAACCGTTCGAGACGGACGCACACATTTTAATGAGATGTTCCACTTTAATAAAGCTCCACCCCAAAACAAGCACAACTCGTACTCTATACAACAAAACTCGAAGGAACTCAATCTCAAAATAGTTTAAAGTTCGGATTTAAACAGAGCCGGGATTTGGGATCGTCACTAATTATGTAAATTACTTGAACGCAATAGAAAGTACAATCAAACCATGAGGACACCCTATTGTTTCGTGATAACTCATGCAGAAAAATTTAATAGTGGAGAAATTTTATTATTTCGTGTATTTATTATATGTTTGTGATTATCTCATAAATTTTGAAAAGATAATTAAATTTTGTAAAGATATGTTCAACCATTAATTTAAAAATTCCAAAAACTTGATTTCGGGGCGCCATGAAAGACATTCTCAAAAATCATCGAAAAATTACTAAAAAACCTCCTGAAAAACATGAACAAAAATTATTACTAAGAAATAATGTTTCCTTTAATCTCAATAACTTTAAAACATCTGTTATCCATTGATTTTATTATTTACGTATTTTCTGTCCAGTTCTTTCCAGGCACTCCTAAGGGCGTTTTGCAGGCCAGATTTAGAGTGGAACTGCCTTCCATTGTCGTAAGCCAGATGACATTCCCAGACATTTTCTACAGGATTTAAGTCCGAGGAACAGACTGACCAATTCATAATTTTCAAATTTCTTCTCTGGAAAAATGTCTTTGTCAATTTTAAAGTGTGGGTTGAGGCATTATCTTGCTGGAAAATAAAGTTTCCTCCATAATAAGCTTCCCATCTTTTGGGGAAGGAGATGATATTCTAAAACTTTGATGTAATCCACCGAAGACTCATCAAGAATGGCTAATTCAGTCAATCCTTCACTAGAAATTCCTCCCCAAATCATCACCGATCCTGTTCCATGTAGAACTGATGAATCAGGTCCATCCAGGTTAAATTTCTACTGATCTGAAAAAATAATATTGCCCCAAACATCTCTGTTGGTTTTGGCCCATTCCACTCTTGACATCTTGTGGTGGTCTTTAAGAACTGGAATTTTTAATCTTTTTCTTATGACAAAATACCACTAAATCTCAAATAATTGAAAACTGTACTTTTACAAATTCTTAAATATAGTTCTTTTCTAATATGATTTGCTGAAAATTTGTCTATAGAAGCCTTTCTTACCGGGAGTCTAAGCTGACGAATCCTCAGTTTCTTGGGTCCTCCATGATCATTTTTTACCCCATATTCCTCTGGAGCCTTTAAGAAGATCCAGAAGGCAGTCTTGGATCGATTGAGCTCTTTGGCAATTTCCCTGGTCGAATAATTTGCTTGTCTGAAGACCTCAATCTGCCTATTTTCCTAAGCATGGGACTTTCTTCCGTTTCCCTCCCTAAGTACTCGAAAGATCGGTTTTTTAGAAAGTTCGGAACAAAATTATTTCTGAACTCGAATAAAACCGATTGTTTGGAAATTCGATTGTAATCGGTTTTATGAAAAAAATTATAATGAGAGTAATTTATAATAAAAAAATTTCTTGATGATTCTATTTTATGTTTATGTTCCGTAGACACAGAAGTTGGTTTCAAAGAAGTATGTTTGCTTCACTTCCATTTGTTTCTTTTTTGATTTTGGGAACACTCCTCACAGTGCCTATCTCTTTGGACTTACTTTACTAAATCAGACAGTAAAGCCATTTGTAATAAATGAAATCAGATTTAAGGGTGTAGGAAGTCTTCAACATCTTGAGTTATCTGAAGATGAGGCAAACAAAGTTTCCCAGTTTAAAAGAGAAATAGATCTCTATCCCACCTTACCAAGCCAGTCGAACGTTCTCAGGTAACTTATGAACGTTTGATTTATTGGAAGCAGCAACAGAATACCATGCCACTCCTTGCTAGAGGATTTTCTTCTGTCCCCTTTCCTCTATTTATAGCGAGAGAATGATCTCGGTTTTGTCTCTATTTATATATATATATATATATTATATATTTATAATATATATATTATATATTTATAATATATATTATATATTATATTTATATAATTATATAGAATGAACCTCTCTCCAGAAACTATTTCTATTCTTACCTACGATATCATAACTGGTCCAAAGTAAATGTTCACAACTGAACCTGTGTTTCTGAAGATGACATGGGGGAAGGTGAATAGACTGATGTAATATTGTAAATTTTTTCTTCTGACGCTCAAATGAGGAATAAAATTCAAAGATTACTTCAATTTATTTAGTCAGTCAATACCACTCATGCCTGGAGAAGGGAAAAGTTCGATGCATTATTTTCTAGGGGTATTATTTCTGAATATCCCCGACTTTTCGAAAACCAAACATTCGGGAGAGGATTATTTCCGATTACGTACGTACTCGAATAAAACCGAACGTCGAAGTCCCATGCTTAGTAAAAATACGTTAACTACGATTAAAAAATCCAATCGATCCTCAGCTCTTGTTATTAATGACATCTGTGCACTTCTGCATATTGTTAAGTTGGTCGGAGACACCTTGCTAGGGGTTTTGGTGAAACCTATAGTTTGGTCCCCACCCTCACTAACATTATCAATTGGCCCCCTGCTGTGCTACCGGGCAAAAATTTTAGTTTCCTCTAACTTATTGAAAGCGCAATATTTCAGTGTTATAAGTTTTTAAAGTTTTATAGTATTATTTTATCAGGTTTAAAACTTTGTAAGCATCTAGTTTTTAATTTTGCTTATAGGTGAACAAGCTAAAAAGATTTTTATGAAGTCAGGATTATCAGAGCAAGTCTTAGATCAGATATGGTTAGCTTTAATTTTCTCCTTATTGCTATCTAAATGCATCAAGTTAACATCAGATATCGAACATCGTTGCATCTCTTCAATTAAAAAGAAAATGGAAAATAGATAAAGTCAAAGCAAACAACTAAAAGAAAGGAAATGTTAGTAAAGCAAAGTTAATAGCAAAGTGTTTTGAATGATTCTGCTTAGCTCGGTCAAAGAATTTAACAGCAACAGGTCTATTGCTGGAATAAAGCTAATGTTTGCAAAGGAGTTGGGGCACACCAATATATATCAATTCTTTGTCCTGACATGTTGGATGATGCTTGTGAGAATGATGTTTACATGAAGAAGGCATTATCTACTACATAATATACTACTATATATATATATATATGACTACTATATAACAATATATAATATATATATTTGTAAATATGCTTGAAGTATCTTTCAAACATGCACCTCAAGTATTACGCTTCAGGACTAGAGATGTGAGCGTGAAATATTTCAATTGTTTTATTACAAAATGTTTTGTTCTTTTTGAAATATTTCGATACAAAAATAACCACTAAAAAACAAAAAAAATGTATTACTTTAAAAATGAAGTTTTGATGTTGCTGAAACCAATTGCAGTTTGTTTAGCAATCATCTCTGCAAGTCCTACCAACAGCCTGGTGGAAAGGTATATGCTCATCACAGCCTCTTGCTAAAGTAGCTTCTAAGATTTTGTCATTGCCTGCAACAACCGCTGTAATCAAAAGAGGTTTAACATAACAATTATTTATAGTGGTTAAAAAGACCTGGATCTGATCTTTCTAGTCCTAATAACCGAATTTGATTAAGTAAATCTTAAATTTATCTACTGTGTCTGCATGGATGGTTTCCTTATCTAGTTTATTCCATAAGGAAACCACCCTTGTCCTGAATTAATTATTTTTTAAGTTTCCCGAAGCCTTCCTATATAATTTACAATCATGCTCTCTAGTAAAAGCACTTTTTGTGGCTTTGAAAAACTGTTCAGGTAAAAGGCCTTCCCTTCCTGATAAAATTTTGAATGCTTTGATGAGGCTCCGTCTATTTCTTCTCTTTTCCAGAGTAGTTAATTTATATCTACTTGATCTTTCCTCGTAACTCAGATTTCCAAAACCTTCTGTCATCCTGGTTGCCCTTCTTTATACTCTTTCCAACACTTCTATATCCTTTCTCAAATGAGAGTTCCACACAGTACTCAAGATGTGGCCTTACTAATGCCTTACACAATCTCACAATCCCCTAATCACTACTGTTCTCTTTATCATTCCAATTATTCTGTTTGCTTTTTTTTTAGCAACTTCCATGCAATGTAGAGATGCTTTTAAGTTGTTCTGCATTATTACCCCCAGAACTCTTTCGTGGTTAGACTGCTTCAGAATGCTTCCTCCAAACACATATTCAACTTTTGTGTTTCTGCATCCCATATGCATAATGCAGCATTTGTCTACGTTGAAAAGCATCTGCCAATCTTCTGCCCATTTGAATAACTTGTTAAGGTCTTCCTTAAGTGTATCCAGTGTTTCATTGCATATTCATTTATCCAAAATGATAAACGGAACCGACTCACCACAAACGGGGCTGGAAAACTGGTTTTTATTCCCCAAAACTTCAGAAGATAATCACAACTCTGAAGCATCTGATAAGTGAATTTAATGAAATGGACTCAAAACTTGATTTAAATTAGCACTGTTATTCTAGTTTTGTATTGTTTTTTTACTTATGTTGCAATAAATTTGTTTAACTAATCGTGAACTATCACTTTTCAACAAATTAAAAAAAAACATAAAAACCAATAAAAAAAACACATAAAAAACTCGGACAAAAAAAACATGTTTTTTTACATCTCTATTCAGGACGACGACAATCTCGGCTCGGTCCTGCGTTTAGTATCAACCTTGCACAATAAATATTACGTAGTGTCAGAAGATGGCGAACTTTCTTCCAGTTCCCACAGTTCCCAGATCAATGAGAGTAACAGGAGATTCTGCACTAGAATGGTGAAGATTCAACAAGTTTAAGTGTATGGACTCCCCAAATTGTTCTAGATTGTGTTTTTTTGCCCAGGTAATACCACCCATTTGTGCCTTATGCAGACACTCGGAAAGAGTTAGGTAGCTACTAATGCAGAGGGTTTTTGGGGTGATTTGGCGGTAGACGATGGCCTCAACCTGAAGTTCTTGTAGCTAGGTCACAATAGAGGAGTAAAGTTTAGCTTTGTGCTCCTAAACAACCTATTTATTATTTACAGTAAAAAAGGAGGAACTGATACTCCAAACAAATTCGTAAACATTTTAATTAAACTAGTCAAACCTTTGAGTATGCGCAATTGTCTATTTGAGCAACAGTTATGGATATCGCAAAGCAAGGATCAATGTCCGCGGGTAATCGAGCGAAAAAGGTAGAAGAGTCAACAGCCATACCAAAATCCATCGACTTTCGCTGAATTTTAAATCCAAGATGACAAGTTCAGACTTACAACTAGAAATTCCAATTTGATTTTGTGGGACTCTAAAGAAGATTCCAATCGAATACTGACAAAGGTTTAGAACTGAAACAAGGAACTTCATCTGCCAGACCTCTGCGTGATTTTGGCTTTAAGTTTCGTTCGGCGTGTTCAAGCAAATGTATTTGAGAGTTTGATGGAAAGTTGTCCGAGGGAAATGAATCCAGTGCTCGATTATTGGGAGACAACTGCATTGGAAGACAAAGAAGGAACTGCAGTGCAGAACCTCAGTTTGCCATCATCATGTGGAATGTCCCTGATTGAGTCACTGGTGGTTTACCCAGAACAAATAATTCAATAGTTGGCATCATGGTTTTCAACAAACACTCGATTCATCATCCACCAGTCTTTAAACTAATTGACCAGTTTCGAAAAGACCAAGATAAAGTGGAGATCGATATCACACGTTTCCAGGCAGGTGAGAGACATCCAGAAGCATCGAAAGTTAACTACATGAAATTCAATCAATGTCTGTGCACTCTTGTTCCAAGCTACATCAACACAGAACCTCTTGATTATATAGCTTACAATCTCCCAATTTAACTAATTCGATGTGACTAATTTACATTTAATTTAGTTTATTATTTTTACAATGAATTTTATTGGGCTGTTTTGATGAGTTTTATGTTTTGATGGGGCTATTTTGTCCTGTGCTATTTTGTTGCTGATCTATTATGATGGGGTGTTTAATATTGTGCTTATTAATTAAGACAACTTGGCTAAAAGATAATAATATACTCAAGTGAATATATATGCATATCTTGTTTATAATTGCCATGCTGATTCATCAAACCTCATCAATAATTTTTTTGATTTTTTTTTTACCTAAAATTTCTTCATTTATTTCTAATGACATTTCAAATGCAGCCAATCTCTCTCACATTCCTAATTCATTTTATGCCTTTTCAGGTGTTTAGCCAACTTGGATGATCATGATGTGGTACTAGAAAAGTTTATCTTTGCAATGCACTTAATTAATTTGGTCAGGCTGGGATTACTGACAGAAAATTCACCATTTTCATCTGTTTTGAAGATGTTTAGAGCTCAGGTAAATTAGAAGTGATTCACAAATAATAGACTGTTGTCAATAAATACTATTTTTATGTGGTCCATTATCTAATCTATTTGTTCATTAGCTTACTTTCTTTGAGTCTTTGGTCATTGAGCCAATGAGAATAAAATCAAATGATCCTTTCAGTTTCAATAAAAATGTGTTTATTTTCTTCACATGAGAAATGCTTAAAAACTTGTTTCTGTGATTTAATTTTTCTTTCACAGAATAAGTCGTGATAACTATTTGACTATAATTTCATCGCAAAAATGTTGCCTAATTAACTAAAGCTTACTTTAAAGAATGTTAACTCTTTTTTATAGCGAATCTGCTTTCTCCATATCTTTTCTATTGCATCCAAAATATTCTGGTGGGACTAGGTTTTAACAATTTCAGCCATGAGTTTTATCAACCTGAAGTGTTTGCATTGGTTGCCCATTTACCATTACCATATCTTCGAAATTGCTCTCACCACTTGCAAGAGCAAATTCATCTCATTGACTGGTCTTCTCTGCCCTTCTTTTGCCATTCAACTGCATCAAGCAGTCAATTCTCTTCAATGCCTTGTATTCCCTCTAGGAGAGGTTTATAATATTTACATTAATAATAGAGTGATGACGAAAATAAACATGACTTAAATAGCTTAATCTAACTAAAAACTTAATCTAATCTAAAAATACAGTTATTACTGTATAAGTACTTTACAGGCGCCTTATGTGGAATTTTAACCCTCGTCCATTACCTGATGATTTGTTTAGCTGTTGTAATCTTATTTTTAAAATTACGCATCGTAAACACATTTCTACATGCAAAAAACAAACAAAAACAACTGTTGAAGTAAATATTTTCTCAAGGGGTGCATATTGCACAAACATTGTGACGTTTATATATCAATAAATTCATCATTTTGGAGCTGATTGCATCTGTAATTTTTAAATTGGTGTTCTGAAACATCTAAAATAAGCTAGCTGCTTTTCGAGACGTTTGGACGCTGTTTGTCACGAAAATACTATATTCCTGGGGCAGACATAGTAGTAGTTCCATTCAGAGGATGATGTTATACATTTGAAGTAATGAACCAGGCTAACACTTGACTTTAATCGAACGTTCAATCGGTATCATTCATAAATTGAGGACAACAAGCATCAACGCGGTAAAACTCGGAAATCAAAAACAAAACATCCTTAGTAGGGATGTGCAGTCACTATAGTGAGCTCCTCCCTGGGAAGACGGAGTCAGTAGTAGATGTGATCCTGGTGATGATTGAAACGTACACAACTTCCTGATCTTGTGCGTGAGGGTTCAGGTGGGTTATTGGGAGAACTTGTGATGTATGCAGGAGCCGTCTGGTCTCGACGGGAGGTCTCGTGGAAGTGGTTGTCCCTGGCGTCGTCATTGGCATCTTGGTACGTTTGACACGATTCAGCGAAACACAACTGGTGGATCCCTTGGGAAGTTCTATCTTGACAATGTTAAACATTGATTTTATTTGGGCTAAGGGAAGATAAGGACGGGGATAAATTGAGCTGTTTTCGCAAAGAATTGTCAAGTCCGCCAAGAGTTGATGAGATGTGAGAGTATCCTTGCAATGTTGTGTTTCTGGATGTTCAGTCTGTGCTTTGGCAATACTTGCTAGATCTGGGTGTTCGAGTGGTAGTGCACTGATTGTCCTGGAAAGTGCATCTGCTACTACGTTTTCAGCTCCTCCGATGGGATGTATTTCAGTGACATATTCAGAGATGATGGGGAGACGTCGTTGTTGCATGTGGGTCTTTTGGTCCCTGTTGGATTGAAAAGCTTGGCAGATGGGTTTTTGGCCTGTAAATAAATGGAGTTCTCTGCCTTCAATGATGTGTTTGAAATGGAGGACAGCTAAGTATGCTGCCAAAAGCTCTTTGTCAAATGCAGAGTATATTGATTCTGTTTTAGATAATCTCTTGGAATAAAAAGCAATTGGTTGAGGCACACCCAAAACAACCTGATGAAGTGCAACACCGATGGCTACCGAAGATGCATCAGTCACTAGGTGGTATAGATTACTAGACTTGCTAATGTAATGAGGATTGGCCGCACCTGCTAAGGATGATTTAATATCTTCAAAAGCTTTGCACTGAAGGGTTTCCCACGTCAATTGATGGTTACGTTGATTTGTACTTCCCAAAAGAGTATACAAGGGGGCAGATATCTGGGCAAAGTGAGGGATGAATGATCTGTAGTATCCAATCATGCCAATAAAACGTCGTAAACCTGCATAGTCTTTCGGTTTAGGAAAATCGATGACGGCTTATGTGTTATCTTCAAGTGGTGATATTCCAGTCGAAGATAGTCTATGGCCTAGAAACACAACAGAGCTCTGAGCAAACACACATTTACTGACGTTGATCCGGAGGCTGTTTTTCTCCAGCCGCTGAAAGACAGTTTTGAGATGTTGTAGATGCTCATGCTCATTGTTTGAGGCTACCAAAATATCGTCAATATACACACAAACAAATGGCAAGTCTTGAAAAGTTGCATCCATGAATCTTTGGAATGTTTGAGTTGCATTTCTGAGACCGAATGGCATGCGAGTAAATTCAAACAAACCAAAAGGAGTTGTAACGGCTGTCTTTGGGATGTCATCTGGATGAATGGGGATGTTGTAATGTGCCTTCACCAATAAATTTGCTGAATACTGAATTGCCACTGAGTCGGCTTGTCATGTCAGAAATTCTTGGCAGAGGATATCTGTCAGGTTTGGTGACACTGTTGAGTTTCCGATAATCTCCACAGGGCCGCCATTGGTTGTCCTTTTTGGGGACCATGTCTAGTGGGCTGGAATAAGAACTGCTAGATTGTCGAACAATCCCAGCCTTTAACAGCATTGCGAATTCTTGCTTAGCGGCCTCAAATTTGTCTGGTGGGAGTTGTCGAAAACGGGAACAGATTGGCGTGTTTGATGTTAGTTCAATTGTATGCTGTGCTGACGATGAAGGTGGACGGAGATTTATCTGCCAAGGGCCAACCAGAGCAGTGTGACGTTTCTATTAATGCCTTGATGAGTGGAGGGGTGTCAGTTGAACAGTCGAATACAGGGTCGATGATCTCCCCAGCCGTTGTTACCATCGCCGTGGAGAGTGACGTCTTCATGTCCAGAAGTTGGCGGTTGTCAACAAGTAGATGGTGATGAATGAAGAAATCAGCCCCTAATATTGGTTGTGTGGTGACTGCCACTATGAACGTCCAGGTGAATTCTCTTCGGAGGTCTTGACTGCTTATCGTTAATGTAACTTCTCCATGAATCTCGAGTGGCATAACGTTGGCTGTGTTCAACTTGACGTTTGTTGCTCTGATTGGAACTGAAATGTTTGATAACTCTGTTGGGGGAATGATTGAAACCGCTGATCCGGTGTCGACTAGAAACTTGAATTGATGACATATGGTGTTAGCTGCTGTGAAAAATGCAACATGAAACGTAGGAACACCTTCGATGGTCGCAACCGAAGCAGAGCCTTCTAGTTTACCGACTGGCTTGTGAGACACCGGAGAAGCATTCCGAGACTGGGTAACTCGGGCACCGTGCTTGTCTGGCGTTACGCACCAGGATCGGCAGGATTTAGCCTCAGGACCAAAATAAATGTGTGCACTTTTGGTAGTTGACCTGGGGTGAATGGCTCCAGAGTTCTATTGGTTCCTGTGTTTCTTCTGACAGAAGTGCTGGTTCCTGGATCGTCTGTGTGTGTAGAACTGATGTCATGGTAATCAACTCGTCTCCCAATTTCCCAACCTCTTCCAAAGACAAATTCTTCTGTGCTGCAATGACGAGGGCCAAATTGGCAGGCAACAATTTTTGGAACTTGTGGCGAACCATGACTTCAGGTGCACCAACTTGTTGTGCTAGCTTTCTCATTGCTACCAAATGTTGCGAAGGCCTGCCTGTTAGCGGATTTTGTTGCAGGTACTGGTCGAAGAGCTCCGCTTTGTTGGGCATGGTTTGCTCAAGCACTGCACTCTTCAGGCGGTCGTAATCCATGGCCTCGACAGTGTCATCATCAAGGCTCATTACCACAGATCCTGGTAGGGCTGCCAATACGTGGTAAAACCTTGTTGAGCTAACCGTGATGTTGGAAAGAGTAAATTGTGCTTCCATTATTCTGAACCAAGCCGATGCCTCGGCTGGGTTGAAAACAATCGGTTTTATAGAAATTGAAGTAGCTTGCGATTCCATTTTTGAGTTTGGGGTCACCAATGAAGTAATGAACCAGGCTAACACTTGACTTTAATCGAACGTACAATCGGTATCATTCATAAACGGATTGACGACGACAACAAGCATCAACGCGGTAAAACTCGGAAATCAAAAACAAAACATCCTTAGTAGGGATGTGCAGTCACTACACATTCCAAGTAAACGTGCCTAATACGGAATAAAGGCGTGGTGGTGCTGTGGCAGTGCCACTATCTATCCAATAAACACTGATGTTTATCTTGGAATGCAACCAAATGACGTCAGAGATCAGAATAAGGTTGCACGTGTTGTGAAAACAGTGATATCACCTTGGTTCAAATGTGGTCGGTGGGATATAACCCCTATACTGTTGCTCTGGCAAAAGAATTGCTTTCTCAAGGTATGACCTATGTAGGAACAGGCTCAAGAATAAACGAGATATTCCTCAAAGCATGCTAGCGCAGAACAGAGCCCAATTATCTTCGATCTTTGTATTAGATGGCAACAAAACTTTAATATTATATGCTCCGAAACCTGGAGATTATGCTTTAATGTAATAAAATAAGAGCGGCGTAGAAAACTAGGATCATTTGGCCTGCAGTCTTGCAAACGAAAAATCAAAAGGTGTCTTATAATCATGTTCTTCAATATGCTTGGCACAGATGCCATTGCCAGTTTCGTAATTTGGATGTGCAATAACTCCCGATTACAAGTCGCGCAAATGATGTGTTGACACCTCTTTATCGAAGTCTCGAATAGTCTCTCACCCAGGCATTGATTAGAAGATGTTTGGTTAACAAACCAAATCAAAAAACCGAGCATGGATGCAATTCAAAGTCTTGAGCTTTAGCTTTAAACTCTGGATAACTTGAGATAATGAATGAAAAACCAGACCACTTTGTCAACAGATCTATTGTGACAAATGCATATAACTGTACAATTTAGAGATATTATTCGTAGTAACATTGAGCAATTTTGTAATTACATTGAATCTCAAATGAGCAATTTAATTAATTTTTATTTGATAAAAAGTACAGTTTAACCTTTTAGCTCCCAACGTTCCAATGTGGAATATCATGATTTTCGCTCGTTTATGTAGTCATACTTTTATAGGGAATGTTAAGTATTTTTTTGAAAGTCCACAAGCAGCTCTATGATAAATCTTTAAAAGTGAATAAAAATAATAATATTTTCAGCGTTAAAATTTATGTTAAAAATCGCGATTTTTGTGATTTTTTGTGTTAATTGTAAATTGTCTTGCAAAGGAAAGATTTTACAGAGATAGGCATGTTTCAACCATGCTTATGCTGTAAAACAGTCCTGATTTGGTGATGGTATGCGATTGAATAATATTTGTTTGCTTGTATACGAGATAATGTTTTGGACGATGTTCCACTTCTGGAAAGTTGGGTGGTTCTCCTTAGCACACGTGGCCGTAATTATAAATTGATTTCAAGAGGATTCAGGTATTTTAATTGTAAAAGTTCATGTTATTTATTACTTTTCAAACAAAAACTAGTTGATATAAAGCCTAATTAATTACTTTATTAATAATTTATTAATTATTTAATTTTCCTATATTAATTTTGTTAAGAAATTGTAGATTAGTTTGAAGATTTAAATTTAATTTTTTGATTTTTAGTTGTTTTGGGTTTTTACGGGTTCAAAACCCACTTCAATGTTGTCCTGTTAGTGCACGTGTTTAGCAAAGTACTTTAGCGGATACTAAGATGACCAAAGTAATGATGAACAGTGCCTTGCTAAAGTATGATGGTTTCACTTATAGCATCAGTAATGATGTGTTCACTATACAATTCTATGGGCATCATAGAGCCAAAATGTTCAAAAGGAAACAGCCAAATAGGTTTGGATAATAGGTCTGTAATGGCAGTGATGGTTATCAGGCATATAATGCAAAAAAGTGGTGTGATAGACTGGAGAATCTCAATTATGTGTCAAAGAAATGGTCGTGGAATTTATTTACAAATGCAATCAATATGACAATTGTGGGTAAATATCCACTGCCAGGTACACAGACACACATAAAATTTCTTCGCTTGTCATGTCATGTCATGTCATATCATATCGTATCGTATCGTATCGTATCGTATCGTATCGTATCGTATCGTATCATATCATATTATATCATATTATATTATATTATATTATACAGTCAGGACAGAAACCATAAGGACACCCCATTATTTCGTAATAACTCGATAAAGAAAAATTTGATTGTAGGGAAATTTTAATATGTTATGTATTTATATATTTGTGATTATCTCTTAAATTTTCATCAAAATATGTTCGTGCATTAATTTTTAAATTCCAAAAACGTGATTTCGGGGCGTCCAATAACCATAAAAGACACTTGCAAAAATCATCGAAAAATGACTAAAAACTTTGTGAAAAAAAACAGGAAAAAAGTTTATTAATATGAAATAATGTTTCCTGTATTTTCAATAACTTCAAAACATCTATTGTCCATTCATTTTATAAGAGTTTTTAAGAAATTTCTTTCCAGGCATTCCTAATGGCGTTTACCAGGTCAGATTTTGAATGAAACTGCCTTCCATTGTTGCAAACAAGTCTTGACAACATTCCCCAAACGTTTTCTATAGGATTTAAGTCCGGGGAACAAGCTGGCCAACTCATAACTTTCAAATTTCTCCTCTGGAAAAATGTCTTTGTCAACTTGGAAGTGTGGATCAGGGCATTATCTTGTTGGAAAATAAAATTTCCTCCATAATAATCTTCCCCAAAAGGCAACAGATGATCATCTAAAACTTTGATGTAATCCACAGAAGACTGTCTCCCATCCAGAAAGGCTAATTCAGTCAATCCTTCACTGGAAATTCCTCCCCAAATCATCACCGATCCTGCTCCATGATTTCGACTAAAAAATGTTTCTTTTTCTAATCTGAGATCATGCCAATAGAACTAATGACTATCAGGTCCATCCAGGTTAAATTTCTTCTCATCTGAAAAAATAATATTGCCCCAGCCATCTCTGTTGGAGAGCATGGTTTTGGCCCATTCCACTCTTGCCAACTTGTGATGGTTTTTAAGAGCTGGAATCTTTAATCTTTTTTCATATAATGAAATACCACTAGATCTCAAATAACTTAACACTGTACCTTTACAAATTCTTAAATCAAGTTCATTTCTAATTTGATTTGCTGAAAATTTACCTGAAGAAGCCTTTCTTACCAGGAGTCTCTGCTGACGAATCGTCAGTTTTTTAAGTTTTCCATGATCATTTTTTGCACCATATTCCTCAGGAGCTTTTACGTAGTTCCAGATGATTAGGACGGTGCAGCGGGGAAAGGATGAGTGTCTTTATTTATTTATTTGATTAAAGTCCGTTGTATTTATTTGATTAAAGTCCGTTGCATAACTAGGATGATTTGGACTAAAGGATGAGTCTCTTTATTTATTTATTTGATTAAAGTCTGTTGCATAACTAGGATGATTTGGACTAAAGGATGAGTGTCTTTATTTATTTATTATTTATTTGATTATAGTCCGTTGCATAACTGAGATGATTTGGACTAAGGATGAGTGTAATGTAATGTTTAATTAACGTCCATTGCATACCTAGATGATTAGGACGGTGCTCCCGCAGCGGGGTTTGAACCCCGTGCTGCCATCATGAAGATAAGGATGAGTGTCGTGTGTATTTTATTAACGTCCGTTGCATAGCTAGATGATTAGGACGGTGCTCCCGCAGCGGGGTTTGAATCCAGTGCTGCCATCGTGAGAGGCGCAGCCTTAACCGTTAGGCCATGCGGGCGCACTACGGGATGAGTGTTTCCTTCTGGCTCCTTATATAGACCTTGAAACAAAGGAGTCCACCGTCCAAATCATCTCAGTTATGCAACGGACTATAATCAAATAAATAAATAAATAAGGAGTCCACCGCCGCGCGCCAAGTCATTGTTGTTGTCCTGCATGCTTGTAGCCTAGAGAAGTTGTAGGGCGGTGTGGGAGGAGCTAAGTGTGTGATGATGTAAGTAGGACGAAGTTCAGTGTCCCCACACTTCTTCGTCTTTTAGTTGAAATAACTAATGATCGATTTTGACGATTTTTGATGTTAATTGAGTAGGAAATGGCAATGCCAGTTATACTGACATTACGAACACTTGAATTTTTTATAGTTAAGCAAGTACAGTGTTCGAAAATCGTTCAATATTACTCGATTTTTTATGTAACATCATTTTATCGACTAAATACATTGAAGTAATCGATTGAATTTTATTCCTCATTTGAGCTTTAGAAGAAAAAAATTACTAAAAATCTACAATATTACATCAGTCTATTCACCTTCCTCCATGTCATCTTCAGAAACACAGTTCCAGTTGTGAACATTTACTTTGGACCAGTTCTGCTGTACGTAGGTAAGAACAGGGGCGTAGCTGACTTTTCTTGACAGGGGGGGTCCAATTTTTCATAAAATTTACTACGCAAGGGTGAACTTAAACCGATTGTTTGGGGATATGACCATTCTCATATAATACATATTGAAATAACCCGGGGGTCTGCAAATAAGTAAGTTAACTAATAAGTTTATTAGAGCAGGTATTCAGTTAACGGAACTGAATAATAGAAGTTAAGCGTTTAAGGAATTGAGGTACTTAAGGATGCAAATGGTTATTTGGGCTTCTAAGTTGTCTTGATTCTCGTTGTTTGTCAGGTGATTATCGAGAATGCTTTTCTGTAGCAAAAATATATCCCACGTGCCCGGAAAAGATGCCAAATATAATTAAGTACAAATTTAATTATATTAGCAATATAAACTTAATTAATTTCCAAAAATCTAAGTTTACAACATTACACCCTCCTTAAATCTGTTCGTCCCGAACAGACTGCTGCTCCCCGTGGTACTTCGCCAGTTGGGGAATGTGTGCCACCTTCATTTTTACTCTCGGGACACAATCTCTAACATGGTGCCCATGTATCACCATTGTTTCAATGCGAGCCCGTCCTCCTCTGGTATCTCTACTAAAACGCTTACTGAAAAAGATCAGCAAAACAACCAACAGCACTAAATGCTCGCCTCGAGTCTCCGACGACCTCCGAAGGCCAGAAAGTCCGCCTTGGCTGAGAACTCCACAAATGAACTCCTCAGACATTGATCCAACCTTACGAACCACGTACTCAGGACCGCCGAGTACTTCACCGCCAACATCTCCACTCTCAGTTACAATGACATCCGCAGCTCCAACCTCCACAACATCCACAGCTGAATCGAATTCGGAAACCCCCAACTCAAATCGCTCGCCACTGCTCTCCAGGTCCAGTTCCTCTACTGATTCCTCAACGCGAGGAGGCTCCACTCTGGTCTCTACCAAAGTCCCTCCTTCAACTATTTCCACAACCGACACCAACGAGGCAATCGTGCACGGAACTGGCTCATCGGGCACTGGCGCGACCTCTCTGGAGTTTGCGAAACTCTTCCTCAGCTCACCGTTGTCTTTATTCTCTACAGTGCCCATCTTTATGGAAAGCTCTACTATTGGACTGTCCCCGTCAACCACCAAACTGGCCTCACTCACCTCAGCAAAGGTCTCCTCAGCACCGTTCTCCTCACCCAGCTCTTCCCTCAGCTCCATTCCCGATTCCTCACTCCATGGAAGAAACACTTCGCTTTCCAAAGTTCTTCCATCTACAATTTCCTCGGTCTCCTTCTCAACCGAAACCAGTGTGGCAATCGGGTACACTGCTGAGGCCCCAGCTGGCATGATGTTTATGGTGCTTGATGGAGTCTCCTCCGGTTGGTAGCTAGTAGAGGCCTTGTTGGAGAAAACCTCAGTTACTTTTTCCATCTTTTCTTCAAAGCTTTGCATCATTTTATCCATATTTCCCATCACCCATTTCAGACCCGGATCAACAAAAGTATAAGCTTCTGGATCCTCACCCTGGTCTACTATCCACGACAGCAGGCGATCCTGCAATTCTTCCCTGGAGCCTTTCGAATCCATTTGCCTCAACTTAAGCTCACGTCTCATTCCAGCAAAAGTTAAATCTTCTAAGACCTTGCTCATGACTTACTTTTTGGATCCCACTCCTGACACCAATGAAATAACCCGGGGGTCCGCAAATAAGTAAGTTAACTAATAAGTTTATTAGAGCAGGTATTCAGTTAACGGAACTGAATAATAGAAGTTAAGCGTTTAAGGAATTGAGGTACTTAAGGATGCAAATGGTTATTTGGGCTTCTAAGTTGTCTTGATTCTCGTTGTTTGTCAGGTGATTATCGAGAATGCTTTTCTGTAGCAAAAATATATCCCACGTGCCCGGAAAAGATGCCAAATATAATTAAGTACAAATTTAATTATATTAGCAATATAAACTTAATTAATTTCCAAAAATCTAAGTTTACAACAATATGTTATAGTGCATATTAAATATAGCTAAAATTGTAACGGATATTAGCGTTTACAATGCTGAAAGTGGTTAAATTTTATAATGGTAGATGGAGCATATGATGATATCAGCTATTTTTGAAGAACTGTGTTTTTTAATATATAATGAAGAAAAATAAGAAACAAACTCCCGTAAAAACTTTTTTCAAATTAACACAAAATGAGGTTCAAATTTTATTTAAAAAAGGTTATATATATATCATTATGTCATTATACAGATAAAAATGTTCTTTTTTAATTACGATCACATTATATAAAAATTACACTAATAAATGAAAATCTAGGTAAATTGCGTATTTAAATGGGAAGACCTCTTGGTGTTGACGCAAAACTGTCAACAACAACTGATAAATTGATGGCGTTCATTATAGTTTTCTCACATGACAATAAGACAAGTTGTTCTAATTTTTCTGATGTCATTGACGATCTTAAGGCAGATTTGATTATATCTACTTTGCTATGTGATCTTTCGCACGTTGCGGAAGTAACTGGCAAAGCCATCAAAAAAACTATTAATTGGTAGTAACATTTGTAAACTTTGTCGTGTGCATGACTCACCATTGATTGAGCTAAGCCTGATAAAGATTCTAATAAACGATAATTTTCACACTTCATCACCAATTTAGATTCAATAACACATAAATCATCATCAATTCTAGCCAAGTTAGCCAAATTTCGGATGCCTTCTTCGCTCCACGATTTTGGCAAAACAGATGGAATATATTGAATTAATTTAACACAGTCTGTATTGAATCTGGATTCAAGAGAGGATTTAATGCAGTCTAAGACTGGTCTGAAAAAATCAACACGCATTTGAACTTTAAATTGATCTACGAGACTGAGGTTACTGTCAGAGGAATGTATTATGTTATCTGAAACAGGTTTTGTCAGAAACTGGTCCATTACACATTTTTGAAGAGCTGCAGGAACTTTACGTGCTCTTTTATTGTTTGTATACTCCTCATTGATTCCCAGTTTACCATAATAAATTTTTGATTTTTCAAAAAGTAGATCGAATTCTTCTTCACAATCCATGCTATTCAATCCAGCTTTTAATTCATCTATAGATCTTGCAGCTGCCGCAAGGTCAATATCTTTATTTTGCAGAGCCTGCGACGCTGCGTTTACCAACATAAACACTTGAACCAAAAATTCTAGCCCAAAAATGAAAACCGGTTCTTTAATTGCTTTGAGTAAGCCAGCTGAATCTGAATCACTGCGATGTCCCAAACATTTAATAATTGCTGGCAAACATCTGTGAACAATTCGCAAATTTATACATCTTGCTGACCATCTTGTTCCAGATAATGACTGCAATGCAAGTAAACCATTTTCCAAATGTAAACCTCTGATGGCATTCATGTATTCATCATGACGCTTTGGCGAACCCTCTACAATAACAAAAACTTTCTGCAGCAAATCAAATACTTTATTGCAGTTTTTTGTTAATTTACAGACATCCTGTAAAACTAAATTCAAAACATGAGCCCAACAATGAATAAACACTGGTTTTCTATCTGATAGTTCTTTGAATTGAGCTTGTACGCCGTTGTAAATACCCGACATATTTGATGCTTCATCATAACACTGTCCAATTATATTATGAATTGAAAGATTCAAACGTTTGAGCTGCTGCAATATTATTTCAACTAAACTTTTAGCAGAAGTATTTTTCACCTGGGTTATGGCTATCAAGCTTTCTTTCGGCTGAATCAGTGACATATCTAATGACGATACTCATAAGTTCGTTGTTGGATCGATCGCTCACTTCATCACACATAATACTGATCAGTCTCCCTTGAGCTTGTTTTGAAATTTCTTCTAAAACTTCATCAGTGGTAAGTTCAATTAATTCGTTTTGAATGTCTGGACTAAGCCAAGAAACATTTTTGGGATGATTATCTAACCAGTCTCGAAGTATCGGTGAATAATTCCCTAAAAATTCTACTAGTTCTAAAAAGTTCCCACGATTATCAGATGTAAAATTTTCATCATGGCCTCTGAACGCTAAATTTTGCTTAGATAAAAATTTGATAATATCTAAAATTATAATGAGAACTTTTCGATTTTTGGCTTTTTCTTCTATTTCTTTTTGTTGCTGATCATAAAATGCTTTTGACAATTTAGCAGCTACCGATGAGTTTCTGTTAGTTGCAGCAATTCTATGTCGATAATTTTCAGCAGCAGAAAGATGAGCTTTGCTGGATTCGTGTCTTGCCATCTTTACCTGTCATTTTTTTCCAATCTTTGTTGGTAACAACAACTGATCGTATTTGTTATTAGCTAAGTTTTTTGGTTTGAAAAGACAACAAAAAAAGCAATGAGCTTCATCTTTAGAAATGCTGTACTCCAACCATTCTCTCCCATCATACCAAGATTGTTGAAATTTTAATGATTTCAGTTTATTTCCAACAAGTATACTTGTAGTTGGAAAGGCTATTCCTCGAGGTTGTATAGCACCTAAATCAATTACTGAATTGATATCTTTAACGGATTCTGTAGGTTCCACAGTCGGATCTCGAAATAACGACATTTTTATAGTTCTATTTATTATTACTATTATTTTTTATTATTATAGAATTTAAAATATGCTTTATACTTTACCTCGTGAACTGCTTCGTAGTTCAGAACAAAACGCGATTTATTTTCAAAAACAGCGGACGAGCAACTAAAAGTAAACTCAAATAAATATTTAGAGAATTTGAAATGTTTTTGAAAAATCCTTATAAAGTATATCAAATATTTGAATGATTCATTTAATTGAAAAATAATTTGTCATATAAATGTTTCAGAATGAAAATGTGCTTGACATTATTAATACTAATGTTTTAATAGAAGGCTCATCCTTTCACTCATTGTTACTATACTCCCCCCTCCCAGAATAAAAAAAAACTCACCGGATTTGGACCATTTGAAAAAGTGGTCCAGATCCCAGCAGGGGGGGTCCGGACCCCAAGACCCCCCCGGCCAGCTACGCCGCTGGGTAAGAATAGAAAGTTTTAGGAGAGAAGTTCATGCTTGAAATAGAGACAAAACCGAGATCATTCTCGGAAGAACTTTATTCTGTGTCTACGGAACATAAACCTAAAATAGACAAATTTTGGTTATTACAAATTACTAATATTATAATTTTTTTTCAGAAAATCGATTACAAGCGAATTTCCGAAAATAATTCCGAACAGTCGGTTTTAGTTCGGAAATAATTTTGCTCCGAACTTTCGAAAACTGATCTTTCGTACGTACGTACGTACGGAAGGGAAACGAAGAAAGTCCCATGCTTCGTTAGAACCCCATTTAACTCTTAAATTAAAGCCATTCTTTTTTCGGGTGCAGGGCCACTACCATGGCTGACGTCATTTGAGTCATTTTTAGTTAAATACCATATGTGTCCATACCATATATGACGTAATTGCGCACTAGCTACATCTTCATTTATTTTTGTAGCTTTCTAACTCACAGAATGAGCAGATCATTCTGCTGAAGCACATGGAAATATAAACCATGCCTTCAGTTTGACCTTAATTTGAAATAGTGTTGAAGTGGCCAAGAGATGTCAGCTCACATGCAGTTAGAATCAGGAGCGAAACATAAGTTTTAGGGCTTGAATCAGTTTTGCAATCCAACACGCCTATTGGCAATCCAGCATGATCTGGAGCCTGAATGCCTCCACTGAGCTCAGCTCCGAGAAATAACAGCGATGACTGAAGAAGCTCACGATAATAGTTTCTAGATCGAAACTCTGTTAGTTCATGACAAATGAAGTGACCTAGCCATGACTGACGTGATGGTAGATGCAATAAAATTTACATTCAGTCCACCTTCATTCCTAGACTTTTCAACTGAAGTCCAATACTCACTGGATCTATAGAACAACTTTATGCTTAGTTTTTGTTAGATGTGTTTCAGTGTTTCAAACATCTTTGTAACAGTTAGTTCCATTACATAACACCTATATGTCAAGTTGATTTCTGCCAAGCTTTTATTCCAGAAATAAAATGTTGCTTGTTCTAGTCTCAAAACACACGAACTTTATCTGGTACTGTTCCTGAAAGAGTTTAAACATCATTTATGCCTGTTCTGTTTTATTATTTTATTATAATTTTATGTTATTTATTTATTTTATCAAAATATTTGGAAACATTGGGTTCCAAACAATTTCACTGGTACCAGATTTGCAAGACGAACTCCTTTCTTTGGCATTAAAGCAAACATTTTGCATCTTAGTTCACAATTAAACAAGAGCGAAACAGGGCCAATCATCTTGCTCTAGCACAGGGGTCTCAAACACGCGGCCCGCAAAGGCATTTCATGCGGCCCGCGACGATGAAGCAACTTGGTGAGGGCAATTTGGCCCATTTCTCAACTCTGAATTCCTTAGGCAAAGTTGAACCCAAATGCTTGAAAGAATATGCAGATTTGATGTGCGTTTTGCAGACTTTAAGTTACTGGAGCCACAATTTCAAATTTTTTCGACGCCGTTTGCTGTAGAAATTGACACTGTTGCGGAGGAATTGCAAATGGAGTTGGTGGAACTCCAGTGTGATACTATCTTGAATCAGAAATATGCAGAAGTAGGGATTCCCGAATTCTACACGTTTCTTTCACGAGAAAGATTTCCAAGGTTACTCTCTGATACTGCAAGGATTCTTGCAATGTTTGGCAGTACATATGCATGTGAACAATTTTTCTCATCCATGAAAGTTAACAAGTCTGTACTGAGGTCACAGCTCACTCATGAACATTTGCAAGCAACACTGAGATCGGTTTCTTCTCACAAAATCAAGCCTAATATTGATGCCCTTGTTGACGCAAAACGCCGCCAGGTCAGCAGTCAGTACAAAAAGTGACTGAAACCTAAGTTAACCAAATACAGATACGCCAAAAACGATACATAAATTGACTACATTACATTTGTAATAAATGGATTTTAGAAAGTTTGTAAAGCACTACGTTCTTATTACGTTGTCTTGTTTATTAACTTTTTATCATTTTAAACAAGTACTGGCCCTCGAGGAACTTTTGAAGTCATCACTTGGCCCTCGGAGCAATTTGAGTTTGAGACCCCTGCTCTAGCATCATAAGCTCAAATCCAAAGATACTTTATCGCCCACTTTAAAAAAAATCTTTTTACCGTATTTTCACCCATATTACATATGTACCGCGCACCCCTATCTACGTGCTATAATCGTATGCGTGTTATGCTAGATTTAATTTACATGAATTTGATTTCCGACCAACAAAAATTAAAATTTTAAATGATAGCACAGACTTTTGATTGTTTTTTTGTAAAAGTTTTAGAATATGTTTTTAATTTTAAATAGCTTATAATTGGTTGGGCGTTAACGCATTGCATAAAGAACTTCCGATATATGCTTACAAGAAACATGTGGCAAAGCAGTCACGTTAATCATTGCATTGTCCTGCTCTCGAATTTGGGTCGTCAATTTGAATTTAGCAGAAATTAATTGATGACAACTACATGAAACTAATTTATTTTTGTCACAATTATTCAACTATTTGTTAGTAACAAATTGTTACTCATAATTATATTTGATGTCGGGGTTTCAGATAGAGATTTGGTTGGTGATATTTAACATTTTAGTAGTCAAACATCACACGCATGAACGTATTGTAGCAAATGTCTTCAATCTCTTAATGGTCCTGTTATAAAAACCCTTTGAACACTTGTCTAAAGCATGGAACAAAATAGATACAATTTTGATAATAGTGTCAGTTATCAGTCTTTTGTAATCTTTATTGGAAAACAAAATGAAAGTCTTAGCTCATTTTCTTGGAGCCCATTATGAAGATTCAAATTGGTAACTGTTATGAATTACCACTACTGTTCTGGATTTTGCTGGTGATGAGTCACTTGATTTTTTACATTGCCATAAGAGCATATCATGAAACCCATTGTTTGGCAAAAATTATATGCAACTTTTGGCTATGCTTTCATGTTGTAGTTGATTCATTGTTTGGACCTCATCAATTCCATACCTTCACAGTGAAGCTGTGTCCCAGAGCATGGTACATATGCATAACTTCAGTATCTGCATTAAGATCTCATTTTATTTAAAAAACCTTGTTTCTTTCAATGCAATTATGAAGCCTATTGTATATGAGCTACATTTCATGCTCAGATCAATGATCCATTTAGACTTTTTGGACAATGATCCAAGGAGACTTTAACTATGAAATTTTGTTATAATTGATGTACTGTTTGAACCTCAACAATTCTATACCTTCCAGTGAAGTTGTGTCTCACAGCATGGTACATCTACTTAACTTCATCATCTACTCCAAGAATTGATCTCAAAATGTTTTAAAATATCTTTATTTATTTGATTATAGTCCTTTGCATAACTGAGATGATTTGGACTGCTTTTTAAAATGTCTCTTAATATTTGTAATTTATAATATGTGATTTCCATATTTAGGGAGTTATGGGACACAGACTCGTTAAGCGAAAACCTTTGCCGCGTGGAATTAACCAGGTTAACGAGTTCGTTACCGTCCTTTGAAGTATTGCTTTACTTTTGTCTTACAAATTATTATGCGTGAACAGTCTGCATTTCAAAGTAGGAAGTTGATGCAAATCTTAAAATAAAAATAGTTTTGAGGAAGAATTGGAGAGAGAACGCAATATCGAAGCGACTCGTGACCAATTTTGGTCAATTGCAGCGAGCTCATGAATTGTTAATCTTTGAAGTTTGTAAACAATTTATTAACAGACATAATGCACATTCAAAAAATCAATCAGAAGACCAATAATAATTATTCCTCATCATCAGCTAAGCCTTCAAATCCGTCATAAGTCTTCAAATTCATTTTCAGCTCTTGCCGGATCGCAGACTAGTTCATAATCCTTGTGGCCACTTTACTCCTTTCCTGTAGACTTAATTCCAACCTTTCTAAAGCCACTCAGAATCAAATCACTTTGTCCCATGCTCGTGCAACCCACGTGCACACCTCGGAATAAATGGCCTTCCTGACGCGTCCAGGCGGTGTGTAAGTGTATGTGCCATTTGCATCCATTTCTCCCACTCATACCTGACAATTTATCAACGATTTGTAGCTGCAGTTTAGATGATAGACTACCCGGGATGATTGCAATGTGACATCAGCTTAAGTTGAGCATTTTCTTAACTTTATGAGCAATCGTTCATCCATAATCAACCGCGAGCTCTTTGAAAAGAATCCGCCCGGTCTCGTTTGAAATTATTTCTGAATCCAGAGCTTCATGCTAAATATTTTTCGCATTGTCTCTTGAAAATCAACATTGGTTTTGACTTGGTGCCAGCCGCAGAGCATCCAAGTATGACTGTGAAACATGTCCGTTCGTGACCACTTGTTGTTATTGCCACAGTTCTGGCGCCAGATGCTTCCACTGTTCCCCTGGCGGGAATGTCGAAAGCTATCTCTTCCTTTCTTCCAAGACCCATAGCTTTAGATCAATCTCTAACTTTGGCCATTTCGCATTTTGGCCACGGCATGCACGTTTCTAGGATTCAGTTTCTCAAGCAAGCATTTTTTCTTTCTCCAGTCACGAACCGACACCTCATTAACGTTTAATGCGTGTTATAATCGTTTGCGTGTTTTATAAGTGGTTTTTTACATAAATTGGAAAAATTGCGTGTTATATTCGTCCGCGTGTTAAATTCGTGAAAATAAGGTAGATTAAAATCTTTTAAATTGCCTACAGTGCCTATAGGCAAGTTTTGGAGCCATTTCGGACATGCTTTTATTAAAATTTGACAGGTTTTTAATTTAGCACTGTCATTAAGGGTGAAATTGTTTCAAATCGCTTGAAAAAATTCCGTTCTTGAAAAAACGTCCGACACAGTTTTCCACCTATCAAGCCACCCAATGATGATTATAGAGAATGTGCAGAAATCATCCTTTTGGTTTGGGAGGCACGCCTGAGCTCAGTGGCGCACCAACAGTTCTTGCCGCCCGGGGCGGTCATAAGATTTGCCCTAATAATGCCTTAACCTTCAAAATTTCGAAAATGTCCCAAATATTTATTTTCATGGATCAAATTAAAAATTTGCAAATAAATTTTCCGTGCTTTTCTTTCCGCTAAGTTTTTTTTTTATAACGGTCTCAACATTCAGTCCATCTTTAGAGAATAGAAGTCTGTAAGCCTTGTCTGGCTCATCGATTATCGAAGGTAGTTTTTTATTAACTTAAATTTGGAGCATGAGCGCTCACAACTAGCAGCACACAACCTTCCTAAACGCAGAAGATACGCAGCAGAACCACAATATTAGGAGCAGAATCCCCAACGGGTCCATCGATGTTATCGAGTTGATGAACAGGGATGACCTGATGAGGGCATGGTAAGGTGATTTTCTCTGATGTATGGATCGTACATGTTTACATCATTCGATACGTTATACCTAATGCCAAATTGAAATCTGATCCTTCAATGGACACAGCAGAAAACTGGAGAAATGGGGCGGCCATTTTTCAATTGTTTAATTTTTACGTACTCTCAAAATGCCGCCCTTTGGCACATGCCGCCTCTCCCCTTTTACGCCACTGCCTGAGCAAGTTACCCATTAGATACGATCGGGTTCAAAAGATCATGTGTGATGGATGCTATCATTTCTATATCCAGCAAACTGTATCAAGAGGAATATGACAAAGATATGCTTGACAAACTAGAGTCATTGTGTTTTTAATATGCTATTATATGTAAGAAAGTACAGCTCAGTGCATTTGTTGGGGGTTGATGTTCTTTGTAATGATCTTCAGTTATGGCATGATTTAAACAAATACAAGAAGCATGAACAAAGAATTGCAAATGTATTAAGGCTGCGGATTTAATCGATTAATTCGACGATTAATCGTTAAAAATTGTGACCGGTTAAAATTTTTTTAATCGAACAACGTGTTTGTGAAGTTAAATTGATTGTTTGAGCTAACTGAGGTCGTTTGGATGTGTGTGTTTAGTACCGACTAATGTATAGTTACCAAATCACCTAAAAATAGTTGAAATATATGTGAGTTGTTATTAATCGAATTTAATCGATTAATCGATCAAAATTTTTCCGATTAATCGATCAAGCACATTTTAGTTGTTTGCAGCCCTAAAATGTATCAAAGTACTTCTTATTTGAAGAGTGTGCAGTTTTTTTTTATTGTTTTCAAACAGTCTTTTAGATGGAGAACGTCAAGATTTTATGCCTCTCTCAATTAAGGCAGTGGTCCCCAACCTTTTTATCGCCGCGGACCGGTCAATGCTTGATAATTGTACCGCGGCCCGCTCGGGGGGAGGGGGGGGAGCTGATTGTTTACATTTTAGATCGTTTTGATTTAATAACTTTAAATTAATTGTATTTAAATATGCCTTCAAAATACATACAGTTACACCAAAAAATGAATATAAAGTGATTTGAAATTTAACTAATTAGAAGGCTAAATCAATGAAAACCCTGAGCTTTGCAACGAGACGGTTCCATCTGGGGGTAATCGGAGACAATAACACCCGAAGTGTGATGCTTATGTCCAGTTTATTCCGTTGTTTTGTTTTGGTTACTTTCTCTGAAGAAAACCCCACTTCACAAAGATAGGATGTCGGAAATGGCAACAGGGATTTAAGTGCTGTGGTTGCAATCTCAGGATATTCCGCCATGACTTTAATCCAAAACACCGGTAGAGTTGTCTGGAACGCAGTTTTAAGGACGCCTTCATTAGCAATCTCCAGCAGTTGATCTTCTTGCACAGACATGCTAGATTCGCCTGGTTTGTTGACAAATGGGTCGCGGATCCATTCCTTACCAGTTCGTGGGTCTTTTGTGGTTGGGAAGTAACGCTCGAACTATTTTAAAAGCAAAGACAGGTGATCCGTCACCAACTTGGAGAATGAATGCTCAGGTTCAGTCTCGCATAAAATCCCCGCTAATGTTTGAAACATGTCCAAAATGCCTCTGTTCACGCGCTTTCCCACAACTCCAGTTTGGCTTTAAATGCAGCTACTTTGTCTGCCAACTTGAAAACAGTTGTCATTTTCCCACGAAGGGACAGATTGAGTTCATTGAGCAGGCTAAATATGTTACACAGGTAAGCTAGTTTTGCGACCCATACCTTGTCACCGAAATGCGCTGCCAACGGTGACTTCTTTTCTGAGAGAAATTTTTGCAATGGCTCTCGCAATTCAAATACTCTGGTTAGCGATTTGCTTCTGGATATCCATCGTATTTCTATGTGTAAGAGCAGGCATCTGTACTCTGCGTCCATCTCCTCACAAAGCTGCTCAAACAGGCGCGAGTTAAGGGCGTGTGCTTTGATGAGGTTAATAACTTTAACACGCTAAGAAAGAGATGACAGCGGTTGTTCTCAAGCCCTACAAACTATTTTAATTTTTTTAATGAAATGGAAATAATTTATTGTTCCTTGGGCGGCCCCTTGAGAAGTCAGTATAAGACCAACTTGACTGAATAGTCTTTTCAACATGTGCAGATGATGAACAGCAGCAATTATAAAATCTTTCATCTTGAAGTTTATTGCTATGCTCTCAAATTACAAAATATGTCCAAACCTTTTCTGCATTCCAGCCTGAATAGCTATTATTAAACGTGCAAGTCGATGAAGTTGAATTAAGCCTTTGTTGTGTGGTGTGTACTGTTGGCAGAATGGAATCAAAATAAGCTCCAGATGTGTCTTCTCCTTGTAAATTATCCAGAGCTTGTGCAATTGGTCTCATTACTTCAATCCATTCCTTCAAGAAAATGAAGTCTTAGGTACTGTTCTCCCAAGAACATCAAACAATGCTTCAGCAGCTTTTGAACTCTGATGTGATGCATTACTTAAGCTGGAACATTTGCCAGCCACTGAACGATACATTCGCTTGAAAGTCGCATCACTTGCCAGTGCTTTATTGGCATCCACAGAAGCCAACAAATTTAATGTGCGCGAGAAACATGGTAAATGAGAATGCAGATAAATACATGATTCTGATTCCGTCTGCTCAAACAACTGTGATATTTCTAAATAAATAAATTACCTTTAGAATGGAAAATTGCTTTGGTGACACCCATCCACAAGAAAGGCCCCACCATATCCTCTGAAAACTATAGACCAATATCAATTACATCTACTTGCTGCAGAGCTATGGAAAGAATAATCAACAAATTTGTTATGAAATACTTGTTACACCACAAACTAATTGAGTGTAGCCAACATGGTTTTATTCCAGCTCGATCAACCACTACCAACATCCTCGAATGCACCCAACAATGGACTGATGCCTTACAGAACAAGCAAAACTTAGACATCATCTACTTGGATTTCCGTAAAGCATTCGACTCTGTCTCATATATTAAACTAATGAGCAAGATATATACCTATGGCTTTAGTGACAATCTGAATGGTTGGCTTATGGATTTTCTCAATTTGAAGACACAAAGAGTCAATATTAATGGATTTATTTCTGATGAAGTTTCTGTCACAAGTGGAGTCCCTCAGGGCAGTGTTCTAGGACCAACCTTATTTCTACTCTTCATAAATGACCTACCCAGCACTCTTGACAGCTCAGGCACCATCAGCAAACTCTTTGCAGATGATGTTAAGCTTTACAATAAGTCTCCATACCTACTACAATACTCTCTTGACAGGATAGCAGAATGGAGTGATAAATGGCAGTTGCAACTAGCTCCTGACAAATGCCAGATTCTCTCACTGATTGGCTGCAGAAGAAGTTCTAACCCTTGTGAATATTTCATTAATGACAACAATCTAACAAGAGTTGACATAGTTCGAGATATAGGGGTGCTCATTGATTCTTCTATCCACTTTGACAAACACATTGATAATATCGTGAAACAAGCATCAACCGTATCCAAACTGATCCTATTGTCTTTTTCTACTAGAGGCCCAACCACTCTAATAAAAGCCTTTTGTACATATGTTAGGCCGATACTAGAATATTGCTCCCCTGTATGAAATCCCACCTCAAATACCTTGTTAAAAGAATTGAGTCAGTACAAAGAAGATTCACTAAGGCAATTCCCACCATTCGCCATATCCAGCCAGACTTAAGATGCTAGGGCTCAAAACATTTGAACATAGACGTTTAATTACTGATCTTTGCTTTCTGTTTAAATTATTGAATGGTCTTGTGAATAGTGATCTTTTAAATTTTGTTCAATTTGCACAGTACAATCGAACACGGGGACACCGCTTTAAGTTACGTACGAGGAAGTGCTCGGCAAATGCTACTAAAAAATTTTTTTTGAACAGAGTTGTTGCGGTCTGGAATTCCCTACCAGACGAGGTGGTATCTGCTGGCACTTTCTCCCGTTTCAGAGCATTAATCCTCGAGATAGATTTTTCGGAATTTTTAACAATTACAGACTAATCTGTAACCTGCTTTTCCTCGCTCGATGTTGTATTGGTTATATTGTTTTTGCTGAGGCTGGTCGTATTAGTGGCTGTTCAGCCCTTCGACCGGTTAAATAAATAAATAAAAATAAATAAAATAAATGACTTAGTCCCATCATCAATGTCGCATGCATCAGATGGTTCCACCTCTAACATGCTTGGCTCAGAAAATTGTTTGAAGGCTTTAACGAAATTGCCTCCATTGTCAGTAACAACATGGACTATATTAGAACTGTCGAGGTCAAATTCATTATAATAGGACTTTTATTTTTAAAAATTTTTATTTAAAAAAAAATTTAAAAGTACTTAAAATGTACTTATTAATAAGTATTAAAAATGTATTTAAAGTACAAGTACTAAGTACACAATCGTGAACGGACTTAAGTATAAATACTCAAGTACAACAAATGTACTTATGTACGTCCTTAAGTACTCGTGTATTCAAGTACTCGGCATCACTGATATTAACAACGTCAAAACAGCACCATCAAAACATAAAACTCATTTCATTTAATCAAATTTGAAATAAGTTATCGGTTAATGTCTTCAACTCATATACATATTTTTTTTTATAAAGATATATTGACGAGGAGGTTTTGACGGGGCTATTTTGTCGCAGGGCTGTTTTGGCGGGTCACCCTAGTGTACATCTAACGTGTTTTGTCAATTTGGTCTTATATGAGCTGCATCAAAAAGCCAGCTGAATAATATTTGACTTGCTCCAATAGAATTCGAGAATCTAAAAGAATGCATTTTGTTGTCCTGTTGATTTTTAACATGTTTCAAGAAACCTGGATATCTTGTCATTTTTTTCAGGTGCTTTTAATTGAAAGAAAAAGCCTTAGTGAGTATGTTGATAATCTCAAAAATAAAATCAGTGAAAATACAAAAGCTTTAGAAAAAAATGTAAGATTTCTATCTGGCTTGTCTTTTGCATCAGATTTTTTAATTTTTAAAATTTTTGTCTTTTAAGGCAATAAAAAAATCTGCAATCAACAATCGCATTCGACAATATATAACCTTTATTAGGAAAAACAAAATATTCCTTGAGAAAATGCAACAGAAAATTGAAATCAAACAGGTCTTTATTGCTCAGCTGCAAAATGTATTGCAGGTATTTCATTGTTATCAATAAATATTTAGAAATGTCAATCAAATTACTAAATGCCTAAGCGTCTTTAAATATTGACATATGCTTTTTTATGATGCCTTTAGCTATACTACATTGCTAGTAACATTTATTTCAATAACTGAAGTAAAAAATACATTTACTTTATTTAAGTTTAATTATGGATATACGAGTAATGAATATGGATCGAAAATGTGAAGTAATTATGTAATTATCCCAAAGGGATGTGCGGGCAACAGACATTGCCGGCAATTTAGTTGAGTATGCAGAGTAAAAAAATAAACAAACAATAAAATGCAAGAACAATAAAAATGAATTCAGGACGGCTGACTGAATAAGTTTTAAGTAGAGGACCTCTATAAAATGTTCTATTGGCGATGCAAGACGGACATTGGTTGGAAAAGAATTCCATGTTTTTCTGATGCTTCCCTGTCTGTAGGCTCCGTGGTTGGAGCTTCTCCGTTGCAGCACCAATTGCTCCAAGAGCTTTAAAAAGACACTTAGGTTTTAGGGTGGGAAAGACGGCTGATTTGGTGTTGTTCGAAGGTGTATTTTTTTATCACTGGTCTGACCTGAGCAACTTTTTAAAGTGCAGGACACCCCAAGGTGCAAGGGATTTATTGAATAATCAAACAACAAAAAACAAAAAATTATAATTTAGCTTCTTTGCATATTTGTCCAGCATTACCAAATTATAAAAAATATGATGTCTCCAAACTGATAAATGAATTTGAAGCCCTAAAAATTTTGATATGTGACAAGTCTAGGTTGGAACTTTCAGGAAAAGTTGTCTATTTTTGTATGTCTTAGTTAATTAATTTTATAAAATCTTGGTAAATTTACCACAGGATACAAAAAAGAAGATTGAACCAAATCAGAGTGATTCTTTACACCTAAATTTGTGAGTTTATAAAATTAACGATAACGAGAGATGTTGAATCAAAATATGTGACTCATACTCATACCTCATTTACCAACCATGTACTAAATATTTACCAACTTAATTGTATTTATAAATTTTTTAAATGACCATTTTCATCTATAAATGTAACTATAGTATGCTACCATTCTCATTTCTGTTTTTGCCTGATCACCTGCAATTTATGAATACTGTCTTTATTTTAGAAATCAATTTCATTCTGAGCAAACCTCCAGGGCATTGAATTTGTTCTCAATAAGATGTTTTGAACCTTATATATTAGAGTGGTCCACATTTATATGGAGAAAAACTTTTGTCTGATTATGTTGACATGGAATCATTTTATTTTCAATGTTTAGTCAGTGTGTGAAAAAGTTCCTTAATTTAAGTTAAGATTTAGAGGATGACCTAAAAGACCTAAAAAAATGTAGATCACTTCTATTAGAGAAGTGTGTTATTCAATTAGCATGGAAATACTTTAACAAGATCAATGTTGTTGAAGTTGTTGCCACCAGTGTTATTTCCATTCGCAAAATAATTTCCATTACAATTCTAATTCCATTATTATTTGACAAATAATTTCTATTTCTAATTCCATTCAAAGTTCTAAAAATTTCCATTCGATTCTAATTACCATTGCTCAAATAATTTCTAATTCCTATTCTAATTCCATTTTCAATATTTTTGTTTTCCTCTAAAGCCTTTTCGAAAGTTGAAATGATTATAAAAGCATCCTTAAAGTAAGAAAGAAACAACTACAAACAATTATTGAACATTTATTGCCACAGTTAGTCAAAATGAGTTTAGTTTGAGGAAAGCTCTCATCTCCAAGGACTTTTGCATTCGGTTGCGTCGTCCTGTAGTCAGGATGCCGCAGAGTGAAAATATCTGCTCCATGTAGGCCTGAGAAGCTGGTGCTGACAATAAGTCCTGGGCTAACTCATACAATTTACTGTAACGAGTATTCTTCTCTTTCCAGAAATTTATTGTGTCATTATGTTCTTCTTCTTCTATTATATCGGCTAGATATTTGTTGAGCTGATTAAGTGTCCCTTTTGTTGATACAACTAATACTCGCAGCAGTTGTACTAGACTGAATCTTATCAAAAATTTAAATTTCTTCAATGAAGTCCGAGTTGGCAATGAGAATGATGGAGATTCACCACCAGAACCAGACGCCTGAACTGCCTCAACTGAATCTTCCTTGCTTTCACAAACAGTTGCGATGTACAGCTTAGCTGCATGCAGCAGATGTGCCCATTCCGGTGACATAATTGTTTGTACACAACAGTCACCATATATAAAAATGTTTGAGTTAAATTGGCTTCAGAAATAATTTCTATTTCTCATTATAATTCCATTCTGCAAAATAATTCCTACTTCTCATTCTATTTCCATTTCAAATTAAATAATAATTCCTACTTCTCATTCTAATTCCATTTTAAATTAAAAAATAATTCCTACTTCTCACCCTAATTCCATTTTTTTCAAGCAATTTCCATTCCTATTCCTAATTCCATTCCCAAATTTTAATTTCCATTATCGAGAAAAAATAATTTCTATTTCAATTACCATTAATGGAAATATCACTGGTTGCCACCTTCTGAACTATTTTAATTGAATAGTTTGTTTATTTTTTTTGTTCTTGTAGCATCTTGAAGTTTTTCAGACTGTAGACATGGGCCCAACATGTTTCTGTTAGAATTCATTAATCACGCCAATTTATCCTCTTTAGATGATTCTCAGCTTGCAAAGCTGATCTTGCAACTTATATCATACATAGTTGGAGAACATACTTGGTTCCTTTTTCTGTCTCTCTTGATAGCTGAAATTTCATAATTGCAAAAATTTTTTTCGAATCCAATTTAAACCGAACTTTTGGAAACCGAAAGATCGAGGGGTAAAACCGTTCGAGACGGACGCACACATTTTAATGAGATGCTAAGAAAAAATAAAGCTCCACCTCTAAACAAATTAAACTCCGCCTAAAATGAGTAAAAGTGAATCTTTTATCCGCAATATATATTAAGTCATTTACATAAAAGTCTCTAATAAAGTTTTATTATAATTTTGGAAATACTTGACGTCTGACATTAGCAATCGAGTGTTTAAAGTTTACGCTTTGCCTTACCCTAACCCCTAACCCTACCCTATCCCCTAATCCTAACCCTACCCTAACCCCTAACCCTACCCTATCCCCTAACCCTACCCTATCCCCTAACCCTACCCTAACCCCTAACCATACCATATCCCCTAACCCTACCCTATCCTCTAATCCTAACCATAACCCTACCCTAACACTTGAGCGGATCTATTCGGAGCCTAAATATGCGGACCGATTTTCCCTAAAAAGAGATATACCTAAAAATATTACGGATCAAAGATTTACTTTTACTCATTTTAGGCGGAGCTTAATTTGTTTTGGGTGGATCTTCATTAAAGTAGAGCATCTCATTAAAATGTGTGGGTCCGTCTCGAACGGTTTTACCGTGGCGATGTCTAAGACTAAATAAATTGAAGTCATCATTTGAATACGTATAACCATATGTGCATATCTAAAATCGTCAACAACTATCTCAAATTCCTTAAACACTTAACTTCGGTTATTCAGTTCCGTTAACTGAATATTCGCTCTATTAAACTTATTAGTTAACTAACTAATTTGCGGACCCTCGGGTCATTTCAATATTATTGTTATCATCGTCATCATCATCATCATCGTCGTCATCGTCATCATCATCAATATTATTATTATGATAATTTATTATTAATTAATTAATTAATATTATTTATCATCACACAAGCTATCTGGCCCCTTCAATATTGGCCACTTCGGGTAATTTCAATATTATTGTTATTATTGTTATCATCGTCATCATCATCATCATCATCGTCATCATCATCATCATCAATATTATTATCATTATTTATCATCACACAAGCTATCTGGCCACACTGTGGAATAAATGATCAGAAATAGCTAAAGATTATCTTGACCTCCTTTTTACATTTAGGAGGTTTTATGTTCTGGACTATAGAAATTTTAATAGGATCCGAGCCAATAGTCCCAATGCTACGATATGGCCTAAAACATAACCTTAGATTCTGCAAATCGGCACTTTTCTAGTTTCAGCGATATTTTTTATTATGTTAACGAGGTGGTTTAAATTCGAAGATGGTATTGTTGTAAACTTAGATTTTTGGAAATTAATTAAGCTTATATTGCTAATATAATTAAATTTATACTTAATTATATTTGGAATCTTTTTCGGGCAGGTGGGATCTATTTTTGCTACAGAAAAGCATTCTCGATAATCACCTGACAAACAACGAGAATCAAGACAACTTGGAAGCCCAAATATCTATTTGCATCCTTAAGTACCTCAATTCTTAACTTAACCTCTATTATTCAGTTCCGTTAACTGAATACCTGCTCTAATAAACTTATTAGTTAACTTACTTATTTGCGTGCCCGAAAAAGATGCCAAATATAATTAAGTATAAATTTAATTATATTAGCAATATAAACTTAATTAATTTCCAAAAATCTAAGTTTACAACAATATCAAAAAGTAATTTTTACTTTACCATACTAAGTACTGTACTTTACTAAGTACTATATTTAAAAAAAGTACTTTGCGCCTTAATAAAATAAACTGACTTAGAAAAAGTTTATTTTTAAAAAATCAGACACTTACTGCATTATAACTATTATTGTAAATGTGGTAATGCTATGATTTTTGGTGGATTTACATATCTAATTACAAACTATTAAATAATTTAAAGTTGAATGTTTTGTCTATTTTTTACTATTTTTGAAGAATGTGGTTTGGAAATTGTGAAATATTGAAAAATTCCATTTTTTTAAATTATATATCTTGAAAACTAATCATTTAGTTAATAAAACTTTGTTAATTTATTTATGCTTTCATTGTCTAAATATATGCTAAGTTTCATTTGAATTTGTTTTCTAGTTTGTTTGCTCAAATTATAAAAAATTGTTGAAATACTTTGGCGGGAATTTTTTTCAAAATTGATTGGGTTCATTTGATCTGACCCAAATCACTCCTCTATCGATGTCTGCTATTAACTTGTGTTAAAACATAATCACCAATCATAATAAACAAAATCCGATACTTCTAGCACCTTTGAGGAATAATCGCGCTGCAATTAAAATACTTATTTTTAAGAAACGGTAATGTTTCCAGATTCTTTGGCTTACTATAAATGCCATTCAGAACTTGAGCTGGCAGAAGAGCCATCCATCCACTGTAGGTTTGCCACACCCAGCAGTTAGGACACATCTTCCATAAGGAAAGGGTTATCCAAGTTTATTCTTCATGCCCTCTTTAGCTACCTCTGCCTTCTCAGATACAGGGATGTCGTTTCAGCTTTTTCCAATTTTCGTAAAACTTTGAGAGGTTTCCTTATATCCTAAGGTTAAGTGACCCATAAAGTCTGAATTTCTCTTGAGTCTTTGATTAATGTTGATAACCAAAGATAGTTATTGAAGGAATTGCAAACACAAATTTTATGTGTTTTAACATATAATTATTTCAAGATTCATCTTGACATTATTGAATTACAGCCAAATAATTGCATTCATCACTGAATTTGAATGCTAGCACTGCAAATAATTTTAAGAAGTTGAAGAAAAACAGAAAATACACTGTTAATACGTTTTATAACGTTTATAAGTTTCATATCTAAACATGTATTTTGTACCCCGACAACTGACGGGCCCTACTAAAAAAGTGACCCGGTCAATCCCTACAGCCAGGCAATTTCGGTCGGTTGAGGAGTCAGGCAGGAGATCCAATGTTTCCTACGCTTTTCTTGTGGTTGACATGTTCATGATCAACATCGGCAGTTCTATCGTCACCGCAGGATCCGGATCGCAAGAGAAGAACAATTGTGTTGCCTTCGCGGATGATCTTCTATTGTCCTCAAACGACATGGAATGGAAATGATACTGAGGCAACTGGAGACTGAAACGGCCAAAGTCGGTCTCATCATGAGTCCATGAAAATATGCCTCTATGAGAATCGAAATTTTCAGCAAACCAAGCAGAAGCAGTGGATAGTGGTGGATAGTTAATCCCGCATGTGTGCAAAATACCGCCCACTGAATATTTGAAATACCAAATTCTAAAATACTTAAGACAAAATATTTAAGATACTAAAATACAAAATACTTCCTTGAGGTGCTCAAAATATTAAGATACAAAATACTTTTATTTAAAATACAAAATACCACAAAATTTCACAGTATAAGGTTTAAGGTTTGCTTTTAAAAGCAGCTGTTGTTGAAAATTGTCATCAGTCATACATGATCTCTTTTTGTTAAGTATCATATGAAAAGAGCCGCTCAACCGACGCGGAAGGTGGTACTGGTGTTGTATTTTAGAAACAGTTTCTTCACTGTGGGATACTTGTGCAAACTATCCAGAGATGTAGATTTGTCATCCACGTATTGAAGAATTTCTGTATCTTTATTTACTTTATTCGGTTAATACTTCAAAAGAACAAAAAGTAGCATTAGCATTCTCAAATGTGGTTGAGCTTGATACAGAGATATTCTTTCTATCTACATTCCTTGGCAATGGCACTTCCATTTAGCTCGTCCCATGAAAAGGTTCCTTATTCTCTCCGCGCTGTTGTTTTGGAAGCCATCTTAATTTGAAAAATTAAGCTTAAGTCCTAAGTGCCGTTGCTCCCAGCAAATGGCTGGTGAATGGTGTCGACCAAGCCAGAAGTTCTTGCAATGCATTAAGGTTCGTGCTGAGGTCCTTTACCAAAATCCAATGGCCAACACCACTTTCGACACCGGCTGTGAAGAAGACATGACGCTATAGTAAGAAAGCTTGAGAACAGACTGAAGGAGAAAAGCTACGTAATGAATTTGGAACCCAGAATTCCAACGGTAATAGGAATAAAAATTTCAGATCTTTGAACTTGGAGCAGGTCAGAATACATTTTTTTAAGATGAACATTAAGATGAATTTAAGGTGAACAAATATAACAAACCCGACATTCATAGATGGATTGAACAAAACAACCCGATTGCCAATGCGGAGAGACAGAAAGAACTTATCACAGCTCTCATATTGAAAGGACCGAAGATGACGCTCAAAGAACACACTCAGATATTTCATGACTATTTCTGAAATTCATTAACTCTGGTAAAGTTCGTTAATTGGGTGATCCCGGACCCGTCTGAGGACCTTAACTATTACGGTGATGTTTTTTTGGACGATGGCATTATCGAACGTATGTTAGGGCTGAATACAATGTTTCGTAGTAAATGAGTCTTGAAATGATGGAATTAGAGCGAAACCTGCTGTTCGACTCGGCGTTACTCTGAAGCAGATTATTTTATGTGAGAATTAGTTTATTATATTATTAATTTATTTTTTTTTATTGTTTGATTTAAAAATTTAGCTTTATTTAAAACATTGTTTTATTAATGTCCGTTGCCTAGTTAGATGATTAGGACGATGCACCCGCAGCGGGGTTTGAATCCGCGCCGCCATCGTGAGAGACCATTAGGCCATGCGGGCGCACTTTAGTTTTATTTGTTGTGCAGAGTGTTTTTAACCTGCCAAAACGCTGGGACAAACGACAGACTCTTGATGTTATGTCTGTATAGATGACGCAATGATGTAATAAATTTGGTCCTATCCCCAACACAGTAGTTACTAAATACTCCGCCTTGGAGCTCCGATCCTCAGAGGAGTTTCCCCCGTCTTCAAACGTTTCGGCCCTTTGAGTCTCCTTAAGTTTTCGGTGATCAGCCAGATGTCCCTGTCGGTTTGGTCTTGCTGGACCCAACTCTTACCGCCGGCTTTGAAAGGCACTAGTTGGACTTGTTATGCCGGTCACTGACGCCTGGACTGGAGCGACTGCGAAAGCTCTCAATGGCTCCTTCATCTCGCATGCTGTCTGTTTGTCGCCTGCAAACTTCGACTATGCGGGGCTCTCATTGGCCTTATTATGTCGATCGCCTCCACCCCAGTTTGCCTACAGCGGTCATGAAAGCTCTCAGTGGCTTCTTCTTAATATATATCGCCTTAATATATGCAAACTGGGCCTTATAATTTCTTTGTAGCGGCGGCCGGAGATAGAAATTTTCGGGACGACCGCGGGCCTTTTCGAAGCCGCGGTTTGTACCGCAGTTCATGTTGCTTCGCGAGTCCGCGGTCGGCCCATTTCTCCCGAAAACACCGCGTCTCTCGGCCAATGGTTTGGCCCCGTCGTTCGGTGGATCATTCATACCGGAGACCGACGGCTTTCCCCGGTTTCCTGTAGTGACCTTTTAAGACTTCTTCTGGCTTCTCATATGCCAGATCCAGAATGAAGCCGCTTCAGCGGCCTCAGACATCCTTGTCATAGCCTTTGTTTTCTCCCGGCTTGACAATCCGATCTTAGTGAGGAAAGCGTAAGTCGACTTGCCGACCACGCCTCTTGCGCCAATCTCGATAGGGTAGAGGTCTGTGCGGTATCCTCTTGCTTCCAGGTCCATCGTTAGATCTGCATACTTGTCTGCTTTGAGCGCATTTCTGTATTGCAGCCTGTCCTCCCACGGAACCGTCAGCTCCACCAGAATGATGGCATCCGTCGACGGCGACACGAGCACGAGATCCGGCCTCTTGCCACTTTCTATCAGCACCTGGGGGTAGTGCCTCATCCCTTCTAGGTCGGCTGCGATGGTCCAGTCGTTTGCCTCTGCAAGAATGTCTCGCCTTGGGGTTTGACATCTCTTTTTGCAGAGGTATGCGAAGCCCTCGCGCAAGAAATAAATCTTTCGCTGATTTGCGATCGTACACGAGTTTGCTTTGGAGACTGCTGCTTTTGCGGCTTCGCATACTTCTCGAAGGACCTGGTTATGTCGCTATGTGTACCGACCGTTGGCAAGGGCATACGTGCAATTGCTGAGCACGTGATGCAGTGTCTCGGTACCGCCGCAGAGCCGGCATTCGGTGTCTTCCACCATACCCCACTTCTGCAAATTGTCCCTGGAGGGCAACTGGTCGTACACTGACCTTATCGCGTAGGCAAGTCGGAGCGGGGACATTTTCCACATGTCACTCCAGGTAAGGGATCGTTGCATCACGTCTTCCCATGTTGTCCACTTACCCTGCTGTGACTGCTGAACTGCCTTCGTGACTCGGTCCTGTTCCACTTTTCGCCTCCTTTCCTGGATAATCATGGCGGCTCTGACTGATGAGCTCGCCTGGGACCATTTTGGCAGGTGGTTCCATCCTACTGCATGACGGTCCGTCTGGGTAGGACCTCTCACTTCCTCGAACATCAGCTCGGCAACTGATTCGTCGATCTCCTTCTGCGCTCGGAATTTCCTTCCAGATCTAAGCAGTGGCTTGACTTCACGGATCCTGCTGTCCGCGGAGTTGTTGAGCATCCACTGCGTTCTTATTTTGGAGAGCTTGTACTCCTCCACGATGGACCTTAGTGGTAGTCGCAGGCTCGTGCTCCTACTGTAGAGGGCTAGAGATGACAGCGCTGGAGGTAGGCCTAGCCATTTTCTGGTGTATCGGTTAACTTTCCTCTCTAGCTTCTCGACCACTGACAAGCCAATCTCATAGATGGTTAACGGCCAGAGAAGTCTTGGAAGGAGCACGAACTGGAGCAACCACACTTTGAACCGCCCTTGCAGCGGTGCCGCCTCAATCGCCTGCAGTCCCTTGATGGTTTGCTGGAGAATGGCATCCCGCATGCTCCCGTCGGTGAGAGACTTGTCGAAAACCCTTCCAAGGCTTCTTGGAAAACCCTTCACCGGTTTTTCGGATACTGTGGGGATTCGCTGCTCCGCCACATCGAAGAACACGTCCTCGCGAATTTTTCCCCTGACTAGGGCAAGACTTCTGGATTTCGCTGGTTTGAAAGCCATTCGACACCACTCTAGAAGGTTGTTAAACTTGTCCAGGGTATTTTGGACAACCTTCTTCCTGTTCATGATCAGGGTGGTGTCGTCCATGAATGCCTTTATTGGAGGCATGTACGCACCTTTACCAATGTGCGCCTCTGGAGTACGAGACCCGGCTGCCTTCAGTAGGATCTGCATCGCCAGTACGAATAAGGAAGGAGAAATTGTGCACCCCATTGCTATACCAACCTCCAGAGGCACCCATCTCGTAGTGTACGTCTTGGTGGAAAACCGCATCATGAACCCGTTAAAATATTCCTGAAGGATGTGAATAACGGCCTGAGGCACATGATGGGCTTCCAATGTTTTCCATAGGAGCTGGTGTGGTACCGACCCGTATGCATTCGCTAGGTCCAACCACACGACGTACAAACTCAGCCGGTTCCTCTTGGCTCTCTGGATAGCTTCCCAGATCATCGAGGTATGCTCGATACAACCGGGTACACCTGGAATGCCTCCCTTTTGGACTGAAATGTCCACGTACTGATTAGACATCACGAACTCCGTGAGCTTCGATGCCATGATAGAGAAAAATATTTTCCCCTCTATGTTTAACAGCGATATTGGTCTGAATTGACTCAGACCATTGGAGTCTTTCTCCTTTGGAATGTAGACGCCCCCTGCCTTTTTCCACTCATCATCGACCGTGACCAACGACCACGCTTTCTGAATGAGGGAATGCAGCAGATATAGTGTCTTGGGACATCTCTTGTAAAGGAGATAAGGAACTCCGTTGGGCCCTGGCGCTGATCGGTTTCTCGCTTTCCTCACAACTCCTCTCACCTCCTCGAACGAAGGAGCCGCCAAGCAAAAGGGACTAGTCGGCAGAGGAACCGCTGTGATGTCGGCCCTTTCCTGTAGAGACTCATGGCGGAGGGCGTCACTATACGTTTTGAGTAAGTGATCTTCCAACTTGTCTTGCTCTACAGAAAGTTCTCCCGACTTCGGAGGGTCTAGTAGCGATCTGTACGGTGTTGTGTTAACGTCCGTTGCATATCTAGATGATTAGGACGGTTTCCCCGCAGCGGGGTTCGAATCCGCGTTGCCATCCTGAGAGGCACAGCCTTAACCATTAGGCCATGCGGGCCACCCCAACCCAGCATTCTCAGCATAGCTTTTATATCTAAAAACATTGTAACAACTCGATGAAGAAAAGGGAAATAGGGCTGGGCGGATGACCACAACGATCTTTAATAAAATAAAAACTATAAATTAAAACTTTATGGTTGTAAATCAAGATTTCATTGATAAATCTCAATTTATATCAGCCCGGCTTTTATTGACTTTTTCCCCACATTTGTATGCCTATGAAATTTTGAAGATTGATGTTCGTAGACGTTGATGTTTTATTATAATTAATATTATTATATTATCAATTATCAATTATATAATTGACAGCTTAAAAATTATTTTTTGTGCATTTTAATTGACTTTAGTGGTTCAATTCCTGCATATGATAACAGAGAAACTGTCTTTCTGAGACAAGTTTGCAAGTGGTTTAGTGCCCCTAACAGTAGATGCTTGTGGTGTTATGTATATTTAACTATTCCTAATTACATTGATTATCAATGTTCTTCTTCAGTTTCAATGAAGATCAGATTTCATACTTTGGAAGCCTCAGTGAAGCCAATCATTGCAAAATTATTGGTGTGTTTATTTGATTATTTTATTTATAATTAATTCTATTTGATTCAGTATTTCTGTATTTAGACTTAAGAAGAGCAAGCATTAATGAATTGGTTTTATCTGAAGAAACATACCTCAATGATTTACAAGTTATTTATGAAGTACGGTGTTTGGGTGTTTGACATTTTTGTGATTTGCAGCATAAAATTAAATTTTGGTTGAAGGTATTTTATGATGCAATTAAAAGAGAAGATTTTTTCAGCGAGGACGAATTAAATAAAGTCTTTTTGAATTTAGAAGATATCGTATTACGCAGCAAGAATTTTTTGAGGTTAAAAGTTCATTGACAAAAACTTTCGTAATGACATTGCACAATTTCAAATCTGTGTATATATTTTGCGAAAGTCCGTCGTGCGTCATGCTTCATTTCCAAAATGTATATATATATATACTTACTTTCCCTTATTTTCCATCTCATTAAGGCTGTGTTCAGCTCGGACGGTTTTACATTCTTATATATATATATATATATATAAGGGAGATAGCTCCACCCCAACAACAAAATTATCTCCTCCCATAAGGATTAAAAGTTTTACCTAAATATATTTCGCTAAGGCGGGCATGTCAAACTCCTAATCATCTAGATATTCAACGGACGTTAATAAACCCCCCCCCCCCCCCCAAAAAAAAAAGCATGTCAAACTCGTGGGCCGCATAAGAATTTCAGTATTCCGACAGGCCGCACCCAGGCCCCTCGAGAGGCGGGTTAGAGATGTGAGCGTGAAATATTTCAATTGTTTTATTTCAAAATGTTTTGTTCTTTTTGAAATATTTCAATTGTTTTATTTCAAAATGTTTTGTTCTTTTTGAAATATTTCAATTGTTTTATTTCAAAATGTTTTGTTCTTTTTGAAATATTTCAATTGTTTTATTTCAAAATGTTTTGTTCTTTTTGAAATATTTCAATTGTTTTATTTCAAAATGTTTTGTTCTTTTTGAAATATTTCAAAACAAAAAAAACACAAAAAAAAAACAAAACAAAAAATTTATAACTTTAAAAATGAAGTTTTGATGTTCTAAAGAAACCACCCTTGTCCTGAAATAATTATTTTTTAAGTTTCCCGATGCCTTCCTATATAATTTACAATTGAGCCCTCTGGTAGAAGCACTTTATGTGGCTTCGAAAAACTGTTCAGACAAAAGGCTTTCCCTTCCTGGTAAAATTTTGAATGCCTCGATGAGGTCCCCTCTATTTCTATTTCACGCTCACATCTCTAGACGAGTCAGCTTCGAGTCGCTAATACATCAGTCAGAGCAGATTGATAAACTATGCAAAAATGCAAAATACCAAGTTTCACATTATTAAAGTAAGACAATATTTGAATTTCATGTTTTTAGTTTCAAATATGTTCACAGTACTAGTGAATGTAACTTAAGTAATTTAACTATAGTTATCATAAGAGTACATTTTCTTAAGATAACCGACCCTCATTGTTGTTACAAAGTTCAAATGTGGCCCAACATTGGAAAATGTTGCACACCCCTGGTCTAGAGTACGATCGTTCGAGTCTAACTCTCAGAAAATCAAGACATTAAAAACTATTTTCACCGAAATTTTTGAAAAAGATGTTTAGGATGTAAGTAATACATAATTGTGTTACTTATGTTTTGAGAACCGCGAACTAAAGCTCAAACCACATTAACTATTGACATGTTTGTATTATAATAAAATATTTTTATTTTTTTAAGCAGTTCTAGACGCGCAGATGCCCTACTCGGGTAATAATAATAATATAATAATAATAATAATAATAATAATAATGATGATGATGATGATGATGATGATGATGATGATGATGATGATGATGATGATGATGATGATGATGATGATGATGCTGATGATGCTGATGATGCTGATGATGCTGATGATGCTGATGATGCTGATGATGCTGATGATGCTGATGATGCTGATGATGCTGATGATGCTGATGATGCTGATGATGCTGATGATGCTGATGATGCTGATGATGCTGATGATGCTGATGATGCTGATGATGATGCTGATGATGCTGATGATGCTGATGATGCTGATGATGCTGATGATGCTGATGATGCTGATGATGCTGATGATGCTGATGATGCTGATGATGATGATGATGCTGATGATGATGATGATGATGATGATGATAATAATAATAATAAAACTAGCGGGTGCTGCTAGTTTTATTTCTTTTTCAAATTTAATTAAAGCAATTTTCAAGTTAACTATTGTAGTAACATCAAATATACTTTATTTTTGTTTTATATAAATCACGAAGGGCCTTGAAAGTTAGACTAGGCGGGAATAACCAAGGATATGCCGCATTTCCTGTGGGAGACATAATTCGAGACCATGTTGGTGATTAGATATACAAATTTTAGCTTAATTTTTAACAGCATATTTTTGGCAGATCCAGGAAATGGATTCATATGTTGTATTCTGTAGCTTTCAACATAGGGGTGCGATGTTATTACAAGAAAGACTAGATTCTAATCAAAAATTCAATCAAGTTCATAAGGTTACTTGTTTATTCATTTGGTTGTGTTTATTCAATTTTCATCAGACAGGGTACCTGGTACTTGTACCTAAGTATTACCCGAGTACCGATATCAGGTATTTGTACTTGTACTCGTACTTGGACCTGTTTTAGTGAAAAGAATGTTTGAACATCTAGTTGGAATTGTGAAATGAGATTTAACAAAATTATAAGTTACTTCCTCATAATTATTTGATATTTGATATGATTTTGATAGAGAAATTTGCTTAAAATATAACTATCTACATTTGACCAGTGCTTATAATCAGTGTTGTGCAGTATCGAATTACATGTAATTCGTTACTGTAATTAATTACATTTTTTGGTAATTTTTACTTGCAACAATTACAAAAAAAGTTTTGTACTCTTACTTGTAACAAATTACTATTTTTGGTCATACTTTTAATTCGTTACCTTTTTGGCGCAAGACGTTACAAAGTAACATAAATAACATTTTAAATTAGTTTAATTTATTTAAAAAAAATTTAAATTCTAGATAGTTATTCTTTGATTCGTTCGAGAACTTTCCCCTTCCCGATCATCGCTCTTTTGTTATTGTGGTTATCGCCGGTCGTTTTTGTTTTAAATCGGAAATTGTTGATTAGTCATACCGAAGCTTTTTTAATATATAATATTATATACATATAATAATATAAGATTTAATATATCGTAGTATGGATTCATTTGAAGCCATTTTTAGTGTCGTTAGCGAAGATAAGAGGAACAAGGGTGAAGATAGTCCGTGGCCGTATTTGAACAAAATGTTCAGATTTCAATCAAAGGAAAATCATATAAGTATGCATGCCTACTCTGCCAACAGAAACAAAAACTACATGTTCAGCATATGAAGGTTCTTCATCTAACTTGAAGAAGCACGTGGAACGCATGCATCCAACAGAAGTTAAGGAATATGGTATATCTGTTGCCAACGATTGTCAAGCTTCATGAGAAACTGGTAGCCAAAGTAGCATCTTCTAATGCAGCAAAGATGGACGAGCTTTGAGCTCTCGTTCATCTGATGCTGACAGTATTGAAGACAGTTTCTTCAATTGCAGAAGGTCAACTGATATTCTGATGCAGTACCTTCGAGACCGATCAGATGACATGAACATTATTACTGGAAGCGATACCCTGAAGAAATTATTTATCCAGTTGAACTCTGCCAGCTAGTGCAGCTGTTGAACGTTTATTCAGCTCTTCTGGTATGACAAAGAACAGCTGAAGAACCATAATGAGTGACAAACTATTCGAGGACTTAGTTATGTTAAAAATTAACAAAAATTTGTGATTGTAATGTAATAAATAAAAAAAACACCAAAAGAATGCATTAGTTCAAATGTTATTACTTAATGACTGTTAGTACTAGCAGTTAATACCAGTAATTGTTTTAACGATAAGAGAAACAATTCCTTTTAAATAATACGGAATGATGTATGATCACAATAATGGCGGCATCAAAGTTACTTGTAATTTTTACTTAAAAGTAACTTTTAGACGCTGTAACTTTTAACTTTTACTTGAGTAAATTTTTGAGACAATACTCTTACTTATACTTAAGTAGCTTTTTGAGGTATTACTTTTACTTGTAACTAGTTACCGAAATGAGGTAATTTTTACAACACTGCTTATAATGGCCATTTCTAAAGAATGTTAGAAAAGTGATGGGCAAAAGCCAACTCACTGCAGTGAGTTTCGGTACCTGTCATTTTTCCGTAGTTTTGCTCCATCGCCTGCGAACAGGACGCCTGTGAAGGCACTGAAAACTTTTTATCAATTAATATACCTAAAACTTTACGAGGTTCCAATGACTATTTGCTTCGGATGTATATCGTCGAACAAAGTTATGTCGCCGGTCTGGTTTGCGAGATAGCCGATGATTCGATAACCGAAAATCAATGGAGGATGTATATCAACGTGTTCTTAAAATATCTCAAATAATGAGAATGTATGTGTTATTGATATTTTTGTACATGCAAGTGATATGATTTATTTATGCAGTATGATTTCATACTTTTTCTATATTGCCTGATTGTCCAGTTTTTTCTTAACACCTACAGACATGTTTTAGAACGAAACAAATAAATGGCTATAGCGTGCTATCTCTCAGACAGGACCTATAAGTGAATTGGGTTCGGCGACTTAAAAAAATCGACTTAACCGATGAGAAAATGCTGCGACAAAGTGGGAATTTGGAGGTTCCACTTCGAAATCGGAAGCACATTAAATTTACATAAAATGAAATTTATTGAACTCAAACAAATATTTCGTGCAATTTTTGGAAAAATACCTAAATTACTTACAGGAACAAGTAATATTCTGGAACATAAATTTTCATATTTATTAAAATCCAACTGCTAAGTTATTATTTATATAAAAGTTAGTAATGCATCTTTTTTCTGTTGTTAGTAATTAATTCTTGAACTCTATTTTTTTAATGAATCCAAAAAAGGTTTCAAGGTCTTTTCAGGCCTTATTCAAAATAATATTTCAACTCCTGAACTCCCATTGGAGTACACCTTCCTAGAAGGCAGTACCCACATGTTTTCGATGAGGTTCAAGTCTGAGGAGCGAGCCACTTCACAATCCTCAAACTTGTCCACAACAGTAATGGGCCGGTCATGATCATCTCTCTCAAGCACTATGTCCAACAACCCATGGCATGGTGTGTGGCACCTTCAACCACCAATCTTAGACCAAAAAACGAAATGAGGTTTTTGAAAGCTAGGTAGTTCCTGTCATCAGGTGTCTTCAAGGTGAATATTAATGTCACAAATAATGTTGGAGAACTTATGACCAACCGGCCGAAAAGGTCTGAAAACTCAGAGAAAAATTGAGATTATAAGTTGCCATTCCTGCAGACTTTCGGTAAGTTTGTGTTTCGATCCCCTGTCTCGATCGCTTGCAGTCCCCTAATGATTTGTCGGATCGTGGCGCCCTTCTTACTCTTGTCAGTGAGAGATTTGTCGAAAACCATTCTAAGACTTTTTACCGGATATATTAATTCGTTATTTTATTGGGGAGAAGACTTCCCTGCGAATTTTCTCTCTGACCATGGATTTCGCATGCTTGAACTGAATTATCCACCAACTGGTTAGACAGCACGAACTCTGTGAACCTCTCAGGGACATCGTTTCAGTTTTTCCAAAAGGGCAAATGCTCACAGAACTTGGAGACCTTTTTTTTTTTGCCTCACAGAGATGTACTAGTAAAGTCATAACAAAACAAAATGTTTACATTTGTATACAAAAAGAAACAAAGAAATCTGCTACATTTATGTAATAATTAATATAAATTAAAAAACAATTTTTGCTGGAAAATGGATAACATAGTCGATGTTGCTGATGAAACCAGATGTTTCCCAATAGATTTTATCCAGCTGGATACCAGACCCAAAGAGATATCTGGTATACAATTCTTATTTGGAAATATTATTTATGTGTGAGTTGAGATGAAGTTTGATTTATCAAGAAAAGTTATATGTTTATGAGCTCTACTGCAAAAGTGATGCAGAATTGCTTTCACATCAAGTCAAGCCATAAAGCCATTATCCTGGCTTATGGAAAATGTCTACCATACTTGTATTTTTTTTATTTATCTGATTTTTTTTAGTGCCAGTTAGGATGTGAAGGCACGTTTTAATCGATCCATCATTTACATATAGCACAGCTAACAGGGGGGCTCTCATTGGCGATGCAGGCTGGGTTGCGAACAAGATACATAACTTTTTCCTTGGTTAAAACAATATTCATTTTATTTTATTTTCTGAAAAAAGCTATGCCAACATGAGAAGACCTCTGGTTTGTCTCTCAGTAGCTTTCTTTTAAAGCCAATTCAGAGAATCACTAGATATCCTCTTCTCATTGAAAAGGTTTCATATTTATTGTGTTTTAAATTTTCATTTTACTTTCGTAGCTCAAATTAATATAAAATAATTTTAATTAATACTTTAGATCCTCACTTCAACACCTCGTGAATGCAAAGATTTCCAATTGTTAGAAATGGCTAAAGATAAAGCTGTTGAACTTTGCGTTCTTGTTAATGAAGCTAGCAGAAAACAACAAAATCATGATTACCTTGATATCATTCAGTGTAGGGTTCAATATGATAACTTATTAGAAGTAAGTGATTAATTGGTAATTTTTCTTAGCTAATCTAATAATTAAACTATTTATTGTAGAAGTTGAATTTCAATTCAGAAACAAATTGTCTTGGTCCTCGAAAGTACCTTTACAGTGGTCTACTTTACAAGGTTTTTATTAGGAAGATGTTGGTTAAATGGTGGATTGCCCTATTTTCTAGATACTATTACATATTAGATGTTTATTAAATATCTTTTCATTAACACTTAAAATATCACTTACCCTGAACCTCGAGGCTATGAGCATTAGTAAGCTTAAATTTTGATTTTAAAAAAATTATCTGCGAAATTTGTGGAAACTAGAAGCACCCGTGCAGAACATCTGCGCGTCTAGAGCTGATTAAAATAATAACATTTTATTATAATGAAAAAGTTAATGTGGTTTGCGTTTTAGTTTACAGTTCCCAAAACATAATTTTATTACTTGCACCTTAAAAATCCCTGTCAAAAATTTCGGCGAAAACAGTTTTAATGTCTTGATTTTCTGGGACAATAGTTAGAGTCGAACGATCTGGACAGATCTACATAGAGTTGTCCATGGTTGAAGACCGATTTTGGTAGGTAGATACAATTTTTTTTAAAGTTTGACCCTGAGATTTATTGATCGTCATAGAAAAGGCTAAACGGAGAGGAACGTTTGAATTTAAACGGCATGTTTGCTTCAGAAAGGATAAGTGGTATCCGAGATATTAAAACAGTTTTCATGTTAGCTGATTCTATCGCTCTTACCTCAGTCACATTGGGCTGCAATCGTGTGACTGTTAGCCGAGTTTCATCGCAGAGACCCTTAGATGGTAATAAATTTCTGAGAAGCATAATAACAGTGCCAATCTTTACGATATCAGTTTGAGGTGGCATTCCAGTTGGAGTCCAAAGTGTTCAAAAATTCCTCTGATATACAAGTCTTCAGCTTGAACACTCACCATACTATCGACAATTTCATAAAGTACTCCTGGCATTGCGCTCCAACACGATTATTAAGTTTAAGTGATTCTGAGAACTGTTCTTCCTTTTAGTTGATGCGGAGTTACGTTTGTGAAGTCTATATCCCCATACATCTGATCAACTGGATTTTGCATTTCTGGATAACATCGTTGAGGTAATTTGATTGTATCTCCCTTTTTTCCATTCCCTGCTTCTTAAAGCCAGGATGCAAATTCTCTCTCGGTATCAAAAGCTCGCATGATTCGAATGAGTTTCATGACATTTATTTCCGACCATATATAATGTCTTTTCAGACAGAAGACGACACTCAGAGATCGTGAGTCTCTTAATTTAACAGGCAACATTTAAAGAAAATCACCCCAAATGAGATGAATTTACCTACAAAAAGTTTGGAAATCTTTGAGAAGTCTATCCACCGCGAGGAAGGCATGAACATGAGTCACTGGACCTTCATCCCATGTTAATTTTGGGTCCAGTAGTAATTTTGATTCTGGCCTATTGGGTTGATCGCTTCGCACGTTGATAGTGGTAGTTTTTCCAACTAGTAATTGAGTTGCTGCTATTCTAGTTGATACTAATGGAGTAGCTTGATGTCCTTATCCTCTTATATTGTGTACAAGGCTCATACAGGAACTTGAAAACCAAAATTTACGACTTTTTAGGACCTTCTACTCCATTTTTTTGGACCAACAATAATAACAAAAATAACGTTATTTAGATTTTAATTATTCATTTTTGTATAATATATATATATCATATATCATAATATATCATAAGACAGTAACACGTGAAAGTTCATAATATCGATTTATTTAAGTAAAAATCAATTTTCCAAGTCTTTCTCTAAAGCTGCATTTTCTGTTGACTTGCTATCTTTCCTCAGACTGCTTGCCTGGACCAAAAGATCAATGTTCCTGGTTCTTACACTTTTGTCCATTAATATTCGAAATTCTCTGTCCTGTCATATTTTAGAGCTTTCAGCTTATTCCTCAGCATGATCACGTCCTCTTCATCTGCTTTTCGTTTTGAGATTACAGCTGCCTGTCGCTCTTCCTCATGCAAGGTATACAAATAAAATTTATATCTTTGTCTCGATGCTTTAAAATGGCTCAGGACAGATTTATCTATCCTAAAATTGCCTACACCTCCAACACTGTTAACTTGGTCTCTAATTATCCTCCTTGCATTCAAGTTCTTCTCTTTTTGATTCTCACAAATCACTTTTATTTATGGAGAAACCTCTTTCAAAAGATGTCTGACCATGACTCAAAGTTAGCAAAACTGTTACTATCTGTATGCAATCTTCATCATCATGTCGATTCCCAGCAACTGATGGGAAAGCCTCAACAGAATCACAACTTGCTTGAGGTTCAATTTCATCACTCACTGATGCAGTATCAACTGATCTGCTTGCAAACGAAACCGTTCATCGGTTGAGAGCCTTTGCATGATGTAACATTGTCGAAATGTTATTTTCCTCGAGCGTGTGCTGTACAGTCAGGAGAGAAACCATAGGGACACCCCATTATTTCGTAATAACTCGATAAAGAAAAATTTGATTGTAGGGAAATTTTAATATGTTATGTATTTATATATTTGTGATTATCTCTTAAATTTTCATCAAAATATGTTCGTGCATTAATTTTAAAATTCCAAAAACGTGATTTCGGGGCGTCCATTAACCATAAAAGACACTTGCAAAAATCATCGAAAAATGACTAAAAACTTTGTGAAAAAAACAGGAAAAAAGTTTATTAATATGAAATAATGTTTCCTTTATTTTCAATAACTTTAAAACATCTCTTGTTCAATGATTTTATAAGAGTTTTTAAGAAATTTCTGTCCAGTTCTTTCCAGGCACTCCTAATGGTGTTTTCCAGGTCAGATTTTGAATGAAACTGCCTTCCATTGTTGTAAACAAGTCTTGACAACATTCCCCAAACATTTTCTATAGGATTTAAGTCTGGGGAACAAGCTGGCCAACTCATAACTTTCAAATTTCTCCTCTGGAAAAATGTCTTTGTCAACTTGGAAGTGTGGATCGGGGCATTATCTTGCTGGAAAATAAAATTTCCTCCATAATAATCTTCCCAAAAGGCAACAGATAGTCTTCTAAAACTTTGATGTAATCCACAGAAGACTGTCCCCCATCCAGAAAGGTTAATTCAGTCAATCCTTCACTGGAAATTCCTCCCCAAATCATCACCGATCCTGCTCCATGATTTCGGCTAAAAAATGTTTCCTTTTCTAATCTGAGGTCATGCCAATAGAACTGATGACCATCAGGTCCATCTAGGTTAAATTTCTTCTCATCTGAAAAAATAATATTGCCCCAACCATCTCTGTTAGAAAGCATGGTTTTGGCCCATTCCACTCTTGCCAACTTGTTATGGTTTTTAAGAGCTGGAATCTTTAATCTTTTTTCATATAATAAAATACCACTAGATCTCAAATAATTTAACACTGTACTTTTACAAAATTCTTAAATCAAGTTCATTTCTAATTTGATTTTCTGAAAATTTACCTGAAGAAGCCTTTCTTACCAGGAGTCTCTGCTGACGAATCGGCAGTTTTTTAGGTCTTCCATGATCATTTTTTGCACCATATTCCTCAGGAGCTTTTACGTAGTTCCAGATGACTGTCTTGGATCGCTTGAGCTCTTTGGCAATTTCCCTGATCGAATAATTTGCTTGTCTGAAGGCCTCAAATCTGCCCCTTCTCCTTGTCAGACAACGTTTTTTCCTCTAGCCATTTATAAAATAGTAATTTTATAAACTTCACATCAATTTTTAACTTTCTTTGGGTTTATATATTGATAATATTTGCATAATGTGCATTTTGGTTGCATAACTATGACAAATTTCAAGTTTTATTGGGAATAAATAAGGATGTCCTTTATCGTTTTTAAACGGCCATAAAATGCTACTTTGCATATTTTACAAGATCAGCTTGTTAAATTTTTTTGAAATTTTGCAGGATGTTTTGTCTACCATAAAGAGATATTATATAAAAAATTGAGTAATATTGAACTTATATTTAACGAGTTATCACAAAAATATGGGGTGTCCTTAAGGTTTCTGTCCGCACTGTAACTGCTGTAACTCCCAAGTTCGAAATGTCAAAGTTCTTTTTGCAAGCGCAACAATACGCCTTTTGGGAATCTGTAGTATTCCTTCTCGGCCAACTCTATTCTTCATTGTCTAGCCATTTGCTATTGAAAACACAAAGTCAAGGCATAATTGATAGTGCTATCAAAACTTACAGGATCAAACAGACAAGCGAACGAACATAACAGGAAATTTAATTTGGTGAGTTCCCACAAGGGTAGAACAATGAGACCGCAAGAACAAAGTCGCTAATTGTTATTTCAACAAAACTTATGAACATTGTTTTTTTTAACCTTTATCAATTTTTAGGACTTTTTTTTTATTTTTTAGGACCTCCTTCACTTTTTTTAAGGACTTTTTAGACTAAAAAATCGAATTTCGGAAATTTAGGACTTTTTAGGACCTGTACGAACCATGTGTGTAAATGTATATTGTAAACGAAGGTCTTTCCGGTACCTGCTGGGCCATCTAGGGAAAAACATTTATTCTGACCTTGAAATGTTCCATATAATGAATCAAATGCCATGTGAACCGCCACCCGTTGTTCATTATTCAATATTTTGATATTTCTTCTGGCTACTGCCTGATCATCTTCGTGCGCACGCATGGCCTAACGGTTAAGGCTGCGCCTCTCACGATGGCAGCAAGGGGTTCAAACCCCGCTGCGAGAGCGCCGTCCTAATCATCTAGATATGCAACGGACGTTAATAAGACATCGCTTTTTGCTCATCTTCGTTACTTCTTCGAACTCTATCATCTTTATTTCTTTTCGCTTTCCTCTTCATAACTTTTTCAAAAGTTTCTTCAATAGATTCTTTTCTTCTGGGTTTTTGAACAAGTTCTTGTCTTTGATGTTCATTTTAGCCATTTCTGTTGTAGCAATGTGTGTGCTAAGCGATGAGCGACTGAACTACTGATCGATTAAGTATGACATAAAACTAAAGGTGTGTGGTGCCTTCCAAAGATCCTTTATATTATAAATTAAAACAAACTAAAAATAAAAGATTTTAAATAGGCACGACATATAGCGAAATATATTTATAGATTTCGAAACTTTTTGAATTTCTACTTATTTCTTATTTATTTATGAAATAATTTAAGGTAATGTTTTAGACCAGGCATGCTCGATTAAACTCAAACATATTATTACAGGAATATTTGTTTTAGGTGAAAAACAACAAAGAACTCATGGGGCTGCTTTTCACAGATTTCTTACTTTTTACATTACCTTCTAAACCCATTGGTCGTTCTACAACAATCATATGTCCAGAGGCCAAGCTCAACATTCTTTTCAAAGCATACAAAAGTGTCAGTTGATATCAATTTCAGTTTAATAGTTCAGCATCGGTAATTTGTATCAGGGCATTTCATTTTATTAAACATTTTGATAACACTTCTGCTGATATTGTGAGAAACAAACTCCTAATTATTAGGCCACGAGGGCTCAAGTAGAGTGTGTATGTATTAACATCGTGTAATAATGATATTACTTGGACAGAACTTGTCTAATTGCTTAATTTCAAAACCGTTCCAAGTTGTACTGCAATATGTGCTGGTGTAGCTGAAGCACATTATGTCCCCAAAATTAGTTAACACAATTTCCTACATACCACAAAATTCTTAAGTATTGATTATTTAAATATTATTTTAAAGGATTCACAAAAAAGTGTTGGTATTGAGTCGAAAAAGTATCAGTGATAATCATTTTAATACCGACGACTAAAGGTGTCAGCGATACCAATACAGTCAAATCTCGATACTATGCCACTTACGCTATTATACCACTTATGCTCAGTCCCGATAAAATTCAATACAAAATAAAACCGTTTTTACAAACCCTCATTATTATGCCACTCTCGCTACTATGCCGCTCTTGCTCGGTCCCGACAGGTGGCATAGTACCGAGATCCCCAGAGGATCGTCGGAATTATCAACACATTTTTCATCCGATGTGTTTCTTAAGTCAGGTGATCCAACTAAAAACTGATCACCTATTCAATTTTTGTGACAATTACTTAAAAACATCATAGTACTTTGAAAAATGTCACAAAGCAACTTGTATAATAAAGGGTAAAACTTATTAGATATACTAGTGTTATAATTTTTTTTAAATTCCGAAAAGTCGGTTTTGTTCAAGTTCGAAAATAATTTTGTTAGGAACTTTCAAAAAATGGCGAAAATCGATCTTTCGAGTACATACTCTAAGGGGACGGAAGACAGTCTCACGCTTACTTAATATTGAAATAACCCGGGGTCCGCAAATAAGTTAACTAATAAGTTTATTAGAGCAGGTATTTAGTTAACGGAACTGAATAATAGAAGTTAAGTGTTTAAGGAATGAGGTACTTAAGGATGCAAATGGATATTTGGGTTTCCAAGTTGTCTTGATTCTCGCTGTTTGTCAGGCGATTATCGAGAATGCTTTTCTGCAGCAGAAATAGATACCACGTGCCCGAAAAAGATGCCAAATATAATTAAATATAAATTTAATTATTTTAGCAATATAAACTTAATTAATTTCCAAAAATCTAAGTTTACAACAATATATATGACGGTTTGAGCTGGCTAGCTTGCCCTCCTGAACTTAATTATATTGAAAATACTTGGGGTAAGTTGTCCTGACTTATTTACAAAGATGGAAGACAATTTAACTCTAAATCAGAGTTGGAAGATGCCATCAGGACTGCCTGTAATCAGCTGGAAGTAGACTTTATAAAAAAATTAATTTTGTCGATAGACAAAAGATATTTGGAAATAATAGAAAAGAAAGGAAACATAATTTCATATTAGATAACGTTTTTGTTATTATTGACTTTTGACGTTTACTTCCTATCTTTTTGGGGCACTGTAAAAACACTTTTTTGGGATTTTTTCACAAAGTTTGAAAATAATAATTTGCCATATTTAAAATTTAATTTTGGAAGTACTATTTACATAACATACTAAAATTTTAGAAATTTTCGTGGCGTATTAGTTGAGATATTGTCAAAAAATTGGTATTACCTATATATATAGTCTGCCTGCTAGATAAAACCAGCATTCTTACTTGGGCCAATCCTAGTTAACGCAACAAACATGTGTATGTATATGAGTATGTTAATTAAAGTTTATTTATTGGACATGCAGAAATGGACATTAATTAACATACGTATATAAACAGCAATGAGCATTGCTCAAGCTACGAATAATAATGAGCAGAAGTCATTTCTCTCACAGAAGACGCCCTTAGCACTGATAACACAGTATCATGACCAACAAGATTTTAAATCATTTTAGGTTTTGAAGCATATTTTCTACAAAGTTTTCTTCGCTAATTTTATTTTTCAATGTAACTTATAACATTGTTATTAACTTATTATAATTCTATATATCCTTTTCTAGATATTAACTTTTTCATTCAACCTTCTTCCAGCCAATTCTCTTGAATGAAATGTCTGCAGTTTTGGACAATGTCACTTGCTCATCTTTCAAGATCATACACAAAAATAAATTATTCCATTTAAAAGCTTTGAGTAAAGTTGAAAGGTAATTTGAATCATGTACTTATGCATGCATGATGAGAATGATGAAAATCAAAAAATGTCTTGAGATTAACTTCACTTTGACACTTGAATAAAACTAAGTGTTACTCACAGCCAGCATGCTAAATACAAATACAAATTATGTCAAGTTTATTCCAAAGACTCTACTACTGAAGTAATTATTCTTGAGAGTAGCTGTTACTGTTACCATTATGTACCTTTCTGTATAGCTTACATCTATGCCCGCTTGTTGAACTGTCTTTAGTGCCAGCATGCTAAATACAAATAGCTTATGGAAGTCTTACTTTGCTGGTCAGTTTTGGTTTGCGAAATTATCACAACCTTGTCAGAACATTAACAATGTGTAAAGCATCATGTAAATGTGCTTGGATCTTTTTCAGATAAGCCTATTAATAGATAAGAGTGCACGTGCGAAAAGTTAAGCCCCGCCACTTTTTGCCAGCTCCAATTTCATGCACGCACGCAATTTCTGATGTCTAGACATTTGAATATTTAAGTGCATGCCATAAAAACAAACTCCTTATCCACCTCTATGCTCATTTTGTGCAAATATTTTCTACGTTCGGGCATAAAACCTGAAATGAATTTTATGACGCTTTCGACTCTCGTTAGTGACAAGGAGGCGGCAATGTTTTTTGCAAAGCCAAAGAGTGATTCATCAGCAACGTTTATGCATCCAATTATTATGGCCACCAAATGACACTTTCAACTGTTTCAGCTATCTATACCGTGTCGGATAGCTTGGAAACGATCGCACCTGCATCATTCGGAACGACATTATTTCGAAACAGCAACCTATGCGTGATGATTCGACTGGAGGTTCGACGGGTATTTATGTCTTACAATGCAATATGTAATTCGGACGCTAATAAGGAGTATGTCTCGTCATGTTTCCTCTTCAACTAAAGAAGACGATCCATTAAAAGGATGGGACTGATTCGAAACTCGCGAAGCAAAGCTTCTTTCAACAATGAATGGTCATTCAATTGTTTAAAAGTCACGCGCCCCCGTTAAAGATCGTGTTTTGGCGTTAAGATTCGCATGCAATGTTTTGGGCTTTAAGTCATCAACCTCGTGCAAAATAAATTGATTTTCGAGATACTCGAAATAACCTGGGATGGCGGCTGGATCCTCATGAAATTCGCCCACCAATCCCTTAAGCGCATCCTTAAAACGATTAGTTGGAGCAGTTAAAGTCGAATTTGACAAATTAACACTATTTCTCGTTCAACTCACTTCCTGCTGTCTGGGTCTATCGGCTCTTTCGTCTCTCATACGGTCATCCTCCAACTTCACCATCATAATCGCCAATTCAAAACAACTCGTGCGAAAATAAACGACTTATGAGTACTGGAGTACGAAAAAGGCGATTATAAATCAACCGAGTTAAAAGTACAGTAACTATTATAAAATATAGAACACAACTTAGAGAGCCAGGGATTACTATTTAAAAGTTTCTTAAAATTCGGAAACCATTTTTATTTAACGTTTTGAACGATTTGAAGCTGCCCCGTGCCCAGCCCCTGAGATGTGATTCTATAATATAGACGCTTAAAAATTAACCGATCCAGATATAGCAATGCCGATTGCTTTAAAAAATAGAAGAAAGATCAGAGAGCCAGGGACGAGTATTCAAAAAAAAAATCTGAAACTATTTTTAATTAACTTGAAAAACTTTGCAGCAAAATTATAGCAGATCCATGTTTGCTCTATCCCGGCACCCCGTCATCAGTGTTGCCGTAAGTACTCCAAAAATGTACTTAAGTATAAGTACAAAGTACTTGGGGATGAAAGTACTTATAAGTACAGGTACAAGTACGTTGTAGTCAATGTACTTAAGTATAAGTACAAGTATAAGTACTTTTGGGGACATTCATTGATCAGAAATAATATTTGTTATCTTCAATACAATATTAAGTGTAACAGAATTTACATTTATCAATAAAATTGCTCAAAACAGATAAGTACGCAGATCTGACGATGGACCTGGAAACGAGAGGGTACCGTACAGACCTCTTCCCAATCGAGATTGGCGCAAGGGGCGTGGTCGGCAAGTCGACTTACGCTTTCCTCACTAAGATTGGACTGTCAAGCCGGGAGAGAACAAAGGCTATGACAAAGATGTCTGAGGCCGCAGAAGCGGCTTCATTCTGGATCTGGCACATGAGGAGCCAGAAGAAGTCTTAAGTGGCCACTGCAGGAAGCCGGGGAAAGCCGTCGGTCTCCGGTATGAATAATCCACCGAACGACGGGGCCAAATCATTGGCCGAGAGACGCGGTGTTGTCGGGAGAAATGGGCCGGCCGCGGACTCGCGAAGCAACATGAAATGCGGATCAAACCGCAGCCGCGAATAGGCCCGCGGTCGGGTCCCGAAAATTTCTATCTCCGGCCGCCGCTACAAAGAAATTATAAGGCCCAGTTTGCATATATTAAGACGGTGTGAAGAAGCCACTGAGAGCTTTCATGACCGCTGTAGGCAAACTGGGGTGGAGGCGATCGACATAATAAGGCCAAAGAGAGTCTCGCATAGTCGAAGTTTGCAGGTGATAAACAGGTTATATGCGACATGAAGAAGCCATTGAGAGCTTTCGCAGTCGCTCCAGTCCAAGACGGCAGTGACCGGCATAACAAGGCCGATGAGTGCCTCTCATAGCCGGCGGTAACAGTTGGGTCCAGACAGACCAAACCGACAGGGACATCCGTCTGATCACCGGATGCGGCCCACCCCCCGAAAACGTAAGGAGATACAAAGAGCCGAAACGTTTGAAGACGGGGGAAACTCCTCTGAGGATCCCTGTCGGAGCTCCAAGGCGGAGTAATAAGTAACATTTATCAATAAAATTGTTTATTTTCTTAAAAAGAAGCAGTGTTTCAAAATATTTTTCACAGAGTCTGTTACTGAGAAGTCAGTATAAGACCAGCTTGACTGAATAGTCTTTCAACAGGTGCAGATGATGAACAGCAGCAATTATAAAAGCTTTCATCTTGAAGTTAACTTTGATATTAACTTTGTCCTTTATATCATAGATGGCTCTATAATTGTTAAATTCAGAGTTCCAACGAGTTGAGTTTGGCTTAGGTATTGTTCTCCCAAGAACATCAAACACAGCTTCAACAGCTTTTGAACTCTGATGTGATGCATTACTTAAGCTGGAACATTTGCCAGCCACTGAACGATACATTCGCTTGAAAGTCGCATCACTTGCCAGTGCTTTATTGGCATCCACAGAAGCCAACAAATTTAGTGTGTGCGAGAAACATGGTAAATGAGAAGGCAGATAAATACATGATTCTGATTCCGTCTGCTCAAAAAACTGTGATATTTCTAAATGACTATTGTCGCATGCATCAGATGGTTCCACCTCTAATATGCTTGACTCAGAAAATTGTTTGAAGGCTTTAACGAAATTGCCTCCATTGTCAGTAACATGGACTATATTAGAAGTGTCGAGGTCAAATTCAATACATTAGGACTTTTATTTTAAACAATTTTTATTTTAAAAAAATTTAAAAGTACTTAAAATGTACTTATTAATAAGTATTAAAAATGTACTTATTAATAAGTATTAAAAATGTACTTATTAATAAGTATTAAAAATGTACTACATGATTCTGATTCCATCTGCTCAAAAAACTGTGATATTTCTAATGACTATTGTCGCATGCATCAGATGGTTCCACCTCTAATATGCTTGACTCAGAAAATTGTTTGAAGGCTTTAACGAAATTGCCTCCATTGTCAGTAACATGGACTATATTAGAAGTGTCGAGGTCAAATTCAATACATTAGGACTTTTATTTTAAACAATTTTTATTTTAAAAAAATTTAAAAGTACTTAAAATGTACTTATTAATAAGTATTAAAAATGTACTTATTAATAAGTATTAAAAATGTACTTATTAATAAGTATTAAAAATGTACTTATTAATAAGTATTAAAAATGTACTTATTAATAAGTATTAAAAATGTACTTATTAATAAGTATTAAAAATGTACTTATTAATAAGTATTAAAAATGTATTTAAAGTACTAAGTACACAATCGTGAAAGGACTTAAGTATAAATACTCAAGTACAGCAAATGTACTTAAGTACGTCCTTAAGTACGTCCTTAAGTACTCGGCATCACTGCCCGTCATAACAGCCCGGTGTCATAAAAGCCCCGTCAAAACAGTCCCGTCAATTTAGCCCGGTGACAAAATAGCTCAGGACAAAATAGCCCCGTCAAAACGGCCTCGTCAAAATAGCGGTAAAATTGGTTTATTGTGGATTTGTTACATGTCCACATGACCTGATGGGATCTTTTCCAGATAAGCCCCGCCACTAATGATAAAAGTGTACGCGCGAAAAGTTAAGCCCCGCCACTCTAATTTCATGCACGCACCCAATTTCTGATGTCTGGACATTTGAATATTTAAATGCACGCCATAAAAACAACTCCTTATCCACCTCTACGTCCATTTTGTGCAAATATTTTCTACGTTCGGACCTAAAACCTGAAATAAACTTTCTGACACTTTCGACTCTCGTTCACCAACACACGAAAACGCCACATCACGTTCATCACACCTCATCGACATAAAGTAAAGCGCAATAATTAAAAAAATAAATGCATAATTAAATAGTCAGGACACTGACACTAAAGAAACTTGGTCAAAGACAGGTACAGGTGAAATCGGTTCCGCATGGGTTAGTATGGAGCAGATTTGTCTCAGGTATTTTGCATCAAGTACGGGCAGATCAAGATAACATGCAAGTTGCTGAATGGGTTATGTGCCTACATACGGCGGTAATGGCAACAGTCGTAATGTGTCGAAAACCAGCCTGCAATGCCACAAACGCCCTTGGGAAGGGGCACTATGTAAATGAAGTACAATTATAATAATGATTCAGGTGATTTCAATTGGACCAGGCCATCTGACAAATCAAACCTTACTGTGGACAATGGGCGAGTAAAATTTGCAGTTAAAAAATTTCAAACGGACTCTTCTCTTTTGAGACGCTTGTCAGGCGACATTTTGATTTTGTTTGGTGAAGTTTAAGAAAGTTCCGAGTTTTCTCAAACTTACAAATACAATACCTATCGACATATTTAAGCTATTAAATACAATGAATTGCTTGCATAAATTATGTCTGTGTGTGGGATTAATTTTGCATAAATTTAAATTAAATTAAAACTTTGAAATGATTTCCAGAGATAGTTGGTTACGAAATATTGATTCAGCATCAAAATGTTATCTTGATTTTGAAAAGCAAAAAAAGAACAGAACTGATATATTAAGTAAATTGTTTGCAGTTCCATGATACATATGCAATGTCGAATTTAAATTTTAAATTATTTTCTGTAGAAGCAAAAAGTTCTATTGGAAGGCTATTTATCAGTATACAGGAAGGAGTTAATTTACAACTAAATTCCGATGGTATGGGATTTTGTTAAATTAGCCATTAACTCTATTAAATTTTTTTAAATGAAACATGTATGAATAGAATAGAAATTTTGAAATGCATGTCAGGCATGTCAAATTCAAATGGCACCATGAGCCTCATAAGACAATTTGAGTATACCAAACCTAAGAAAAATCATTGTAATCTTATTGAATTATATTTAAATAACATGCATGTTACAACGGCTATAGTAAGCTACCGCTCTATAACTTTAATAGTTATAATCGAACATTTGTTCAAAACAATTCAATCATCTTTAGGGTTTTGTCCTGAGGTGTGATGTCTTCTTTTCATGACAATTTTTCGTATATCTTGCTGAATACATTTCAATTCATAGTTCCAACTTTGATTAAAATTTTGAATAGTGTTCATCTGTTAGCCTTGGTCTCTGAATTGTTTTCTTGTTTTCATGAAGGAAAATAACTGATCAAAACTCTCAAATCATCAATTCAATGGCGACAAGTACTTTGAAGACCAATATGCGTGTACAGCTGAACTATTCGCAACACAATTGTTAGGTGCAGAGAATAAGAAAATGGCATAGATGAATCCACAAATTGCATCGCATTCAAAGGCGTAGCTAGGATATTTGCTTCAATATTTTGGACGTACTATAAAATTGGCGCCTTCCTCCCCATCCACCCCGTTTAATCGCTTTTTACTATTACTTCGAAAAATAAGGGGGAAAAAGAATTTTAATGAAACATTGTATTTAAATAAGCAAATTTATAGAAATTATATTACATGAATCATTCAGTCACTATTCTGATTTACATAGTCTACCAAAAATTTATTTTTCTTGATTTTGCAAACTGGTCAATCACTTAAGTAAAATCTCTTTTTCCAATGTCTCTCTTGCAACTCTAAGAAAAGCAAGATCACCTAGACCAGTGATACATGATCTTTTTTGGCAGAGGGCTAGAAACAGAATTCGGAGAATTCTCCGGGGTCGAGCGAATGAGACCGTGTAAAATAGATTCCAAATTTTATGCCTCATCAGCATCAAGACAACGCCAGCAATAAATGACACATGTACAGGAGAATAAGGACAAAGTTGTGAATTAGATGGGCTGATGTGCATAGTTAATCTTGACAATTCAGTTGACGAGCGTACACAACATGACGGCTGAGGCTGCATGTCTGCACAAGCTTTGAGATATCAGGCTGTTTATGGTATGCATAAATATGGAAAATAATCAAACAGCAAAAATGGCGAAAGCTGCGGAGGTCCCCTGAGTCGAGTTGTATGGAAAGCTATAAAATCACGATGCACTCTAAGATGATTGGTGCGGCATAGCTGTCACGCCATAGTCATTAACTCGGCTGTTTTATTCAATGAGAAAAATGTTTTGAATTTAGAGATATAAGTCGGTGCTTCTACAGTATTTATTCATAAACCTTACGAAAATTGACTGAAAGACTTTTTTTTACTTTTCTTGTCAGTCTTAGCGGCTGGTCGCGGGCCTGATGTCGTGCACCAAAATAAGTTTCAATTTCCTGAATTAGAAGATTTTGAAATTTAAATAACTAATCATTTTAAAACGCAATAAAACCAAGAAGATCCAATGGAGTTTCTGATAAAACTTTATTCCGGTTACTGAGCATTATTTTGCAATCGTCAATTTTTGTAAAACGTTCGAGGTCATTGATGCCCGTGTCTTAGAAATTTCCAAAATCTGTACTATTTTGATGAATTCTATTTACATCATAGATAGAAAAATTTTAAAGTGCTGCAGCAATCCAAATTTTTTCTCAGGTCTCTTAGTCGTAAAAACATGTTGACATCTCCTATTGAAATCGGTCAAATATGCTCTCCATAACCCGCACAATTTCTTCTTCTGCTGAATGCCCTGCATCTCTTGCCAATTCTCCAGGAATCTTCGGACGTCGCCCAATTCTTCTATCCACCTCAATCCCCAGGCTGTGCATTACGTTTTGGCGTTTTCTACAGCAACTTGGCATCGTTATCCCCTCCCGGGGACATATGTACCCCCTCTAGCTACGAAATTGGTCGTATTGCCAACAAACTTCTGTACTTTCACAATGACCAAAGACGAATCATTGCTTCACAAAACTTTCCAAAATATCGCACAGAATTTCGTAGAGCTCAGTGCTATGCACTATTAGCAGCCAAAAACGATGATGTCAATGTCATTAACTTTAGCATTCAAAAACGAACTATCCGGAGAAGCGACAGCATATAAGTCCATCGATGCTGTAATGAATCAAGATGAAGTTGTCAATTAACCAACTGAATTTTTGAATTCACTTGATTTGCCAGGCAAATCATTTTTTTAAGAAACATATCTACCACGATTTTGCAACGGAACTGTAAAGTTCTTCTTTCCTACCGTCCAATTTGTGGCTCATTATCTTTTATTCATATAACTTTGGTTATCCTTATTTTTGTTTTTCAGATAATATACTATACTGCAAAATACAAATGGGAGTTCAAGAACAAAAAAGTAGAACAACACCAGGGAATCTCAATACTAAATGGAATTTTTCTACGCAGTTCAATCTGTTTGATATTGGAGAAGATGTGCTTCACCTTGAAATACTTGCGAAGAAAAACTTTTCAAAAGATGGTTTATATATTTTTTGTAAGTTATCTTGCTTGTAACTAAAACAATATTGTTTTACTAGTTTCTCTTGGATGGGCTGAGGTCACTGCATATGACATTGCACAAGAAATTCAAGAATCAAAACAGCCATTTATCAAGCATCTTTTACTCCATGAGGTTGATTCAGGAGAAATTATCATCAAGCTGGATCTCCAGTTATATGCTACTAGCCTACCTGAAGATAACATCAACAAACTTGAACAACGTGTTTAAATAATTAGAATAACATTCAGGTTTCATTCAGTTTAAGAACTTACTTTAAAAACTGCTTATATGATTACACCTTATAGGGTAAAAATGTGTCTGAACATTTTTTTCAAGAACGGAGTTGCACTGCTAAATTATGAACCCGTAAACTTAACTAAAGAAAACTGAAACCTAATAAAGATTTGTGTGTTAACGGCAAATGTAATTGAAACTTTGTAATTGTAACTTAATTTATGTAGCGCCAAAGGCGCTTCTTGTAACAAGCACGACACATTGCGACTGTTGGCACTACCTCACTTTGCAGGAACCCGTTCGGCCAACCTGCATGCCCTGCCTTAAATTTTGCACTTAAAATAATTAACTCGACGATCAAATTATCATTTTTAATTTGAAAGACAATAATATAACTTATTTTTGCTAACTTATTAGATCGGGAAAATTATTTTTATATTTTCCGAAAATATAAGAATAACGGAAACTTTTTTGGAGCATTGCCGTTACGCAACAGAACCCTTACATTGGTAAAGGTGCATTTCTTGTTCATAATACAAAACAGAAACGGACAACTTTATTTAACATGAAATAACTAACACGTTAGCACCATTGGCGGATCTAGAACGTTTTGGCGAGAGGCCCAATACTGGAACCGATACCCCCTTAAGTTCTCTCCTAAACCGCTTGATGAAGCTATAATACGGCGGATATTTCGAAAATTAACTTTTTTTTAAATGAATCGTTTCAAGTTGGAGTAACTAAATCATGCTACATTATTATAGTATTTAAAATTTCAAAGCTTTAGGACGCTCCGTTCCAATCTCAATCACATTTTCGCATTTATGACCTTATTATGTAAAAATAGTCACTTTGCTACTTTTTTGATTTAATTAATTTAAATTTTGCCGCAGTGATTTAATATGAGTTTATTTACAAGAACTACGAAAAATTGTAATCTTTTTTTGTTTTAAAGCGTTTTCTGTCTATCCTACTCTTGCATTTTGCAAGAATTAAGCTATTCGTTTTGCTAAGACTGACTGCCTCCTTTGATGTATCAGAAGTCAGCTTAAAAGCTCTTTCAACTGTCAGACTGTGGCAAGGAATATTTGGAGGAGTTCCTCTATTTTTAACCATATTGGCTATGTCTTCATCTTTGAATTCTTCAACACACTGGCATTCCTGACAATTGAAGTTAATTGAAGGTATGATATTTATTCTCATACCATCCTTCTCTCTATGTCTAGGAACCAATATAGGGCTGGCTCTGCTCTCAATATTTTCTTCACTGCCAGAGCTCTGTGATATTCCTCCTCTGAATAAAGTAGGACAGCAAGGAAATTACCAGGTTGAAGGCAGAAACAGTTCCTCTGAATAACAGGAAAGGTAATTCCTGTTATGTCTTTCTCATTCAAATGATGTATGGCTTGTAGCATTTGGAAGATGAGTTTAGGACCATCTGTAAAAGGGTTCTTGAAAAGTTGGACTTGTGGGTGGCATTGGTTTACTGTGCTTATCAATTCCAGCTATTTGAAAAACAACCCTTGGTCATATATCATCTTATATAAGCCCTTTCCTCCACTTGAACCTATTAAAACATTACTTGCATAATAACATATATAAATCACTTAAAGGACAACAGTGAAGAGAAATAGAAACTCATGTTCTATCAAAAGTTTTATAATATTTGGTATACCAAATCTGTACAGTATATCTGTTACCTTAAATTGGATGCCACAGCTACAATAAATGTGCAAGTTTGGGCATCCAGAACATTTAATGTTTTTGTCAGAACAATCCAGAACAGGCAGAGAGCGAGAGCAAGAGCAAGCCAGAATATCAAACAACTTGTTTTTGTTTGCAGTCTGTCGTGTTTAAGCGAGTTTATTTACATCGAGAACAACGAAAAGCGTTAGCGCGCCCGCGACGTCAATGAAAACAAAGACAAATTAAAATGTTATATATATACATATATGACATCTCCCATCCAAGCTTGGAGTTCAGTCAGAACCATATCGGCAAGGGAGCTTGATTGGTATTCCACTTCTGGATGTTGCCCGTCTTCCTTCCCCAACAAGGGCTGGTTGCTGAGGAGGCGTTTCCTCAGTTGGGGCTTCTGCTTGAGGAACTGTTGGATGCCCCGGGGTGCCTGCAGATTCTACTGTGCCTTCATCTTCATTCCTGCTGATCCAAAACCACTGGTGGTGCCGATCTTGTTCTTTTGTTGGAAACAGAAATCGTCGATTCCTTACAAACTCTTAAGTCTTCACTAAATACCTTCTTGGGCCCAGAACGGACATAACCTCTCCTTTCCTCCATTCTCTATTCTGAACCTTATAGGAGTGCCTGGGGTGAGGGGACGATGCTGAGTCGAATGGAGTTGATTATGTGTATCTGTTGTTTTCTGCTGTCGTCGAGTGAGTGGCATCCTTAACAACCTGAGGTAGTAACTTATTGCTTAGCACCGGAAATGTGTCCCTCAATCTGCGACTGAAAAGAAGTTGTGCTGGGGAAGCATTTAACTCAGAAATGGGGGTATTCCTCAGGCTTAACAGAGCGAGGTGTTGGTCTGTCTTTTCTCCTTCAGCTTTCTTAAGGACACTCTTGATGGTTTGAACCATTACTTTCATTGTACGAGACTTTTTTTTAATTTTATTTGAATTGAAGGCAATGACATTGTCATAAAACCGCATTAACTTGACATGTATACTTTTTTCTGCAATACAATTAGCATCTTTCAATTTGTATATGAAACGTGCCACATCCTGATAAGTTGGAAGGTCTGAAGTTGGGAGATCTGCAGGGGAACCTCCAAATTTTTCTGATTGCCTTGTTACTCATCTCTTTGCAGGCATGATGGAACTGATGGAAACGTTCTCCGGTGTTTATCGGAAAGAAACTTCAAATTGATAATATCTCTAATCTTTATATTACTCAAAGACAGTTAATTGAAAGATGCTAATTGTATTGCAGATAAGCTAGATATCGTGAAAATTGTCTCGCGAGAATTACAAAATATCTGGACCAAATGCAACCCTAGACTCATTTTATTAAATGAAAAAAGTATACATGTCAAGTTAATGCGGTTTTATTGTATTGTATACAGTTTTAAGTTTTGGTTTTAATACAAAACTAAATTTGAAGCTAGATAGCATATGTTTACGATGAAGCATGCAAATGATAACGCGCGCGAAGGGACGACACAGATTCGGATCGGTTGTTTGTAAATCAGATAAGTTCTAATTGTTTAAACAATTTATTTTTGGAAAATAACTTTTTATAAACATGTTTTGTAATTACTCCAACTTGAAACTTTGAATTCTGAAAAATTGCTGGTGCCTAAGCAATGCTTATTTGAACCATTAGAAAATTTTATTACAAAAATTACTTCAGGTTTTTTGCATTCAAATTTATTCAAAGTAAATGTTTTATAAATTTTGCAGTCTTTGCAAGACGATGTGGCCCTAATCGAGCAAAATTGTCAACTATTGTCTCTGTGACATATGTCTATTTTTATATTTTAGTTCGATTAGAGATCTTTGGTTACGATTGTCTACGTCGTCGTCTGGACTGTTTTTGATTAGCTGTTATTGTCATTGTGTTTAGACAGTTATAGATCGAAATAAACAAAAACGTTACATGGCGCAGTCGACAGCTAACGGATTTCAACCGCCGACAAAGTTGAAGTTGGTAAAACCGTCCGAGCGGTGACCCGTCAAAATAGCCCAGCGACAAAATAGCCCAGTCAAAATATCCCCGTCAATGTATCTTTATAAAAAAATATTTATATGAGTTGATACATTAACCTGTAACTTATTTCAAATTTGATTAAATGAAATGAGTTTTATGTTTTGCTGGTGCTATTTTGTCGCCGGGCTATTATGACCGTACGAGCTGCACACAGCCTTAATGAGATGAAAAATGAGGGAGATAGCTCCACCCCATAAACAAAATTAGCTCCACCTAAAGTGATTAAAATTGATTAAAAGTAAGTGTTTTTCAATACATATTGATAATATAGTACTTTAAAAATAATATTAACTTATTTAAAAAATAACATTAATAACGCCAATAAATAAATAATTTCTAAATGTCACAAATGTTTGCAAATCTATGTTAATGCTTTGAGGTTTATCGAGATGTCTCAAGATGTCTCTATGAATGTTGGGAATACTGTTGCTCGAAATTATTCAATGTAAACAAGAAACCTTACTACAAATCCGCATTATTATTCATTACGCATCTTTGGAAAGGATGCTCCAAAAATAACATTTAGCTTTATTAGGCGATCACTCCTTCCCTCCAGTTGAACTACTCGCCGGTGTTCCTCAAGGCTCTGTCTTGGGACCTTTGCTTTTCACAACCTATACTTCACCTTTGTCTAACATTATTCTTAACTTCAACATATCCTTCCATCAATACGCCGATGACACAAGTCTTTGCTCTATTCTTTCCAGCCATAACATCTCAGATCAACTCGAAAATTTGAGGAAGTGCACGGATGCCATCAATGATTGGCATCTCGTTAACTTTCTCCAACTGAATCCTCAGAAATCTGAAATTACATTTATTGGCACACCCACTCGCCTCAAAACTCTGTCGCCTCCTCTTTCTATAAGCATCGCTGGCACCCTCCTTCCTTTCTCTACTACCCTCAAGCTCCTCGGTGTTGTTTTTGATTCACACCTCACCTTTAAAGAACATTCTGCTTCTATTATCAAATCCTGCAATCATTTCATCTGGACTATCCGGCACATTCGTCCTCTACTTTCCGTTGATATAACTTCCGCCCTTGCACGCCGCCTTGTTCTCTCTCGCTTAGACTATTGTAACTCTCTTTAGACTTTATGGCACATCTGCTTCTTTAATTCAATCTTTGCAACGCGTCCAAAACAAGTTTGCCAAGCTCGTCATCGTCAACTCTACCCTCAATAGCATGGACCGTCTGAAGAAATTGCACTGGTTGCCTATCCATAGTCGTATCACTTTCAAAATTGCCCTCATGACATATCACACTTTAGCAACATCCACCCCACCTTATCTCCATCATCTACTAGATCGCCGCCAAACATCTGGTCTTCGATCATCGTCAGGCACTCAACTTCACCAACCGGTACATAAATCATCCCTTCCAAACAGAGGCTTCTCGTACGCCTCTCCAGCTGTCTGAAACAGACTTCCTTCCACCGTCAGAGCCCAGCCATCCCTGGAGCTCTTCAAACGCCACCTGAGGACCCATCTCTTCAGGACTTCATGGGACAGCGAAGACACAAAGCGCCTCTGACGCTACGCACATGGCGCTTTATAAATTAATTATTATTGTTATTTCATATAAGTGACTCGGTAATCGTAATGAATCGTTCAGTAGTTCATTCGGTCATCGCATAGCACACACATTGCTACAGCTCAGCAATCATTGGATTCTCTCATCATTCCAGTGGTCAGCTTTCTCAATTCGCTTCGGCCCCTCGATTACTCAGTAAATTCTCCATTAAAATATTTTCTGTTGCGTGTCAGTAATTTACACAATTATTGACGATCCAAAAATTTCACCTGTCGAAAGAACTTTTGAGTGCCCCACAACACAGTTAGAGAACAATTAACGAAATTATTTATACAATTATTTTATTTGATAAATAAAAACTCAACAACCTGTGAGAAGAGTCTTAATATTGGGATGAAATTCGTAATGACAATAATATTGCCATGTGCATATCGTCAGAAAGACTTTGTGTTTTTGTTGTCCCTTGAAGTCCTAAAGAGATGAGTCTTCAGGTGACGCTTGAAGAGCTCCAGAGATGGGTGGGCTCTTACGAGGGGAGGCATAAGAGAAGCCTCTGTTGATTATTGATGACCTATTGATTGGTTGAAGAATAATGGTGGGTGATCATGTGTTTTGGCGGCGACCTATAAAGGGATGGAGATAAAGTGGGCTGGATGTCACAAGAGTGTGATGTGTCATGAGGGCGATTTTAAAGGTGATACGATATGAATCGGCAACCAGTGCAATTGTTTCAGGCAGTCCGTACTATTAGGGGTGAGGTTGAGAACAACAAGCTTGTTAAACTTACTTTGGACACGTTGTAAGAAATGTATTTTAAAGGCAGATGTATCATAAAGAAGGGAATTACAATGGTCTAGACGAGAGAGAACGAGGCTATGTTCAAGGGCAGAAGTGCCGATGGATAGTAGCGAACGGATGTGCCCAGGTGAGGTGATTGCAGGAAGGTGAGATGCGAATCAAAAATAACACCGAGGGTTGTAGAAGAAGAAAAAAGCGTTCCAGCGACGTTTATGGAAAGAGGACGCGACAGAGTTTTGAGGAGAGCGGGTTTGTCAATGAATATCGGATATCTGCGGATTCAGTTTAAGAAAGTTAACGATTTGCCAATCATTGATGATACCCGTGCAATTCCGCAAAATACTAAACGACTGAATTTGCTGAAGACCGTACTAGTGACCACACCGCTTATGATGATCATTATTAGGCTATTTAAAAAAAAATTAAGTATGATAAAAATAAAAAATGAGTTTTATTTTATAATAATCATCATCATCTAACTTATTATTACACTTGAGAACAATTAACAAAATTATTTCTACAATTGTTTCATTTTATAGATAAATACTCAAAACCCCAACCCGTGGGAATTTGGAGGTTTTACTTCAAAGTGGGAAGTCGGCGTTTTCACTTCAAAGTCGGCGATTAGTTCTGAGGATCGAGATAACCGATGAGGGGCTATCGCCATTTATTTATTTATTTGGTTAAAGTCCGTTGATAACTAAGATGACTTGTACTTGTTAATTAGTTTTAGTTATGTAAAAGAAACGATATGTATTATTATAATAATAGGATTATATTAATAATGAAATAAATATAATTTGATTAAAGATTCTGTTAAGTGACTCCGATTTTTGCAGATCCATATGTAAATAATGTCCATAATCGCCGGATTGCTAAGCATGGATTCATCTTAGAGTTGTTTTGAATCTAATTTCTTTCCTCAGGACAGACTGTGCCGGACATTTCATCTTCCCGAGGGCACACCTGATGATGTTTTTTTAAAAGAGAAACAGATGTTGAGCATATTTTTCAACTCAGAATCTGGAAATTAGAACCTCCTTCCTTCTTGAGGCACATTGGAATTTGTTCTTTGTCGACGCAAGCTTCTGTATGTTCTTGTTATGTCGGCTGTCATAGGTTTAGCACATGCCACATTGAACCACTCGGTTTGTCGCTCCAAACATGATTGAGAACTTGGCATAGCCTTGGGAACAGGTACTGTTTCCAGCATAACCTGGAACTTATCCGGGAATACTATCCCGTCTGAGAAAATATTGTCTTGTGGGTTCCAAAACAACTGTTTTCAGGGCTACCCAATAAGCTCAAGCATGAAAATGTGCCGCTCAAAACTGTAGTTTTATCGCGCACACTGATAAGAAATTAGAGAACATTGGTTCATTTCATCATAAACTATTAAAATTGCAAGCTGCTACTACTAAGTACTGATGAAAATGTTTTTTCCAATCACTTTATAATAGATAATCGTGCTATATTTTTATATTCTTCAAAATAATGTACATTTGTGAAAAACTTCTAGTCGTGTCAAATTTTTAAAATTTAGTAGAGACACCTCGCGACATATCGGTAAACCTTTAATTTATTTTATATATTTACTTTTAATTATTATAGGTGGAGCTATGTCTCTTATTTTTCATCTCATTAAGGCTCTGTGCAGCTCGGACGGTTTTACCGTTGAAGTTTGACATTGGAAATTTGGACGAAGCGTGGAGGATGTGGCTTCAAAGATTTGATTTGTTTCTCCTTGCTTCTAGATGTGACCAACTTCCAGAGAAAGTTCAGGTCGCCATGTTTTTGAGCGCAATTGGGGAAGAAGGACTGCACATTTTCAACACGTTCAGCTTTGATTCCCCAGAAGATAAGGAGAAGATAGATGCAGTTAGAGAGTCGGTTCCGTTTATTATTTTGGATAAATGAATATGCACTGAAACACTGGGTATTCTTAAGGAAGACTTTAACAAGTTATTCAAATGAGCAGAAGATTGGCAGATGCTTTTCAACGTAAGCAAATGCTCCTTTATGCATATGGGATGCAAAAGCAAGAAAGTTGAATATGTATTTGGAGAAAGCATTCTGAAGCAGCATGAAAGAGATCTGGGGGTAATAATGCAGAACAATGGAAAAGCATCTCAACAGTGCATGGAAGTTGCTAAAAAAGCAAACAGAGTACTTGGAATGATAAAGAGAACAGTAGTGAGTAGGGACAAGGATGTAATACTGAGATTGTATAAGGCATTAGTAAGGCCACATCTTGAGTACTGAGTGCAAGTGTGGAACCCTCATTTTAGAAAGGATGTAGAAGTGTTGGAAAGAGTACAAAAAAGGGCAACCAGGATGATAGAAGGTTTTGGACAGCTGAGTTACAAGGAAAGATTAAATAGATGTAAATTAACGTCTCTGGAAAAGAGAAGAAATAGAGGGGACCTCATCGAGGCATTCAAAAGTTTATCGGGAAGGGAAGGCCTTTTGTCTGAACAGTTTTTCGAAGCCACAAAAAGGCCTTCTATCAGAGGGCACAATTGTAAATTATATAGGAAGGCATCGGGAAACTTAAAAAAATAATTATTTCAGGACAAGGGTGGTTTCTTTACGGAATAAGCCAGATAAGGAAAACATCCATGCTGACACAGTAGATAAATTTAAGATTTAGTTAAGTAAATTTGGTTATTAGGACTAAAAAGAGTGGTTATTACACAGATCCAGGTCTTCTTAACCACTATAAATAATTGTTATGTTATTGTTATGTTAAAGCTCTTTTGATTATAGCGGTCGTTATGGCAATGAAAAAATCTTAGAAGCTACTTTAGCAAGAAGCCGTGATGAGCATGTACCTTTCCACCAGGATATTGGTAGGACTTGCAGAGATGATTGCTAAACAAACTGCAATTGGTTTCAGCAACATCAAAACTTCATTTTTAAAGTTATGAATTTTTTGTTTTGTTTTTTATGTTTGTTTTGTGTTTTTTTTTGTGTTGAAATATTTCAAAAAGAACAAAACATTTTTAAATAAAACAATTGAAATATTTCACGCTCACATCTCTTTTCTAGGGAGGGGGTCCAGAGGAGCCGTTTAGTACTTTTCAAAAATCAGCATAAAAAAATTTCAAAATTATTTTTAAACTAACTTTTTAAAAAATCCGAGAATAATATTTATGCACAGAGCAGAGTTTATGATAAAGTACAGGAAAGTGTCAATTTTAGCAAAAAAAAAATTTTTTTTTAAATTCAATATTGAGGTGTCCATGTCCTTACAGAGAAACAGAGTGACCTTGAAAGTATATTTTGTCTGCCAGAATTCAGCCTATCACAGGCATATTTGGCTGACATTTTCACCCATTTAACACGTCCCAAGAAAAGGAGTTCAGTTGATGATTCATAATCTAGTTTTTGTACTTCACCAAATAAAAATTTCTCTGATTGCAGAGGGAGCAGATCGACAAAGGCAAAGGCAGCCATTTTGGAATTAATCTTGTTGGTGCAAACGGCCATAGCAGACATTGCGTAAAGCATCATTAAGCGATTTTTTTCTACGATTTTTTTAAACTCATATTTTCTTTCCGATGGCAACCAAAAACACCAAGATTCAGGGTCCTAACATGACTGTTATTGATGCTAGTGAGAAACTAGGCTCATTTCTGGAGAAGCTGCCCCTGTGGATCAAAAGAGTGGAAAATAACAACCAAGATTAGATTAGATTCCAAGATTAGAAGAGTCTCTGGAGGCAGCTGTCACCATACCAGCTTCTCTTAAAGGCGACATTTTGGCTCACCTAGGAACTCTTATGGCATTATTTCATGACTACTTTATTACGAAAGAGTTGCAGCCCTATGATGCCTGGGTCATGAATCCATTTTTGGTCAATTTGGAAAGTGTGGATTATCAGGACTTGGCCAAAGATGATCTAATTGATCTGAGGCACAAAGAGTTGCTAAAGAGGGAGTTTCAGATCAAGAGTTTGGCTGACTTTTTGTGCTCCATGATGATACCATACCCAGACATCCATCATTCCTTTTGCGACAACCTACCTCTGTGAAACTGGATTTTCAACCCTGCTGACAATCAAAACAAAATCGCGAAACAAACTTGATGCAAAGGATGACATAAGAGTGGCCCTGTCAAAATTAAAGCCCAGATTCCATCTACTTGTGAACAAAAAGCAGGAGCAATCTTCACATTAAAAACTTGCTTTCAAAATACATTGTATGGTTCTTTTTTGTCATTAAATTATTGTTCATTACTTTTTTCTTGAAAATTTTGATAGGGGAGCCGTGGACTACATTTTGTTCTCTAAGGGAGCCGTGGGCACAAAAAGGTTGGGAACCCCTGTTCTACAGTCTCATGACCGCAAAAACCTTTATGTTTTTTTTATGCACAGCCATCCTTTCCGAGTGCCTACGCAAAAGACCAAGCGGAATTAATCTTTCGCTTACATCAGTCTAACTCGAAACTAAAACGCTATAAATTGGCTGATGTCTTGCTTTATTTTGTAGACTAAACTTTTCCAACTAAGATAAAAATTAATGAAGACAGTTAAATAGCATATGATCGACTTGGCGAGCCATGAACTGCGTAACTGCTTCTCACTTGTAAATGTATATTCGGGATATGTCTACACGAGCCGATTCTTATCGAAATGACAACACAAGATTCAGATATAATGGAAGCAATACATTAAAAATCAATCAAAATGTACAAGCAATCGGAAGCCCACAACAATTAATTACAAAATTCGATAAAAACAGTCTATCTCAAATCTCTCCAAAACTCGTCTGCCACTCTCCACTCACACTCTCTCTCACACCCACACACCCTCCGAGCTTTCACGACTAAAAAGCTGCTCTGTCGTCTGCCTGTCGCCTTTTATAGCCTTCATCCTATACATGCTAATTGTATAACTGCGCGGCCAATCAGCGCATCGCGCGGTTCCAGGCAGACGACAGACACGCCACTTCACATTCATTCCACCTACGCGATACAAATTAACAACCCAAAATCAAATACAACAAATAACATAAATAAATAGTCAGGACACTGACTGATTTGTGGAAAGATAGGACAATATTTATAAAATAAATAATTACTTTATTATATTCCTTTTTAGAGACAACCTTTTTTAAAAACTTTTATAAATATGTCTACTTAGGAGAAATTTACTTTTAATCATTTGGTAAGCGGTCGGACCATATTTTATTATGCTATACCATTAATGCTAGTGTTGACAACTTACACGGTTTTACCAATAATGTTAATTTAAGAAATCAGTCGATTAATTTATTGCCAGCGTAGTGAAGCTCCAATAATCGCAATTAGCTTTGTGTCAGCGCATGAGGCACTTATCGATCACCATAATATAAGTTTTCATAAACAGTTCTTAATACATTTTTCGAATACTTGTCTATAAATTTTAATTTTTTAAACTATTTAAATTTATCTGTTTATATTAAATTACATACTTTAAATCAAACTACTTTATACAACTTACACGGTTTTACCAATAATGTTAATTTAAGAAATCAGTCGATTAATTTATTGCCAGCGTAGTGAAGCTCCAATAATCGCAATTAGCTTTGTGTCAGCGCATGAGGCACTTATCGATCACCATAATATAAGTTTTCATAAACAGTTCTTAATACATTTTTCGAATACTTGTCTATAAATTTTAATTTTTTAAACTATTTAAATTTATCTGTTTATATTAAATTACATACTTTAAATCAAACTACTTTCATTTTAATTTAGTTTCGTTTTTACGGTGTAGACTGTAAATCGGTTTCAGTTTTCGTTTTTTTATTCTTTTTCGGTGTCAAGCATTTTTTTGCTATTCGGTCTATTTTCGTTTTCGGTCCCACCCCAAAAATCATTTTCGGTCGGACTCTAATCGAGAGCCAATCGGGACAAGAGCCGATGCGGCCAAGCGGAAACGAGGAATGAGTCAAAACCAAGCAAAGTAGGAGACGAACAAGGCGAGCTGATGAGAGTCGGCTAGTTAGTCCTTTATTAACTTCCATTTCATAACTAGATGATTAGGACAGAAAATCTGATGAGAGTCTTTATCTATTATTTATTTGATTGTAGTCTTTTGCATGACTAAGATGATTTGGACTCTGATGAGAGTCAAAAAAGTAATGTTATATTAACGTCCGTTGCATATCTAGATGATTAGGACGGTGCTCCCGCAGAGAGTCTTTATTTATTTATTTGATTATAGTCCGTTGCATAACTGAGATGATTTGGACTTATTCCTGACGAGAGTCTTTATTTATTTATTTATTTATTTATTTGATTATAGTCCGTTGCATAACTGAGATGATTTGGACTTCCTGACGAGAGTCCCCTTTTGGCTTCTTAAATAGACCTTCGCTAGGCCTTGAAACAAGAGTCCACTACTATGCGCTGAGTCATTAGCATTGTCCTGGACGCTTGTAGCCTGGAAAAGTTGTGGGGCAAAGTTCAGTGTCTGCACTCCACTCCTAGAGTCGGGTGTGTGCGAGGGTGCAAGTGAGAGGAGTTCATTGGCCTAAGTTCCTAGTCTTGCACGCCTAGAGCTTGCGCGTGATGGTGCAAGTAGGACGAACTTCAGTGTCCTGCAACTCCACGGATAAAAATACACGTCGTACATATTCCGATAGACATTTTTAGGAGAATTCGATTATTTAACTATTTTGGATAGCGCACACTATCTTATTATTGGGATCTGTCATAAATTCTGCTCCAAAGTTTTAAAACATTAATTAAAAATAGTTCCCGATATTTAAATTTTTTGAACACTCATCCCTGGCACTCTAATTTTCTATTTCTTTAAACAATCTGCACACTTTCATCTCTATAGGCTGATTCTCAAGCGCCTCGTTTATAGACCACCCTTAAAAGAAGCTAGAACATATGGTTAGTTATAACTCTCGTGAAAATATTGGCACGCAATCTGAAAAAGGTTCGCCACCCATGGCTCAGGGTGCCAAATACCCCGGCGCTTGCACTGCTTGTTGAGGACCTCTATAACTTTTAACATGCTTATTAGTCTGTAAACAAGCAAACACACGTCATACTTCTCCTCAATTAAGTTTTATTACAAAAAATTCATCTCACTGATTTTTTTATATTTTTCTCAAAATTAAATGGTCAACCTTCCAAAAGTGGAAACCGTCCCAGGAGGCACGATAGCAAATTTCAGTTACCGTATTTTCACCCATATTACACGCGTGTTATGTTCGAATTTACTTACCACGCACACCCCCCCCCCCTATGCGTGTTATAATAGTATGCGTGTTATGCTAGATTAAATTTACATGAATTTGATTCCCGACCAACAAAAATAAAAAATGATAGCACAGACTTTTGTATTGTATTTTTTTTGTAAAAGCTTTAGAATATTTTTTTAAATTTTAAATAGCTTATAATTGGTTGAGCTTTAATGCATTGCATAAAGAACTTCCGATACATGCTTACAGAAGCATGTGGCAAAGCAGTACTTAGCTAGCAGGGTGTTTATATTTAAACCGAAGCACTGCTTGTTGCGGGGTGTAAAAGTGAAACTATAGAGTTATTTTATAAAGTGCAACAACGGAATAAGTTGTCGCCATATTATATAAATTTCCAAATGTATGTATTTATTTTGAAATTTATAAAATTAGACTTATTCAAATAAAATTATTGCAAATTTGAATAAGAATAGCAGGCTGCTTACAAATCGCTAGCAGGGTGTTTATGTTTAATTAATCGCAATAATTTTAGCAATCTCATTCATCCAAGATATTTACAAAATCAGCCACTACCCTAGTCGTTCAATAGGAGCATACGAAATTGCCAGCAACTGCCAAGAGAATCAACTAAGATTGGGGTTTTTCTGGATTTGAAGGCCCTCACCTCAATTTCAATATCCGCAAATCATTTCACCCATAATATAATAATATACTAACATATAATAATAATATGTCACCATTCATTATTGAGTAAAGACTTCATCTCATAACATCCCATGAGATCTGTGTAACCGACTCTGTCGCATAACGGCAGCGCCAACTACATTCAAAAACATAAATGCGAAGTTCAAGTATTAAATTTTATTAATAAATATACCAGTAAACAACGAGAGTTGGTGAGAACTTGTTTACTGATGATTCTGAGAGACGTAATTTGTAATATTTCATTGAATCACAAAACCGAAGTTAATTCCAGGGATAATCTTAGTGACACTAAACGCAAGGTCATTAGCAAATGATGTTCACATAATAAGTCAATCAAAAGTTATTTTTACTATAAAATATTTGGCTTATTATTTTTTAATATAAATGATGACAGATATTTGTTTGTTTGTATTATGTTCCAGTTCGATAATATATGAAAAACATTATTTTACAAAAAACATAGACGGGTTTATCGTTTACAAAGCTAAGTATCAACATATTATCTACATATTACCATATCTACATATTATCTAAGTTTAACTATTCACCGATGAGAATAAAGAGCCTGCAGGTTGCTACTTAGAGTAACTAAACTTGATGGCAGAATCGGATACAAAAGTTGAGGTCGATTTGCTCTTTTCAATAAAACTGCAGCAAATTTAAAGCTAAAAAGAATTCATACAAAATACATATTTAAGCTACAACATATTTACAAATTAGCGTCTTAGCTTAAATAATGATTTGAAGATTACAACAAATCGTGTCACTTCGATTTGATTAAAAAAGTAGTGGAAAAGTTGTCGATAATTGATGCAAGTTTACAACGAACTTCGGAGCAAAATTAAAAATCTGGCTAGTGCGATTTTAAAAAGAATGTTTGATGATTATTTTGGTGTAATTTATTTTTACATTGACTGAGCAACTAAAAAGAATTTTGATCATGAAGTTGTGCATTTTGATGCTTTTCGGAAAAGTTGTCTATACTTAAAGCAAGTTTACAACGAATTTCGGAACAAAATTAAAAATCTGGCCAGTGCAATATTAAGAGGAATGTTTGATGATTATTTTGGTGTAATTTATTTTGACAATGGCCGAGCATCTAAAAAGATTTTTGACCATGAAGTTGTCGGAAAAGTTGCAGTTAAATTATTCAAATTTAAAAGAAAAATTTTAAAATCGCACTGTCCAGATTTTAAAATTAATGCTTGTAGATTATTTCTGTGTAATTTACTTTGACATTGGTTGAGTAGTGAAAAAGATTTTTGAACCTGCTAGCGTCGTAACATAGGCTTTTAACAATGGGCTCTCGCCCTGCTAGCCTTATTCAAGTCAAAGCAGTCACGTTAATCACTGCATTGTATGGCTCTCGAATTTGGGTCGTCAACTTGAAGTTAGCTGAAATTAATTGATGGCAACTATAAGAAACTTGTGGAGTGTTATACTAATTTATTTTTGTCATAACTATTCAATTATTTGTTACTCTTAATTATAGTTGATGTTAGAGTTTTCACTTTGTGTGACTCTTTCTTCAGCACTGGTTTCAGATAGAGATTTGGTTGGTGCTATTTAACATTTTAGTAGTCAAACATCACATGCATGGACTTATTGTAGCAAATGTCCCGAACCTCTTAACGGTCCTGTTATAAAAACTCTTTGAACACTTTTCAAAAGCATGGGACAAAATAGATACAATTTTGATAATAGTGTCAGTTATCAGTCTTTTGCAGTCTTTATTAGAAAATAAAATGAAAGTCTTAGCACATTCTCTTGGAGCTCATTATGAAGATTCAAATTGCCACCACTGCTCTGGATTTTGCTGGTTATGAGTCACTTGATTTTTTACATTGCCATAAGAGCATATCATGAAACCTTTTGGATGGCAAAATTATATGAAGCTTTTGGCTATACTTTCATGTTATAGTTGATTCATTGTTTGTACCACAACAATTCCATGCCTTCAAAGTGAAGTTGTGTCCCAGAGCACGGTACATCTGCATAACTTCAGTATCTGCTTTATGAATTGATCTCAATTTATTTAAAAATCCTTGTTTCTTTCAATGCAATTATAAAGCCTATTGTGCATGAGCTACATTTCATGCTCAGATCAATGATCCCTTTATGGTTCTTGAAAGGGAGACTTTAACCTTGAAATCTCATGAAATTTCATGTTATAATTGCTTGGACCCAGTGGAGGTATTAATGAAAATTCTCTTTCTCTGACATACAATGATTCCAATCCAAAGCAAAAGGCCCTTACCGAAGGAATAGTGAAACATCTTGTAGCCGAAGCAATGCTTCCACTACGCATAGTTGAAAGTTCAGGTTTTGCCTCTTTTATGAGAATTGTGGATCCAAATTATGTTATCCCAAGTAGAAGGACTATAAATAGAAAATTAACTGTAGGTGTATTGCAGACATTAATAGTGTTGTGGAAGTATAATAATGAGGCCCAAGCAGAAAGGCCTGATAAGAGATCAGCTAGAAGAGAATCAAATGAGGTAGGAGGCAAGGAGTTATATTGGAGTGAGAAGCGCTTATTTTATTGATCTGAAGTACCACTGAGGTTGATGTTTATATTGCCAAAGATGTTGAATACCGCCCGACCCTGGAGTTTGAAGGAACAAGGCTGTTGGCAGCGTTGAGCTTTTTCCCGGTATTTGTCATGATACCAGCACATGCCTTGTGTGTTGCTGCGCCTTGCCCGGGAACTGTTCCTGTTGCGGGACCTCCTGTGTTGTCTGGCCTCTTCTCGGGTCGTCTCCAACCTGGCCAGACGGTCGTTAATCATCTGAAGCGTGATGCTGAGGTCCTGGTTCTGTCCCTGCGTAGAAGCTGTCGTTATCCGCGACACCGTGGGGACTGTGTATGCGTCCATGACCTGGTCCGCCAGGATGGACTGTTCCAGGAGGCTCTTGTCGTGCGCGGTCGCAACTATGGGCCGGATGTGTGGCGGCAGTTTGTCGAACCACAGCTGCCGGAGGATCGCATCGTCCATCGAATTGTCGCCCAACAGCGCCTTCATGTGACGGAGGAGCTGGCTGGGCAGTTGTCCTTCGAGGTATACTGCGTTGAAAAGGCTCCTCAGCCTTGCCTGTTGCGACTGTCCAAAGCGCTGCAAGATGGCCTCCTTGAGCCTGGTGTATGGGCTCTCGCTAGGTACCTCGTAGATGAGGTCCTGAACCTGCTCGGCCACCTGAAAGGGCAGGTTGTGTACCACGTGTGCGTAGCGTTGCATTTCGTTCTTCAGGCGTTGTATGTAGAACAACGCCTCGATGTTGGCGAACCAAAGTCTCGGGTTCGCCGTGAAGAAAGGCGGCAACTGCATGCTGACGGCGCTCACACGGGTCTGAGAAATTGCCTCCTGTGACGTCAAGTTGATTAAATCTTCCATGTTGCTAATCTCTTTTTGCGGGGTCACCAATTTGTTGTGGAAGTATAATAATGAGGCCCAAGCAGAAAGGCCTGATAAGAGATCAGCTAGAGGAGAATCAAATGAGGTAGGAGGCAAGGAGTTATATTGGAGTGAGAAGCGCTTATTTTATTGATCTGAAGTACCACTGAGGTTGATTTTTATATTGCCAAAGATGTTGAATATTATTAGTAATAAATTTACGAAATTTAATTAATAATTTCTTGCGATTGGAGCTTGGTGAAGTTATGGGGCGAAATTCAGTGTCCCACAATAGACAATTTGAAGAATGAAATTGAACTACTAATTAATAATAATTTGAGCGTCAAATGTGTACATGCTTCAACAGATTTGTGGAGCAGCCGCTCATTTGAACCAATTATTGGAGTAAAATTCCACTACTTTGACGAAGGCTTTCAGCTGAGAACAAAGACGGCTGCTTACAGATACTTCGGGTCTTAACACACAGGAAAAAATATTTGTGCAGCTTTTGAGGAAATGCTGTCAGAGTATGGGTTGCAGAGCATTGACATTGGATATTTTGTTACTGACAATGCCAGAAACATGCTCAAAGCATCAACTATATTTTCCGAGGAAGCTTCCAGGTTTGCCTTTGATCAAAAGGAAAATAAAAGATTATCTATATGTACTGATTATCAGACACCTCTTTTTGGTTTCAAAAAATAAATAAAAAAAAAATAATAATAAAACTAAAAATGTTGGCTGTTAATTTCATTGTGTTTTGCTCGAAAAAATTTGCGAAGATAGGGCAGCAGTAAATTTTGGAAGATTTGATTCGATTTGGGATTTGATTCTATTTGGGATTTGGGCATTTGGGATTTGATTCTATTTGAGATTTGGTTGTTGAGATTTAAATCATTTTACAAATGATTTGAGATTTGACCATTGAGATTCGATTTGATTTGTGCCCATCACTGCTTGGACCTCAACAATGCTATACTTTCCAGTGAAGCTGTGTCTCACATCATGGTACATCTGCTTAACTTCATCATCTACTCCAAGAATTGATATCAAAATGTTTTAAAATGTCTCTTAAGATTTGTACATTTAAAATATGTGATTTCCGCATTTAGAGAGTTATGAGACAGAGACTCTTTAAGCGAAAACCTTTGTTTGGAATTGGTTAACGAGTTCGTTACCGTCCTTTGAAGTATTGCTTCACTTTTGTCTTACAAATGATTATGCGTGAACAATCTGCATTCCAAAGTAGGAAGTTGAGGCAAATCTTAAAATAAAAATAGTTTCGAGGAAGAATTGGAGAGAGAACACAATACCGAAGCGACTCGTGACCAATTTTGATCAATTGCAGCGAGCTCATAAATCGTTAATCTTTGAAGTTTTTTAACAATTTATTAACAGACGTAATGCACATTCAAAAAATCAATCAGAAGACCAATAATTATTCCTCATCATCAGCTAAGCCTTCAAATCCGTCCAAAGTCGTAGAGTCTTCATATTCATTTTCGGCTCATGCCGGATCGCAGGCTAGTTCACTTTACTCCTTTCCTGTAGACTTAATTCTAGCCTTTCTAAAGCCCCCAGAATCAAATCCTGCGACACTTTGTCCCATACTCGTGCAACCCACGTGCATACCTCGAAATACAAGGCCTTAATGTCTCGTCCAGACGGTGTGTGGGTGTGTGCCATTCTGCATCCATTCCTCCCTCTCAGATCTGTCAATTTCTCAATGATTTGTAGATGCAGTTTGGATCGACCACCCGGGATGATTGCAATGTGACATCCGCTTAAGTTGAGCATCTTCTTAACTGACTCCTCTTTATGAACAGTCATTGCATCCAGGGTTTCTTTCAGGCCTTATTATTCGGGGGGCATTTCATGAGTTCGGGGGGGGGGGGGGCAGTATTTCGTGCCAAATACAAGTTTAAAGTCAAATCACGCACAACCTCAGTTCAATAATTATATTTTGGGTAAAAATATATTGAAAATCATTTATACAAACTAAAATTTAAAATGTTTAATAACTGAAATGTTTAAAGAAATGTTAAACGCCGAGGTTTTTTGAGAGCATATAAATCTATTACTCTATCAAGAAAATCTTCCGTTGGAACTTCGGGACCTTCAATGCTTATGGTCATACAACGAGTTTCTGGTAGCATTCTAATTCTTGCCTTGCTTAGAATCCTGTTCATTGTACTGAATGATCTTTCTATTGAAGCAGTTGTTACTGGAATTACAAGAAGAATTGCACAAAGCCTTTGTAGTTCACAGTATACCAAATCAGGAATTTTTTTAAAACTTTTTTGTCTTAGATTTATGGGTTTTTACATACACTTTTAGTCAGAATTTTTTAAAAATGTATCTTTATTTTCGGGGGGGGGGGGGGGGGGGCGATGGCTGAGCTCCGGGGGAGATTCGCCTCCCCTCCCCCCCCGAAGGTATGCCTGAAAGAAACCCTGATTGCATCCATGATCAACCGCGAGCTCTTTGAAGAGAATCCCCTCCATTGAAAACATTTCTGAATCCAGAGCTTCATGCTGAACATTTTTCGCATTGTCTCTTGAAAATCAATATTGGTTTTGACTTGGTGCCAGCCGCAGAGCATCCAAGTATGACTGCGAAACATTCGTTCCTGACCACTTGTTGTTATTGCCACAGTTCTGGCGCCAGATGCTTCCACTGTTCTCCTAGCGGGAATGTCGAAAGCTATCTCTTTCTTTGTTCCAAGACCCATAGCTTTAGATCAGACTCTAACTTTGGCCATTTCGTATTTTGGACAAGGGATGCACGTTTTCTCAGGTTCAGTTTCCCAAGCAAGCATTCCTTCTTTCTCCATTCGCAATCTAACACCTCATTAACGTTGAACTCCCGAGCAGCTGCTCTGTTACCTCTGTCTTTTGCCCTAGAAACGACTTGAAGCTTATTGGCAACGAGTTACGTTTATCAGCCACTTTCTTAAAGATGACGATATTTCAATCAAGAGCACTTCCATTTATATATCACTGTATCTATCAAGCACCGGCCGCTCAGCCAACTGGAGATTTTTTGACAACTTTTAAAATTGATTATTTTATATATTAGAAACTGCTTCAATTTAATATTTTAATATATATAATTTTAATTTAAATGTTAAATTTCTCTAGCAAAAAAAATACGTGTTATAATCGCTTGCGTTTTATAAGTGATTTTTTACATAAATTGGAGAAATTGCGTGTTATATTCGTCCGCGTGTTAAATTCGTCTGCTTGTTCATTTCGTGAAAATGCGATACTTAATCTCCAATTTACTCAGAAATTATTTTGAAAATTCCCCTCACATGCCTGAGGTGGCCCACATTCAGCCCTTCACAGTGAATATTTTTTGGGGAGAGATATGTAGCCCAGCCACAAAAACACCAAGAAACAATGCAATTTATTCATGGATATCACAAATAATTTCTAAGTAAATTTCAAAAGTATAAGATTCTAAAGACCTCTGCCCCACATTTGTTATGGGTATAAATAATTTCAATCATCCTTGCTTCCCTCACATTATCATGTATTCTAATAATTCATTGACACCATCATGATCATCACAAGCACAAATACTAATTTGGCATCCCCTAGCAAATTCACTAAGGTTGAGATTAAGATCCCAAACACCAACATTTGTCTGAGTAAATTGAATAGATCTGTGACCTGTCATCATGAAAACGTTGCTAGCAGCTGGCTTTTCAAGTCGAAAATTCACTGCATTGTCCTCTAATTTCAAGCATTTCTGCAGAGGACTGTGAAGAAAACCATTCCAAGCCCTCAGCTGATTTGGAAATTCAAAAGCTTGCTTAGGGATGCATTTGCAATTTATCAAAATGTTATAAACATTTAAAAAATCATATGAACGTTCACTTCCATACAATTGAAATAAGTAATAGCCTTCTTTTGGCAATAATGCTACAAAATTGGTAAAGTGCTTCTTTTTCTGCTTTAAGACCAATGAAGAGAGGTTGTTCAGGGGACTAACACTGACCAGTGTACAAAATAAATCAATGTTCATTCTGTCATAAAAGGTCAATTCAATAATATTTTCCGTGCTTTCAAAAACTGCACTTTGACATCCCAAAAATACTACATCAAAGAGAATATTGCTTGGCTGGGAACCCAGAAATCCAAGAGGTATTTTTACACCCGCTTTCACAATATTATCATCTTTAGAAAAATTACTGCTTGGGAATATCACATATAATTGAAATGACTTGTGTAGGACTGAATCACAATCTTCAACATTAAGTGCAAAAACTTTCAGACAGTATTCTCCAACTTCTGGGCAATTGACAAGTATTTCAATGTAGTTATTTATTTTTGTCATTAAATTAGTGCAAGCAACTCTTTCTCCAGCACAATTTTCAAACTCAATAGACAATTTAAATTTTTTTAAAGCATATATTGATACTTTGACAGATCCATCTAAAGTTTCTATGAAAGGAGTTTCAAGAGAACTTTTAAGGCCATTATTTTTGGCAAAATTGGTATATCCCCAACAAGATGATGAAGGTATGAATGACCTCAGATAACCAAATGCCATCTCATTTTCCATTACAAACTCACAAATTTCCTCATGATGGTTTCCACACCTAATATCTTTTACATAAAGCACTAAGTGATATGTCCCCTGTATGGGGAATCTTATTTGAAATATAACCAAATCACTGTTGAAATAATGCATTACAAAGTTATTCAATCCCAACTTTTTATCATTCCATAAAACCAGTGAACACTTGAAAGATAGATGATCCCTCTGCAAAAATAATCAGACTTAATATCTTGTATCAAACAATAAAATTGAAAAAAAAAAACTGAAGTAAACCTCAGCATTTTGTTTTAAAACCACAACGGTTTCACCTTGAACTTTTATGCAATGCCTTGTAGGCTGGACTAACAAAAGATTATTCTTAAAATAGATTGGCTTCACATTGACTAAATTCCTGAAGTCTTTAAGTGAGACTGGTATTTCTAACAATTGCCATTTTAAATTGAAAGGAAAATGTGTGTATATAAAATTCCTTGGATCAGTTAAAAAATAATAATCTTCAACTGTAGATTCATACTGTAAATAATGATATATATAACTTTATGTCTAGAAGGACTAAAACCTAAATGCTTACCAAATACCAAATAAAGAAGATATAATTAATATATGAATGTTACATCATTTAGCACAAAATATCAAATTAATCTTCACTGTAATTTAATGGTATTATACATTATATGATGGATAATATATAATGTTTGGAAGAACATGTGAAAGGCCTATGAAAAGTCTTGTGGCCCAACAAACAAACAAACCCCCAAAAAAATTTTAAATTATTTCTAAACAACTTTACATGCAATTTAAAATACATATATGCATACCATATCAAAAATATCCAACTTCCTTCCAAGGTGGCAATCAACAAGGTGCCATGATCCATTAAGAAATACCGCATTCCACAAATGCTTTTTTTCATGATTAAAGTCACTTTGCAATCCTTTTAGTAAACCAGAAATAGTGACACAACCATATCCATTGAGACTAAAACACAATTTGAGAAGTGAAATATTTTCTGATAAAATTCTTATCAACTAATTAGCCCAACTTATAGAGTTAAGTAAAAGAGAATAAGTTAAATTTAAGTCAATAGATTGCCTTGGGATTTGTTGTAACCCTGAAAAATTGATTATTTTATATATAAAACTTGGCAATTGATTGATTTGACAGCTTATATTAGGGTGCCACACAAAATTAAATTTTTTGATTTCGTGTTCCAAATGTGTTCGTAATAAAAAAGAAGGAAAGTCTTGCAAATTTTTGATGTATTCTATTAATTTTTACTGGTCACTCAATGCTGAAAAACTTTTATATGATTAGGTTGAATTGTCAACCAACAATTTCTTCAAAATTCAATGGTTCAATGCAAAATTTTTAATTTAAATATCTTGATTTAAGTCTATTATTATCTATCGACAACTATTATGTATCTGGTAGTTCTGAAAAGATAGTGTCTAATATCCTTGTTGACTTTGTTGCTGTGGCAATAAGGGCAGACTTGTTAGGATTTGCAAAGTCATGGCAATGTTTCTCTATCATTTGCAACAGGAACTGTTTATGTTCCTCTTGAGCTTTTAGAACCATATTGAACTCTTAAATTAAAGACATTCCTTTTTCATCTGCCGTACCATAACCAGGGCTGATTTCATCTGAGTCAGAGAATACTAAACTGACTAGGTATCGATACTAATGGTAGTTATGATACTAAATACCAAAGTCTCTTAAATTCCTGATCACCTTCGCTCATCTTCTACAATTCACCTTCACCAACCAGTCCATAAATCGTCCATCATCAACCGAGGCTTTTCTCATGCTTCACCCACTTGTCTGGAACAACCTGAATTCCCATCATTCATTCCCAGCTGACATTCAAGCTCTTACAAGGACATCCATACAGAAACCAAAGCGCCTCTGACGCTAGGCTTAAGGTGCTATAAAATGAACTGTTATTACTATTATCATTATCATTATTTTTTTCTTCCTTTATTTTCTCAGCCTTTCAAAAGCAATCAATGCACAAGAAATCGACTCGAAATTGTAAGAGACAAAGAAAATCCTCATCAAATTTTAATGTCTGCGTTCAGAGCATGAGATCACCCACGGGCTGATAAAAAAGAAGAATATAGAAGAATATATAGGGTCAACAAGGCATTCCAAGAGTGAGCAGCAAGCATCAATTTCGCGAGGTCTGACATTCAAAATTTAGGTTTCCTCCTTTCTTTTGTCTGCCGCACCTGTTGGCTCTCCAGATCCTGTAAGTGTCCTGAAGTGCTTGAATCATGACACTCCTGAGGCACCATCTTGCAATAGAGAGCTGCAGCTCTAACTTTTAAACATCTGACATATTGGCCACTGGCAACTTCGGGACAGCGGCGGTTATCCATTCACTTATGCCCCTGCCCCCGGAGAATGAGCGCAGACCGTATCCATCCACTGTCCGATATAAACTCTCCACAACTCCTCTTTTCCACGCATCCTTTGACATCGATGTGATATCCTTTCCGAATTTTATGAATTCTTTCATCAACATGACGTTATCTTTGAATACGTTGGCCATGAGGTTGTCGTTTCCTCGATGAGACTCAGGCAGAATTCCCTTTAATCTGTGAATGAGAAGACATGGAACCCATTCTTTAAGTTGAGTTATTTCCATGCCCTCATATTTGACGGGAGTATGGTAAAAGGGCATCGGGACATCCTCCGGAATATGAACCCATTTTTTTGTTGCCTTCCTAATAGTGGTGTCAGAAGATGCCAAAGCTTTAAGAGAAATATTTTTGAACATAAATGTGTGGACAAGACTTGGTATTAAGTGAACTTGGAGGCGAAATATTTTTGTCGTCTGATCTTTTCTTCCTTCTGTTTCGAAGTTTGCATCTTTTTGTTGTGGAACTTCCTTTGGACTTGGCTAGTCCCGTCATTTGCAATGCTTTTATTTGAAGTCCTGTCACTGAATTTTGGTTTCTTTTTAGTCAGGGTTTGTTCAGATTTGTGCTAAATTTTTGTTGATATCCATTTTTCATATTCTCGGTCAATCAATCGTTATCACTACCATTATTATTAATTATTGTTATTAATTATTATTATTATTACTGTTATTAATATTGTTATTATTATTATTATTATTATTATTATTAAACTACGCAGTTCACTCTGGGTCCCCTTAATTGTAAAAAAGATGATTATTGTCAGGCAAACTTAATCAGAACATACGGAATCCAGAGAACAAGACAACACCGTAACATAAAATTGGTTTGGTGCCAGTAAGTATTAATATATGTTCATGAGATTTTGCCTGTGCTCATTTTATTATTTGGGAACACAAAGGTTATATTTACAGTATTTTCGCAATAAAATTAAATTGTGTTCGATTTATTTCATTATTGATCTAATCTATATTTAATTTTGATATTTATGATGATGAAGACAAAATAATTTGTTGGTCTATTGACTCTTTTGAATTTAAATAAAATTGCATTGACTTATTTCATAATTAATACAAACCTTATGTAATTGGAAGCCCATGGCTATGTATAATAACTTGAATAAAAACCATGAATATATAGATTATAACTTATTCCCAGCTTTTCAGAATTACTACAATTAACGATAAGCGATCACCATAGTTTATGGGTCTCCAGGCCAATCATATTGCTGTAACCCTGGCCAGAAAGCATCAAAAGGACAAAAAGGCATTAATAAATTTGTATATTTAAAATATACTTAGCTATTAATATATTATATTAAAATATTAATATAAACATAATTTAATTATTATAATTTTATTTTTATAAAATGTATATTTTATATATTATGTATAAAAATTTACTTATAAGTATTTATTGATTTAGTATTTCAAGACTAATTTTAAATCATTTAGAAATCAAGCTCAGGACACTTCTGACTAGGGCTGAGCAGTAAAGTAGAGGAATTTGAGAGTCATATCCAGACAACAGAAACTCACATCCCCAGTTGTAACAGAATAACTTAATGCATGCACTAACAAATGTATTAGCTGACTTACTAGTTTGCAGACCCCAGGTTATTTCATTATGTTACTTACCATTGTGCTCTATCAGTTCAAATTTTTAAGATATTGTCAAATAAAAGTTTTTATTCTTAAATAGGACTGTAAGCTGCTGAGAATAGCTATATAATATCGAAATAACCCGGGAGTCCTCAAATTAGTAAGTTTAATAAGTTTATTGGAGCAAGTTAACAGAACTGAATAACTTAAATGTTTAAGGATTTGAGGTACCCCTGCTGAAAAGCATCAAGGATGCAAATGGATATATGGGCCTTTGAGTTGTCTGGACTCTCACTGTTTGTCAGGACTTGTTTGTGTAGTTATAATGTATCATTACTTTGTAGAAGAAGATACTGAATATAACCATAGAAATAATTATTTTTGCAATAAAAACTTAACAGCTCAGATATAACAATGTAAAAATATCAGTGATGGGCAAAAATCAAATCGAATCTCAATGGTCAAATCTCAAATCATTTGTAAAATGATTTAAATCTCAACAACCAAATCTCAAATAGAATCAAAAAATTCCAGATAGAATCAAATCCCAAATCGAATCAAATCTTCCAAAATTTACTGCTGTCCTATCTTCGCAAATTTTTTCGAGCAAAACACAATGAAATTAACAGCCAACATTTTTAGTTTTATTATTATTTTTTTTTTTATTTATTTATTGAAACCAAAAAGAGGTGTCTGATAAAAATTGGTGTCTGATAATCAGTACATATAGATAATCTTTTATTTTCCTTTTGATCAAAGGCAAACCTGGCAGCTTCCACGGAAAATATTGTGAATGCTTTGAGCATGTTTCTGGCATTGTCAGTAACAAAATATCCAATGTCAATGCTCTGCAACCCATACTCTGACAGTATTTCCTCAAAAGCTGCACAAATATTTTTTCTTGTGTGTTGGGACCCGAAGTGTCTGTAAGCAGCCGTCTTTGTTCTCAGCTGAAAGCCTTCGTCAAAGTAGTGGAATTTTACTCCAATAATTGGTTCAAATGAACGGCTGCTCCACAAATCTGTTGAAGCATGTACACATCTGACGCTCAAATTATCATTAATTAGTAGTTCCAAAATTTTCATTCTTCAAATTGTCTCTTAATGTCTGCAATACACCAGTTAATTTTCTATTTATAGTCCTTCTACTTGGGATAACATAATTTGGATCCACAATTCTCATAAAAGAGGCAAAACCTGAACTTTCAACTATGCGTAGTGGAAGCATTGCTTCGGCTACAAGATGTTTCACTATTCCTTCGGTAAGGGCTTTTTGCTTTGGATTGGAATCATAGTATGTCAGAGAAAGAGAATTTTCATTAATACCTCCTGCCACAGCCATGAATGGTAGCAACGAATGACTCTATCTGTCTTTTGGCTATCTTTAAAAAATTTCGCTAAAATCCCATATTTCCTGCTATCTAACTCGGACATATTTAAAACGCGGTAAAGCTACAAGTAGAACAAAAGCATGTAACCTACAACAATGTTTATTTAACGGGGAGCACGCCAAAGATATAGAATTCTTAAATTTATAACCATTTTTACAAAATTAAAAATATATAACCATCTTTATTTCAAGCAAATCTAATCGAATCAAAATCACTGAGGCCAAAATCGAATCCAACAATGTTCAAATCGAATCGCAACCTTGCCTAAATCACGATTTAAATCGCAATCGCGATTTATTTTGCCCATCACTGAAAAATATATATACAATAGGGTGCCAACGAAATATATGGCGAAAATTAAAATACAACTTTTTTTCATTCAAAAACCCTAAAAGTGTTCCATTTGACTAATAAACGAAGCAGGGAAAATCTCATAAATGTGTGTTATATTAACAATATTGCTGGTGCCAAACCAATTTTTTGTTAGAACATATTCATTGCCTTGTTCTCTACAAATATAAATTCAGTAGCATTTGAAAATCATGTCCTTTATGTAATTTTAGGTTTAAACACCTGACTTTTTTTTACTTTGAACTTTATTACATTAAAAGGTATTAAAAGAATTAAATATTAATAACTCTACTGTGATTGAATTTAGACACATGTGACTTGTTTGCAACATGTAATTTCTTGCTTAAAATACGCTTTAGCTTCCAATGCTTTTTTATTATGTTTCATGAGGTATTGGCACCTATAAACAATGTGCAACTGTATTAAAATATCATGTATGCAATTAACTGAAAAACTGTTAATGATAAACATGTAGAACAAAAATTAGCAGTAATCCAAACCTGCACAACCATTCAAAAGCATGTGCGTGAGTGGTTATTCCAGATTTAACCCTTTTCAGAATGCATTCCATCACATAATTGTTCTGGTTTAGAAGAGTTCCTCCAGCAACAAGCTTGAAGATTTTTCTAAAAAATTAAATCAAACTGTAGTATCTGCAGCTTAACATGATTTTAACATGCATAACATCTCTTGCAGAAATACCACTCTAACACTTCATACTGCATGTATAGAGTAAAACCTGTGAATAGGGGGTACTCCAACATTGAGAAAAAGTGGCCTTATGGACAAGTTTTTCCTATTCTCAGTGTCTGTTAAACTGAAGGAAATAGTAAACCCAAAACAATTCTTTGCAGAAATGGCAAACTGAATACGTTTTTTTTATAGTAAAGCATTTAAAGATCACAGAGCAATTATAATTTATTGAAAAAGTTAAAATTGAAGATTTGGCTTTTTTGAGCCTAAGGATTGACCGGGGAACGATTGTTGGCTGGGGTTAACCAGGGCCGGGGTCTGGCCACCCCATCGAGTTCTATGTGACGCTCTTTGGCTATTCTCTTGGCTATGCTCTTCTACAATTCATCTTCACCAACCGGTTCATCCATAGTTAACCGAGGCTTCTCTCATGCCTCGCCCGCCATCTGGAACAGCCTGCCCCCCCATCATCCGGTCTCAGCCCACGCTCAAGCTCTTCAAGCGCCAGCTGAAGACCTATCTCTTCAAAACATTCCTCGAAGACCCAAGGCGCCTATGACGCTATGCTTAAAGGGCCATACAAATAAACTATTATTATTATTATTATTCCAGAAGTGGAAGGGATGCTTGGCCTTCTATACTGCAGGTATGAGCCCCTTTTTGGTTCAATAAACGGTTAGACTACTCAACACAACTTGAAGAATTGTCCTAGCACCTTTTTGGGATGGCTAAGAAAACTTGCTCAGCTGTATGGGATTACTATTTGGTAAGTCCAGAAGCTGTGGAATGTAAAATTTATGGCAACAAGATCAGACAAGGAGCTCCTGGTGCATCATCCTTGAGGGATCATTAGGAATCCAAGCACAAGCAGGAACATTCATAGACGCCCACATGAAAAAAAAACAAACAGGCATTTTGGATGACCCTCTTTCCTTCAGGAAAGTGTGCCGAAATGATCTGCCGGCCTTAGCAAAGCTGGCAAGAACATATTTGAGCCCACCTCCCAGCTCAAGCGACAGCAAAAGAGAATTCAAAATGGCACAGTGCATCCAAAAGGACAGGGTGAGGCTTCTGCCAAAAAATGTTGAAACACTGCTGTATCTTAAGTATAACTTAAGAGCAGTGTGTTATTCCAATTCTTTGCCCAAAATACTTGAAAGTTTTATTACCCCGAACGACTATTTGTATGGCAACTTTGAGCGGGAATAAAAATTTGCATGTATAAAAAAGTATTTAAATTTTGTGTGTCGGTTAAGTCATTCCCTGGCAAATTTTAACCAGGGTTGGCAAAATGGCCAGGGCCAGGGCCCCGGTCAATTCCTATGAGAGCCTGGCAACCAGAATTACAGTAATCAAACTTTGAGAGAATGAGCTGAAATATGAGGGATATGAAAATTTGATGTGTTACAAATGGCTTAGCTTCCTTGAGGATGTGAAGCTTGGCATAACATGGCAACTGATTGACTCATAGTCAGGAATGTATCTAGACTGTCTGAAAAGGTTATACCTGCCAATTGAAATCATAGGGAGCAATGCAAAGCAGAATACCAAACCAAATTGATTTTGTCAAGGTTAAGCTTGAATGGTTCCATGAGACAGGTCAACACTTAACAGACAAAACCTGAAACAATCTCAAAGTCACAGAGGCCACAGATCCGGGTATCGTTCACATACTGATGGCTCCAGAAACCATGGGTGGCTACAACACCTGCAAGGTCTGCAACCTACATTGGAGAAAAGAAGCGATTCCCATACAGAACCAAGAAGACCACAAAAATATGGTCCACAAAAAAAGAAGAATGTACTGTGCTGAGGATGAAGATAGTATTGTTTGACTTCTTCATGAAAGGTGTGCTGTGAACCACTTTAAACAAAATTTCCTTAAACCGAATTTAAAGGTTTAAATAGCAACATCTTTTCAAATATTGAAAATAAAATTGTCTAGTAGCTTTCCCATAATAGAGCTTTCAAATGCCTTCAATTTGATGTAAATCTTTCTAGGTGCTATAGAATGGCACTTACAACTTCTCAACCATAGCAAGGTGTTGGCATTTGGCCAACGTTCAACACCATTATTTCGGACACAGATTACCAAAAAATTGTTTTTTAATTTACCCATCTAGGTCAATGACTGTATCAAATTTCAGCAAATTCCAAGATGGTGTTGTCAGATGTTGTTTTGATTTGATGCAGAATGACCAAATAGTGAAAACAAATGTAAAAGTTAAAAATAGATCTTTTACAATGTTACAACATATTCAGAATGGGTCAGCACTAAAGAAACATGTTCATTACAAACTATAACAAATGTTTAAAATTCTGGAAAAAAGAAATCAGTAATTCCAGCCCAAGCTGAAGTCAGAAATAAAACTTATGGTGACAAAAGTATGGATTTAAAAAAATTCATAACTAATTTCAACATTGTGCCACCTACACCCACACTTTTCAAACTCCCATAACAAAAACATATTTCGAACATAGAAATCCCACCTTAAGCCGAGATTACCTTTGCAGCCGGATCCAAAGACATCCTGAATGAATTAAAGTTAAGATTTCAGTTTATGTAAACCTATATATAAATTATAATCACATTATCATTAGTGTCTATTTTCTAAACCTTCTCAAGCCAGTCATTCGTGCTAGACAAGATAAAAAGTAGTGATAGGAAAGAACTAAAAATTTTGGGTTATGGTTCTCAGCAGACATGGGTCCAGCTCTTGTCAAATTTTTTCTTAAGGGTTATAATTTGGTACTGTTCGGGTCCTTGAAACAACAAACTTTGAAATTCACAATGAAATAAAACAGAAAACTTAGCAGTGTATGAAAAAATGCATCATTTACCTTTTATTTTTTAATTTTTTTTTATTTTATTAAGTGGGTAGAGCACTGAAGCCTCTTACCTGCCCATTATCAAATAGCAAAACACTGATAAAAGAAAAGAGAGGTTCAATCGGTAACAGACGAGAAAAGGGGACAAGTCATCTTCATTGAGAAGGTAGGTGAAGTGGCTATAGGTGCTAGCTGAGACTATGCCATTAGGTAGTTTATTCCAGATGTTAATAACTCGATTTGTGAAATAATATTTGGTGTTGTCTATTGTGCAAAAATATGACATCAGTTTAAATTGATGACCTCTAGTTGATGAGTAGTTTGCAAAATGAATATGGTTTTTAAGGTGAGTTGATGTTAAATTATTGATGATCCTGTATAATAAGCAGAGGTCAGCCATTAAACGGCGATGTTCAAGTGATTTAAGTTGTAGAGCCTTGAGCCGATCATGGTACTTTAGCTGTCCAACGGCAGGGATGGCCTTGGTAAATTTCTTTTGGATGTTTTCAATGTTCTTGATCATTTATGGTGAGGGTTTCAGACTTGACTGCTGTACTCTAGTCTGACATATACGTAGAAGGCTTTGGTGAGAAGATTATTGTCCCTAGAGGTGAATAATTTGAGAATCAGTCTTGAACGGATGTTGTCAACAGTGGTGAGCAGGATATCATCAATATAGTATTGTTGTGGGCCAGGGTCCATTCCTGAAACTGGTTTTAATTGAGCAATTAAAGCATTTTTCCTTGGCTAGGTTTAGCTGCCACTTCCTGCTCCATGTAGTGAGTGAGTCTATGCCTCTCTGAAGATCAGAACCATCCATTGACAGTAATTTGTAAAGTTTAATATTGTCGGCAAATAGTTTAATTGGACATGCTGTTTTCTTTGATACAGAAAACCGGAAAGCCACTGATACAAGTTTCCAGTAATACCATACAATTTAATTTTTTCAGTAATTTTGGATGTGATACAGAATCAAAGGCTTTTTAAAAGTCAAAGTAGATTATATCTGTTTGCTGACGTCGTTGCTGTGAAGTGGCCCAGTCATAAACACACTCCAGCAAATTTGTGGTGGTCGATTTTAATGTATGAATCCATGTTGTTGAGGAGATATTAAGTCCAGAGAGATTAAATAATGTAGAATCGTTCTGTTAATTATTTTTTTCAGGACTCAACAGCAGGTACATGTCAAGGAGATTGATCTGTAGTTCAAGGGGCTAGATGTTGGACCTTTCTTGTGGATGGGAATGACATGAGCTGTTTTCCAGATTGTGGACATAAGTATTAAGGGAGAAATTAAAGATATGATGGAGTGGGTATGACAAGCTAAAAGCACAGTTTTTTAACAAAATATTAGGAATGTGGTTGGGGCCTTGTGAGCAAGAACGTTCCAGCTGTCTCAAAGTCTGTAAGACGGCATCATGAGTGATTATGACTTTATCCAAGATTCTGGTAGGGCGTCGAGTAAGATCGTGTGTAATTCCATCGTCAGCTGTAAAAACGCTGGAGAAGTAGGTGTTGAATGTGTCAGCTATTTCCATTGAATTTGAAGTCATACTTCCATCATGTTTCATTAATTCTCCAATCGATGAGTGACAAAAAAGCTTGTTATTAACATATCTGTAGAATCTGCCTAAATTATTCTTGTTAATGAGATGCTTTTCTTTCTTGGCTCGATAAACCACAAGCTGATTACTGCATTTTTCTGAAAACTTACAATTTTGGATTTTCTTTGAAGATCAGGACTAGATTTCCAATCTATTTTTAAATATTTCAAGTGTGCAAAATATGCATCTCAAGTATTGATGCCTTCCTCTGGCAATGTCTGCCTAGAGAGAGCAAGGTGGAATCTAAAAATATTTTTGACAACAAATTTTCCCTCAATGAATTTTACATGTGATGAATTTTTCTAATACCCTAACCCAACTTTAAAGATAGATAAGAAAGAACTGTTATGCCATGTCTTTAGCACTAAATGAAAAAAGCATGATACCTTTTGATAATTTTGTAAAATGAGAGTTGAGAGATTATTTAAATAAGGAGATAAAACTAGTCATTTAAATCCATGTTATGCAGCTCACATATAAAAGCAAAAAAATAACAAGAGAAATCACAAGGAATTATGGTGATGAATCTACAGAAAGAATGTGATTTTTTCAATAATTTGCCCATTGCATTAACTGCATTTTGGCATAACTGAAAATCAATGAAAGGAATAACAGCAGCCAAGGAGATGGAACCTCAAAAAAAAATGCAAAATCCGATAATGAATTACTGGTTGTTGTATTATTATTATTATTATTATTTTATTTTTCTCAGCCTTTCAAAAGCAATCAATGCACAAAAAATCGACTCGGAATTGTAAGAGACAAAGAAAATCCTCATCAAATTCTAATGTCCGCGTTCAGGGCCTAAGATCACCCTCGGACAGATAAAGAAGAAGAATATAGCGAGGGTCAACAAGAGTGAGCAACAAGCGTCAATCTCGCGAGGTCTGACATTCCAAATTTAAGTTTCATCCTTTCTTTTGTCTGCCACACCTGTGGGCTCTCCAGATCCTGTAAGTGTCCTGAAGTGCTTGAATCACGACACTCATGAGGCACCATCTTGAAAAACCCATTCCTCTCTAGAATGCATATGATGCTTCTGCCATCACTCCCCTCCAGTTACAAATGCAAGCAGTCATAACTGGCTCGAGTTTACTGGTTAGTTCCTGAACATTCCTCTCCATCCCTGCATGGATTTCTGGCATGTCGTATTTGCCCTTTTTGCTTTCATAGACGTAGTCAAGATCAACTGTGTCGGCGACTACGGCAGCGGCGATATTTCCCACCTTTCCAGGCGCACAGATCCGGGATTTTGACTCCAACGTTGGTTGGGATACGAGATTCTATTGTTGTTGTATAGCCTCTTTTTTTCAACTCGCGTCCGAACATTTTCATAATGTTGTTGTTTCTCTCGTGTCGTTCAATATTTTTATTTGTATAGCACCATAAGCGTAAGGATCGAACAAAGCGACACACTGAAGGAGGAGAGATACATGGAGTTGACAATGGATCTCCAGCAAAAAGTTTACAAAGTTTGGTTCTTGCCTTCGATGTCGGAGCAAGAGGTATGGTCAGCCAATCCATCTACACCTTCCTAAGAGAAATTGTTCTCACCAGCAGAGTTGGATTGAAGGCCTTGGCACCCATATCCAGAGCTGCAGAAGCGTCTTCTTAATGGATATGGTCCAAGAAAGATTGCAAGTGATCTCCCTCATCACGGCAGGTCTACCAAACGAGTCATTCGAGGAGCCACCTTCAAGGCTGGTACATATCGCCGTGCTAGTATAAAAGTAAAGCTAGTCAAAATTAATTAAATTAGCCAATGGCATCTCTTTGTTAGCCAGCCAATCAGAAAGCAACAAAGCCTCCCATCAAGTCAGCAGTTTCATAAAATGAGAACTCTCAATGGAGTTTCCAGTCAAGTTGGCGCAAAAATGCAACCAAAGGGAGAGCGTCCAATACGAGTCTCCTGGCAAGTCAGCGAGAACAAGGTCTATATAAGTAGCTTGGTCCATCTACGGTGATGGTTAAAAAAATGTTTTAGATTTAATTATTTTCATGGTTATATTTTGTATCTTTTTCATACACGATGTCCATATATTCTCATCCAACCAATAGGCCCACAAACAGTACCAACAAACAATCTCAGAATACAACACAGCTTGAAGTTCTAGATACTCAAATCTTCATCTTGATTGTTCAGTTCTAATAACTGAATACTTGCTTAATAAACTTACTCAAAAGCTTTCTAGTTTCTATAACCCCAGGTTATTTCAATATTGTTATAAACATGGCACAAAATAATTAAGTGGAGCCGATTGACCATGACATAGACCTCACCTATTTGACTACTCTCACGCTGCCACCAACAACCAATCCCATCTTTCTTAGTATCTTCTTCAAATGTGATGCCCCTTTATTATTGCTATGAAAGGCATCTCACAAAAACTATATTCAGTAATAAGGCTGATTAAGCAATCATTAGTAAATAAGTCATTTACATAAGCACAGTATTTAGTTATTGTTGTCCCTATCTTTATGTAACTCAGTTACATAAGCACAGTGTTTACAGTTATTGTTGTCCCTATCTTTAGACTTAGTTAACTGAATACTTGTTTTAATAAACTTACTCTAAAGCTTTCCAGTTTGTCGATCACCAAGTTATTTCAATATGCACAGATGAAATGTCTAAGATATGAAAAAATTGACAAATGAGAATGTCCTAGATATACACAAAAGATAACACTAAAAAATGTTCACTAATTGAAACCTGAATACCTGATCACTCAAAACTTTCTCCACGATAAGTTTTTGGAGGGCAGTCTACTTAAGTATTGTCTTAAGCACTAAGCATTTTAAGATATCCATTGAAATCATTTACATGATGTTTAAAACATTTATGAGTGCTTTGGGCACTTTATTGATATAATCAAATTGATCGCAGCAATATCACAGTTTCAGAAATAAAACTGCAAACAAAAGTTTTGAAGTTTGACCTTTACTAAAAAGTCATTTGGAAATAATGTAAGGATTGTGTAATCCCATTCACAAAATTTAATTCAGACAATGTAAATAAATTTTAAATAGCAATAAGTTAAAATTTACCTCACTGATTGATTGTAATTCATTTTCAACTGATGTTGAATAGTTTTTGCCAAAAAATTCATTACAGCAGATGAGAAGTTGACCAATAAAAATAAACGTCTTTGGTTGGCTGGCATCAGTCACATATATTTCAATCCCATAAGCATCAAGTCTTTTTACATCAAAAAATATGTTAAATTTTGTATCTTCTTCAAAATAAGTCATTGAAGACAGTATAGATAGACTTGAAGGACAAGATCTTATAAAAAATATTTCATTCATTTTTTCCAACGAGAAACTCATTTTTCTTTCACTGCTAAATATAAAAGCTGAAACCACAGAAGGACAATTATAAGTTAAATAAGGGTTGCTAACTCCCCAGCAAGCATCTGTAGAATAAGGATATGGAGTAACAAAAGAATGAGCATCAGTTACTATAAGGAAGTCAGCCACCTCTTTATATATCAAAAACTTGTTAGCAAATGAGTAATTTGTTGTGCTTGCAAAAAGCTTAAGAACATATGTTCCCTTTTCTGGTGCTCGAAAATAATAGGTTACAGAGCTACTATTCAGTTCTTCAAAAATAAAATGCTTAAATCCATGAGATTCAGATTTGAGAGATCCATTTTTAAATATTTTATACTTGAAGAAAATATTTGCATTGTGCTGCAAACTCAAAATTGTAAGACCATTCTCCGAAACACAAGGTTTAGAATAATCATTTAACTTTAACTTAAACCTGAAAAAATCCGGTTTTAAGGCTGGAATTTCACTGAACAATTCAAATGGAATTGGTTCTGGCAACAACTGCCATGATGGTAATTCAGGAAAATGACTGAATATCATATTTCTCGGGTCAGCAAAAAAGTAAAAATCATCCATTTCTGGTTTTCCGTCTTCTGAAACTGATTTACTCCAATAACAGTCAAGAAGAAACCACTGACATTTAATTTGAACTGCATTCCAGGAATGATTGGCTGGCTGTGGACTCAAATTGTATCTAAGAAAATTATGTCCTTTAGCCCATCCCTTTATGCAAACAGCATTAATACCAATGTGGCTGAAAAAGAAATTATGAAATATCTTGGTATAATAGTAACTTACAAATTCAGTAAATTAATATAAATGATTATATTACCTACATTAATTAAATTCCAACTTTTCACTAATACAGACAGAATGTAGAAAAAATAGAAATAGCTAGATATAATCAACAATAAATATTTACATGTTGCTATCCATACCTTATTCATACCAAACGTAGTTCAATTCATACCAACTTAATTAATTGCAATATTAATACAATGTTCTTAATTGAAATATTGATACAATGTTCTTAATTGCAATATTATTAAAATGTTCTTAATTGCAATATTAATACAATGTTCTTAACTGCAATATTAATACAATGTTCTTAACTGCAATATTATTAAAATGTTCTTAATTGAAATATTAATACAATGTTCTTAATTGCAATATTATTAAAATGTTCTTAATTGCAATATTATTAAAATGTTCTTAATTGAAATATTGATACAATGTTCTTAATTGCAATATTATTAAAATGTTCTTAATTGCAATATTAATACAATGTTCTTAACTGCAATATTAATACAATGTTCTTAATTGAAATATTAATACAATGTTCTTAATTGCAATATTATTAAAATGTTCTTAATTGCAATATTATTAAAATGTTCTTAATTGCAATATTAATACAATGTTCTTAATTGGAATATTAATACAATGTTCTTAATTGCAATATTAACACAATGTTCTTAACTGCAATATTATTAAAATGTTCTTAATTGCAATAAATATTTACATATTGCTATCCATACCTTATTCATACCAAACTTAGTTCAATCCATAGTAAATTAACAGTTAAATACAAGGAATTATCAATACTGGCTGTGGTTTAGCATCCAAGAAGCTTAGAAAGCAATGAACATTACAGCAACAAAAATGTAATGGCTGGCTAAATGGGCATGTGGCAGTAATAACAATAGTTCACAACCCAGTCTGCACTGCAGGGAGAAATTACAAAATTAGGATTTCAGTATATGTGGTCTATCATTATTCAAATGTGATTATCCGAGGTGCCACAATTATTATACAGTTTTTGTTTGTAAATTGTTATATCCGGACGGGTGCCTTAATATTAACGCGGTTAATGTTGGTGTACTAAGTGTACTTTATTAATAGCAATAATCGATGGAGGTGTATATTTGGTAAGACAAAAGATCATAAATGTTATTTTTATCACCTAAAAATAATTACGCAATAATAAACTTAATTATTGCGCCACCACAACACCTTTCCCTCTATAATAAACATGGTAGTTATGTCTTTCAATCTTGCCTCTATCAAAGATCCAGTTAGTCGTGCCCTGTCATCTATGTACATATAACATTTTGATTTGTCTTTATTTTATTGACATCGCGGGCACGCTTCCGCTTTTCATAGTTCTCGATGTAAATAAACTACGAGACACACTTCAGACTTTGTGATGGAAATCAGCTTTCCGAGGATCGACGTTTCGCTATTCTTCTGCGTGCTTTGGGCAAGGCCGCACATGCTATGTATAATATGCATTGGCACAAGGAAGAGGACAAGAAGCATGACATTGTCCTTCAAAGACTTGAAGAGAAACTCAACTGTCAAAGAAATATTGTCCAGAAGAAAGTCAATCAGGTTAGTCAGATTGTTCTTGAGCCAGTAGTTTCGAGCAACCAAAGCAAGCAGACTCCAAGAATGTGTAGCAATTGCGGCCAAACACATATTTCATTTTGTCCTGCCAGAGGAAAAATATGTGGAAAATGTGGAAAAAGAAATCATTTTGCAAGAGTTTGCAAAACAAGAGTAATAGAAATGCAACAAATCATTGCAACTGATTACTTTGATGGTAATGCAAACAGAATTTCTAAATTATCTTGCATTTTGAAAGTACTGAATGGACCAACCATTGACTTCAAGTTAGACACAGGTGCAGAGGTTAACACAATATCATCCTTTCATCTGAACCAGTTGTCACAGATAAAACTTGGGAAGACAGCTGTAAAACTAAAGCCTTATGGAGTCAATAACTTTCTGAAAGTTCTGGGTGTTGTTGAACTAAAGTTGTTGCATCCCATCAGCGGTGAGTGTATTAAAGATGATTTTTTTGTTGTTGAGGGGAAGTCTGAAGCTCTTTTGGGACTACAGTTTTGCCTCAAGCACAATCTAGTCACCTTAAATGTACCAAGGAGCCAGATTCCACACAGACAGCAGGATGCAGTTCAACAAGTTTTATGTTTTATGAAATCCATTCATCCACAATTTTCATGGAAAGAGCATTTTCACAGTCATAGACATGAGTCAAGGCTTCTATCAAGTTCCACTGGATGAGGCAAGTTCATTTCTGTGCACTTTTAACACACCATTTGGCAGGTACCGAATGCTGAGAATGCCCTTTGGAATATCCAGTGCTCCCGAAGTGTTCCAAAGGATCAATACAGCAATTTTTGGTGACATTAAGGGTGTTCACATCATATTTGACGATATGATTGTGGCCTCTAAGAATAAAGATGAACATGATAGGATACTAGGGGAGGTATTTCAATGAGCCATGGACAATGGTGTTCGTTTCAATATCAACAAAATACAGTACCGTGTCAGCTCCGTTCGATACATGTCACATCATCTCTCAGCAAGGAGTGAAAGCAGATCCAGAGAAGGTCAAAGCAATCACAGACATGCCCTCACCTGCATCTTTGGCTGATCTCAGACGATTAATGGACATGCTCGCCTACATCATGAAATTTGTACCTAAATTGGCAGAATATACAGAGCCATTGCGATCGTTGTTGAAGAAAAACTCCCTTTTTCAATGGTCATCAACCCATACAGCTGCTTTGGACAAGATTAAGGATGTTGTTGCAAACTTGCCTGTATTAAAATTTTTTAATTCAAAGCAAGAAATTGTTCCTCAGGCAGATGCTTCAAGTTATGGTCTAGGTGCTTGCCTCCTTCAGAGAGATGGACCAGTTGCGTACAGCAGTCGATCACTCAGGGACTGTGAGAAAAATTATGCTCAGATTGAAAAGGAGCTTTTGGCCATTGTTTTTGCGTGCAACAAGTTTGACAGCTACATCTACGGACATGTTGTGACTGTCCACAGTGATCACAGACCACTCGAGTCAATCTTCAAGAAATCCATTCATGACACATCTCCATGTCTTCAGAGGTTGTTGCTGAAGCTGTTGCGTTACAATCTGATAGTCAAGTATGTTCCAGGAAAGGAATTGCACATACCTGATACTCTATCCAGGGACCCTCGCACGGAGGCGACAGGTGATTCAGAGCTGGAAGCAGAAATTGTAATTGTAATTTCATTTATATAACGCCATGTGCATAGCGTCAGAGGCGCTTCTTGTAACCATTTATATAGCGCTCCTTCCCAAGGGCGCTGGCGGCAGTGCAGGCTGGGTTTCGAACACGACACATTACGACTGTTGCCATTACCGCCGTATGCAGGCACGTAACCCTTTTGGCTAACCTGCATGCCACTGACATTGGCAGTTCACAGAGTGGTCAACAGTTTGAGCATTTCCCCGTCAAAGCTGAATGATTTTCGCCAAGGCACTTTAACTGATGTACAGCTTTCACAAGCGATCAGTTATATTCACAATGGATGACCTCACCTGAAAAAGGATGTTGTGCAGGAGGCACAGGCATTTTGGGATTGCCGTCAAGACCTGACTGTGGCTGAGGGCATTGTTTTGATGAACGACAGAGTGGTCCCACCATCAAACGAGCGGCCCAATATCCTGCAGCAGCTACATGCAGCCCATCAGGGGATGGACAAAATGAAGCATTTGGCACGCACGTGTGTTTACTGGCCTGGGCTAGACCGTGATATCGAAACTCATGTAATGTCATGTTTGCAGTGTCTAAGCAATCGAAGCCTTCCAAAGAAGGAAACGCTAGTTCCACATCCCGTACCAGAGGGGCCATGGCAGAAAGTCAGAATTGATATTTTCACTTTGAACTCTTGGGATTATTTGCTTGTGGTTGATTACTTCAGTAAATATCCAGAAGTAGCTCGTTTAGAAAGCAAGACAGCCACAGCCATTGTCTCAAAGTTAAAGAACATATTTTCAAGACATGACATCCCAATGACCATCGTTTCCGACAACATGTTCTTCAACTCAGAAAGTTGCAGACGTTTTGCAGTGGAGTGGGGTTTCCAGTGGCTTTTACCACTCTTGGTCCCGCCTATGACTGTAGTATACATTACAATGTATACCTATGACACCTTGTAGACTGATCTGTAGACCCACGGATCCATCCTCCGTGTTTTGACATATTTTACAATGTGGTCTTGTGATATCTTCTAGGCTAATCTGTGTACCCATGGATCCATCCTCCGTGTTTTGACATATTTTACAATGTGGTCCTTGATGTTAATGAATGGGAAGGTTAAATAAATATGTTTTAAGGTTATTTTTAAACATCAACCTCTCAGACGATCTGACATGAGAAGGGAGATCGTTCCACATCCTCAGTCCACATGCATGGAAGGATCTGTCTTCATAGTGCACGCGGAGGGTCTTTGGGATGATAAAGTTTATGATGTCAGATGAGCGGAGCGAGGTCCTTCCCTGTTGAGGTGCCGTTGTAGTGAGAAGTTTGTGTAGGTATTGGGGATAATGGTGAGTGAGCTTTATAGACCATGAGAGCAATCTTGTGAGGTATTCATTTTGTATTGGGGAGCCAGTGGAATTCACCCAGTAATGGTGATACATGATCGGTGAGCCGAGTATTGAAGATGAGCCTAGCTATTGTATTCATGACCACTTGAAGCTTATGTAAGACCCATTTGCTGAAGCCATACGGACTGAATTACAGTAGTCCAGTTTCGTCAAGACAAGCTGGATCACAAGGGCTATGAAGACCTCTCAAGGCACTGAATGCCGTGCCTCCTTTAGGACACTGAGAGTAGAGAAACAAGCAGCGGCAATCTTTCCAGCATGAGTTTCCATTGACAATGATGTGTCAAGGTAAACACCTAGGTTTCTCATCACTGCCGATGGAGCAATGCTAACTCCCAACAGTCGAACTGGTGGGGTGGGCATGCTTTGTGAAGAAGGATGAAACCAGATGACCTCCGTCTTGTCTTCATTCAATCTGAGTTGGTTCAATGAAGTCCAGGACGTAACATCACCAAAACACATATTCTGCAGTATGTATGAGAGTTGCATGTTTTGTAGTAGGTTATCAAATGAACATGTCGTGGTTATTGTGAGTTGCAAGAAATAACATGGATGTTCTGAGTCTCACGATTATTAACCGTGCACATGGAAGAAATTGTTGCCGCCAGGATAAGCATACTCCAGATGACAGACTAGAAAGTGTGTCTCAGATTTCTAATGTATCAGGGAAAGGTGATGCATCTCCAAAATTGAAGCATTCAATTTGTGAGAAGAAAGCAAACTTGGCATCTAGAAGGCAAGAATTTTATTTCCAGATTGAGCTAACCTAAGGGGGATACATTTGTAAAAGATTCTCTTTTAAAAATTTTGTCATGAATTTTTGTGAGAATTATTTTCAATGTGTATATGTAAATTAGTTTTATTAACAAGCTTTCAGTTGTTTCTCAATAACAATAAATGTTTTTGGTAAACTTGTACTCCCCCTCATCTAAAACCAGAAGGCATCAAAGGTCAAAGTATAATGGATCAAACCAAAGCTGAAAAATTTTATGCAGAACTAGATGATTTGAGTTCTGCTTCTTTCATCAAAGAAAATCTTTACAAGCAACTGCAATGTAGGAGCATAGCTTCAGACATTACTATTAGAACAATCACAGGAGAAAATCAAGAGAAAACAAGTATGATTAAAGGCTTTAATTACCATTAGTAAACAAATCTCTTGAAAAAAAGTTTTGGGAGGAGGTTCTCCCACAGGAGTTAAGATTAGAAAATTTAGATAAGTCTAGGATGGTAGACCCAGTCAACATCATTTTAGACAAGGGGTTTGGGAGTGAGACCCAACCAGAGGTTGCAAAACATGAGACACACATGGTGGACACAGTCCATTGGAAGGAAGATTCCTTTGGAGCAGATGGTGGTCAAGACATGGAGGATGGATCCATGAGATCACACAGATCAGCCTAGAAGGTATCGTAGGTACACATTGTAATGTATGCTACAGTCATGGGCGGGACCAAGATTGGTCAAGGAATGCTATGACTGAAGTAATCTCTAGCAAAGAAGTCCGGGACCCATCACCAGAGCAGAGATTCTGTTGGGGAGAGACAGAATCAGATGCAATAATTTACATGTGGAATTTTTACGAAATTTTCTTATTTTCTGAGCTGCATTCCTCTAAAACCATGAGGTTATAGAATTGTATATAACATAACAAGAAGATTACGAAATCGTCATCGTTATGTAAATTTGACGCTTTTAGACAAAATTGAAATAATCAGAATCGGAGGAAGATTAAAGAATTGAACTTAGATGAATGATTAAAGTTTCCAATAGTTTTTGCTGAATCAAGGACTAATTACACAAATTTTATTGCAAAGGTGCCGTGAGACTGTATATGGGTCAGATGAAATGAACTCAATAAGCACCTCCCACCAAAGTATTTAAACAAATAAATATTTTGATACAACAGTGGTCAATATAATGGGGAAATACAAATATTTGTTAAATACAGCCCACTAGAAGATATACAAGGTCACCCTCTTTTTCGAATTTTGAATTTTTCAAAAATTAGCCACTCATAATATGTCATAACTAATGTTGTAAATGGGATAGAGCAATAATATTTAGTTTTTAATTGTTTGTCTATTAAATAATATGAAAATTAATATTTTGTGAATCATGGTTTTTGAGGAATGCAGCTCAGAATATAAGACATTTTTGCAAAAATTCCACTTTTGGAAATTAAATATCTTGTTTTTGATATTCATGGTATATTTTTGATAATATGATACGTTTCATCCGAATGCGTTTGGTAGTTCTTGTATTATAGTCAAAATCGGTTATGGTGCCGACCTAGAGGTTTGTCCTAAAGCCCTAAGATAACCGATGATCAAGATAACCAAAAATCAATAAGGTAATTTGCTTGTACAAATTTTGTTCTTTTAGATCAGGGGTCTCAAACACGCGGCCCGCAAAGGCATTTCATGCGGCCCGCGACGAATACATATTAATAAAAATTTACATTACATTTTTCAATTGTTCTATTGCCGGTGTTTGAACTTTTGCAAAAGCGCCATCTTAACCAGGAGAAAATCTTCCCTACTTATTTATTCGTAGTCCTTCGAGAGTCACGAGAAAGATTTCCAAGGTTACTCTCTGCTACTGCAAGGATTCTTGCAATGTTTGGCAGTACATATGAAACAATTTTTCTCATCCATGAAAGTTAACAAGTCTGTACTGGGGTCACAGCTCACTAATGAACATTTGCAAGCAACACTGAGATTAGTTTCTTCTCACAAAATCAAGCCTAATATTGATGCCCTTGTTGATGCAAAACGCTGCCAGGTCAGCAGTCAGTACAGAAAGTGACTGAAACCTAAGTTAACCAAATACAGATACGCCAAAAACGATACATAAATTGACTACATTACATTTGTAATAAATGGATTTTAGAAAGTTTGTAAAGCACTACATTCTTATTGCGTTGTCTTGTTTATTGACTTTTTATCATTTTAAACAAGTTCTGGCTATGCGGCCCTCGAGGAACTTTAGAAGTCATCACTTGGCCCGCGGAGCAATTTGAGTTTGAGACCCCTGTTTTAGATGGATGCTAGTTTTTTGATGGCATATCCTGTTTTACCTTTATACTACTGTCACTAATAATACAAATGCTCTGCTTTGGTACAGAGCCCTACTCCATCAGGCTTGGTTATGTCAAATAAAGTTGAGAAAGATTCATCAGTTTTTGCTGATGGCTTCTTCAAAAACATGTCATGCTTGTTAATAGTATTGGTGACTTTTCTCCTTACACTTTGGTTGGATAGAATTGGAAAATTCAATTTTTGATAAAGCTTTGAGAAATCTTAAATTTGTTTTTTATTGCTCTTGAGTTCTTAAGGCAATCAGCAAGTATAAACTAACATTTAATGCTTTTTTAGGCAACTTGCAGGAACTTTCTAAAGAATTCTCAATATATTCGAACATCGCCAACATTATTTTTAAGCAAATAACTGATTCTTTGCTCAGGTACTCTTATTTCTTACTACATCATTTGCTGACTTTTTGATAGGCATTTATAAAATAAAGCCAACTTTTATTCACAATGTATTTATTCCATTTAACACAAAATGAACTTAAAAACAATAGTTTCAAGAAAATTGAATGTTGAAGGTTAATTAAGATACTTAAGACATACATTAGCTCGAACTCTGCCACCAGTGGAAAATTTACCAATTCGCAATAAGAACCATCATCGATTCTCAACACAAAGCTCCATAACTATTTCCTATATTGCAAATGTGACATATGTCTATTTTTATATTTTTAGTCTATTAGAGTTCTTTTGTTACGCTTGTCTATGTCATCGCCATCTTGTTGTTTTTGGACTGTCTTAATTAGCTGAGATTGTTATTGTGTTTAGACTTATACATTGAAATAAACAGAAACATTACGGCAAAGATCATTCACAAAATCCCCCATTGATGGGAAGTTTTGTCACTCACGAAACTTTTGTTTACTCCGTAAACATTGTTTGCATTATTTTGGAACACTTACATTTACATTAGTTAAGTTGGGGATTCCATGTTTAGAATCATATCCTGAGTGGTGAGGAGTGTTATAGCCATTCCCCATTATTTGATAAAATTGTTCTATTTATCCAGATAATTATTTATTATTAATTAGTAATTGTTAAAGTTCTAATTATAATAAAAACTCATTCATAATTATTATTATTATCATCACATAATATTAATTTTAAATCATTTAATATGTTAATAAAGTTAACTCGCGAATGCAAACAAATCTACCAAAAATAATTGCTCTTTCCCATTTACAACATTAGTTATGACACAATATGTGTGGCTGATCTTTGAAAAAAAATCAAAATTTGCAAAATAGGATGACCAAGTAAAAATGGCAATATCTTCTAAAATATAAATCATATCTAACCAATATTTTGTATTTAGTCATTATATACACTGTTTGTTGTGTGAAAAATAAGATATTTTGTTTTAACAAAACAAAAAAAAATAATAATTGGGCATGGCTTACTTAGTATGTCAATCAATAACATAGATTAAATTCCAATTCCAAATCAAACCCTTCATTGTACACATTGCAACTGGAACTAGGGGAAGGATCAAAAGAAATTAGACAATCAAAGGAACGAAAGTGATAACTGCCCCTATTCTAGCCCCTTTTTAGGGGTATTTTGTAAAGTCGATTAAAAACCAACCGCTAGAGATAAAAATGTGCGGATTGTTTTAAAAAATAGAAGAAGGATCAAAGTGCCAGGGACGAGTATTCAAAAAAAATTAAAAAATCGGGAACTATTTTTAATTAATGCTTGAAAACTTTGAAGATTTTTTTAGGGTAGATCCCTGTGTGCGCTAGTCAAGTCAGATACATATTTGAATTCTCCTGAAAAATATCTATCAGAATATGTATAACATGTAATTTTAATCTGCAGGGACGGGGTCGAAAAAGCTTCCGATAAAATAAAAACAACTTGGGCGAAATTAAAAGATTTACTGGTAATGGAGTACGAAAAAGGCGATTATAAATCAACCAACCCAGTTAAAAAATACAACAACTATTTTAAAATACAGATCACAACTTAGAGAGCCAGAGTTTACTTCTTGAAAGTTTATTAAAATTCGAGAACTATTTTTATTCAGCGTTTTGAATGATTTAGAGCTGCCCCGCACCCAGCCCCTGAGATGTGGTTCTATAATATAGATGATTAAAAATCAACCGATGCAGATACAGCAATGCCAATTGCTTTAAAAAATAAAAGAAAAATCAAACAACCAGGGACGAGTATTCCCAAAAAAATAAAAAATCGGGAACTATTATTAATTAACGTCTAAAACCTTTGAAGCGGAATTTATGATAGATCCCTGTGTGCGCTATCCAAAATAGTTGAATAATAAAATTCCCCTAAAAAATATCTACCAGAATATGTATGACATGTATTTTGTATTCACGGTATGGCGTAGAAATCCGATATATAAACTTCCGATAAAATCAAAACAACTTTGAAACTCAGAATTTTATTGTTCATTTATTTGAAAAGCAGCAACGAAGATTCAAACGTAACATGTAATGTAATAGTGTCGCAAAACTGGAATAACCTCAGGATGCAAACGCCATCCTAATTCCTAAGTAATGGAGACAAGCATCAGCAAAGATGTATGAAAGCCAAGTCTGATAAGACATGCTTACTGAGAAGAAAGTTATTTAAAGGATTTAAAGAATTTGCTACAAAAACAACAAACAAAGTTAATGGTTGTATTTGTTGGAGACAAGCATCAGCAAAGATGTATGAAAGCCAAGTCTGATAAGACATGCTTACTGAGAAGAAAGTTATTTAAAGGATTTAAAGAATTTGCTACAAAAACAACAAACAAAGTTAATGGTTGTACATTTAACTCCATTTTTCACGATGCAATGCTCATGTATCCATCTCTGGCACGTATCCCATTGCACTCACTTAGCTTCCCTGTGTCCTCCGCAGTAAAGACAACATTCAGCCATGCTGCCGATGAAATCAGGATCATTTTGAAAATTCTGCCTGCATTCTTTGGGATCGAAGGGATTAAGAGGATCATCCCCTCTGCCTAAAGCGGAAATGTGCTCCAGCAGGAATATGCCACAATTGTAACCATCAATTTGTTTAAAGAAGTTCTTACTGACATAGTTGTATTTTGTCCATTCATCAACTATATTCCAGTGCGGCTTTAAATATATTTCCTTTTTGACCTGGTCTACAACGTGGCATGAGAAATGCGTCTCATTGTTTATAAGAAGTGGAAAGACTACATACCTGCACATGGCTCTAGAAATAAAATAACTCATTTCAAATTTGCCATTTCGTATGGCATGGTGGCTGACCATTACAGGTATGTAGGTAACGTCAGGAGACTTCAGGATATTAAGGCAAATATAATCAATAACTAGATTAGATAACCAGTTCTCATCAAAAAGAGTCCTGAAATCACAGAATTAAAATGATTTCCCCTATAATAGTTAGGGTCAAAGACAAGAAAGTTGCTCAAGATCGTCGAAAGCTATTTTAAAATAGTTGCTGTATTTTTAACTGGGTCGGTTGGTTTATAAACGCCATTTCGTACTCCATTACTCGTAAATCTTCTAATTTTGCCCAAGTTGTTTTTATTTTATCGGAAGCTTTTTCGACCCCGTCCCTGGGGATTAAAATTACATGTTATACATATTCTGATAGATATTTTTCAAGAAAATTCAAATATGTAACTGACTTGACTAGCGCACACAGGGATCTACCCTAAAAAAATCTTCAAAGTTTTCAAGCATTAATTAAAAATAGTTCCCGATTTTTTAATTTTTTTTGAATGCTCGTCCCTGGCACTTTGATCCTTCTTCTATTTTTTTAAAACAATCCGCACATTTTTATCTCTATCGGTTGATTTTTAATCGCCTTGACAAAATAGCCCTAAAAAGGGGCTAGAATAGGGGCAGTTATCACTTTCGTTCAAAGGAGCCTTCGTGACTTAATGAGTATCTAGTAAATTCTCTAAGTGTCGATTATCTTTGTGCAGATTGTATATATTGCTTGTCAATCGATAATTTATAATACCAACTTGAAAAGTACATGAGGAATTCCATGAGGAAACTGAGGAAGTAACCGGGATTCTAACAATATTTAAGACAATAAATCTTCCACTTAACGAAATTCTCTGATACTAATTAAACTCAAAACGGTCAGAAAAGCATTCAAACCACTAATTTCGAATTAAATTTTGAATCAGTTATTGGTTAATAAATCCAACTCACAACATTTTGTTTAAATACATTGACTGGGCTATTTTGTCACCGGGCTATTTTGACGGGGCTGTTTTAACATGGGCTATTTTGGTCTAACTAATTAAGTTTCTGTATATAAAGAACAATGAATCAATTTGTTTTTTGAATTTTGTTAGCATTTTTGTAGAGGGCTTAGGAAAACATATTAGAGACTTAGAGAGAGGACAAACAAAGGCTTAAAATGAGCTATGTCATTGTCTGAAATTTCAAAGAAAATTAAATGTTTCAGCCATGTTATCAGGCGGTTCTAGAAAGTTTTGTGAGAGTGTGGACTAATTACAGGAAGACCTGAAAACTGGACCATCCGCAGAAGAGAATCCTTGTCAGTGAAACTTCCAAAGGGAAGTTTCCTTTAATGGAACATCAAAACAAGCTGAAATTTTATCCCATCAAGTCTATAATATGTAGATAAAAGTTTCTTGACAAGTGTCATGAAAAGATCTGAACTTAGAAACTCCTACCACCGAGCTAAGCGACAGGGAATCATCAACCGTTTCGGCCCAAACTCCTGACGTTCTCGAGGGATGGGCCACACCCGTTGATCAGGCGGGTGTCCCTGTCGGTGAAAACCCTACCTATCCGCTCCATCGTAACGCACCGCATGTTATATGGTTATCGATGAGATTCACGACGACCTTAAAATGTTTTACGACATTTATATCATAGCCATAGTTCTTTCCTGGCTCGATAAACCTATTTGAGTGAGGAACGTGTAGGCTGACTTACCAACTAAACCTCTCACCCCAACTTCAATGGGCATTAGCATTACCCGAAACCTGCTCACCTCTAGATTTTTCGCTAGCTCAGAGTATTTTCTATGAGAGTGATGATGCAGATTCATCACTAGAACCAGACACACGAACTGCCTGAACGGAATCTTCCTTGCTTTCACAAACAGTTGCGATGTACAGCTTAGCTGCATGCAGCAGAGGTGCTCTTTTGTTCTACCACTAAGTGATATCGACAAACTCATTTCAAATATGATGATGTTTTAGAAAAAATATAAACCCTTACTTTCTCTACTTCTCATTCTATTTCCATTTTAAATTAAAAAATAATTCCTACTTCTGATCCTAATTCCATTCCCAAATTTTAATTTCCATTATTGAGAAAAAATAATTTCTATTTCAATTACCATTAATGGAAATATCACTGATCTGGACAGCTTCAGATATTATTGCATAGGTCAAAGGATCTCCAAAATCATTTTTAAATTGTAAATTTGGAGATGGATCCACCACTGTCTGGCCTACCATTTCCATCTGATTCATCAGAGATGACTACTAGTAGAGGGAAAGCAAATTCCTTAAAATATGTTAAAATTCTGGGTAGCAAAAACCAGGCAATAAAGTTTTTTTTCAGCAACATAAGTCTCTCAAAAGTCTTAAATTTGTTCTTCTAGGAGAGGAATATCCAAGTTTGGATATGCCCTGCTTGCTCATCATTCCGATCAAAAACGTGTGGAGATTGCTTATTAACAAAGTTCATTTCAATGTCATCCTATTCTGGCACCAAAAATCCTTTAGCAGCAAACATTAAAAAAAAAATCGACTTAGGAAGGTAATTTAAAAAACATGACAAGTCACATCCTTAACTTAACTTATTGTGTAACTTGAGTGTTTGTTTGTTTCTTATAAATATTTTCACTGATATTTTTGAAATATTATCACATGATAATCACCGCTTTTCAATGTTTCTGTGCATTTTGGCGACTTATTTAAATGATAAAAAGTTTCTATTAACACTCAATGGCAATGTGACAATTTGATATTGCTCTGTAACTAATGAGCTTATGCATATCATAGCATTAATTATAAATATGACGCATAATAACAAAATTATGGTCAAAAAACGTGAGTTTTGTATTCCAATGACAAGCACTGTACTAAATCCAAAGTTACTTACTTCACAAGCTCCATAAATGCCTCAGCATAACTGCCTCCAAATTTAAGACAATTAAGAGCTTTACATAATTCCACATTTTCATCACATTTAAATCCTAATTTTTGTACATCCACAAAGGAAAGCCAAGTAAAAATAGCCCTAGAAAATAAAAGGATAAAATTTTTAAATAAAACAGAAAATAAAATTTAAATAATAAGCTAAACAATTCACAAGTATCAATGTGACCAAAATTATTATAACATTAGAGGCTGAGGATAATTGATCTTAAATATATTATCTTATATTAATTATATTATTATATATTGCATCAAAAAACTTATTATAATGATTTTGAAATAGTGCAGAATTAACTACACTAAAAACTGTGAACGGGGATGTTTTAACATTGCAACAAAAATTTACCCTATGGGAAGGTCTATGTCCTGTCAAAGTTAAACCAAAAGAAATAGTAAACCAACAAAAATTGATAAAGACAAGCTTAATAAATTTGTGGAAAAGATAGAAGCAACTGCACGACTATTATAATTTATTAAAAGATTAGAGGACCTGGTGAACTTTGTATCACCTACAAAAAACAGCTTGGCTGGTTTTACTTTTCTTTGTTTTGTAACTTTTGATTAGCTGTAATCAATCCTAATAATGGCATCAATTTCATTTGGCCTGATTTTGTCAACTAACCAAACCAAAATGTGCACATGTGGCAGACCATGCATATTTGATTGACTTTGTCAACCTATGTCAACTTGTCAAAATGGCATATCAAAATAAATAATCGAAAAGTGCACCTAAACAAACACAAAGATTGAGTTTTACATGTTTAAATTAGTTATAAAATTTGATTTTATTAATAAAACTTTTTTGCAGACAGCAGCGTTACGGTTAATGTTTTTGAGTTTTAGTGAGACAACCACACAGCTATATATTTTTATTAGTGCCCGACTGATATGGCTTTTTACCGATATCCCAATACCGATATTTTACGAATGAAGTATTGGCCAATACCAATATTTTATTATTTCCTCTATAAGATAGCTTATAAAATTAAAAGCATGACTTAACAAATAACTCAAAGTACCCATGAAATCATACTTTACTAATTTTACTGCAGAACTTAACAATTAAGACTGAAACTTAAACATAATTCTGTCAACATAGTAAATTACATTCTTGGCATCTTCAACAATATGCTGCACCTTGAGAGCTTTGTTCACATCAAGGTGCAATGTGTGAGACACAGCCGAATGGTGGAATGTGAGCATCATCCATTGCCTTGATCATTGCTGGTGCATTATCATGCATCATGATGTGAATCCAACTTGTTAATGGCATACAATTTGGCTCAGAGAGTAGCATGCCTGCAACCTTCTATAAAAGCAACATTCGTTATGTGTCGTTTTCACAAGCATCCCTGACTTTTATGCTTATGGTGCTTTATAAATAAACATAGTAAATCCCAGTTTTGCACTATCTTTTCTAACATATGTGCAATATGAATGGCAGTATGCTGACCTATCATGTGAATGGCATGTAGCACTGCACAAAATAGCTGTTGAAATCCCCATCCAGCCAGTGGGCAATCAGACTGTTTAACGAATCTGTGCATTGAGTAGTCCAGACATAAGTGGCATATATGAATGGCAGTATGCTGACCTATCATGTGAATGGCATGTAGCACTGCACAAAATAGCTGTTGAAATCCCCATCCAGCCAGTGGGCAATCAGACTGTTTAACGAATCTGTGCATTGAGTAGTCCAGACATAAGTGGCGAAACTTACAAAGTCAAACCCTTTATTGCATGTAATGCTCTCAGCTACCTTGGCAACTAGTACTTGATAAATATTTAGAATGAGTGGGGTTCTGAAATATTTTGAACTAGGCAACTTATATCTATGTTCCAGGGCTTGTAGACTTTGCTGGAGTGCTTTACTGTAAGCCATCTCGAATGGCATGTCATCAAGTGCAATAAACTCTGCAATCAGCCTGACTCTCAATATGGTAATTATCATTGATTTTTTTGTCATTTAAGTAAAAAAATTTTGCTTTATCAAATACTTGGCCATTAGAAGACTGCTTTGAACTTGTGTGTGATGCCAGCAACTTTCTTCTCTACTTTAGCCTACTCCACATGCCTTAAGGAAATGATTGACGAGGTTGGAGGTATTACAAGTTAAGGCTTTGTTATTTGTGGCATTTCATTTTTGGAAGTTTATGGTTGAAATTGTTCTGGAAATGAAAACTAAAATAATTTTTTGGCAGCTAAAATTGTTTTTAATCTCTTCATGTGCAAAGGAAAATAAGTTTTCTTTCTAACAACTACTTTTGTCCAGGCAACTCCCATTGATAACAAATAAAAAACAATATTTATTAATTTTTCTCATATTATTTTGTTGCACAGAAATGTGAATGGATGTACTGAGTCAGATTTCTCATGTTTAATTAGCTATGGCTGGGTGGGTTTATAAGGCAGTAGTTTGTAGTAACAGTTTGTCCACCCCAATCATCTAGTTATGAAGTGGACATTAATAAAATGCACAAACTGTAATAGTTTGTAATTTTAATAGTTTGATGGATTGATGAACGATAGTTAAATAGCATATGATTGCCCTGGGAGCCCATGAACTATGTGATTGCTTATTGTTAATTGTGGTAATCCAGATAGGCTAGGAAAATAACAAGTTATAATCTAGAGAAATGGTTTATATGATAAATAATTATGTAATTTGACTCATTTATCCAGTAAATAGTTTATTTTTAACTGTTACAAGTATAAAAATGCTTTATTAACGTCTGTTGCATAGCTAGATGATTAGGACGGTGCTCCCGCAGCGGGGTTTGAATCCCGTGCTGCCATCGTGAGAGGCGCAGCCTTAACCGTTAGGCCATGCGGGCGCGACTGTTACAAGTATATGCAGAAGAAATTTACTTGTAATCATTTAGTGTGCCATATGTGGGTGGAACTTAATATAAGTGCATAGAGTGTAGAAGGAGCCTAGGAACAAAAAGGGATTAATCAACCATCAAAGCAAAAAAGCACACCTGAACTGGACGAGACAACATACTGCCACAGATTTGCATGCAGGTAAAAACGTCGAACTTCACCTGGCAGGATACAAAACATAATCTCGTATGAAATCCAGTGTTCACTCCAGCAAAAAAATGGAAACCTCTAAGGCCAAAAATCAAGTTTCCAATGGCCAAAAATAAAAAGCTTGGGAGGAGCTGGATAAGATGCTCAGACAAGAACTGAAGAAATTGATGAACAGAAAAATGAAAGCCTTCAAACTTTATTTGTGAAGGATGCCAATGACAACAATAATATTGTTGATGATGATGATGATTGATGCTGATCAATGATGATGATGATGACGATGATGATGATGATGACACAAAAAATATGGAATAGCATTGAAGCAACCAAGAAATAACTTGTCCAGAAGAGAAAGATAGTTGAAATGCCTTAACCCTTGTGTGCCTAAGGGGGTACAAGTGTACCCAAAGTTTTTTTTTTTAAATCCTAGGATCACTTTTTGAAATGTTGTTATGCATTTTTGTTAGAATTATCTTTAACATGTGTGTGATAATATGATCTATATATTTTGATAAGTATGAAAAACCTCTTTTGCATGAAAGATCAAAAGATGTGGGGTTCATTTTTATGAATAGTGTTATAATATTACATATGGTGTAACATATAACATCCAACAGATGAACATTTCACTGCATTTTTGTTTTTGTTGTTAAGCAACATTTGACTTTTTGTCTACTTTATATTATGGTCCTAATCAAAAAATCACTTTCAGTCTACATCACGGTCAGTCTATATCTAGGACAACAAAATACTGAAAAGTCTGGACAAAAAAAATTGGTATAAATAATTGATATAAACTGCTGTGCCCCAACATCCTTTGCAAACATCAGAGCCCTTTCTTTCATAAATCAATCTGCTATTGGCAGATTCTTCAAGCAAGCTAAGTAGAACCACTCAAAACATTTTGCCATTAACTTTGGCATTGCTTCTCTTTTACACTTTTGCTTTGACTTCTTCCTCCATTTTCCCATTTCATTTTAATCTCTTTTTGCCTTTCAATGATGATCAATATCTAATGTTGGCTAACTTTGAAGTCATTGTTAAGTTTTGAGATAGAATCAGTTATTTCATAGTTAGAAATCACTTTTTTCTATTTTTTTTAATTTTCATAGTCTTTTCTGGGAATCCAAAACTAACAACATATTGAAACTTTGTCATAAGTCACTGAAACACATGCAAAACAGTACCAAATAGGAAATTCAAAATCTAGCATTTGCATTAATTTTTTTTAAATTTATTTAATTTATTTCAAAATGTACATGTAGGCAAGTTTTGGAACTACTTCAGGTTTTATTAAAGTTTCACAGGTTCTTAATTTAACATTGTAATTTAGGGTCAAATTCTACTACAGAAAAATCCATTCTTTAAAAGAATGTCCATATACACAGTTTGTCCATACATCAAGATGTCCATATAGGCAGATTTTTATATCATATAAAAGAAAAAAAATTAAATGTTTATTGGGAGCATTAATAAGAACATATTATAAAATATTACTGTGTTGTGGCAGTATGAGAATACTAATATTGCAGCCACTCCTGCTTTTCGCACACCACTTTAGTCAAACAAAAAATTACTAACCTTACTTGCATAAATTCATCAAAGTTGCTCGAAAAGAAAAGATTTTGTAAAAGCTCATCCAATGATATAAAGAAATATCCTGAAACCTAGTATAAAAAAAAACAAAAAATATTAATTGTGGCAAAAGCAAAATGTAAGAGCAATGCTTTTTCGCCAAAATTAATAAAACAAAGGTTACTATGCACGTAGCCAGTGTAATTTGGGGGACATATGCCCCTTCACTTTAATAATAGAACTTAATTCTTGAAAGTGAAAACCAGTAAAATTACAACCTAACTTAATCACTAAAAAGTAATTTTGTCAAATTCTGAATGAGAGTTTGCAATTTCTGATCCTCCTCAAACAACAAGAATGACTCAGGGCATAACGCCATGATCCCCAAACTACAGCCACTTAAAAAATTACAAATACAAAAATTACCATGTAGGAATTTCGGTCAATAGACTCGAAAGCGTCATTCCTAAACAAATTTCTATAAGTAATCGGAGCTATCTTAGCACACGACATCTCTAAACATGGCCGAGAAGGTGTCTAGATATGAAGGTATGTAACAAAATCGATTCATATTCCTAATTAAAATACAAAGTTATTAATTTTATAATTACGTCTTTACATATGATTGATCTAATAAATTTGGAAAGCTGAGTTACGAGGAAAGATTAAGTAGATGTAAATTAACTAATCTGGGAAAGAGAAGAAATAGAGGGGACCTCATCGAGGCATTCAAAATTTTATCGGGAAGGGAAGGCATTTTGCCTGAAAAGTTTTTCGAAGCCACAAAAAGTGCTACTATTGTAATGCGATTGTAAATTATATAGGAAGGCTTCGGGAAACTTAAAAAATAATTATTTCAGCGCAAGGGTTTCCTAATGGAATAAACTAGATAAGGAAACCATCCATGCAGACATAGTAGATAAATTTAAGATTTACTTGAGTAAATTCGGTTATTAGGACTAAAAAGAGTGGTTATTACACAGATCCAGGTCTTCTTAACCACTATAAATACTTGTTATGTTATGTTAAACCCCCAGGCGAAACATTCTTGCAGAGGCAAGAAAACTGGGCCGTTGCAGTCGACTTAGAAAGGATGAGGCACTGCCCCAAGGTGCTGATAGAAAGTGGCAAGAAGCCGGGTCTGGTGCTCGTATCGCCGTCGACGGGTACCATTATTCTGGTGGAGTTGACGGTTCCGTGGGAGGACAGGCTAAAATACAGCAATGCGCTCAAAGCAGATATGTATGCAGATCTGACGATGGACCTGGAAGCGAGAGGATACCGTACAGACCCCTTCCCCATCGAGATTGACGTAAGGGGCGTGGTCGGCAAGTCGACTTACGCTTTCTTCACCGAGATTGGATTGTCAAGCCGGGAGAGAACAAAGGTTATGACAAGGATGTCTCACAGCCGGAGGTGAGCGTTGGGTCCCGAGAGACAAAAACCCACAGGAATGACTTTGAGAATTACACATTTACTTTTAGCTTATTTTGACAATCGGAAACCTAATTGTAGACTGTATTTTACGCTTAAGAAGTTAGGCTATTACAAATCATAGTATAGCCTTATCAGTGTCCTGATTGTATGTAATTCTATTATTTAATTATGTTATTGTATTTTGTGTCGTTGGGAATGGGTTATATGAGTTACATTGAAACCTCGAAGTGCTGGTGGCAGCGTGAGCATCGCACCCAAAGTTAGCGCATGGTTCGCGGTGATATCGCAAATGACTGAGACGGTAATATTAACACCAACCGTAGCGGAATCAATGGATTCAAGTGTGAATCACGATGTTGTCCTCCTCTAGAGAGTTCGGATACAAAATCTTTAACGATCCCCCCGACACTAATGCAATAATTGCGATAAGTCGAGCGCAGTTGCAGAGCAGGAAAATTTACTGTCAGTCGTGACCGTTGAGACAGTGCTTGTTTGATACATTCTTTGATGATAGTTCGAATCATGTTTCGGGCGATTTATTTATTGTCAAGGCCGAGGTAGACGGGACGAATGAGTCTTATCTTAACAGTCGCGCCGAAGAACCCTATGTGCGGGTGAGTTCTAGTCTTTCAGGTAACGATCAGTTGATATCTACGAAATTAGAGCGCAAGGTAGGAGTAGTGTTCACATCCTTTAGCGAACCTGCGGAACAGCGGCCATGCTCTAAACCTGTGGTTTATTTATTTGATTAAAGTCCGTTGCATAACTAGGATTATTTGGACTTGTTAGTTATGAAAAATTAATAATATGTCATAGTGTAATAATGAAGATAAAATAATAATAAGTTAAATAAAGTTTAAATAAAAATCACTGAGTAATTGACTCCGATGTTTGCAAATCCATCTGTAGATGATGTCCACACTCGCTGGATTGCTAAGCAAGGAACTCATATCAGATAGATATTTGTATTGAGTCTGATTTCTCTCCTCAGGGCAGAGGAAATGCTGCACATTTTCATCTTCCTGAGGGCATGCCTTGCACTTTCTGTCGGGATGATATTTTAAGAGAAACAGGTGTTGGTTCAGAGCACATTTTCCAACTCGGAGTATGGAAATAAGGACCTCCTTCCTCCTTGAGACACATTGGAACTTGCTCTTAGTCGACACATGAGCTTCTTAAGGTCAAGGGGAAGCTCACCGCATTCCACCAGTAGAGACGAGGCCCTTGTTCCCCTCATGTCACCACAGCAGATCTTCAGCGCTTGGTATTGAAGCCTGTCGTAGGTGTCCCTGATTTGTTTGCACCCCAGATCTACCACCTCGCAGCCATAGTCGAGGTCGAGCATATGGTAGCTCTGTAGACTTGTAGCAGACTGGATTTGCTAGCACCCCACGAGCTTCCCGAGATAGCTCTCATTGCGTTGAGTCTTTTCAAGCAACGTGTCTTGACAGCCTCTGTGTGAGCGGACCAACTTAGTTTTGCGTCTAGGACGATTCCTAAAAAGGTGGCCGTTGAAGACATGGGGATTTCCTCCTTTCCAATGCGAAGTCTGATGTTGGCCTCGCTCCTCTTGACCCAGTTGTTTATAATAATAATAATAATAATAGTTTATTTGTATGGCGCCTTAGGCATAGCGTCAGAGGCGCCTTGGGTCTTCGAGGAATTTTTTGAAGAAATAGGTCTTCAGCTGGCGCTTGAAGAGCTCGAGCGTAGGCTGAGACCGGATGATGGGGGGCAGGCTGTTCCAGACGGCGGGCGAGGCATGAGAGAAGCCTCGGTTAACTATGGATGATTTGTGAACCGGTTGGTGAAGATGAACTATAGAACTATAGAAGATGAGCGGAGGTGATCGGGGATGTGATGGAGATAAGGGGGGTTAATGTGCGATAAGTGAGCAGAGATATTTTGTAGATGATGCGAAGATGGATGGGTAGCCAGTGCAGTTGTGTCAGGGCCTCGGAGCTGTTGAGATTGGGATTAAGAACAAGTTTGGCTAACTTGTTTTGAATGCGCTGAAAGGAGAGGGTAAGAGAGGCTGGAGCGCCATACAGGAGGGAGTTGCAGTAGTCAAGGCGGGAGAGGACCAGGCTGCATGCGAGAGCAGCAGTCATGTCGACCGAGAAGAGTGGGCGGATGTGTCGTATAGCCCAGATGAGGTGATTGCAAGATTTTGCTATGGAGGAGGCATGTTGTTTAAAGCTGAGATGGGAATCAAAAGTAACGCCGAGAAGTTTTAGGGTAGAAGAAGAAGGAAGAAGGATGCCAGCGATATTTATTGAAGATGGGGGGATAGGTTTCTCAGTTGAAGAGGAGTGCCGATAAACATTATTTCGGACTTTTGAGAGTTGAGTTGAAGGAAATTTACGAGGTGCCAGTCGTTAATGGCGTCTGTGCACCTTCGCAGATTGTCTAATTGAGCGGAGACACTGTCGCTGGAGAGGACAGAGTAGAGACTCGTGTCATCCGCGTATTGGTGGAAGGACACGTCAAAATTTTTGTTTAGGGGTGAAGTGTAGGTTGTGAAAAGTAGGGGTCCCAGGACGGAGCCCTGGGGGACTCCAGCAAGGAGATCAACAGAAGAGGAAGTATGGCAGCCCAGCTTGACGTATTGGGATCTATTGGAGAGGTAAGATTGAAGCCAAGAAAGTGCGAGGTCTTCGATGCCGAAGTCGGAGTGGAGTCTGTCTAACAATATGCTATGGTTGATGGTGTCGAAGGCTGCTGGACCGACCATAACGGTAAATAAAACTGCTTGTGATTTAGACGCAGATATCTTAAAACCATTAGCAGATAAAAACTTAGCCGTAGTGTTAAGCTGCTTTTGCATGCATGTTGTCATTGCTTTTGAGGACGTCCCGGTCGTCCATAGAGCAATGTCGTCAGCACACATAGACAGTTCGACTCCTTTCTGCTTCTTGGATGAGGCAATATCCTGCGTCAGTCTCACTATGTGGTCCACGCAGCCTCGGCCTTTTCTGAAACCAGCTTGGTAAAAACTAGCGCAATGTTTTTGCCAATACTATCTTTTGGCATTCTTGATGGTCCACTGAGCTTGTCCTTTGGCCCTCTTGTATTCTTCAAAACTAGCTTCGCTTTGAAGACGACGGTGGACGGCTCTCTTTCTGTTCCTTACTTTGACTGCTTCCCTGCAGTCATTGTTCCAATAAGGTACAAGGAGCTTACTGCGTCGCCCCTTGTTGGTCGGAGAGCTGTCTTTGACCTATCCGGGTATGCTGTCGGTGATGAATATTGCGTTTTCCTCCAGGTTTTTGAAGATAGCTCCTGGTTGATGAGGGACAGACACTTGGCATGGAAGGAGTTCCAGTTAAGTGTCTTCAGGTTTATTCTTGCTGGTCTCAGGTCCTCATAAAGCACTTTGTCATTGATCACCATCTGGATGATGTAATGATCGCTGCCAAGGCTTGTGTTGAGGACCTTCCACGTGGTTTTGGCCGCCCAGCATGGAGAGGCCAGAGAGATGTCAATGTGGGACGTGCCACCACTAGCTACAAGGTGTGTACCTTTACCTGAATTAAGAATAATAAAATTCAGGTTTTGTGTCAAGTCTTCCACTATCTTACCTCTGCGATCAGAGTGACAAGCTCCAAATATGGGAGAACGGGCATTCATATCCCCGCAGATGATGGCATCTTAATGGTTCAAAATTTTTTCCAGCTCCTCCTCTGAAAAGGATTTTCCAGGAGAAACGTAGAAATTAACAATCTTGAGTCTCCTTGATTTCGTGATGACCGTGGTAGAGAGACACTGAGGGTCCTGGGATGCGATAACGGAGCTGTATGACAGACCTTCCTTTACGCATGTAAGTATGCCCCCGTGTGGTACATCTTCCTGTCTATCAAATCGCACAATTTGATATCCCTGAAGATTGAAAGAGTGTGTGCTTTTAAGAAAGGTTTCTTGAAGCAGGATAATATCTGGCAAAACTTTCAGAGAATTCAAAAAAGAAGCGAATTCACCCTTTTAGGCCGAATGCCTTGGCAGTTCCATGGACCGAGTTTACTAAGAATAATATTAATAATAATAATAGTTTATTTGTATGGAGCCTTAAGCGTAGCGTCAGAGGCGCCTTGGTTCTTGAAGGGATAGTTTGAAGAGGTAGGTCTTCAGCTGGCGCTTGAAAAGCTCGATGGTGGGCTGTGATCAGATGATGGGGGGCAGACTGTTTCAGATGGCGGGCGAGGCATAAGAGAAGCCTCGGTTGACTATGGATGATTTATGAACCGGTTGGTGAAGATGAATTGTGAAAGATGAGCGGATGCGATCGGGGATGTGGCGAATGAGATGATAGAGATAGGGGGGATTGGAGGTGGTTGAGGTGCGATAGGTGAGCAAAGACATTTTGTAAATGATGCGATGATGTATGGGTAGCCAGTGCAATTGCGTCAGGGCCTCGGAGCTGTTAAGATTAGGATCAAGGAGAACAAGTTTAGCTAATGTGGGTTAAATTGTTGAAAATATGGGAAAGAGCGGTCTCTGTGGAGAAACCAGGTCTGTAGGCAAATTGGAATAGAGAGAAGTTAAAGGACTTGGTAATATGGGGACTAATACTAGAAAGGGTGAGCCTCTAGTAGCTTTGATATAGTGGAAAGGTTGGAGACGGGTCTGTAATTAGACGGGGAGCTAGGGTCGAGGCCTAGCTTTTTTTTTTTTAGCAAGAGGAGTACTTGCGCTTGAAGATGGAAGGGAAGACACCGGAGCTAAAGGAAATGTTAGCAAGTTTGGAGTGGGTTGGAGCTAGAATGGGGCAATACTTTTTTAGGAGAGAGCTTGGGAAAGGATCTAGCGAAAAATCTAGCTTTCCTATTAATGCCTTGATGAGTGGGGGGTGTCAGGTGGACAGCGAACACAGGGGCTATAATCTCCCCAACCGTTGGTATCATTGCCGAGGAGAGTTGCCCAGACTTAATTAACATTGCCATTATTAAACATGCATAAAAACAACAAAGTCCCGATATTTATTCGAAACAGTAAGATTTTGAAACTCTGGCGATAAATTTGAATTTACTAGTTTTATTTATTAAATCAAATTTTTTTATTCCTATATACATTGGATCTTATAACGAATTAGATCTTACAACGAATTGGATCTCATATCGAATAACGAAGGAGACGTTTTAACGATTCGTTATAAAGGTTTAATTCGTTCCTTCGTTCAATAGTCCGGCACCCACTTGAAAAATAAGTATCTGATGGCAACTAGTTTGGTATTGCGAGACAGATAAATTAAACCTCTTCAGAATGAGACCTTAGTCGAAACATTTAGTCAAGTCTAAGTTACTGTTTATGGCAGTTGAAATGAGGATGTTTTTCTTGTCTTAATTTGGTGCGTGAAGTTAGAGCGTGAATATCTTGAAAATTATAGGTTTTATTGCCAATAGTTTGGTATTTTGATAAAGTCGGATTATATCTCTTCACAATGAGACCTTAGTCGAAACATTTAGTCAAATCTAAGTTACTGTTTATGGCAGTTGGAATGAGGCTGTTTTATACATAGACGACCCAGAGGACGTCCGATAGCTTTACACGAGTCAGTTATCACCTTCGTAGCATAAACTTATAAGACTCTTCTAGCTTAAACCCAGCATAAAGAGGTATTTTGTTTTAGTGTTTTTTGTTGTTGTTGTGAAATCGCTAATCCGGCCCGCGACTAGTTTAAAAGTTGTACACTCGGTCCTCAGGTTAAAAAGGTTGGAGACCCCTGATCTGGCTAAAGCTGAGTTTCCCGTGACCAATCACTCTTCTTTGCTTGCATTAATTGTGTGTAATTTATTAACATCCATTTCATGACTAGATTATTAGGACGGATTTGCTTTAAATATTTAATGAGCCTTCGATTATTCCGGGATACAAAAATTGTACATGTCACACGATGACGCTAATAAAATTTTTATGTTATTGTTATTTTTATAAAAAAAATATTTAAAAAAGGAGAAATAATTGGCAACGATCAGCTTTATGCGATTCTGGAGTTTATGAATTTATTTCCAGAGGTTCACTGGCAATGTTACTTGTCATGTGGTCAGACCATCAACTTTTTATAGAAATTGGATCTAAACTAGGTGCCACTTACATTAGGAACTAGATTTAGCTGGTAGTTTTGTTTATAGGTCAGTTCCATGCGAATAGATTTTATTGATAGTTCATGGGAAATAATTGTGTTGATTTCATCAGGGTTCAAGAATGAAATCGATGAAATATTATTTTTCGTTCTTAACTGGAATTTGTTTCTTCCTTCTAAGGAACAGTAAGTAACTTTAACTTTTGAGATTTAGGAACCTCATAAGAGATTATTTTGTAGTTAATTCTATTATTAATTCCAAGCATAACTTTGCCATGTTGACCTATGGGGTTAGTTACATTGAAATAATTTGGTCTTATTAGTTTGCATTTAATTGAGTATCACCTTTGACAAAAGGATTGTAGAGAATATTGTTGATGACTTTGCAAATGTGGGGTGATTACAATTTTGTGTTTATTGACGTATTCATATGTTTTGAAGGTAACCTGGAATTATTATCAATAGTAATAAGTTTATTTCATAAGTGCTGGGTACTTGGCCGCTATAGGAAAAGATAGATATTGAGGTCAGCCTTGAAGAGGTTGAACTAATCAGAGACCATGAGGCATGAGGGTAGACTGTTTCACATGCAAAGATCAGAGAACTTGAAACAGGGATCTTGAGTAAGAAGTCTTTGAAGACTCCAGTCTCAAGCTCCTTGTAAACGGGTGCCGGACTGTAGAACGAAGGAGAAGATATAACGTTGTAATGATTCGTTATAACGTCTAATTCATTATTCGAATATAAGATACAATTCGTTGCAAGATCCAATTAGTTATAAGATCCAAATTATATAGGAATAACAAAAAATTTGATTTAATAAATAAAACTAGTAAATTCAATCTCAATGTTGATTGGTGCTTGCGATCAGTGAAATGCCAACCATTAGGAACATCAATGTTAAACAAATAGTGAGTGAGTGAAGGAATGAATTAATCTAGGACGCCGTTTCAGCATTTTCCAAAGGGAGGGGGAAAACCCTTGCATTGCTTGAGAAGATGATCTTTTTTAGCTTCTGGCCAACATTCAGGGGGAGCAGACCCTAGCAAAACCATCTGGTCTAAAGTCAGTCTAAAGCCATTGCCCCTCCAAATGATGTCTATGATTAGCCAACAAAACTAACCAACCAGTCAATCAATCAATCTTACAAATATTACTACAAATACGTAGCCCCACCGATTTTACAATAATGGTGAACAAAGCACAAATTCTAAAACTTTGGCGAACAAATCAAATATATTATCTTTTATTCGTCGGTTCAAATTTGTATTTGTCATGTAAAAATTATTTAAATATTGTGGTAGACAAAATAATTAATTAGACCAATTCGTTATTCGTTACATCGTCTCTTTCGTTCTATAGTCTAGGAGCGCTTGTGAATGAGGAGAGTGTTGGCTAGATTAGCAGTCACCAACCACCATAACAGCTGCTGATATTACTGACACTTTCAGGGTTGCAACCCATTTTGGCATAGTATAGAGGCATTTGTGAAGGCTGTTCTGTTCTTAAATTGTTAGAACTCTATTTTCCTGCATGCAGAGATAATAACAACAGTTGCTGCACTGTCAGGAACATCATTGGGTAGAAGCACTATATAAATGATGGATCAATTAAAAAGTGATTTCATGCTACCTGGATTTACTTTTGAGCCTAATATTAACAATTTAAGTTTGTAACAGAAAGAATGATTGTTGTTTTAATTAATTATATATAGAATTAAATTACATTGTTTTCAGGCATTTAATGTCTTTTTATATGATTTGTTTAACCTAATTTCAGGTCAAGGAGTCACAGGAATTATTTCCAATAATTCAAGTTTTTATCCTGGTAAATTTTTATACATTATATGTGTATGTAAAAAATCATTTAAATAGATCACTTTATGAGGTGAAAATAGGTAACCTCTAGTATTGTAAAGGTACAGTAAATTGTCTATTATCTATACTAATTAGGTTGGTTCAGGTAATTGAATGTATAATTGAAAACCATGAAAAACTTTTGAAAATAAATTTGACTAGAGGCATTACCTGGATGGACGAATATTTTTTTATGAGAATTTTTAAACAATGCCCTATCGCAAATGCATAAAGCAAAAGTTTTGAATTGGCAGAGTTTATTTTATCCAATTGAAATGCTTTGGACATAGCATAGACTCTTGAATGTATATATATTTTGTATTTAGCTAATTTTTTGAGTGCCTTGTATATAGGATCTTGATATATCAAGATCAGTAATATATATGACACCCCGTCATAACATCCCGGCAACAAAATAGCCCCGTCAAAATGGCCCTGTCAATATAGCCCAGTGACAAAATAGATCGGGACAAAATAGCCCGTCAAAACAGCAGTAAAATTGGTTCATTGTGGATTTGTTACATGTCCACATGATGTGATGCTAAGGCGAGTCTGATAAAGTGATTCACTTTGTGTGGCTCGAATATGTTGTACGTCAATCGATAACATAGTTTAAATTTCAAATCAAACCCTTCATTATTCACATTGCAATGGGAACTCGGGGAAGGATCAAAAGAAATTAAACAATCAGTGGAACCTTCGTGACTTAACGAGTGTCTGGTAAGTTCTTTTTGTGCAGATACCAACTTAAAAAGTCCATGTAAAGTAGCTGGAATCCTAATAATATTTTAGACGATAAATCTTCCACTTAATGAAATTACCCGATACCAATTCAACTCAAAATGATCACAAAAACATTCAAACCACTAGTTTCGAATTAAATTTGGAATAAGTTATCCGTTAATGTATTCAACTCACAAAAATATTTAAAAAAATACATTGACTATTTTGTCACCGGGCTGTTCTGGCGGGGCTATTTTGTTGCTTCAAGTCATTCAAAACGTTAAGTAAAAATGGTTCCCGAATTTTATTAAACTTTTAAATAGTAATTCCTGGCTCTCTTAGTTGTGTTCTATATTTTATAATAGTTACTGTATTTTTAATTGGCTAAGGTGATTTATAATTGCCTTTTTCATACTTCAGTACTCATAAGTCTTTTATTTTCACCTGATTTGTTTTGATTTTATCTTAAGTTTTTTCAACCCCGTTCCTGCGGATTAAAAAACATGACATGCATATTCTGATAGATATTTTTCAGGAGAAATCAAATATGTAACTGTCTTGTCACTTTGTACAATGAAAGTCATGGATGTTGTCTCACTCATACAGAATTTCAATTCTCCTATTACAAACCAAGATGAACGAAAACATCCGCTTAATGTTGTTGAAAAACATTGCCAGCAGTTTTATTTATATTATATTTATGACATCAATCAAAATTTGATAAACTCTGCAGAAATTCATGTCCTTTAAGAACATTATTTTAATATTATTTTAATGCAATTTTAGACTTGAACAATTAAGTTTTCGAAGTTTTTTTACTTTGAACTTTATTAAATTAAAAAGATTTAAGTATTAATTATTAACATCTCTGCTGTGATTGAATTGAGTCATGAGTGAAATTTAATTTCGTGCCTAAGACATTTTTGAGTTTTCAGTTCTTTTTTATGATGTTTGGGGACATTTTTTTGTAAACAATATTTTATTGAGTGAGAATCAACAATTTAAAAACCTTAATTTTCATTGGCACCCTTTGACATATTAATACTTTCATTTTTAGTTGAAGAGAGCTGTGATGCATTTATCAAGAAATATGCAAAATCTGTTGCTGATTACACATCTTGCGTTATTCTACATTCGAGACCATTCACTGTTTGCCACTCTTGCTATTCTCAATATCTTCAAAGTCAATCTATCTACAAAGTTCTTTTACAGGTCGGTTGATGTATGATTTAATGCCTATTTCATTGAAGTATAAAATTGAAAGGTATTGAATAATAAAATATTTGGAACTTTTTGATGTAATACTGTTTCAGACAATATTTTATACGATGAGTCCAAATAATATTACTGTATTATTAAGATCTTCAAATAATCTCAAAATTTGATAAGATATTGATAAATCTTTGATGTTAATCATCATTTTTGACAGACAACAACTAATACCAAAGGGTTATCCTGTGCTCAAAAAATTACTCATGTTGATTATGTTCAAATGATTGTTAAGGTGCATGATTTTATTGAGGATTCATGGAGAAGCAATTATTGCTCAGGTCATTAAATACATATTTATCCTGAAGTATAAATTTGGTTCATAGTTTTCAATATTTTCAGGTTGTTATCACCTAAACTCTTCTGAGGAGCCTTCAAATTCAACGACAGAGTTTCTTGATCGACTAGCTGCTTTCAATAAATGTGTGTTTGACAAAATGGTGCGAACAATTTAAGATTGCAATTGGGATGTATTTACCATATTTTCAATTGAATATAGCATACGGATGAATGCAGCTTTTACAATTTGTGCTAGAGCATCTATAAAAAAACAAAAGATTATAATATGCACCACTATATGCATTTTTTTCTTTTACCTACAGATAATTAATATTCATCTAAATATTTTATTTAAAAGTATTTTTTATTTAACCACCATGTTAATAAGATTTCAAGAATCTACCAAAAACAGCTCCATTGCTGAAAGACAGTTATAATAATACTGTGAATTCTCCCTGAAATTGCATATGACAATGATACAATGAAGCTGATCCTGAAAAAAGCACAGACAGTCAGCAAGATCTGGAATGCAAAGTTAAGGGACACAGAAAGAATCAAAGTATTATAAGATAATTAAAATATCGCTCGGGTAAGCAACACGTACGTTCATTTGGATAAAATAAAAGCACTTGCACTATTCTAACGTCACTAATTTCATTAGAAACATTACAATTTGTCGTTCTGACATATTGCTTCTTTTTGGCTAATTTTAAAGTCAGTATGCAGAGAACTGAGGAACCGTCCATCTTCAAGGATTGTATGAGAGTCGTTCTCGTGGAAATGACGGACTCACTTTGTGCACAACTGATCCAGATGAATTAAGAGAATATGCTTTCAGTCACAAAAAGCTTAACAAGTGCTTCAACAAATCAATGGAGTTACTGACAAAGACTTTTCAGAACATGATGATGCAGGTAGCCAAATCCCTGGCACTCGCTCCAGTAATGCAGAGGCTGGATTCAATGGACAAAAAATCAGAGTTAAAAGAAAAGACGAGAAATTACAGAAATGAGGCAGTAAAGATCACAAAGACACTCTTGGACTTTGAAAGGGAGAGGAAGAGATGTCATTGTCTAGGGCCTACCATCTATGACCAAATGTCAGGGATGTTGATTTGTTTAGAGATTTCTATTGAAACAATCTGTCTGTAAAGCCTCGGGTGATCACAACCAGACAATTAGGCAGAGATAAAGATAAAAACAAAAATCCTGATGTTAAGCTCTACATTACATGGGAGAATGCAGAGGTGGTTAAAGATGTAATTTCATCATCCAGACTACTTTGCGTCTCACAAGACTCCAAAGTCAGGAGAGCATTTTTCAATCATGATCTCACCCGTCTCAGTCTGAAGAGGCACACTCGCATATTGGCATTACTGTCTCCTTCTATTTTTTTTTAATTTAGGAAAAAATTGATTTAATTACAAGTTGCCACTAAATTATTTTCAGTCAAATATGATCTAACTTTCTAGAGCTATACCTAAAACCTACCTATTTAGTGGATCATCTTGAAATAATTTTGACTGTTTTTTAATTACTATTCCTTTTTCTTGGCATTACTTTCTTCTTCTATTTTTTTAATTTAGGAAAAAATTTATTTAATTACTTTAAGATTCTTTTCTGAAAATTCATGGCTAGCAATCTAATGAAAATTGATAAAAAGTTGCTTATATATATGCAAAACATCTTGTTTGAAATCCAGCATAACTACAAATTCAAGGATACCTTAATAGCCACCATTTTTAAATTTAAAAAATATTTAGTTTTTAAACTCTAAAAAATTTATAGTTCTTATCAAGAACACAAATGTAAAAACATATATTTCCTGAAGGTAGTTTTCCAGCTAGAGATTGTGGCCTGACCATAATCTTTTAAGCGCCAAAAGTTCTTTATGTTTATATTTATGCTCAAACAATTTCAAATTTCAATTTCAAATAAAAGCAGACTAAATTGAAATAATTGATATAAATAACTTTTTCAATTATTGGCTGTTGGAAGTCAAATTCATCTAAATTTAAGTTTGCATAATAAACATAAGATTATATTTTGCAGGGTGGGGTGGTATGTAAACTACATAAGGCATGATACATCGTTGAAAATATGGTATTTGGGCAATTCTGCATCACACTTATGACTTATCATTCATTGGTAAATGATCATTTTATAAAGAACATTTAATTTATTGTAAGGTTTTCAAAATGAAATTAGACATGCTTTATTGAAATTACAACTTGTGTAAATTTCTATGCAGTTTTTTAAAGTGAAAAGCAGATACTGGATTTGCAAAAATGCAATAAATGTTTTCTTTTGTTGTCTTTATGAAAATATGTCATTTAACAATTATTGTTTTATAAAAGACCTAAATATACTAATTAAAATAGCTGCAATTATTTTACAGGAGCAACATGCACCTTTCATAGTGCCAGGCAGAATGTCTGTTAACAGGACTATATGTAGCTCATGTTTTTCTTCATACAAAAACTTGAGTGATTTTTATTCTACCATAGATCCAAATTTTGATGGACATTTTTGTATGGATTTATCTGATGCTGTAAGAAATTTTAATTTGTTTGAAGTATTAACTTAGCTAATTCTAAATCATGATTTAACAGATGAATTTTACATGGGCTCTTTGGCATGAAAACTTTGAATGCCCTGTAAAAAAGTTGAGGCTAACTATAAGCACAACAATATCAGTAATCATGTCTGTTGTGCCCTTCCTATTTTATCTCCTAGCCAAGATTTGTGGAAGCAACATTACAAAAATTTTCTTGAGAGGTTGTTTTCTCTTTTTCTCCCTTTATGATTATATATTTTCTTAATGCCAATTCCTTATTGATGTAGCAACTTTTGAGTGACTTTCATTCAACTTTCATGATTTTAATTATGTTCCCTTTCTGATAGTTTCTGGCAATTCCAGAATTTGCCATGAATTATTATTCCGGGGTTTTTAATGTAAAATAGGTCCACAAAGAAATTTTCCTGTAAAACATGGATAATAAAAGTTTAGTTCAATACTCCAAATTGCCAATGCCATCATTTCCCCATGCCCTTTTGTACAGGTGATTGAAAAGTGTTGCAAAAATAGTACAGGCAAAGAATAGTTAAGAGATAAAGATAATAACAGGCAACCATAGTACTTAAAATCTCAGCCCAGTGTTGATAGAAAGTACCAATTTGTTTGTGATATCCCATCAATCATATTTTTAAAATTGCTCATATCTTACTAAGTCATATTAATAGCTTCTGCAAAATTATTCATAAAAATTTGGTGAAATATTACTTGACATTAATTATAAATTACCAGCAACGCTATTGGCTGATTTTGACTAAGTTCGCTTTTGTACTTGCACGGCGATACGTGCAGACTCCGAAGGTGGCTCCTCAAACGATTTGTCTGGTAGGCCTGCCATGTTGAGGGAGATCACTTGCAATCTTTCTTGGCTCATATCCACTGCGAACACTTGGACATGTCTGCCAAGGCCTTCGACCTGACCTTACTGGTGAGGCCGATTTCTCTTGGGAAAGTGTAGGTGGAATCATTGACTGACCACACCTCTTGCTCTGACCTCGAAGGCAAAGAACCACACTTTGTACCTTTTTTGTCTGAGATCCACTGCTAACTCCAAGTATCTTTCTTCTTTCAGAGTGTTGCTCTGTCCGATCCTGTCTTCCCATGGCACTGTCAATTCCGCCAATACAAACGTGTCTGTCTTTGTTGATGACAAATGCACGTCCGGCCTCTTGCCGCTTTCAGCCAGAACCTGGGGATAGTGCCTTAACCCTTCCACATCGGCCGCAATTTCCCAATCGTTGGCGTTTTAAAGGATATGTCTCCTTTTGGCTCTGCATCTGTTCCTTGCAAACTGGGAGGCACCCTCATGCAGGAAATAAACTCTTCTCTGGGGAGCAGATTCCTGAGCATTGGCACTGGAGCAGGCAGCCTTTATCGCCTCAATTGCAACGAGGAGGACCTGGTTGTGGCGCCAAATGAAGCGGCCGTGGGCAAGCGCATAATTGCAGCTGGATAGGACATGTCTGAGAGTCTGTCTCTCTCTGCAGAGCGTGCATTTGGCATCCTGGGTGATTTTCCATCTCTGCAAGTTGTCGCGTGAGGGCAGCATGTCATAAATTGATCGGATGACAAAGGCCAGTCTGAACGGAGACATGTTCCACATTTCGTTCCACGAGATCGATCTCTGCACACCGTCGTCCCACGCAGTCCATTGTCCCTGTTGGGCCTGCTGCATCGCCTTTGAGATTCTTTCACTTTCCAATTCCCTACAACATTCTCGCACCACTATCGAGGCTCTAACTGAAACGCTCGCTTTGGACCATCTTGTGAAGTGATTCCAGCTGATGCTGTGGCAGACATGATGGATTTGGCCCTTTATCTCTTTGAACTTCAAGGCTTTTTCTGCTTTATTGATTTCCTCTTGGGCCTTGAGTTTCATTCCTGATCTGAGCAATGGTTTGATCTCGCGGATATTTGGATCTGCGGAATTGTTGATCATCAACTGCGTTCTGATCTTATTCACTTTGTATTCCTGGGCAATGGATCTCGGCGGCAATCGCGCTTTTGCTGTACAGAGCAACTGAGGACAAACCCGACGGAAATCCCAGCCACACTCGGATTCACCGACTGATGCTCTTCTCCAGAGTCTCCACGAAGGGAAGACCTATCTCGTAAATGGTGAGAGGCCAAAGGAGTCTTGGCAGCAGAACGAACTGAGATATCCATACCTTGAATTTATCGGGCAAGGGGGATCTGTCAATTGCGTCCATCACCTCCTTGCACTGCTTTCTGATGGCTACCTCCTGTTTCCTGTCGAATAAATCTGCATCGAATACCCTTCCTAAGCTCTTCACGTGTTCTTCCGATATGGCAGGGATTCTTTGGTCCGCTACGAAGAAGGACGCATTCTCGCGAATCTTGCCTCTTGTTAGGGTGAGGCTTCTAGACTTCATGGGCTTGAACTCCATTCTGCACCACCCAAGCAGGTTATTTACTTTGTTTATAGTTTTTTGCATCACCTGCTTTCTGTTTGTGATGAGGGTGGTGTCGTCCATAAATGCCTTGCATGTTCTCTTTGATGGTGTAGTAGCTGGTATTTTTGCATGCAGGATAGCTGGTCCGTGAGCGTGACCCTTGTCTTTCTGAGATGTCACCCGTCTTTCCGAGTTGTCACCAGTCTTCCCTGGTTGCCCCTCGGTCTTTCCCAAGCGTCAAATGCCATATGCATCAGTGTAATGATAGTTGTAACTCTTTCCGAGTTGCGGCAGGAATCCTCAGAGAGCATTTTACCAGTCAAGTATGGATCAAGCATCCTGCTGAAATGTCTGCCGGAGTTTCTTAATATTCTGGAGTTCCGACAAGAGACTCTGACTCTCTGAGAAGTTCCCCTGTCTTTAAATGCTTCACATGATTCTTCTGATGTTTTTTTGGCATCTGGTGATCAGCCGATGTCTCTGTCAGTGTCTTGCCTATGGGATTCAACATCTACCACTGGCTAAGAGTGGCTCTCAATAGCCTTCTTATGCCAATAGCTACTGCCTGGACTGGATGAACTCCAAAAGCTCTTAGTGGCTTCTTCATGTTGCAGTTTTGGAAGGAGCATGAACTGGAGCAGCCACATTTTAAAACACCATTGCAGAGGTGCTGCCTCATACTCTTGTCAGTGAGAGTTTCATTGAAAACACTTCCAAGACCTTCCACCAGTTCTACAGACTGTGGGGATTTCCTGCCACATTGAAGAACATGCCCCTGCAAATTAAAATCTAACCTGGTTATGTTGGTTATGAACTATTGAAGCACTGCATTGTTGACTCAGCCAGTTATTTTTACTTGCTGGATCAAAGACAGACTTCTCGTACATTGGCTTTATCACGCCAGCCTTTTTTTCCCTTCTGAAGTAGTGTTTGCTGAAACACCATGCTGACAACAAAGGTCATATGGTTTTGTTCCTTGTTCTAGCTGCATTATGATTTCATACTTTTTCTATATTGACTGATTGACCAGTTTTCTCTTAACACTTCCAGGCATTTTTAGAACAAAAAAATATAAATAGAGTAGCTACAGCAGCTGGCAATTAGTCACAGGGATCAAACTAACTGATGCAAAGTGGTGAATTCGGCCATCTTTTGTGCTTGAGATGCTAGGGCTCAGCGACATAAAAGAATCAACATAACCAATGAGAAAATGCCAAGACAAATAGGTAATTTGGCAGTACCACTTCAAAAACGTTGACTTAAAAAGGTTGGCGAGTTAACTGAGATCAAGATAAGTGGGTTCCGCTATTTTAAACTTAACTCTTTATAGTACCACATTCTTCCTACTAGTACCAAGTTTTGGAAGCATAAAAAGCATTTTTGCATTTTACTAATTTCAGAAGTCCAAATTTTACAGCATGTTTTACATTAAGTAATATAATAGCAAAAATTGAAGGAAATCTAATGTTTGATGTGTGGGAATTTTGCATAAAATAAGCAACTTTCTATCTATGTTTTGTTAAAAGCTTTTGAACATTTGTGCTTCTGAATGTAGCAAAGTTCCACAATTCTAAGGTATACACAAGCAGAGACTTTTAAATAACTTATCGAGGCTTTAAGTGGACGTAGCAAACTGCAACAACCACTTTTCGAACTGCTTGATAAGTTTGCAAGAAAATGAGCTGCATAGAGATAGAGTCCCATCCCTCAGCCTCATAAATGGCCCCACATGGCCTCATTATTGTCAATTGACACATACAGAAGAAGACTTGGATGCCAGAACCTAGGATTTTTCACTTACTTAACCTAAGAAACATACATCGTAATCTTATTGAACTGTATTTAAATAACATTAAGTTACTGCTCTCCAATGCCAAATTTAACAGTTGTAATCGAGCATTTATTCAAGAAATTACAATCATCTTTAGTGTTTTGTCCTATGGCTTAATGCCTCCTTTTTGTGACAAGTTTTTGTATGTCAGGCTGAAATGCATTAGCAGTTCCAACTTTGATTAGGGATGACATATGTTCTTTGAATCATTTTTGTTGTTTTCAAGAAGGAAAATAATCCTTGTTGTTTTAAAATACTTAAAAGTAGTTTTTAACAAATAGTTAACTACTATTTTTTTAAGAGTAGTTATTACACTACTTTAAAATAGTTAGCTACTTATAGCTATTAACTACCCATCTCTGCAAATATGTTAACCCTTGTGCGGGTCACATGGTTGCATATTTGACATGCCTGATCTAGATTATGTTTGCTTGTGTAGATTATTATTTTCGAGTTGAGGTGATTTCAGCTGAAAAACTGATTTTTTTTTTAGAAAAAAGACTGCATCCTGGTTGGATAGTTCAATTAAGTATCAATTCAAGTACTTGACATTTCAGATGCTTCATTGAGATTATCTGTTTAACTTATAAAATGTAATTTTTAATTTGAGTGCAGTCTTAAAATTTGGAAAAGATTGGTGTTGGAATGGGGTGGATCAATTATTGTAATTGTACTTTTCCTAGGTGGTGCGTGCTCGCAAGAATTTAATGCAAGTCTAAAGAGCGCAGAACTTGCATGGAAAAAAAAAAACTTGCATGAGGCTAGCAGGGTGTTTATATTTAAACCGAAGCACTGCGTGTTGCGGTGTGTAAAAGTGAAACTGTATAGTTATTTTATAAAGTGCAACAATAGAATAAGTTGTCGCCATGTTACATAAATTGCCAAATGCATGTATTTATTTTGAAATCTTTAAAATTAGACTTATTCAAATAAAATTATTGCAAATTTTAATAAGAATAGCAGGCTGCTTACAAATCGCTAGCAGGGTGTTTATGTTTAATTAATCGCAATAATTTTCGCAATCTCATTCACCCAAGCTATTTACAAAATCAGCCACTACCCTAGTCGTTCAATAGGAGCATATGAAATTGCCAGCAACTGCCAAGAGATACAATCAACTAAGATTGGGGTTTTTCTGGATTTGAAGGCCCTCACCTCAATTTCAATATCCGCAAATCATTTTATCGTTCGGCCTGGACCCATAATATAATAATATACTAATATATAATATTAATATGTCACCATTCATTATTGAGTAAAGACTTCATCTCACAACATCCCAACTCTGTCGCATAACGGCAGCGCTAACTACACTCAAAAACATAAATGCAAAGTTCAAGCATTAAATTTTATTAATAAATATACCAGTAAACTGGCACGAGAGTTGGTGAGAACTTGTTTACTGATGATTCTGAGGGACGTAATTTATGGGGGCAGGGGGAAACGGCCCTCTGACTTTGGACCAGATCCAAAAAAAGGTGATCTCCACACGTTTTGCGAGGGTTTGCTCCCCTCCTTGGAAAACGATGAAATGATCGTCCCTGGGTTCTGACTCGACAGGTAACGTAAACGTAAACAATTAATTGATGATTAATTATTGCAAGATTAATGTCAATGAAACTATTAATTGTTAACAGCCCTATATTTAATGCAGCTTAGCTACTGAAGCGTAACATGCTTGAGCCACATAAAGGAACATGCAAGTCCGGCCGGCTACGCCTGTTCCACAGATTGTCTAATGATTTATTCTTGTCCGAAAAATTTGTATTATTAGGGTTGGGCAATCCACCATTGTTTGAATAATTGAAGCTTATATTTAATAATATATTTATGATCCCGGATCTACTGGTCAACGTCTAGTCTAAAGTCAAGGGGGGGAAATTACGTCCCTGCTCAAAATGCTGAAGTGCTGAAACTTATGCGCGCGTTTGTGCCAAAGATCCATGTACCACGCTCAAAAAAGTTTCATTGAAGTGCAATGCCCTCGATATATTTTCCTCGATGCCCTCTACCATTATAGAATCTAATTGATTCCTTTTTACGGCATTGAATTTTATCCCAAATTTGTAGTGATTACAAGATTTCAATAAAACAATAAAGTTGTTTAAAAAATTGCGTTGAAATGAACTCTGTGTGTTCAACTTTCCGTTTGGATGCTTAACTTCAGGGGTGCTTTCACTACTTGTGGTTTGCAGTTTAAACGTCTAAGAAATAATATTTCATTGAATCACAAAACCAAAGTTAATTCCAGGGATAATCTTAGTGACACTAAACGCAATGTCATTAGCAAATGATGTTCACATACAGTGATGGGCACAAATCAAATCAAATCTCAATGGTCAAATCTCAAATCATTTGTAAAATGATTTAAATCTTAACTACCAAATCTCAAATAGAATCAAAAAATTCCAAATAGAATCAAATCCCAAACGCCCAAATACCAAATCAAATCAAATCTTCCGAAAATTTCCTGCTGCCCTATCTTCGCAAATTTTTTCGAGCAAAACACAATGAAATTAACAGCCAACATTTTTACAGTTTTATTATTTTTTTTTTATTTATTTATTGATACCAAAAAGAGGTGTTTGATAACCAGTACATATAGATAATCAGTACATATTACCGTTTAAAAAAATCATTAAAACTCAGTTTTCTGTTCCCTCAAGAGCAACAGTGACTCCACAGTTGGTGCTGATAATCGATTTCTTCTGGCAGAGACGAAAGCACCTGAAATTGAAAACAGTCTCTCCACACTTCGAGATGATGCCGGGATGCTTAGAAGTCTAAGTCGTTGTAGTTTTGGAAAGCGTTGACCATTAGCTGCCCAAAATTGTTCAGGAGTGATGTTGTGGTCCGTTTGAGCATTAAGATACACTGAATGTTCTTCGTCCTCTTTGTCAATAACCTGCAATATATACATATTATTTAATAATTAACGTACATTTCCAATCCAATATAATTAGTTCATACCTGAGGACAATGGTATCTTGCAAAAATGCTCCGCCGACCAGAACTGGTAGTTGGTTCAGGTAGATTCTTTTCTGTTTGGCATGAGGTTTTAGACTGTGAAGCGTGAGACCCTGTTATTTCATCTGACTTTATTGAATCCATCATGTGAAGAAGAAGAGATTTTGCCTCATTGGCTGATGGGATTATTAATGTAGGACTTTTCTGTGAGCCACTGTCAGTAAAATGCGAATCAAGCAGCGGGGTGGTACCAAAAGGAACTAGTTTGAAACGACTATCCAACACAATTGAGACCACATACTCTGGTCTTCTCATAGATTCCTGGAATCGGTTATGAAGAGCTGCACGAAGGTTTTTTTTCAGAGCAATTAACTGGGTTTGACAATTTGAAACTGCTTCATCAATCCCAATTAATGCAGGTATCACTTGCGAAATTGTGACACCATCACCTTGCAGCACCAATATAATTTGTTCATATTTAAAACGCGGTAAAGCTACAAGTAGAACAAAAGCATGTAACCTATAACAATGTTTATGTAACGGGGAGGACGCCAAAGATATAGAATTCTTAAATTTTTAACCATTTTTACAAAATTAAAAATATACAACCATCTTTATTTCAATGATTTGATTTGAAAAAGCAAATCAAATCAAAAAAGGCAAATCTAATCGAATCAAAATCACTGAGGCAAAAATCGAATCCAACAATGTTCAAATCAAATCGCAACCTTGCCTAAATCACGATTCAAATCATTTCAAATCGCAATCGCGATTTATTTTGCCCATCACTGTTCACATATTAAGTCAATCAAAAGTTGTTTTTACTATAAAATATTTGGCTTATTATTTTTTAATATAAATGATGACAGATATTTGTTTGTTTGTATTATGTTCCAGTTCGATAATATATGAAAAACTTTATTTTACAAAAAACATAGACGGGTTTATCGTTTACAAAGATAAGTATCAACATATTATCTACATATTACCGTATCTATATATTATCTAAATGTAATTATTCATTGATCTTCACCAATGAGAATAAAGAGCCTGCAGGTTGCTACGTAGAGTAACTCAACTTGATGGCAGAATCGGATGCAAAAGTTGAGGTCAATATGCTCTTTTCAATAGTCCAAATCATCCTAGTTATGCAACGGACTTTAATCAAATAAATAAATAAATAAAGCTCTTTTCAATAAAACTGCAGCAAATTTAAAGCTGAAAAAGGATTCATACAAAATACATATCTAAGCTACAATATATTTACAAATTAGCGTCTTAGCTTGAGTAATGATTTAAAGCTTACAACAAATCGTGTCACTTCGATTTGATTAAAAAACTAGTGGAAAAGTTGTCGATAATTAGTGCAAGTTTACAACGAACTTCGGAAGAAAATTAAAAATCTGGCCAGTGCGATTTTAAGAGGGATGTTTGATGATTATTTTGGTGTAATTTATTTTAACATTGGTTGAGTAATTAAAAAGATTTTTGAACCTGCTAGCGTCGTAACATAGGCTTTTAACAACAGGCTCTCGCCCTGCTAGCCTTATCCAAGTGCTCTTTAGAGCTTCTGAGGCTGAAGCTCTTGATGTCGCTAGCAGACAACGTTCAGTTTTTACTTGATTATCATTAAGAGCTCTTAGATTTTTTATTATAACCTTCGACAGAAAACAAGCGTCGATATAACCAATGATCGAAATAACCGAAAATCAATATGGCTGCAATATATTAACATGATCTTGAAAGTTCTTCATGTGTGTAATGTGCGTTAATAAATAAGAATGAACGTGCTTTTGATGAATTTTTTTACACAACATCAATTGATATTTTAGATTGATGGCAGCAATATGTACAATGTATATTGCTCACGTTTGCTAACAACAAAAGGCATTTTTGGCTTCCATCCATGTTGGCAGCGACTAGCACTCTAAGTCGGCGTTTCGACCTTTTTTCACCCTCCCAAGCCTCCAAATAGTCTGAAAGACGAAAAACCTCAGTTTCATCATTTCAGCATAAAAAATGATCCGATTATCGTGTGTTCAAAAATTGTGCGCATTTGGGTGTTCAATCATGAATTCGCCGGCTCCTGTTGAGCCGCAGCGCTGTCTCCATAAATTGCTTTGAAAGCAATGGTTGTGCATCTTTTCAAACGATCCAGCCGCCCCTGATTTGCTTTAAAGTTAGGATGTCCTAGCTTGGGTGACTCGTCATAGCAACCCGGCGACAAAATAGCCCAGGACAAAACAGCCCCGTCAATATAGCCCGGTGACAAAATAACCCAAGACGAAAAAAAATCCCGACAAAATAGCCCCGTAAATATATTAAAAAAATTTTTTTTTTTGAATACATTAACTGATAACTGATTCCAAATCTAATTCGAAGTTGGTGGTTTGAATGCTTTTATGACTGTTATGAATTTAATTGGTATCAGGAAATGTCATTAAGTAGAAGATTTATCGTATAAAATATTATTAGGATTCCGGCTACTTCCTCACTTTACATAGACTTTTTAAGTTTTTATTTAATATAAATTATCGATTGACAAGAAATATGTGCAATCTGCACAAAGAGAATTTACCAGACACTTATTAAGTCACGATTTGTGGCGCAACTAGCGAAAAATGCATTCTCAAGTTTAGAAAAGGGACGAAAGCCCGACGCAGTCGAAAAATTTTTGAAACTGTTCAAATCAAAACTACCAATTATAATTAATAAAGAATTAAAGATAGAACAGATTATTGTTATTATGAGTTTGACTATCTTCTGTCTCAAAGTTTCAAACCAGTTAAAGCAAATGTAAAAAAAAAGTTTATGTTTAAAATTGTAATATGATGTCTTTGCAGTTACAAAATAATTTTTCGATAGGTCTGTGAAAATCTGTTCACCATTTCATTTACTGGAAGAAGTGCAGTAGTTGTTTTGTTCGCAGATATTCTCAATAAACTTTGCAAACGACAGGCAGACATAGTCGTCATGAGATGACCTTTAATAAGGCGAAGTTTAGAAAATGCCCTTTCTGCATCTGATGACTTAACTCGCAGAGTAAGAGCAACATCGAGCAAATAATGCAACTCGGGCTGAATGCTTGTGGCGCAGAAAATATCTTGCAGTTCGATACATGCATTGGGATCAGACTGATCAGCACGCAAACTTGTCGATGTGAATTGAATCGTTGTCAAAACGACTGGTTATCTGATGATTTACCAGATCAATAATTTTAAAATATTCCTCGAGCTTGAATTGAGCGGCTTTCCAATTGCCACGCATTGACCAAAGTGGCATAGCTTGCAATACCACAGAATCTTTAAGATTGGCTGGTAGACAACGTTTTCTTGTTTGTCTGCCTGAATTAAATTAAAAATGAAAAATAAAAAACACAGTTATTTTATTATTTATTTTATTATATTATTTGTTATGTTTTATTATTTATATATTTTATTTTATAAAAATCAGTTATTGTGGGCCGCCATCCAGAGAAATTAGATTTTGTTCCGCATGGAATAAATCTTCATAGCATAAATGATATTTCAATGATTTCATGACAGTAGACTGAGTAGATTATAGACTAGAGTAGGCTATAATTAATATTATAATTATCTAAATACTTTAAATGTATTATTTTGTATTGACTTATTATTTTGAATATAATAATACATTCTGGTTCTTGGATATTCATTTGATTGTCTTCCGAATTCTTCAATGATACCGAATTTGTACATTCCTTTGAATTCTGAACTAAATCATTGAATGCTTTCTCTGTTCTCATTTGCGATAAATAGGTGATAAGCACCTTTACATGCTTCTGAGCACCCACAAGATTTACAACTGGACTTTGAAGTGCCTGGCTCAATTCTGATATAGGACATAATATTGCGTAGAGAGTAGATACTGTGGCCTGAAATTTGGCATCCAGTGTTTCTGAAATCGATTCCAATCCCATCTTATATGAAGCATCTTTAATACATGTTAATTTGTTGTGAAATATACGAAGATTTCGAGTTCTGGCAATAAATAGAGTACCGCTGATTGACAACTGCCTGCGATACTTTGTTCCCTTTTCTTCCTTTTTTTGAGGTTCAGCGTTTTCAAGTAACTGGTCTAATTCTTCCATTTCTCCTTCATTTGACTGTGCAATCTATAATAAATTTTTTTAAATAACATAACACCAAGTTATTAAAAATTACTTCTGATATGGAGCATAAACTAAAATACCCCCCCCCCACCAAAAAAACCAACTCATCGGATTTGGAAAAATTGCAGGGTCTCTCCTATTAGGCCAAAACTGCTTCTCTTACTCCCTCATCACTCAAATCAAAGTCCAAATATCTTTGGAACCTTGATGCAATAGCATTCAGCAATGCCAACACTAAGGGTCGACAGTAATGTAGATTATCATTTATCAAGCGATTCATCTTCAGCCGCAATTGAATCAATTTTGGCATCAGCATGCCAAGGAAACACTTTGTCACCCTGCAACTCAAGGGTGCACGCAAGTGGCTCCATAGCCCTGTAATATTCCTTTAAAAACTCTATCTCAGCACGAGCAAACTTAGTTAAGTTGACGGCTTCACAGATTGGCCCAAGTTTGTCACTCAACTTGAGAAGCTTCCCAATTGCTTGAAACTTTGAATTCCAACGCGTGGGACACGGAATTTTTAGATGCTCCCCGTCACATATTGCCACCACTGCATCTGAGGCCTTGCTGCTCCTTCTGACTGAATTCCAGAGAGACTGGCACTTTCCAAAGCTGGATTGGCTCATTCTAGCATAAGCAGTACCAAGTTCTGCCTTCTCAACATCTGTCGTGGCTATCAAATGGAGAGTGTGACACACACATCTTTCATGCAACTGAATAAGCATTGTGCATCATTGTTAGTGTCCAATCCTCTATTCAGAATATCATCAATATCATGATAACTTATATCAACCTCCTCGACCTATATCATCCTCTTCTATATCGTAACCGATGAGAAAATGCTACCGAATTGGGAATTTGGTGGTTCCACTTCAAAGTCGAGGATTAATCAAAGGGATCGGGATAACTGATGCAAAGTGACAAATTTTGCCCTCTTGAGATGTTAGGGTTCGGCGACATAACCGATGAGAAAATGCTAAAACGAGGAGGGAATTTGGCGGTTTCGCTTCAAAAACGTTGACTTAATGGGGTTGGCGAGTTAACCGAGGTGGAGGTAAGAAGGTACCACTGTATTTCATTGACACAATTCACAATTGCCGGGTTCTCTCGAATAAGTCAGGTTGAAAATAAATAAGCGTCTTTGTTTACAGCCTAATCCCTCGACAAGTCAGCAAAAAACAGCTGACTAGAAATCAAATTACAAGCCAAAATCGACCGAAAACCACTAATTGTCAAATTAGCGGTCTTTCTATCATCTACAGTGCGTTTCAAAAACTTGGCTCAGTTACGTTTCTTGACGATAACTTTTTTATATAGAATTTTCACAACCCATTTTGTCACACAATGTACCGAAACACATTAGATTAGAAACACTTATGAAATTTATTGAAATCAGAAAAATTGTTGGGTCTTTGTAACAATAACCAGTTGAACAGAAAACTTTATTGGCGGTCAAATATTCAGGAACAGAAACGAGAATCGAAATATCGCCAATGGCTACCAAGTACGTAGTCGCATGTGATATCGCCAACTCGCAATCCCTATCGTTCAACAACCGTACCAACTCCGTAAAACTTGTAGAACTCGAACAAAAACTCTCGCTCCCGAGGCCTGTTCCTTTTATACCCAAGATGACGTCACAACAAAAATATTTCTTGCAATTTTTTTGAAAAATTGGAAATACTCAAAATTACATATAGGAACAAGTAACACTTGGTTGCATAAATTTATTTATTAAAATCCAACCTTTAAATTAATATTTCTATGAAAGCCAATAATGTATCTTATCCACTTTCTTACTAATTAACTCTTGAACTCTATTTTTTAATGAATCCAAGAGAGGTTTCAAGCTCATTTCATCCAGTTCTTTCCAGGCCTTATTCAAAAGCATCTTTCAGTTCCTCAACACTGAAATATTCCCATTGGAGCACACCTTCCTAGCAAGCAGCACCCACATGTTTTCAATGGGGTTCAAGTCTGGGAAGCGAGCTGGCCACTAAAGAACCTTCAAAATCCTCTCCTGGACAAAAGCTTTTTTCAGTTCTGATGTGTGTAGCGGAGCATTGTCATGCTTAAAATTGACTGAATCTTCTCTAAATTTTTCACACATCAGAAAGAGATACTGGTCCATTCTTTCAACATATTTTGTGTTCTCTTCTGTTTCAACATATTAAGTTCTGCTTCCCCTCCACGAAGACGAGTTCAGATCAATTATGAGCGGACATGGCAGCCCAAAGCCATCACTGAGCCATCTCCGAAATTCCTTTTAAAAAATGTTTTTTGGGCCCTCTCAATAATATTTATAGGCATTTGGACCATCCAAATTTAATTTATTTTCATCTGAAAAAATAACAGAGTCTCAGTTCATCTCCGAACTCACCATCTCTTTTGTCCAATTTAGCTGGATCTTTTTGTAAGCTTTCGTTAGAAGTGGCTCGTGCTGACGCTTAACAAACTTCAGAAAACTTCTCTTCTGAAGGCACCTAAATATGGTCCATCGACTAACCTTCAAAGTTACCTTATATGTTAAGTTTTTTGTTGAGCTAATATCTTGGAAGCTCCACATAGAGCAACTCGTTTCTCAAGTTCAGAACGTTTTTGTGGTCTTCCTGGACTAGTTTTTGATCCATAACTTTCAGTATCACTTCAATAATGTCTTATAACCCTTCTGGATCGATTAACCCTCCTAGATATCTCTAAAATTGACAAATTCAAGTCTTTGAAGGCCTTTATTTGTCCTTTTTCGACATCATTGAAACTCTTTCCAGAAGCCATCTGTAATAGCTTAAACTAACAGTACTTATATTACATAAGTGAGTTTTGGAAATGGGAGCATTTATACAGAACCTTATTATAATAACCAACTTTTGTGATTCCTATAATAAAAAATTATTTACTGGACAGGAAAAGACACCATGCTCAGCTACGAAACCTCGAAAAAACACCATCAAAGGCATTTATCGATGAAATCCCAACAATATTCAACTTTTACCCATAAATTTTATGGTACATTAAAACAATACGACTTTGTGAATAACATAAAAGATGTCTTGGTTAAAAATCAGCAATAGTTTAATAGATATCTGTGTAAATTGTGTGGTTCTTGAACCTGGGCCAAGTTTATGCAACGCACTTTATGTCGCTGTCTGTCTGCTGCCGCCTGAAATATCGAGTGTGTGTATTTTGTTAACATTCATTTCATGATTAGATGATTAAGACGGGTCAACAAAAAGAACATCAGTGACCCAAATGATGTTGTGTCTGAGGAGTTCTTGACTAGAACATTCCAGAAGGAAACTCCTAGTAGACTCCTCCATGTGAGGACAATTTTGCTATTTGCCGCTGCTGTGACTCTTCATTTGGAACAGGTAACGATTCAGATGACATCTTCTAAGCCAGAGTCTGGAGATGAGTACCTCCTTCCTTCTAGAAGCGCTTTGGAAAAAACTCCTCGTCGTTGTCTGCTTCTGGATATCATAGTGTAGCAATCCCATCTTCTCTGCCAGTCGTCTTCGATCTTCTACAATCTTTTTGGCGTCCTTAATAGATGCTGGGATTTAGCGACCTATCTGGTCTCGAGATCTTGCTAGCTTCGCCAGGATGTCGGCCTTCTCTCTACCTGGAATGCCCACATGAGAGTCACTCGCTGGCCTAGTTATTCCGGTCATTGCTGGAGCGACTGCGAAAGCTCTCAATAGCTTCTTCATGTCGCATGCCATCTGCTTTTCATCTGCAAACTTCGGCTATGCAAGGATCTCATTGGCCATCCACCCCCGTTTGCCTACAGCGGTCATGAAAGCTCTCAGTGGCTTCTTCACACGGTGTACTTAATATACTGGGATTTAAAATTTCTTTGTAGCGGCAGCCGGAGATAGAATTTTTTTGTACTCGACCTCGGGCCTTTGCGCGACCATCAATAGTTTGGTATTTTGATAAAGTCGGATTATATCTCTTCACAATGAGACCTTAGTCGAAACATTTAGTCAAATCTAAGTTACTGTTTATGGCAGTTGAAATGAGGCTGTTTTATACATAGACGACCCAGAGGACGTCCGATAGCTTTACACGAGTCAGTTATCACCTTCGTAGCATAAACTTATAAGACTCTTCTAGCTTAAACCCAGCATAAAGAGGTATTTTGTTTTAGTGTTTTTTTTGTTGTTGTGAAATCGCTAATCCGGCCCGCGACTAGTTTAAAAGTTGTACACTCGGTCCTCAGGTTAAAAAGGTTGGAGACCCATGATCTGGCTAAAGCTGAGTTTCCCGTGACCAATCACTCTTCTTTGCTTGCATTAATTGTATGTAATTTATTAACATCCATTTCATGACTAGATGATTAGGACGGATTTGCTTTAAATATTTAATGAGCCTTCGATTATTCCGGGATACAAAAATTGTACATGTTACATGATGACGCTAATAAAATTTTTATGTTATTGTTATTTTTTATAAAAAAAATATTTAAAAAAGGAGAAATAATTGGCAACGATCAGCTTTATGCGATTCTGGGGTTTATGAATTTATTTCCAGAGGTTCACTGGCAATGTTACTTGTCATGTGGTCAGACCATCAACTTTTTATAGAAATTGGATCTAAATTAGGTGCCACTTACATTAGGAAATATTAGGGTGACCCGTCATAACAGCCAGGCGACAAAATAGCCCCATCATTGTACTTTTAAAAAATTGTAAATTGAATGCATTAACCGATAACTGGTTCCAAATTTTATTCGAAATTAGTGGTTTGAAGATTTATCGTCTAAAATATTATTAGGATTCCGGCTACTTCCTCGCTTTACATGGACTTTTCAAGTTGGTATTTAATATAAATTATCCTCACCTTATCATCACGTCATGCGGACATGTAACAAATCAACAAAGAGCCAATTCTACCGCTATTTTGACGGGGCTATTTTGTCTTGGGCTATATTGACGGGGCTGTTTTGACGGGGTTATTTTGTCTTGGGCTATTTTGTCGCCGGGCTGTTATGACGGGGTGCCAGGAACTAGAATTAGCTGGTAGTTTTGTTTATAGGTCAGTTCCATGCGAATAGATTTTATTGATAGTTCATGAGAAATAATTGTGTTGATTTCATCAGAGTTTAAGAATGAAACCGATGAGATATTATTTTTCGTTCTTAATTGGAATTTGTTTCTTCCTTCTAAGGAAAAGTTTAACTTTTTGACAATCCAATCTTGGTGAGGAAAGCGTAAGTCGACCTGCGGACTGCGCCAACCTCGATGCGGAAGAGGTCTGTCCGGTATCCTTTCGCTCCCAGGTATATCGACAGATCTGCATGCTTATCCGCTTTGCTGTCCTCCCACGGAACCGTCAGCTCCACCGATGGCATCCGTCGAAGGCGACACGAGCACCAAATCCGGCCTCTTGCCACTTGCCTCTGCAAGAAGGTCTCGCCTGGGAGTTCGACATCTCCTTTTGCAGAAGTGTGAGAAGCCCTCACGCAAGAAATAAATCTTTCGCTACTTTGCGATCGCGCGCGAGTTTGCTTTGGAGACTGCTGCTTTTGCGGCCTCACACACTTCTCGAAGGACTTGGTTATGTCGCCATGTATACCGACCGTTGGCAGGGGCATACGTGCAATTGTGATGCAATGTCTCGGTACCGCCACAGAGCCGGTGTTCGATGTCTTTCACCAAACCCTACTTCTGCAAATTGTCCCTGGAGGGCAACTGGTCGTATACTTATCACGTAGGCAAGTCGGAGCAGATACATCTTCCACAGGTTCCAGGTAAGGGATCGTTGCATCACGTCTTCTCACGTTGTCTACTCACCCTGCTGTCATTGCCGAGCAGCCCTCGTGACTTGGTCTTGTTCCACTTTTCGCCTCCTTTCCTGGCTAATCAGCGGCTCTAACTGATTAGGAGAGTTTGTACTTTTCCACTTTGCGCCTTAGTGGTAGTTGCAGGCTCATGCTCCTACTGTAGAAGACTACAGATGACAGTGCTGAAGGCCTAGCCATTTTCTGGTGTATCGGTTAACTTTCCTTTCTAGTTCGACCACTGACAAACCAATCTTATAGATGGTTAACGGCCAGAGCAATCTTGGAAGGAACACGAACTGGGACAAGCACACTTTGAACCACCCTTGCAGCGGTGCCGCCTCGATCACCTGCAGTCTCCTGATGGCTTGTTGGCGTCCTTCATGCTCTTGTCGAAATCCCTTCCAAGGCTTTTCAACGGTTCTGCAGATACTGCGCGGATTCGCTGCTCCGCCACATCGAAGAACATGTCTTCGCAAATTTTCCATTTGCAATTGTAAGCCATTAATTTAATATCAGTAAACTTTTTGTGAAATAATAACAGTAATCGCATGCATAAGATGTAAACTGGTAAACAGATACGGTATATAGACAACCAATAAGTACACAGTTGCATCAGGTTGTACACGTTCTCAATTGAGTGCATGCAACAGATTGATTATAACCATTAACAGTTATTTCAACAAGATGAGTAAAAAAAACTATTCCACTGAATATAAGACAGAAATCGTGGACAAGAATCTTACAGCTTTCTGTAAATAAAATAGGCTGAATATCCGAATGATCCTCAAATGGCGAGCATAGTGTAATAAACTCAGTTAGGCTAGGTTAGGGTAATATTAAAGAGCACAAGCATGGATCAGAAACCCTGTGAAGCCTAACCTGCAAGATTTTGCGAGTTGGGTTAAGAATTCCATGTGTAAAACCACTGACAGCTGTGTTGCCAATGCAGTAGGGTACATGAACACTAAGTTCTCTTACTGATTGTGAGAGATTGAGACCAATGGTTCTGTGGGAAATGGATTCGCAAGAAATTCAGAGTTTGGAGATTTATAATGATTCTCCAGAAATTGATATGAACGTATTTGACTAATTTTTAAAAAATACTCCGACTAAAAGATTTTCTAATATTCTTGTAAAATAGAATCTTGTTTTCTGGAAAACACAGTAGCTATTCAACCTGCCTAATGACTACTTATTTACATTAGAATACCCAGCTGGTTAGACCATGGTGACAGTTTATTTAAACAAATAATTGTTCCCCTGAAACTGCAATTCTAAACTATAGTCATGAAGCAGTCATTCTACATTCAATGTGGATTGATACAGTGAAGAAGTATCTTGTCTAACTATTTCCCTCAGAGCCATTGTTGCATAAGATGATGTGGGCAGTTTCAACTCAAGTTTCAATGCTTTGAACCTTTTCTCTGTTGAACTTCCTGCACAATATAAAATTTTGACACTAGTACATTTTAAAGATGTTGTGTTCATAAAATGTGAACCTGTTGATTCATTGTCTAAAAAACACCCTTTCATAATGTCCATATCTGTAGCAAGAAGTGGGATCTGGTAATCATTATAATTACTCACACTCCATTTGCAATGAGTCGGGCATACAACCACTTTTCTGAAGGTGCCAGGTAAAGCATATTCTCTGAAAATATTGATAGCTGATTATAAATAAGTTCAAATTAAAATTTAGAGCATAAAACGAATAAAATACCTTATTTTATGCTTGAAGCTAGATCCGTTCAAGCCATCAGCTTTCAAAATGTCTTCATACCATTGCTTCACAATATTTGCAGGGTATTTCACATCAAACCCAGGCAAAGGGTGAACAACATCAGTTATATGAATATTAGACACATTTTCTTCAGTCACAATTTGAACTTAAATGATAATTGTAAAACTGCATTCTCAAATCAAAAACAAAAGAGAACACCATGAGCCCTTACTTTGATCTGAATCATTTGCTTTGAACAGGTCCCCTATTAAGACAGAACTTGAAAATTTATTAATTCTCATAGAAACAATCTTGTTCCATATCAAGCTTTGATATGAATGTAGATACATGAGTCTCATGCTTCTGGGAATCTAGCAAAAATTATTTTTAATGAATTTTTTTTAAAATAATTTTTGTTTATTCACATGCATTCATTGGTTCTATAACACCAACGAGTATTGCCTGTAATTTTAAAACATATTTAATATAACAATAGTAATGATGTTTACTTATAAGGCGCCATAAGTGTCAGCATCATAGTTATATGCTTTTTTGCTTCAAACATTTGGAAAAAGACGGTGACCCGTCAAAATAGCCCAGCGACAAAACATCCCCGCCAATGTATCTTTAAAAACAAATATTTATGAGTTGAAGACATTAACCGATAACTTATTTCAAATTTGATTAAATGAAATGAGTTTTATGTTTTGATGGGGCTATTTTGTTGCCAGGCTATTATGACGGGTTGCCGGAAAAAGACATGATATAACTTATATGGAGATTTAAAAAAAGTCCTCACTATTCTGCAAGATATCCTATAAGGTTGTTGTGCTTCTAAACTAGATTGAATTATGACAAAGTACTTCATAGAAGTATTTATCCCATTTTTTGAATGACTTACTTATTCGAATATGTGAAGGCATTAATTCTTAATCGATCCACCATTTATATAGCACCCTTACCCAAGCTGGGTTGTAAACATTACAAATAATGACTGTTAATTAAAATATTTTGAAGGGCTGGAGAACAACCGCTGCCAGCGTTAGCATGTCATTTAATAGCGTTGATTGACGTCCTTCAAGTTATTAACTATATTAAAACTACATTCGAGACAACAAGCCTGGTGTTCTGGATTAAAGCCATGGCAGAATACCCTGAGATTGCCACCACAGCAATTGTCGATTGATATCCTATTTGTGTGAAGCAGGGTTTTCTGCAGTGACAGTAATCAAAACAAAACAACGAAGTAAATTAAACATAAGAATTACACTTTAGGCATTATTATATCCTTAGTACCTCCAAATAGAATGGTCTTGTTGCAAAGAAACAAGCTTATGGTTCTCATTGATTTAGCATTATTCTGAGTTAAAATGTTAAGTCAGTCTGCAATACAAACAAAGTTCCCTCAGTGGGCCACAGTAAAATCATGAAACATCGATAAAAAGGTCAAGGACCACTGGCATACATGACTATGCCTATCATTAACAGAAACTTTAGCTCTCCATGAAGACTAATCAAAATTTTCCACATTAAAGTCTAAAATTATAATTCTCCATAAAGACTAGTCAAAATTTTCCACATTAAAGTCTAAAATTTTAAATGAGCATGCCAAGAAAAATTACCATGGACAGAGCTGCCACATAATTTTTTTCAGAATATCTCTGAAGACCTTCCAATAACTTTCTTTCAATACATGAGTAATTCTTTAGAGCATCTAAAGCTTTGGAAGGATCATGAGTTTCTGCCCAAACTTTTCTACACTCATTTAGCAGTTTATTATCTAAGAAGTTAAAAAAAACTAAATGCATAAGAATACCAAACAAAAAATGATAAGCTTGTTATCATGTACCTTCTTGTCTGGGTCTTAAAATTGATTCTATGGCTTCTGCCCAATTATTTTTCAAAATATGTCTGAAAGTATGCTCAAAATGTGAATAATGATATTAAGTTTATTCAAGTTATCTTACCTTCCTATTTCTGAATTACAAATTTCGGTTATCCCAAAGCGTTGCATACCAAAATAGTTTATGAAGCCATTTTGTTTCAAAAGCATCATACATTCTTCAATTCTTTCCTCAGGATCATCCAAATTTCTATAATAAATATTTTGCCACAAAATTCAAAGTTTTGCTAGCTTTTTGCCATCTTACACAGGATTATTTTTAAAACAGATTTTTAATTTCTTCTCTAATTCTTATTATTACATATTATGATAAGGAAGAAATACCTCAAAATAATTTGGAAGAAGTTTCCATTCAAATCACCAAGTCTCAAAGGATTATCACAAAACCTATGCAAATTAAAGAGAATGAAATGTGCCAATTTTAAAATTCATGTAAACAAAATGTCATGTGAATATAACAATAATCCACTGAAGCTTTCAATCTCGGGATACTAAAAATGATGTAGCAATTTACAAATATCATCCAATTCATTTGTCAAACCTAAAATTCCCTAGGACTACATTTTTCAATACTTTATTCAGGCTAACAAGTCTTGAGGGATGAATCCTACAACATAAATATCAATTTTTAAAATGATTTAACTATTTGGTGATAAAACCTCACCTGTGACCTGTAACTTCCTGACATGTTATTGCTCTTTTATCTTTCGTTCCAGCAAAAGAAAAAATGCTGCTTTTCACTCGCATTAATTTTGATATATATTCAAGCGCTTCCATTGTGCTCTTGTTCTCCTTATACAAAACAAATTTGCAGTAACTACCACACAAGCTTTTGTTCTCTGTAATTTTACATAACATATAAATGTCTAAGTTATTGTACAAATTTAGATAAATATGATTTTCTGATAAGAGTATCTCAAATCATTATTATCAATTGTCAAAATAATCACTCATGCAAAATCCGAGAAAAATTCTCACTTCTGTCACACTCCCTGTTTATTAATATATACTTTATTCCATCTATTTCTATTGTTGCACTGTTTAGCTTTGGATAAACTTTTTTGATAAATTCATGAATTTTTGTTCTTGCCAATTTATCACCAGCCTGTAACAGATAAAAGGTTTAATCAAAATACATAAAAATAAATTTAGGTAAATATTTCCTTAAAGTGATAAGATGCAAATAGAAATACCTATGTGTGAGATAATATTATAATCAATTTTACAAAAGACATACTAACAACAATTTTAAAATCTTTGGCCAGATTTAGATTTACATCACTTATGCTTTGCATTTGTTCTTCTGATAACACTTGTTCACAGGTTTCCATTGTCTGTAAACAATGATCATTATTCATCAGTGCACATCATCGGTATTGTGCAGAAGTATGCAGTATGTAACATGGGACTCTATTCTAGTTTGCCAAATTTATATTTACTTGTTTATTTTTGATGCAACTGGAAACTAGCATCAGAAATTGAATCTATGTTTTAATAGAACAAGCTGATTCCCAGTTACTTGTTAAAATCCAAATTGATGAATTGAAATATATACAGTAACGCTTACATCTGACTTATCTTCGTCATAGACCAAACTTTTAAGGTGAACAACTTCATCATTAAGGTTTATTTCATTGACTATGAAATCCGAGTATCTTGATGTGGAAACACGTTGAAATTAATCAAAATTATTTACGATATTATATATATATATAAATCGCCTTCTAAAGAAAAATTGGATGCGATAGTCATAAAAATAACCTTTGCTTTATTATTCCCGTTACACCGCAATGTTTCGATAGGTATTCCGTGATGCCAACATTAGCTTCCATGTTCTAAAATGAAAAAATTTCATACATTTTCCATCAAAGAAACATCGCTATGATCAAAACAATTTCTTGAAACTTTATTGTAAATGTCAGACACTGGCGATTTACTCACCTCTTTGAAACAATAACCTAATATCACTTTAATTATCGCTTGACTTTCACATGTGTGTAAACACTTAAGCAAAATCTAAAATTTGTTAACCTAAATATACTAAATCAAAATTATATCATCAAAAATTATCTTACATTCTTAGTACAACCAGAAATTAGTAGATATATATTAAGTTATTTTTTTTAATATATGATTTTTTGATTAGATAATTGCCTCTGATAATGCTATTTCGTTTTTTGAAATAACATTACACTTGGTTATTGATTGCTACCATAAGCCTGGAGCTGAGTTATTAAATCATTTCATCTAATCAGCTAATAATTGCAGAATTAACTTTTAAATAACTTTATTAAAGCTTTTGAATTATCGGCAGAATCTTCAATGGGTAGAATGACGTACTCTGCTCTTGCACGTGCTAGTGCTGCCGCTATGGGAGTTAAAGTGATGGTCTGGGCTGACAGATTACATAGTCATCATGTTCCATCTTAAAAATATTTTTAAAGTAAATTAAAATATTTATTTGAAAAATTTTTTTTTACTTAAATGCAAGTACATAAATAGTGCTAAAAATTCTATTGAATCTCTGGTCAGCCCTCCTTGAAATGTTGATTAGTTTTCCGTCTAATTGTGCGGAATGTTGGTTGCTGGTCGGTTGTCTGGGCTGTTGAGGAGCACGTCCTCTATTGCTATTGCGTATGTTGGGATTTTTTTGAGTTTGATATCTCGAGAAGTTTAGTAGTTTTGTCTCGTTTTAATTAAAAATTTTAACCAGCGTCAGATCAAACAGTCAGAGGGCTTCCATATCAAGAGCTAACCGGAGTGTGTATAGCGAATCATATATCGTATCTCTGGTGTTTCCCAATGGTTCATCGACTGTTATACGGTATAAAGAGCCACGAGCGTTGATCCAGGTGTGATATGCCTTTTTTTTGTCATATTCCTAGACTATGTTGAAAATGATTAGAATAATTGATTTGTTAAAATGTGTCCATCCTAATTTAATTTTTAGTTTGTTGTGCAGCTGAATGCGATGTACCTGGCATTGATGTAGCAACTTAAAATCATGACTGTAAAAAAACTAGTTAACTCATATTACTTATTTTTGTAGCATGAAATCTTTTGCAGCAACCACATTATTCAAAGTGGGCTATTAAATGATGTTGAGTAGAATAGTGCCGGATTAAGCTGATGGGTGGCCCTGGGCACGCCACAATATCACATACTAGTAACTTAATATATCATTACTTCGAACACGAGTTGCACTTGCCAAATTTATTTACAGTTATAATAAATTAATTTTCCATGAATTATTAAATTATAATATCATCAAATAAATATGACTAAAATCAGAGAATGTATGAAGTTATAATAACTATGGTTACAGTCCAGATACTTTACTAGATTTCCGTGTTTCAAAATCCCTGATGATGTCACTGAAGTTTAATTCATGCAGTACATCTGACTCGCTGCCCACGATTTGTAGGCCACTTATTGCAGATGCAATGTCACAGTTTCCCAGGTCTATGTCATGCATCCCCAGAAATTCCATCAAGGTGTTGATCATCACTTGAGCTCCAATATTTACCATGAATGAATGAACAAAGCATTACATGGGTCATAACCAGTTCTTAGCTATGAATTCCCCATTATGATTTTGATGACAGAAGCGTGCACATTCTCAGAATATTGTGGTCATTTCTTAGTTGCTGAGTGAGCAGATAACAAACTTTCATTACAGTGCTGAACTGTCGATGCACCCCTAAGCAGTATTCCCACATCTGATTTGAAATGGATGGCCAAAGTCCAGTGTCATTGCCCCCTCGCGTGCCCTCAACTATCAGCCTTCATTTCTATATGTTCTTCAGTTGGACATGTTACTACTTTTGCATTTTCTGTGTCAGCATCATCAGCCATTTATGCTGGAGCATCTTCAGGCTGATTAGGTTCTGCAAATTTATCACTCCTCTCTGACATTTGTATTGGTTGAACAGTGAAGAAGTGGTCCAACTTTATTAACCTTGCTACCTCTGCTGATGATTTCATTGCTGCTTTTTTTTCTTGACATCTTCTAGAAGCCCCAGACTCCCAAGTTCTTTTGCAACTCCTGTGTCTGTCTCTGTCATGATTGCCCATGCTGGTAAATAATCGAAATGACAATATACAGAGTGATTGGAAAGTAACTCCCTATTTTTAAATATTACTAATTTATTTCTGAATATATTTCTTAGAAAAACTAACATGACATGAAAATGTATAGCATGAAGTTTTATCTAAATTGAATTTGATAATTATTATATTGGTAGTGACAGAGTAATCATCACAATCAACATATCCACCACCATTTTCTTCATTAACAACATTACTGCCAACATCATAATTAAAATATCATTATTAAACATTAAGTCATAACTCAACCATGACCCAAAACATTTCATTTCAAACAAATTTCAACAAATAAATGATCTAAAAATAAAACAAGAATGCAGATTTACTTGCCATACATCAATGGAATGCATGCAAAAAGAATTTTAAATATATTACTTACAAGCATTATAAAATAGGGAGTTACTTGCCAGTCACCATATAGATAAAAGAGATTTGTATTTAAATGCTAATAATATGCCAGGCATACTAATATCTGGTATAATATATGTCAGGTTCTTCCAATGGCATAGCAACTTCTCTTTTTACCTTTAATAATCTATTAGCAGGCTGCAAAACGACTATTAAAGAGTGACACAACCCCTTGATGTGTCAAACCAGCCTATCCAATCAGTCTTGAAAGTGCTAGGCAAATTTCTTTAAAGTTGTTAACAATAATAATTGAATGTAAAGTTGTTAGCAGTAATAATTGAATGTAAAGTTGTTAACAATAGTTCCAACAACTTTTTCAGAATGATCATTTAAGCAACTACTCAGATAAGTCAAACAAATAACTATTGAAAGAAAAAAAAAGATACTAATCAAAACTCAACGAGATGTTTCCGAATCCAAGTTCTTCAATATAACAATTGCGAATGAACGTAGTTCCAGCAAGTGTATGGAAGCAGAATGCACGAACAATATGCTTTGGTCTTGGAGTAGATTCATATATACTCTTATTATCAAAAGAAATATTATTGAGGATCTGAGGAACAGGCATGAATTGATGAGGGCCTCCTAAGGTGATTTTCTTTGATATATGGCTCGCATATGCAGTACATCAATCGATGTGCTAAACCAAATGCCAAATCAAAACTTAACTATTCATTTATCAAGGACTACTGATTTTGAGTATCATGCTACACATTTCGTATAAATTTTATCGAAAGTCTATATTGGTGGGTGGACCCGGGCCCGTTGGCCCCCTTAATATGGCACTGGAGTGAAATAATGTTTAGTATATGCTTGTACAATAGTTGTTTGAATTCATGAGCTAAAATTCAGCAACATAACATCGACACATTGTTATTTCATTCCTTTTACTCGCATAATATATCAAATATGTGAACTTGCTTTCTCATTTTAGGTTTTTGTTATGCTGTGCCTCTCAATCAAATAAATATAAAATTTTATAAATGGACTTTACAAACTTTTTAAATTGACAATGTCAAAGCAACTGAGCTATTAACACGATAAAAATATAGACTCGGTGATCAAATGTAATCATGAAAATTAACCAAATGGAACCACTTTTTCCAGTTTGTTTATATTTTGCCTTGGATTTAAGTTCCAATCCAGGGGATTACTCAATTCAAACTGGATCCTAAAGTTTTTTTTGTAACAAATATTGGGTGCCCCCTATTTTCAAAGTTTTGAAATGTCTGACCCCCAGATAAGTTCCAATATATAAATAAAATAATTCGGACCAAATCTGGGCAGGATTGATATTTAGAGGTGGTTGAAAGAAGTTTTGGTTTTCCAGGAAAATTTTTATAAATATAATAATATTTTAATGAAATGGTTTTTTTCAATACCTTATTAAAAATAAATGTAATTATACATATAACAACTAAGAATTTTAAGTATATTTATTAATTTTTTATTTAATTTTGTAAACACAAATGGATATAGAGGGCAAAATTTTTGCTAATTTCAGAGCATTGTTGAATTAGAAAAAATTGTAACCATTGAAACTAGAAGGGTTAGATCAAATGAACTCAATCAATTTCGAAACATTTTCCCACAAAAGTATCGTTTTTGCCTTAAAGGCTACCCGTCTTATCAGCGGGTGCTGCCTGATCCTGGAGAGTATAAGGAGATTTCAAGGGCCAAAATGCTCGAAGAAGAGGTCACTCCTCTGAGAAGTCCGTCGGGGCTCGACAAGTGTTATAAATCTGAAATGAACTCAATTTCTATGTTTTGACACAACAAGCATTTGTCTCTATAAATGAGGAAATAAAAAAATAGTGGTTATATTTCAGAAGATATTGCCATTTTTATGTGGTCACCCTATTTTCAAAATTTGATTTTTTTGAGGATCATTCATAAATAATGCCATAACAACCAACATATTTGAATAAAGCATTCTCAACTGTATATCCCCCAACCTTCATAAAAACTTGTCTAATAGAGCATGTCTGTTACCTTGTTTCCCTGAAAATAAGCCCTAGTTAAGATCATCAGCCAGCGTTTGCAGTCTGTTATAACCCAATAATATGTGGGAATATAAGCTATAAATTTAATGTCAGTAAACTTTTATGAAATATTAATGTAATAAAGTACCCATAATGACAATGATAATCACTGTAAGTATTTGTATGTAAAATATAAGTGATTAAGCAGATGTGGTAAACAGACAACGCATTAGAGCACAGCTGCATCATGACATCAGGTTGAGTTTATAAATCTTGTGCCGTATGTATTACAGAATCACCATTAATAGTTATTTCGACAAGATGAGTACAAAAGGAAAAAGCTATACTAATGAATACAAGAAAGAAATCATAGAAAACTTACCGGACAGGAATCTTATAGCTTTCTGTAAAAGTTAGATAGCCGGATGATCCTCAGATGGCAGGCAGAGTATGATGACATCAGTTAATAGGTGGAAGAGGGAAATACTAAGAAGTGCAAGTGTGGATCAGAAACTCTGTGTACCCTAACCTGTGAAAGGTTATGAGTAAGATTAAGAATTAAGTATGTAAAATCACAGACAGTTGTGCTGCCAATGTGAGAAGGTACATGAACAAGAGATACTCATTTAAGGAGAGTAATCTCTCTCTAATTATGAAAGATTGAAATTAATGTGCAAGAAATTCAGGCAGGAATTCAGATTTCAGAGATTTGTAACGATGGTCCAGAAGTTTATGTGACTATTTGAATAAATTTAAAAAAAAGTACTCTATTAAAAGGTTTTCTAACATTCTTGTGAAATATTACTTTTATTAATTAAATAAATTAATGTCATGTTTAATAATTTGTTTAACATAAAAAGTTTTGGTGGATTGTTGACAATGAAAATATAACACCCCCCCGAAAATAAGCCCTAGCACTTCTTTTGGAGCAAAAATTAATATAAGACACTTATTGTCTCATTTTCGGGAAAACATGCTCGATAGCCCAGTACAGAGGTTCTCGACTTGTGTGTCAAGACATTCATATCTATTATCCTATTGTTGTAAACATGGAAATTAATTAAGTTTATATTGCTAAAATAATTAAATTTATATTTCATTATATTTGGTATCTTTTACGGGCACATTGATGCTATTAAAAAGCATTCTCGATATTCACCTGACATTCAGCGAGAATCCAAACAACTTAGAAGCCCAAATATCCATTTGCATCTTCTAAGCACCTCAATTCCTTAAACTCTTACCTTCGATTATTCAGTTCCGTTAACTGAATATTTGCTTAATAAACTTACTAGTTCCCGGACCCCAGGTTATTTCACTATTAAATAATTTATAAGTTATTATTTTGTGATTCAAGATTATTGAAGAATATAACTCAGAAAATTTGGAATTTTTTAAATGAAATATTTTGAAAACTAAGAATATTTATTCAACTTGCTTATATTGTCAATATCTTATATGTTATAAGTTTAATCTGAATAGGTTTGGTAATTATTGTATTATAAGCTTTTAAACTCAAAAATCCAAAATGTCTCAATCTTTAGTGCTAATTTATCTCAAAATGGTCAAAATTATTTTTTAATTATTTTTTTTTCTTAGGTCTAAGATTGGTTTACAACATATCAAAATTTAAAAAAGTACTTTGGTTTTTGGATTTATTTGCCTAGTTACAACCTATTTAATAATTTAAAGTTGAATATTTTGTGATTCATGGTTTTTGAAGAATGTTCAGAAAATTTGCACTTCTGATAATGTACATCACTGTTTATCTTGTACTACCTATTACAAAGATTGATTGTTTAAATAATTATAACTGTGTCAACATAAAAAAAAAAAGCATTTTAATACTAATCATCTGATTTAAATAAAAATAAACCCTGACTTAGTTAACTAAGTTGTGAGCTATGAACAATTTCAATTTGAAATTTAATTAAAGTGGCATTCTGATGACTTGCTTATGCATGGTTATGGATTAATTAAAAACCATCTAATAATATTACCTTATATTGTCCAGTATTAGGGACAACAAATCTTTTGTTATTGATGCCGTTCACATTTTTACAGCTACCCATTGACTTGAGCAAGCTTAGTGATGAAGAAAAGCAAGAACTTCTTATGAAGAGGAAGTCCAAAGATGTTAAGATTGTGGAAGATGATGTTGAGGATTCGTTTGATCCATGTCAATACAGTTACCTCTGGAAATAAATATATTAATATTGATTATTACAATATTGTTATGCACATTGGTGGTATCGTGATTACAAATTGCAGATTGGCCAAATGGGCAGCGTTCCTGCTTGTGGTGGTAATAACAATCGCTATGCGCTGCATTCACAACCCAGACTGCGTTGCACTTATATAAATGGATACAAATTGCACAAGTTTATATGAAAAATGCTTGACTCCAGGCATTACCCCAAAAGTTATAGATTATGGATCTATCATCTGACTCCAGATTGAATGCCAGGTCTCTGAAGTCTACAATGCAAGCTTGATCATCCGTACATCCAGAGTACTCAGCGAAGTTGTGTTGCACATGGATGCCATTGGAATATGTTAATGTTACTTTAACCTTCTATTTCCAATTTGGAGTTTCTGCATTTGATGAGGTCCAGAGGTTAATTAGCAATGCGAGCTTGACCCCATTACAACATCTACTCGAGAAACTTTCCCATCTATTAGTTCTTTATCTTGTATATCTATTCAATAAATCGTTATCTTTAGGCCAACTTCCTAGTTCCTTCAAGGAAGCACAAATTCGACCCGCAGCTAACTTCCTCTTACCAGTCTCAGTATGCTCTCGAAACTTCTTGAGTGTCTCATTCTCGCCCGTCTCCTTAATCATCTCAACAACAAGTGCCAACACGCCCCTATGGGATCATTTTGTGCACTCACAAATAAAGATAAATAAATTATAAATATTCTCTGGTTGCGCTATGGATATATATACAGTTTCATGTTTAAGTTTATTCTCTCTCTGCCGTTGTGTTGCGATTGCAACATTTCTTTTTAACTGTTGCTATTTTTTTATTTGCTGATTAAAACAATATTTTATGCAAGGTAGGAATCGACCGGCACCCCGATGGGAATCGAAAAAGATATGCGAGGGCTAGAGCACTTTAATGAACATTTTTTGAGCGTGATTCGAAAAACTTCAGGTTATATTTATCGACAGACTGCAAACAATATGAGTGAATATCGGATGAACGTTTGTAAGAGTTATTAAATGAATGAGGCAATAGATTGCTTGAATATTAAGATAGATATAAAGATAACGGCACCCCGTCATAACAGCCTCGTCAATATGACGATCGAACAGAGTATGTATGCAAAGAGGATATTTTTGAAAACAAACCATCAAAAAGAGTGTTTAAATTTACAAATGCATGATCGGCATGAGAGTTATATGGCAAACAAAGAGCAACACGTAAGAATTTTTTCTGAAGATTACTTAATCAGTAAAGGTTTTAAGCAAGTTGAGTAGTTACAAGCCCAAATTAAGTTACAATAGTTTAAATACGGATAGATTAATGAATAATACCACGTAATTACTGTTTTTATGTTTATATAACAACGTATGCGATAAATTATGCCAATATTTTAGAAATCTTTGCCAATGTATACTGAATATGTTGCTTGAATGCAGGGTCGGACTGGCTTAAAAAACCGGCCCAGGAAATTTGGTCGTGGAGGCCCACTTCTTAGTTTCATATAAATTTTTTCAATAATTTAATATTTTACTTATTTTCAGTTAAATTTAATTTGTATATATTTTTCTTTAGCTTCTATAATTACTTAATATATAATAATAAACTTTTAAAGTTCAAAAAACTACTTTAAGTTGCAAGAATTCTATAGTTTGCCCCGGCGCAAATTACCCAGGCTACGCCTCTGCACTAGAGTATAAAATTTCTATTCACTGTTAACTAGTATAACAGCTTTTTCATCGTTTCACTAGTCGATGCTAAAACATCAATGATTTCATTATTATTGATTCTTGAAAGAAGGTTGGCTATAATTCTCTTTCTTTCAAAACCGTCTGCACTTCAATGTCCATATTTCTTTTTTCTAGTTCACTGTTTGCAATTTTTTAAATATGTAGCTGCTTGAAAAATGGAATCAAAATTTTTATCTACTTTGCTTAATTCAGTCTCGAACCATCTTATAGGCTCGTAGTATATCCATTCCAATTGGTTGCAAATATTCCTATAATGGTGTTGTGTGTTCAAATATTTTCAAAAATAATTGTGCCGTTAGAATAAATTCAAAACTTGTCAATGAATCTAACAGAGCTTTTGCTCTGTATCGGACATCATTATTGAATTTGTTTGAAGTAGAAATATCATGAAATGTTTGTAGCATGCCAATGTACAAAAAATCGATAACTTGGGTTTCTTGATTGGAAGGTTTGATTAAGAAATTTCCAAATATTTTAGTAAGAGCTCTGCCTTTTGCCCACCAACAGGTTTCAACAATTACAGATATGTATTTCAATATGTTAAATTCACACCAAACAACCAAAAACTGAATCGTAAATATGATTCCAGAAGAAAGACTGCACATGTGTTTAAAACCCCAAATAAAGTAACAACTTCAACCGCTTTTTTAGTGACGTCACCCATTACCAAATTTAAGACACGGGCATAACACCATACATGAATCTGACCCGGAGAAGCTGTATTTAACAAGGCATTGAATCCATTGTATTGACCTTGCATATTAGACGCACCATCGGTGGAATTGCCAATACATTTACTTATATCAATGCCTAACTTTTCAAAGACAAACCAAGCCACAAACCAAATCATACATTCCTTTTCCAGTTGTTGATGTGCAATTGACTGTAGCTATTACACATTCGTGTTAACAAATATTTTATTAAAAAATAATATAATTTTGCGTTAAAATTTACGTTATAAATTATTAAAATTGCGTTATAACTATTGACATCGGAATCTTATTGTATAAATATATTTAGACTCCTTACAGACTCCTTTAGACTTTGCTGTTTCATTTTGGTTATTTTTAATACAAACTATTATTTGAAGCTATTTATAATCAACGGTAATTTCAGTTAAAACTAAAAATATAATAACTTTCTTTTGGCAGTTGGCGGCTACCGGCCCAATCCAAGCCTGCTTGAATGAGAGATATTGGTCTATAATGACTCCAAGAAATTTACATGATTTGACACGAGATATAACAGAATTATTAATGTAAATGTTACAATCATCCAGGGGGTATTTCTTCCTCGCTTTATGGAAAAACGTATTGAAATAACCCGGGGGTCCGCAAATAAGTAAGTTAACTAATAAGTTTATTAGAGCAGGTATTCAGTTAACGGAACTGAATAATAGAAGTTAAGCGTTTAAGGAATTGAGGTACTTAAGGATGCAAATGGTTATTTGGGCTTCTAAGTTGTCTTGATTCTCGTTGTTTGTCAGATGATTATCGAGAATGCTTTTCTGTAGCAAAAATAGATCCCACGTGCCCGGAAAAGATGCCAAATATAATTAAGTACAAATTTAATTATATATGAGCAATATAAACTTAATTAATTTCCAAAAATCTAAGTTTACAACAGTATATACGTTTTTTTTTTAGTGTTGAGAGACAAGAGGTTTGCCCTGAACCATTCTGCCAACTTTTCAAGCTCAGTATTCATGGTAGAGTAGAGTTCAGCATATTATTTCCAGACAGAAAAACATTTGTGTCGTCTGCGAACAGTAAGTACTCAAGACGATCAGAGGAGTTGCACAAGTCATTGATATAAATCAGAAACAAAAGTGGTCCCAAGATTGAATCATTGTGTTAATTTATATTAATAAAAATATTTTATACTATACATTAAGTTTTTTCAATTGCAAATCTATTACCTGGCTGGGTAAACAGCTAGTTTTTATTTATATATATACAGTGCGGACAGAAACCTTAAGGACACCCCATATTTTTGTGATAACTCGTTAAATATAAGTTCAATATTACTCAATTTTTTATATAATATCTCTTTATGGTAGACAAAACATCCTGCAAAATTTCAAAAAAATTTAACAAGCTGATCTTGTAAAATATGCAAAGTAGCATTTTATGGCCGTTTAAAAACGATAAAGGACATCCTTATTTATTCCCAATAAAACTTGAAATTTGTCATAGTTATGCAACCAAAATGCACATTATGCAAATATTATCAATATATAAACCCAAAGAAAGTTAAAAATTGATGTGAAGTTTATAAAATTACTATTTTATAAATGGCTAGAGGAAAAAACGTTGTCTGACAAGGAGAAGGGGCAGATTTGAGGCCTTCAGACAAGCAAATTATTCGATCAGGGAAATTGCCAAAGAGCTCAAGCGATCCAAGACAGTCATCTGGAACTACGTAAAAGCTCCTGAGGAATATGGTGCAAAAAATGATCATGGAAGACCTAAAAAACTGCCGATTCGTCAGCAGAGACTCCTGGTAAGAAAGGCTTCTTCAGGTAAATTTTCAGCAAATCAAATTAGAAATGAACTTGATTTAAGAATTTGTAAAAGTACAGTGTTAAATTATTTGAGATCTAGTGGTATTTTATTATATGAAAAAAGATTAAAGATTCCAGCTCTTAAAAACCATCACAAGTTGGCAAGAGTGGAATGGGCCAAAACCATGCTTTCTAACAGAGATGGTTGGGGCAATATTATTTTTTCAGATGAGAAGAAATTTAACCTAGATGGACCTGATGGTCATGAGTTCTATTGGCATGACCTCAGATTAGAAAAGGAAACATTTTTTAGCCGAAATCATGGAGCAGGATCGGTGATGATTTGGGGAGGAATTTCCAGTGAAGGATTGACTGAATTAGCCTTTCTGGATGGGGGACAGTCTTCTGTGGATTACATCAAAGTTTTAGAAGACCATCTGTTGCCTTTTGGGGAAGATTATTAATTTTATTTTCCAGCAAGATAATGCCCCGATCCAAGTTGACAAAGACATTTTTCCAGAGGATAAATTTGAAAGTTATGAGTTGGCCAGCTTGTTCCCCGGACTTAAATCCTATAGAAAATGTTTGGGGAATGTTGTCAAGACTTGTTTACAACAATGGAAGACAGTTTCATTCAAAATCTGACCTGGAAAACACCATTAGGAGTGCCTGGAAAGAACTGGACAGAAATTTCTTAAAAACTCTTATAAAATCAATGAACAAGAGATGTTTTAAAGTTATTGAAAATAAAGGAAACATTATTTCATATTAATAAACTTTTTTCCTGTTTTTTTCACAAAGTATTTAGTCATTTTTCGATGATTTTTGCAAGTGTCTTTTATGGTTATTGGACGCCCCGAAATCACGTTTTTGGAATTTTAAAATTAATGCACGAACATATTCTGATGAAAATTTAAGAGATAATCACAAATATATAAATACATAACATATTAAAATTTCCCTACAATAAAATTTTTCTTTATCGAGTTATTACGAAATAATGGGGTGTCCTATATGTATATATATATATATATTTATATATATTATATATTTATTATAAGATAAACGTTTTATATAAATATATTTATTAAGGAAATCTATTTAGAATTTATTTGTAAGATATTACAGGAATCTTAAATGTATTTTATATAGTATGTTTGAATTTTTATATAGTTTTGTTTTTTGAATTTTATTCAATTAAAGCAGATTAAGATAGACCTGCAATCACATAAAATTTGAGTTTGTACGAGATAAACAGCCTTTTGAAAGTCATTAAAGGAAACGAGATATGTGTACGTCCAAACTATCGAAGTCTTTATCTCCAAATATAACATCGATTGTGATGATTCCCATATCTATGTCAAGTCATATCAGTGCATGCCGAATTATTAATAACCAGAATCAAGCAAATATCTGTTATGGTTAACATGTTAACAAATCAATAACGAAACAAGTTTCCAAAATAATATATTGAAGGCAGGAAACTGTAGCAGAGGCACCTCTCAAGCCAAGAATTATTTATAATGTATCAAATGCTTCATCTCGAGCACCGTAGCCTCCTCCTCCTGGAGTCATCAAGCAAAAAACATCCTGAAAATGCAAGTACGTTTTAAATTTAAAAACATAATTGCTTTAGTTTGAAAATTAAGCAGTTGAATTAACTTAATAATCTATTGGGTACTACGCGCTACTTGCTAGAAACACTCTGACAGGCCGGGCTGCAGTTTCCGTCTAGTGCTGGCCACTTGATACCATGTAGCATGTGTATCATCAACTCTCTACTATCCAGACTGAAGTACAGAGTCCAGCGGCTTGATTCCCATCAAATGTACATCACGCTATACTTTAAAAATAACTGCGCGACATTTGGAAACTGATGCGCGGAGTTTTCTTGTTAAGTGCGAGGCCGCGCAGCTTAGAGCGAATGTCCGTCATTTGTTTGATTAGTGTCCGTTGCAAAGCTACATGATTAGGATGGATGCGAATCCATGCTGCCATTGTAAATTTTGTTTTTTTTTTGTTATTACTTATAACCACTTCCGGTCTTACTAAATACCCGGAAGCATAAAAAATTGTCAAAGTTGTCAGCAGGAGTTAACAAAACACTTTTACATGTGTAAAAGTCCGCAGAAAATTGTTTTACATAAAGTCGTGATAATACAGTGCTAGAAATATTGTTACGACATGCCCACTTTTTATGGATAATTTCCTTACAAATTAACATATCTTGATGAAATTTTCAGCAATTACGTAAAACACCATTTGTAAGCATCGTGCAAAATTTCCTTTCATATGGGTTAATGGTTTCCGTAAATTATGCAAATGAACCATTTTTGGCCTGGAAATATTATTACGACAGTTTCCGGTTTGGACTCGTTTCATCAATTTCAAAGTCTCGTTAGAAGGATCAAACATTAAATTGTCATTAAGAAGGCTATGTAAAGGAGTGTAAAATTCAAAACTTCCTTTTACATTCATTTCATCACGGGAAAGAAAGCAGGTTTGACCGAAGGAGAAAGAGGACAAGTTAAAGCCTTGGGAAAGGCAAACTATTCAATAAAAAAGATTGCAAATGAGTTGAATAGGTCAAGAACTGTCATCAAATGTTTTTTGGATGATCCAGACTCATATGGGAAGAAGTACAAGGGCGGAAGACCGAAAAAACTCTCGAATCAGATTCAGAGACGTCTCATCAGAGAGGCTTCACAAGGGGAATATTCATGTAAACAGCTAAAAGATAAGCTGGATTTGGATGTCCATGTTAGGACAGTCTGCAATTATCTTAATTCAAGTGGACAGCAGAGATACGAAATGCGAAAGCGAGCTCCAGCGTTGAAAGTCCATCACAAGAAAAAACGCCTCTTCTGGGCCAAAGAGAGGGTCAGCTACAACGAAAGATGGGAACGCGTAATTTTCACAGAAGAAAAAAAAATTTAACCTTGATGGGCCAGACGGCTATAAATACTACTGGCATGATCTCATAAAAGAAAGAGAGGTTTGTTATAGCAGAAAACACGGAGGAGGCTCTGTGATGGTCTGGGGAGGAATTTCAGCATTTGGGAGGACTGAACTGATGATTTTGAAAGGGAGGCAGGACTCTCAGAAGTACATCTAAATGCTCAAGGATCATCTCCTTCCTTTTGCTGAAGCAAAACAACATGAATTTCAGCAAGATAATGCTCCTAGTCATGTTTCCAAGGCAACCAGAGCATATTTCCAGGAGTCCAACATTCAAGTGATGGACTGGCCGGCGTGTTCACCCTGCTTGAATCCGATAAAAAATGTCTGGGGCCTTTTTTCAAGATTAGTTTATGGCAATGGACAACAATATAACACAGAAAATGAATTTAAAGAAGCGATTTGGAGCGCCTGGAGAAATTTGGATGAAAACATCATCAAAGCACTGATTTTCTCCATGAAAAATAAGTGCATAGATGTTATTTCTAAAAAAGGAGGAATGACATCTTATTGAAACATTATTTCATTTAGTTTTAAATAAAAATTTTTGCCAAAATAGTGAAATTCATGAGTTTATTTGTAACCTGTCGTAACAATATTTCTATGCAAAAAAATGGATTTTTGAGGAATTTGCGCTTAATTCTTGATCAAAGTGAAAAAAAATATACGAGTTATGTTCTTTAAGTATATTACACAGTTCTTCTAAATTTGAGTTTCGTACGATAATTTAAACTTAAGTTATTACAAAAAATGGGGACTGTCGTAACATTTTTTCTAGCACTGTATACAAATTTCAGTTAACTGATTTGACTTTCAAGTTAATCAGTTACTAATTGCCAATTATAGTTATCCACACATAATCAGTTGTAGTTATAGTTACAATTGCAGTTAAACGAATTATTGTTCATCAGTTATTAGGGTTTTTAGTTCGAGTTACAGTTAATAAAATTAACCCTACTATCAACCATTTCAAACTTTATTGAATACAAGTAACGATGTGCCCACGATTTTCAAACGACCCTAAAATGATATTTTGCATATTTTACAAGTTCTACTTGCTGACTTTATTTGTGATAAAGCTTTAAATTTCATTGCGAGGCATGGAGCGATGTCACATTTTGAGTGTCAACTGCATGGTATTTTGTATTTTGAATAAAGGCATTTCGGCGAATGTGTGCCACCTTCATTTTTAATCTCGGGACACAATCTCTAACATGGTGCCCATGTACCACCATTGATTCAATGCGTGCCCGTCCTCCTCTCGCATCTCTACAAAAACGCTTGATGAAAAAGATCAGCCGAACAAATAACAGCACTAAAGGCTCGCCCCGAGTCTCCGAAGGCCAGAAAATCCGCCCTGGCTGAGAACTCCACAAATAAATTCCTCAGACATTGATCCAACCTTTTCAACCACGGACTCACGTCCGCCGAGTACCTCACCGCCAACATCTCCGCTCTCCGCTGCAATGACATCCGCAGCCCCAATCTCCATGACATCTACCACTGAATCGAATTTGGCCACCTCCAACTCAAATCGCTCGCCACAGTTCTCCGGGTCCAGTTCCTCCACTGATTCCTCAAAGCGAGGAGGCTCCACTCTGGTCTCTCCCAAAGTCCCCCCTTCAATTATTTCTTCGGTTCTCTCCTCAACCGACGCCAACGAGGCAATCGTGCACGGAATTTGTAAATAGAATAATTTAATAATAAACTTTAAAAATAAAAATATTAAAGAAATTATTCGAAACTCACTCCAGCTTTTACAGCAAGAGTAACTTTTGCTCCCAAATTTATAACGTGACCATCTCTTTTCAGTATGTTTGATCCACATTGACCGGGACATCCACCTGAATAGAATTTGATGACAACAGTAATGAACACCAATTGTAATATTGTCAGTAAATGCTGCACATAAATTGTATTTATTAATCACCATAATTGATCATCATCACAATCACATTTCTCAAGGCTTTATATGGTTTGTGAAATAAACACATGCTATAATAAATGATGAATTTTTACTTTAATGCAAGTCAAATTAAAAAAAACAACTGATCTTTTATGATCTTTAAACATCAAGAATTAAAATAACTTGTAACGAATAGAGACTTAATGCAAATAATATCATCAATATTGCAATTCAATGACGTTATTTACGCCATTTCATTAAAGCAAATCCAAAAATTATATATGTACCTTTCATACCATATGGTGAAAAAACTCTTCTTTCACTTAAGACAGAAAGAACTAATGGCTTTCTGAAAAGAATTTCTCTAATAATGCCATTTCCGCCATCAAACCTGCCTTTCCCACCAGATCCTTTGTTTATAGAAAAGCTGAGGACTGTGACCGGATATCTGAAAGGGCATGACATTAATAATGCTTTCATACCACTAATTATTTGCAGATGTAGCCTTTTAACCTTTTCTCTAGAACTTCGACATCAGTAATTCTTGTGTTGGTCATGTGAGTGTGTACTCCACTGCGTCCATGCCAATGGGGACCCTTTGTAATTGAAAGTTAGAACTTCGGGTGTTAAGCTGCAAATTGCAAATATACTTACTGCGCCGGAGCCTCCACCAACTGTCTCGTAATAGCCCATTGTGTCATCTCCAAAGGTTATATTATTCATGCAACCCTAAATTAATTAGGACTCGTTCAAGTAATTTCATTTTAGGTTAGTACAATAAAATTGCCTGCAATCTTCAATGCAGAAACGATAGTGTTGTAAGCTGACTCGATCCTACTTACAATCGCATTTATAACTATTAAGTAGGGCAGGCCTTATTTCGAAATTTTTAAACTTTATTGTCTGATTATTTATATTTGAGATTGTTCTGATTTAATTTTAATTTAATTGTATTTAAACATGTCTTCAAAATGAAATACAGTTACATCAAAAAAAGAATATAAAGTGATTTAACATAGAACACTAAATCAATGAGAACCCTAGTCTTGTTCTATCCGGGGGTAATATGAGACAATGACATCCGAATTCTGTTGCTTATATCCACTTTATTCTTCTTGCACAGATTTGCCTGATTTGTTGACAAATAGGTTGCAGATCCATTCCTTACCAGTTCCTGGGTCTTTTGTGGTTGGAAAGTAGTGCTCAAACTCTTTTAAAACATAGACAGATGATTGTGCACCAACTGAAAGAATGAATGCTCAGCCTGAGCGTAAAATCCCCGCTAGCATCTGAAACATGTCCACAACCCCTTTGTTCACGCGCCTCCCACAACTCCAGTTTGGCTTCAAATGCAGCTTATTTGTCTGCCAACTTGAAAACAGTTGCCATTTCCCCATAAAGATTGAGTTCATTGAGCACGCTTAATATGTCACACAGATAAGCTCGACCTATAGGTCATACCTTGTCACTGAAATGTGCTGCAGACGGTGACTTCTTTTCCGAGAGAAACCTTTGCAGTAGCTCTTGTAATTCAAATACTCTGGTTAGCGAGTTTCCTCTGGATAACCATCTTATTTCTACGCATAAGAGAAGACATTTGCTCTACGTCCATCTCCTCACAAAGTTCAAACTCGCGCGTTAAGGGGCTTGTGCTATGATGTGGTCAAACACTTTAACGACATTAATCAATAAGCTATTAAATTCCGATGACATTTTCCGGCTTGCCAGTGTTTCCCTGTGAACGATACAGTGCATAGATCCATTCTCAGGTGCAACCTACTTAATCAGAGCAATTAAACCTATAGTTTTTACTCAACAGGCTAACAAAGAGATGACAGCGGCTCTCAAGCCCCACAAACCATTTGAATTTTTGTAATAAAATGGAAATAATTTATTGTTTCTTGGGCGGCCCGATACCATTTGCTCCACAGACCAGGGGTTGTGTTTTACTACAGTTAATTGTTTTAAAATAAACAAATGCTAATATTTTGTGCATATTTAACTACAAAATCATTAATTCTCATAAAAATTCATGACAAAATTTCAAACAAAAAAAAAAGAACTTTGGGGTACACTTTGCACATCCAATGGTTAGACCAGTCTACAAGACATTCAATTTTCTACGACCTCAAGTTTTGCAATCGGCATATTTTGTCCACTATTTATTAAATAAATTGGAAAACTCCTAGATTTCTGATCATACCGAGTATTAATCTCCTTTCAGACTATATCTGGAAAATAATCAGCCACCATGTCATTAGCAAGCTGTGACATCTTTTGACTAGCCTTTTCGAATTCTTTTAATTTGTCGGTTAGGATTTACTTGATCGCAAAGACTTTCTCGAGATCAGATTTATGCACGAGTTATGTGCGAGTTATATGGGCTCTACACCATCTATTTAACCATCTATTTTTACTGACATCATATCAACCAAGGGTAGGGCCACATCTTGTGATCAGCCGGACGTTCCTGTTGGTTTTGCCTTTCTGGACCCAACACCGGCTATGAGAGGAAATCATTGGCCTTGTTATGCCGGTCACTGCTCCGAAATGATATATACTATATATACTATCCGGAACTCCCAGAAATTTCCAGATTCTCTAAAACTTTGTAGAACTCTCTAGACCTTTCTAGAACTCTCTCGAAGCTCACGTTATATGTTCCTCAGCCAATCTTTAATGACAAACCACACGCTCCATATCACGCAGCGATATTTCCCTTAATGGTATTTGAAATAGGAATTAAAATAGAAATTATTTTTTCTCAAAAATGGAAATTAAAAATTGGGAATGGAATTAGGAATAGGAATAGAAATTGCACGAAAAAATGGAATTAGGATGAGAAGAAGAAATTATTCTTTAGTTTAAAGTGGAAATAGAATGAGAAATAGAATTTATTTGGTAAAATGGAATTATAATGAGAAATAGAAATTATTTCTGAAGCCAATTGGATCTAACTCAAACTTTTTTTTATCTATGCTAACTTATTTCAGTCAAATACCGGTATATTTTTTCTAAAACATAGTCGTATTTGAAATAAGTTTGTCGAAATCACTTAGTGGTAGTGCTATCTGCAGCAGCACACATCTGCCAAGACATAAACTTCAAGCTGCATGATCTTTTTTTCGATTTGCCGCACTTCTCGACTCAAATACAGACATTTAATTCAATTCCAGCATCATCATGTTTGATTGATCCATAGTCAACCGAGGCTTCTCTCATGCCTCGCCCGCCGTCTGGAATAGCCTGCCCCCCTCATCCGGTCTCAGCCCACGCTCGAGCTCTGAAGACCCATCTCTTCAAAAAGTTCCTTAAAGACTCAAGGCGCCTCTGACGCTACGCTTAAGGCGCCATAGAAATAAACTATTATTATTATTATTATTATTGATCCGACAATAGCACAAGCAATTATGTCACCGAAATGTGCACCTATGCTGCATGCAGCTAAGATATACATCACAAGTGTTTGTGAAAGCAAGGAAGACTCAGTTCAGTCAGTTCATGTGTCTGGTCCTGGAGATGAATCTACATTGTCACTCTCATTGCCGTATTGGACTTCATTGAATAAGTTTAAATTTTTGACAACTAGGATTCAGTCTAGTACAACTGCTGTGAGTATTAGTTGTATCAGCAAAAGAGACACTGTGCTTAATCAGTTCAACAAATATCTAGCTGATATAATAGAAGCAGAACATAATGATGCAATAAATTTCTAGAAAGAGAAGACTACTCGTTACAACAAATTGTATGAGTTAGCCCAGGACTTATCATCAGCACCAGCTTCTCAGGCCTATGTGGAGCGGATATTTTCGCTCTGTGGCATCCTGACTACAGGACGACGCAACCAAATGCAACAGTCCTTGGAGATGAGAGCTATCCTCAAACTTAACTCATTTTGACTAACTGTGGCAATAAATGTTCACTCAGTTTTTGTAGTTGTTTCGTTCTTACTTTAAGGATGCTTTTATAATCATTTCAACTTTCGAAAAGACGGTAAAGAAAAACGAAAATATTGAAAATGGAATTAAAAATTATTTCAGCAATGGTAATTAGAATTGAATGGAAATTTTTAAAACTTTGAATGGAGTTAGAATAGAATTAGAAATTATTTCAGCAATGGGAATGGTCTGATATTAATAAAAAAATCTCAAACTAGAAACCAATATCAACGTCATGAAATAGACAATTTCCAGAATGCGAAAGCACTTGCCTGGAAGTCATCTAGCGATAATTTTATTACATAAAATTTCAAACCGTTTGAAATTACCTGAGAAGCGGCACAGACCTCGAATGCCTTGAATATAACATCAACGATTCTTTGTGAGGTGAGCACGTTACCACCCACTACAGCTGCATTTTCAGAAGGATTTAGTATGGATCCTTTTGGAATTGTTATTGTTATAGGTTTTAAGAAACCCTGAATCGTCAATAAATTTTCACAATTAAAAACATATGAAGGCGTTCGTGTATTTATATCAATTTATTATAAACACTTGAAATATGAAGCAAATAAATCATAGTTTGTGTCCTGGTTGACACCTATCAACAGAGATACAAATGTGATTGCAGTGACTTCATAACGATTCGGCTAGTCAAGGTACTTAGGCTAAATACTATAAATAAACGCACTGTAATCGATTGGGATCAATTAGATATGAGTTAAAGAAAAGCTTGCGCTTCAATTCAGTAGGGTGGTGTTCCTATTGATCATCAGATGATAATGGAACTCGTTGCGGATTTAATTCTTACATTAATGTGTCTTATAACCGCTAAAAGTTAATAAACTTCTAAAAATATGTAATTCAATTTTATATATTTTATACTTTTTTTTTTAAATTTCTATCTCTTGGTTGTGTAATTATAATCTTTAACTTTATACACTTTTACAACTTAGAGATTTTTTTTTTAAATAAAAAAATAAACAAATTTTTGCCATCAGTATTGTAATAAGAATTTATTTAAGGGAATGCTCACTAACTATATCAAAAATGTGTGTTTGCATAAGAAAAAAAAGGAGACATGATGTCACCGCAGCAGAAAATCATGCGCAGTTCTTGGTGCTAATATAACCTGGCACAAAGACGCCTTAGATTTACCTCTATTAATTAGTATAATTCCATTATAGTAGTGAATAAAAGCTGATATCAGAAACTAAAAACTTTCGTTTCTAATACAATTTCCACGCTAAAAGTAAATTTTGTCTAAAATATTTATGATTTTGTAAAATGTTTATAGATTACAAAAACAACCAAAACAATATTGGCCATCCTATTTATTTTGTACTTACTTGGTTGAGAGGTATATCCTCTTTGATCATGCATCTTAAACAGTAAATTATTGCTGAATATGTTACTGCTTCTGGCGCATTTAAATTGCCATAAATTTCATTTGAAGTTCCAGAAAAGTCAAATATTGCCAATCCCTAAATATGGAAAAAAGTTTCTTACAAAGATGTAACCATATATATATAACCAATATATAAATACGATGTAGAAAAAATGCATTTCCGAATTTTCTTAAAGTTTATTAATGACTGCAGTTCAAAAAGGAGTCCCAGGAGCGCCAGGTTCTATAGATCGTATGGGAGACGATCCGAAACGCAAAAAGCAACGCTCGCCAACTCTTTTGGAAAATGATGGGGGCTCACCATGTCGCCAGAGCAGTAATTGAAGTGCTTCAAGAATACTTAAATGGTTTTTCTACAAAAGAATGCAATACAGACTGGATTCATCTGCAAGTCAGCATAGCCATGGGATGTGCCACTTCACCTTTGCTCTTTTTGTATTCATCCGTTTTTTTTAGTGCCTTGTCCAGACAGGATGTTAAGGCATTTCTTAATTGATCCACTTATACCCGAGAGCGCTCCCTGGCGTTGCGAGCAGGGAGCTTTTTGTACTTGCCATGCAAATTGTCTGAATGCACTAGGAGCTGGAATTCTCGAGGCGTGCTTGGGTAGAGGGGTCTACATGCCTTCCATAAAAACGTTCTTGGACGACACCACAATCATCTTAAGCAGGAAACAGGTCCAAAGAGTTCTCAACAAGCTCAACGATCTAATCCATTGGTGTTGCATGGTTCTCAAACCTGAAAAATCACAAAGCCTAATCAGGGATAAAATTTGCAGGAACATGCGATGAATTTTTGACGAGTTGCTCTGTGACAAAAACCAAAAGGCTCCCATAGCTGGAAAAATATTGGATACACTGAATGCAATCGCAAAAACACCTCTTCAGGGCTGATTCAAAGTCTGGCTTCTACAATTTGTTCTGCTGCTATTTTGACCACTTACGATTTACGAAATAGGATTACCATCGATGAAAGAAATGGAGAGGAAAATCAATCAGTGAATAGGAAGTGGCCGGAGTTTCCACTATCAATATCATCGATTGCTCGCTACAGTAGAATCTGACTGTTTTAGGTTGCCGCTCAGGTCGATTGTTGAAGAACTCAAGATCAGCAAAATCAGAACCCAATGGTGGCTCAACAACTCCAAAGACAGAATCCGTAAAATTATGCCACAACTTCGTCTCAACCGGAAATTCAGAGCTCAAGAAGAGATTGAGAAGTCAGAGCTTTTGAGAAAATAAGAGGGCCCATTCAGGTTGACCTTCATGGACTCGGATAGAATCACTTGAGAAGTGGTCCACGGCAAGCGCACCAGCAGGAGAGAAGAAGACGGATGGAAATAGAAAAAAATCACCCTAGCAGTGCTACAAAGCCAGCAAAGCTAATGGACAACATGGAATGATGTCATACAAAGATCTGTCACATGGAACGACATTTGTCCATTGCATCTTCTGCATTCAAGATTATCTTACCACTTCCAACCTGTTTGCTAAAAGCAACTTCTTTCAGCATGTGTTGCACTGCCTCTGCAGCTGTGAACTTAAATAAAAATAGTTTTAACTTGAACTGCCTTTCAAATAGGAAAAGCAAAAAAATTAAAAAAATATAACACTGACTTGAATATAATTCATATAGGCCAGTACAAAATCTAATCCGTACTCGTTTATGAGTTCTTGAACAAGAAGTATTCCCTTTGCAAATAATCATCAAAAAATGTTTCAACTCGTTTTCTTGCATAAAGGGGATGTCATACAAAGATCTGTCACATGGAACGACATTTGGCGAATGTCCCCCTCTGTCTGGCATTCATGATCAGATCATTTTATTATGTGCTTCCTTTGCGAACCAATTTGCAGAAGTGGGGGATAGTCCAAGATGCTAGCTACATACTCTGCAGATTCTCATTCACTCCAGCACGTGTTCTCGTCATACACGTATGCCCTTTCCCACAGTTACTATACATGGCGACACAATCAAGACTTGCAGGTACTGTGGCGGCAAAGACGGCATGCTCCCAGGCAAATGTCCGAGAAATGGCAGCAAGAAGAAAATATTTTATAAGGGGAGGTGCATCACAAGGTTAAGTGCGAGAAACAAAGAAGGGACTTGCTTTCTAATATCAAAGATTGGAAAGTCACACAGACCTGAAAGGAGATAGCCACTGTCACAAGGTGTTAGAAGGAAGCTGCAAGTGGCCAGATCTAGAGTTGGAGTCAACAGCGACAGACTCTTTTATCCTGCTTGAATTGACGGTCCCAAGGGAAGTCAGAATGGATCTTAGCAATGCGTTGAAGAGCGACAGGTACTTGGATCTCACAATGGCTCTCGAAGCAAGAGGTTATGGTATCCACCTGTTCACCATCAAAGTCGGTGCAAGAGGGCTGGTAAGCAGGTCTACTTATGCCTTTCTCAGAGCAACAGACAGAATAAACATTTCGTCAAAAAATTGTCTGAGACCACAGAGTCGGCGTCGCATTGGATTTGGACGACCAAAGACCAGAATTGAGGCAAGAAAAAGCAGGGAGCGATAGTCACATCAAGGGGCCTGATTCCACCACAACGGGGACACCAGTTGAAAATCAGGAAAATGACACCCGGAGAAGTAACATCAAAGAAATATGGGAAGCGCTGCAGTATCGTTTTCGGTTTTATTTCTCAGATGACGGAGCTTTCGCAGATTTCAGTGCGATTGCAGGCTTAAAGTTTTCATCAGACTAGTCTAGCGGACAGTTTTGATTGTTGCTATGACGTTATTGGTTTACGTTATGAGAGAACAACAAGTTGCCAGGGACATCCGCTTGATCACCAGACGCGGCCCAGTCCCTGAAAGCGTAAAGATTCAGGGCCGAAACGTTCGTCTACTCTGAAGACCCCTGCTAGAAAGCTCGATCAAGAGTTTCAAAATGTATATATATATATTAGGTAAGTTTTTCTTACTTCTGGATTTATTGTCACAGTTAATTTTATTTTGAATCCTTCGTCCATTGCATCTTCTGCATTTAAGATTATCTCACCACTTCCAACCTGTTTGCTAAAAGCTACTTCTTTCAGCATGTGTTGCACTGCCTCTGCAGCTGTGAACTTAAATAAAAATATTTTTAACTTGAACTGCCTATCTCTTTCAAATAGGAAAAGCAAAAAAATTAAAAAATATGATACTGACTTGAATATGATTCATATAGGCCAGTACAAAATCTAATCCGTACTCGTTTATGAGTTCTTGAACAAGAAGTATTCCCTTTGCAAATAATCATCAAAAAATGTTTCAACTCGTTTTCTTGCATAAAGGGGCGCGAAAAAACATTTAGACTAAAAGCCACTTAGCTATCAGAGGTTTAGTGATGGACTAGTTCAAATAAAATACAGTTATAAATCTGTTCATAAAACCAAATAATTGTTCTTTCCGATTCCACACCAGGTAGAAAAAACTCAGAGCAGATCCACAGAAATACAATCGAATTTTCCATTCACCAATTATTTGCTCAACAAATTTACTAGTTTGTGGACAACCGGTCTATTTCATTTCAATACCGGACTATTTCAATACTGAGAGAGTTAAAAGCCCAACATTTCTCGATTGAAATACTGTAATAGTTACTGAAAATTTTAATTTCCAAATCATACATGCCTTCAGAGAAGTATGTAACCTAATACAGAAAATGCGAATGATCACGAAAGACATTCACAAAAAACTGACTAAAACTCATGTGAAATACAAAACAAATTTAGTGCTAAAAAATGCATCGGTATATCAAGAAATAATTTTATGACATCTAGTGGAAGAATAGAATGCTACCGTATTTCCCCAAAAATAAGACTGTGTCTTAAATTAATTTTTGCTCCAAAAAACTTGCTAGGACAGCAGTTCTCAACCTTGCCATGGGTCACCTAAGACCTGAGAATTTAATGTATTGTTTACAAGGCACCCTCCTTAAATCTGTTCGTCGCAAACAGACTGTTCTCCGTGATATTTTTCCAGTCGGTTGCTGTGTACCACTTTCATTTTTGATTTCGGCGTCTTTTGTATGCAGTAAACCACATTGTTTATCTTTTTACATCTCAATATGGTCCTTCCCAATCTTTTTGAAGTTTCGGTGACCTTACCTTCTTCCGCTGAGGATTGTAGAGCCAGACTTGCCCACCCTCTTTAAAACAATTGACATTCGCTTGTCTGTCGTACCTTGCCTTGGCTTGATAGCTACTAACAGCAATATTTTTACGAGCGGTACAATGTGCAACATAATCAAAAGCTGATTTTTTAGGTTCCTCCGGTTTCCCGAATACTATATCGGAAGGAAGTCGAATATTCCTTCCAAATGTCATTTTTGCAGGACTGATTCCCGTTGTTCTGTGAACTGCTGCTCGGTAAGCCATTAGAAAAAGTGGCAAGTATTTGTCTCAGTCGTCTTGCTGCTTGCTCACCATTTTCATTAAAGGTTGTTCCATGGTTCTGTTAAATCTTTCCACTATTCCGTCAGATTGGGGATTCAGTGCGATTGTTCTGGTTTCCTAGGCTTCGGCATAGTTCTTGAAATATTTTAGATTCGAAGTTCCTTCCTTGATCTGAGCGTAGATCGACTAACCCAATTATTAACCAATGCCTCTGCAACAGTTTCTGCTTCCCGGTTTGGCAAAGCGAATGCTTCGGTCCATTTAGTGAAATAATCTCCTATTACAGTCAGGACGGAAACAATAAGGACACCCCATTATTTCGTAATAACTCGATAAAGAAAAATTTGATTGTGGGGAAATTTTAATATGTTATGTATTTATATATTTGTGATTATTTCTTAAATTTTCATCAAAATATGTTCGTGCATTAATTTTAAAATTCCAAAAACGTGATTTCGGGGCGTCCAATAACAATAAAAGACACTTGCAAAAATCATGGAAAAATGACTAAATACTTTGTGAAAAAAACAGGAAAAAAGTTTATTAATATGAAATAATGTTTCCTTTATTTTCAATAACTTTAAAACATCTCTTGTTCATTGATTTTATAAGAGTTTTTAAGAAATTTCTGTCCAGTTCTTTCCAGGTACTCCTAATGGTGTTTTTCAGGTCAGATTTTGAGTAAAATTGCCTTCCATTATTGTAAACAAGTCTTGATAGCATTCTCCAGACATTTTCTATAGGAAGTCCTGGGAACAAGCTGGCCAACTCATAACTTTCAAATTTATCCTCTGGAAAAATGTCTTTGTCAACTTGGAAGTGTGGATAGAGGCATTATCTTGCTGGAAAATAAAATTTTCTCCATAATAATGCTATTTTCCATATTTTACAAAATCTACTAGTTAAGTTTCTTTGAAATTTTGCAGGATGTTTTGTCTACCATAAAGAGATATTATGTATAAAATTGAGTAATATATTTATATATTGTATATATACTTATATTTAACGAGTTATCACAAAAATATGGGATGTCCTTAAGGTTTCCATTCGGAAACCGTACTAGTATGTACCGATTTCCATAATTTGATATGGGGAATGGTTCAGCGAGATCCAAGGCTATTCTTTCAAAAAGCACGTTGTAAGACTGTATTAGCCTTTTTGTCTTTCTTTTAGGTCACTTATTGGCTGCACATGTATTACAGTTTCTGCACCATTCTTCAACATCACTTTTGTAATGTAACCAACGGCACCTTTCCTTCACTTTTTCCATGGTTTTGCTAACTCCAAAGTGTCCCCCTGAAGTACCTTTGTGGAATTCCTTCATCACTTCAGTAATGCGGGATTTCGGAAGAATTATTTGTGGATGATCGCCAGTACCATCCTCCGTTTTCCATTTCCTGTGTAAAATTTCCTTACGCATTATTAGGGAGTCCCATTGGGCCCAACAGGATTTAGTGACTTCCCCATGTTCAGATATCTGTTGCCAATCAGATTTGATTACAATTTCCATCCATTTTATTATCGGTGCTAGATCTTCGTCATTCAGTTGTTCCTCTTGCAATCCACGTTCTGTCAAGGTTTCTGGGATATTGACATGAATTTGTTGGCACGTTTCACCTCCTTTCTTTATTTTTGCAATGTTGTTATGCACCTGGCCTTTTCGATGTTCTATGCGGAACTGATAGTTTTGCATTCTTTCTATCCATCTCGCCATCTGCCCTTCTGGATTTTTGAAGTTTAAGAGCCATCTTAATGAGGCATGATCAGTACTTAATAAAAATGGTTGGCTGAATTAATTTGAAAATGTTTCATAGATTACACTGCTGCCAGAAGTTCTCTTCTGGTCACACAATAATTCCATTTTGTTTTGGATAGTGAGGGGCTATCAAAAGCTATTATCTATATTCCATCGCTGACTTGCTGAGAAAGGACTACTCCAATTCCACTTTTCTCAAGAACAAACAGAGCCCCTGGAATTGGGTATGCCAGAACCGGTGCTGTTATCATTGCCTCTTTTAGAGCATCACATGCTTCTTGGCAGCAATTGTTCCAAATAAATGATTTGTCCTTTTCAATAAGCTCATTTAGAGTTTTGGCTTTTGCTTGAAAAGTTTGCAACAAACCGTCGGTAGTAAATACAGATTCCTAAAAAGCTTCATAGCTCTTGTATATTTCTTGGAACAGGCCAGCTTTTAACTACCTCGACTTTTTCCAGGTCGGTGCTGACACCATTAGGTGAGACTACGTGGCCCAGATATTTTACCTCTTTTTTGAACAGAGAACATTTCTTAGGGCTGAGCGTCATGCCTGCTTCCCTAATTTTATTGAATACTTCTCTGAGATTATCCAGGTGCTCATCAAATGTTCAACGATGATTATGTTGTCAAAATAAACTAAGCACGTCTTCCAGTTATGTCTTTTTAGAATTTGTTCCATTAATCTTTCAAATGTGGCGGGCGCATTACATAATCCAAATGGCATGACAGTAAACTGCCATAACCCCTCTCCGGTTGAGAAAGCTGTTTTCTCTTTGTCGTCAGGATATATTTCTGCTTGCTAATAACCACTTTTAAGATCCAGGGTTGAAAACACTCTAGATCCTGAGAGGGTATCTAAAGTGTCGTCAATTCTGGGTAAAGGGTAACTTTTTTTGTGTGATCTCGTTCAGCATTCTGTAGTTAACACAAAATCGTAGTGATCCATTTTTCTTCTTTACGAGAACCACCGGTGAACTCCAAGGGCTGTTTGGTGGTTCGATGACTCCCTGCTCCTACATTTCTTCTATCATTCTTGCAATGTTTAGAAACTCAAAAAATGTTACAGAATAAATTACAAACATTACAATATCCAATATATACATAAAACATTATCATCTTTCCAAAATAAAATACTGTAATTTTTGGAATGTCTTTTCAATTAATCTGAAAGTATCTGGGTTCTATGGAGTTGTAAAAAACTGATATAAAAAAAGAGAATCCATAGTTAACAACCTATCGAATATCGATCAAGTCATTGAAAAACGTGCCAAACAATGATTCGCGCAAGTTTTTAGATTCTTTAAATTTAAAATATTGTAAAATAAAATATTGGTTTCAGAAAATAATTTAATATTACCAAGTTCGATATAATTAAATATGATCAAGTTTCATATAATTTAATATACTTAACTTTAATATAATTTAATATAATATAATTTAATGTAATCAAGTTTAGTATAATTTAATACATGTTACTTTTTTATTAGCAGCTATCTGAGCTTGAAGGTCACAAATATTATCCTTTATATTTCTGCTGCCACGGCAATTTGGATGTTTTCCTGGTTCTTTAAAAGCTTCAACAAGCCCTTTTCATAAAAAAAGTAAAGACTGCTTTTAGAGCAATAAACAAAAATTAATAATTATTTCCAATATTAATCCTAGAAGTATCTTCATAACATAAAACTCGCAGTGGCTTCAGATAAAGTAAACGTTCTCATCAGCGAATATTACCGACAAATAATCAATCAGAACAGTCCAACTAATAATGGCAAAATAACAAAAATTCTATTATATATTGAGAACGAAACTCATTTTCATAAGCGTCATACAAATTATGATTTTTTATTCTCCCGACCAAATTGCTCTCAAATTGCGAATGTACTCTTGACAGAGGTCCTTGAGGAAGGAAACGGCGGTGACCAAAGCAAACTCTCGCGAGAATACGGGGAACAGAAGTTATATTTTTGGAATTTGGTACACAATTGTAAAATTAATAAAAATAAATTGTATTTTGTATATAAATAATTTTAACTGCGCCATTTCAAAAAAGACCAAATCACAGGATTGGAGGGAATTTTTAGAACTAACATGGAAAAAGAAAAGCATCAGACTATTGAAGTTTACCTGGCCCAAAATTATTTTGATGGTTATTGTCAGAATATTAGGTAACCCATCGATTTGTAAAACATTAGATATAAACAATACATGAGTTATTTAGTCATTCAATCATGCTTACCTGCTTCATTAAACCATCCCCTTTTCACCAAGAAAAATGACTTGAATATGGCTCCCTCATCAAAAATAGTTTTAGAATCTGCTGGCATCGAACCAGGTGTAGAACCACCAATGTCTGCATGGTGGCCTCTGCAAGCCACATAGAAAACTGGTTTTGAAATGTCACTGTGAAAAACCTTTAAATGAAAATAAATCAGAAAAATAACTTCGACATTAGACATAAAATTAAATAAATTATTAAATTACATCCAAGATTGAGATATGAATTACTTCACTATCAGAATTTTTCTGATAGCATGCACTTATTAAATATTATTTTAAAAACAATGTCATAGTTAGTTATCCAAGAGTTACACTAACTGGTGTAATGACTGTTAAGTCAGGCAAATGACTTCCTCCAGCACAGGGGTGATTACTTAATATGACATCACCATTTTTTAAATTATCACCAAGGGCTTTAATCTAAATTTTTAAAATAAAAATTTAACACAACAATATGACAAAGTTATTTGTTATATGTTTAATTACATTTATTTTCATTAAGTTGGACTGATGCCCAATTTGGAATTTATATCTACAGGGTGATTGGAAAGTAATAATAATAATAATAATAATAAGAATAACAATAATAACAATAATAACAATAATAACAATATAACAATAATAACAATAATAACAATAATAACAATAATAATAATAATAAGTGTACGTCAGTGTACGTCAGCGATAAGGTCAGTGTACGACCAGATGCCCTCCAGGGACAATATACAAAAGTAGAGTTTGTTGGAAGACACCGAACGCCGGCACTGTGGTGGGAACGAGGACTCCATCACATGCTCAGCAATTGCACATATGCCTTTGCCAACGGTCGGAACAAATGGCGTCATAACCCGGTTCATCTGGAAGTGTGAGGGCTTCGCACACCTCTGCAAAAAGAGATGTCAAACTCCCAGGCGATACCTTCTTGCAAAAGCAAACGACTGGACCATCGCAGCCAACCTAGAAGGGATGAGGCTCTACCCCCAGGTGCTGATAGAAAGTGGCAAGAGGCTGGATTTGGTGCCAGCTAAATATCGCCATCGACGGATGCCATCATTCTGGTGGAGCTGATAGTATTGTGGGGGACTACAATACAGCAACACACTAATGGCAGATAAGTATGCAGATTTGTTGATGGACCTGGAATCGAAAGGATATTGGACAGACCTCTTCCCCACAGGGAATGGGCGTAGTTGGCAGGTGACTTATGCTTTACTCATCAAGATTGAATTGTCAAGACGAGAGAGAACAAGGGCTATGACAAGAATGTCTGAGGCCACAGAAGCGGCTTCACTCTGGATCTGGCATATGATGAGTCAGAAGAAGTCTTAAGAGGCCACTGCAGGAAAGCCATGGAAAGCCGTCAGTCTCCGGTTTGAATGATCCACTGAACGACTGGACCAAATCATTGGCCCGTTGTTGTCAGGGGAAATGGGCCGACTGCGGACAAAGCTAAAAACTGTGAAAAAGCCCATGGTTGAGGCCCGAAAATTTTTATCTCCGACTGCCGCTACAGAGAAATTATAAGGCCCAGTTTGCATGTATTAAGTACACCATGTGAAGAAGCCACTGAGAGCTTTCATGGCTGCTATAGGCAACTGGAGATGATCGACATAACAAGGCCAATGAAAGCCTTGCATAATTGAAGTTTGCAGATGAAACTCTATGGTAAATATTTGTAGGTTAATAGAAATTAATATTTTTTGCATTAAAATTTATGTTAAATATCGCTATTTTTAAATTTCATGGTTTTAATTGTAAAATGTCTTACAAAGGAAAGATTTTATAGTGATCTGGGCATGCTCCAAGCACTGTTGGTAGTATGTATGCTAATGTACAGTTGGATGTTTTGCAGGAGACCTGCCATGCTCGTATAATAAGAACACTTGTGGAAGATAGTCATGATAAACTATATGTTTATAAAAAATATTCAAATTGCATATTTTTGCATTAATACATATGGTTTAGACACATTTTATTTAGTTTCAAGTGTTTGCAATATTTTTATACAGACTTGGGAGGTAGAAGATTAAGTATAAATTTCACTTGGAAAATATGGAACAAAGCATATTGTAGAATTTGTTATTCTGAAAATATTCTAAAATTTAGTTAAACGTTTTAGTTGGTAACTAATGCATCTTTGTGTTATATGGGTTTAGCTTTGTGTCCCTAAGGAACCTATTCATTATGTAACGTGAAAAATGAGGAATTGATACTGGACTGAACTTTGCACAATTCCACTTGCAAGTATATCCATCCTGTAGTTATGAGTTTGTGACAAGCGTCTCAAAGCTGATAACAACGCTGATTGATAATTTTGTTAAGGTATTTCAAGCTTAATCACTCAGTGATCAAAACTCAAATCTCAAGTATGGCTGCGGGCCTACCAGGGTTTTACCGAAAGACTTTTCAGAATAAACTTTTATCTTGGCCATTTCTTATTGAAAAAAAGGTAGTGCGTCTACCAACAGACATTTGATAGTAATAACATTAGTCATAAGGTGTAAAGGCGACGGAATATCCAGGCACTACAATATTTTATTTTTTTGAGCCAACCCAACGAGCAACTGGTCTTTGCTAGGTCATGCAATCGAAGGGCGCAGCAAATGGCAACTTTTTGTGCCGAAACCAAAGTCTCTAATTCATATTTGGTTCTGTGTCAATGCAGTGTAGCTAGCAAAACGCAGGAGCCAGACCTCAAGAAGAAGATGATTTTCATATTGTGTTACCGCTAAATTTGTATATTTTTCACTTCAGCTACCAAATGTAATTTAGACATTAATGAACTTATCAGTCTGAAATTTAGATACGAATAAACTTACTGGTCTGAAAGTTAAATATAAATAAAGTTACTAGCCTGAAATTGAACAGCCTTTTGCATAGCTCCAAGATGCACTGGAATGTGTGGTGCATTGGCTACCAATCCTCCATCAGGACCAAACAATGCACAGGAAAAATCTAATCTTTCCTGTTTGATTACATTTAATTCCTATTTATTGTTGGACTGGGCCACCGGGACACCGGGAAAATCCCGGTGGGGCTGAGGCCGCCAATTGCCAAAAGAAAGTTATATTTTTAGTCTTAAATAAAATTACCGTTGATTATATGATAGCTTCAAATAATAGTTTGTATTAAAAATAACCAAACTGAAACAGAAACTGAAAAATCATTACATAAGGAGTCTAAATATTTTTATATAATAAGCTTCCAATGTCAATGGTTATAACATATTAATTTTAACACAAAATTATATTATTTTGTAATAAAGTATTTTTTTTACATGAACATGTAATAGCTATAGTCGACTGGAAAAGAAATGTGTGATTTGTTTTGTGGCGTCTTTGAAAAGTTAGGCGTTGATGTAAGTAAATGTATTGGCAATTCCACCGATGGTGCGTCTAATATGCAAGGTCAATACAATGGCTTTAATGCCTGGTTAAATACAGTTTCTCCGGGCCAGATTCATGTATGGTGTTATGCCCATGTATTAAATTTGGTAATGGGTTACGTCACTAAAAAAGCGGTTGAAGTTGTTACTTTGTTTGGGGTTTTATGTGTTTAAACACATGTGCAGTCTCTCTTCGGGAATCATATTTACGATTCAATGTTTGGCGTGAATTTAGCAAACTGAAATCTCACTTCAATACATTCAAACAAACCAGATACTAAATATCTTAGTCCAAAGACATGTTAACAAATAAGTTTTTAGATCGCTACGGGTGGTAGGAAATTTTTTTTTGACTTTTTTGTCTTAGATTTATGGGTTTGTACATACACTTTTAGTCAGAATTTTTTAAAAATTTATCTTTATTTTCGGGGGGGGGGGCGATGGCTGAGCTCCGGGGGGGATTCGCCCCCACCCGAAGGTATGCCTGAAAGAAACCCTGCTACTAATTTCCTTTTAATTGGACAAATAATGCCAATTCATCACAGCGTGTTAATTAGGCCGTAGAAAAAGGTTCCAAAACTTTGCATACTCAGACCATATCAATAGAAAATTTTTGCAATGAACCACTTTAAAATTTAAAATATTTAAAATATTGGAATTTCGGTTTCGGTTACTTTTATCATGGATAGAAGTAGCCGAAATTTCAGCTGTACAGAAATATGAAAATTTCAGCTTTACTTGCCTTCTTAAAATGATTGCAATAAAATTAAATAGAAATCGTCCTACTGATTCTATATTTTACGAGACTCAAAATGCTACTGAACGAAATGTGTATTCTCACGTATTTAGCCGATTTTTGTGTGCATTATATGTCCGAATAGGATGTGGAGGCACTTCTTATTTATTTATTTATTTGATTAAAGTCCGTTGCATAACTAAGATGATTTGGACTTAAGGCACTTCCTAATCATTCCACGATATATAGTGTCCCTGGCGGTGCGAGCTCGGTTGCAACACGACACGTAACGACTGTTGCTTTCACCATCGTTCGCAGACATGCAATCCTCTATGCCAACTCGTCCGAGTGCGTGGAAAACCTCAGAAACTCACGCCACGGATTCAACTTTCGAAAGCTATCAGAGAAATTAGTTAGGGACATCAAATTATAACTAGTTTGAAATTTCGGCATGAAAAATCGATGCATGCGAGTAGATTGTCTATAGCGACTCGTATAGTGGTAGAATATTTATGAGAGAAGATTGAAGGCCCTCACTATCAAAAAAACATCACGAAAAAGTGTGTGTCAATGAAATGGTCACAGGCATCGGGAGAGTGCATCTGCGTTGCTAGGCACATGGCCTTTCCTATGTTCGATGCAGAACTGATAGTTTTGCATTCTTTCTATCTATCTCACCTCTGACCTTCTAGATTTTTGATGTTTAAAAACCATCTTAGTGAGGTATGATCAGTCCTTAATAAAAATGATTGGCCAAAAACGTATTTTTGAAAAGTCTCATACATTACCCGACTGCCAGAAGTTCTCTTCAATAATTCTGTTTTGGATAGCGAGCGGCTATAAAAAGCTGTTACATTTTCTCCATAGCTGACTCGCTGCGAAAGGACTGCTCCAATTCCACTGTTGCTGGTGTCAGTGTCAAGAATAAATGGAGCCCCTGGAATTGGATATGCCAGAAGCGGTGCTGTTATCATTGCCTCCTTTAGAGTCTAAAGTTTAGACCATCGAATACTTCTTGGCAGCAATTGTTCCAAATAAATGATTTATCCCTTTCAGTAAGCTCATTTGGAGTTCTGGCAATGCTTGAAAAGTTTGCAACAAACCGTCGTTAGTAAGTACGGAGTCCTAAAAAGCATCGTAGTTCCTGTATATTTCTCGGAACAAGCCAGTTTTTTACTGCCTCAATTTTTTCCAGGTTGGTGCTGACACCAGTAGAGACTACGTGGCCCAGATATTTTAGCTCTTCTTTGAACAAAGGACATTTCTTAGGGCCGAGCATCATGTCTGCTTTTCTAATTCTATTGAATACTTCTCTGAGATTATCAAAGTGATCATCAAATGATTTTTCAATTACGATTATGTTGTCACAGTCTCAATGTAGATCAAAAACGGTGAGTTATCCCAAGCACTTTGGTCATTCTTATCTTCGAATCTATATCGAACGTGTGGACTCAACAACAAGTCTCAACTTCAAATTCCCAGCACATCTCTGCTCACGTAGGTCCATGAAATATAATCAGTTTAAATTTAAACCAAACTCTTTTTTTCTGAAACTTACTAGACAAATTTGCGTCTCGGCTGACCGAACCTCTGTTTCCTAACCTTACTCATTCAATAGACATTATTTTAATAAAGTTATCCATCACAAAAATGTACTTTACAATAAGTAAGCAGAGTATCAACTTGCAAGGGATTAAGCTACAATATTGTCTCAAAAATTATTTTTTATATAAAGCAATTAAACAACTAAGAAAGCAAATTGAAATACCTTTATGTTTACAGAAAGAGCAGTTCTTTGCAAAACCCTGTAAAAATTAACGCAAGTTTTTTTTAAAAGGCACATTTCAAAAATTATTTTAAATGAATATAATAAACAATGAGAGAGAATTTTTATAACAAGCTCTTTGGCAAATAAATTTTAAAAATATTTAGCATTCATATGCACCAAGGGGATGCAATCATTAAATCCTTTAAATCCATATCTATTTTCATATGTTTTTACAAATCATATATCCTGACTAAGTAAAATCATCTCATGTGGATTTTCTGAAGTTCGTCCGATTTCTTATGCTTTGGAACTGCCACCTTATTTTTGAACTTCTGGACGAAATCTTAAGAGATGACTTTGGTGATACTCGGCTTAAAAAATTTTTTTTCGTTCGAACAGGCAGCCCAGTGGGAGCATATCCCTTCAGGTTGACCTTTTTTACAAAAGTATTACAATGTATATAATTAAGCTGGTTATTTTTGTAACTGTGTTTGAATATTTTTGTTTAATAAATCTGTTTCTAAAAAAAGGGGGATGCAATCAAGTTTTTATGTTAAGAAATAAGAGTGCCAAAGAATTTTTTATTCGCTAAAAAAACGTCAGATAATGTTTGAATACATTGAAAATTCTTTAGAAAGTTTCTCCAAATTGCCTAAAGAGGTGTTAATTGTTGGTTGCTACTAGGATATGGCCATAAGAAATCAAGAGAAATAGCACCGAAACAAATTTCTGAAGATGTCTCAAAATTGTGGAAAAATTCGATTTTTCCAGTTCTATCTAGCCAAAGTGTAAAGAAAAAAGTCACCGATACTGTTAGCAAGCATGACATGTTTTTGAAGAAACCAACAGCAAAAATTGAAGAATCTCTAAAATTTATTTGACTTAACCAACATAAAATGCAATATGGCGGTGACTCGCACAGCTTGAGGAGATAACCTTTTTTGGCTTCTAGACAGAATTCAGGGGGCAAACCCTCGCAGAACATGAGGAGAAGACCTTTTTGTAGGCCTGGTCTAAAGTCAGGGGGCCGAAAAACCACCAAAAAAATAGCATCCATCTAAAAGGGCAAAATTTGTAATGTCACCTGGAAGTTTGCAACAGGTAGTAACGCTGCCACCACCACCCCAAGTTCTTCACCAGAGACAAGGAATTGGAACTAAATTTTATTTAGACAATAAAAATCTTCTAGACTTAAATCTCTAGCTCTGGTTTGCTTTGCATCTTAAGATTTACATCTGTTTTTTCTATATAATTCAGTGAACAACCGAATTCCAAGCATTATAACTTCAGATCAATAAAGAGAATATGAAAAAAGTCAAAAAGAGCTTTAAATTAAGAATAATCACCTTCCCATTTGTTCAGCAATGCTCATAAATCGATGTGAAAAAATTGAAAGTTGTACTGCATTCAATTTTGAATCCGTCTCTTGCTTTTCCATTGGATTCACCTTTACAGTTATCAAATATAAAAAAATTTCACCTTTTAATGAAAAGATTAGTGGAATATAATTTCATCATAATTATTTAGCCAATGTTTTAATCGTCAATTATGACAGGATCTATTGACATTATAACAGACATGTACATAATTATTGTACATAAATAATGATACAGAAAATAAAAGAAAAAACAGTTATACTTGAAATCTGTAAAGAAAAATGGATTTTGCCAAATTAAATTGTTATAACCCGCAGTAGCTAACCAGACAAATACTAACTACCAACTACCTAATGCACAACTCGAACTAGAACTATTTTATTGAAACAACTGCTGTCTCGACCTGCATTTCAAAAGATCGTGTGTTGATGTGTAATGTAATATAATTATACAATTTTATAATATAATTAGGATTATATTATAATAAAATAATATGAATTATTATCCTTACACAACACCTCCCCTTCCTAAACAATGAGATATTTTTTTCCCTTGAAATCCATCACAAGTCTTATAAGGGGTCGACGGGTCCTTGCCGGTCTCGACACCTGCAGCTCTGGCTGATCCATCCAACTGACATCTATTTCCTCATTTTCTGATATGTTAGTTGTTTCCGGACTACTTGCTTTCTGAGATGCTTCCTTAGTTTCTGTCTCGATTGGTGGAAGGAATGGAAAGTCAAATGTGAAGGCACATTACCTTGAGTGCATCCTCTGACTCCCACTTCCTCAACTGATTTGCGTGTCAACGTTGCACCCTTCCATTGATTTCCAACTCGTAGACCTGTCTTCCCAATCGTCGTTTGAGCCTGCCGTGCATCCACTTCGGATGACCTGGATCACTGTACTCTCTGGCGAAGACTGCATCTTCTTCAGCAAATTCCCTACGATGGCGTCCAGACTTTGTTTCATCCATATCCTGATCTTTCCTATGGAGATGAGCCTTTTGTTCTTTGAGTTGGAAGTCAATCAGTGGAGTTCACAACTGTCTTCCCAAGAATTCTTCTGCTGGAGTCTTCAATCCTATCAAAGACGGGCATGGTGTGATCCTATACGTTAGAAGGAATGTTTGGAGCGCATCACCCATCGCTCCCTCCCCCTGCAGCTTCTGCAATAACCTTTTAAAGGTGTCGACAAAACGTTCCGCTTATCCGTTGCAATGAAGTTGATATGGCGGTGATCTAATATGCTCGATTCCATTTCTTAAACAGTAATCTTGAAACTTCTTTGATGTGAATTGAGTGCCATTGTCCGAAACGAGAACCTTTGGGTATCCATGCTGAGCGAAAATCCTACCCAGCTCTTTGATTGTCGCAGTGGTTGTTGAAGTTTTCATCTGTACAACTTCAGGCCACTTGGAGAAGGCATCCACCACAATGAGAAACATCGTTCCCTCCATTGGTCTGGCAAAATCAATCCTCTTCCAAGCACAATCAGGTTTCGGCCATGGTGACAATTCACTCCTGACAGGCATCTTTGCAGCTAATTGACATACATTGCGAAGCTTCACCCCGTCTTCAATATCCCTGTCAATTTCTTGCCACTAAACATACTTCCGAGCAAGCATCCTCATTCTGGTGGCTACTGGGTGTCCCTCATGCAGAATCTTCAAAACTCGGCTTCGCAGTACTGGTGGAATCACAGCACGTGCTCCCATGAAGAGTGCACCTTCATAGACAGACAGGTCTGCAGAACGACTGTGGAAGGCGTGCAAGGTCGATCTAGCCCGAAAACTTGGCCATCGTCCTGTCTTAACGGCTTCCACAACTATCTTCAACTCGGAATCCTCTTCGGTCATCCTACAAATATCCTCCTTTGTGACTTGCAAGTGTCGGATGACATCGCTTTGGACTGCCTTGACATGTTGTTCAATCTTAGCGATAACAATGTCTTCATTCTCAGGCAGTTTCTTTGAAGCGATGAGACGGGATAATGCATCGGCTTAGCCAAAGTGGGTAGATCGCCTGTACTCGATGACAAAGTCATACGACAGCAAGACGAGTTCCCATTTTTGGAGTCGATTTGCTGAGTGAGCAGACACACCAACTTTTGAACCAAAAATTGACAAAAGCGGTTTGTGGTCAGTCAGCAACAGAAAGCGTCTGCCGTAGATGTAACGGTGAAATTTCCTCACCCCAAACACTAGGGCCAGAGCTTCTTTCTCAATCTGTCCGTAGTTCTTCTCGGCCTTGGTGAGAGATATACGGGCATGTGCAATTGCCTTTTCCGTGCCGTTCGGAAAACGAGGAGAGATAACAACTCCCACTCCATAATCACACGCGTCCGCAGCAACGGCAATGTCCAATTCAGGGTCGAAGTGCGTCAACAACATATCTGACTGCAGCACTTTGTTCAGTTTTTCCAAAACTTTCTGGTGCTCCGCAGTCCACAAAAATTTGTCTTCCCTTTCTAGATCATCCAACAGGCCTCTCATTGTACACATCTCAGGTACGAAAGACGAATAGCAGCTGATCATGCCTAAGAACGACTTCGGCTGCTTTGGGTCCTTAGGCGCTGGCATCTCAACAATCGCTTGAATTTTTCTGGGTTTGGTCGACGGCCGTCTCTTGAAACCACGAGTCCCAAGAACTTGATTTCTGGTTTCGCGAAGGAACACTTCTCAATCCTGACGCGAAAACCACAATCAGCGATTCGTTTAAACAAAGCCCGGACGTTGTTGTTGTGTTCTCCCAGCGAAGATCCAGTCACAATGACATCATCTAAATATGCTGCACCTTCAAGTCCTATGATCATCCGATCCATGGCTTCCTGGAAAATGCCAGATGCGCATTTGACTCCGAAAGGTAACCTCTGGTACTGGAATAGGCCTATATGAGTGTTTATTGTAACCAGTTCCTTCAGACGAGCAAAGATTTCATCGGGTGTCGGCAGAGGATGGCGGTGCGTCTCCAGTGCTTCGTTGAGACCTGTCTTAAAATCAGCGCAGATACTGACTGCTCCGTTTTTCTTTGCAACCACAACAATTGGCGCCGCCCAATTGCTGTAGTCCACTTTCTTTAGGACTCCTTGTTGACCAGACGCTCCAGCTCCTCATTCACTGCTTCTTACTAGCGAATGGAATATTTCTTTGTCGGCAGAAGATTGGACGTGTACTCTGCTTGACCAACAGCTGTGCCTTTGTCTTGCACTTCCCCAGCTCCTTCCTGAAGACATCCGGAAACTCTCCTGCCAAAACTTTGGCCAAGTCTCTCTCTTCCTCTGGCTTCTGCTCAATCTTGCAGCAGATGGCATTGAAGGCATTCTGAAGAGGTGTTAGTTGGTTCAACCACTCGATGCCCAACAGCTGTTCAATGTTTTCAGCAGAAACGGATTCCTTCATCCTGGTTGCATTGACGGTCCCATGGGAATATTGGATGGATCTTAGCTTTGAAGAGCGACTGGTACTTGAATCTCACAATGGATCTCGAGGCATGGTGGGTATAAGGGTATGGTGTCCATCTGTTCGCCATTGAAGTCGGTGCAAGAGGGCTGGAAATTTGAAGGGTGCGAAGCCTGAAAGAGCACCTCAACATGATTCATTGGAGAACTTTACAGAATTGTTGACATGTTGGTAAATATTCAGGGACATTAGAAAATATAGAAGGTAAGGCAGACCAACTTACACCTTTCTCAGAGTAATAGGCCTTTCCAACTGAAATACAAAACGCATTGTCAAAAAACTGTCTGAGGTCGCAGAGTCAGTATCACATTGGATTTGGACGACGAAAGACCGGGAGTAGGACTCCAAAGGCAGGGAGAAGCTTAGAGCTATGGTCATACAACTCGCTCCACCTCAACGGAGACAGTAGTGGGAAATCAGGGCAGACACCCGGAGAAAGGTAATATCAAAGAAATATTTGAAGCTCTGCAGTAGCATTTATGGAGTTATTTGTCGGATGGTGAAACTCCCGTAGATTTTTTCTTGCATTGCTTTTGCGGACAGTACCTTGATTGGTTGCTGGTTTACGTTATGAGGGATGAACGAGCTGGCAGGGAAATCCGATTGATCACCGAATGCGGCCCAGCCCCTGAGATCGTAAAGATTCAGGACAGATATGTTCATCGAAGGGTCAATATTTTGAATATCCCTGCCAGAAGGTTCGATGAAGAAAGAGTTTAAAGAAATAAATAAACTATATATTCTAACTTTAATCTCCAAATCTCCATTGGAAGTCATGTATGCTTTGCATCCAGGTTCAATAATAATTGTGCTGCAAAATACATCAATTAATCAAAATCTCATTATAAATACAAATATATAAATTTCTACAAAATTCAAACGGATATTTATGAGTAATGGGCAGCGTTGTTTGACATGTAACTGCTTTGTTACTATAGGATCTCGAAAAGAAGATAGACAAGAGATGACAGGTAGTACCTGATGTCCTCTTCTCAAAGCTTTTACTCAATTGAATATTGAGTTAGACCTTTTTGAATATTGTAATTGTAACTTTATTCATATAGCGCAATATGCACAGCATCAAAAGCGCTTCAGAGTAACCATTTGCATGAGGCAGGGTTCTGAACTCCCCACATTACGACTGTTTCCATTACTGTCGTATGCAGGAACGTAACCAATTCGACCAACCTGCACGAATATCGAGGATTTTCTGGTATGTAATGTGAGATTATATGTGTCTGGTGTGGAAAGTTGTATCCCTAACTAATTGCGATAGAGCTACCTCACAAAATGTAAATTAAAGGCCCAATCAAGTTGCCGAAACTAACCTGTTACAATCAATAACAATAGAAGGCCCACAAAGAATATGACCAGTTTGGATATCTTTAAAATCATAGACAGGTGTGTCCACAAATTCTTCATCAAAAAATACCTTTGCAACCTAAAGTAATTGGATATTTTGTCAAAGCAAATTTTGATTCACTTACTAGATAAGTATTGAATTTACAGTTTTGGGACTTAACATCCTAACATTGAGGCTATAAGTAATATTTGATTCGATTTCAGATTTTCCATAGGCTTTCACTCTAAGAGTTTCTACGACTACATTTTTGTTCAGGTTAAATCCAAACTCTTGGCTGAACCTGGTTGACATTAAAATATTTGAATGAATATAACAAAAAATGTTCTTGCCATTGGAGAACAAATTTCCCACTTGTTGACGAAGCAATCTTCAAAATGTCCGAAATCTGATTGTAGATATTGTGCTTTTACTTTACCACTGCTACAAATTATGGGAAAGTCTGTTCCTTCATATCGCATATGCAAAAATACCTCTGTTTCTATGAAGTGCCTGTATAAAACATAACTATTACAATATTAGATGACCCGGTGAACTTTGTATCACCTACAAATTATTTTAAGTTCGATATGTATTATTTATTAGTATCACTAAAATTAAAAAACGCCTTGACTGAATTAACTTTTTTCGTTTTGAAACTTTTGATTAGCTATATTCAATCCTAATCAACCTCCCAACTTCAATTCATTGAGGTCAATAATACTGGCTACATCTTATCATCCTGGCTCAAGTTCGTTAGGTCCTAAAATTAATAACTCTTCCAAATGTAACAATGTGGCTGCACAGAAATTTCCATCGATATCTTTGGTGAGTGAGTCGTTCTGCGAACAGATCAGTTTAACTGGCACCGTAGAAATGTGTCTTCCCTTCTGATGTATAGCTTCGTCTTGGCAACAATCGTGTATAAACTGACTGACATGGAATCCATCTTTGTTAAGACACTTATTCAATTCATCCAGTGTCCTAAAATAGCCCTGTATATATTTCTTTGGCGTTTATCAGCTGACCCATGCAAAGCAATCTCTACAATTGCTTTGAGTAAAAGTGGTTGCTCAATTTCTATTGCAGGACGACCAGTTTTTTTCTCTTACTTCCAAAACCTTGCTGATTCTCTGAACATATCCTTGCTAATGCTTTTTTTTCTCAACTGACACTTTTCTGTCTTTCTTAATCCATTTCTTTTCTTTTTCAATTCCTTATCTAAATCATCTAATTTCCTCTTTTTTGTCAAGATTTGTTTCTTGATCTGGCATAGTAAGACCGCAGTGTTTTCTTTTATACAATCTTACCATGTCATGAAAAGTGTTTCATTAATCATAATTTTATAAATCAATTTCAACTTGGAGTCCATCTTGAACTTTTGTTTCGTGCTTTTTTTTCATCCTTTTTGCATTGAACTATGGATGTAGATTGAGTGATCTCCTCACTTTCACATGCCTGTTCACTGTCATGTTAGTTGATGTTTGAGTCTGTTGGACACTGAACTTCGTCCTACTTGCATCATCACACACAAACTCCAGGCGCACAACACTAGGAACGTCGGACACAGAACTTCGGCCCAAAACTCCGTCAGGCCACAAACGTGCAGGACAGCAACAGTGACTCAGCGCATAGCAGTGGACTCCTTTGTTTGAAGTCCTAGCGAAAGTCTATTTAAACAACACCAGGAGACTCTCGTCAGCTCGCCTCGTTCGTCTCCAACTTCGCTTGGTTTTGACTTATTCCTCGTTTCCGCTTGGCCGCATTGCCTCTTGTCTCGATGGGCTCTCGACGCTTGTCTCCGGACTCTATCTCGTGTTTGTTAATAAATCTCTGTTAGTTTTATGTTGCAGTTACGTACGCAACAAGTCAAATTGCTTGCTTTGCTCAAAAAGTCATCAGCATTCCCTTGATTTTTTATGACAGTTGCATTGTATTGCTTCATAAGTGATTCCACTTTCTCAAATACATTAACGTCAGACTTGATTTTATTCCATATCTTGTTAACTTTTTTTTACAATCCTGTTTACTCCTGGATGTGTATGCTTTAATACAAGCATTATACAATGATATATACATCATGCTGTAAAAGCACTCGCATGTTTTAACATGTGTCTTAACCATGGTTCACACAGGAACTTGAAATTTTCATCTCGTCTCGCGGGACTGTCCTTGAATAATCGGTAGCTGAGGGCCAAAAATTCCATAACGTCCCATTCTGTAACTTTTAATCCAGCCTTGTAAGCGTTATGGATTGTATGAAGACCACATGACCCCACATTAAGCAGCATGTTACCAGTATTATTGTTAATGGACTCTGAAATAAGTTTAAATGTTTTCCAGTTGACATTGGGTCCATCCATACCTAGTTGGAGAATGTTCTTCTGGCTTAGTTTATGAATGATTTCTTCCAAGATGTTTTGAAGAATTTCGGCATTTGCATGACCCAGAAAAATTGATGCAAAAAATCTTGTTTCAACTTTGTCCTGCTTAGACCAATATCTAACGTAAACGTCCATCTGCTTTTGCTGAAGCTTTTGGTTCAAGGTTTCATCAAATAGCAGTACAAACTTTTTATTCTTTAAATCTTCGCAGAGTACTTCCCTACAATAATCAGCAAGTCCAAACGTTGTCACATACCTTGTCTTTGACTCCCCACATTTAAATGTCTTGGCAATTACGCTGTCTGGGAACATTAGCTTGAGGTTTGTAGAAATAAGATCACTAGATTTGAACGAGTAATTATTCATGACAGTAATCAAGCACCACATTATCTCTGCTTTCATACAATCTTCTTCATCATATCGATTCTCAGCAACTGATGGGAAAGCCCCAACAGAATCACAACTTGATTGAGTTTCAATTTCATCACTCACCGATGCAGTATCAACTGATCTGCTTGCAAAAGTGGTAACGAAACTGTTCATAGGTTTAGAGCCTTTGCATGATGTAACATTGTCACAATGTTTTTTTTTCCTCGAGCGTGTGTTGTAACTACTGTAACTCCCAATTTCGAAATGTCAAAGCTCTTTTTGCAAGCGCAACAATACTCCTTTTGGGAATCTGCAGTATTCCTTCTGAGCCAACTCCATTCTTCATTGTCTAGCCATTTGCTATTGAAAACACAAAGTCCAGGCATGATTGATAGAGCTATCAAAACTTAAAGGATCAAACAGACAAGCAAACGAACGTAACAGGAAACTTAATTAGGTGAGTTCTCACTAGAACAATGAGACCGCAAGAACAAAGGGACCGTTTTTCCGCTAATTGTTATTTCAATAAAACTTATTGAACATTATTATTTTTGAACCTTTATCATTTTTTAGAACTTTTTTTTATTTTTTAGTACCTCCTTCATTTTTAAGGACTTTTTAGTACTAAAAAACCGAATTTCAGAAATTTAGGACTTTTTAGGACCTGTACGAACCATGCTTAACACGCCGCCATAAATTTGATGATTTTAAGGACGCATTTATTTTGTCATCTACAGTTGATTGGGGAATAACTGGAAGAGTCTGACCGAAATCACCGGAATTCTTTTGAATCATGGCCCCATCAAAAATGTTTTGGTTGTCACGAAGATCTTTTAACGTTCAGTCCAGCGCTTCCAGTGAAGCCTTGTGGGCCATCGTTCATTCGTCCAAAACGATCATTGTGCATACCTGTAAAATATTTGCCATTGCGCTGTTTTTAGCTGTTGCAAGGTGGTGCTTCGTTGATTTGCAAGACAATTTCAAGGCAGAATGTGCAGTTCATCCGCCTTCTAACAAAGTCGCACAGTTGACTTTGACGACCTATGTCAGCTTGTCTTCTCCTCGGCATTAGAAATAATATAAGTACAACGGCAGATAAAAATAAATGATCGAGGAGAGTCGCCTCTTCTGCGTCATCAACAGTCGAGGAGTCTCCAAAAATGAAGGCAACGAAGGTCTTCTTCAAAACGGAGACGGGTAAGCTGAACCCAGCTAGGGTTCAGCGTCAGGATAGTGAATTAGTGGGCAGGAAGGATGTGAAGATTATTGTTCTAGCCAAGAATGATGCTGAGATAGACATTATCTCAAGTTAAAGTGTTGAAGGAGGCTTCTTCCGTGGTCATCCTTAGTTTTAAGGGTAAGGTCCCCGAGAAAGTGAGGATTGGCTACCTTAGCTTTAAGGTCAGACCTTATATAAGGGAGCCAATAAGGTGCTATTAATGCAATGTTTATGGTCACATAGCCGCAAATTGCAATGGTAAGTTAAAGTGTCCCAGATGCCTGGGAGAGCACTCTCTGAAAGAGTGCCCGAATAAGGAGATCGAGCGACGCTGCGCGACATGCGAGAGCACCAGCCACCACACTGGACAAGCTGCCTACCCTCAACGTAAGATAGCCAAGGAAGCTATTACGCTGAGAGCAACGAAGCATATAAGTTATGCTAAAGCTGTTGAGGCGGCCACGAGTGAGATCGCGAGAACTTAGGCAGCCCCAATACCCTCTGTGTCGGAATCGACTCCTGCTGACTCAAATGTCAAACAGGCAGATCCCCCGAAACAAAAAGAGAAGCAAAAACCGCAACCGTAAGGCTAAAACTGCAGTCAGCGACAGCATCCAGCAGCCCTCCTTGCAATCTTCTGCACAAACCTCCATGCAACCCCCTGTTACCGGGGAAAAGCCTGAGGACGTGCTACTGCACATTCCTGCAGGCTTTTTGCTGATATTATTCAAGCTATTACCCATCAGGTAAACCTCAAATTCAACGGAGGAGAAAGCAAGAAGCTCGCAGAGGTGTTCACCTTCATCTTCATGACGGTCCATCATGGATAATGCCATAAGTGTTATCCAATGGAACTGTCAAGGCATTCGGCCTAAAACGGGTGAATTCGCTTCTTTTTTGAATTCTCTGAAAGTTTGGCCAGATATTATCCTGCTTCAAGAAACCTTTCTTAAAAGCAGGCACTCTTTCAAACTTCGGAGATGTCAAATTGAGCGATTTGATAAGCAGGACGATGTACCACACTTACTTACATGCATAAGGGAAGGTCTGTCATACAGCTCCGTTATCGCATCCCAAAACCCTCTAACACAGTCATCACGAAATCAAGGAGATTCAAGATTGTCAATTTCTACGTTCCTCCTGGAAAATGCTTTTCAGAGGAAGAGCTGGAACAAATCTTGAACCACCAAGATGCCATCATCTGCGGGGATATAAATGCCCATTCTCCCATATTCGGAGCTCGCAACTCTGATCGCAGAGGTAAGATAGTGGAAGACTTGACACAAAACTTGAATCTTGTTATTCTTAATTCAGGTGAAGGTACACACCTTATAGCAAGTGGTGGCACGTCCCACATTGACGTCTCTCTGGCCTCTCCATGCTGGGCGGCCAAAACCACATGGAAGGTCCTCAACACAAGCCTTGGAAGCGATCATTACATCATCCAGATGGTGATCAATGACAAAATGCTTTACGAGGACCTGAAACCAACAAGAATAAGCCTGAAGACACTTAACTGGAACTCCTTCCATGCTAAGTGTCTGTCCCTCATCAACCAGGAGCTACCTTCGAAAGACCTGGAGGAAATCGCAAGATTCATCACCGACAGCATCGCCATATCGACCAAAGACAGCTCTACGACCCACAAGGGGCGACGCAGTAAGCTCCTTGTACCTTATTGGAACAATGACTGCAGGGAAGCAGTCAAAGTAAGGAACAGAAAGAGAGCCGTCCACCGTCGTCTTCAAAGCGAAGCTAGTTTTGAAGAATACAAGAGGGCCAAAGGACAAGCTCAGTGGACCATCAAGAATGCCAAAAGATAGTATTGGCAAAAACATTGCGCTAGTTTTTACCAAGCTGGTTTCAGAAAAGGCCGAGGCTGCGTGGACCACATAGTGAGACTGACGCAGGATATTGCCTCATCCAAGAAGCAGAAAGGAGTCGAACTGTCTATGTGTGCTGACGACATTGCTCTATGGACGACCGGGACGTCCTCAAAAGCAATGACAACATGCATGCAAAAGCAGCTTAACACTACGGCTAAGTTTTTATCTGCTAATGGTTTTAAGATATCTGCGTCTAAATCACAAGCAGTTTTATTTACCGTTATGGTCGGTCCAGCAGCCTTCGACACCATCAACCATAGCATATTGTTAGACAGACTCCACTCCGACTTCGGCATCGAAGACCTCGCACTTTCTCAGTCAAAGTAAGGAACTGAAAGAGAGCCGTCCGCCGTCAACTTCGAAGCGAAGCTAGTTTTGAAGAATACAAGAGGGCCAAAGGACAAGCTCAGTGGACCATCAAGAATGCCAAAAAAGAGTGTTTGCAAAAACATTGCGCTAGTTTTGACGGTGCCACTGGCCTCGGAACTCTCTGGAGAACCATCAGAAGGTTGAACGGCAACTACATCGGTCCACTAATTCCTCCAATCGCCTCAGATTCTGGGGATCCTATAGGAAACTCAGAAAAGGCGGAAATGCTAGCCCGATCCTTTGTATTAGCCAGCAGCAATGCGAACCTTTCCCGCTTTTCGCACAAACCAAGACTGAATGGCGCTTGACCCCTGAACTTTTCGCCCCAAAGGAAACACCCCTTTCTGATCCCATCAGCATCTCCGAAGTTATTGATGCACTGAGGAAATGTGGGAATTCATCTCCGGGACCTGATGGCATCCACTACGAGATGCTAAGAAGGCTCCCAACCGCAAGCCTCAAAGGAATCTTTCTCTCTTCAACCAATCCTGGTCATCTGGAATGGTCCCTTGTTCATGGAAGAGGGCTATAGTCGTCCCAATCCTAAAGAAAGGGAAGCCCCCCGAGTCGCTTTCCTCTTACCGCCCCATCTCGCTGACGTCCACTCTTTTCAAACTCCTGGAACGCGTAAAGGTAAAAACATAAATTTTTTTTTGTTAGAAGGGTCTTGCTTTAGCTAATGATGAGCATAAAAATAAAGTATTTTGAATAAAAATGAATTTTTGGTTAACGTATAAAGCTTTGAGTGCCGATAACATAAAATTCCTTAACGAGCTTGAAATTATAAAAACATATTTAAAATCTACAAATTATTTCCTTTCTAAAAATATATGCTTCGCTAACGTGTCTCCAGCGCAAGTACCGAAATTTAATTTATAAAAAGACCGATTTCGTGTTTACCATAGATGTAAAAACGCTTTACATTTACGTTAAAAAATATAAAACATGTAACAGTAACATAATTTTTGTATTTTTATTAATGAAAACATAAGTTACAATTTTTTAGTGAAGAAAACCTGGAACCTTTCACGAGCTTGCATAATACTGCATGGAAAAGCGACACATAAATGAACTGCCATTCCATTGTTGCGTTTTTTTTTCGATATATTAGTGCAGTGTATATGGGTCCATCTGTTGCACACATCCATTGTTGAATCCATTGGTAACCACTGTCATCCTCCGTCGACCCGCAATAAAGGCAAGTATTGGCCATATTGTCTGAAAGACGAAGACGATGAATTTCTTTCGCATATAACATCCGAATTTCATCTGGGGCTATTCCATCAAATGGATAATAACCCTTTTCGTCCAAAGCCCGAAGCGTAAAGGCTACATAAATGACACAGTTGTGACTATCGTTTAGCACACCTGTCCCCTCTTCATTGTAAAATTCATTCACCAGTTATGTTTTGGGCTTTTGCAAATTGAATCGAAAAAGCTCTTCATCTTTTCAAAGTTTCGACTCTCTCCTGGCATTGGATCATAAAAGAGTACTTCTTTTGTATCATTTACAACAATGAAAAAAAAGTGAATGCCTCCATCATTATAGGAAATGAGGACATATTTTGAGTTGAAATTGTAATTCAACAAAATGTTTTCAGATACGTCAGTCCCATTTAGTGCAATCGTTGCAAAGAAATTTTAACTTAGGTTTTCATTAATAAAAATATGCTTTTTAAGTTAACCAAAAATTCATTTTTATTCAAAATACATTATTTTTTATGCGCATCATTTGCTAAAGCAAGACCTAAAAAAAATTTATGTTTTTTGCTTTACGCGTTCCAGAGTTATTGGACGTCAAATTTCTTGCTGAAGTCTTGGTAACTTCACAGTCAAAAGAAAAAGAAAAAGAAAAAATTATTCAAATCGGTCAAGCCGTTTTTGAGTTTTAGCGAGACTAACGCACAGCCAGTGTTGTGCAGTATCGAATTACATGTAATTCGTTACTGTAATTAATTACATTTTTTGGTAATTTTTACTTGTAACAGTTACAAAAATTTTTTTGACTTTTACTTGTAACAAATTACTATTTTCGTTCATACTTTTAATTCGTTACCTTTTTAGCACAAGACTTTACAAAATAACATAAAAAAATTTTAAAATAAAATAAACTAATTTATTAAAATTCTAGATTGTTATTCTTTGGTTCGTTCGAGAACCTTAATCTTTCCGATCATCGCTCATTTGTTATTGTGTTATCGCCGGTCGTTTTTGTTAAATCGGAAATTGTTGATTAGTCATACCGAAGCTTTTTTATTATATAAAATTGTATACATATAATAATATAAGATTTAATATATCGTAGTATGGATTCATTTGAAGCCAGTTTGAGTGTCGCTAGCGAAGATAAGAGGAACAAGGGTGAAGATAGTCCGTGGCCGTATTTGAACAAAATGTTCAGATTTCAATCAAAGGAAAATCATATAAGTATGCATGCCTACTCTGCCAACAGAACAAAACTATATGTTCAGCATGTGAAAGTTCTTCATCTAAAATGAAGAAGCACGTGGAACGCACGCATCCAACAAAAGTTAAGGAATATGGGATATCTGTTGCCAACGGTTGTCAAGCTTCATGAGAAACTGGTAGCCAAAATAGCATCTTCTAATGCAACAATGGTGGACGAGCTGAAAGCATCTCATTCATCTGATGCTGACAGTGTTGAAGACATTCAATTGCACAAGGTCAACTGATATTCTGATGCAGTATCTTCAAGACCGATCAGATGACTTGAACATTATTTATCCAGTTGAATGCTCCTCTGCCAGCTAGTGCAGCTTTTGAACGATTATTCAGCTATGCTGGTATGAACAGCCGAAGGACCATAATAAGTGACAAACTATTCGAGGACTTAGTTATGTTAAAAATTAACAAATGTTTGTGGTTGTAATAAATAATAAAAACACCAAAAGAATGCATTAGTTCAAATGACTATTAATACTAGCAGTTAATAACAATAATTGTTTTACCCTTAATAGAAACAATTCCTTTTAAATAATACGGAATGATGTATGATCACAATAATGGCGGCACCAAAGTTACTTGTAATTTTTACTTAATTTTGGATGCTGTAACTTTTTGAGACAATACTCTTACTTATACTTAAGTAGCTTTTTGAGCTATTACTTTTACTTGTAACTAATTACCGAAATGAGGTAATTTTTACAACACTGCGCACAGCTATATATATTTTTTATATACATAAGAATAACATAAGAAGATAATTGTTGTTCAAACAATTTAAGCATATGCAAAAACACCTACATGCAACAAGGAAACTTTCTTAGAATATTAGCATTCAAGAATTTATTTAAGAGATTAGTAAATACTCCCTGTCAATAAAGTATCCACCTACATTTGAAATCCCTTCAATCTCAATTCGTCAACACACTGCTTTTTTAAATCATTTGCGAGACGATTAAGTGTTCCATAATTGCCTGAAAAATAAAAAATAATAATATAGTTAAGTTTAATTAATTATTACACTTCCACCAAAAGAATCCATGCGACAACTCGAGCTGAGAAAGCTGAAGAATGAAAAGAAAGCCCTTCATAGCCGATGGAAAAGAGCGGAAGAGATAGAAAAGGTTGGTCTTTCAGTCTTATGGAAAGAGGTAAAGAGGAAAATTAACAATATAAATATTTTTTAAAACAATCCGCACATTTTATCTATCGGTTGATTTTTAGTCGCCTTTACAAAAAAGCCCTAAAAAGTGCTGCTCGAATCTGGTGGTCTTCCAGTGCAACATATATAAGATTGGCTTGTCAGTGGTCGCGAAACTGGTGAGGAAAATTAACCGATAAACCAGAAAATGGCTAAGCATTTCTCCAGCACTTTTATCGATTGCCCTTTACATTGTAACATGAGTCAGCAACCACCAGAAAGTGGTAGGCCTTACCCAAATGGTCCGTCATGAAGTTGGATGGAACCGCCTGCCAAAATGGTCCCAGGTGAGCTCATCAGTCAGAGCCAAGATTAGCCAAGAAAGAAGGCTAACAGTTGAATAAGACTGAGTCACGAGGGCGTTTAAGCAATCACAACAGGGTAAATGGACAATGCGGAGGGTAAATGGACAACGCGGGAAGATGCAAAGCAATATTGAAAAAATGTCCCCGCTCAAACTTGCCTTCGCGATAAGGTCAGTATGGGACCAGTTAACCTCCAGGAACAATTTGCAGAAGTAGGGCTTAGTGCTGGCTTTGTGGCGGAACCGAGACACTTCACATGCTCAGTAATTGCATGTATGTACACATGGCGAAGTGTGAGAGGCCGCAAAAGCAGCAGTCTCCAAAGCAAACTCGCACATGATCGCAAAGCAGCGAATGAATTACTTCTTGCGTAAGGACTTCACACACCTCTTCAAAATGAGATGTCAAGCTTCACCGATAGATTCTTGCAGAATCAACCAATTTGACCATCGCAGCCGATCTAGAAGGGAGGAAGTACCCAGGAAATACCCCCAGGTGCGGATGAAATGTAGCAAGAGGCCGGACTAGGTGCTCATGGTGCGGTCAACGGATGCCATCATTCTGGTAGAGTTGACATTACTATTTGAGGACAGGCTTCAACACAATACCTGAAAGTGAAAAGATATTGGCCGGCCGACCTTGAACTGCGGATCACACCGAGTCCACGCAAAGGCCCTCAGTCGAGTCAAAACATTTCATCTCTGACTGCCGATACAATGAAATTATAAGGCCCAGTGTCAGTGTCTTGACGATGTTTAATCATATAATTTATTTTGAGTAGCGAAGTTATGGATGAGTGTGATGCAGCAATTTTGTCGTTTGCCTAAGACCACGCTTGGATATATAAGGCGACACGGCAGACGACAATTAGTTGATCTACAGATGGATTTGCAAAAATCGGAGTCAATTACTTTAGTGATTTTTATTTAAACTTTATTTAACTTATTATTATCTCATCTCCACTAATACATATTATTACATTTTCATAACTAACACTAACAAGTCTAAATCATTCTAGTTATGCAACGGACTTTAATCAAATAAATAAACGACAGTTAGTTGTGCCCAGCATGGTTAAGGCAGCGCCTCTCGTGATGGCAGCGCGGATTTGAACCCCATTACGGGAGCACCGTCCTAATCATTTAGCTATCCAACGGACGTTAATAAAAACCAAAACAACAGACAGTTAGAGTTGGCCGTTCTAATAGTTTACTCATGAAATGGACGTTAATAGAACAATAGAATCAATAATAGACAGTTAGAATCTAGCCTAGCTGAGCTCAAAGAGTTGTTTGTGTGAGATAGTGTGGTGCTGCTAGTGAGAGGAGCAGATGAGTCTGGAGTTTGCGCGAGAGTATTATTATATATATTAGCGCTTCTTAGATTTGAATATAATCGCTTTCTAAATATTTGAGTTTTGATTTGTTGCTGCCTGATAAACGACATACTCCTGAGAGAAGAACCTTACACCCAGTATGCATGTATTAGTGGTATTGAGTATGAGTATATGAGTGCAAGTTGGGTTTCGAAAAGGACACGTAACGACTGTTGCTTTTACTGTCGTTCGCAGACATATTACCTTATGAGCTAAATTGCACGCCAAACTTGGGACTTGCAATATCTACATGTATTTAGCCGATTTTTGAAGTGCCTTATGTATCCGAATAGGAAGTGAAGGCACTTCTTAGGTTGGTTGGTTCTTTATTAACGTCCACTTCATAACTAGATCAGGCACTTCTTATTTATTTATTTGATTATAGTCCGTTGCATAACTGAGATGATTTGGAAAAAGCACTTCTTAATAGATCCACTATTTATATAGCTTCCCTATACGAGGGCGCTCCCTGCTGGTGCGAGCTGGGTTGCGAACACGACACTTAACGGCTTTCGCAGGCACGCAACCCTCTACGGCGTAGAGTCTATGCCAACTCGCATGCCTATTAAGTACATGAAGTGAAGAAGCCACTTAGGGCTTTCATAGACCGCTGTAGGTAACAGGCCAATCGACGTAAAAAGATCAAAGAGCCTCACATAGTTGAAGTTTTCAAATGCGGTTAGTATGCAACACGAAGCTTTCGGGATTCGCTCCAGTTTAGAGAGCAGTGACCTGCATAAGAAGGCCAGCGAGAGCCTCTCATAGCCGGCGGTAAGCGTTGGGTCCCAAAAAAAAATCCGACATGGACATCTGGCTGATCACTGGATGCGACTTGCCCTCCAAAAACATATGGAGACGCCGAAGCGCTTGAAGACGGGGGAAGCTCCTCTGAGGATCACTGTCGGATCTCAAAAGCGGAGTATTAAGAAACTGCTCTGTCACTCTCCACTCTCATTGGTTCTCACCACAACATCATGGGAGGTGTACAAGCTCAAGTTGACCGAAATCATGAGAATCCTGATAAGAGGTGATAAATCAGCTGAAGACTTTTCCATAATGTTGCTCCAAAGGAGTGATTGGCACAAATATATCAATGAAAGTCTTGAAAGTGAAACACTGACAGGGGTTTTGGATATTTTTGGAGGATTTGGAAATTTTTCAGAGTCGAATAAGGGATAAACTCATCTGAGAATTTCTGTTGGTGTTATGATGCATAGCATCAAGTAAAACGCAAACGGTTTGAAAATGGTGTTAATTCCACTGAACAACATTTTAGAGAAACTTTTCATAATAAATGAAGTTTATAGTAATTTGAATATAAACCTGGAATGAATATAGTTGAACAAGGTTCCTGCTTCTCACTTGATACATCAGCCAAAGCTATCCCAAATGCTGAAAGAACTCCAGAGTATCTGAAAAAAATAATTAATATTAATATATAATTATATTTATAAAATAATTAATATATTATAAATATATAATATAAATATATATATATATATATAAATATAATTTTATATATTTATAAAATAAATATATAATATAAATATATATATATATATATAAATATATATATAAATATAATTTATATAATTTTATATATTTATAAAATAATTAATATATTATAAATATATATATATATAATATATATATATATATATATAATATATATATATATATATAATATATATATTATATTATAAATATATAATATAAATATATATATAATATATATATATATATAATATATATATATATATATAAATATAATATATATTAATATAATATTATAATATTAATATATTAATTATTTTATATTAATATTAATTATTTTTTCTGAAAATTCATGCTTGAAAATGTCACAATAAAGACTGACTTGTGTATGTAGATTGTTTTGATGCCTAGTGACTTGGCAATTGAGCAAGCATGCTGACCACCAGCTCCTCCAAAACAACATAAAACATGTTGTGAAGTATCATAGCCTTTGGCCTAATATTATGCATGATAATAGAACTGATTTCCTTCAATTACACGTTTTAAAACATTTTCTATAACATGCCTCGGTCAGAGCACGAATAGGTCGGCACATTGTTTCGTTGGCAACCTTAATGAAACCTATAGCCACTTCCTCAACTGTCATAATTTTGCCTCCATGTGCAGCAGCAAAATTGTTTACCTGAAATATTATAAAAGTTTTAAATAAAGATGCATATGACACAAGACCTAATATTAAACCCATATACCAACACCTAATATTGCTGTTGTTCTTGTTTGTGTTATTACCGTGTTTCCTTGAAAATAAGATAGTCTCATTAATTTTTGCTCCAAAAGGCTAGCTAGGACTTGTTTTCGGGGATGTCTTATATTTTCATAATCAACAACACATTTGTTCGTGTTATACAAATTATTACGCTACAAGAAGCAAGGAGCATGGTTTTTATCATAATAAAGTAATATTCTAACAAGAATGTTAGAAAGCCCCTAAATTAGAGTATTTTTTGAAAAAATAGTCAAACTCAGTTATATCAATTTATGCCTGACTCATTATAAATATCCAAACTCTGCATTTATGGAGAATCCGTTTCCCGCAGAGCCATTGTTTTAAATATGTCATGCTTGGCAAGAGAATTTCTTGTTCATATACCCTGCCGCATATATACCAAATTCTTAACAACCTCTTGCAGGTTAGGCTACACAGATATCTGATCAACACCTGCATTTCTTGGCATTTCCCTTATCCACCTGTTAACTGAGGTCATCATATTCTGCTCTCCATTTCCAAATCATTCGGATATCCAAATTATTTTTTTACAGAAAGTTGCAAGATTCTTCCTGTGAGTCTTCACGATTCCCTTCTTATACTAGCTTTTACTTTAATAGTCATCTTGTCGAAATAACTATTAACGGTTATAATAAATCTGTTACATATACGACAACTGAATTAAGAAGATCCATAAACACAAAACGATGCAACTGTGTTCTTATTGGTTGTCTGTTTACCGTATCTGCTTACCCACTTATATTTTACATACAATTACCCACAGTAATTATAATTTTCATTATAGTTACTTTCATTATAGTTATTATATTAATATTTCACTAAAATTTTACTAATATTAACTTAATACCTTACCATTCAACCTATTATTATTGTGTTGAAACAAACTGATGATATTAACAAGGGCTTATTTTCTGGGAAACACAGTATTACTGTTTTTACTTGATTTGATTTTCTTGGTTCTACATTCTTACACAATGCATTAAAAAGCTCTAAAAATTGATTAATGTGTCCAACCAGACCCCAAGGAAGCCGAAGGAGAGAAGAAATCGGGATCAAATGAAATTTGGTTGAGGACCTCAATGCAACTCTGTGTAACAACATGTGGTCCATATGATCAACTCGTGTAAAACCAGGGAAAAGTAAAAGGTGCCGAAAAGTTGTTTTTTGCCCATCACTTTACGAACCACCTTCTATGTATGTGTTATATTACGTCCATTTCATAATTAGAATAGTGATTAAGACTTTTCGTTTTGGTATGGCTCCATTAGGAGTTCAAATACCAGACGCTCACAAGGACTTAAACCTGGCAATTTTATTCCTTCAAATGAGAAAATTTATGATAACTTTGATCCTGATACGGAATAAAGTTCGCATTTAAAAAATGTCTAAATTTCGCATGAATTATGGCATTACCCGGCTAAACCCCGACTAAAATTTGCCAGGACCAGCTTCTAGGTCTGATTAATGACTCCAACAAAATGTCAAAGATCCGCCACTGGTGGAAAAATATTTTACCACTGCATCAATATGACTAGTGAACATTTTGAAATGTTACTATTACTGCATCAAGCAAAATTGTAAACATTGTAATCTTTTTTTCAAACAGTGATGATAATAATAAGAAAAAAAGTAGTAAAACTAAAAATAGTAGAAAAATATTTGAATAGTAGTAATAATAAATTACTATTTTTCTTATTATTATCATCACTGTTTGAAAAAAGATTGCAATGTTTACAATTTATTATTACTATTATTAGTTATTTATTTATTTAGTAATTTATTATTACTACTATTTTTCTTATTTAGTTCATAATAATAGTAAATCACAAAAATTCAATTTTGAATTATTTAATAGCTTATTTAATACAAATTGTAATTAGATAAACAAATCAACCAAAAATCATTGCTTTACCACATTTATAAAAAATAGTTACAATACAATATGTGTGTCTGATTTTCGAAAAATCAACGTTTTTCTAAGTCAGTTTATTTTATTAAGACACAAAGTACTTTTTTTAAATTTCGCTATGTTGTAAAGACACATAATAAAATAAAATTAATTTTTAAAAAATTACCACAATTTCAAGATAAATAGCACTAAAGATGACGACATTTTGAAATTTTGCTGAATTTAAAAGCTTATAATACAAAAAACTATCAAACGTGTTCAGATGAAACTTAACATATATTTAGACCATGATAGTATAAACAAATTGGCAAAACATAATTCATTAAATACGTTTAGTGCTCAAATTATTTATTTTCAAAAAGTGGAATTTAAAAAAAATTTCTCATCTTCTGAGCCGCATTAATCAAAAGCCAGGAATCATAAAATATTAATTTTTATATTATTTAATAGGTTAGATTTAGGCAAACAAATCCTCTAAATATTATTGCTCTATCTCATTTACAACATTAGTTACGGCACATTATGTGTGGCCGATTTACGAAAAGATCAAAATTGTAATTTTCAAATGTAATTTGATCTGACCAAAGCATGTTAATCTAACGTGTTTCAGTACATTGTGTGGAAAAATGGCCTGTGAAAATTCTGTAATAAAAAGTTATCGTCAAGAAACGTAACTGGGTCAAGTTTAGAACACGCTGTACCTCAAAAATAATCAATGGTTCAAAGCAATCGTTTATTTATTTATTTAACTTAGATGATTTGGACTTTCAAAGCAATCGCTTTAATGCAGGTATTTAAAATGTCATGATGTCTGTTATTTGTATGGTATGTCTGAAAATAGTGTCTGTGTTACTTATTGAGTGCTCCTACAACAACAACGATAGACTTGTTAGGATAGATATGCAAAGTCATGGCAATGATTCTCTATCACCTGCAACAGGAACTGATTCTGTTTCTCTTGAATTGCTAAAAATCCTAAAAATAGATGACTTTCTATTGACCAACAACATTATCATTGTCCCACATATCAAGGTGATCATGAAATGTTGTAATGTAATGTAAAAGCAGTCTGGTTTGTGAAAGTCATACAGCTACTTCTTTGGTAGTGTGGGCTTGAAGGATGAAAAACCATGGCTGACTTTTACTTTTATTTAAAATTAGACTCAGTCAAATAATGATAAGCCAATTATGACCACAAGTACCTAGAGAATGACTTATTTGCAGGGCACTCCGCCATAACAGCCCGGCGACAATATAGCCCAGACAAAACAGCCCTGTCAAAATAGCCCAGGATAAAATAGCCTTGTCAAAACGTCCCGTCAGAATAGCCCGGCGACAAAATAGCCTTGTCAAAACGGTCCCGTCAGAATAGCCCGGCGACAAAATAGCTCAGGACAAAATAGATTAAAATTCCAATTCCAAATAAAACCCTTAATTGTATGAATTGCAACGGGAACTCGGGGAAGGATCAAAAGAAATTAAACGATCAAAGGAACCTTCGTGACTTAATGAGTGTCTGGAAAATTCTTTTTGTGCAGATTGCACACGTTGATTCTCAATCGATAATTTATATTAAATACCAACTTGAAAAGTCCATGTAATGTAAGGAATTAGCCAGAATCCTAATAATATTTTAGACGATAAATCTTCCACTTGATGAAATTCCCTGATACCAATTAAACTCAAAACGGTCATATATGCATTCAAACCACTAACTTCAAATTAAATTTGGAATCAGTTATCGTTAATGTATTCAACTCACAAAATTTTTTTTAAATATATTGAGCTATTTTGTCACCGAGCTATATTAACGGGGCTGTTTTGACGGGTTACCATTTGCAGCATTAGTTAGAGCTTTAGTTGTTTTGTTATACCTTTCTAACATACGGGATAGAAGCAGATGAAGCACATGGAGATACTGACCGCGCTTTCGTTATGAAAGTGATGAAATGGCTAAGAAATGACAGCTCAGATGTAATTAGTCGAAGTTAGGAGCGAAACATGTACATTAAGGGTGCCATTCAAACCAACTGGTTAACATTTTCATATGCTAAATCCTTTTTTATACTTTTAGGGCTGCGAAAATTAAAATTTTCTTGATAAATTAGATTAATAATAATGCACATATATTTCAACTACTTTTAGCTGCTCTGGTTGCATTGTAACTGTGCATTAGTCAGTATGCACTACAATCACACGACCTCAATTAGCTAAAACAATCAATGACTTAACTTCACAAACACCTTGTAAATTCGTTTATTAGCTTAAAAACTGTTAGAAAAACACTGAGAATCCATCAGTCACTTTAACGAAGTTATCACTTTAGCTAGTCACGTAAACAAACCAGAGCATTTACATTTCCTGGAAGCAGACATGATCGCATTTTAATGATGATATACCCTGAAAAGTCTTTCTTCACATGGAATAGATGTTGCAGGTACACAAAGAATAGTTTTTACAAAACTGCTTAGGATAGGAAAACGACGGTTATTACGTTTCCACCAGATGAGAGGAGCCTCTGTTTCTGGAATGGGAGCTTCTTCATGGCACCGCTCGGACTCTGCGTTATGTATCGCATCTGATTCGTCAGCTGAGGACTGCGATTCAGAATCACTCATCAACAGAGTAAGTTTTCGTCTCTTCGGCACAGGTGATCTTACTTCGCTGTTTTTTTCTTCTGTCCTGCTTGTTGTTTTCTATCATAGAAGGCTCAGAATGCATTTGACAATGTTGTCCATACTGCCCCTCATTTTGCTATTCTTAGAAAAGTGAGTTTCTTGTGGATCTAAGGCCACAGCCAACTACGTTAGCAAAGCATCAATGCCATCAATTCTGTCCGAGAAGTCTTTCAATGTTAAAGTTTTGAAATGCGCAATGTAACCTGGGTCATCATAATTCACTTTTAGCAATCTGTGCAAAAGTGCCTCTAATAGAAGAGCAGCAGAACATGTCGCGTATTGTTCACTCCTGACATATTCTGCAGCCTCTGCAAATGAGCTTAACAATGATGTATATTTGGCCATTTTGTTCCAGTCCAACTGTCAGTTTGGGCCCACTCTAATTATTTGAATAGTCAATGTAAAATTTTTCGATGGCATCTTTGACAACAACCTGGCCAACATTGTGTATGTGCTGTTCCAACAAGTAGCCATATTTTGCTGTAATTTGTGGAGACATCGGCAGATGGACACTGGAATGGCTTCTCTTCAGTTCAGATGAGTTGGCCGAAATGCGCTTGAAATGCCCAACTAAGTGTTGACATAGTCCAAAAAAGGTAGTGGATCGGCTGCCTTCTGCTAACATGCTAAGTTGAAGTCACTGTGCGATACATGCTATGTGGCCAAATTCGTTATTGATCATGCTTCAGAAATCTTCTGACAGTCACTGTCTTCAACGTCTTTATATTTGGGAGGTTGTTTGATCTGAAGATGATATGTTAGCGACATATTTGAACCCCAGAAAGCAAATTGTGCAATTTAATACAATTTAACTAAAATTTATTGCAAATTTAGTGAAAACAGCGAAATTTGTCGCCATCGACTACTTTTCCAAGATCATTTAGTTTGTAAAAGAAATGCTTGCTCAAAAATGCCGATTAATCGATGAAATAAATTTTAACCGGTTAAAATTCTAATGATTAATCGTCGAATTAATCGATTAAATCCACAGCCCTACTTAATTTTAAATCGTCCACCCTCTGAAGTGTTTTTTGTGATATATAGTAACTATGTGAATTTTCATTTAAATATCTTAATATTTAATGGTCGCTCAAAATGTCAAAATTTCAATATTTAAATTTTTCGTAAAAATGAATTTTTTGGTCAAATTTGCATCAACAAACTAAAATGAAATGCTAATTAAGCATTTTTAGCACTCTATTAATATTCTTTGATGCTTATGTCATCAATGTAATTCATCAATGCATCTTTTGGTCCAAGTTGACCAAGTTGCAAGCATTAATGTAAAAAAAAACGAGTTCGTCTTGCAAATCTGGTACCAGATTATGTGAAATAGTAGAACCAATATTTCCAAACAGAACAGGCAGATGCAAGATGTTTAATCTCTTTCAGGAACCGAACCAGATTAAATTTCGTGTTTAAAGCCAGCAACACCAGAGCTCAAATGGAACTTGAAATGAAGATGTAGCTAAAGTGCAATTACACCATTATCTAGATACATATGATATTTAACTAAAGCCCTAGTAGGTTTAGCATTCTCAGATTTATTCTTTTTGAATGATCAATGTAATACAAACTATCTGTGGTTGAAGTTTCTCAGTTCTGTGTTGTGGCAGTTACATTCTACAAAATCTGCTAATTTTTGAAACTTTTCGAATGGTTTTGACATGAAGGTGTTTTTAATCGCATTTTTATAGACCCCCATTTTTACGGGCTAGAACAGGGGTAATAATCACTTTCGTGGTTTTGCATTGCAAGTGTATAGTTTCTTCCTCTAGGTGCAAGAAAAGATAAAAATTCTCCAGTGTTGTCGGTAAATATTAGATTTTTGCAGGCTGTGGTCATAAAATAAATATTTGTGATTAATATAGCCATTTTTGCACAATTTTTGAAGATAAGCATTTTGAATTGTAACACAGAAGCCAGAAACAAATCTGCAGTGATATTTAATCCAAATTATTTGAAAATTATAAATAAATAAACCTCATCTGTGAGGAGAGCAAAAGCTTTATAAGAACTTTCAATATCCAGGGGCAGATTTCTTGATTCTCCAAACACCTTTGGAAAATAAACAGGCAACACTCTACCAAGAATGAGGTTAGCATCAGTAATTGTTAGTGGTCCTCCTTCAAAATTAACATTCGAAATACTGGCGCATCAAAGCATTTCATTATTTTAAATGGTATTTGCTATGGTATTTATTTCACTAGTAATGTATGCCAAAATTATTCCAACTTGAGCCATCAAAAGAGTAAGTTAATGTGTATTTGGTATAATCACCTTTTCTATAGCAAGTTGGACCAGGATTAGCCCCCGCAGAATCTGGACCAACATAAAAAATTCCACAATGAAAAGATAATTTTGATCCCCCACCTGCTGCTACTGTTTGAATATCAAGCTGAAAAAGAAAAAAACTTAAAGTTGGGATTTATTTATTTAATCCCATATATTAAGTACTTTCTTGTCCCAAAATAGATATCGTCGCACTAATTATTGGAAAAACAAAAAAAAACTGAAAATACCCTGCGTTATGATCATATTAAAATATAAAAAAAGCAACTTGGAAAGTGTGGACTTGGTAGATAATTAATGCATTTTTTTCACAAAAGTTTAGTTAGTTAAAGATAAAAAGGGTAATAAGAAACTACATTAGGTTAGGTAGGAGTGGACAAAAGCATAACAAAAATGATGTTTAGGTATTAATAAATGAACAAATTCTTGCCAGTACTTTTAGCTGTACCCACCGTGACAAGCCTACCATTGAAACGCCATAGTCTTCTATAGAAGGCATTTCCAAAACACCAAAACACAAAGTGTCATTAAAAATGTTCCGACTCTCATAGGTATCCAAAAATTGTGCGCTTTTGAGTGTTGAGCCATTAACCCATTAGCTCTTGTTGAACTGCAGCACTGTCTCCACAGTCTTGCTTTGAAGACTGGTTGTGCCTCTTTATGAAACGATCCAGTCACCCCTGACTTGCTTTAAAGTCAGGACGTCCTAGGCAGCAAGAATATCCGCCTTCTCAATCAGGAAGGAACCACTGACAAGAAGTTGTGTTGCTCTCGAATTTGTGAACCATTGAAGCACTGCATCATCGACATCTTTGTGCTCAGCCATTCTACTTCTTTTTCTTACTAATTCAAATATAGATTTGTACAAATCGTAAATTTGCTTTATCAGCCTTCATTTTTCATCCTCAAGCAATATTTGCAGGGTTGCCATGCTGACGACTAAGGTCTGCTGGTGTTTATTTTTTCTAGCTGCAGTATGATTTTATACTTTTTCTCTATTGACTGATTATCCAGTTTTCTCTTAACGCTTCCAGACATTTTGGAGATCTTTTCTAGATAAGCTCCACTATTAGTGCAAAAAGTCCCGCCACATTATGTTAATGCAAGCACTCAACCTTGAACAATTTCTGTTGTCTAGAAATTTGAATATTTAAACGCATGCCATAAAAACAACTTATCCGCCTCTAGGCTCATTTTGTGCAAAAATTTTCTACGTTCCGATGTAAAACCTGAAATGAACTTTCTGACGCTTTCGACTCTCGTTCATGACAAGGAGACAGCAATATGTTTTTTGCAAAGCCACGAAGTGATCCATCAGCAACAATGGCCGAAATACGGACCTTGTCATTCAAATTATTAATGACATGTCTCAATTTCACGATCTTAAATAAAAACTAAAAGTACAAGTTTCATAGCCCCTTTTTTTTCTTTTTTTTGTGGCAGGGGTTAAGTTTTTGGCGAGGCTTATCTGGAAAAGATTCCATTTTAGAACGAAAAAAATGAACAGAATAGAGTGTTACCCCTCAGACAAAATCAGCAAGAGCGAATTGGGTTCGATGAAATTAAGGAATTAACATAACCGATTGTTGCTGCAATAACATGGGAATTTGGTGGTTCCGCTTCAAAGTCGGCAATTATAGTGAAGGGATCGAGATAACTGATGTAAAGTGGCGAATTTGGCCCTTTTTTGTGCTCGATATATTAGGTTTCGTCGACATAACCGATGAGAAAATGATAAAATAAAGAAGGAATTTGGCAGTTCCAATTCAAAAGCGTCGACTTAATAGGGTTGGCGAGTTAACCTAGGTCGAGATAAGTGAGTTCCACTGTATAATCTATCTATCTATGTCAGTCGAACCAGGTTGTGTCGCCGGCCTAGTGGTTTGCCAAAAAGCGTCGAGATAGCCGATGATCGAGATGACCAAAAATCAATATGGCGACTGTATATTAATATGTGCTTGCAAGTTCTTTATGCATATAATGTGCGTTGATAAATAAGAATGTACATGTATGTGTTTTTAATGGGTTTTTTTACACAACAGCAATTGATATTTGATATTGGTAACAGCAATATGTACATACATGCTTGCTAACAACAAAAGGCATGGTAAACCAACAGCAGAGATTTACCAATACGCAATAAGAGATACAGTCGATTCTCGATACAAACGTTTCTAATTATTTTTTTCCTATATTGCAAAGACAAAAATCCCCCAAAAATGAGAGGGGTGTAGTCCACTTAAGAAAAAAATTTACAGTAAATTTTCAAACAAGTTATGGAAGACCTGTTAAGAAAAATAGAATGAGCTGTGCTTTAGTTTGATGATGTCTTAAGCTACGTTCCATCTTTGCCAGTTTTGTACAAGAAAGTTCAGGTATTCTTCAAATTTTCAGAAAAGTTGGCTTCCGAGCAAAAAAAGACAAATGCCTTATTGGATTTAGAGAAATTGATTTCTTTGGCTGAGATAGAGTTGATGCATTTGGTGCACATCCATCAAAGGAGAAGCTCAAGGCAATTCAGAAAGCCAAGGTCCAGAAAACAAAGCTGAACTCCAAGAATATCTAGGGTTGCTTAACTACTACAACAGTTTTTTTTAAAAGGCAAAGCAGAAGTGAAACCTTTTAGGGGCTGCTAAAAAGGCAATTAAAAATCATCTGATGAAGATGTAGTTATGCTGATCACTTTAAAATATAGAAGACCTGATGAGTGAGTCAGGGATGAGTATTTAAAAATTACAAAAATTTAGAGAACTGTTTCTAAATATTGTTGGAAAACTTTGAAGCAGAATTTGTGACCGAGCCCTTTTTTGTGCTATCCATGATAGTCAAATAATTATATTCTCCTACAGAATAAGGGTCGAAATCCATTGTATTAATATAAACTTCAGATAAAATATAATTCCATGGCTTTGGCAAGATCTTCTGATTCCAATTTATTCTTTGAAAACTGCAGGACTTATTTTGATTATAATTGGTTGTTTCATCCAGTTATTGATTGATTGCTTGAATATCATGAAATCTGTTGACAACCACTGCGACATGTGACTGCTTATTTTCCCTTTCTGACATTGTTGTGAACAGTAAACGTGCCTCCATGTCTCCAGACAACATAAACTCGTTTGTCTCAACAACTGGTCGAGTAGGGACTAAAGTGCCACAAGAAACCTTATAAATTACTTTGCATGAATAAAATTGATTTTGGCATAAAAATGAAGTATACTGGGAAATTAATCAAAAAATAATCGCGCGATTAATTGCGAAAAGGAAATTTCATTGCAGCCTTAATTTATATGCAATTAAATATTTTCAAGACAGACTCAATTATATACAAAGGCCCATTTCCTGTCGCAACATTTTTTTACCATTCTCTCAATTTTCCTTCATTGTGAGGCAATATCACTTACCAGATATAGAAAACTTTGAAGTAAAGCTTTTAGAGGAAATTAAATATTTATTTAAAGGTCATGCTGAAAAGTTATAACTTTAAATAAAAATAAATAAATTCAAATCAACATTTACGTGCGGTATCATGAGCTTCACTCCTCCAACTGAACTTTCAATAGTTTCCTCAAAATTTCCAGAAAATCTACTTACGTCTGTTGATGTTCCTAATATATTAAAAACATATAAATAACTTTTAAATAATTGTTAAAAATTGTGTCATTATAATATTTACAAATTAAAATTTTTATTATAAACTGAACTAGTACTTGCCTCCCATATCAAATCCAATTAATGGCGCCTTATTCACCTTACTGAATGTAGTTAAAGCATAGCCAATAACACCTCCAGCTGGTCCAGACATTATGGCCCGAGACCCGGTAAATCTGAAGAGTATTGTAATTCTTTAACAGAATTGAAAGGGTAAATTGAAATTGTTTTAATTACATTTTAAATTAAAGCAAAATTTAGCCAAAATACTATCTTCATGATTATTTGCTTTAGCACTGTTAACAAATGAAATATTGTCTTATCCAGGGACGCCCCTTGAAGGGGGGCAAGAGGGGCATCTTTATTAAATTTATTTTGTTTACATAAAAAGTTATTTAATATGATTATGGTTATGGTTATGTTTCCATTCTTTTCTATTACTTCAAAACATCTTATTGAAATAATTAAAAATAAAATTTAAATACATTTTTAAAATTTTATTTCAATTTTTTAAAATTAAATCTTATTTCCTAATAGATTTACTTAATATTTTCTTACATTTCCCAAATGCCCCCCCGACCCTTTAAATCCGCCCTTGCTCATGCCACCCAGTTAGATTTATAAAATCTAATAAAAATAACTAATATCCACTGATAAACTTCGTCCTACAAGTAGCCTAAGCTTATGAATAAATATGCCGCCTGAGTTTATACATCGGCCTACCTCAAGCGTTGGCATCAGGTGCCTTCTATAGCAGGAGCACGAGCCTGCGACTGCAATAAGGTGGATCAGTGTGGAAAGTACAAATTCTCCAAAATTAGAATGCAACAACTTCGCGGTTAGCAGGATCTGCGAAGTCAAGCTCAGATCTGAAAGGAAATTCCGAGCGCAAAATAAGATCGACGAGTCAGTAGCCGAGCTGATGTTCGAGAAAGTGAGAGGTCCTACCCAGACGGATCGTCATGCAGTTGGATGGAACTACTTGCCAAAATGGTCCCATGCGAGCTCATCAGTCAGAGCCGCTATGAATAACCAGGAAAGGAGGCAAAAAGTGGAACAAGACCGAGTCACAAGGGCGGTTCAGCAATCCCAGGAGGGTAAGTGAACAACGTGGAATAACGTGATGCTTACCTGGAGCAATATGTGGAAGATGTACCCACTCTGACTTGCCTACACGATAAGGTCAGTATACGATCAATTGCCCTCCAGGGACAATCTACAAAAACGGAGCTTGGTGGAAGACATCGAATGCCGACTCTGTGGCGGGACCAAAACATTGCATCACATGCTCAGCAATTGGCGACATAACCAGTTTCTTCGAGAAGCGCGTGAGGCCGCAAAAGCAGCAGTATCCAAAGCAAATTCGGACACGATCGCAAAGCAGCGAAAGACTTATTTCTTGCGCGAGGACTTCGCACGCCTCTGCAAAAGGATATGTCAAGCTCCCAGGAAGGATAAACATCTGGACCGTCGCAGCTGACCTAGAAGGGATGGAGGCACTACCCATAGGTGCTGATAGAAAGTGGCAAGAGGCCGGATTTTGGTGCTCGTATCGCCGTGGACGGATGCTGTCATTCTGATGGAGCTGACAGTACTGTGGGAGGACAGGCTACCATACAGCAACGTGGTAAAAGCGGATAAGTATGTAGATCTGTCGATGGACGTGGAAGCGAAAGGATACCGGGCAGACCTGTTCCCAATAGTGATTGGTGCAAGAGGCGTGGTCGACTTACGCCTTCCTCACCAATATTGGAATGTCAGGCCGAGAGAGAACAAAGGCTATGATAAGGATGTTCATTCTGTATCTCGCGTAGCCGAAGTTTTCAGGTAAAAAGCTGGTAGTACGCAACATGAAGAAGCCATTAAGAGCTTTCGCAGTCGCTCCAGTCCAGGCAGCAGTGACCGGCATAACAAGGTCAACGAGTGCTTCTCATAGACGACGGTAAATGTTGGGTTGAGAAAGACAAAAACCGACAGGCTGATCACCGGATGCGGCCCGCCCCCTTAGACTTAAGGAGATTCAAAGAGCCGAAACGTTTGAAGAAGGAGTAAACTCCTCTGAGGATCCCTTTCGGAGCTCCAAGGCGGAATAACAAGAAACGGCGTGAAGAAGCCATTGAGAACTTTCATGACTACTGTAGGTAACTGGGGTGGAGGCGATCGATATAACAAGGCCAATGAAAGCCTCGCATAGTCGACCCAGTCCAGGCAGCAGTGACCGGCATAACAAGGCCTCTCGCAGTCGGCGGTAAATGTTTGGTGCAGAAAGATAAAAACCGACAGGGACATCCGGCTGATCACCAGATGCGACTCGCCCCCGAAAACGTAAGGAGATTCAAAAGACCTTATCAAAAAAATATCAAAAATACATTATATTATCACGTAGGTGATAAAGGTAATTCCCATATTAATTCATTACAAAATTTCAAAAAGTGATTCTAAGATTTCAAAAAAAGAAACTTTGGGGTATACTTGTACCCCCTTAGGCATCCAAGGGTTAAGACGTTCCCTGGCTAACATTAGCGGGGCCGGGTTAATTTTAAATTAAAATAGATTTATTAATCTTTTTCTCAAATTTATTTGTTCAATTGTGCATGTAGTGAAATTTTAAACGAATTCAAAAACATTTAAGTTAAACTAGTCAAAAATTTGAGTGTGCGCAAATATCGTTTCCGCGAGTTTATGTGGTTAATTGTCACTGCGCGCAATTGCTTATGTGCGCAACTGCCAAGTAGGCAACCGTCATGTGAGCTATGGCCATTTGATCAACAGTCTGGTCACCATCCCCTAGACGAGAATTATATTTCATTGAGATAAATCTTGAATCTATTATCGTTTTTTGGGTTCCGAGTTTTGAAATAAACGAATTCAAAATAAAAAATTTTTTAAGTTTCTCGTCACCGAAAAAGAAGTTTTTGCTAGGCCCTTGAGCTAGATGCAGATTAATTACAATAAAACGTTGAATAAATTTGAATTGAAAAGCCTAAATAATTTTAATGCAATTTTGTAAAGATTCAAAAATACAATAATAAGCATAATGGCAGTGAAATATCTGCCGTTTTATATTTATATCAGCAAGCAGTTTAGGGATGACTGTAAGTATTCTAGTGTTATGCCCCCCCATAAAAGTTTACAGTTTCTTGATCCGACAGAGATTTTCAAAGAGTTTCTCCCGTCTTCAAACGTTTCGGTCCTATGATTCTCCTGATATTTTCGACCCGCATCCGGTGATCAGTCGGCTTTAATCCTTCGGGGCTCTCGCTGGCCATCAAATGCAGATTTCTATTGCCTGGATTGGAGAGACCCTGGAAGTTCTCATTGGCGTCTTCATGTCGCCTACTTTTGAACCAAGAAACTTCAACTGAGGCTCTCTTTGGACTTATTGTTTCAATCGCGTCCATGAAACAAATTAGCTATTATTTTTATTTTTATTAGGACGATGTTAGTCAACATGGGTGGAATTGCACAAAAGATCCAAACCAATGGAGCTCAATTTTGTCTCCGTCAACGAATGCGTTTGTTTATCGAACTCATTAAAATTGAATGTGTATTTAACCGAATTTTGAGTGTCTTACGTATCCCTATGAAGGTTATAAGAGCATTAATGTGAGTATTTTATTAAAGTTAATTTCATAGCTAGATAATTAGTGTGTGTATTTTATTAAAGTCAATTTCATAACTAGATGACTAGGAATTAATGTCTTAATCAATACACCATTTCTATAAAGGGGGCTCCTAGTTGCAGTTGCAGGATGCGAGTACAACACACTACGGCTGTTGATAGTGCCGCATGCAGGAACGCTACCTAATCGGTCAACCTGTACGCCCGAATTAACGAACCTAATAAACTATTTCTAAATTACTATTGTCACATTTCTTCATGAAATTAAATTTTGGATAAAAAAAAATATTGGCCAACTGTTTGAATAATAAAATAGTTCGAATAAAACCACGGTAAACAAGATTTAAAAATCACAACCAAAAAAATCGATCAACAGCTCAATAATGTATAACTTAAGTTTAAAATATAACATAATAACAACTTCTCCGGAGATGTCATGTCACCATTTGATTGCATGAAGAGGATTCTGCTCATCTGTGGATTATTTTAACAACATATTGTTATAACCGAGATATAAATTATTAAGTTTATATTGCAAAATGATTAAATCTATATTTAATTATTTTCTTGGTTATCCTTTTCATACACAATGGATGTCCCTATATTCTTGTCCCTATACCCCTATCTTTCCATAAAAATGGTCCCAAAAAACCAATCTCACAACCCAACACAGACTGAAGTTCTAGATACTCAAATCCTCATCTTGATTGTTCAGTTCTAATAACTGAATACTTTCTTTAATAGACTTACTTAAAGCTTTTTAGTTTGCAAAACCCCAGGTTATTTCAATATTTATAATACATACAGTTTGCATACTGATGGAAAAAATGGTAAGACAGTTACTATTATTCAAATAACTTAAGATTAATAGAGCTCAAATTAAAAAATAAATATTTAGTGCTGCGAACGATTAAACTTTTCTTACTGGAATAACCATCAAAAATGATCATCACTCCATCCAAATCCATGAATTCCCTACAAACTCTCCTACTCCCACAATGTCGTATGTCCCTGTTTCACCAGATGAGATCATTCAAATAGTCAAAGAATTTTAGACCTCCCATAGCTGCAGTCTTGATGATATTGACCTTTGCATTGCTGTGAATTCATCCAGACATGGGACCAAGTACTCACTGGTCAAAGTAAGTCAATGAAGTACAAGTACAAGGGTCCAAGTACAAGTACCTAGTATCAAAGTATTAAGTACTTGGACAAGTACATTATTAATTGATCTCTTCTCATTGCCCAGACTGCATGAGAACCATCATTTATTATTTAGTAAGTCGTAAGCAATTAACAGATTCTATTGGTTCTAGATCTTTATTTAGAGTCGTAACTAGTCCGTTTTGCAGGCTCCTAGACCAGGGGTACTCAAACTGCGGACCACGGTCCACAATCCGGACCGCCGATAGCTTTTAAGTGGACCTCCAATTATTTCCAAAAAAATAAATTTAAAAATTTAAAAAATTCTGAATTCTGGTCTAAGTTTGTAATTGAGGGTCAATACCCTTTATCCAAGAAATTGTCTTTATCAGTTCTGACAATATTTGAATCAACTGTGAATCATCATTTTCAACTATGAACATTATCAAGTCTAAAAATCGAAGTCAATTAACTGATGTACATCTTGGAAATTGTTTGAGAATTGCAATTACTAGCTATTCTCCAAATATCAAAGAAGTCATGAAGGACAAGCAGTTCCATGCACTAAATAAAAAGTCTGACTTAACACTTGTAGATTGTTCATCTATTAGAATTAAATTTAACTGAATTTAACATAACATTTTAATATTAATTCATTACTTTTTATTAAACATAACTAAAACAACTAAAATACAATAAAATTTTAAAATATTATCGACTAGTCAACAATAATAACGAATCTTAAGATTAAAAATCTAACAAATCTTATGATAAAAAATAAAATAAATTACTTATATACTGTTCATTAAAAGAAACAAAATATGGAAAATGTCTTTCCAAAATGGAGACAAAATCCAAAAACACAGGCTTGCAGGTGGTCAAAAGCAGGCTTGATTTTTTACAAACTCTTCCAAATGCTTACGACGCTCCCCCATCTGAAAATAATCTATTGTGGACCCAAGCAAAAAAAGTTTGAGTACCCCTGTCCTAGGCTATAGAACGAAAGAGACGATATAACGAATAACAAATTAGACGTTATAAATTTAAAAATTCGTTATAAAAACAAATTCGTTGTAAGATCCAATTTGTTATTTCGTCTACCACAATATTTAAATAATGTTTACATGACAAATACAAATTTGAACAGACGAATAAAAGCTAATACATTTAATTTGTTCGCCAGAGTTTTAGAATTTGTGCTTCGTTCACCAGTATTGTAAAATCGGTGGGGCTACGTATTTGTAGTAATATTTGTAAGATTGATTGATTGACTGGTTGGTTGGTTTTGTTGGCTAGTCATAGACGTCATTTGGAGGGGGCAACGGCTTTAGACTGACTTTAGACCAGATAGTTTTGCTAGGGTCTGCTCCCCCTGAATGTTGGCCAGAAGCTAAAAAAAATCATCTTCTCAAGCAATGCAAGGGTTTTCTCCCCTTCCCTTTGGAAAATGCTGAAATGACGTCCTAGATTAATTCATTCCTTTCTTCATTCACTCACTCACTCACTATTTGTTTAACATCGATGTTCCTATTGGTCGGCATTTCACTGATCGCAAGCACCAATCAACATCAAGATTGAATTTACTAGTTTTATTTATTAATCAAATTTTTGTTATTCCTATATATTTTGGATCTTATAACGAATTGGATCTTATATTCGAATAACGAATTAGACGTTGTAACGATTCGTTATAACGAATTTTTGCAAACTTTCTGAAATTTCTAAACTTTTCAGGAAGATAGAGAGTCGTCATTGCAGCTTTTTCCAAAGGGGAAAACCCTCACACAACTTGAGAAGACGACCTTTTTTTGCTTCTAGAAAATGGTTGGCAAAAATTCAGGGGGGCAAACCCCCCTAAAATATGAGGTGAACTTTTTTGCGTCTAGTCTAAAATCAGGAAGCCGTTGCCTTCCTGCCCCCCTCCCCCAAACTACGTTCCTGGGAAGATATGACATAAAGCCAGAAATCCTCACTTCCAGATTGATTTATCAATTTACAGTGGAACCCACTTATCTCGACCTCGGTTAACTCACCAACCCTATTTACAACGCTTTCGAATTGGAACCGCCAAATTCTCTCTTTATCTTATCATTTCTTCATCGGTTATGTCAACGCTTTTATGTCGCCGAAAACTAATGCACATCCAGATGTTCATGGGCTCAAGGCCGTTAAGATTTTTTACCTCCCAACAAATACAGTAAGTAAGCTCCATCCTAAGCCTTCATAAGTCTTTGTAGTTTTTTTTATGACATGTATGTACTGTTACCATTATCAAATATCAATTGCTACTGTGTCAAAAAACCCATTAAAAACATGTGAATAAAGAGGAAGAACGCCCTTTTGTTCACTAGATTCTAATATACAAAGCAGTGATATAAAATTCAATGATTTTCTCACACTGCAGGTGTCACTCATAAAATTTACTGCATTTACATTAACAAATATTCTCTAAGCATTTCTAAATTATTAGATTATAACTATATATTGGCAAATATTTAATATTAAACATCATGTTTTGAAATACTAACAGGAAGATTTTTGAATCCACTTGTAAAACTAGAAATATATTCCCTTAAAGTTGAATTTAGATATGCATCAACACAAGCTAAAACAAATATATATATTCACAGAATGCATATTTTTCAAAGATCTAGTTAAGATAAACATAACTGTTTGAGGCACGAGGAACAATCTTTATCATTCTACTGCTATTTGATGATAAGACAACATCTTCAAAGCCCATTTCAATTGCTAGTTTCTCTATCAACTTTTCATGTTCATCATATCTAAAATATAAAATAATTACTATAGGCAAAGCTACACCTTAAGTTTCAAATGTTATAATGACACTAACAGATATGAATGTAAAAGTGCTACGGCTAAACTTCTGATTCCCTTTGAAAAAATGTGCTTAAGTGATGATCTTACTTCTTCTTGGTTTAAATGTTTCGAAATAATGATCTGTTTTAAATAAAAAGCAATATAGTTAACTTCCTGTCACACAATCCATGAATTATAATCATCATTATAATTTGTGTCATAATTATTCAACTTTCATGTTTATAGTTCATGCACTGTTTGGACCTCAACAATTCCATACCTTCACAGTGAAGTTGTAAATAGTTATGATTTTAAATTATAAGTTATATATATTAGATATTAATACATATAATAAAATATTAATATTGCTCGCCACGAACTCAAGTTTCACTCGAAATGGCTCGTACTAAGCAGACCGCTAGAAAGTCGACGGGAGGAAAAGCTCCCAGGAAGCAGCTGGCCACCAAAGCCGCCAGAAAAAGTGCTCCTGCCACCGGCGGCGTGAAGAAGCCACACAGATATAGGCCCGGCACGGTCGCTCTCAGGGAGATCAGGAGATAAACCAAAAAAAAGATCAGAAAAGCACCAAGCTTCTCATCCGCAAGCTGCCCTTCCAGCGTCTCATCAGGGAAATAGCCCAGGACTTCAAGACGGACTTGCGCTTCCAGAGCTATGCAGTCATGGCCCTCCAGGAGGCTAGCGAAGCCTACCTCGTTGGTCTTTTCGAAGACACGAACCTGTGCGCCATCCATGCCAAGCATGTCACCATCATGCCGAAGGACATTCAGCTGGCCAGGAGAATCAGGGGTGCATAATTGCTTGTATGCAACAGTTACCATATATAAAAATGTTTGAGTTAAATCGAATTGGCTTCAGAAATAACTTCTATTTCTCATTATAATTCCATTCTACAAAATAATTTTTACTTCACATTCTAATTCCATTTCAAATTAAAAAATAATGCCTACTTCTCATCCTAGTTCCATTTTTTTCAGGCAATTTCCATTCCTATTCTTAATTCCATTTCCAAATTTTAATCTCCATTATCGAGAAAAAATAATTTCTATTTCAATTACCATTAATGGAAATATCACTGAAGCCAATCTTGGAATCAAAATCCCGGATCTGTGCGCCTGGAAAGGTGAGAAATATATAGTTCTTGACGCTGCTGTAGTCGCTGACACAGCTGATCTTGACTACGTCCTTGAAAGCAAAATACGAAAAAAAAAGCTAGAAATCCATGCATGGATGGAGAGGAATGCTCAGGAAAGAACCAGCAAACTCAAGCCAGTTGTGACTGTTTGCATTTGTAACTGGAGGGGAGTGATGGCAGAGGCATCGTATGCATTCTGGAGAAGAATGGGTTTTTCAAGATGGTGTACTAATGAACTTATCAACAACAGTTCTCTCTGGTTCATATCTGATGTGGAAGCATTGCAAGCAAAAAACCCAAAAAACGATGGCGGAAACGTGTTGGATTGTAGTGAGGACATTCATTATGTATTGTACGGATTGTTTTTCTAAATGCCCAAGTATGACAGTGAAAAATGTTCTTTCATGACCAGTTGTTTATTGTACTTTTTCGAGTTCAGTTTCTTAAGTATGCACTCATTCTTTCTCCATTTGTGAACCGACACTTCATTGATGTTGAACCTCGGGGTAGGTACTCTGTTGCTTATGTCTTGCTCTAGAAACGACTTGAAGCTTATAGGCAGCAGAGTACGATTTAAGTATATCAGCCATTTTCTTAATTATGTAAAATATTATTAAGATTGCAGCTGTTTCTTCAGTTTCCATAGACTTTTCAAGTTGGTATTTAACATAACGCTAATTTAAACCGTGCTGCGTGACCATCGTCCAAATCATCTAAATATGCAACGGACTTTAATTAAACAGTCTGCCAGAGAATGGGATCAAGATGTCAATGTATGCCGACGACATATCCCTCTCGGCAGCAATCTCTCCACCATGATGCACAGAATGCAACGGCAGCTCGACGGAACAGAGAAGTTTTGATTTAATAACGATTTTTATATTTCTGTTAAGAAATCTTGCTTTGTTGTTTTTAATAGTAGCAAATCAAAGCTGGGTTCCTCCAGGACAACACTGTGCACATCTGGGGAACAAATCCTAATGACCCCAACTGCTAAGTTCCTAGGAGTAATCCTAGATGAGAAGCTGAACTAGAAAGCTCAGTGTTACAGTGAGGAACCAGTGAAAGTGGAGCGCTCCATGAACACAATGGAACATGTTCTATAAATAGCCTTGGGCTATCACTCGCACTGCCTTCCAAATCATCCCAGTTATGCAATGGATTATAATGAAATAAAGCTTGCACTCTCTCTCTCTCTCTCTCTCTCTCTCTCTCTTGTGTAGTGATTTCTTTGGAATCTCAGAGATATAACACTCAGACTTGATGTCAGATGCCAGAAATGTCTCAATAACATGCAAGCTATTGCCGGAAAATCCTGGAGAGCCAGCTTGCTTCAGCTCCACAGATCAACCATAAGATCCATATTGGATTATGGGAATGAAGCCTTTGACCTCTGCTATAAGCAGAACAGGATGATATGTACAATAGTATACATTTCCAGGCCCTCAAGATATGATGTGGCAGCATGTCTGAAGCTGGATCCCTCTCGCTACAAGTTAAATGTGGTAAACTTCCATTAGACCTTCATCGAAGGAAGCTCACCGCTAATCATGCAATATGGTCACTGGCTACTCTAAATAAACCAATCAAGGAATGTTACTTTGCTTCTGATTTAAGTTACTGCACCCTTCAGGGTAAACTCCATTGGAAGATGAAGAAGGCGAAAGGACCAAGCCCTTTTGAAACAGTGGCAGGAGTCCTACCTGATAGCAACCAAAACGACAGACAAGATCATTGGATGCCGAAGTTATCAGAGCCTTGGACGCTGAAGAACTCCATCTTCGACACCTCCACCATGGCAATAGCGGCTGACGATCCCTTGAGGATGCTGGTTGCTAGGGAAAAAATTGAAGAAATCAGTGACTCCAGCCTGCTCTGCTACACGGAAGATGAAGGACAAGATCTTTATCCCCAAGAAAGAAATGGAGCTTAGCATCAGAGCGGGTGAACCCAAAAGCAGCATCTCTGCAACAGAATTAACAGCCATCAAGGACTGCCCAATGCTGCTAAAAACCTCCTACCAGGGGAGGACAAAAATATTGCGATTTTAAGCAATTTTCTTAGTGCCTAACAAATCGAAACAATGCCTACCATGATCCTGAAATTCATAGAATTTTATCTTTGATTTCAGATTTCAAGGACCAAGACCAGCAAGTCACTCTCATCTGGATACCTGCTCACGTGGGCATTCCGAGTAAGGAGAAGGCTGACACCCTGGCGAAGCTAGCGACAACTCAAGGCCAGATAGATCGCAAAAATCCCAGCATTTATCAAGTACGCCAAAAGGATCGTTGTCCAGAAGATCGAAGAGGACCAACGAACTTAATATGATACTAAATAAGTCTTCACATCCTATCTTCACAGTTACATAAAGCACTCAAAAGATCACATAAGTATAAATACAAAAACGAAGAAACGAAACTACTTTAAGAAAATGAAACAAAAGTCAAGATTCATATTATCATCACAAAAGAAATATATTTTATAGTTTATATATTCAGTACCAACTACCTCAAGATTGGATTATTATAATAACCAGAAACTTCAATTTTAAGTGTCATGTGTAAGTTCTCATAAACTCTCTTCAAATATATGTCTAAAATAGTTAAATAATGGAGAATTATATTTTAATTTCAATTGTTCTGCATTCTCAAATAAAATAGCTATTAATTTGAAAAATTATACCATCCCTATGGAGCTGGTATATTTGTAAATGGTTTGTGATAATCTTTTGAAATTTTAAAATTTGCCCCTTTGACTTTATACCAAGCAAAAAATTTGTCAACTCATGTTTGACAAGGGTTCACACCCCCCCCCCCCCCAGAATCTTGGCTAGCAGCAAAAAAAGTCATCTCCTCGAGTTGTGCGACTTCTACCCCTTGAAAAAAGCTGAAGTGATGTCCCTGGTTATCAATCAAATACCAAATTCACTAAAAAGAATAAAAAATACATTTCTCACTTTTTCCCCAGACTTGGTATTAACCTCAGGAAACATGGTAGTCAGGTGACAGCCTTGATGTTTTAGAATAATTCTTTCATCAACTTCAATAATTTCCTCATGCAATATGTAGGGTTCACCAATATTCTATAAATACATTCACAGTTACATTCAGTTAATATGGTTGACATTCAGATATTTAAAGAAAAAATTTAACTGCTATTCAAACATTAATTTGCAAATAATATAGCTCACCAAATCAAATAAATTTGATCGCGACTGATCGCCTATTGCCAGTAAGTCTCCAAAACCTTTTGTGATAAGGAGCGCTATGGGTTTACCACGTTTCTCTAATAAAGCATTAGTTGCAACAGTAGTTCCCATTCTTATCCATTCTATATGGTTGCCATCAATTACTCCATCAATGAAAAAATTCGAAACTCCTTCCTTAACACAAAAAATGAAAAATCCCAAATGATTTCTGTTCACATCCAATGCATTCATTTATTTATAATTAATATCACACTTTTTCCAAAATCCTTCTAATTCCCTCAGTCGGTGCATCAGAATATCGTGTTTTATCATCTGACAATAGCTTGCATATGTGAATATTTCCATTTGGGCATTTGGCCCAAACGTCCGTGAATGTGCCTCCTCTGTCAATAGCAAACCTAAAACTTCGATTGACCATAGTCAAATAACTGGGAATAAAAGTTATTGAGCAAAAAATAAATTAATGCGATCGGCGCAAAAAACACCAATGCTCGAAGTTCATCGAGCTTATATATGCATAAACATTTTCTGGGCACTTGACCTTTGTCGTCAATACAATTCAGGCTGTTTTCTTACATCATCGGAAATTAATAATTAATCACGTAAATCTAACGATGTTTTTGTTGATTTTTCTATCTTATTTGGTCCAATTAATGGGAAAGTTTATTTGGGGGGAACTTTCGTCACACTTTTTTCCAATAAAAAATTAACAGAATTAAGGAAGAATTGGCTTATATCTTTTGATCATCAGATCCTCTTTGCTATGTATAATTGTAATTAGCTAAACAGGTAATGCATAACAAGTAACAAAGTAGCAAATTGGAAAATTTAAAACATAACAAGTATATTCACGACATGTTCAAATATGCATACCATAATTTCAATATAAGCTGTCTTCAGTACTAGCTCAGCCCAACATGCAGCCCTTTTAGAAATGAACCGACGTTCTGGGCATTTAAAAACATCAGAAGCATTGTAAATAAACGTGAAGAATTTGCTTTATTTTTGGAGACATGATTTAAAGATTTTTGGTTTGGTTGAATCATGAACCAAATGGATTATTTCTCCCTAAAGAATATCCAATTTTTCGTTGTGATAGAGGTTCTCGTGGTGATGGCTTTGATTGTTAAGAAGAAACTTAGAGTCAGAAAAATCTCTATCCTACCTGAGTATAGCCATATTTAATTGGTTTGTGTTGATATTTACACTGCCAGTTTAACCTGCAGGGCCATAATCTACTACAGACCAAGGAAATTTGATTCTGAATCTGTAGATTACATTCTTAAAAGCATCCAATGTCTCATCCACTTGGTCAATAATACAAAGCTAGTATGCATTATGGGTGTATTTAATCTTACTGATATGAACAGGAAATACTGTTCTCATCCCAAAATCTCAATAATTACTTTTGTGAAATCAGCTGGAATGACTTCTGTTGACAACTGCTGGAGAATTTTTTTTTTAAATATTATGCTGAATGCCATAGACAGGATTGCTCTCGAACATGACCAACCCACCACTGCCACTGGAATGACCAAACCCCTTTACCCCAACTTCATTTTAAATGCTCAGAGAATGATCTTGGAGACGAAGGTGATAACTGCCCGGGTTCTAGCCCCCTTTTAGGTCTTTTTTGTCGAAGCGATTAAAAATCAACCGATAGAGATAAAAATGTCCGGATTGTTTTAAAAAATAGAAGAAAAATTAAAGAGACAGGGACGAGTATTCAAAAAAAAAAATTAAAAAATCGGGAACTATTTTTAATTAATGCTTCAAGACTTTGAAGATCTTTTTATGGTAGATCCGTGTGTGTTTTAGCAAAGACAGTTACACATTTGAATTCTCCTGAAAAATATCTATCTTTTTTTTTGTATAAGATGTATTTTTAATCCGCAGGGACGGGGTCGAAATAACTTCCGATAAAATCAAAACAACTTGGGCAAAAATAGACTTATGAGTACTGGAGTTTATTTATTTGATTATAGTCCTTTGCATAACTGAGATGATTTGGACTAAGTACTGGAGTACGAAAAAGGCGATTATAAATCAACCGAGCTAGTTCAAAATACAGTAACTATTATAAAATATAGAACACAACTTAGAGAGCCAGGGATTACTATTTAAAAGTTTATTAAAATTCGGGAACCATTTTTATTTAACGTTTTGAACGATTTGAAACTACCCCGCTCCCATTGTCAAGACAAAATAGCCCCGACAAAATAGCTCCGACAAAACAGCCCCGTCAATATAGCCCGGTGACAAAATAGCGTCAAAGTAGCGGTAAAATTGGTTCTTTGTGGATTTGTCCACATGACGTGATGATAAGGTGAGTCCGATAAAGTGATCCACTTTGTGTGGCTCGAATATGTTGTACGTCAATCGATAACATAGATTAAATTCCAATTCAACCCTTCACTGTACACGTTGCAACGGGAACTCGGGGGAAGGATCAAAAGAAATTAAACGATCAAAGGAACCTTCGTGACTTAAAGAGTGTCTGGTAAATTCTCTTTGTGCAGATTGCACACGTTGATTCTCAATCGATAATTTATATTAAATACCAACTTGAAAAGTCAATGTAAAGTGAGGAAGTAGCCGGAAACCTAATAATATTTTATACGACAAATTTTCCACTTAATGAAATTCCCTGCTATTACCTTAAATAAAATTCCCTGCTGCTACCAATTAAACCCAAAACGGTCATAAAAGCATTCAAACTACTAACTTCGAATTAAATTTGGAACCAGTTATCGGTTAATGTATTTAATTCACAAATTTTTTTTTAAATACATTGACCGAGGCTGTTTTGTCCTGAGCTATTTTGTCACCGGGCTATAACGACGGAGCTGTTTTGACGGGATTTTTTCGTCCTTGGCTATTTTGTCATCGGGCTATAGTGATGGGGCTATTTTGTCCTGGGCTGTTTTGACGGGTCACCTCTAGACCACAATTATTATAGCTGACATTGTGAATAGTTTTTAACTTGTCTTGAGTTTATTTGCACATTACCTAGATGTTTTGAAATGCACGTTGGAGGGTGAGACAAGAACCTAAAACGGTTATGGGAATAACCATCGATGATCTTGTCGGTATGATTAAGTTATGATGTAAGTTAACTAGGTTGAAAAACAAAATTTTCTTTGATTTAAGTCCAGCCATATGATTATAATTTAAAATAGCTATTAATTAATTTTATTTAACTGCATTCAATTGCAATCAATCAGATGAACGGTTATCAATCTACTTAGTTTCTCACGAATATGCCAATAGTGACTTTTAAATTAACTTTTGCCTATCATTGGTAGTTTTTGGTTAATAACCTTCTAAATTCAACAAATGTCACAATATTTAAGGTCATTTATCTTTAAAGAGAAGCAGTATTTTTTAATTTATTATGATTTCATAGTACTAATATTCTTTTACAGCATGTATATTTTTATAGAATAGCACTCTAACCCAGTGGTTCTCAACCCCCGGTCCGTGAATCAAATGGTACCGGGCCGCCCAAGGAACAATAAATTATTTCCATTTTATTAAAAAAATTAAAATAGTTTGTAGGGCTTGAGAACAACCGCTGCCATCTCTTTCTTAGCGTGTTCGGTAAAATTATTGAGTCTGATTTTGAAACATTTTAAGAATAACGATCAACTTACCAAAAAAAAATGATATACTTTTTAATTAAATTAAATTTTTAATTTAAAACAATTTTTAATTAATCTAATTAAGTGATTACAGTGAAGTAATTTCATTATTATCTTTTTTCCTTTTCATTGTGGGACACTGAACTTCGCCCCATAACTTCACCAGGCTCCAATCGTGCAGGAAATTATATAATTAATTTTTGTAATTTTATTACGTAATATTCAACCACTGCTCTAACCTATATAAAACTAAAGACATTTAGGAAAAGATCATTTTTTCGAGAATTAGCCATACAGAATACACCATAACTAATTTTGTAAATATGGTAGAGATATGGTAGATTTTTGGTAGATTTGTCTAAATATATTTAATATGCTAAGTTTCATCCGAATACACATGTTACAAGGGGAGTGCCTCAAGGGAGTGTCCTCAGACCAACACTCTTTCTCATTTTCATCAACGACTTGACCTATGTCATCAGCTCAATACCTAATGTCAAGATGAACCTTTTAAATACTTTTAAATAAATGAGTTTTTAAATGCTTTTGCTTATTGAAATATGGTAGAGATATGGTAGCTTTTTGGTGGATTTGTCTAAATATATGCTAAGTTTCATCCGAATACACATGTTACAAGTGGAGTGCCTCAAGGGAGTGTCCTCAGACCAACACTTTTTCTCATTTTCATCAACGACTTGACCTATGCCATCAGCTCAACACCTAATGTCAAGATGAGCCTTGTCGCTCAAAGATTGGAGTGCTACATGGCATTTAAGGTTAGCTTCGGAAAAGTGTTGCATATGTCACGTTTACAGTTGTTTTGACACAAAACATCCAACCCATCAATATTTCATTAATGATCGAAACCTTGATCATGCCCCCGTTACAAGAGATCTTGGTGTTTATATTGACTACAAACCCACATTTACCCCTCATATTCAAACTATTATACAAAAAGCTTCTACAAGAGTCCGCCTGCTACATCCAGGGACGTACCGAAGGCAAAATAGTGGGGGGCATAAAGGACAGTTTTTCCCAACTCCAAAAAATGTTTTCTTGATATTTTGTCAATATTTATTGTTCGCTAACAACAACTATTATGACCAACTCAATCCTTTGATAAAATTTAACTGACAAGTGTCATTGTACATTAAAATATGTGTGCAATGTCTCCCAACTATTAAACAAAATCTATCTTTTACACAAAAATACAACTTCTTCACTAGTAGTAAGAAAATCTTCACTAGTGCTTGTATCCGCTTGTAAAATGGCCAACCAACTCAGATACTTTCTGTTGAGCTCCTTTAAACTCTCCCGACATTGAAGCAGCAAAATCATACGATTGAAAAGAAAGATTGTCAGTATCAACGGCATTGCGTTGCAAGCAACTGACTACACTCTTTCCTATTCCAGCGCCAGTCTTGTCAGTTATTTTGATTATTTGCAAGAGTCTTTCATTTGCAATTCCTTTCTGATTGACGAAACGGATTATAATAGTCAATATGTTTTTCCTCGAACTACCTGGTGTTGGATCCGCCGTCACAGTGTGGAACTGATTGTCAGAAATTTCTTTAATACCAAGAGAGATGGGCGGATGGTTATTTCATTTTAAATATTTGTTGTAACTTTAAATCCTAAACCTTGTAGGAATTATTATAATATGCATTTAAATTTTTAATCCTAATTTTCCCAACTTATTTCAGTCTGTTCCAAGTGGGGGGGGCAAGGGGGGGAAGCTTGCCCCCCCCCCTCAAGGGGCGTCCCTGGCTACATCTTGCCTTTACTTTTGGAGACAGAACCATCCTTGCCAAAGCGTTCATTATATGAGTTAACCCCTGTTGGAATATTGTTCCCTATTTTGGAATCCCCGCCTCAAATATCTTGTTAAAGGACTAGAGTCAGTCCAAAGAAGATTCACAAAAGCAATTCCTAGCCTTCGACAGCAACCATACTCAGCCAGACTTAAGATTCTAGGGCTCAAATCTCTCGAACATAGACATTTAATTACTAATTTATGCATTTTGTTTAAATTACTAAATGGTCTCGTGAAAAGTGATCTTTTAAAATTTGTTTTTCTGAATATAATCGAGCCAGGGGACATCGATTTAAGTTATGGGCAGAGAAGTGTTCGGTTAATACTGCTAAACAAGTTTTTTTGAACAGAGTTGTTGATGTCTGGAACTCCTGATCAGACGAAGTGGTGTCTGCTGACACTTTCTCCCGATTCAAATCATTAGTACTTTATATTGATTTTTCAAAATTTTTATCAATTACTGACTACTCTGTGAACTGTTTTTTTCCGCTCGGTGTTTGTATCTCATTTCTACTGAGGCTGGTCGTTGTATTAACGTTAGCACTTCGATCGGATAAATAATTTTCGTGTTATAGCGAAAATCCAGAGTATCGCAAATTTTTGTGTCACTTATCGCAAAAATGGTCAAAATTATTTGTTTAAATTAATTTTTTTCATACTTCTATTATTGGTCTAAAACACATCAAACAGTGATGGGTAAAATCACGTTCAGAGTGATTGGAAATCAAAATCAAGATCACCAGACAAAAAGTGATTGGAAATCGAAATCAGGTTCACGCATGTGATTTCACGTTAAAATCAGGTTCACGCATGTGATTTGACGTTAAAATCATCAAAATCAAATCACTTTGACCAAAAAGTGCACGAACTTTTTCAACACTGTTAATTTTCAAAAGCTTTTATTAAATTTCAAAAACTTTTGTTTTTGAAACATCGAATCATGTAGTCTGTTCTTTCTTGATGTTTCAATCAGTCCTGCCGAACTAAATAACCTCTCCATGGGAGCTAATGGTGGCAGCTTTGTATTATAGCGCACAAAGTGACTAGGGGCGTTCAGGTTAGCCGAATTGCATACGGCGGTAATGGCAACAGTCGTAATGTGTGGTGTTCGAAACCCAGCCTGCACTGACACCAGTTCCCTTGGGAAGGACCGCTATATAAATGGTTACAAGCGCCTCTGACGCTATGCATATGGCGCTATATAAATAAATGAAGTTACAACAAAGATTTTTTTGACTAGGCTTGATTCAAGACTAGAGAGATGACATTCCGCATCAGACAAATAATTCATCGTATTGGTGCGGAAACTGGTTGCCTTGTTAACAGTGACTTTTTGCAAGTCAGACTGATGATCCTCATAATATCCGTAATATTCATTGTCAAGGACTATTTCTAAATGTTGATCCTGGTCAGCTGGTGCAGAATTCGTTCTACGTAAAAACACTTCTAATACTAGTTCCATAAGAATTGTTTGTCATATATTCAGTTCCAACATACATCATGTGTCATACATTCTTATATTTAAAAAAATTTATTTTTCATGTAGCTAAGAATGTAAAAAGCATTAGATGGCGTAGGAAATCGTTGCACGTCTCGATCCTGATATCGACTTATTAACACAATCAATACATTTAGCTACAACTTTGTCAGCTTCCTCACTTGTAATTTTAAAAAATTAAAATTCAAGCAGCGGCGGCAATTCACAGGCGGTTTTATCATTATCAGCAATTTTACAACTTTAGTTAACCATGAGGTCGGAATAGCACTAACAACAACAATACAAGTTAATAAAAGGAAGTTGCATCGATTATCGACTGATAATGTCATAAAGAAAGATATTATATATTTAAAAAAATAAATTTTGAAATTTAAATTTTATATGATTTCGTGATTTTTACATATTAAAAAAAATCATCAATCATCAAAAATATGATTTAAAATAAAAATAAAAATCGCACAACACACGATGATTTTGAATCAAATCAAAAAATCACAAAGGTGATTTTATTTCGTGATTTTAAATCACTTGATTTGAAATACTACCCATCACTGACATCAAACATTTGGAAGCCTCAATAAAATTAATTCAATTGTAAAAAATTAATTTATTATTTTTTTTTAAATTAATTAATTTGAATTTTCGAAAATTCGGAGGAGCTGGTCATGTCGACGGAAATGAACAGACGGATGGGATACGACACTTGCGTGTCAGAATTAAATCCCATTTTATCACTTTTTGCAAATATTCATCAATTATTTATTTTTTAAAAAGTCACAACCCTAAGGTTGAACATCCTTGACTAGCTCCAGTTTAAGTATGAGGCCAGAATTCCTGAGAATAACCGATGACTTGCACTCAGTGGCGCAACCAGCGAAAAATGCTGGGGGGCTCAAGTTTAGAAAAGGGACGAAAGCCCGACGCAGTCGAATAATTTTTGAAACTGTTCAAATCAAAACTACCAATTATAATTAATAAAGAATTAAAGATAGAACAGATTATTATTATTATGAGTTTCAAACCAGTTAAAGCCAATGTACAAAAAAAAATTTATGATATGTTTAAAATTGTATTATGATATGATTGATATCCTAAACATTTCACTTTTTCTACATTATGTACAAAGTTAAGATCCTAAACAGTCTAAAACAGTTTTAAAATGTTGTAGTCTAAATTACATTTTGATGTGTTTGCAGTTACAAAATAATTTTTCGATCAGTCTGTGAAAATCTGTTCACCATTTCATTTCATGGAAGAAATGCAGTAGTTGTTTTGTTCGCAGATATTCTCAAAAAACTTTGCAAACGACAGGCAGACATAGTCGTCCTGAGATGACTTTTAATAAGGCGAAGTTTAGAAAATGCCCTTTCTGCATCTGATGACGTAAATGGCTGAGTAATAGCAACATCGAGCGTATAATGCAACTCGGGCTGAATGCTTGTGGCACAGAAAAGATCTTGCAGTTCGATACATGCATTGGGATCAGACTGATCAGCACGTAAACTTGTCGATGTGAATTGGAGCTGTCTTCACAGTTTCAGCGTCTTTTCCATGAAGGCTGCAGAACTCCGAAACCTCGGGAGTCATTGTGCCATTCTGCAAAGCATCAAGAGCAGCCAAGGCAGGGTTGTCAAAACGAAAAATGCTGGGGGGCTCAAGTTTAGAAAAGGGACGAAAGCCCGACGCAGTCGAATAATTTTTGAAACTGTTCAAATCAAAACTACCAATTATAATTAATAAAGAATTAAAGATAGAACAGATTATTATTATTATGAGTTTGACTATCTTCTGTCTGCAGTCTTATTTTGTATCTTTAATAATTTATTAATGAGTTTGACTATCTTCTGTCTCAAAGTTTCAAACCAGTTAAATTCCCTTACCCCCCCCCCCCACCAAAAAAAAACTCATCGGATTTGGAAAAATTGCAGGGTCTCTCCTATTAGGCGCAAGCCCCCCCAGCCCCCCCCCCCTAGTTGCGCTCCTGCTTGCACTAGATGTGAGTCTCAATGTTTATGCCTATTTGGCTGAATGCTGAGCATCTTTGTGAGATATATGGGACATATTGGTGTGGTAAAGCTCTTGCCGATTGTTCCAAAGAAATATCCGTCTCACTCATCACCATCACCCGCTGCTTGACAGTTTGGTCTTGACAGTTTTGTACTTGTTTCGTTACAGAGCTTGTTTCGTACCATGTTAAGTAAAATGTAAAGTAAAATTATCAAAACAAACCGACTAATCCATCACTATCACCTAATTCAAATTTTTATTTCAGAAATTTTCCCTAAGTTTTTAAATGTTTATTCGAATATTTAACCACATACAACTCAATTATTTCTCGCTATCGTTGCTGTAATTCAAATCAATTCGATCAATCAGTCTTCCGTAGCGAGCGCTCATCAAATTGGTAATTGCGTACTTTAAAATGACAGCCGAACAATGCACCAATTTAGAGTATGTTTATTTTGCGGCATAATTTCATTATTTTGAAAAGAAAAATTTTAGTTCACAATTACGTCAAACAACAAAATGTTTCGATTAATAATTTTTCCGGAGTTACATTTTATCTATTAATCAGAAAACAAGTTAGTCAAGCACAGAAATACAGTTCAAAATCGGCAATCAACCAAGCAGACAGAAAAAAGCTAACCGGAATGTAACGTCCAAAAATAGAACCCTTGCTGGTGGAAAACAGTGCGATGACAATGAGCGGAAAATAAAGGAGAGATGCAACAAAACGTTATTGTGAGATAATGCATACACATCAATATTCCATTTATACTGTGCTAGAAATATTGTATGGTTGTATTATGGCATTCGTTTAAAGGCTCATAAGTTTGGTTGACTGTTTATGTTTGAAGATACGTGCATACAAGTTCTTGGCAGATAATTCAATAAAGTCTACTATTTGACAGGAGCAGATTAAACGATATATGAACATAATATAATTTAATTATTATTATATCCAATATATAAATATGTACATAGCAAATTGGAAATATCATTGAATATTTCCTGACATTGCTAGCTAAGGACAACATTAAAAACGCAGAAGCCGTTTTATGTGCACACTGTAACTATAACGCTTCGCTAGGATTTCTTATTTGAAAGCGAACATTTCAAGAGATCAGCCAGGCAAGTTGAATAATGCACATCAAGGCATAACCTCATAAGCATTACAGTTGATAAATTATGCAGGATCCTAATAAATTCAGGTAGTAATCCAGATCAGACTTTAATCTTTTACTCAGTGATTAGAACCAGAAATCCGAATTAATGCAGCCTAGGTCATCCACTATTTAATGCCTTCTTGATTTTCTAAAAGTCATTTCGATTGGGACGACCAAACTTGAAAGAATTGCTTTTATGTGAATCGATAAAGGTATATGATTTTGTGATATTTTACTTAAATAATTAAACTTTTAAGATTTTAGAGTTACCTTCAACTATGAATGAGCTGAATGCTGTAAGACAAGACAATAGAGCACCATCTTTAAATTGGAATTTAGTTTTCACTTCTAACTAGAATTCGTATAGTAGCTTAAGGAATTGTGAATTAATCCGATGATGTAGTTGTAAATAATTTGGATTAAATAATTTTTAGAATTTGATCATTTTTGTAATTAGTAAAGATTCACAGCTTTATCAAAATATTTTCCCAGGGCATGAATCCAATTGTAATAACAGTCATCGTTTTGGGGCTTATCAGTGGCAAGAAATCCTTCGTGAAAACAAGCGAAAGTAGGTTTTAAGACTTGCATTTTCTAGCAAAAAATCCACTCGACCATCTAATAGTTCATATTTTGATTCCATGCAGTTTTACTTAGAAGCTTCTGATTTGAAATATTATTTTGCTAACAAATTGTGGATAGTTTTTCTACAGTAATAGTAGCTAAAACTCAATAATAATCAGTGCCAAATTACTTTTTAAAGTTTCAGATTGCCAGAAGGCAGGAAATATGGTAAATGAATGTCTAAAAGAATTTGAAATTTTCTTTGCATGGGATGGTGTTATCGCTCCAACTTTAAAAGATGATTTGGGGAACACTACTTGGTTCGTAGATCCTTAATTAACATTATATTTCGTAAATGCGCCTAAACTATGGTTATGTTAAGCATGTTTTAAAACAATATTGAGCAATTATAGAAATATTTTAATATAATGTAAATATTATTAATACAATAGTATAATGTAATACTTAGATTATACATAGATCATTAATTATTATAACTGAATTAATAGTCTTGATATAGCTAATAATATTATTATCTATAACTGCTCAATATTTTTTAAAACATGCTTTCTTAAAATAAAAATTCCATTTATAAAGCAAGTCTTTTCAACTCTTGTCCCATGCTCTAAATGTCCCGCTTCACGACACATGAATTTTCAATTTCAAATTAAACTTGCTTTAAAAAATTCCGTCAGAGTATGAACAATACTATTAATGTTCAACCGGCATTGAATCTAGCATGATTACATCGTCCAAGTAGCTTTTCGTAACTCTCTGATACGCTGATTTAGACAGGGTTCATCACTTACGTCCTATACTCATCTGGGAGTGTCTCGTCATCCTCCATTCTTGATCTTAGGCAAGGGCAGTCTACTTTAGCTATCCATCTTGCCATGTCATAATTTTTAGGCATGCAGAATAAGTACTGTTTAGCTTAGGAATCGCAAACGTTTCAAACGTAAGAGGTTGCGAGTTGGATGAAGAAGTTGGTAGCGCAAAATCACTAACATCTGTGTTACAAATGCGTTCGATACGAGCAATAGTTCTATGGGAAGTGGATTAGCAAGAAATTCATGCTGAAATTCAAGGTTTGGGGATTTATAATTTTGTTTCAGAAGTTGACATGACTTTATTTGATTAAAGGTAAATTTATCACAAATACTCGTATTGAAGGGTTTTCTAATATACTGTTAAAACATCACCTTTATTAATAAAACTAAAATTAAACTGCGGAGTTCGACTCTTATAACATAATAATTTGTGTATTCTACATGAATAAATGCATGTAGATTTTTGAAAATGTAAGACATCCACCGAAATGAGCAGTACAGCATACTTAAGAGCATAAATTAATATAAGACTGTCTTATTTTTTATGGAACACGATATTTTCAGTAAGCTCCTTCATTATCTCCAGAAATTAGTTTTACACAACACGCTCTGGAGAATCTAGGTTAGATTATCTACATTAGAAAAGTTGTTTAGCTTACGAGCTATCTGTCCAGAGTGCCATTATTTTATTTTCACATTGGATTATATCTTCCAAATATATATATAAGTTGAATGATCTAATAGCTGTTGATTTTTCGCGTTGGATTCCAGGTTTGAGTGATTAAGCTCCTTCGATAACGATTCCAAATGTTTGACATCTTTTTAGCACCATTTATTGTTAAAATTATATTATTTATTATTATAATACCTGCTGATGTTTCTGTTTGCGAAATACATATACTCACAAAGCAAATTATTATATATTTACCCATTACCATTTACATTATATTTACCATTGCTTTCAAAGCTTGCTCTCAAACATTACTTGTTTCGATGAATGGCTCTTGAAGGAATCAAATTGCTCTTTTGTAAAAGGCTTTTATAAAACTAAGACGAACTACACAATCTATTGCACCAGCAGAGGTCTAGCAGGTAATTATATTGTAAAACTTTATTATTTTTAAAATGCTTTTTATAAATTATTGTGTAGCTTAATAAGAGTTCATAAATTTATTAAGTTAAAAAATCGAAACTTTTCAAGTTTCAAAGCTCGATCTTTCAACAACTTGTGGAACTTTTTCCAAGACTTTACAAAAAAGTACAGAAATATTTTGCAGGTTTGAAAAATATTGCATATTAATATATGTATTTAATAACTTTACACAATTTTGATCAGACTCAATAGCTCTTTGAGCTGCCGCAGCGGGTCGGACTATTGGGATTTAACTGGAATTAATGTTTTAAGTCCTCTCTACAATGCTTGCATTCACCTCAACGAAACTGGTAAATTAGAACATTTTCGAAACTTCATCACTTTATTAAAACATGTGTATGATTAATTTTAGCTTCTACTCAACTTCCCCTACTTTTAAATCCGATTTCACCAGAGTCTATAACTGCGGTCGTAGTTATTGTTTGCCTTGGAATAATAATTATCTTGGCTGGATTTTTCTTCTGGCCAAAATGTCATAATCCCAAAGCTGGATGGCTTCCTAAAAAGAAACTTGTTGAAATGAATACCGACACGATCGGCAAGAGGAGCGACCATGCTGGAACCAACAATTTTAGAACCTCATCGAACGCCTAGATGAAGATCTAAATCAAATCTGTATGACTTTAAGATCATAACCTGTTTTTTCCGATCCCGATCTTATTAATGTCCTTTAAAACTTCACACACACAAAAATGTTTGAAGCTTCACACGTTTTAGTTTCTAGCAATCTCGTGATATTGTTTTGATGAACTTTATTCAGTGTGGTATTTCAGTTTTTATACATTTTTGCAGAAAATGCTAAATGTTATTTCCGGGGTGCGTATTTCCAGACCCTAACCAGCCATGGCTGATTAATATTCGTAAGCGTTCACTGTGATTGGTTGAGATCTGAATAGGTCACATAATCAAATTATAAGGCAATATTTCAAAATTCCATGAAGATTAATTTAAAGAGGAATGATTGATTATTAGAAATAACAAAATTTAATAAATTTTCAAATTGATTAAAGGTTTGCTAAATTCATTTGAAAATGAGGTATTTTCGAATAAGTCGAAAACATGGATGAAGTAATGAAGTTTATAATTACATTATTTCAAAATTCCATAAAGTATGATTTGAAGAAAAATGATTGCTGATTACAAATCACTAAGTTTGACAAGCTTATAAATAGATTAAAGGTATGCTAAATTCACTTGAAAATGCCCCATTTTCGCTCATAATGAAAACATGTTGACCGGCTCGCTTTACGGGAGTCTTATTTTGATCTGTGTGTGGATTCGAATCGATCACCGAAAACGTGGAAGCAATCAGAACAATTTTTATGGTATAATTTTTATGATATTTACACGCAGTCGGTCTAGAGATCCATTTGGTTTTTTTTAAAACGTACCGTGTTTCCAGATAATTAGACTGTCTTATATTAATTTTTGCTCCAAAAGACGTGCTAAGTCCTATTTTCGGGGGTGTATATTTTCATAATCAACAACCCACCAGAACATTTTTTTCATGTTCCACAAATTATTAAGCTACAAGAGAAATGAGTATGGTTTTAATCATTTATTAAAAAAAAATAATATTTTACAAGAATGTTAGAAAATCCATCAGAGTATTTTTAATTAGTCAAATACGTTCGTATCGACTTCTGGAGCATCATTATAAATCTCCAAACTCTGAATTCCTGTCTGAATTTCTTGCGAATCCATTTCCCACAGAACAATTTGTATCAACCTCTCACGTTTTCAAGAGAACTTCGTGTTCATGCGACGGTGAAGTTGGCAAACCTCTGGCAAAAACTTTGAATGTTAATAACTTTTCAACGGATTAAGATACAGTCGATTTTTTTTGTCTTGAAGATAGCAATCAACCAAAATAATATATGTAGAAATTTTTTGCAACTTTAAAAAAATAATTTGTTATTAATATAAGATGATCAATCCTTTTTTTTATGCCAAAATTATAAGATGTGTATAAATTCCGAAATCAAATTAGTACACTACATTAAAATACCTTTCCAAAAATATACCATCTCAATATTCTGCAATCGGTAGAAGCGCCTCAAAAATTGATCCGAAAAATGTATTTTTTTTATATTATTTATTTATTTCATTATAGCCCGTTACATAACTGAGATGATTTGGGATGATCCGAAAAATACCTACTTCGTGTTTATGTTCACGACCAAAAAATAGCATAGATATATAATTAAATATTTCAACATCATACTATGTTTAAATTAAAGTTTGGACCTCTGACTAATTAAAAATTGTAGAAATTCAATGCAAGCATTATTCAAATTATTTTTATTCCAATTTTTGTGAGGAATGTCCAAAATTCCCAGTCAAGAAATGGCGTAAAGTGAAGCTCAACTTCTATAACATGGGTACCGGACGATTGAACGAAGGAGACGATAAACCGAATAACGAATTAGACCTTACTACGAATCGTTAAAACGTCTTCTTCGTTATTCGATGTACGATCCAATTCGTTGTAAGATCTAATTCGGTATAAGATTCAATGTATACAGGAATAAAAAAATTTATTTAATAAATAAAACTAGTAAATTCAAGTTTATCACCAATTTTATTGTTTCGAATAAATATCGGGATTAATTACTTGAAGCCAATTCAACAAGTAATTGCTTTGCAGTTAGGTCTCCGTCTTTATATTTGACCCACGCCTTATACAGAGCTGCATTTCTTGCAGTGACTTTCTTGTCTCGAAGGCAACAATCGTTCAATGGTTGAAATGGTTTGCGCTTCTTTAAGCAAAATTTGCACTAAGTCGCTGATATTTCGGATGGCTTTTGCCTCGGCATTGAGTTTAGTATGCCACCCTTCCACATCGTTATTGGTGCGGACTTGGTCATCATAGACGCACCAAGATGTGACTTTAAAGTGGCCAGCGATCCATTGCTTATGTACATAAGCAAAAAGGCCCTATAACATAATCAAAAAAAATTATAATTATTTTTATCAATCGAAATAATATTTCGTAAATTTTAACCTTTAATTGGTCGTTGAAAGCTTCATTGCACAATGAATTAAAAATAACTTCTACAAAATCTGGCGGAATCAGAGGAAGAGATAATATCTTTTTACAAAATTTATGAACTTCCTTTTTACCGCAGTATTGTGGTTGTAGTCCCAATTCCTGATAATAAAGATGCCACATCATATTTCGATTCATGTTTGAATAGGAAGTAACTAAAAAATGTAGACGATGACTGGAGTTAAGTATAAGTCCAATAGGAACATCGATGTTGAACAAATAGTGAGTGAGTGAAGGAATGAATGAATTAATCTAGGACGTCATTTCGGCATTTTTAAAAGAGAGCAACCCTTGCATTGCTTGAGAAGATGATATTTTGTTACTTCTGGCCGACATTCAGGGCGAACAATTTAAATATATTATCTTTTATTCGTCGGTTCAAATTTGTATTTGTCATGTTCGAACTATTTTTTTTGAGCAATTTTTGTGCTTTTGGCAAAAGATGGACTAAATTCATGGGTATGACGGAGGGAGTGTGAAGGTTTAGTGTAGTTGACACTTACAGACATTATAAATAAACCTACAAATTTATCTGGAAGGGCATTCTTATTATAAGAGTCGTTAAGGCTCGTTGTAAGGTCTAATTCGTTATTCGATTTATCGTCTTTTTCGTTCAATTGTCTATGAGCCCTATAACATAACTTGTGCATTACATTCATGCATGGTGTCTCCACTTTACAAAAACTTTTTTATATAAACCTATATATATAAAGAGAGAAAGAGAGAGAGAGAGAGCTATATAAATGTATCTATAGATATACTCCGCCCAATAAATATAGGAAGGTCACGTTTTATGCAAAATTCTCGAACATCAAACAACAGAATTTCTTCAAATTTTGAAATTACATCACTTTATTATACATATACAATAGTATATAAAATACCTTGTTAAATTTGGACTTCCTGGAACAGTTAAAAGTTGTAAATTACGTAAAAATGTGTTTTTTGGACGCCCAAAAAGATAGAAAGGGGTTTGCTTAGGAGCTATAAAATAAATTTCGATGTCTTCCATCAAACCCCATTTTTGAAAATTGTTCCTGGAGGGCAACTGGTTGTATATTGACCTTATCGAGTAGATCTTCACATCTTTCACATATCGCTCCTGGTAAAGGATCGTTGCATTAAATCTTCCCACGTTGTTCACTTACCCCTCTGTGATTGTTGAACCGCCTTCGTGACTCGGTCTTGTTCCACTTATCGCTTCCTTTCTTGGTTAATCATAGCGGATATGACCGATGAGTTCGCCTGGGACCATTTTGGCAAGTGGTTCTACCCAACTGCATGACGGTAAGTCTGCGTAGCTCCTCTCATTTCCTCAAACCAGTGTTGCCGTAAGTACTCCAAAAATGTACTTAAGTATAAGTACAAAGTACAGGTACAAGTACGTTGTAGGCAATGTACTTAAGTATCAGTACAAGTTATTAACAAAATTATCTAAATTATGAAACACAACTGTTTTCAAAACATAATTTATAAAATTACAATCTGTATCTGCTCAGCTGATTCATGTCGTGTGATGGATCATTCAGGCACTTCCTCTGTGAAAGAAGAATTGTTACTCCCAGAATCTGGTTCATAAAATCCATAAAAATCTCCAGCTGATGGTGTCACAACCGTTGATTCTTGGATAGTTTGTTTCATTCATGATATTAGGTTTGTCATTCATATCGTAGATGGCTCTGTAACTGTTAAATTCAGAGTTCCAACGAGTTGGGTTTGGCTTAGGTATTGTTCTCCCAAGTACATCAAGCACAGCTTTTGAACTTTTGTGTCGTGTTCGAAACCCAGCCTGCATGGCCGCCAGCGCCCTTGGGAAGGGGCACTATATAAATGGTTACAAGAAGCGCCTCTGACGCTATGCATATGGCGCTATATAAATGAAGTTCCAATTCCAACTCTGATGTGATGCATTGCTCAAGATGGAACATTTGCCAGACACTGAAAAATACATTCGCTTGAAAGTTTCATCACTTGCAAGTGCTTTATTGGCATCTACAGAAGCCAACAGATTTAGTATGTGCAAGAAACATGGTAAACGAGAAGGCAGATAAATGCATGATTCTGATTCTGACTGCTCAAAAAACAGCCCGACGGCTACTCCACATCAGTATTGCTTGCATTGTCCAGAATGTGTCTCCATTCTGAACGCAGGGTTCGTTGTCCATCTCCCCATTGTCCCCCGAAAGGGTAGGATCTTGGTCCTGAGGTCCCTGATCTGCCAACGCCTCCTCGGCGCGGACTTTGGTCATCCCTTGTTCGTTACCTGAGGGTTCCACCGGTCTGGCGGGCATTTTGCCCGTGATGTGCCCAGTGTATATGTCCCTCGACCACTTGATGGTGTCAGCCACTATGAGTTTCCTCAAAGTGCAAGAAATGCAAGATTTCTTATACCAACATTGGAGCCTCTATGGACCACTTCTCCAGGACCCATGATACCATAGCCTTCAGCTTCAGGTGCGGATTTTGTAAAAACAGGGATTTCCACAGCTTGGCTCCTGCTTTGAGACACATGCAGGAAGTCCACCCTGCAGTGCCTCCTACATTAGAAGACACCGCCCTCCCCAAGTCACCACGATCCCGAGAAACGGATTAAACCCCGTTTCGGCCAGTCGTCTCCAAAAGCTATTCAACGAGAACCCTAGGAAAGCCATGAGGGAAATCCTAGAGACGCCTAGCCCGCAGTGAATATCTTTGCGCACTTCCACCCAGAGGACGATCCGACGGTGGACAACTCGATGGCAATCGCCCAGATCCTTCCAGAAGAAGACCAAGCGGTCGACCTCCTGCAGGAAGTTTTCACTCAGGAGGAGGTGATCAGAGTCCTTAAAAAGACCCACAACACCGCCCCCGGCCCTGACAAGATCTGGTACTTGCACTGGAAAAAGTTTGACGACGGATGTTTCATCCTGACCACTCTTTTTAACCAGTGCAGAACGTTAGGAAAAATACCGGACAGCTGGAAGAAGTCACGTACAGCTCTCATCCACAAGGGAGGAGAACTTGAAGATCCTCGCAACTGGCGACCTATTGCATTAAGTCTTAACCCTAACCCTACCTTAACCCCTAATCCTAAAAAGAGATATCCCTAAAAATATTACGGATCAATGATTTACTTTTACTCGTTTTAGGCGGAGCTCAATTTGTTTTGGGGTGGAGCTTTATTAAAGTGGAGCATCTCATTAAAATGTGTGCGTCCGTCTCGGACGTTTTTACCGTAAGTTTTAACAACTAAAGGGTAAACTTTGTCAACTTCCCTGCTTTCGGAACGCTCAAATAGTTCGGCCATCTCCCAGCAAATGTAAACAAACGACAATACAAAGAGAACAAAGAAAACAAAGAGACAGGCATATCGCAAAGAAAACGCCAAAGATTAGAAATCAGTGCATTAGCACTTTTATTTAAAAAAAAAGAAAATTTAAAAGTACTTAGCCGTAATTAAAATGTGCTTACTAATAAGTACATAAAAAATGTATTTAAAGTACAAGTACTAAGTACAGAATCGTGAAAAGACTTAAGTATAAATACTCACTGACATCACTGCCTCAAACATTAGCCCATCTATCTCATTCTGCGCTAGGAATTTCCATCCAAATCTGAGCATTGGCTCCTGCTGTCCACGGAGTTGTTGAGCATCCACTGCGTTCTTAGTTTGGAGAGTTTGCACTATTCCACGACGGACCTTAGGGGTAGTCGCAGGCTCGTACTTCTACTTTAGAGGGTTACTGATGACAGAGCTAGAGGTAGGCCTAGTCATTTTCTGGTATATCGGTTAACTTTCCTTTTCTGTTTCTCGACAAATGACAAACCAATCTCGTAGATGGTTTACGGCCAGAGCAGTCATGGAAGGAGCACGACCTGGTGCAACCAAACTTATTTTTGAACCGCCCTTGCAGCGGTGCCACCTCTTCCAAGGCTTTTTACTGGTTCTTCGGATACTGTGCGGGATTCGCTCTTCAATCACATCGAAGAACACATCTCCGTGAACTTTTCTCCTAACCAGGACGAGGCTTCTAGATCTCGCAGGCTTGGAAGCCATTCGACACCACTCTAGAAGGTCAATTTGTCCAGGACATTTTGGACAACTTTCTTCCGGTTCATGATCGGAGTTGTTCTACATATAATAGAAGGACATTTTTTCGAAAACTTTATTTCAAGAATCAATCGTGTATAGCAAGTACATAAATCTTTTTTTTGAATCTTGGTCTATTTTATCGCCTAGCTATTTTGGCGGGGCTAGGCATGGCAAACCTGGAGTGGATGGATGGCCCTTCTGCCAGCCCAAGTGAAAGCATCTCTAAATGGCGTTCATGGTGAGAACGTTTACCAGAGAACGTGGAAACATTACTGTTTCTTATGTATAAGTCGCCAAAAAAGCAGGGGACGGGGTCCTCTGTCGATTCCTAATGAGCACATCCCTACTTACATCCAAACAAATTTGAAATTGCTGATAGTTGTGCACTCGAAATGCCCTTTATGCGAATATTACCAATATACAGACCCAAAACTACCTACTACTAAGCCCTACTAGTCATTTCCTTCTGGAATGTCCTAGTCAAGAACTCCTAAAAAAGAAAATCAGATTGAAACTGGAGGCAGAGTCATTGGATTTGAGAACTATGCCCAGCTAGCTTAGATCAAATTTACTGGTGGGTTCAAGGAAAAAGAAGAGATCTGATGTAGAAAAGACTGATCGATTGATTATTTGACTACGTGCACTGACATTACAATTTTTCCTTTGGAGTTCTTGTTGTCCCCACCCTAATATAATCTAGTTATGAAAAAGAAGTTAATAAAATACACATACACACTTGAGTGCTCGTTCTTGTTCTTTTCAATGGTGTTTGAAGATGCTGGTTAGGATTGATGCTGCCTCAAATCCAAATTCACTAAATTAATCATCAGCAGTATTGACATTAACACACTTTTGAATATTAATTTTTATTAACAACCATAATCTAAAAAATTGTATTGGAGTCAAAAAATTTGCTCTTTAGAAAGCAAATCCTCCACTGGACCACTCAGATCTCTGAAACACATAATTTAGTGATTTTAATAAAATATGTGGCTAGTATTGTACAAATTGAGTTATGAATATTATTACCTGCTGGGGTTCAACAAATGATAACCAGTCAGAAGCATGGAGGGGCAACAGACCCATTACATGGCATTTATAAACAGCAAGGCCAATTCCAACCAAGTTTCCAAATGTATAAACAAGCTTTTGAATACCAGAATTTTTGCCTTCAATCATCCGAAAAGCTTTTCATAAAAGAAAAATCATGTTAAATGTTACAAGATCCCACTGATATAAAATGTAAAAACTACTTTGCTGAATAGAAACAATAGCTTGTATTGGTCTTATAAACATCATTCCCACCATCATAATGGGGAAAATGGAAATGGAGTTTCCTGCCATCCACATGATAAACAAATTCATAGGAATTTGTTTTAATGGACCAAGAGCAATATCCCAAGATTTCTAAAGGAAATTAAGAAAAAATAAGGTATGTCTAATCTTCAGCAAAAATAACCATTTTTATAAAATAAGACATAAATAAATTAAAAGACACACTTTCTCAATCAAATCAGGCTTGCTTTCTCTGGGAGTAAGTTCATTTGTGGTGATGGAGCTAAACCCAGGAGGGTCAGGAAGGATATCAGATGCCAAAGGTTGTTTGCTACCATCTTGCTTCATTCTAGAAAGTAACTTTTCAATCTAACATAATCTAATGATATAGTGCCATCAATAACCAAAGTTGTTGAATATGTTCTTTTTAACAAATTTATTAAATTCAACTTCTCTTTAATTTAAGTAAGGAATTGTTTTTAATGGGTAATCTTGATTTATTTATGCTTAAACTATGCAACGCATTTTCAGTGACTTCATACCAAGTTTTGATCATTGCAGTCAGAAATAAAATACTGCCCACTCTGTAAAAACAATATTGGCCCTATATTCCTATCATTTTGATGGGCAAAATACATTATTAATTTGTAATGAATCGATGACAGTTTTTTAATTATTAATATTAGCAACTATGCACTCCAACTGTGGAGTAGTGAAATCTACTCCAGACCTATTCCCAGATAATTGAATCTGAATAAAAGTCTATTCCATAGATAACAGACACAAAAATTGAGGGTTGCTTTAATAAATAACAAATTAAAGAGTGGGGACTCATTTCAAAGTTTTTTTAAATTAGAAACAATTTTTAATTAATATTTGAAACAACTCTACTGGGTAATATTTAAAATGTTTTAGTTTGGGTCCATCCTTTTGGTACCAGACCTAGGACATTTTTCATTTCTACATTCATTTTAACGACTTGTATGAATCTTTTGAACAATTGTAATTGTAGATAATTTATATAGCACCACACGCACAGCATTAGAGGTGCTTCATTTATATAGCCCTCTTTCCGAGGGTGCTGGCAGCTGTGCAGGCTGGGTTTAAAACACAACACATTACGACTGTTGCAATTAATGCAGGAACATAACACATTCAGCCAACCTGCATGCCAAAGAAAATTTGAAAACCTACAAAGGTGATTAGAAACATTAATGTCTTTCAAACCTTGCCGTAAAATCAAGTGACCACTTGTGTTTCCTTGCAGCCAATTTATTCATGTTCCCAGCAATCTATAAATAAGAACCAAAATAACTCAACACTGTAAAAAAAGAAGCTACAGGTGATGTAAAAAAATTCAGCATAATATTTAAATAACTGCATCAAATTCAAAAAGGCAACTTTAGAGTGACTTTATTGATAGAAAATACAGCTGAATCCGGTTATGTTGCTGCGTTATGAGGCCTAGGGGTTTGCCAAAAAGTGTTAAGATAACCGAAAATCAAGAAGGCGGCTATATATCAACATGTGCTCAAAATTTCTTAACCTGTGGGTCACCTGAATTTTTTGTCAGGGATTGCATGAGATACTAAGAATTTAATAATTTTCAAATAGTTTTAAAATCCTACTTTTTATAAAACCTAAACCTTGAAATCCTTAACCTGCATATGATGTTAATTAAAAATCCTCTTGTTAGTACAAGCTATTTGATGTAGCACCCAATAATCGCACCGCCTTTTGTAGGATGGGTGATTGGGTTGCCTTCGTTGAGGAAAATGAGGTTGAACCAGAAAAAAAAGAATGGAATATATTCTTTCAAACAACACTTGCAAAAACTTGAAGAAAATTAAAAATATTTTATTTACCTAATACACAATTTGTACTTGCTGGAAGTTTTAAAATTCAAGATATTCCAGAATATGCACACTGAGAATGCATCGTACCTTTAACCGCTCAACCGTTTGGGTCAAATGTTTGAAATCATATCCTATTTTGTGTGATATTGTGTTGTTTAACCCTTACCTATGTCTTCATTTTCCATCAATTTATACAGACTTTAGGTTTGTTGGTCATCAAGTCGAAATACAAGAGTATACTTAATGTCGAAGATGGTTTGCTCTTGTAAACCTGTGTTTTCTTATTTAAAACATTCTGAAATTTATAAATTCCAGTGTGAAATATGTATATAAATGAAAATATTTTAATATTTAGAAATCAAAGACATGATAGCCACATTGAAGTTGCCAAGTGAAAGGTAGCCCAGTCAATTTTATTGTTGGGGTCGCCAAAATGGGGCAAGCCAAGGAGTCACAGCACCAGAAAGGTCATGAACCGTTGGTTTAAGCGTTTCTTAAGAAAAATATTGACTAGTACATAAACTATATTAGTCATATTGTGAGCGACTAGGATGTTCTCTTGATGTTTTCAAGGGGTGAGCTGCATCCAGTGATCAACCAGATGTCCCTGTCAAATTTTTCCTTCGAGACTCAACGCTTACCCCCCTCAGGCTTTCATTGACCTTCTTATAATGGTCACTGTGGCCTGGACTGAAGTAACCCTGAAAGCTCTCATTGGCTTCTTCATGTTGCTATTTTCTTTGTGTTAACTTTTAGTATGTGAGGCTCTTTTTGGTCCTCTAATGCTGAATGCATCAACCTCAGTTGCCTACAGTGGCCATTAAAGCTCTCAATGGCTTCTTCACACCATGTACTTGATATATGTTAAGTGAGGCTACAAATTTCTTTGTAGTGGTAGTTGGAAGTATAAAATTTTGAGACTCAATCGCAGGCCTTTACGTGACCGTGGTTTCTACCAATGCTTTGAGAGCGCATAGCCAACCCATTCCTCCTGCCAATGCCAAATCAAAGAACAGCGACATTGGCATGAAATGATTCAGATCCTTGTATATGTTATAAGTTAATTCACATGTAATATTGTGATTGCTACAAAATATTTAATGTCTGTTAATATGACTGTCTGTAATTTTATTGTGAAAGAAGATTATCATCCTTGTCAAAAATAAATATTTACATGATTTTATCACACATGTTGAAGGTATTTCCCACAAATTGGGGAAACAAAATTTCAAAAAATATTCTAGGATTTCAAAAAGAAAACTTTTTAGAAAAAAAAAACTCTTTAACATATTCATAAATACGGCCTGCAATATGCTACATTAGCGTTGGCAAATACCACATTTTATATGCTACGTACCCTTATAACACTTACAAAGCAAATATTATCTATTAATAAGAACAATGTAAGTTTTACAAACTTACCAAATTTGGATAATTTGCCAAAATTACACCCTGCTAAAGTTACGCCGACGAATAAAACAAAACATCTGCTCCAATCACTAGCGAAAATAGGGCATTGACATCAATTTTTATATGAAACAAAGTTCAGAACAAAAGTTCCAAAGTCAGAAAAATGTTTAAGACAATCATCTAAACTTTTTAAAAATATCAAAATGTGTCAAAACAATTAATATGATTATATTATACATCAATCTGATTTTAAGGGTGTTTTGGAATACTAGAATATCTGGAGTACAAGTATTAGCACCTCGGTCCAGAGGTGAGCAGTATTTCAAACATAAGTATTTTATTTTGAAAATACGTATTTTATTTGGATATTTTAAATACGGTAAGAAAGTATTTTGGTATTTCTAATACATTTCTAGAGTATTTATATATGTATTAGAGTATTGTGGGACGCTGTTGGACACTGAACTTTGCAGGACATCGACAATGACTCAGCGCATAGCAGTGGACTCTTTTGTTTCAAGTCCTAGCAAAAATTTATTTAATCAACAAAAAGGAGACTCTCATCAGTCACTGGAAACTCCTAATAACCCCATCAAGGAATGTTATTTTGTGCCTGGAATTCAGGAATTCCAGTATCAAGGGCAAACTTCACTGGAAGATGAAAAAGACGAATCGACCAGGCCCTTTTGAAACGGTGTCAGGTCTCCTGCCTGACAACATTCAAAAGGACGTCACAAGACAATTGGATGCCGAAGTTATCAGAGCACCATGGATACTGAAAAACCCCACCTTCGACACCTCCACAAGGCAATAGCGGCCGACGATCCTCTAAGGATGCTGGTCGCTAGGGAGAAGATCGAAGAAATCAGTGACTCCAGCCTGCTCTGCTACACGGACGCATCCAAGATGAAGGACAAGGCAGGGATAGGAATCTTCATCCCCAAGAAAGGAGCTCAGTATCAGAGCTTCACCCGAAAACAGCATCTCTGCAACGGAATTAGCAGCCATCGAGGACTGCCTAATGCTGCTAAAAACCTCCAACCAGGGGGAGGAAAAGAACATTGTTATTTTAAGCGATTCTCTTAGTGCCATCCAGTGCATAAGAAATCGAAATAATGCTTACCATCATCCTGAAATTCATAGAATTTTATGTCTAATTTCAGATTCCAAGGAACAAGACCAGAAAGTTACGCTCGTTTGTGCACCTGTCCACGTGGGCATTCCAGGCAACGAGAAGGCCGACACCCTGGCGAAGCTTGCGACTACTCGAGGCCAGAGAGATCGCCAAATCCCAGCATCTATCAAAGACGCCAAAAGATTCGTTGCCCAGAAGATCGAAGAGGACTGGCAGAGAAGATGGGATTGCTCCTCTGGCAGTCACCATCATGAAGTCCAGACACAGGCAATGACGAGGAGCGTCTTCCAATGCTCCTCCAGGAGAAAGAAGGTACACATCTCCAAACTCCGGCTTGGAAGATGTCATCTGAACCTCTACCTGTTCCAAATAAAAAGGCTCGAGAGCAGCAAATGCCAAACTTGTCCTTGGATGGAGGAGTCCACTAGGCATTTCCTTCTGGAGTGTCCTAGTCAGGAACCCCTCAGACAGAGCATCAGGTCGAAGCTCAAGATACAGACACTGGATTTAAGATCTAAGCTTAGCAATCACGCTAGCATAGATCTCATTTTCCGGTCGGTCCAAGAAAAGAGAAGAAACCTGATTTGATGAAGATCTTTGACTGTACATAAACTCAGTACATAATTATTATGTGACTATCATTGACATTACTTAATTTTTTTTTTGGACTGGTTGTATGTCAATGTTCGTTGTCTCCTGTTGTCACTCTTTTGTTGTTGTCCCCGTCCTAATCATCTAGTTATGAAATGGACGCTAATAAAAAACCAACCAACCGACCGACTCTCATCAATCGTTCGTCTCCTACTTCGCTTGGTTTTGACTCATTCCTCGTTTCCGCTTCGGCTCTTGTCTCGATGGGCTCTCAAGTTTAGAAAAGGGACGAAAGCCCGACGCAGTCGAAACATTTTTGAAACTGTTCAAATCAATACTACTAATTATAATTAATAAAGAATTAAAGATAGAACAGATTATTATTATTATTATTATTATGAGTTTGACTATCTTCAGTCTGCAGTCTTTTTTTGTTTCTTTAATAATTTATAAATGATTTTAAAAAAAGACTGCACACAGAAAATAGTCAAACCCAAAGTTTCAAACCAGTTAAGGCAAATGTAAAAAAAAAGTTTATGATATATTTAAAATTGTAATATGATATGATTGATATCTTAAACATTTCACTTATTCTAAATTATGTACAAAGTTAAGATCCTAAACAGTCTAAAACAATTTTGAAATGTTGTAGTCTAAATTACATATAGTTAGATTGAAAACAAGCGTCCATATTTAATTTCCGGTTTGATCTTTGTTTTTGATAAAAGAGAATTTAAATTAGAAACAGTAAGTAAGTAAACGTTTAAACATTTTATTTCACATTGTTGATAAATTACAATTATTATGATAATTATATCAATATGACAAAACGAATAGAAAATCAATGATTCTTGAAGTAACAGGGATCGTGATTGTTGTGCCTATGGCATATTGAGAATCCCCCTAGCCCCACCAAAAAAAAAAAAAATTCATCGGATTTGGAAAAATTGCTGGGTCCCACCTATTAGGCCTGAGGGGCTTGCGCACCCCTAGTTTACAAAAATAGCTTTACATCAACATCCTCCGCTGGATAACTTAGAAATTGATGGCAAGCCTACAAAATGGCTTGAGCTACCAGAAGTAGCTTTCAGCTTATGCTTTGGTCTCGGAGTAGTTCCATATATACTCTTATTATCAAAAGAAATCAGTGGATGATTTGAGGAACAGTGACTTGATGAGGGCCTCGTAAGATGATTCTCTTTGATGTTTGGCTCGCATATGTACTACATCAATCGATGCGCTAAACCAAATGCCAACTTTAAACCTAAGTTTTCAATGGACGCATTTATCAAGGACTACTGATTTTGAAAAAGTATCATACTAGACATTTTGTGTAAATTTGATCAAAAGTCTGTATTAGCGGGAGGCCCCTCTTGTTGGGTGGCCCTGGGCCCGTCGTGACTTGATGAGGGCCTCGGAAGATGATTCTCTTTGATGTTTGGCTCGCATATGTACTACATCAATCGATGCGCTAAACCAAATGCCAACTTTAAACCTAACTTTTCAATGGACGCATTTATCAAGGACTGATTTTGAAATAGTATCATACTAGACATTTTGTGTAAATTTGATCAAAAGTCTGTATTGGCGGGAGGCCCCTCTTGTTGGGTGGCCCTGGGCCCGTCGCCCACCCCCCCCCCCCTTAATCCGACACTGCTTGTTCGTTAAGTATCTTTGCTTATCAGCCTCAGTCCAAGAAAAATTAAGTTTTAGTGTCGCGTTTTTGGAGGGGAGCCCCTTAGAATACTGTATTCTCCGGCTGTTGTCCCACTCGTCTAGTTTAGGATACAAGGGGAAAGGTCACTTCTTAAATTTGCGCGACAGTTTGCCATTGGAAAAGCTGGTGACCCGTCAAAAAATACAAAACATCCCCGTTAATGTTACTTTATAAAAAAAATACTTATATGAGTTGAAGACATTAACCGATAACTGATCTAAAATTTGATTAAATGAAATGAGTTGTATGTTTTGATGGTGCTGTTTTGACGGGGTGCCGGAAAAGCTGAATCTACCGCCCCTGCATCAGAGAAAGCAGACAAAAAAAGTACATTAAGAAGCGAATAGGGATCTCGGATGATCATTTCATTATAGAAGGTGCATTGTAACGAGCAGCCAACCTTGGCAAACCTGGAATGCATTTAAGTCTTTCTATATTTATAAACAATATACACTACCAGCCCAAGTGATAAGTGAAAGAGTGTTCTAAATGTCAAAGTTCATCCAGGAAGACATGGTGAAACTTTTGCCAGAGAATATGGAAATCTTACTGGTGTTTGCATCTTAGAGTTCAGTCTAGTCAGTGTGTCGACCCCTACCAAAGTGTTCTAGATCATAAGCTGGTTATATAGTTCAATTGGAAAAAAATTGGGCATAAAATTATGCAACACCACAATGTCTTACAAATTCAAATTCTGGCTTTATCTGTTCAATATTTTAGAAGTTGTTTTAAAATTAAGGGATGCTATACAAACTTGTTTACATGCACTGTATTAGATTTAAGAATAGATTCCTTGGCTTAATTAATGCTATTATGAAAAACTTTATTTCAGCATATTTTCATGCTGATTGACAAGATAATTAAAAAAAAAACGTAACAACTTAAGATGAACAGGCCTGCTTGCTATGCAGAGTGAAGCACTATTGAAACCTGTGGGGAATACTATCAAAAGACAGTTGAACTTCAATTCATAACATTAAAATAGCCTAAAAAGAAACTAACACAAATTATGAGAATGTCAAGTACATCATCGAAGCATTTTCTCAGCCGTACAAACCCATTTTTGGTTTTCAAGCAGGCTTGCCATTTTTCAAAATTTTTTGGCCCCTCAAAATGTAAACTTCAATAAAAAAAATTCTAAGACTACATATTTGCATATAATTAGGGACTTAATAAAACTATACCTCAATCTTTATTTAGCAGATAACATCAATATTCACTTCACAATGTAGATATTAATATCACACAACATAGAGCAAGACAGATACATTTTATAGCAGTATATTTTGCTTGATTCTCATATTAAAGTTAAAAATTTCTTCACATGAACTGTCCTATTAACCATTCCCATAACCATGCATCACCAAAGCATTATTTAGATGCTACAACATAATACAAATATTACTTTATTTGGATTTAATCGATACCAAAATGTCCTCTTTAATTAGAAAATTGTAACTGATGACCAATCCACCAAAATCATTCTTGTGGTTCCCTTTGTTCTTTGATTAAAAAGTTGTCTATGGTTTTTTGCCACTCTGGGGTAGGTCTTGGGCAAACTGGATTCATGCCTGTGAGTCCAGGTTTTTTGTTTTTTCCTAATAAAATCAATTGTAGCATTAAATTTGTTATGCATCATGCTTAAATATCTGGTTACCAGAAGTGCTTCCATTTCCAGTGCTGGACTGTTCATTCACATTCTTTTGTGGTACTTTAGCTCCCACAACTACAATTTAATAAATTATGAATGGATTTTTTTTTAAGTTTAGGTACCAAGATATCTTGAATAAGAAAAAAACTCAAAAAACGCCATATTATTGTGCATGGCAAACTTTGTGGTCCAAAAATATGTTGCCTTTTAATTAATTCCCAAATTAATGAATTGGTGTAGTTCTGCAGAATCTAAGGTATTAAATACCTAGTTTGATATAATTAACATTCGAGATAAAAAGTAGATATTGCAAATTGTCCGATTTAAAAACAATAGCATTCAAATTATTTTAATAAAGCATTTGAACATAACCCCAACAATAAGCGAATAACCTTTTTTCGCACAATTATCCGCCTTAGTACGCACCATGTCGAAAATAATGTAGAAAAATGTTTTTACCGCTCACAATGCAAAGCTGCGATTTAATTTGAAAGTTTGAAATTATGTTTTAAAATGTGAATCACTATTAATTATTTATAAATAAATCTACTTTAAAATTTTTACAAATAAAAAGATGAAATAAAAATAAATAGTGTTTGTCTCACCACCACTGATAAAAGCATATTAATGGTAGAAGCAGCGCGCTCAGATTCAATCCGATGGTACTAGTATAATGAGATCTTCGAAGTCCTTGACCTACTGACATGACTATACCTTGGACTTTAAGGATCTTAGTCCTCACATATATCATAATTTTTTCAAAGGTCTGTGATCCCGCCCATTCTAATGCTAAGACTTTGCTTCTCTCGTCTCCATTCTCCAATTCGGAGTTTTGTTGAAGCACCGTCCTAATCAGGGGCGTAGCTGACTTTTCTTGACAGGGGGGGGTCCAATTTTTCATAAGATTTACTATGCAAGGGTGAACTTAAACCGATTGTTTGGGGGATATGACCATTCTCATATAATACAAGTGCATATTAAATATAGCTAAAATTGTAACGGATATTAGCGTTTACAATGCTGAAGGTGGTTAAATTTTGTAAAGGTAGATAGAGCATATGATGATATCAGCTATTTTTGAAGAACTGTGTTTTTTAATATATAATGAATAAAAATAAGAAACAAAATCCCGCAAAATTAATTTTTTCAAATTAACACAAAATAAGCTTTCAAATTTTAAAAAATTTTATTTTAAAAAGGTTATATATATCATTATGTCATTATACAGATAAAAATGTTCTTTTTTAATTACGATCACATTACATAAAAATTACACTAATAAATGAAAATCTAGGTAAATTGCGTATTTAAATGGGAAGACAAATAAAGTATATCAAATATTTAAATGATTCATTTAATTGAACAATTATTTGTCATATAAATGTTTCAGAATGAAAATGTGCTTGACATTATTAATACTAATGTTTTAATAGAAGGCTCATCTTTCGCTCATTGTTACTATACCCCCCCAATAAAAAAAACTCATCGGATTTGGATCATTTGAAAAAGTGGTCCAGATCCCAGCAGGGGGGTCCGGACCCCAAGACCACCCCGGCCAGCTACGCCGCTGGTCCTAATCATGTAATGGATGTTGATAAAACAACTCAAAGACCTGTTAAAACAGATTTTTGACTTATGTAGGATTGCAAATAATTCAGACATTAGTCATGTTACGATATGTGCTGAACCTAACAATATCAGCGACAACTCACCGCATCGATGTACTTTGGATTAAGAATGAATGTCTTGCCACATCAGTTTTCCTAAGGGGAAAACCTTCTCATAACGTAAGGAGATGACCCCTTTTTACTTTAGGTTTAAACTCAGGAAAAGCCATTGTCCCCCCCATCCCAACAAAATGACGTCCCCGGGGGATAGAAATTTACACACTCCAGCAACAAATCTGCTTTTCTGTATTTTGATTTGCTAACGGATAAGCATGAAATGACTGTTTTAATCAGTACAAAAGACATGGCGTTGGAAAACGAAGGCTCGACACGATCTCAGACGGAAAAGGATACGACTTCGAATACTTAATCAAAAATTTGTCAACCAGCGCAACAAATTCTTTGCTGCGTCGCCAAAAACGAGCGTACCTCTCAACTTGGATCACCTCTAAATTTAACTTTCATTGAAGTTAATCTAGCCATTTTCGGCCCCGATTTATTCTGCCCTCGTCGACTGGCATCTAGCAAATCACTTCTAATTCTAATACAAGACCCACTGCATATTAATTTGATTATTTGGCCTTTTAAATTCATGCCTCAAGCAACTCTCGGCACACACAGACCAAGAACTGCTGCATTTCCAGAATTTCAGAAGGAACCCTCCCAATCTTAAACTGCCATCTCTCTTCTCCCATCTTTGGTCAGAAGCCTGGGAGCCATGCCCCAACCCAGTGGACTCAAGACCTATCAGAACAGTCACAACCAAATAGCAAAAACTTGCTTTTACAAGGCAGAAGACCTAATTCAGAGAAACTATTTAGCATAAGCACCAAATGAACATTTTTTTTCAACAAATACCAATAAAAATTTATTTCATCCAAACTTTGAAATATATTTCAAGTTATTGGCATGAGCCTTCAATCTATCGCAGTTTATCAATCTTCATAATCATTGTCATCATCACTATCCTCCTCCATTACACCTGAATACTGGGGGCTGGATGGTGTGTGCTTTGGGGTTGAATGAGAATAAGTAGGGCTGGTTGGGGTGTATTTAGGTCCAGAAGGGGAATACCCTGAGCTAGAAGCAAATTTATCCATACTGGAAGGGGAATGGACAGGACTTGATGGACTGTAGACAGGACTGGATGGAGATTGGGGACTTCCTGATGGATAAGCATGAGTAGGTGAGTAACTGGGAGATGAGAGATTATAAGCAGGCGAGGTAGGAGTATATGCAGGAGAGCTTGGTGTATAGGATGGGGAATATCTTGGGGAACTTGGTGAATACCTGGGACTGCTAGGACTGTAGGCAGGGCTTGTAGGACTGTAATTTGGGCTGGAAGGACTATAGGCAGGAGTGTGAGAAGAAAGATTTGGTGAATTTGGTGAATAAGAATAAGTTGGTGAATAGGGTGGTGATGTGGGTGTATAATTAGGGGAGCTAGGAGAATAACCTGGGTTAGCTGAGGGATAGTTGGGAGAGTTGAGTGAATAGGAGGGTGAAGCGGGTGATAGGGCTGGGGAAGTGGGAGGATATGATGTTGGTGAGTAAGATGGGGAGGTGGATGAATAAGAAGGACTGGTGGGTGAATAAGCAGGTGAGGATGGTGAATATGAAGGACTCTTTGGTGAACAGCCAGGACTTGTAGGAGAATAATTTGCAGAGGTCTGAGAATATGAAGGCGATGCTGGTGAATATCCAGGACTTCCTGTCATGTAGCTAGGACTTTTTGTGTAGCTAGGAGATAGAGCAGCTGGAGATGTTGGCACATAAGCAGGAGATGAGAGATTGTAGCTTGGTGATAAGGGTCCTGAAGGACTTGGAATGTAAGGGCTAGCTGGAGACTTTGGCGACATGGCCTGAGGTGACCAAATCGGGCTATAGGTAGAACTCATGCCTTGATCAGTCGGAGAAAAACCAGCCGCACCAGGAGTCATGCTTCCACCCCAGCTTGGAGTGAAGGCTGTGTAAGCAGGTGTGGTTCCCAAGGTTTGAGCCCACGGAGTCATTTGTGGAGAGTTCAACAGTCCAGGTGTGACACCACCCAAACGGAAAAGGGAGCTGCCTAAAAATTAATGCAAATATGCCTCATCACATAATGAAATGACGAAAATTATCAATTACTTATTAGGTAGTTATTACCTCCAGTAATAGTCCCAGCAGCAGTGGGTATTTCCATAGCAAGATTGCATTTATCAGAATCAAGAAGAAGGTCAAAACAACCAGTTCCTATTTTAGCCAATTTCCCCAACATCACAGCTTCGGAAACGCCTTTTAAAGGATCGCACTCTGCATGAGCAGCTGCTTCAACTATAATATCCACCTAAAATATGCAATGATTTTACAGGAATTGCATCCAAAGATCTGAAGCCTTAATAACCAACCGTTTCTTCAAAGGAACATCTTGCCAAAGCACCAGTTTCTTGCCTGTTTATACCGTGGCGGGTTATAGCCATAAGATGACCTAAACTTACCAAATTTTAAATTAGCAACCTCCAAAAAATTTCCATGCTTAGTGAACTTTAAAAATAATTGTTAACCTTTGGCAGTCATAACATCACATAAAAGAGCCAAGTGGCGATAATTTACATAGGATCCATCAAAAGAAATCACAGCATTCATTTCTTTTTCTATAGCTTTTCTCACAGCTTCTATTCCCAAGACCTAATCATAAAAAGGATGGTGAAGAAGCTCATATAGCTCATAATTATTATTATTGATATTATGATGATAATTTCATATATCCTACTTATAACATGAAATAAACAAATATTGAGAATAAATGTAAACAAATATAAAATTATAAAATAGTTTATGCAACACTGTGACTATGACTATAATATTTTCATTCAAACATATTTTGTTAAATTACATGTGCATTTATGATAAATATAGCACTTGAAGTCACTATAAGTAAATGTTATAAAAATTAAAACTATATGTAGTATATGTAAGATTAATAATATAACTAAAGGTTTTAAGGCAGGACTGGCGTGGCTTACCTCAAAGATTTCGACTATGTCATTACTGACAGTCCTTTTAGGATCAACATTACTAACTGATAAAACCTCTTTTAAAGCAGTGCCATCAGTTTCTAAAATCCAATCCTGGAATGTCTTAAACTCTCCATTCTCATCGATCACTATTCGATTTTTCTCTTCCTCATTCGGCTGTTGCATATAAACCTTTTGGGAAAAAAAACAGTTCTAATTTCTTTGAATAATGTCATGAAAATTCCAAATTCAACCCAACCTTAGTAATTGATGGTATGCCTTGAAGTGTCATATCAGTAAGCATGTTGCTTTCAATATGCCTCAGGAAAAGGTCATCTGGCATTCTATCTATTTGTTCTTCCATTTCCTAAATATGAAATATTTCTAAATGTACAAAACCAACCGGATTGATTGTGGCAGTAACAAAGTATCAAAATAGCAAAAACTGTAAAGAATACTTCATCTGGCTTGTCATCAGAGTTCATCAGCCTGATCCTTAAAACAGGATGTGCTGCCTTCTCACTAAATATGCAGTTGAGGTCATTGCCAAAACCTGTTTTGAGAAAAAGCTCTAGTTTTCCTACATCTATCAACATGACAAAGTAAAAATAAACTATAAAATTAACCTTTGGAAATTTTTTCTGCAATCTGTTCTATCTCAAGTTTTGTATCGGTCATCTTCTTAAGATTGAGATTCATTCTCAATAGCCACGGAGAAAGTCTAGATGGATCAATATCAGAAAGTTCATAAGACACCTGGACCCACTCCTTATCATCTACAATTCTTGTGTTCACAGGATCAGGTTCATATAACACTGAAGTGTCTTTAACTACTTTACGTAATGTGGCATGTTCAAGCATGCTTAGAACTTCCTATGTGGATAAAATGTAATATTCAGTCAAAACTTCTAAATGACAAAAACACAATCTCACAATTATGTCCATTAATAATATAATTCATAGTAATTAAAAATAATTTGAATAAATACTTAAACAAATAATCAATCAATTCTTAGGCTTACCTTTGCTTTTTCTGCATCCCTGGCAGCTTGTCCTGTCAAATATATTGTAAGAGAAGGTGTCTTTGGCTTCTTGGAAACATTGATAATTTCTTTCAAACGAGGAACTCCCAGGGTAACATTTTTTGCAGAAACTCCAGCATAGTGAAAAGTGTTTAATGTCATTTGAGTAGCAGGTTCACCTAAGGACTGAGCTGCCAGAGCTCCAACCATTTCACAAGGTTGTACCTGGAATAGATTTGGTGTAATTATAACATTAACCAACATAACTATGTAAATAGTAACATTGTACTGAATATGTTTTTTAATAAATAATCATTTAGAAAACCTGAGCTTGTGTAAATCTCATTTCTATTTCTCCTATAAGCCATTCAAATGCCTCTGAAGAGAGATGAAATTCCTCAATCACCCTCTTTGAACATAACGTCGATCGAACTAAAATATTCATCAGCAAAGTTGCATTAGCATTTGCAGCCTTGCTAAGCCTATCTTCCCCCTTTACAATCATAAACTTGCTGCTCAATTCACGAACATCTGTCAAGAAACAGATCATATGTATTATCAAGTTGACAAATCAATCAAATTTAGGTGTTTCAATAACTTTAGAAATTAAATTAGATTACATTAGCCTAAATTCAAGTTAGATTAGAAAAACATAGATGCATTCATTTCAGAGAACCAATTTTCAGGATTAGTATCATCTTTTAAAAAATTAACAATTCAATCACTTCATGATACTTAATGCAAAGTTGTTTTTAAGCCCATTTTACAATAACTTCAAAACCATGATTTGTTTCTGAATAAATAAATGACTAGACTTAACATTTTGGTGTGTTCAGTTCAAGGTTTAGGGACATAATCACAGTTAAGAATTGAATTTATGTGGCTTATATGAGCTAATTCAGGCATGTTAAACGCAGCCATTTCCAAGTGGCCCATATAAATGTTTATACATCAAGAGAATGTTTTATCATCTTAACACTAATTTAAAAAATATAATTAGTTGCAACGTGTGCGATCAGTTGTTGCGTGTGGACAATGCCGAGCTTAATATATTTCCCATGTCTTGAAACTACCTCTTCGGTGTACCAAAGCAGATTCCCATTTACCTGGGCGCCTGTAGCCAAGTTGGTTAAGGTTTTTACTTTGATGTGGCTTCATTAGATCAATTCCTGGCGACTTGAAAAAGTTTCTATAACTAATATAACACATGAGACTATAAAGCTCTCGGGTTTCCATGAGTTTGACATGCCCAAGCTATAGAATAACAAAGACCTCTTACGAAAAAACCATTTGATTCATTTTAAATGTTCCTCATGTATTTTTTGGATGCTGAATTTAAAAATGAGTCTTATCAATTATTGTGCATGACACATCTCATTGGAGTTTATAATAAAAAAGGCATGCTTTTAGGGCACTCCCAAAAATCAGTATTAGTTTTTGCAGGCATGTGCAAATAGTTCAGTAGTTTCAAGACATGGGAAATATTCAATATTATCTATTTGTTAATACTATACTAAATACTACACAATATAAATTCCAACTAATATGGTCTGCCTTGCATTAAATCCTATTAACTAAAGTTTACAATTCCTCAGAAATTACTGTTTTTTTTGCACAATATCCAATCTATATCAAAATGTTTTTTATTTAGCAAACTCAAACATCTGAATTATTAAGACACTAACCTTCAATGATTTTAAGGGGAGATAAATTAGAAGGCTTTCTGATATTAATCCTGAAAATCTTTTGTGCATTCCAAATTAGCCTTTGTAAGTTGCAGGGTAAAACAACCTGTGATAGCAAATATCAAAAATTGATATTCTGTGGATAAATATCTAATACTATAAATTTTATAGTATAAAATATTGACTACACCTTGTTATTTCCCGAGGGAAATATTTGCCTGACCACCACTCTGTCTTCAATCAACTGATCATACTCCCTCTCAATTTCAGCAATAACTTTAGCATCACCACTTAAATCTCGGACGATATCATCCTCTAAAAACCTCCTCAATCTCCTAAAAGAATGTTTATATTTTTTTACTCACATTTAGAAAGTAAATAAGCAGCACCATCACATCAACCTCTCATTGCTTATGTCCATTTTAAAATTTGCTTCAAATGCTCTATTGGAAGGTCTGAGAGATGGCAGAGTTTGAGATTCCACCCATTCCCCAGCAAGGCCATCTTCACCATATCTTAATTGCATAAGTTGTTCAACCTGGTTTCTTACAGTACCATCATATTTTACCATAACACTTTCCATAGCTTTGATTAATCTTCGCTGGATGTAACCCGTCTCTGCTGTTTTGACAGCAGTATCTATGAGACCTTCTCTTCCACCCATTGCATGAAAATAAAATTCAGTTGGTGTAAGTCCTGCCAAATATGAATTTTCTACAAATCCTCTGGATTCTGGACCATAATCTCCTCGAATAAAATGGGGTAGAGTTCGTTTTCTGAATCCAAATGGAATTCTTTTACCCTCCACATTTTGCTGTCCAACACATGCTATGACTTGGGAAATATTAATCTTGCTCCCTTTTGATCCAGCAGAGACCATGATTTTGAAATTATTAAATTCTGATAAGGACTCTTGAGCAAGACTGCCAGTCTTCTCCCTGGCATCATTAAGAATTTTATTGACTTGTGATTCGAATGTCTGCTTCAAGGTGTTGCCAGGTGTAGGTTCTAGCTGATCTATGTGGGCCTTCTCAATTACATCAATCACGTCCATCTGAGAAGAAAGGCTTCAAATATACAAACAGGATACTCAAATTGCATTTCAGCTTAAACAAACCTTAGCTCTTTTGATAATCTCTTGTATGTTGATATATGTTTTTGCATCAGCAATCGTGTCTGCAATTCCAATAGTGTGACCAGCAATCAATAACCATTGGTTGATGACAAGCTGTATGTTGCTGTAGAAGTCTGCAGCCTTTTCATAACCTTCTTCAATATAAACCACATGAAGCAAGGAACCGCCGCTCGCTCCCAAAGATTTTTTGCAAAGAATGCCGCACAAGAGTTCTCCATCTTCAACGAGCACTCTCGTATCACCAGGCGAACACCATTTATTTGGTCCTTTATCTTCATCATCAGGATGAGTACTGTGATTCCTCATACAGTTCACTCTTCCAGGAATAATCAGAGAAAAAATCTGCTTTCCAGTCCAGAGAGGCTTGGGTTTCAAAATTGCAGGTTGAGGCATCCTTCCATTCCATGTCGGGAGGTACATTAGCAGATTCATCATGTCACCCTTAGAATGAGAAATTAAAATAGTAAGACAAGTTTATAAAATTGATCAGACATTAAATACCTTCTCAATAAATGAATCTCTCCTCGTCATTTTACTGACGGCGGTTAACGTATCCTGTACGATACCCATAACAGGCCTGTTAGCCTGAGGAGTGATAATCATCCTCGACACTGACGCAAGCTGACTTATTTCTGCTCTTGTTTCAAGTGACTGAGCAAGATGGAGATTCATTTCATCTCCATCAAAATCGGCATTATACGGTGTTGTGACACTAGAAAGTACAAAGTCGAATGACTTCAGATGTCATGAAAAGTGTAGCTCAAAAAATACTCAAAATAAGTCAAATCATTAGATAAAAACACTACTTTGTTACTAATTGACACAAAATCATCAAATCACAAAATTTCAGATCATATTCATGGATATAAACTGACCTCAGATTAAGTCTGAATGTTGACCATGGCATGATCTTCACTTGATGGCACATCATAGACATCTTGTGCAAGGTTGGTTGACGATTAAATATCACAAAATCACCATCCTGCATGTGCCTTTCAACCTAGTTGAAATATATAAATATAGAATATATAAAATATGTCTCAACATAGAAACAATTAATTTTAACAAGCACTAATTCAAAAATGACCTTATATCCATACTGGAGATGCAGATCACTGGCTTTTGGATGCAGCTTCAGATTGACTCGCTCACCATTATCCCTAATGATATACATAGCACCAGGATAATGATCAGGACCTCTACTTACTAATTCACTAAGTCTGTCTATATTGAAAGGAGTTACAATTTCAGGGTATGTCAAGTTTTGAGCAATTGATCTAGGCACTCCAACCTGGAAAGTTTACTCAGGATTAATAATTTAATAAAAATAATACACAATTGATTATCAGTGATTAATTAATAAAAATATAATTAATATTGACACACACACACACACATATATATATATATATACACACATATATATATCAGCATTGACATTGGAAGTCTTATACCAATAAACCTAATTATCTTGTTCTATCAGAGAGATTTCAGGGGTATTAACAAATTATTACTAAAATTAACGTCATGATAAAATGTTAATTACAACCACTCTTTAAGCACAAAGTATTTACTTGATTGATTTTAAGCATAGGATCAGGTGTAATGACAGTTCTTCCAGAAAAGTCTACTCTCTTTCCCATTAGATTTCCTCTAACTCTTCCTTCTTTACCTTTCAGTCTTTGTTTGATGGATTTAAGGGGACGACCAGATTTTTGGGTGGCCTTGATGTGAAGAACAAAAATTTAACTAAACTAACCATATTAAAAATAATAATAATTAATAACCTAATTATTCATTTAACAGTTCATCCCATAATGTCTATAATAGACAAGAAATTCAATTATTAGTATAAATACTCATTTATAATATCCTGTACCCTAAATATTAATCAACACCAAAGTGTTTCTGCAAAAATGTTCACTTAGGAACTTCAAACTTGTACAGGAAATTTAAAAAAAATCCAAATTTACTTTTGGCAACCCAGGTATTTCATTATCAACCAAAGTAGCCACATGATATTGGAGACACTTAATATCCTCAGCAATTATGTGAGCAGCCATTCCGTTTTGTTCATTGTTCCTTAACTGGTTGTTCGCTTTTACTATGTCTGCCAACTTGTGGGTAAGGTCATCCTTTAAAAAAAATAATTTTAATTTAGAGAACTCACTTCAGAATTCAAAATATTGAAACAAAAAATTACTTGACTCCTGGATGTTCCGAAAGAAATAACTGAGGGTCTAACACAAAGAGGTAGCACTGGCAAAATTGTGGCAATCATCCACTCAGGTCTAGCATATTTCACATCCATACCAAGTGCAATAATGGTTTCATCAGTGATTCCTTTAAAGATTTCTAAAATCTTTTCAGCAGTTAAAGTGATCTTCTTTTCTTGTGATTCATCATTCACTTGTTTCCATTCTGCCGTCAATTCCAAGCCACTTCGTCGTATTTTTGGCTGGGGTCTACCACATCCAGTCTGAACCTTTAAAGCAAGCTTTATTATATTAAATACATAAGTAAGTTTTATAATTCATCAATCATTTTAGACATTCTTTGAAATACCCAACAAAGCTCCATTTTCAATTTTATTGCATAATATGGGGCTTACTGTTTACTTCAATTTATTTATCTGTACACATATTCAGAGATGCATTTGCAATGAACTTCTATAAATTCTGGTAATGCACTTGTGGCTCCTTGTTAATTCAACTTTTTTATTTTCATGTCTCATGTTTCCTCATATTGAATGCCTTCTTTTTTGTGCTGAAGTGGTTATTAAAAGGATCTTAACAACAAAAAGCAAAACCAGCCATAATCAGATGCTGGTTCAGTTAAAAATGCACTTTTTAGTTTTTGCTTAAATTGATGCCCATTACAGAGCTATGTCATACAACCACATCAGAAAACAATGTAAAATTTGGCAGATCTTGTCTTTTCTGTTCATTTCCTATTCATCTAAAGCATTAAGTAATTAAATAAATAAAGCATTAATAATTAATCACTGATAATCAATTTTATACCAATTGTTTTTCCTCACAAAATGTTGTTTGTAACAAGTTTCTCTTTTGTAGAGGAAAACAAGAAGTAAACATCATAAATATAAAAAAACAGAATTATGCCCAGTCAAGAGGTGATCCTAATGGATTAGTTCTGCTCTCTGGACAACCCACACCATATTCAAAACCCATTTAATTGTGAACGGAGAGTGAACATGAACGAGATGTTTACGAAAATATGGCAAATTAAAATGAAATATTTGAGTATATTTAAAAGAAGATAGGTTCAGGTGAAAAAATAATGTGGCTTGGATTTTTGAATACATTTGAGGGTACATAAAGATGCCCATGCGGTGGTTGATTTGGGTAATGCAAATGGCAATCTTGAAGGCTGCATTACAGAAAGCAGCATCTCTTCTCAAATATATAATTCACAATCTGTTAGAGAAATTACAATAGAACAACTAATGCAATCCAACTCTTGATAATATTCATTTTAACATCAGAAAATTATGTTTGAACAAAATTATCATGAAAATCATTTCCACTGCACTTACATTTTACTTAATTAGGGGTTATCTGGAAAGACCGTGTTATATTACACCATAATAGGGTTGTTAAAAGAAGGCCAAGGATGAAACAACATGACACCTATCAGGGTCACTACTATTGGTGCTATTTGAATCATCTAGTTATGAAAATACACATACCCTTGTATTAATCTCAAACAGCAAAGCTCTCAAAGACTTTTTCACAAATTTCCATGGTGCCTTTGAGAACTTTTGTCAGAAGAAAAGAACATCTTACAAGAGAAACATGCTTTGAAAAGGTTTTGCCAGCATTAAGAAACTACAGGCCGAAATTGATCTCCAGAAGCAGTCTAGCCCCCGAGAGTATCAGGATTCAGGGCTGAAACCTTTTCAGAAAATCTGTCAGAAGGCTCAATCAAGAGTTTCAAGATATACTTGTGTAAATGATTGGATAATTGTAATGCCTTAATATCCAACACAGGCACATAAAATATTCAAAAGCTTTAAAAAAGAAAAGCACTAAACAAATATTTTTAATTACCTGGCTGTCTCTTCTTTCATTATTTTCATCTTCCTTTTCATCAGCCTCTTCTCCCCCACAAACTTTCTTTGTTTTACAAAGTTCATATATGTGAGACTGTCTTTTCCGTAAGTCATCTTTAGTTTTGAAAATTATGTCTTTAACCTTTGGCCCTTTCTAAAAAATATTAATAGAACAAAGTCTATTCAATGATTGATTAGCCACCATCACAATCTTCTGATAATACAATTTCCTCCACCCCAATAAATGAACATTTATAATATTGAGAATTTTTTTTTTGAATTGTAGATAATGTGGAGAGAATTTTAATAGTTACTCTACAATTCAAAAAAGATCATAAATGCAGTTTAATATACCAACCACATCCACAAGAAGTTTAGAGCAGGAAAAACACACACATCTCAAAACATTCACTATTTTGGACATGTAGTGAACATGGAAGACAGGTTTTGCAAGTTCAATGTGCCCAAAATGACCCGGACAGTCATGCATGCCACCATTACAAGTAAGACACTGGCCAGTTCTGTCAACCACACCCTGCCTTGGATCCATGACACCTCCTATCTTGGGTTTTCCCCCTTCAGTAGCTTCAGGGTAGTTAATCCCACCATCAGTAGTGACAGACATTCTTAACTAGAAAACAATGGTTAAGTAACACCTTGGGCTTTAAGTAAAACCTTAGATGATTCAACAATAAGAGTAATTTAATCAATTTACATTTATTTGTAATGAAAAGACAATAAAAATCAACCATTTATAAAAATGACACCACCCAATCTCTTGTTGCAAAGTTTACAGTTTTAGTATAAAGCAAAAATCTTAAATAATGTTTAGGGGTCAATCCAATTTATATTAGTTTATTCTACATGATCATCACCCCTGCCCAATGGAATGAATACAAGAAGCAGTTTTAATCAACAAAAATGCAACTTATTATTCCAACACAAAGCGGCCAGAGCACCACGTATATAATGGTAATCCAAAATAAAAATAATTTACCAAAATTCGGATATTTTTAAATTAAACCACTACCTAAAAAATATGTTTATTGTACAAAATCATTTTAAAACTTACCACTTCGTCGGGGCTCAGAATAGAAAACTGTACTTTTTTAACCTCCCGTTTGGGAGCTATGGAATCTTGATACCTAGGAGCAGCCATAGCAAATGGCAGATTAGCTCAATAAATCGAGGCGATTACTGTTTGTATCAAAATCCAGCGCAAGTAGAACATCGGACAGGAAGCACCGATAAAGAAGCAAAGAACTAAAATAAGGAATAATATTATCGTTACACTAAAGGATAAATTTAGCATGTTGATAAGTTTGTTACAGAATGCTTAAAATTGCACATTAAAAAACTAAAATTAAACTTTAATAAACCAAAATAATTTATACTAACGCTAAAGGCTGAGACTTAAAGCCCTTAATATCTGAACCGAAAATGGGAGGAGTCGCAAAGAGGGCAGGAACTATGTTCGAAAATGTCGAAATAATGTCGAAAGTGATGTGCTGTAAATTGTTAGCTTATAATGAAATTAATGCAAATTTTATTATTTTATAAATTATTTAGTTTATTAAATAACAGTTTGTTATAATGACAGAAGATTTTATCCAATATGATATGACACCAGACATCAGAATTGATACACTTAACATTTACTGTATACAATATAAACATTATTTTCAAAATAATATATAATGATTCCAAAAAAGTCCGTAAGGGCACCATAGATTTTGACATCTGATATCTTTGATAGGTTTAGAGAAACTTTTCCGAATATGGCAAGGGAGGTGCCACATAGGAATCAACCTGGGACCCCGGCCCCGGCAAATTTTAGCCGGGGAATGTCGTAAATCATGTATAAGAAATTTAGACACTTTCTTTAAAGCGTTCCATGTCTGAATCCAAGTTATCATAAAATCTCTCGTTTGATGGAATAATCAGATGTTAGTTGTAAAAGCTCTTGAGAGAAGCTTGTTTTTGAACTCCTAATGCCAAAGTCTTAATCACTCGTCTAATGATACTTGGTATTAATAATTCATGATAACCCATGATAACACATCATAATAAACAAAATCGTCCGATACTTGGGGCACCTTTGTGAAATAATCTATTAAAATACTTATACTTAAGAAACAGTAATGTTTCCACATTCTTTGGCAAACGTCTCACCATGAAAGCCATTTAGAACTGCTTTCACTTGGGCTGGCAGGTGGGCCATCCATCAATCGCCCGTCCATCCATCCACCCCAAGTTTGCCACTCTGTTATCAGTTCGTTAGGACACATCTTCCAGAAGGAAAAGATCATCCGAGAGACGTTGTTAATACGTTAGAAAGTTTCATATCTAAACATGTATTTTGTATCCCTGCCCCGGTTAACTCCGGCAACTGAACCCCAGCCCGGTTAAAAAAGTGACCCCAGTCGATTCCTATTGTCACATGTATTTTGAAAGCCTGAAGGTTTTTAAATCATTTTTAAGAATATGAGTCAGAGGCTCCTGATGTAGAGATAAGCTCTACAATTTCTGATGTTTTTCGTTGTCATTACTAAATTCACCAAATCAATTCCATCAGTTGCTAAATGCACCTATATGGAAAGACCAAGGCATCTTAACTAAGGCAGCGAGCGCCAGGGGCGGCATTTTGTTTTCTTGCAAACAAATACACCTTTCTCATATTGTCAAATTCGCTTGATGATGATTATGATTTGCATAGTTCAGCTGTTCTCAACCTGTGGGTCGCAACCCCCTTGGGGCCGCCTGATGTTTTTTCTTGGTGATCGCCTAAGACACTAAGACGCTAATTTTTTTAAAATATATTTTTGAAATATTTTTTAAAGACATTTTTTGGCAAAACCTTTTCTTTAACCTTACATATAATTTTGATATTTTTTTATATCTAGATATCCACGGGTGCGACCAACTAATTATGTTGTTTGATGTTGTACATTGTATAAATGTAATGGACATGAAAGGATGTGTTCACATCTCTAGTCCTCTGTTAAGTTTTTGTTTGTTAGTGAGCACGTTTGTTGGTTTTGCCATCTTGAATTTAGCAAGCACTTCCATCTCACTGAAACTGTTGCGATGTTTAGAAACTCAAGTAATGTTACAAAATAAATACTTTAAAAACATGACAATGTGTCTCACGTTTTCACATTTAAAACCAACTAAATCTAATATTTAGAAGTGAAAGGTAACAACGACACTGATCCCTGAATGAAAGAGCCCGTTCAATTTTGTTGTTGAAGGGTCGCGGCGTCAGAATGGTTGAGAACCGCTGGCTTAGTTGATGAAGACATAGAAAAAAAAGAGTTCTTTGCCGAAAGTTAGAGATTGAAGTATTTTGTGGAAGCTTTAGGAAACTATAAAATCTATGGTCCCTTTCAACGTTTGAGCTTCATGGAAACTTTAGGAAACTATAAAATTGATGGTCCCTTTCAACTTTTGAGCTTCATACAGAGATACCGCTTTGCAGAGGGGTGCAGCCGGTGCATCGCACCGTGGCCCAGAAAAGTTTAGGATGTTGGACACAGGAACTTTGTCCTACTTGCATAATTAGAGACGCGGGCTCCGAGCGCCATGTTTGTTTATGTTTCATGAACTCAACGCGATATTATTCCTTCTCAACTCGAGTCAACAATTCCTCTGTTCAACATTTATTCTTCTGATTGTCTGTGTATATACACTACAAATTGGTGACCCCGACGTGATAGAAGAGATATAGAAGATCTAATCAACCTGAAATCAGAGGAGGCCGGAGCTCTACCACGTGTGACAGCAGTCAGCATGCAGTTGCCGCCGTTTTTCACAGCGAACCCGAGACTGTGGTTCGCCAACATCGAGGCGTTGTTTCACATACAACGCCTGAAGGACGAGACTCAGCGATACGCACACGTGGTACACAATCTGCCCTTCCACGTAGCGGAGCAGGTCCAGGACCTCATCTACGAGGTTCCAAGCGAGAGGCCGTACACCGGGCTCAAGGAGGCCATCCTGCAGCGGTGCGGACAATCTCAACAGACACGGCTGAGCGCAGTGCAACTGGAAGGTCGGCTACCCAGCCAACTCCTTCGACACATGAAGACGCTGCTGGGAGACAATTTGATGGACGAAGCCATCCTCCGGCAGCTATGGGTTGATAAGCTGCCACCTCACGTCCGGTCCATGCTGGCGACCGCCCACGACAAAAGCCTCCTGGAACAGTCCATCATGGCGGACCAAGTCATGGACGCGTACACGGACCCCACAGTCTCACGGGTAGTGACGGCCCCCCTGCAAGGACAGACCACCATGGAAGACATCAGCCTCAAGCTTCAGATGATCACCGACAGGCTGGCCAGGCTGGAAACCACCAGAGCGGAGCCTAGGCGACACACACGACCCCACAGCAGGAGCAGATCCCAAGCAAGACGCAGCAACACACCGGGAGTGTGTTGGTACCACGCCACATACCGGGAGAAAGCTCAACGCTGCCAACAGCCCTGCTCCTTCCAGTCATCAAACTCCAGGGCCGAGCAGTAGCTGCGACGGCTGCCTCTGGCCAACATCATGGAAGTCGCCTGTTCCTCATCGATGACGTTTACAACGGCCTGAAGTTTCTTGTCGACACCGGGTCGGAGGTCAGCGTCATCCCTCCACCTCCCCAGCACACGCTCAAGACATCACCCTTCACTCTGCAGGCTGCCAATGGCACGACGATTAGGACTTACGGTCAAAAATCCCTGTCGTTAGATTTGGGTTTGAGGCGCAATTTCCAGTGGATCTTCGTTGTCGCCGATGTGCAGTCGCCAATCATTGGAGCAGATTTCCTGGGCCATTTCAACTTGAACGTCGACATGTTCAACAAGAGGCTCATAGACAACAAGACAACTCTATCGGTCGTGGGATCAATCAGTGCAGCACCCACATCCACCTGGCGCGAGCAACCACCAACCTCATCACCGGGCTTCTGGAAAAGTTTCCGTCACTGGGCGGGCCTTCCAACTTCAACGAGAGCGTCACTCATCAGGTCAAACATCACATTGTCACAGACGGCCCACCTGTTTTCTCCAAGCCACGCCGTCTTCACCCCGACAAGTTCAAGATGGCCAAGGCTGAGTTCGAGCACATGCTCCAGTTGGGAATCATCCGCCCCTCTTCCAGCCCATGGTCATCACCTCTGCACATGGTTCCAAAATCTTCAGGGGACTGGAGGCCATGTGGGGATTACAGAGCACTGAACGCACGGACGGTTCCGGACAGATACCCCATTCCTCACCTACACGATTTCACAAATGGTCTGACCAACGCACAGGTCTTTTCAAGAATCGATCTCGTCCGGGCCTACCACCACATCCCCATCGCAGAGGAGGACATACCCAAGACCGCCCTCACCACACCGTTCGGTCTGTACGAATTCATCCGGCTACCGTTCGGACTCAGGAACGCAGCCCAGTCTTTCCAGCGCTTCATGGACGAGATACTCCGAGGGCTAGATTTTGTATTTGTCTACATCGACGACGTTCTAATTGCCAGTTCGTCGATGGAGGAGCATCTCGGACATCTGGAGCAAGTGCTGGAGAGGTTCACTGATTTCCACCTCACGGTGAACATGGACAAGTGTGAGTTTGCTGTCGCATCCACAACATTTCTGGGAAACTCTGTGAGTTCGGACGGCATACAGCCACTTCCGGACAATGTCAAGGCCATCACAGAGTACAAGCAACCGGAGACGCTTACACAGCTACGACGTTTCGTGGGTCTGGTGAACTTCTACAGGAGGTTCATCCCACACTGCGCCGACATGCTCGCTCCTTTGACCAGCATGTTCAACAAGCAGAACTCGAAGAGCAAGGCAGCAGTGTCCCTGAACCCTGTCCAGTTGCCTTGCATTCCAGAAAATCAAAGATGCTGTGCAGTCCGCCACCTGTCTCGCATTCTTGGGCAGGGACAGCCACCTACAACTCCTCACAGATGCTTCCGACGATGCAGCTGGAGCGGTCCTGGAACAGGTACAAGGTGGCCTCACTACACCGGTGGCGTTTTTCTCCAAGAAGTTCAGCCCGACGGAAACGCGGTACAGCACGTTCGGCAGGGAACTGTTGGCGATGTACCTGGCCGTGAAGCACTTCCAACACCTATTGGAAGGTCGTCAATTTACAATCTACACGGACCACAGGACGCTCACATTTGCTTACAAGAGCGGATCCAGCCGGTACTCGCCCAGGGAAATACGGCATCTGGATTTCCTCAGTCAGTTTGCAGCTGACATCAGGCACATCAAGGGAGACCAGAATGTCGTGGCAGATGCCTTGTCGCGCACCGATGTCAACACCGTCACAACCATCGATCTGCAAGAGATAGCCGCACACCAAGCTGCAGAGACCCAGCTCCAGATCGACATGCCATCCCTGGAGATCATTGATGTCCCACTACCATCCAGCCACGGCAACATCTTCGTCGACGTCTCAACAGGAGTGCACAGACCGCTCGTCCCAGAGAAGCTGTGTCACAAGGTATTTCTGAGCCTACACTCTTTATCACATCCAGGTGCCCGTGCAACGTCAAAACTGGTGAGGCAACGTTTCGTCTGGCCAAACATGGACAAGGACATCAGAGCATGGTGCCGAGAGTGTCTGGCGTGCCAGAAGAGCAAGATCCACCGACACACTACGACGCCACCAGCAACATTCTCTCTGCCAAGTTGCCGCTTCCAACACATTCATTTGGACCACTTCCGTCATCGGAGGGACACACACACATCCTCACATGCGTGGATCGATTCACAAGATGGCCCATGGCTATACCCCTTTCCGACACCTCAACGGAAGCCATCGTCAAGAATTTCATGCTCTCATGGATTTCCAACTTTGGAGTGCCGGAAACCATCACCACGGACAGGGGTAGCCAATTTTCCTCACATATGTTTCATCAGTGGTGCAAGTTGTTAGGCATCCGCCACGTAAAAACAACGGCCTACCATCCTGCTGCTAACGGAATGGTCAACTCAAGGCAGCACTCATCGCACAGAACGCCACCAACACCTGGACAGATCTCTTACCCATGGCTCTTCTGGGGATCCGGGCAACCGTCAAAGAAGACCTTCAATGCTCTCCAGCCGAGTTGGTCTACGGGACGGCGTTGAGATTACCAGGAGAGTTTTCACCAGCAAGCGACTCCAACCCGCCGATTGGACAGTCAGGTTTCGTGGATCGTCTGAGGGAGCAAATGCAGGGTCTCAGGCCGCAACAACCAAGACAACGGCAGCAACCCGCGTACATCCCGAAGGACCTGGCCACGACACCACAAGTGCTCATCCGGGTCGATTCTCACAAACCACCGCTGCATCCACCATACGACGGTCCCTTTGACGTCCAAGAGCGCCATCGGAAATACTTCGTCATCAGGAAGAATGGCCGGAATGACACAGTGTCTATCGACAGGCTGAAACCAGCAATTCTGCCCCAGACTTCAGTTCCACCCACAGCCAACCCATCCCCAGCTATCAACCCAGCAACACCTCTGGCTCGACCTCAAACACGCTCCGGACGAAGAGTTCACTGGCCCAAGAAACTCGAGGACTACGAGCCCTGACTTTTCGTTCGCCAGTTTGCTCTCTGGTGGGGGAGTATTGTTGGACACAGGAACTTTGTCCTACTTGCATAATTAGAGACGCGGGCTCCGAGCGCCATGTTTGTTTATGTCTCATGAACTTAACGCGATATTATTCCTTCTCAACTCGAGTCAACAATTCCTCTGTTCAACATTTATTCTTCTGATTGTCTGTGTATATACATTTACACTAATAAGGGGGCCCATGAACATTAGAACGCAATTGTGTAATTTTTATCATTACTTCATATTGATCCATATTAACTTCTGAAAAACAGTCATTCAAGCTAGTAATGCGACTTTAGAAACAGTAGTACCACTGCCAGAAAAAAGATTAAAAGATGAGGATACACCTGATGAAAATTTGGGCACCCCGTCATAATAGCCCGGCGACAAAATAGCCCCGTCAAAACAGCACCATCAAAACATAAAACTCCTTTCACTTAATCAAATTTTAAATCAGTTATCAGTTAATGTCTTCAACTCATATAAATAATTTTTTATAAAGATACATTGACGGGGATGTTTTGTCGCTGGGCTATTTTGACGGGTCACCGAAAATTTGAATAAATTGAACGAAGCAGATGAATCCACTGAGGAAGCCCACTTCCGAAAGCACATATTTTATTTACTATTGGATAGTGTTGTTGGAAAGCTTACAGTTCGTTTTATTGCGCTAAAATAGATTTCTGACACATTCAGCTTTCTTTGGAACCACCAAAAGTTGTCAGAAGAGGATTTGATGAGCAAAGCAGCTAAACTAGCGGAGAATTATTCTATAGACATCAGCAAACCTTGTGCAAATCACAAAACAATGTTCACAATGCCAATTTTGTTAAAAAGAAAGTTGGGTAGCAAATGCTTTGGATTAGAAAATATATTTCCCAACTTCACTGTCAGTTTAAGAATGTTCCTTATAACACCAGCCATTGTAGCATCAGCAGAAAGGAGCTTCAGCAAACTTAAGTTCATCAAAAATTACCTCAGGTCCACCTGATCGCCTGAACAATTTGACTAGGCTCAGTGTTGAGTCTGATATTTCAGACTTTGACAATGTAATTAGTAATTTTGCCAAGAAAAAGGAACGCAATGCAACCCTGTTTTAATATCTCGTAAATCTTCTAATTTCGCCCAAGTTGTTTTGATTATATCGGGAGCTTTTTCGACCCCGTCCCTGCGGATTAAAATTACATACTATACATATTCTGACTGATATTTTTCAGGAGAATTCAAATATGTAACTGACTTGACTAGCGCACACAGGGACCTACCCTAAAAAATTCTTCAAAGTTTTCAAGCATTAATTAAAAATAGTTCCCGATTTTTTAATTTTTTTTGAATGTTCGTCCCTGGCACTTTGATCCTTCTTTTATTTTTTAAAACAATCCGCACATTTTTATCTCTATCGGTTGATTTTTAATCGCCTTTACAAAAAAGCCCTAAAAAGGGGCTAGAACAGGGGCAGTTATCACTTTCGTACATTTATGTACTTTTCTAGTTACGTGAAAAGCTGATGAATCTATTAATCATTTCTGATTTATATTAATAAAATATAAACAGCCATCTTGAAGTCATTTTTTGACTTCATATAATATGCAATTAGTATATTTATTACAGAGTTCCAACTGTCATATATTATTTGTCCCAAATTATTAAACCCAGTGGCTTTGAAAGCTACCAGGAACCTAGATTACCTAAATATTGTTGTAAACTTAAATTTTTGGAAATTAATTAAGTTAATATTGCTAAAATTATTAGATTTATATTTCATTTATATTTGGCATCTTTTACGGGCATGTGGTATCTATTACTGCCACAGAAAAGCATTCTCGATAAACAGCGATGTCAAATATCCATTTGCATCCTTAAGTACCTCAAACCTTAAACACTTAACTTCTATTATTCAGTTCCGTTAACTGAATACTTGCTCTAATAAACTTATTAGTTAACTTGCTTATTTACGGACTCCCGGGTTATTTCAATATGTTCTGAGGCATCAGGAATCTTTTTAAAAACTTAAGTTAATAAAAAAACTCTCTTTGGTCATCGATGAGCCAGTCAAGGATTGGCGGTCCTTTCTATAGAGAGGGAACTTGCCGATGGATTGAATTTTGAAACTTTTAAAAAATGAATGAATCCGCCCCCAGCCACTTACCTTGCAACCGGGATAATATGTCTGGTTGCGGATAGATAGAGTTCGACAACCTTTAGAGGCTCCTTACCAGGGTCCTTACAAAGTCCTTGATACCAAGCAAAACATTGTCAGGATAGAACTTCCCGATGGATCCGCCAGTTGTGTTTCGCTGAATCGTGTCAAACTTGGCATCTTGCCAATGATGACGCGGGGACAACCACTGCCAAGAGACCTCCTGTCGACCAGATGGCTTATGCATCCATCACAAATTCTCCCAATAACCCACCTGAACACAAGATCAGGAAGATGTGTACGTCTCAATCATCACCGGGATCACATTTACTACTAACTCCGTCCAGGGACGTACCGAAGGCAAAATAGTGAGGGGCATAAAGGACAATTTTTCCCAACTCCAAAAAAGGTTTTCTTAATATTTTGTCAATATTTATTGTTCGCTAACAACAACTATTATGACCAACTCAAAACTTTGATAAAATTTAACAGACAAGAGTCATGGTACATTAAAATATGTGTGCAATGTCTCCCAAATATTAAACAAAATCCATCTTTTACACAAAAATACAACTTCTTCACTAGTAGTAAGAACATCTTCAGTAGTGCTTGTATCCGCTTGTAAAATGGCCAACCAACTCAGATACTTTCTGTTGAGCTCCTTTAAACTCTCCCGACAATGAAGCAGCAAAATCATACGGCATTGCGTTGCAAGCAACTGACTACTCTTTCCTATTCCAGGGCCAGTCTTGTCAGTTATTTCGGTTATTTGCAAGAATCTTTCATTTGCAATTCCTTCCTGATTTACGAAACGGATTACAATAGTAAACATGTCTTTCCTTGAACTATCTCGTGTTGAATCCGCCATCACAGTGTAGAACTGATTGTCAGAAATTTCTTTAATGATTTTACTTTTGAGCGTGTTCACAATTAATCGAACATTTTGTGATCTACGCCTCAGATATGAAACATGATAAGGTCTCAGCTTAACGTCCTCAAACCATCCTTTTAAACAAGGATTATAACCAGCCATAAGATGCACTATTTACTGATAATTACTGCGGAATTGTAATAACAACTTGTTGATTAGACTTATTAAACTATAGTAATATTTGTTATTATTACCAATTAAGCGCTTATTATAACACGTATCAAAAAACTCAAACTTTCAAATAACCGTCAACAAATTATGAAAGTAAACAAAATCACCAAGACAACGATATATCCAACCAATGGCGAATTTAATTTAATACCAAGAGAGATGGGCGTCCCTGACTCCGTCTTCCCAGGGAGGAGCTCACTGTAGTGACTGCACATCCCTACTAAGGATCTTTTGTTTTGGTATACTGGTTTACCTCGGTGATACTTGATCATCGTCAACAATCCGTTCGTGAGTGATGCCGATTGCACGAGCGAATGAAGTCAAGTATTAGCCTAATTCTGTTGAAGACTACATACTTCAAGTGTGTCAAATCAATTACTGTTGTCTTACCAATGCGGCAGGGTGCATGAACACGAAGTTCTCTTGCTAAGCGTGAGTCGTTGAGACCAAGGGTTCTAAATGGATTCGCAAGAACTGCGAGGGTTTGCCTCTCCCCCCCCCTCCCCTGAAAAAAACTGAAAGAAAAAGTTGATATGAACGTATATGACTAATTTACAAAAATATTATAACTGAGGAATTTTCTAACATTCTTGTAAAATATTTTTTAAATAAATGATTAAAACCGTACTACTTGCCCAGTGGCGCAACTAGGGGGGGGCAGGGGGGGGCTTGCGCCCCCCCCAGGCCTAATAGGAGAGACCCTGCAATTTTTCCAAATCCGATGAGTTTTTTTTTTTGGGGGGGGGGGTAAGGGGATTTAACTGGTTTGAAACTTTGAGACAGAAGATAGTCAAACTCATTAATAAATTATTAAAGATACAAAATAATACTGTAGACAGAAGATAGTCAAACTCATAATAATAATAATCTGTTCTATTTTTAATTCTTTATTAATTATAATTGGTAGTTTTGATTTAAACAGTTTCAAAAATTTTTCGCTTTCGTCCCTTGTCTAAACTTGAGCCCCCCCCAGCATTTTTCGCTGGTTATCTGATGATCAGATAATGTCGTTTTGACAACCTTGCCTTGGCTGCTCTTGATGCTTTGCAGAATGGCACAATGACTCCCGAGCTTTCGGAATTCTGCAACCTTCGTGGAAAAGACGCTGAAACTGTGCAAAGACAGCTCCAATTCACATCGACAAGTTTACGTGCTGATCAGTCTGATCCCAATGCATGTATCGAACTGCAAGATCTTTTCTGTGCCACAAGCATTCAGCCCGAGTTGCATATACTCGATGTTGCTCTTACTCAGACATTTACATCATCAGATGCAGAAAGGGCCTTTTCTAAACTTCGCCTTATTAAAAGTCATCTTGGGACGACTATGTCTGCCTGTCGTTTGCAAAGTTTATTGAGAATATCTGTGAACAAAACAACTACTGCACTTCTTCCAGTAAATAAAATGGTGAACAGATTTTCACAGACTGATCGAAAAATTATTTTGTAACTGCAAACACATCAAAATGTAATTTAGACTACAACATTTCAAAATTGTTTTAAACTGTTTTTTTTTTACAGTTGCTTTAACTGGCTTGAAACTTTGAAACAGAAGATAGTCAAGCTCATTAATAAATTATTAAAGATACAAAAAAAGACTGCAGACTTATAAATAAAAATTTATAATAATAATCAGTTCTATCTTTAATTCTTTATTAATTAAAACTAGTAGTATTGATTTGAACAGTTTCAAAAATTTTTCGACTGCGTCGGGCTTTTCTAAACTTGAGCCCCCCCCAGCATTTTTCGCTGGTTGCGCCCCTGTACTTGCCTCTGGCAGCTTAATAACATGAAAAGATGTTCTGGTGGGTTGTTGATTATGATATATAAGACACCCCCAAAAATAAGCCCTAGCGCGTTTTTTGGAGCAAAAATTACTTTAAGACGTTGCCTTATTTTCGGGAAAACAAAGTATTAGAACATTCAAAGAACTGCTAAGAGTGAATCGCATTTCTAAATTAAGTTAAAGATGTAATATTTTATCAATTCTCAAAAAGTTGTGTGATGAACATGCCAGGTTTTGTGCGCTTAATGAATAGTGTCAGTCATCAAACAATATTTTAAATGAATATATTCTACATTAAATTTTTCAGTTATGTTGTAAATTACAAAAATTTAGTTGACTTAATATACAAGTAGTCTGAAAATTCTATTGTTTAGATTTTTATAAATTATTGCTTTATATGTTCGGCATTTCGACTGGAGTAATCGCAGTTTAATATCTATACAGACATTCCTTAGTAAACAAAGATAAACCACGCCTCCCCTATTATAATAATAAATTATGTATATGTTGATATAAAATAAAACAAATAATTTCAAAACAAAACGTTGTTTAATTTTTTTTAAATTAAGGAACATTTATAATATATATGTATTTAAAATATCTGTCCTATTTAAGGTAGTTACACATAATGAATGTCGCTTTTGTTAAACATTCAAAATGCTATTCCAAAATTAAATTTAATATACTTTTAACCGTATATATATAAATATTTTAACTTGACAAAATTGTTTCAAATTATAATATATTTTATATGCTCCCAATATCAATATGTACTCGGAGAGCTATAAAGGGATTTTTAACCGGGCTAATTAATGAACATTAACAAAAGACAAATAACACACAAAAACAGGTTATTTAAACTACACATATAAATGATGCAAGTGTTGAAATAATATTGAGCGTCTATAGCCCACAAATATCCATATTGAGAGCTAAAAATAGATTCTGAATATCAAGACTCTTTAAGCCATATAGATAATGAGGCTAGCTTGTCAAGCGTTGAACCAATATTATAATGAGTGCCTCTTTCCTATAGCCCACCAATATCCATATTGAGAGCTAAAAATAGATTCTGAATATCAAGACTCTTTAAGCCATATAGATAATGAGGCTAGCTTGTCAAGCGTTGAACTAATATTATAATGAGTGCCTCTTTCCTATAGCCCACCAATATCCATATGGCGAGCTAAAAATAGATTCTGAATATCAAGACTCTTTAAGCCATATAGATAATGAGGCTAGCTTGTCAAGCGTTGAACTAATATTATAATGAGTGCCTCTTTCCTATAGCCCACCAATATCCATATTGAGAGCTATAAATAGATTCTGAATATCAAGACTCTTTACGCTATACAGATAATGAGGCTAGCTTGAACCAATATTGTAAGTCTAAGGTTTACTTCTGAAGAAATTTAATTTATCTTTCTCACAATACTAATCTATTTGTCATCAGACACTTATTTTTCAAGTTATTTGCGCTTAACAGCTTTGATTCAAATTCGTTTTGTTTTTATGCTACAAACTTGACAGCAGGGTTGTGTTGTTACTATACTAATCATTTTGACAGGAATTATATCCCTTGGGATACAATGTATATTTTTTTGTTTCTTGTTCAGAATTTTTAAATAAACGAATTCAAACAACTAAAAACAATACAAAAATCTTCGGTGAATCAACAAAAGACAAATAAAAAATTACATTATTGGATACAAATTTTAATGAACTGCAACAATTGGATTCTTGAAACAAAAATAATTGCTTATTCATTGAAGTAAGTTCTTAGGAAATGTTTGGGTTGGCAAAAAATGCCTTCGTCCGTAAAATAGCGGACGTTTGCGGAGGAAGGCGATGGGAGACAAAATCTGCAATTTTTACGGACGTCTTTTATAGACGCCTCCTGCAATATACCTATGATAACTTTCCACGTATACATAAAATCCTTTGTATAAAGTTATAAGCAGACATTGTTTTTATAAGCTCTTAGTTATGCAATGGACTTTCATCAAATAAATAAATATGAGCGCCGCATGCTGATTGACTCTCGCTACAACTGCTCCGACAACTTGTTATTTGGTTACTCTAACATGGCTCTTTGTAAGTGGTTTTTTATATGAAACCATTTAAAATGTCTGATGACGTCATTTTGGAGATGACTAGGACCAGGTACGTTGTCCCCCGACTTTAGACCAGATGGAAAAAACATCATCTTGTCATGATTTATGAGGGTTTGGCCTCGTGACTTTTGGCTAGAAGCAAATAAAGGTCTCCTCAGATTGTGCGAGGGTTTGTCCGCTAAAAAAGCTGAAATGACTAGGATGTGTTGTTGCAAATTCCAATAGTAATGAAAATAACAGTAATAATGAGTAACATCATCCACAAGTATGGATGTGTTCATTTCTTTCTGATTTGATCTGTCATTCATCAACTAGTCATTTAATTGCTTTGACCATACCTCCTTTAATGAATAGGTTGTTCAAGGCTGATATTTTTTGTCGGTTGAATAATACTAGTTATTATTTACATCGTTTTAATAATTTTTTGTTTTGTAGTTAATAATAATAAATTGCATCAACTAACGATTTTGAGTTTAGGCTACGATTCCTTTTTAATTATGCGGAACGAATAAACGCATTTCAAAGAAATCTTGGAAAAAGTAGGTTTGCTGTCACGGAAAGCTTTTCTTGTTTTAAAGTCTTTTATGTTAAAAATAATGTATACAATAAACTATATAAAATGTTGAAATTTAGCTTTTAACCAATAATAACCCAGTTATTTCGGTATTTATTAGAATTAATAAAAAAAAATAATAATTAGTAATTAATAATTAATGTTTTATTAGATTCTATTGTTCTACGTTATGTTTTAAAAATTTTATTATTTTTATTATACACCAGATTATGAAAAATGTCACTAAGATTTACATTACCCACTAGTAGATTTTGAATCTCAGGTCGTGCATGTTTCTCGATTGACTACTTTATGGTGAATATTTCTCAAACTAATTTGAATTGGAAGGTCAAACTTCAGATTATGGAAGAAAACTTCATTTTCTAATATGCTTAAAAGAATGGGTTCTCTAAAATTGGTTGAAGTCGAGATTTTAGGCACTTGTATGTTCTGCAGAACATTTATTATATCTTTCTTAATATAACGTTCAAACGTTTTTTTCTATGATTATAATGTTAGTTAGATTGTAATTACCTATACTTTTATAAAGTGATTCTTAAACGAAAATGAATGTTTGTTTTAAACACGTTTTTATTAATATCTTGCTAAATATATGTAGTTAGAAATTCAACTTCAGACATGTTTGTCTCCAAGTCATGGGTGATATTTAATTTTAGTACTTGTACTTTAGAATGTATTATTGAAAGGATTTGAATGCAATTTTACCCTAATATATTCATTTCAATATTGTTCACTTTTAAACACACTATACTTTCTATCGCCTATTGATTAGATAAGCTCAACGTAATCGATCTGACAAGAAAGATTTAAAGATATAGATTTAATTCTTAGCACGGAATATATGCATTAAAAAATAAAACCTTGGTCTAATCGTAAGTAGACCTTAGGACAAGGGGTCATTCAAAAAAGCTCGCAAGTGGGGGGGCTTCAAAAGCATACTAAGAATACTGAGAGGGGAGGGCAATTGCTTTTTGCGAAATAAAAACGACATAATTTATATTTTTATTGATTTTATTTTTATTTCTTAAATATAATTTTATTGATAATTTTGGGACCGTCCATAAAATATGTCACGCTCGAGGGGAGGGGGTAAACCTCTATGTAACGTGACACAAATTAAAAATTAAAGTTAAGGTTTTTTGCGGACATCTTTTGTTGACGACCCCCAATGAAAAAAGCGTCCTCAAATTCAAATTTTGTGTTTCCCTGCGCCCCAATAGAGATCTGCCGTCATAACTCTGCTCATTGTAATATTAATTCAACATTAGCCACATTATCTGTATAGCGTAAAGAGTCTTGATATTCAAAATCTATTTATAGCTCTCAATATGGTGGATATTGGTGAGCAATAGGAAAGAGGCACTCATTATAATAGTGGTTCAACGCTTGACAAGCTAGCCTCATTATCTATATGGCTTAAAGAGTCTTGATATTCAGAATCTATTTTTAGCTATCAATATGGATATTGGTGGGCTATAGGAAAGAGGCACTCATTATAATATTGGTTCATAGCTTGTCAAACTAGCCTCATTATCTATATGGCTTAAAGAGTCTTGATATTCAGAATCTATTTTTAGCTCTCAATATGGATATTGGTGGGCTATAGGAAAGAGGCACTCATTATAATATTGGTTCATAGCTTGTCAAACTAACCTCATTATCTATATGGCTTAAAGAGTCTTGATATTCAGAATCTATTTTTAGCTCTCAATATGGATATTGGTTGGCTATGGAAAAGGACCGCTCATTATAATATTAATATTACACTAGCCTCATTATTTGTATAGCGTAAAGAGTTTTGATATTCAGAATCTATTTTTAGCTCTCAATATGGATATTGGTGGGCTATATGGAAAGAGGCACTCATTATAATATTAGTTCAACGCTTGACAAGCTAGCCTCATTATCTATATGGCTTAAAGAGTCTTGATATTCAGAATCTATTTTTAGCTCTCAATATAGATATTGGTTGGCTATGGAAAAGGACCGCTCATTATAATATTAATATTACACTAGCCTCATTATTTGTATAGCCTAAAGAGTCTTGATATTCAGAATCTATTTTTAGCTCTCAATATGGATATTGGTGGGCTATAGGAAAGAGGCACTCATTATAATATTGGTTCAACGCTTGACAAGCTAGCCTCATTATCTATATGGCTTAAAGAGTCTTGATATTCAGAATCTATTTTGAGCTCTCAATATGGATATTGGTGGGCTATATGGAAAGAGGCACTCATTATAATATTAGTTCAACGCTTGACAAGCTAGCCTCATTATCTATATGGCTTAAAGAGTCTTGATATTCAGAATCTATTTTTAGCTCTCAATATGGATATTGGTGGGCTATAGGAAAGAGGCACTCATTATAATATTGGTTCATAGCTTGACAAGCTAGCCTCATTATCTATATGGCTTAAAGAGTCTTGATATTCAGAATCTATTTTTAGCTCTCAATATGGATATTGGTGGGCTATAGACGCTCAATATTATTTCAACACTTGCATCATTTATATGTGTAGTTTAAATAACCTGTTTTTGTGTGTTATTTGTTTTTTGTTAATGTTCATTAATTAGCCCGGTTAAAAATCCCTTTATAGCTCTCCGAGTACATATTGATATTGGGAGCATATAAAATATATTTATAATTTGAAACAATTTTGTCAAATTAAAATATTTATATATATACGGTTAAAAGTAAATTAAATTTAATTTTGGAATAGCATTTTGAATGTTTAACAAAAGCGACATTCATTATGTGTAACTATCTTAAGTGACACAGATATTCTAAATACATATATATTATAAATTTTCACTAATTTTTTAATAATTAAACAACGTTTTGTGTTGAAATAATTCGTTTTATTTTATTTCAACATATACATAATTTATTATTATAATAGGGGGGCGTGGTTTATCTTTGTTTACTAAGGAATGTCTGTATAGATATTAAACTGCGATTACTCCAGTGGCATTTCGCCTATATTGTGGTGACTGTTTTTGGTGTGTTTGTACAAGCAGGAATCAGCAGGTTAATATGTAATAGGTTTTTATTTTAATGTAGGATATATCTGATATATCTAGAAACTGCTGCTATGAGTGAATCTTGGTATTTCACTCGGAATATTTGTTAAAAAAGTCATCTGTTGAATAACAAAGTCTTATCCACTATGTACTTATTCTTCGGCTTCATAAGATTTTCGGTTTTTTTAGGACAAAATAAATTGTTTTTGTTCGATAAATGTTTGAAAATGCTATGTCATCCACGTGGTGCCTTAGATATTTAGTATAATAAAAAGTTTTGCTGATGTGTGTTATTACCATACTTTTCATAAAGTGGAAGGTAAAATAACTTTTGATGCTTGAAGTATAATACAGATTTGTTTAAAAATTAAAAAAAAATTGAGTAATGTTTGTTTTGATGTAGTTCAAAAATGAACTACAATCTGGTGACAAACATTTCAAAACAATTTTCATTAATCATGGCATGATATGTCAAATACCAGCACTTTTTTTACATTGTGATAGTGTGTTTTACTTTAAACTTTCTAAAATTTATAGTATAAAAGTAGTGCAGCATAGCATAGAAAACATGGTTTTATTATATTCTATTGAATAAAAATGTGATTATTTGGATCAATTTCAATCAATGGTTGAAGCTTCATTTTGAGTTTTTTAAATTTTATTTCAAGCAAGGGGCTTACTAGCCATCTTAAGAACCTTGGTGTAGTTATTTATCAAAACAGACACTAAAATGCAATTACAGTTAGTTGATATTCAAAGTTTCTTAGATGCCCATTTCCATTGCCAAAGCACTATAACAAAACAGAACAATACTTAAAAGGCAATTGAATAAGTGATCAAATAAATGAGTAAATATGAAAATAAAAATAGCAGTAGATTAGTAAGTAAGAGAACATAATTTTCTTTGGGACAGTATGGTGGGATAACTGAATTGAGGAACATTTTAAACATAAATGAGGATTAAACACTGAGATATTGTGGACATATGGAAGCAGATTAAACATCAAGTTTTCAGAGGGTCTTTGTAGTTCATAATTATATATGTTGTAGATTAGTTATAGAAACCCTTGCAAATGGTTAGGATTTGAATTTGTCCAATGGTTAAAAAAGTGTATGACATATCAGATTTTCTGTATGATAATGCTTTTATTATTTTTTAATGATTTAGCTCCATCTTTCAATTCAGGTGAAATTTTTAAAATGTAGCTATGTCTATATTTCAACTAATATCAATGCCTCAATCGAATCACTTGAAACAACAAGTCGCCATCTATCGTCTCTCTTACCTGGCTAGCTTGTCCCCTTTTATAGCCCATGCCACTTTGACCGGGCTCCCAGTACCGATCAAATTTGAATATCATGATCATGTGCACATATTAATGAGGCATAAATGGGTGTGTTCTACAACAAATCTCAGTTATAAAATTTTCATGTTTTCAGTCATGTCCTAGACGAGATGTTATTGATGATGATTATATCATCACTACCAGTATAATAATTGTCAAATTCAATATCAACAAATCTCCGTAATATACACTTTCATCTCCTATTAATTTTTTTTGTAAGAATTACAGTTCAGAAATAAATTATTAATATTTAAAAATAGGAAGGTGCTTATGTATCCAGATAAGATGAAGACACTTCTTAACCGATCTACAACTTGTCCCCTACCTGAGGGCACTCTCTGGCAGGCTGGGTTGCGAACACGACTCATAACGACTGTTGTTATTAACTGCAGGAACGCTACCCATTCGGCCAACCTGGACACCCATCCTTTTTTGCTGAAAAGTTCTTTTTTGTTCTGGTTTTGGATTTCAGGCATGCTTTTAAAGTTTGACAGGTTCACACTTTGGCACTGTAATTTAGCATAAAATTGTATTACAAAAAAATCTGTTATTGAAAAAAATGTCTATAGACACAATTTTCCCTAAATCAAGCTGTCCATTTTGGCTGTTTTTACCATATTTAATTAGGAACTTAACTTGATACCTTCATCCTTTAATAATACGCTTTCCAAATCTTCAGACATCTTAAAATTAGAAATCTTAAAATCAATTCAAATCTGAATTTACAAGTACCATATTTACAGAAATTTGCCATATGTTGTCAAGGTCCACTCTTGTATTCTTCTCTAGCAATATCTCCTACCTCTGTAAACAAATTATCATTTAATTTTTGTCTTAACAAATATATTTTGTACAATTGTTGAAACTTACATTTCCTCACCCTTTTATCTGTTGTGTTATTTATTTTATCTACATTTCCTTACACGTTTCACAGATTTGCCCCAGTTAATCTATTTGTTCCAATTTCATTCACAAATTCATCATTTTTCTTACATTAATCAATAGTAAAGTTTGGTCTTCACTTTCATCTTATCCATCACATGAAGTTATCTATAGTGTGTTGCAAAAACTAGGTCAAGTTATGTTTCTTGGCCATTTATTATTTTTATGTACAGAATTTTCATAGGCCATTTTTTCACAATGTACTGAAACACATCAGATTTGTATAATTATGAAATTTATTGAACTCAGACAAATATTTTGTGCAACTTTCCAGTAAAACTGGAAATACCCAAAATTACTTATAGGAACAAGAAACACTAGGGATCATAAATTTTCATATTTATCAAAATCAAACTTGTATATTTTATATTTTTTTATTTATTTATATTTAAGTCAATAATGTATCTTATCTCCTCTTTTAATAATTACTCTTGAGCTCTGTTTTTTAATGAATCCGAGAAAGGTTTCAAGTTCTTTTCATCCTGTTCTTTCCAGGCTTTATTCAAAGCATCTTTCAGATCCTGAACACTAAAAAGTATTGCTTCTTATTGAAGTACACTTCAGAGCAAGCAGTCCCCACATGTTTTCAATGGGGTTCAAGTCTGGGGAGCAAACTAGCCACTTCAGAACCTTCAAATTCCTCTCCTGGACAAAAGTTATTGTCAGTCTTGATGTGTGTAGCGGGACATCATGCCGAAGAATGACTTCATCGTCTCCAAATTTATCATATGGTGGAAAGAGATAGAAAGATCCAGTATTTCCATATATTTTTAATGTGAGTTCTGCTTCCCTTCTAAGAAGACTAGTTTAGATGAACCACAAGAGGAATTGAAGAGCCCTTGACCATCACTGAGCCACTTCTGAAATTTCTTTAAAAAAATTAATTTGTGGCCCCCTGACATCACGCCAATATTATTTATAGCCATCTGGACCATACAAATTCAATTTCTTTTCATATGAAAAAATAATAGTCACAATTTATCTTTGAACTCACCATCTCTTTTGCCCATTTTAGCCTGATCTTCTTATTTGTATTTTGACCCCCTCCCCCTTGTTTTATTTAGGTGTACCCACCCCTGTTTTGCGGACATGTGCATTTTTGCATAAAAATATCTGTATAAATTTATTTGATTTAATAAGCAATTCTATTGTTCCAATGACAAATCTAAAATTGTAGCTGATCTGCAAAATTTGCAACCAACAATAAATTTTCTTGGTTATAAGTGATTGATTTAGTTCTATTCATCATGGATAGAATTGTTTGTCTTGATTAGAGGAAAATCTTTTTTGAACTATTTCCAAAGTAAATTTGTATGAATGTAAATAAAAGAATATTTAAATAATGGAAATAAATCATTAAAAAACAAATTCAAAACTTATTTAATTTTTTTGAAAGTGCGAATTACACAAAAACAATTACCCCTCATCCCAGGTTCACATAAAATGTTTTAATTATAGAATTTGTCAAATACTATTTCATGGAAATGAAGAGCCATGTTCATAGATGGAGCTGGATTCCCTCTACTAGTGAATAATTGTATGTTATTTACAAGATCGTGAGATATCCCATGATGATGTGTAGGATTTGGGGGCCAGGAGCATGTCTCTCACCACACATTTCTAGATCCCCCACTGAATCTGTTAATCTTTAAAGTTTAAAGAGGTAGAAAAATCTTTTGCAGTCAACTATGGTTTCAAGATTTTGCTTTGGTCGAGATTATATGAAGGCAAGCCTGGTGGCTGACATATGATGTAACTCCTATGTTAGGTTATAAAGAATTCTAAACTCATTTAGAATAAAGTGTTGAGTGCTGATTTTGCTCAAGTTTATGAGCTTATTATGAAACAAATACCACTATTACCTGAAGGGCATGGATGGCTTCAAAATCAAATCTAGAGGAAATTAATGTTGCATTTTTCTAAATTTTAACAGTGAATGGTGGAAGTGCTTTACAAATTAATTATTGTTTTACTTCAAAACTATTTTGATTAATTTTTGCAGTTACAATTTACCTAGATTTACCTTATTCAGAGAGTTTGCGTCAGTTACTTTTTTAAATTGTGTCACTTGTGTTTGTATGTTGTGTCAGTTACATCTACATTGCATCAGTTAGGCTTGAATTATTATGGTATGGTTTAGTTATTTGATTTTCAACATTGAGACTCATATTATTATAATGTCATATCTCTCTATGAAACAATGCAATGTCAAAATACTGGCTTAAAAGCATTATTTCGGAGAAATTTACCATTATATTGCATGCTCTAAGATGGTGGCTAAAAATGCAGTCAGTTATGAGATGCTTTAACTATGATATTTAAAAAAATATCTGGACAAGGATTTGTTTCATTTAATTCTTTTTCTAGTGTACTTAGAATATACTTAGAAATATTTTAATTTTTAAAACATCATGCAACAGCTAATTTTTATTTTATATGGAATCATAACAGAATCTTTTCTTCTGAACGTAGCACCTGTAATAATTTGTAACAGATTATCTTCTAAATGGGAACTGCATTCCCTCGGGATGCAGTGAATTTTGGATTTTTTAAATTTTTGCTTCAGAACTTTTCTATGAAAATATTATTAAAATATGAGAATGTTTGGTTGTTTAGGCAATATGAATCTGGAATCCAACTCTACTGCTTCGACATTTCTTATCAAACTCTGGGATTTGGTTGAGAATCCATCCACAAATGATTTGATATGCTGGGATATTGTAAGCATTATTAACCATTTACATTTTCAAGTGCACAAGTAAATTTTGTTAATACTTTTTAGTCAGGGAAGAGTTTTCATGTTGTTGACCAAATAAGATTTGCTAGAGAGATTCTGCCACTTAGCTTCAAACACAACAACATAGCCAGCTTTATTCGACAGCTAAACATGTGTTAGTCTATTATAATTAGTTTATTTTGTAAATGTCAATTGTCTCATCATTTGCAATAGATCATCTAGGTAAATTTTATTAAACAAGTCAAATTTATTTTCAAGACTATGTGTTTCTGTCTATTTTTTTTCATCATATTTAACTCAAAACCTCTGAAAATGTTTGTTTCATTTTCTAATTTATACATAGTTACCAGTTAGTTTCTATGCAAATAAATGCAACTTTACTTTATATTCTTTTGCCTATGAATATATTATTCTAAATATGATATGTAATGAAAAGTTATAATATAAAAGTTGAAATTAATTGATGTGTGGCATCATTGTAGATGGCTTTCGAAAAGTATTGAGCACCAATGCTCTAAACTTAAAAGCAGAAAGAGAGGACTTGACTTTTGCTCATCCATATTTTCAGCAGGGTCAAAAATCCCTCCTGCAAAATATTAAAAGAAAGGTGGTAAGACAGGTTTTGTATCATTTGTACTGTTTCTATTTCTAAGCCTAGCATTAAACAAAATGGTGCTTTTAAATGGGTTGAATGCTTTGGATATTTACAATAACCTGAATTAAAGACTTGTCCAAACATGTCTTCAGCTTTTGGTATTTTTGGTAGCTTTTGATATAATTCAGTTATGATTATTGACAAGAAAAAACTTTGTTGGTTTTGAAGTATTTTTTTGCTCTTTTTATTTAGCTACTAATTTTACATTTAAGATTTTGATCACATGACTTCCCTTAACAAACATTTTAGAGTGCTACTCAAAGCCAATCATTGGCATCATTTTCTAGAGAGGATGTATCGAAAATTCTAAACGAGGTGTCTTCCCTGAAAAATCAGCTTGATTCAATGACAGACACTCTGGAAAACTTAAGAGTGTGAGTTCTTTTTTTTAAATTTTAAAATGATTAACTCAGTTAATTTAACTGACATGTAAGTTAGTGCAGAGTAGGCATGGACTGGGCCCAGGCTCTAGATGTTTTGGTGACCATGGCTCGGCCCTGGCAAAATTTAGCCGGGGACGCAATAAGTCATGTATAAGACAAATTTCTTATTTTTATATTTATTCCATACCTGAATCACAGTAATCATAAAGTCTCTCATTGGGTGGAATAAAAATTGTCAGGTTTTAGTTATAGAAGTTCTTGCGAGCATCTAGCATTTGAACTCCTAATGGAGCTGCACGAAAACGAAAGTATTTGTCACTTGTCTACCAGATGCCAGATATTAATAATTCACAATACTCATAATAAATAAAATTTAGTGATGAAAACTGAAGATGTGTAATTTATTTCTTAATTTTCTACATCTAGTGAGAATGAAGTTTTATGGAAGGAAGTTGTCAATCTTAGGCAGAAACATGCCAGACAACAGCAAGTTGTCTCCAAGGTTGTGATTAATAACTTGCATATTAATGAGCCATTTTGCTGATTTTTATGTTTATAGCTTGTCCAGTTTTTCATATCACTGGTGAATAATGACCGCAATCCAGGGAGCTTGAAGCGCAAATTGCCCTTGATGATAAAAGGACCCAATAATGAAAGGGGTCTTTCCTCATCAGTGGTAAGTTGAAGAGTCTCAAACATCCAATAGAATTTATCCAAATCAAATAATATTAGATTGTTATCACAGCCCTAAGCTGAACTATTATAGTTGACTCATGAAATTATATTCCAAATCCCTAAAAAAAGGGAACCTCAAATAATAGCTAAAATAAAAAACAATAATCATGAATAACAATAAAAAATAATTATCTAAAATAATCAACTTTAATCTTAAATTTAAGTTCTTCAAATTGTATGTAGAGTATTCTATCTAGGATTATTATTTACTATGATCTACTTCCTTTTTCTTTTCCAAGTATAGTTTGTAAAGCAGTTATGAATTTGATATTTTTCTAACCTATAAAATGAAAACTATAAAGTAATAAGCTACAAGTATAACTAACATATTTGAAGATTTAAAAATTAAAACCAAATTAAAATGGAGTAATTAACTAACAACATGGTTTATGCAGGTCCTAAATTTCCAAAATTTGGATTTTTAGTTTTATGAAGTCTTAAAAAATGAGGGAGGCCCTACAAAATTAAAAAATTCCTAAAGAAATTATATAGGTCCCAAAATTAATGATGATCTGAGATTTTATTAGTTTTTCTTAAAATAACAATTAGTGGGAAATCAGTCTTTTTGATATAGCTACACAGCACAAGGAACATATCCATTTAAGTTATGTTTCTTTGGCTTGTCTGTTTGATCCTTTAAATTTTTGATAGCCTATCAATCATGCCTGGATTTTGTGTTTTCAATAGCAAATGGCTCATTAATGAAGAGTGGAGTTGGCTGATAAGAAATACTTATATGTAATACATATTCTTTGCATCAAGGCATACCAATTTTATTTGGATGCATTGCATGAAGAAAAGAGACAGGCAACTGTAACCTCAAAATAAAAAGCAGATGAAGATATTGAAGACTTGAAAATATAACAGGGATATGCTAGACAGAATTTTGCATATTGATGGAGGAAAGTGCAACAACCAGGAACATCTATATCTTGGTTCAGGCAACAGCCTAAGAAAAGAAAAGGCAAAAAAAGATGGTTGCATGCAAGTTGCCCGAATGGGTACCATTCAAGCACGAGGCATTAATAACAACAGTCGCATGTATCATGTTCGCAACCCGGCCTTGATGTGCTTTCACATCTTATCCAGATACATAAGGCACTCAAAAACAGGCAAAATACAAATACAAAAAAAGTGACAGAAATTGCTACTTTATAGAAAGAGTAAAAAATTGATTTTGTTTAAATAAATTGATATTATGAGTCTTAATGTGTCTTAATCATAGCACAATATCAATTCAAACTATTCCAGAACTGTGGCTGCAGTCACAAACTTAAAACAAACAAATTCTAATGGGATACTTTAAAGCACTTTTTCTGCAATCGCACTGTAAAACCTTTGAACTCCTTGCTGACTAATATTGTGAAATCAAGTGTTTTCCTTTAACTCAGCAAATCGTGAACTGAATTTAAATCAAAGAACTCTGATGAGAATTTTTTTCTTTGTTGCAAATTTATTTTTAAATTCTGTTGGTGAAGCTTTGTATCACACTTCTACACTATTCTATTTGCTAACATGTTACTGTTGGTGAGGTAAGTATCCTTGACCTTTTTTAAATAAATATAATTAATAGGTTATCAATGTTAGGCTGTTTTTCAATATTTTGAATTAAATTGAGTGACACTTTACAACTTAAGTCAAATTTTTGTGCTATTCGCAATAATATTTGTGAGTTAATTATAATGTTTCATTTATGCTTTTCTTTAATTATTGTTTAATTATGGGAATGCAGTGTAATGGTTGACATGATATTATTAATTCTTATTTAATTACCTGTTTGATTAGCCAGAATTCATTGATTATTTAAGCAAGGTAAAATGTTTTGTTATATAATCAGCTTTAAGTGTGTTTTAGAATATTGCTTAATATAATCAATATTATTTACTGAGTTTTATGTTTTGCTTAAAGGCTCAGGGGTTTTCTCGGAGCGATGAACTGTGTTCTCCACAAGCTACTCATGTTAATTCGGCTTCCGCTACACAGGTACTGTGGGAAGAGAACTTTTGACTTTTTTTATGATTAGTACAATTTATTTATCACAATGATTATTATCATGTTTTAATTTGTGGCATTGTTAGATTAAAATCTGTTTTGTTTTTCTCATTTGTTTTGTCTTTTGTTTTGAAACAGTGCTGTTTTGACATTGTTTCAATAGCAGTTGTAATGTCTTATGTTCACAAATTAGCTTGCACCATCACAAAGAGTTTTATGGAGGCAGTGCTATATCAATGATATGAATGAGGGACTGAACTCCTAATGCTTGTCCTTATGGAGCTATATTAATAGTTATTATTATTATTATTTTCATGATTTAACCAATTTAACCATTCGTAGCTTGATCACTTTACATTTTATTAAATGTGATAGTACTTATCAATATATGTTTTGTTTTAAAATGTTGTTCTCAAGAAGTTCTGCTTAAGTTATCTGTTATTTTGAATTTGTTACAATTGAATTAATCTATAAATGACAGAAAGCCAATCCAGATGGCAAATGTTTGGCTGGAAACCATGGGGAACCAAGGGTGTTGTATTTAAAGAAAAATCTGAATACTGAGGTGGCAAGGCTGATAACATTTCTTTTATGTTCTACATATATTTTGCAGTGTTCATTACTTTGATGATATGCCATATTATCTGTTTGAAATTTTTTTTTATTGAAATTTTACTGGTCAATTACATTGCTCAATTGTTTTTCCAAATAGTGCATAACTTTTGTTGAATTTAATAAAGATATCTGGCATTAATTGACCTTATAACAACTATACATATCTCATCAACTAGGATGGCAAAAGTTTGACTGAAAAGAATGGAGGACCAAAGATATTATATTTGAAGAAAAACTTGACTCCTGAGGTGATACGTCTAATTACCTGATATATTTAGTGCTTTGACGATTAATTGTATCTTCACTGATGATAAGATCTCTCCACAAATATGCAATCATTTTGTCTCTTAATCTTGTCTTGATAGTCGTAACATTTTTTAAAATTTAGATTGTTATTCATAATTATAAGCTTATCGGTAGATTTTTATGTGACATTTGGAACATAAAATTTAAAATTTTTTCAAAATATTGCCTATGCAGACCTAAGGTATACACAATCACATTAGGTAATACTAGAAACGAATTATAAACATTATTTGACATTAACGTTTCTTTTCATCAAACCTTGTCATTTTAAAAATACTGTTCTGTTGTCAAATAAAACATAATATTGCTTCATTAAGAAACAAACAATTGTTCAGCAGCTGCCTACTCAACAGATGAAACCTCTCACTATTGTTGGTTTGGACAACCTACCATCCTTAGGATTGTCTGATCTGCTTGAGGAACTAAAACCACAAAATGGAAATGGTGATCTTGCTAAAATTCTTCCAAAAAGTGATGCACAAAATCTTGGTTCAACCTCAAGAGAACTGGTCATGAAATATGAGCCCAGAATAACTTTTAAGTTTGGAGATGTTTATTTTTAATTAAAAACTATAATTTACATTTAAAAGCTTTTTTGAGACAGTTTTAGTTTTATTATTAAAATTCGTTGATGTTTTTTTTTTATAATATAACCTGCTCAGGATAACCAGGATGTTTTGTCATATTTTTATAAATATAAACGTAAATGATTTAACTCAATGTAAATAAATGATTAATTATCAAAATCATTGTATATTTTTATTTTACAGTGTTATAAGTAATGGTAATTAAATAAAACAACATTTAACTTTAAATTTTTAATCAACTGTGTTTTGTGACTGATAGAAATGGGTGTACTTATTATATTTATTGTAATTCTATAAGTTTAATTCAAGCTCTGAGATATTCTGATGTCGTAGGCTTATTTAAAATAATTGCAGAGAGTTCGACAGAGATGAATTTTCTAGAAGTCTCAACACTTCCCAGAATACTTTGGATAATGTATATGACCTCTTGAGCAACACCCACCCTAATAACTTAGAAGATTGCATACTCTTTGGTGTTAGTAATGTGTCATTTAATAATTATTGACTGTGTTGAGCAGTGACTTGAGTACACATGTACTGTCCTTAGATTTCTTATCTATGTCTGTAATTGCTGTTTCATGAATTAATCGAGTTTACATACACTCATTCTTATTTATTCACTTTTACTTGAATTCTCAGGATCAACTTGAAACAGTTGCCGAAACAAATGGAGAACATCTTGCTAAAAAAACAAGAATTGGAAATGAATCTATAGGTGTTTAGATTTGTATTTAGCTGATCAGTTTAGTTTAGTTTTAGTGGAAGTGCTTTAATTTCCAAACAATGTAGAGCTTTTTCCCAAGGTGGTGCATGCTTGTGAACACAGCACATAATTGTTGTTAAGATAATGTGGCATATACTAATACAATCCTTTGAGCTAAATAATCATTACTATCAATGTTTACAGGGAAAGAGCTGATGCACTATGTCCCCCCAGAAGACCTTAATTTGAATGGTAGTCTCATGTTAGAGGATCCTGCAGATAACACATATTTCTCAAAACCTGATGGTGAATTCAGTCCAAATTTCATTCAGGATCTGGATATGTTCAACTTGAGTCCATGGATTTCTCCTCCTGAAGATGATTCCCATGAATAGATTTTGAGAATTTAACCCATTGACATGAGAAGTTCAAATTTCCATCCCAGACAATTGGGTCAAAATTATATTCTCATATTCAATGAACGATTTAAGATACACTCATATCTGGCATTGGTCAATGTTATCTATTTCAGAACAACATTATGATATTTGGCAATGTGCTTGTCACTAAAAAATAAGTATCACACCTCATTTTGTGTTAATTTTGTATTAGTTGTTTTCAGCTTGTGGTTTTTAGGTTTAAAACAATCTCTTCTAGATGGTGAGCAAGCTTATTTTGACATAGTTAGAAAAAAGCACATGAAGAAGCATGTAGGTCAGGGGTCTCCAAACTACGGGCCGCATTTGGCCCTCGAAGCCCTTTCGTCCGGCCTTCGGAGGCCTTTTTATTTACGGAAAAACATTACGCAAATTTATTCGTATCATGCCATTTATAGGAGATGATATATTTAATGAATTGTTAAAAAAACATTTGCTGATTATGACTTGGACTAGACTGACCTCAGTTGCCTGACTATTGATGGAGGAAAGAATATGAGTGGCACAAAGAAAGGCTTGTTTAGATAAGTGAAGCATGTGTGTAATGAGAAAAACATTCCTCAACCAATGTTCCTACACTGTTTTATTCACCAGCAAGCTTTATGCGCCAAATGTGTGGACCGAATCCTGTGATGAAGATGGCGAATTTAATAAGGTCATATGGGCTTAACCATAGACAGTTCGGAAACATGTTGGAAGATACAGACACAGAATCGCGAGATTTACCATATTACACATCGGTAAGATAGCTAAGTTGTGACAAAGTTCTGAGCAGAATATTTAAATCAGTAACGGAAATAGGTGACTTCCTGGAAAGTAAAGGCAAGCCACAGCTGTCTGATAAAGAATGGGTATGAAAATTGGCTTCTCTGCAGATACAACCATTTAAATTTTCTGAATCCAAAAGGATAGAAAATATTGTTTGTGATCTATACATCCATCTAAAGTCCAAGTATCGGACGATTTTACTTATTACGACGAGTTATTACGGGTTATCATGAATTATTAATACCGGTAGACGAATGATTAAGACTTTGGCCTTGGTGCGACTCCATTAGGAGTTCAGATCCCAACCTCTGTCAAAAGCTTTTATAACTAATACCTGACGATTTTATTCTACCAAATGAGAGATTTTAGGGTAACTTGGATTCAGACATTGAATAGATGTTCGCATTTGAAAAAAAGTGTCTAAATTTCTTATGCATGAATTACAACATTCTCTATCTAAATCCCGGCCAAAATTTGCCTTGGCCCCGGTCGATCCCTAATGTTTGCAAATATAGCAACCGGCTCTCCAACGGGGAGACAGAGGTAACAAGATGTTGCCTGGAACATCAATAGCCCTGGTCACGAACGATGACGTCAAACAAGAGTGTAACTCCGCAAAGGAGACTGGCCAAGCTTCAAATTTAAGTGGCCTTCCATGAAAAGGATGAACTTCCTCAGCTCCAATTCTAATCCATGTTCTATTTTCAGAATAAGAAGTGTCGGTATTTCGATCTTATTTCATTTTTTTATAAATTCCCAATATCAATATTCACTCACTCACTCACACTCACTCACTCACTCACTCACTCACTCACTCACTCACTCACTCACTCACTCACTCACTCACTCACTCACTCACTCACTCACTCACTCACTCACTCACCTCACTCACTCACTCACTCACTCACTCACTCACTCACTCACTCACTCTCACTCACTCACTCACTCACTCACTAACTCCCTCTCATTCATTCACTCACTCATTCGCACACAAAACACTCATCTATCTTATCATCAACACAATTTAACTCTAGTTGGCTTTTAGGGGATATAATAACATAGGCTTTGCACAATATTGTTTTTCATAGGGCTATCCCTAACCCTATGTCCATCAGCTACTACTTTAACACAGAAGCAACATAGTCCAAACCATTCAATTCCAATAACTTTCCATTGGCACATATTCATCAAGCCAAAAAACAACAACAGTTTTTGCTAAAATATCTCTCATCTGCAACATATTATCTGCACTGTAGCATCAGCTAAATCTGCAAACAATATGCTCATAAAATATTTTTTGTTCGTGGTTATTTAAATAAAATGTCAACTTAGTAATGATTAAGTCATATGGATCATGCTTCAGAATTGACTCCCTTCAAATAGTACACCCATTGAATTCCTTGCATGTTATTTGATTGAGTGTGAGAGACAGTGAGTTTTCCAGTTTCAGTTAATCCAAAATTAGAGTTTCCACCACTGTAACTGACAGATATGATGTGTTCTTTTTGAGACAGGATGGTTTCATTATAGGAGTTTAATTTGAATAGCAGATTGTCAACATGAAATTGAAATACTTCTTCATTTTTAAAAACATTTTTAAATGATATATCTATGGTTGAGCCTGCCTTCAATGTGTAAGGACCCTATACAAAAATATATTTTCAAACATTAGCAATTTAAAGTAGCAATGTGTCACTAACTTTCTCTAATAGTAAAAACATCAATATCATAAAGACTAACAAGCATTAAATCATTTAATCAGTAAATAGCATTAACATTAATAAGACATGGTTCATGATATAAGCCAGTGTACTTGATATGACGTGCAGGTTGGCTGAATGGGTTTTACTGCATACGGAAGTAATGGCAACGGTCATGTCATATTTGAAACCCAGCCTTCATTGCCGCCAGCACCATTGAGAAAGAGTGCTATATAAACGGTCACAAGAAGCGCCTCTGGCTATGCATATGGCGCTATATAAGTACAATTACAATGACAGAATTCTCTCTACTTTTGATGAAGACACTGTCTAAAGACGTACACAAGTGGCTCAAAAGAGAAAATTAAGTTGATTACATACAGAAAGACTGAAAAGCTTTTTTTATCTTGGGCTCAAATGCATTGTACCTGAGGCTTAAAAACCAAATCCAAGTATATAAAAATAGATAACATGTTGACAACCACATTCTCATTTGTTGAAATTGTTTTAGAAGGAAGCACAGAATTATTGTTTCTGAGAAATTAAGAATAATGTAGCATGAAAAGAAAGTGACACTACTTGATAATGAACATTTGAAAAACTTAGAAGTTACCTTCCAGAAATATAAAAGAATGCTAGATCAAAACCAAATATCATATTAGAAATAAGTATGAGTTTTTATTTACTTAGCTCTGAACTAGTGCCATTGGTTGAATATGGATTAAGGCATATAAAAGCTCCTAATTTTCAATTTATTGTCCCTTATGGATTTTCTGGTGTAAGTCTTGACTCTAACATATTTTTATCCTTTGGAATCAAAATGCTCAAGCAGCAACATTTCATAAAAAGTAGCTAGTGAACTAAACTTTAGAAAAAAGACAAAAATATATTTTTATACCTGTGGCTTTGGAGGAAAGCATTCTGCCACCAGGGGGAATATGTAACTTCCACCTTGTGGTGAAGATGCAATCATGGAAGATTTTAAAGTTCCAATTTTAGATGGTTGGTAAGTAATATTCACTGACACTTCACATCTACTGCTTGGTGCAGCAACACTCTCTTCACAAGTAAAATCCTCCTCCTCAATCTGATATTTAAATTAAAATCTTATCATTTAGATGATAAAACTTAAGAATTATAGGAATGTTGTGAATTTATATTTTAATAAAATTGTAATGCACCTTTCTAAACAAGTGTACAATTATTGAAATCAAGTGAAACTTAGAAAAAGTTTAAATAACATTATGTATCAGTTTTATCAAATCAAAATAAATAATTTAGGTGTCTAAATATAGTTTTATAGTATGTTGTAATCCTTCAGCAAGCAGGTTGGTCAAATGGATTAAAAAGTTTAAATAACATTTTGTATTAATTTTATCAAATCAAAATAATTAATTTAAGTGTTTAAATATAATCTCATAGTATGCTGCAATCCTTCAGCAAGCAGGGTGGTCAAATTGGTTACTGTATGCAGCGGTAATAACAACAGTCATTACGTGTTGTGTTTGCAACCCAGGCTGCACTGCCAGGGTTTGCCCTCGGGTAGGGGCACCAAGTAAATAGTGGAGCAATTAAAAGTGCCTTCATCTTATCTGGGTACATAACACACTCAAAATATCAGATAAATACAAATACAAACCTGACAAATGTAATCTGTGTTAGATTTAGCAAAGTTGATAAATTTGGCAGTCAGTGACTGTTTAGATCCAATAAATGTTTGGAACCACAATGTTTTTTCAGGAACACCTTGAACAGCTTTCACTTCTAATTCATAAATGTGTGACCCTATTTCATTGGAACTCAGTTCCAACTTTCCAAACAACTTTCCAGGTTTTAAAGGAAAGTATTCGATTGTGAATGTTCTCTAAATATTTAAATAAATGTCAGAAACCAATAGAATCCATCACAATATTGTAATAAGTGAATCTGAGAAATATGGATCTCCTCGTTGCTATTAAAAACTAATTTTAATTAATTAATTAATAATAATAATAATAACAATAATAATAAAAGTTTATTTGCACAGCGCCATAAGCATAAGCATCAGGGGTGCTCAACCATTTGCATAGCGCCTCATTGTGAACATGACAGGTAACAGATGCGACTGATAACGACTGTTGATTTTACCATCGTTCGCAGGCATGTTACCTTCTGAGCTAACTTGCACACCAATTGTATTTAGGAAAATCATTTGAGCATAGGTTGGCCAAATGGCTTGCGTTTTCACATACAACACCAAAGGCAATGGTCGTATTGTGTCATGTTCAAAACCCGGCAATGCTATGTTTCAAGAAGCACCTCTGATGCATAGCACAACATAAATGAAGTACAATTACAAAATTGCACACCTACATTTTTGCAAATAAATGTAAATATGAAGCATTGATGGTCACAAACATAATGTTCAAATTTAAAGTATCAGGCATACCAGTTAATAATGCGGATTTTCTTAATAGATGGATTTGCGCATGTTCAGACACATATATAGACATATACTCAATCTTACATATACTCTATATCTTGTTGTCTCGTTCGCTAGATTCAGAACTGTGTCTGCTAAATTTTCTGAGAGTGCTGACATCATCATTACTTTTATGCTTAACGATGTCGAACTTCGTGCCCAAAAAAGAGCATTTGCAGGAGGTTTTAATTCATTATTTTATTTTGCAAAAAAGTGCTGCTGAGAGCTATTGTATTTTATGAGAAGTTTATGCTTCAACATGCTCCATCTCAAGATACTTGTGAACGCTGGTTCAAGCGCTTTAAAAATGGTGAATTCAAATTGAATGACAAAAAATGTCCATGTCAACTGAAAAAGTTTGAAAACCAACAATTGAAATCCTTGTTGATGAATTGGATGATGATGCGTGTCAAACACAAAAGCAAGATTAGATGTTGCCCAGCAAACAATTTCTGATCATCTAAAAACGATGGCCAAAATTTTAAAGGAAGGAAAATGAATGCCACATCAATTGAATGAAAGACAGATGGAAAACTGGAAAGTCATCAGACAAATGTTGGTTCAATGGCATGAAAGAAAGTCTTTCTCGCATCGAATTGTAACTGGCAATAAAAAGTGTGTTTACTTTAAGAATCCTAAACTCAAATAAATCATGGGTTGATCAAGGTCAGCCATCATCATCGACTGCAAAACCAAGTCGCTTTGGAAAGAAGACAATGCTCTGCGTTTGGTGAAATCAAGAAGGCGTGATATATAATGAGCTTCTGAAACCTGGTGAAATGGTTAGTTCTGATTGCTAAAGACAACAATTCAAACTAGGCATTGATCGTAAAATGACCACAATGGGCCAAGAGATCTGCCAACGTAATTTTACTTCACGATAACGCACCATCACAAGACCAGTTAAAAGATCTTGCCCGGGAAGTATTAATCCTCCTGCCATATTCACCAGACCTTGATCCTTCAGATTACCACTTACTTCGATCGACGGCAGGAGCACTTTCTGAACAGCACTTCAAAACATATGAAGAAATTGAAAACTGAGTCTGTGAATGGTTTGCCTCAAAAAAAAGACAAGTTCTTTTGGGATGGTGTCCATGAATTACCCAAAAGATGGGCAAAATGCATAGCTAGCAATGGACATTACTTTGAATAAAATTTAAATAATGTTTCTCTTAAAATTAACTTGTTTTGCTTTACTACAAAATCTGCATTATTAACCGGTACACCTACTAGTAATGATCAAACAGTTTTTAACAGCTTAACTTTGTAAAACTCATCCATTACACAATATTATATAATATTACCTCCATGAGCCCAGGAATAACCAATTTTTGAGGAAATTCAATTTCATCAATAGTGCAAGATGGAATAAGTGTTACTGGAACCATCAATGGATTTTGAAATACAATGTTGTGTTGCATCTTTTGTCTGACTGTGCTTTGTAAACAAATGCAACTGATGACATCTGGTTTAGTAAAATTCAACTCTAATTCATAAAAGATATATTCTTTAGTTTTGGTATTCTTGAAAAACACCTGCAAAAGATGTATAAAGACCATATGGGAATAGTTTTGATGAAAGTAATGTCAAAAGAATAAATAAAAATTAAAATTCTAAAAGCCAAATAAAATTTGTTCAGTATAGATAATGAAAAGTAGCACTTTCTTTATAGTGGAAAGATCCCTCCCTATAAGAAAATAGAGACAATTGATACTCCTTGGTTGACTGTGCTGGGACTTCAATGTAATTGACACCTCTGACAACAGGCGAGCCATCACTTTTACTAATAACATTCTCCTTCAAGTCTTTATCAGCAACAACATCATGAAAAATAACTTTGAATCTGTCAACATTAATAATATAATAATATATCAAATAGTGCATAATAGATATTGTCTTCTAACCTCTGCAATTTATTGAGCCAATTTTTCACTCTTAGACTTTCAGTGTAATAAACTCTGCTAGGTATGTTTCGATTTAGTTGTTCCTCAGCCTCTGGTGGGTCAGATGTTCCAAGCAAATTATACATTAACCCAAGTCCATCAGGCAATGGCAAAAACAAAGTTCCCTGTGAATTAAGACATTTCAATAGTTTATTTAAACTGTTAAAATTTATGTTTTACAAGATAACTTTGCCTACCAAATGCTTCAACTTGTCTGTCATGACCAGGGGGTGGTACGTAATCTCATAAGCCTTGGTTGATTTCGGAGGCAAGGTGAACAAGTCACCACCACTAAAAAAATCACCATTAATAACTGGCTTGACAATCCAACTTTGCTCCTTTGGATTAAAAACTTCTATAGTTTTTTTATCCTTTTTTCGAACTGTGGTTTGCATAGCAATAGTTTCAATAGGAGGAGGATAAGAAACACAAGCCCCAGACAAGCTCAGCACAGGATTGTATTGGTAATCCGTTAAGCACTTAACCTTCAAATTATAACATAATCAGAAAACTGTCAACATAATCTGATGAAACTTAACATAAATTTCTTATTTTTTACTTTGCAAGTCAGTTCTTCATTAACTTCTTTTGGATTAAATGTCACTTTAAAATGCACATCTGTGCCAGGGGGAGAGTAGCCTTCCAATGGATTTATTTCAAAGTCTGGAAGCAGTGACTGTGCATCCCAAGAAAATCTAGAAAAACGTCATTATCACATATCTATTTTGGACTTTTATTAGCATCATACCTTGTACCAATATCACCAGTATTTGACATTATTAAATTTTGACTAGATGTCGCTCCTGGCACACAAATTCCAAAATTTATGTTTTCTGTATTAAGTGAGAGTTCAAATCCTTGTACTGCTCCACTTACAACAAAAAGAGTTTTCTTGAAATAATCACTTTCAGCTATGACCTTTAAATATAAATAGGTGGCTGCTATTCAGTTCTTATCAGAAATGATTGAAAATTCAAATTGCATTCATACACTTTCCATGAATTGAGCAATTCGTTTTTTGGGGTCAAAAGTGATTTCAATTTTCAAACATGAAAGTTCTGGAATGAATATCAAACCAGATGGTTGAACAACAAGAGTTCCAGGCAACAATAAATCCTTTTCCACAGGGTTAATGTTCAGACAAAACTGTACTGGTATTAAGCTGTTGTTACACACTGATACACTTTTTCTGACACATTGGCCAATGCGAATGGCTCCCAAATGTACCACTTTATCAATAGGATTTTCAATCTCTAACTACAAAAGTAATTATTTTATTGTTTTGTATTAATTATTTTAACTATTTATCTATTTTAAAAAATATTTTCTAGGACAAAACTGTTTAAACTTTTGACGAACCTTTACATAAATACCTTCCCCACAGAACTGGACATTCTGTATTACAACTTCATCAATAATAAAAGGAATGATTCTATGATATGTAGTAGCTTCTCTAGCATAAAATTTAAATTTCAAAGTGATAGACTTTTGAGGATTAATCATTTTTGGTTCAAATGAAAAAGATAACCATGAATCAGCTTGCTGTAGACAATTGAGACTGAAAAATCGTGCATTAATCAATGACAAAGTTGGAATAATTACTTAAAAATTAAAAATTATAATGTTCAAATAATGCTCATGATGTAGTTAACCTAGTAGGCTTATCTGCCTGGTTTGTGACGACAAGTTCTGCACAGGGAACTTCATGACCAGCTTCATAAATGAATCTCTTGCCAAAGTCAAAACATAAAGAAGAAAACTTTAGCGTAATGGTATCAGTTGAACCTTTTAAAATGAGATGGTAAGTTTCGCTTTGATTGATCTGGAAATGTAACTATCATGTATTAGTAATATTTCAGTTATACTTTTATGAAAAAATTACTATATTTGATATAAACCATAAAATGAATGTTTTATTTTTGCATCTATTTTGTATTGCAATTTCATGTGTCATTTCAAATGATGTCCTAATACAGTAATATAAAATATCCATTTTGTTTACAAGCTTTTGCACCAATTTTTAAAATAAACTCTGGTTTGAAACAAAAATTAAATTTCCAAAAAAAAATTATCAGTGAAGAGTGGTTTTATTTTGTATTTCACACCCTAAATTCTTTATTTTGTCATATTTGCTGCATACAAATTCATTGTTCTAAAAAAATAATTCTAGTGCAAGTCACAACATTTCCAGAAAGGTAGAAAAAGCTCATTGCATATTTTTAGCTGGAGTGCTAAGTATGTGAAGGCTGGCTTGATAACAAGGCCATGTGGTGACACAAATTAAATCCTTTTAACTGCATAACAAAATTAACTTGCTAATCATAAGTTAATGCATATTAATCTGCAGCCATGGTTTTTATCAAACATTTCAAGAAGAGTTAAACAATTCAGAAATGTTGTCAGATGGAAACATACAAGATTAAAAAAATGCAAACGACTTCAGGAATGTAAAATTTAAAGTTTAATAAGTGCCAACGAAAGTCTTTGTGACAGTTTAAAAAAGGCTTTAACATTAACTCTGGCTGAGGAAATGGTGAACTTGAAAGTAAACCGGAGTTTAATTTTCTAATTTAAAAATAATTTATTTTGAATGACAACAACGCTTCAAACATTATTCTAAATATGTCAGAATATGTCACTTCCAAAATTTCCATTTAAAAGTGATTTTGGAGATGTATCCATCAATGTCTGGACTGCCAATTTATCTTATTGGTTCAAAGCAGGCAATCTTAGAAATAAAACATAATTCCTCAAAATACATTGAGACTTTGACTACTCTATTATTACAAATTCCTGCTTGTTAATCTTGAAGTAATCATTAAGAATGATGACAAAATACTCTATTAACGGTATTTATTTCTAGTTTTAAAATTCAATTTACCATGAAAAATAAGAACTGCTGCATGATGGTCATTGGTTTGTAAATTTTGCATAATAAAAAAAAATTTGTTATCCAAATTAAATGAAATTAAATGATCCTCACAAGTGAGGGCTCCTACATACCATAGCAATATAAATATGACACATTGAAATAATGATAAGAAACAACTATGAACTTTACTATACTATTGAAAAAAAACTAATAAAAATATATGAAGTAACTATTTAAACCACTTCTTTTTATCTTTCAATTTTGTAACCCAAGTTATATTGATATTAATTTTATATTATTACATGCAAATTAAATTAATTTAAGAAAATATCCAAGTAACTCACGGTGAGAATCAATTCAATATTCGTCAATGTCATTTCTTTTATTGGTCGAAATACCAAACTGCAATCCATGTTTTCGCCATGGTTAAGGAATCCCACAATTGGATTGATTGAAATTGGTGATACATCATTGTCCAAATCTAGCATTAAATTTTTCTTTTTGCCTTGCCAAACAAAATCAATTCCAAGAGATCCAAGATTCTCTATTTTGATGCTTACAACTGAGCTATCATACAGACGCACCTAAATTAAAACAATTATAGCTGTTATTATTATTTATTAATCACCAGATTTATAATACTTTTTAATTAAATTAAATTGATTTGAAAGAGTCAATCTGCACATAAACCACAGAATCAATCATGACATTATTTAATGACAGCTTAATAATGGCTAAATAAAATGTAAAAATTTATTGACTTTCAATTCCCAATAAGATATATTGAGAATATTATGCATATTTTAAGGCATATGATATCAATTATGCAAAACCAATATCTAGCCTTTCCAAAATCAACTTCTTCAAAACATCCATGTCTTAATTTTTTTACGGATTCACACTCTTTCAAATATGTTACTGATGCTTTCAGAAGATATCCTTGGGCCTTGACATTTAGATTTAGTGGAGCAAGCATGAATTCAACACCAAATCCTATGTTGAAATTGGCTTCACCTTCACTGTTTGCACAATATTCAATGGTAATCTGGATGCTGTAAAAATCAGGAAATCATGAAAGATACAAAGCAATGCCAAACAGAAAAAAAAATTTAATACTTTGAACGTGGAGCCAGAACCCCCCTTGCTGGTCGAATGCAAACAACTTCATTTCTTTCCACATTTAAGCAGGATTGAGGGTCAACTGAAAATGAATATCTTTCATCTTCATGGTTTAGTAGGGTCACTGTAGCAATGGATTTATTTCCTTAAAAAAATATTACAACAAAAAGTGAATCACCATTAGTCTCCATCAATTCTCATTTGAACATTTGGTTATATTAAAATACTGACCCACCAAAACTGGCCCAAAGTTATGATGACATTCCTCTAATAAAATATTTGGCTCTCTTGTTTTACCAACCATAATGAATTTTGAAGTCATATTGAGCTCCGGAATGTAAAATTTCCACATACTTTCAATTACATCTGAACTTGTTGGTGTGAAGACAAAATTCATCTAAAATTGAATTTCATTTGATATTCATATTTCATTTAGTACAAAGTGAACAAAGATTTAAACAATTTAATTTTATTATGAGAAAGAGTTGTGCATCTGGTTGTCACAGTTTAAGATCAAAACTAATATGTTGACATTTACGATTAGGATTAATAAAGAAAACACTGCAGTTATGAAAATGCATTGCTCCTACTTCCTGTCTTTTTGAACATGGTAAAAATCCTGAAGGAGTATGACAAACAAACGATGGTACATTCACTTCATATTCGGGATCTAAGCATAGCCAATTAAACGTATAGTTGAAAGTAGTTGGATTTATTACAAAAAACCTGAATAGATAAAAAATATTAGAATGTAAATATTTGCTTTAAAATATTTGCTATTTGTCTAAGATCAAGCATCTAACTTATTTAAACAAGAAAAGATAATAAATGTCAAGACCTTTTTATAGCAACTTTGCAAATCCCTATTGCATGGAATTCAATAACATTAATGGTGGGATCACAAATGAAGCCCTCCAATAGATCCAAGTGATTCAATGTTAATTTGGGGTTCAACCACTTTTTATTTCTCTTGCTCAAGTAATCAGAAGTTTCAAGTTCAAAATGATAATGAGGCAGTGTACATCTTCCTCTCATCTCTAACTCTGGAATATTAGAACCTGGTTCCAGATGTTGGATGCTGAGTACATAAAAATAAAAAAACCTAATTCTTTATTTGTTCATTGTTTCAATTGTCAAATAATTCTAATTCTACAACAAAGTCAATCAACTCACTTGCAGACAAATTTAGATGTATATTCACTGATAGCCAGAGGAAAGAACTTTACCAAAAATTCTAGGAATTCCCCAGGAGGAATAGTACCAGATGCAGGATAAATTGAAAATGGCTGGAAATTTGAGATTTTTGTTTAAGTAATAAATAATATTTTAAAAAATTATAATAAATAATGGTTTAGATATAAAATTTCAGTACAAAAAAAAAACAATTATGGTTAATATTGACAACAATATTAACATAACATTAGACATATAAGTATTGACAAGTAAAGTTGAACTATCACAAAATAAAGGATATATGCTGATTAGGGAGCCACTCAAATATGTATGCTAAAAATTTATTTTTTTAACATTTTAAATTGCCCACCTTTTATGATATATAGTATCATTATTATCATTATTATTAGCATTATTATCATCACCATCATCACCATCACCATCACCATCATCATCACCACCACCATCATCATCATCATCATCATCATCATCATCATCATCATCATCATCATCATCATCATCATCATCACATCATCATCATCATCATCATCATCATCATCATCATCATCATCATCATCATCATCATCATTATTATTATTATTATCATTATTATTATCATCATCATTATTATTATCATTATTATCATCATGATATATAGTAACTGTGCTAATTTTCATTTAAATATATTAATATTTACTGGTCGCTCAATGAGGTCAAAATTTTAAATATTTGATGTTTTTGTAAAATTGAGTTTTTGGTCAAATGTGCATCAAAATTAATTTGAACTAAAACGAATTGCTATGATTACTCTGTTACATATCTGTATATATTAATAATCTTTGGTGATCACGTAATCAAAGTAATTCGAGATCTTTGATACAAGTTCCCAAAGGTTGTTTGCTTTAAAAGAAACAAGAAAGAAAAAGAAAAGAAACAAGTTCATCTTACATTTCTTTACCAGGGGATAGAACAGTGAAATTGTTAGGGTAGCAAAATTGCCAAATAGAACTGGACAGGCAGAAGCAACATTGTTTAATCTCTTTCAGGAACAGAATCTTACAAACCAGATTAAGACCCTGTATTTTAAGACTAGATCCAGAAACACAATATCTCCTGCTTTTTTTTTTTTCTGGAATAAAAGCTTGGCAGAAATCTGATCAGCTTGGCATATAGGCATCATCTAATTAAACTAATTGTTGCAAAGATGTTTGAAACACTGATGGGACCATCTAGCAAACCTTGCATAAAGTTGTTCCAGAGATTCAGTGAGTATTTGAGTTCACTTAAAAATTGTAGGTAGATTTCATTGCATCTGCCCTAATGCTAGTTGTGGGAGACCTTATTCGCTTCATTTGGCATCAGGTTGCAGAGTTTCAATCCTGAGATGATTGTGGCGAGCCGCTTCAGTCATCAATGTCATTTCTCTGAGCCGAGCTCAGTGGAGGCATTCACATTCAGACTCCCAGGTAATGCCATCGAGCATGATGCATGGCAAAACTGATTTACAGCTTTAAAATTTATATTAAAATTTGTTTCGCTCCTAAATTCAACTAACTACATCTTCCAGGTCGGCTGCAACAGTCCAATCATTAACTTCTAGCTAAGACAAGAATGTCTCTCCTCGGAGGGAGCCTATTTTTACAGGGTAGTGAAAAGCCCTCTCGCAAGTATACCTTCCGCTGCAATGCAATCTTTCGAGAATTTGTCTTAGCTACCGCCGTTTTGGTAGCTTCCACCACTTCCTTTAGGACCTTATTGTGCCGCCCCGTCGAGGGCATATTCGCAACTTGAGAGCACATGATGAAGTGTCTCGAAACTGCTGCAGAGCTCACATTTACAGCCTTCCGTCAAACCCCATCTTCGCAAAATTGTCTTTAGAGGGAAGTTGGTCATAAATCGATCTTATCAGAAAGGCCAGGCGATATGGAGACATCTTCCATATCTCGTTCCAATCGATGGAACGCTGAACCACGGCTTCCCATGCGGTCCGTCTACCCTGTCGTTCCTGTTGCACTGCCCTAATGACTTGATCTCTTTCCAATTCCCTCCTTCTCTCCTGAATGATAAGCTGTGCCCTATCCGTGGGGCAAGACCATTTTGCGAAGTGGTTCCACCCAACAGCCTGACGACCCGAGTGAATAGCACTTCTTCGAACGTCAGTTCCGCAACTGACTTATCGATTTCATCCTGTGTTGAGAACTTCCTTTTAGTTCTTAACAGTGGTCTAACTTTGTGGATCCTGATGTCCGCAGAGTTATTCAACATCCACTGCGTTCTTATTTTAGAGACCTCATACTCTTCCATCTTTCATGTCATATTGTTCAATTTTACTTTTCAATACTTGTGCAATTATGTAATCAAATATTTGACAGTTGCAATTTGACATTTTAATTTGATTTTTCTAAAAATAACATAATATAATTTCACATTATTCTATACAAACAATTTCAAAATAATAAAAAAGTTTTGTTGCATCTTATCAAAATCTCAATAAATCAAAATGTACCTATCTTAATTGATTAGACAGATTGATTGATTCTACATATTTATCTTAAATCAAAATTATATCAGGTGGCCATTTGAGTGAGTAAACACATATAAAAAAGTGTGAAAACAAACTTGTCTGCTTCCAATGAAAGTGTCTTTGCATGGGTTTTCTTCTTTACATCCATCATCCAGTACATGACTTGTAAAATTTGTAATTGTTGGTAACAATAAAGACCCAAAAATATTCTCCGTTAAAACAATGTCCCATTTATATTTAAGATGACCTTTTCCAGTGTTGGCAACCTTAAGGCTAAAACAATAGTGAAAAATGGCAGTTTCATAAACATTATACCAATAGCAAACTTATACCTATAGGTTCTGCTTTTATATAGTGGAGTATCTTTAAAAACTACAGTTCTTATTGGCATGCTGTACTGGCAATATTGAGAACTAGCTGTAACTAAAAGCGTCAATTTTCTTCTGTTTCCAATCTCTGTATAAGATGGTTCTGGCTCAGAATCTATAGTTTTAAACTTTCTTGTTGAATGTTGATGATAAGCCTCACTAAAAATATGAATCATTATTATTTAGCTAACTAGAACAAGCTTGACAAGCATGTGATAAAATTTTAAAATACATTTGATTAGGCAGATCACTTGGCATGTTTATCCACTTAACAACTTTTAGTCTGTCATCCCAATCTTTTGATTCGCATTTGTTGTTGTAAACAATAGAAACAAGTTCACAGCTAACTTCCTCACAAATCTCTATTGCGCTTGTAGATTTAAATGTTACATATATATCTTTACATGAACCAGCTCTTAAATGTCCCACTTTAGGCAAAAATGTGAGTAATTCATGGCCATGGAGCCACTCAAATCTATAATGAATGTCAAGATCAGGAGAAAGTGTGTTGATCATTTGAAATGCCATTGTCCGACTCTCTTCAACACCACAATTTCCAAAGTGCAATGCATCAAGTCCTGCAGCATTGGACAGGATATTGAAAAGTTTTTCTACAATAAATCACAGAATGAACATAAGCACCTTTCAACCCAGCAATATTGTTTTGAAAATGAAGGTCCAAAGAAGGTACATGAAGATATACATCCTCCCTGAAACTCTCAGCAAGGAGCTCGACAACTGTTTCATCATAGTCATTTTCAGAAATCTTTAGTTTTAACTGTCCATTAGATTTTCTTGGTACTTGAGACATGTAGGAAACTAAAATGCTGAAGGTTTCTCCAGGAACAATGCTTAGAGCTTGATACTCTGGAAGAAATCGTTGCATTAGAAACAACTGTGATCAAAATGGATCCAATAGTTATCATCACATTTAATACCTTTAGTAGAGCATCCACCTTCCAAGCATATAGAAAATACATTGTCCAAATCAATGAGTTGAACACATACCTATAAATATTTATTCCTCAGAGATGCTCAAAAATGTTAAAAATCAATGAAAAATTCAATTAAAGACCATCAAACATGTGCCTTCAATTCAATTATAGAAATTCAATAAATTAATCTTGCTAGATCTAAATTAAATATCTGAGAAGAAAATGCATTCTAACATTGCAAGGAAGGACTCCTTCATTCAAGACTTGAATTGGAAGTGTTTCCTTGTGGTGCACATGAACTTTTTGGAAATTTAAAATGAGATTATTAGAATCACTTCTTTGCACTGGCTTCAATACTCTTAAATAAGGCAGGACACCCTCTCCAAATATTTCAAAAGTGAAATTAGAGTCTTTTGTACCATCTACCGATGCTTCAAAAATTGCTGAGTAGGCCTTTAAATGACAGTAATTAAAAGTAATTAATTTAAATTGACTAACAATTTTTTTGAAAAGACAAATGGAAACCTTTATAGTAGTTGGTGAAAATGAAACATTAACATAAATGCATTCGAAAGGAGGAATCTGATAGGAAGGAGGTGATACGGCAAAACCTAACTCATCTTGACCCTCAGTAAATCCATCAAAGGAATTGACAACAAATGTAACATTACAAGGAATCTTTGTGGACAAACATTTAGTTAACTTAAATTAAATAGCAATCAAGTATTAACATCCACTGATACCTTCTCAACATTAATTATTTTAAATTTAGCAGTTGCAATCAAACCAACAAATACATTGTTGAACACAAATTTCTTCTCCCTTTGTTTATAATATCCAACACCTTTCAAATGTTTTGAAAATTTTGAGTTCTCTTCAAAATTTCTCTCAATATAATGCTCTTCAAATATTAGTGAATCATTGTGAATTTCAATTCTTGGTAAACAAAATTCAGCCATCAAGCTATAATATATTCCTTTATTAGCTTCTCCAGCTTTGACTTCTATTCCGGGAATGTCTATGGAAAGGACCTTCAAGGCAATTCATAATGTTAAAAATAACATATAAATAAATTAAAAACCATAATATTACAATAACAAATAAATAAACTAAACAACCTATTCAATGTTTTAGATTTTACAAGTACATTTATTAAGTCAAAATTTAAAAATTTAATTTTTGATTAATTTTTAATTAATTAATTAATATATATATATAATATATATATATTATATTATATTATATTTCTAGCATTTCAAAACAGTAAACTTAATTAGGTCCCTCAGGCATTGCAATGCTCAAAATATACATTGCATGCTGATTTTTGAAGCAATATATCTAAACTATGCTCATTTTCAGTTCAATAAAAAAAAAAATTAAGTTAATTCCATTCATACAACTCAAATTAAATGAAATACATGCATCAAGTATTTCATAAGCTAATTCAACACTTTGTCTAACTTCTTTATGATTTCCAATGATGTCAGGAGAACATTCTACATTAATGATTGTCTGAGAACCTGCTTCAATGATTCCAAATGATGGATATACAAGAAATATTCCCACTGAAACTTTCTCCTGACTTTGAAAATAAATTTGTTTCCATTTCAGAAAAATTGTTAACTGGCACTTTTATAAATTGTAGCTCACCTTTTAATTTCTTCTACTTTTTTTTTCAATTTCATGTTGCCTGATTGTTTCCTTAATAAAAGTATTTGTTAGTACCCAATACATTTTTTCATAACAAACTAAAATGGCTTGCTTTTTAGGTATCACATGTTCTGAAGACTCTGTTATTGAAGGCATTGGCACTGGATGATCTTCTTGTGAAATAGAAAATTTAAGACCAAACTTTTCGCCAGTATTTTCTATGACAATTTGCTTTGTTTTCCTTTCTCCAAGTGCAAGAGGCCCAAAATTTAAGCACTCAGAAGGCACAATCTTAAATCTGAAAGCATTTTAGTTTACATGAATGAAATCATGCATTTAATTAGTACAATCATGAAGATTAGTTTACTTGGTCCATGTTGATCTCGCAGAAACTTTTATTGGAATGTTTGCAATAGATTCCTTACTGTCATGGAGCGACTTGGAATCTATCACAAGACATTTTAGTAATGGCAAATCTTTGATACAAATTTCATGCTTAGGAAAAAACTTGATCAAAACACTAGTTGGCTTCTCATTTGGCTGAAGCAAACCAGTTAAAGGATCAATGGAAATAAGCTTGTTAATGTCCCTGATATTCCTTTCATTGCTTAGCTCAAATCTGAATAAAATTCAACCTTCTAGACATAGTTCAATTTAAATGCATGTCAAATTCACCTGAATGATGTGTTGTATTTTCCTTTATTTCTCAGAGTACAAATTTGTTGCACTTCCTCACCCACCTTACTTAACCCAAAATCTAAACCTCCGCTGCTTCCTGCATTGAAAACAAAATCATTCACAATCCCAATCTTAATTAAATTCTATCTCTAACCTTTAGCAAAGCTTATGTCAAGCGCAACATCATAAGCTTCAGCTGAGATGAAAACATTTTCACTTTGGGTTAATCCTAAAATCTTGGCTGCATCATAAACCTAAAATCCAAGCATTGTATCTCAAAAGTAGACTTTTTAAAAAATATAATAGAAACATATTTCAGGTAGACTTCAAACATTTTATGTAAGAAGTTAAGCTGAACTTTAAGAGTTTGTAAAAAGACTGAAGCTAATGGGCGTGCAGGTTAGCAGAATGGGTTATGTGCCTGCATACGGCGGTAATGGCAATAGTTGTAATGTATCGTGTTCGAAACCCAGCCTGCACTGCCTCCAGCGCTCCTTCCCAAGGGTTAAATGGTTACAAGAAGCGCCTCTGACGCTATGCATATGGCGCTATATAAATGAAGTTACAATTACAATAAAATAAATTCAAATATAATGACAAATGCACCTTTTCAAAGCTACATAAAAGCACCATTTTATTGCATGGAGAAAAAAAGTTAAATTTTAATTTGGCAGCAGAAGTCACAAAAAAATTTAAGATTGAGAGTCAAATTATGAACCATTAAGTCAGCTCACTTCAAGTCTTATGCTTTTATTCAAAATAGTAACAGGTTTATCAGCTTTAAAGTGAAACCATGCTTCATAGCTACAAAGAGGAGCTATCAGGCCTTCTTCTGTGCATACACTGAATTCTTTGCCCAAACCATCCAAACCCACTAATTTCCATGTAATAGGCAATGAGCTTTTGTTTTTAAGAATCACAGCCTTAGACTGTTGCCTGAAAAAATTGAAAGTATTTCTAACAATTTCAAACTCAACAACTCAAACTGATGCTGACACTTATGGAACTCTACAAATGCATTTTTATTATTATCATCGTCATCGTCGTCGTCGTCATCATCATCATCACCATCATCATTATTATTATTGTTGTTAATTAATTATTATTATTAATTATTAACAATTCCCGGGGATTAATCATCCAAACATTTTTTTAAACTTTTCGTGGAAGCTAATAATTTGTTATTCCTAATTTTTAGGCATTTAAATTTTTAAATAAATCCATAATAATTAATAATAATAATAATAATATAATAATAATAATAATAATAATAATAATAATAATAATAATAATAATAATAATAATAATAATAATAATAATAATAATATAATAATAATAATAATAATAATAATAAATAATAATAATATAATAATAATAATAATAGTAAAATAATAATAATATTCATCATCATCATCATCACCAACACCACCATCATCACCTGTGTAGAAGTACACCTTCAAAGTCCAGTTGAGTATCAAACTCTAGCTCAGGAATTGATCCCTGACATGTTAATTTGAAGACAACAGGCTCAGGGTTGCTTTTGATGCAGCACACCAATGAATCTTGGAATATTCCAGGAGCTTTAGGATAAGCCCAAACATGGAGAAACTGTTTGACAATTTCAAGATTTCTTAAAATCAATAGAAAGGCAGGATTATTCAATATTAATAATAGTCAATTGACCTTTGTTTCTCCTGGATAAAGAATCATAAAAGCTGGGTGGAGCAAAAATGTTTCTTCATCTTTATCATCAAGAAATGCAAAGTTTACTGCTACTTCAAATGGAGAGGTGTTGATGATGTTCAATCTTTCCCCATTCTCAGGAAAAACACATTCCTTATACCTAATGCATCAAATAGTATTTAAAGATTATACTTCTTAAAAAGTGTCATTCTCACACAGACATATCAGCATTTTATTAATTTCAGTAATTGGAACATTAAAGTTTATTTGTGTCAACTTCTGGCACATTGGCTCGTATCCAATAAATTAAGTTTAAAGATTTATGTTGGACAAACACTATACAGCTTTCAGAGAGCATTATGGAACAGTTATACCTCAATTGTTATATCAGTCTAAAGTTATCTCTCTAAAGAAATGGAATTTCAACTCGTAATTCTCAATAATTTAAGTTTTCCTTGATAGTTAAATGCAGCATTTACACTCTAAAACATGTTGTATAAAGAACCTATTTACCAATTTTTGGCTAATATTCATTGTAAATTTTAAATGGTCATATTTTGTCAGTTAAGGTGACAAAAGTTTTCTGAGCATCCTATCATTGGAATTAATTGAACCATTTTGATCAAAAATGTTTGTGGGATCTAAACTAAGAAAAATATTGCTGTAAATAGAGATACTTTGAGAGTTTTAAATCACTGCTTCATTGCATTCATTATAAATCACATAAAAACCCAAAGACCAAAGTATCATTCTTCAAAATGATCTAAAATACTTAAGGAAACTTAATGTATGCTTAAAAACTGGGCTTAACTTATGTTAAGTAGTATTAAGAGGAGAGAAGACTTCATGTAATAGTTGATTGCTTTTAGGTAGTGACATTAGGCATCTAATAAATTATTAGTATCAAGGCCATATGCAGGGGAATGGAAATCATGCTTTCAGGTTAATATCTCAATGGTATTGAATATATTCAACTTATCTCAGATTATCATGTGTAGACTATAAGAACAGTTGATAAAGTGCATTGGATTTTGAAAAACTAACTCCAAATCTTAAAACTTGTCAATAAATAGAATAAATGGTAACATTAAGTTTATAAGTCCTCAGTTGATTGGATCACAATCCAAGTATAGCAAAAAATACATTTGACCTTATCAAGTGTTTCTAATATCCACAAATCAACATTTTTTATTCAGCATCCTGGTAAATGTTTGGCAGTAAGGAGATTGTTTGTTACTTTGATTTCTCTCTCACTATTCAATGTTCACAGAAAAAAATCCTTATTATCATCACTTGGGGTCACAAAATGTCACTGTAATGTCATTGCAACCCCTTGCTCCTAGACATCACTATTTGGTTATTTTATACCCTTAGTATGACTAGCAAGAAGACACTTAGATGCACCAAAACCACATAATTTTGCAGAGTTTTGCAAATTAGCAGCCTTTCAATTCATGACAATGAATTATTATATATTATTACTAGAGTTGACTATATAGAAATATTTATACATCAATAGAATGCTTTTATAATCAGCTCACATTAAGAAAAGATGATCAAGGTTGATGACTTACTTTTCTCTGGATTTGCCAACAAGAAGAGGTCCAAAATCAAAGATATTTTTTGAATAGATGAATTTTTTCATGATGATTTCATTCGAATGATGTGTCCTAACACCAGATGGAAAAACTATCCTACAATGTCAGGCAAGAAAAATCAGATTTGTCAGCTAGTGATTAAATGTTGCCTTTATGTACAGATATAAAAGATGCTGAAAAAATCAGCATATTAATTATTAATTAATATAAGATAAGCATCATTACTTAAAAAAGAAACATTAGAATTTTACTTGGGCTGCTCAGAAATTGTGGGGAAGCAGCAAAGTCCAGACAATGTAATTTGATATTTTTTTCTACTTCCAACCAATTCAAAACTGAGAGATTTGCAAATTTTGACAACCTTATCAGATCTAAACTTCACCTTCACAACTATTTCAGACTTTGCTGGTACAATCCATCTGCTTTTTCTACACAAGAAAAATTTGGTATTACACTAATTCATCTTGTTATGAAATAAAATCATTACTTGAGATTAAAGTAAAATAATTTTTTAAGCTTTTCAAAATCATTCCCATTTCCAATTTCTAAGTCCAAATTTCCTTGATTTTCCAATGAGTTGTTTTGAATAGGTAATTCTGGATTAGTAACATTGATTTGTTTTATATGTTTGCTTGATGATGGACTTGATGTATCAAGCCCATTTCCATTTTCTTTAACTTCAGCCCTTGAAATGCTTCAAAAAAAGCATTTATAAATTTAGAAATATTTACAAAGAAATGATTTACATTTGGTTTTATTTTTACTTCTAATTATATTATACTTTAAAGATAATTATAAGCTAGTTATAAGCTCAAAAATACTATTCATATTAATAAATAATATTTATTACAATAGGTCGTCTACATTTGCTTATTCCCATAAAAAGGTTATCCAAGGTTAAATTAATGATCTTAAGATCATGTTTAATGAAGTAATTTCTCAAAGCTTTCAAATAACAAAAAACACTTTCAACAAAAATAAATTAGGAATAAATTGAACAATTATATTTTTCCTTGGTAAAATTAGGATAGATAGAAAATTTAAATGTTTACAGACCCATCAAAAGTCGAGGAATCAACAAATTGAAAATATTCTAAGCCACTAGTAGTAATGTTAGATCTCTCTGAAGGATATGAAATAACAGAAAAAGTAACTGGTAGAGGAATATCTAAATCAGTTTTGTTTAGACCAAGGGCTTCTAACACCTGCTTGAGTTGCAATCATTATTCAATGAAAAATATGGTCATCATACGTGCAACTTATACAGTAACCTGAGTAGGATTGGGGAGGACATTTGATTTTGCAATGATAAAATATGGAGTATAAGAATGTTGGCAACAAGCATTAACAATTAAGTGAGTTATTCCAGTGCCCTCTTTGACAATCAAATCTGTTGCTGGAGTTTCATCAAGATCCTCAGCCTAAATATCATTTTGTGAACAGTTAAACTTCAATTCTACACAAAATTTTAAGCACTAATTTTACTGTTTCGACCACTTCATTTGCTTTGTCTTTCTTATTATTTCCAGTGACATCTGTAATACATAAACCAATCCATAGATAACTCAAAATCATCAAAGGCACATCAAAATTAATACTCAAGCTTTAAAAATAAGTGGAGCACAGCTCTGTAAGCTATAATGCGCTAAATATTATTAATTTAGATGCTTAATGATCGTTTAATGTATCCTTTCCATTCAACATAATTGTAAATAAAACTTGTATTTCAATAAAATCAAATAAGAAAATTACTTTGTTTCTTTGACTTTTTAATTTGGTCAGCATCCCCAGATGATGATAATGCTTTAAGTGAACCATCTATTTGATCCCAAAACTCAAAAATGTTGCTGATGTTTGGAAACTCATTTTCAAATGAAATAAACCTAGAGATCATAAAATATTATATTTTATAATACATTAACAACATCATAACTTCAATATAAAAAAATTACAAACCTTTGTTCTAAATCTGAGCTATCTTCATGCAATATTGAACAGCAACTTTCAGAAATTGAATGTCTCATCCTAAAAAGAATATTACAAATTAGGAAGCAGATAGTAAATTTTTGACCAGATATCGAATAATTCTGGATAGCTCACCTATGAATCCAGATTTAACAGTCTAAATAGTTAGAAATGTTTATTTAAAAAAAAACTCAGAAACTCAGAGAATACTCTTATTTTTATGTTAATAAAATAATAATAATAATATAATTGGATGCCATGTAATGCTTAGCCCACTCTTTCAAAAGTGGAAAGCACTATAAATGTTTGTACAACCACTTCAATGAGTTATCTTCATGTTTTATGGTTGGTAAATTTCACCAAAGTAAATTTCCATTTCAATATTCACTTTGACCTAAGGTTACTAATACTGCATACAGAAATTTCTAGCCTAAAGGCACACCATACATAGGACCATGTATTAATTTAATTTGGTAATGGAAAAGCAAAAAAAAGGCTGTGATTGTAAAATTTTAATGTTTCAATATCCAGGCATATCCAAAACATTTCTAAGCCCTTAACAACCTGTTACCCTGCCCCCTCAATTGCCCTTATGGCATTTTACAGAAATACTTCAAAACAAAAAATTTGTAACACGATTAGGAGAAACAGCTATAATTAAATCCATTTCAAAGTAAACTCTTAGAGATGCCATGATGTATGCGTAACATTTATATTGATAATAAAACAAAGCTTTTATAAGAAACAAAGAAGTTTGTCTAAATTTATATAAATAATATGAATTAAAATATTATGTATTTATGCCAGTTAATGTCAGACTCAAGTAACTTCATTTTAGTGCAGCATATATGTTGTCATGAGGGCCACACATAACAACTAATTGAAGTCATTTAATAAAATTTATCATTAATGTTATTAATGTTTAGAAGCATGCAATATGCATACAAATAACATTAAGCTAATTTAATTTGATTTAATTTTGTGTGCAAGTTGGCTCACAGCTTGCACCGCCATAAAGCGTCCCTTGGTGCTTGAACTTATGGAGCTACATAAATAAACATAAAAAACAAAATCCAACCTGCTCAAAATGCGTGGTTCACGACCTTGGAGATCTGATGCATCAGTTCTGGGCCCTGTGTCTTTTTGATCTTTATTTCTAATAAGTTTCTCACTGGCATCTAATTTTTTCTTTTTTCCCTTCCCCCTTAAAAACAAAACCCATTTAGTACAAAGTTCATTTTAATTACTTAGAAAGTTTCTAACTGCTTTTCTTCTTTTTCATCTTTCTCGTGTTTGCTCTTTTCCAATTCTTCAGCTTTTTTTCTCATTCAAAAGTAAAAATTCATCAATTAATTCACAATTTGAAAAATAAAAATTAACAGCAGCTGAGATTATGTTTATATATAAAATCACACCACTTTTAAATATTCTAATCATTGCCTCATCCAGTCTACTCTTAGTAAAATTTTAACACATTTAACTCTTTGATTTTGAAATTGGGAGATTATTTGCCATTACAAAAGATCTAAATCGTTTAAATCTCAAAATCCAAGTAAAACCAAAAAAGAATTACCCCAAACAATTAATTTGGAAAAACAGCACCAAGAAGCATTGCAGTAACTAATAGAAACTTTAGCCTTGGGCATGTCTTTACATACTATCAACTTTCATAAGAGGTTTGAAATAGCTAGAGATGCTAGCACATGGGTGTGTCCCAATGAGAAAATGGAGGTAGGGAACTCCCTATGGTCTTTGCAATTGCCAATCTGTCGATCACCCAAACCAAATGGTCAACCACAGAAATGGAGGCCTATGCCTTATAGGCATATGATTTAGATTTAGAGGCACCTTGAAGACAAAGCAACGAAGAAGGCCAGATCATATAACTTGGGGTCATTTGTACCTGTTGGGGTCCTTCACAGATCGATCTATTTCAAAGTCAGCAGGATGATGGAATAGAGAAGAATTTCAACAAGAACAAAAATTTCATTAGGATGGAGGTATGTCATGTGTAGGATATGGCAAAACCCTCAAAAATTTCATAATTGATATTTGTGGTAGAACCTATCCTTGTTTATGCCTCATTATTATGTGGGCATGATCATTGTATTTGAATTTGATTGGTCCTGGAAGCCGAGTAGAAGTGGCATGGGCTGTAGAAGAGGGACAAAATTGTGCACAATAACTATGTAAGCATTTTCTTTGACAGATTACTGAATTTTGCTGTAGATTGTCAGTGGTTCAACATGAAAATCAGCTAGATTTGGGTAGCCAGTTGCCAAAACAGAAATGCTAGAAAATCTAGTTTTGCACTTGGAATACATTCAGTGGGTAGTATGTTGACACATTAAATCTGGATAATTAACAGCTATACTATTTTGGATGAAATCATTCAGAATTATTACAAATCTAGTATACCGATACATAAGGTGTAAAATGATAAAACTTTACTGGGCATCACAATAAAAAGGAATTGGTATAAACCTTTCAAGCAATGCCTTTTTAAAGTCTTGCCTCCTTCTATTGAATTCTTTTTTATCTTTATCATTGAAAGTGTCAAATTCATCTTCAGAAATGTCATTCAAATGTTTCAGTGTCATAATTTCCTGTGCTTTGAGCTGATTTACTTTAAAAAAAAGTTAAAATTTTAATATTAATAAATTTAATAATAATAACCTTTACAAATTATGATACTTGCTAAAGTAATGCTTTTTACTCTAAAAAGCTACATCATATTAAAATTAATATTTCATATAAAATAAAACTAAAAGTTTAATAATTCTCTTGTGCATAAAGATTTATGTTTTGTATTTTTGTAAAAACTGTAAATTTAAATAAAATATAGTAATAACTACAATTATTCACAAAGCGGAATATGAGTAATTACATTAGCAAACATGCTTAGCTAAATTAAAATTGTGAATGAAAGAGTAAAGATTTAATATCCTCACATCGATAATTTGAATTCTCCTCCTGTTTTTTTATAAATGATTCATAGGGAAGTTTCAGGCTTATGGCATAAATAAACTGTCTCTTTCCTACAGCTTTCAGAAAGCAAAGAGCAGTGTTTTGACAACTCTCAGTGAAAAGAGAATCGAATCCATCAAAAATTACACCTGTCAGGCAATCTGCAAACTTTTTTAAGGATGGGTTACTTTTTTATCTGATACTTTTATTCATCAGTTGTTCCAACCATGAGCCGCTCAGAAAGCAAAGCAATAATGACATCTTCTGGCAAAACAGTGGCCCATAACTTTGTGCCATTTGTTAGAGTGATGCATTTTCCATCTTCTCTTTCTTTTTGATGCATACCTTTGTCTTTCTAAAAATAAATTATCAATATTTTTATTAGGAAGCATATAAATTACACATAACAAAGTTATGCTTTTTATGAGTTATGAGATTTTTGCATTTACATGCAAGTCTGGGCCAGCATGTTTGAGGTCATTTAATAAATAAATAAATAAATAAAATACAGACTCACAGATTGCACCTCATTCAAAGATAGTCTTCTGCCACCTTGACATGATAAATATTAATCAATTGTAGTTAACATCAACAATATTTCTAAAAAATTCCCTCTAAAAAGTGGTAAATAATCAAAATGTCAAAAGCCAAAACCAATTTCACATAAAGGTCAAAAGTAAAGTTATCTGCCTCTGATATGGTTTTAATGGTCCTTGTTATCATTTGAAAGTAAAATTTCCTAAATGGTGAAAAAGACTAAATATTTTCCCTTAACTAGTTCAAGACATTGAGTTCTTACTTTCATAAGTGATTTCAACTTCACCCTGCATTTTGTGTTGGCATAAATCATAAGCACGGATGCTAGCAGGGGATGACTTGGTTTCAAGTGCATTTTTTATTACTCCATCAAGAGTCAGTACTGTTGCTCCAAAATCCAAGGCAAGTGCTTGAGATAAGGAAGATTTCCCTTTCATTAATAAAGCATATTAGAAGATTATAAAATATTTTAAAACAACTTTATTTAGCAAAATAATTTGAGACAAAGTTTTTTATTAACCAGATTTTGGGGCTCCATGAACAAAAATTACAATTCCCTTCTTAAAATGGTCATCAATGTTGTCTGCTTTAACATCTTTAGTTAAGGTTTTAATCAGATTGTTCCCCTTCACAAACCATTCACATCTTTCCTTGATACATTCTTGTTGAAATTGCTCTACATTAAATAATACCATATTATATAACATGTTACCTTTACATAAATAATATAATTTTCACTTAATTCTGCTTCACTGATATCCTGATTTAGAATTTCATCAGAAGTGTCTTCTAAAACAAAATATCATTTTTTAGTCTGATCAAAAACTCTCATTTTCTCATTAGTGTCTCTTAAATAATACCAGGTTCAGTAGTAATTTCATATAGTCTCTTTTCCAATGATGTCCTTTGCTTTGATTCCTGATAAGCTCGCACCAGTTCTGAGGAAAACATAAATAAAAAATAGAGTTAAAAAGATGATAAGCTTCAAAAATGAAATGAAAAACCTGTGTAATATTTCAAAATGATTTGATGTAGGCCTTCTCCTGGTAGTCGAGGAGGAAGCATCAAATTATTGAAGTTGTCATAACAATTCAGCAGCCTCAATACCTTTTTATATTAATTTAATTTATAAATGAACATGACTGAAGCAACACTGAAATCTTGCATGTAATTCAATAAATAGCGTTTTTGTAAATTTATGTTGCATTATGAATGTTTCAACTACTGTTAACTGTTATCAATATAATTTAAGTATGTACAAACAATTTAAATTAACTGAATAAACTGAATTAACTGAAAACCTGCTTTAGGATTTTAATGGAATTAACCTAATATTGCAATTGCAATATATTTCAGTAACAAAATAAATCCAATATTTAATAATTAGGTCAACATTTATTTCAACGTTTAGGTTCAAATATATATAAATTGAAGAAATTTTAATCATTAAAAACACTTCAAATGTGTACAAGAAAGGGACAAACTTTCTCTTCCTGTAAGTACATTTCATCCATCTCGAGGCAAAACAGCTCTGTGGGATGGCATGTTGGATTTCTTATGATAAAACTCTTTATATCATCTTCTGAGTTTGGCAACAAAGGACCAAACTCCAACAAATCTCCAATTATTTCAATCTTTTTTTCTAAACCTTTGCCTATGCAGACTATAGATTGTGTAATGCTGCTTTCTTTAAACAGCAACTGTAACTGTGTCTGATACTCTTTCTGGAAGTAGAAATTACAATAAACAAAAAAAAAACAGAAGGCAAATTGCAGAAAGTCTTTTATTTATTGAGGGTTTATGTATTTTTATAGGTTTACTTTTTTGTATTTATTTTATTTTTTGAGTGTGTTATGTATCTAGGAAGAATGTGAAGGTACAATTAAAAAAATTAAACCACCATTTATATAACGCCCCTAACCGAGGGCACTCCCTGGAAGTGCGGGATGGGTTGCGAACACAACACATAATGACTGCTGCTATTACTGCTTCATACAAGAATGTTATCCATTCCGCCAACTTGTATGCGACTTATTACTTATTTATCGAGGGCTTCATCTCAAACTTTCTAACTCTATTAATCAATTTTAAGAGAAAACTCATGAAACAGAGAAAGATGAACAAAAACAAATCACATTAATCATAATTAAATAAGTGAATCAAAAAGGGTAACCAGCATGTACCTCAGTTCTGGGAGTAAATTTAACTTGAACATTACTCCTGCAATTAGGTTGCACCACACCATGTGATGGCATTAGGTCAAACACTGGACAGGAATTATCATTGGAAATATGTCTCTTCAAATGTCCATGTTTTTCCTTTTTCTCCTGATATTTGATTACATATGTTAAAATTAATTAAATTTATCTTTGCATTATTAACCAACCCCTGGTCTGTTCCTGCTTTCTAGTGACCAGCAACACTCAATCTCTTGCTCATTAAAGAGTTGAATGGTAATTATTTTGCATTCTTGACATAAGACCTCCGAAAAATTTAAATGAGTTTCACTTAGAGAAAGACATGGCAATACCACTTGACAACTAATGCTAATTTTAACACTTGGACCTTCTGTGATCTGAAAAATGTAGCATTTAAATAAATCTTTTCAGCTTATGATGTTGATCAACAGTTGCTTATTTGATCATTATTACTTTATTATCCGAAAAACTATGATGAAGATATTCTCCATGTGAGAGCATCACATTTCTGCGAGAAGAGAATTAAGAGAGTATTTTTGCTAAGGCAAGTAACTAGATTACTGCAGCCTCTCAAAGGCAGAAAGGACTACCTCAGATGGTGAAAATAAGTTATAAAGATAAAGATAAATATAAAGATATATTATACCACAAACATGAGTGGGGATCTAAACATTATAAATGGCGAATCTGATAGCACAATGCATAACTATGCAAAACTAGACAATTAAAATATTATGATTTGGCAATATAAAGCTGCCAAGAAAGGAGGTTCAGAGTCAAGATCTCCCACGTCTGCTATGCTCATATTGTGACAACAGTCCAATGTTCCACTTGTGGAACCTAGTCATAACAAATGATATGCTTATAAAAAAATTCAAATTGCATATTTTTGTGTTAATATATATGGTATAGACACATTCTAACCCCCCCCTTAAACATTATTAATTTAATATCCAATTTTGAAAATTTTGTGCCCTCTCTCAGCTTAACATTGTCAATTTGGTATCCCTAACTAATCCACTGATTTCAAAGAATCAGGAGATTCTTGCAACCAAAGCAATAAAAAAAGAAGTCAGTTTGATGAAATGTTGTCACTTCGGAAGACAGTATTTTGTGGGTAGCTTTCAATTATGAATTCTAAAGATGAAGGATTTTTATTATTGTGGTCGAAACTTAGAATCGCTGTTGGGAAAGACCAGAAGAAAGTTGCTCAGCTGATTCAATTGCAGGTTCCAAAATCTTATCTTTTTGGAATCAAATAAAGTCCCATACATATTATCATAAATTAATCACAAAATTATTTACTGACATGAATAGGGAGCTCTGCTGCTATAGAACCCAACTCGAGATTTGAAATTCTTGGATCAAACGTAACTTCAAAATTTGTGGAACACTTTGGTGGCAGATTGCAGACTCTGTAACAACAAACATTTAAAAATCGCAAAACAAAATAGTTTTTGATTGATAAATATTTTAATTTAAAAAACTAAAATCTTGACATGAAGTCCAAGATTATTTGCATTCAAATGCGATGAAGCCTTAGACAGAACTAACGATCTTTAAATATACAAGATATTAAAACCTTGATATATTTAATGTTAATCCTAGCACTTCTAAGTTCTTTCTAGTCTTGTCATCAACATAGAATGAAACATCCAAATTTCCTGGGTTTGTTACTTGGATTATTTTTGAAGCAATAGTTGTCATAGTTAGTGCTCCAAAATCAATCAAGTAATCTTGCAGAAAGAAGCTGAAATCAATAACAATTAATCAGTTTTATAAACTCTTCAACAAAAGTAAGCTTTGCTGATGCCATAAACTTGGCTAATAATATCATTTACTCTCTCTCTTCATTCAATGGTGGAAATGCTTGAAGATGATTGACAAACATAAGCTGTTCAGTTTCCAGTTGTAGTTCTTCACAGTAGTTAGTCTGCAATTGCATTATGAATCAAATAAAAAAAAATTAAAAATTCTTTGAACATTTCCAAACAACATTTTCATCTGGATAATATATATTTATATATCATTTATACTAGAGAGAGAGAAAAAGATATAAAATAGATTTGTGGACAAATATCATGACACTCTCAATTTAATGATGTTGGTGTTAACGTTAATTAACAATTTATTCATAGCAAAACTCAAACTCCAAAATAAAACCTGGGAAATGTCATTGCACTTTAAATTTTTGTTTGCCTGATTTATCCAATTACAATACTTGTCATAGGTTTTACTTCCATTTGTATTAAGAGGAAGATCTAAAAGAACTCTAGGAAAAAAAGCACATCCTTTCAGGTGAAAGATTTCAGGTTGAAAATGTGCTACTTGTATCTCAAAATCATAATGAAATTCAAGTGGATGTCCTGGACAAAATCCAACTGAAAATATCTGCATGCAACCCATCGCGATGGTACCCTAAAATTAAATTATTTTACTTTAACAAAATGAAGAAACAAAACAAATATTAGCAATACAACATAATCTATGATACAGGGGTATATGACTTATATCTCAAATACAAATTTTCAAATCCACTGATTTTCATAAATTAATCTACAATTCTCAAAGAAATACATTATTATTAATTTTTAAAAAATCTCTAAAGCAAAAGTATACTTTTAATAGACTTAAAGAAAAACAGAATAAATTAGAATTTCTAACCTTAATTGGGGAGATATTTAGACTTTGTTGCTTCAATTCATTGATCAAAACCTTGAAAGTAACATCAACCTTCCCTGTGTTTTTAAGTATCAATACTCCTCGAGACATTTTGTTATAATGCTAATAAAATGCCAGACAAAAAGATTATGAAAGTTGCAAATACCAATGTAACAAAATAAAAATATTGAATCTTACAACGCTTCCATAATCAATATCATGAGAAACAAATTCGTATGACATAAATGAAGATTCTCCCAAAACAGAAACTTCGTAACTTGGCCCATATAAAACATTACAAACTGCTTTTGCTGAGCAATTAATATAAGGGTATCCATAAAAAACTAAAGTTACTATCTCAGATTCTCCAGCTTGCAGTGAGCCAAACATTGGCTCTATGTGAAATACCTAGTTTAATGAAATTGAATTAGAGTTATTTACCATTGCATTATTTAATATAACATTCAAACTTCATTAGCAAATATAAAATAATTTCCAAGTTTTAATGTATGGTGTCAGATTCACAATAAAAACTCTATGACCAAAATAATATTAATAAGCACATATCTCTTTTCTTTTGCAGTTATTTAATGTGATTATAAAGCAAAAATTACTATGATTGATATCGAATTGACATCTCATTGGGTTGTAATACAGTAAAAGTAACAATTCGAATAATAGATTACTATGCCTAGTTCTAAAAAGGTCAAGATCCAAAAGAAATACAAATAAGCATGTGAATGTAAAATATTTGTAAGCTGATACTTTCGCATGCACTCTTTCACTGGGAATAAAGAGTGTAAATAGGCTATTGTTTGTAGTTATTCTTGTTTTGATGATGAAAGATCACCTCATGTTGCCTTAGTTAATTGTTGCAGGCAAATGATGCTGCTCAAGCCAGAAAATTAAATGAAAGGACAGCTTGCTCAAAAATAAGTATAGAACATTGATAATGAGAAGAAAGATCTCATTAAACCTTTTCAAACTGTTTTAAAAGCCACTTAAATAATATAAGAAGGAACGTTACAACCACTGTTTGCTTTTGTTTGCAAGCTCCTCATCAACAATTTAAAACTCTAGTAATGCGTCCTGCCAAGAGATGAAAAAGTTAATGGGCTGACGTAAAGAAGCCAATATAAAGCTTCAAGATGTAATTGCTACATCTGAGAGCTAAACACCTGAATATATTAATGAAAAAGCAGCTCAAATGGATAAAATAAGAAAGCTCAACAAAGAAGTGGCTTATTTATAAGCTATGAAATTGGAATTTATGGGGTATGCAGGTATGAAGCAATATGTTTGATCTCTTACTGATGTTCCTTAGCTGGATAATTTAGAAGTGAAGTTATAGAATGACATTAGAAGCAATCTAGGTGTGCATAGAATGTGTATATCTTGAATGTTTAAGACATGCTTATAACAAGACAGCCTAACTCCTTATAGAAGACAAGAAGACATTTAGAGACAGGAAAAGTTTCTCTGAGGATTTAGAAAAGAAATTCTAATCTATTTAGAAATTAACAAATTGCACACCATTTCTAAAATTTGCAACTTTAATATAAAATGTTATAATGTACAAGTAAGATATAACCGTCCTAATCATCTAGCTACAAAACATAATTTAGTAAGATATAAGAAATTGTTTATTAGGATGAGTTAGCAGACTTACAACTTGTAACTGTTAACTAAAATTACTGACCTCTTCAAGAGAAGGAGAGCAATGAATAAGATCTGGTAAGATACCTATCAACTCAGAACTAATTTTCTGGAGATAGCAATCCTCAATGGGATGACTTGCATCATTCTTAAAATAGCTTGCTAACAGCTTTTTATAAGAATGTTGAGCTAATTTCATTTTTGACCTTTCTTTCATGGCAAATGATTTATGGTCAGATATTCTGGATTCAACATGAGTGTCTTCCCTTTTGTCAGTAGTGCTCATTTTTGATGGCTAAAACAAGTGAGTAGAATGAGTTGAGTGAGTTGAAGATAATGAATAAAAAGTTAAACAATGATTTTTTCTGATATAACAACACATATAGTATATATACATAGAAGTGTTACAGTTTTTGTTGTATTCTTTTTTGTTTATAAAAATATTAAAGGCATTGTAGCATCACAATTAAGCAACAGAAAAAGCAACATAAAATAACTCAAGAGTTCCATTATCAGATCGGTCTCCTTATAAAATAAACAAAACAAAAAAATAAACTAATTAAAAAAATCAAGCATGTTGCTCTTTATATACAAGGTGATAAGATTATTACTATGTCCAAAGCTATGCACACAAAAATTAATTAAATAAATGAAATAGTTCAGAATTATCATTTTTATATATTACCAATTCCTTCTGCTTCAGAGGTTTGTTTTCAATTAATAACAATTCTACAGGGCTGAGAAAATTCATATAACCTGGAATCATAGCATAATTGTACATTTCATTATTTTATTATTAGAATTAATAAAGTTGTAAGTACCTTCCAAAGGATGGAGTGCATCAACATGAATACATTCTTCTGTATTAGCAATGACTTCAGGAACATCAAAGAACAATGTGGCTTCTCTATTAAATGACCAAAAATAGCTAACAGGCAGTGGACCAGGGTTGCTAATAGTAAGGCATGTTGTCGAAACTGTGTCACTCAAGATACAGCCAAAATTTATAGATGATCTATCCATTCTTAAATTTGGATAGTAAACATTTCCTTGAACAATCAAGTATTCCTTAAATAATAATGTGAGGGTTCAATCAAGGAAATTTTATATTTAATTATAATATCACCAAATTAATTACAATAACTAGGATGTTGATAATATTGTTGAAATAAAGCATGTTTATGCTGCTATGAAAAATAGATCCACCTTGCGAGGATGATCTCGAAAAGCAATTTGAACTTTTTTGGTTATGCATCTAGAGTGACGACCTTGCTCAAATGTTGGATTAAACCATATCGAAAGATCTTGACATTGATTTGCAGATAAATTCATGACCTTGAAAAAAATACAATAAAACAAATTATGCAATTTGAATATAAAGCAGAAATTAGTGATTAGTTTCATTAATTAAAGTATATGCTTTGTGCTTACTAAAATTGTGACTAATTTCCATTGCAAAGGTTATTTCATATTATTCATTGTGCAAATTTTAAATCTAAAACAATGTATGCAAATGAATTTCTACTTACTAAATGTCCACAAACTTCTCCATTGCTTGGAAATGAAAGAAAAAATGGATTTTCAACCTCCAATGACACACCAACTGTGACGCTTGATGTATTTGTTATGCTGAAAATCTTGTGCTGCACAGTCAGTTCTTCATTATCATGCTTCAATGAAAAACATAACTTGTAACAGCTTTTAATTATACATAGAAATTTGATCTGGGTTTGAACTTGGAACAATTTTTAGTAACTTATATAATCAAAAATAAATAGAGAAAACCTTGCAGACTTGAAATGTAATTGAGGCTGGTGATAGCTTTACTATGGGGTCAACAAAATGACACAGAAACTTAAATTCCCCAACATCTTCTTTTGAGCCACCCAAACCAACAATAGCTTGACATGACACAGTCTTCTCCAGGTAGCAAGGACTGAAGCAAGTACAAAGCTCTTTTAATAATTTTCTTTGTAATTCAATAAGTGTGATGATCCCTCATCAAAAGATAAATAAGTGGGATAATAAATTTACAAAAAGAGTTGTGTAAAAGTGGTATTTACAGGTAATACGGCCCACTTGTTCAGTGAACAATTACTGAATTAACCAAGTATGAAATTGGCACATGTTGAGCTCCATCATTTATAACACAAGTTGAATTCCCCCGCCATACATTGATTTATTCAACAACAAAATCACTCCCAAGCAGGCTGGAACTGCCTATTAGGTAATGAGACAGTTCATTTATGATTTATGTTATTGCCTTTTTTAAGTGGAAAAAAGACTTTAAGCCAGTGGCGCACAACCTTCCAATAAGAAACAGAGTTCAAAGAACCACCGGGGGCTGATTAAATGAGACCATGTAAAATAGTTTACAAATTTGATACCTCAACAACATCAAGACAACTCAAGCAATAAGACACATATGTATAAGAATAAAGACAGAGTTGTGAACAAGATGGTAAGTCATATTGCATCTTGGCAGTTATCAAGAAACTGATATTGTGCATAGGTCATCAAAAACGTTAAAACCTGAGAACTACATTTATTTTAATTTAGCATGCATTGAAAAAATAAACTGAAATATTACAGATTGGTTTATGATGTGCTCCCTTCTCGAACCAATTTGCAGAAGTTGGGGACAGTCATGCACATAATCCCTTGCGCATTATACATGGCAACACAATCAGGTCAGGTTGCAGGTCGTTCAAGAAGGTGGCAAAGATGACATGCTCCTAGGCAAATGCCAGAGAAATTGCATCAGCAAGAAGAATATATTTCTTAAGAGAGGGTGCTTCACAACATCATAAGGTAAAGAGCTAGACCAAAAAAAGGACTTGCTTTCCAAAGCCAAAGACTGGGATCTTAGCAACCAGTTCCTAGATCTCACAATGTATCTTGAGGCAAGGGAATATGGTGTTCATCTGTTAGCCATTAAAGTTGGAGCAAGAGGATTGGTAGGCAGGTCTACTTACATCTTTCTCAAAGCAATAGGTCTTTCCAATAGACAGAAAAAAAAACTGTCTGAGGCCATAGAGTCAGCATTGCATTGGATTTGAACAACAAAAGACCGGAATTAAGGCAAGGAGAAGCACAGAGCGATAATCACATGAAAGGTCCTGACTCACTCCGTCACAATGGGGATACCAGTAAAAAATCAGGAAACAGACACAACATCAAAGGAAGCACTGCAGTAGCATTTTCGGTGTTATTTCTCAGATGGTTAAGTTCTCGCAGACTTTTTCATGGATTTCATTGCTATTGCAGACTTCAAGTTTTGTTGGATTAGTTTGTGTTGAGTTATGCCGACAGTTTTGATTGATATCATGCCATTGTGGTTTACATCCAATTGCTCACCGGATGTGGCCCAGCCCCTGAGAACCTAAATATTGGGGGCTGAAAAGAGCATTGGGGCCAATCCTATAAAAATGCTAACCAGAAGGCTTAACCAAGAGTTTCAAAAATTATAATTTTATATAAATTCATTTTTTTTAATTTTTTATGTACAATAATTTTTCAGTAAAATGTCAAGCTCTCAATTACAAAGAAGTTATAGAAAAGTACACTAACACATTTGATGAGCATGATACAGTTATTTCTGATTTCATTCCAGGTAAGAGTTCCAGCCTAGATGGAACAATTTGAAGTACTGGATCTATCTGAATACCCTTTTTGCCCTAATAGAAAAACATTATTTAAATTTGTAAGTTCCAAAACATCTACAACTGGAGATGGCTTGCCATTTTCTCTTGTTTAATCAATTTCTTTTCTAGATGCAGCTGCATTATTCTGAAAGTGACACTTTGGATTCTACATCCATAGTTGGCAACCTCAAAAGATTTAGTCACTGTAGTTTTACAGAGTTGGGGACCAAGTTCAATGCAGCCTATAAGTTTGGGGTCAAGCACTATAGTTGAACCCTTTCCTTGAGCTCTCACTTGACACTTTAGACTTGAAGAATCCTCAATTATTATTTCCAAATCATCTAAAAAACTGAATAATAAAACTTATGGTGATATTTTGTGATAGAATATTTCACTTAACAGTAAATTCTTTTGCATTATTTTAGAGACAAATTGTGCTTTGGCCATTTTATTAAACTATGAAAAGTAAGAATTATGAATATTGATCTTATATAAAACATGCTTAACTAATAATAAAAAACCCTTATCCAAACATCATACTTTTGTAAAGTATTTAGTTATTATGTAATTTTAATTCAAACAACATGTCAAGCCTAGTATATAATTAATGTTGCAATTTATAAATTGTATAATTAATATAATAATTGTGTAATAACCAATTTGTGTAGATAATTTAATAACAAGAAGCTCAAGAAAAATGCCTACCAATTAAGAAAAATTATGCAGTTTATCTAACCTTATCGTATCATTCAAATTGACCATTACGTCCAAATAAAGTCTTCCTTCAGATGAGATTACTCCTTCAGTTGGATTAACAAAGCATATCCCAGTACTCTTTAACTAAAGGGTTTTTTTAATAATTTTTAAGGTATGGTAAATGAGTTCTATCATAATAAATCAGAATATATAAAAATAGATTTCCAAATTATTAATTTTACCAGTTAAACCCAAAATTACTAATAAAAGTGAAATTACCAGTTGAGCCTTAAATTGTGCAGGGATGGGGGAGTGATTGTACAAGACTATTGACTTTGAGAACACTGTGAGAACTGGAACAATTCCCCAATCAAGATATTCATGAGAAAGTGTCACCACAGGGCCTTCACCTTTGCACCTAACTCGAACCTGTTTTACATCACAAATGACTAAATCATTTAAAAAAAAGTAATAATTAATATAAAAATAATAATATTAATTAATTAATATTAATTATTGCTATATACTAATATTTATTATTATTACAACTATTTATTACTACTAATATATCTTTTAAATTTTGTTTATAACAATCAAAAGATTAACAAATAAATAATACTTCAAGAGGTTGATTTGATCCAGGAAGATAAATGTTAACTATATCTTGAATTTCCTCTGTGTGTCTTGCAACAACAGTAAGGGGAACAATGGAATAGCTAAGAGGTTCTATAATTCCCTGAGAATCAGCAAAAAATATGTTAGGTTGATTATGAAATCAGTATCAATAATTTCACACAATCTAAAAGATCAAGAAGAATAGGAAATATTTTCTCAAAATATTTAACAAATGACAATCCAACAAATTTTAAGACTCACCTCAGGTATTGCACTGAAGCAACATAATAAATTTGTTTCTAATTTACTAATTATATACTTCCCAGGCAAATCAGAATCATTTTGAAGTTTAATATTTTTGGTGACAGGAAAGTTTTTAGGAATAGAATCATAAGCCAGTGTTGGAGTAAGAATTTTGATAAGTGGCAAAATGCATCTAATTAAAAGTTAAAGTTATTTTATGGATAACTTTATTTTATTAATTAGCACTCTAGAAAAGAAAATCATTACCTAGCTGTAATGGGAAGTGAGAAGGCAGAGTCCTTTACATCAATAATATCCAAAGTGAGACGAGATTGGTACGACTGAGGTTGCTTTGGTCGAAATGTGACAGATACTTCAACATTCACCCGAGGAGCCAAAGTACCAAATGATGGCTCAACTTGAAATGCTGCAATGATTAACTTATGTTGAATTAATTCAAAAATAAAAAGAAGACAACCACTCACCATCATCACCATTGTTAGAAGTTGATGGAAGAGCTGTGTGAAAGTCACTGGCGATCTTTATTCGAAATTCAATTGGCATAGGAGATGCATTAGATAAGTGGAATTGAACCAGCTTCTCAAAACCTTTTTGAACATTTACGATAGCTTATTATAATGCTTGTTATTATATTTTTTGTTCATGTGAAACTATGATATTATTCTTTTAAAGTTAGGTAATATGGGTGTATTCCTTCAAGTGTAATTGTAATTGTAACTTCATTTATATAGCGCCATATGCATAGCATCAGAGGCGCTTCTTGTAACCATTATATATTTATATAGCGCTCCTTCCCAAGGGCGATGGCGGCAGTGCAGGCTGGGTTTCGAACACGACACATTACGACTGTTGCCATTACCGCTGTGTGCAGGCACGTCACCCATTCGGCTAACCTGCACGCCAGTGATGACAAGGCAACAGATTTTTATGTTCAAGGCAGGGCTGTATAAATGGTCCAAGGACCCATGATGCTTAGGCTTGCAAGACTATGTAAACACTATTATTATTATGACTAATGTTTTCATTAAAATTTATTACTCTATATTTTTCTCAATTTTTTGTTTCTATCAATTGAGTTGATTTTTTAAAAGTTACCTCAGATAACTTTTGAAAATGAACAATTAATTCCTCAAATATAGTTTAGTTCTATGCATCATTTAAATTTTAGCAAAATAAGTTTATAACCTAGTGATATGGTTTCAAAGTCAACCTGATCAACATCAAATGAAACAGAAGGAGCTTCTATTGATCCCCTGATTGAATGAATGAATCAATTACTGAAAATGAATGCAATTGGCATCAATTAATCCTCCACCTGATCTTCAATTGTAGAGGTTCAACCAAATTCCAAACATTAAAAAATAGTATATGTTGAAAAGGTCCTAATATTTTTCTGCTGAAAATAATTTTTAGCAACTGAGAACTTTCTTTCTCCACTGTTCCTTCCATTGGAATTACTTCAAAGCAGGACCTTATGGATTTACAATGAAAATTTGCATGCCAAACACATAACAAATACATATATAAAGAATGTATGAGTAATATTGCAAATAATATGAAGATATAAATACAATTAATTTCCCATCATTACAACAAACCCCAATTCAGAATCATCTTCTTGCAGACAAAAATCAGCTTTAATCGGCCCTTTGTTATGTAAAACAACCTCGTAAATATTTGTAGAACTGATAAATACATTGCCAATGTCAAGAAATTTGCATGAAAGCTCTAATATTGGTCCTACTGCATAGCCTGCAAAAGAATAGTAATGGTTCATGAGCTGGAATGTTTTGTTGATTGATTATAAAAATAATTTCCTTTTAGGGTTAGAGGCAATCTCGATTCTCTCCCTTCCACATCACAATAAATTGTTTTATTATGTTCCCCAGGTTCATTTGGCTGAAAGGTTATTTTAATAACCATGCTAGATTTTGGCCAAACATGTCCTTCCACTGGATCAATATGCAAAATGTCTTGACAAAAGTTTGGAACAACTTTTGAATCCTGAAAATGTTGAATGTTTAAAATTAGGTTATGCCAGCATTCTTTAAAAATATCTCTTAGCTTATTGACATTAGAATGGTTTGGCTCTGAGAATTTAGCAGGTTCAACAACTTCAAAACCAGAGTTATTCATCATTCTTGAAAGTTCTGATTGATTTGTTAACCTGAAAAAATTAAAAAATACAAATGACAATTTTATAAATCAAAATAAACAACATCAGCCATTAATTATTTAAGAATTAGATTTAAATTTTTGGTTTGCAAATAGTTGACTAACATATCTCTGTGCATATCTTCTTCTTGAATGGTAGCAAATTGAGTCCACTTAAATGATGCAACAATGTCAGACCTATTTAACATTATGACAGTCTTGGTAGTTGGCATGTTGACATAGGTACTGTCCATTTTTAAGACATTTTTTTCTAGTCGCACAGATACATCCTCACTCATCCCAAATAATTCAACATATACTTCTTCACCTGAATAATATAGCAAATTATAGACTCATGAAATTATTGTTAAAAGTCTAACAAACATTTTAATGTGAAAAAATAAGCAAAAAATAAAAAAAACTAGATAAAGTATTGTGCAGGCTGGCTAAATGAGTTGCTTTCCTTCAAAACTTTAGCAACAATCACAATGTGTTGTCACAACCCGACCTGCACTGCCACAAATGCTCATGGAAAGGAGCACTCTACAAATGGTTAGCAAAGAGCACCTCTTACATTTTGCATATGTAAATGAAGCACATATACTGCATAACTTATTGTATGATTACCAAATGATAAATTTAATCTGAAAGAGTTAGATTATGTATATGATGATACAAAATAAGAGAAACATTCACCCATTCCATAGTTGATAATAAGATGACCACAATGGTTTCCATTTGATAATGGGTAAAAATTGAGGGTTACTTGCATATTCTCATTTATATCCAAGATGCCTGATCTTGGAGATACTGAAAATGGCCTGCAAAACAATAAAACTTCAAATATTAACAATAATTTCAATTTTCAAACGTTTATAATTTTTCTTGTTTTACATATATATATATATAGATTTATTTTTACTTTTTCCTCAATTGCAATTCTCTGAAACATTCTTAATCATAAATAGTCTAAATAATTAATGTTTTAGTATATTGTAATAACAATTTCATTTTTAAATTGTGCTCACATGTTAGCTTTCAAATCAAAGCATGCAGAGCAAGTTCCAATGTTCTTGACAAAGATGGTTTTAGAGCTTAAATATTTTACGGGACACAATGGAAAATCAATTCTATCTGCAAAATCCAATATGGGCCGAGGTCCTAGAGCTCTGATTGATATCCTTGATTCTCTTCCCTCACACCAGTATGTGACATAGTGTTGATAATCCTGTTCCAAAGCATAACAAATACTCTTTGACTATAATTAAATCACTAGTTAAATGTTCAGAATTTATTACAAGTTGAAAATAAAATTTGATGGTATTCATATACTAAAGATGAATTAAGAAAAGAATTCTTTTCATTAGGGTGGTCACCCTTCTTTGCTGCATTTTTATAGTAACGTGAAACAGCAAGACTATTCACATTACTATTCAGTTATCAGAACTGAGCAACTGGTGTGAGCTTCTGTTATCTATGATCTAGGCTGGTGAACTTAATTGGAAGTGTTGTGAGCTTAATTACAAAAGTCTCAAAATACTAAATCAAGCAATATATTTCTATAAATAAATTTTTAATTGATGTCTTGATTTTGACAAGTAATATCGAACCCAGTTATGTCACCAAAATCAACAAGCATGAATTAGGTTCAGCAACATAAAAGAATCAACATAACTGATGGGAAAATGCCATAACAATGTGGGAATTTGGCTGTTCCACCTCAAAAACGTCGATTTAATAGGGTTGGCAAATTAATCAAGATTGAGATTAGTGAGTTCCACCATAACTAGCTTTTTATCATCACTGTTCCTGTTTCACTCAGTATTAAAAGTTGTTAAGTTACTATAAATAGTTATATCTACTAACTATTTCAGAAAGATGGTTATTACTACATGCCAACTACCCAAAAACACAAGTAGTTGTAACTACTGTAATGAACTACTGCAGTTAAAGTGCCCATCACTGCCAGTATCCGTTTGGATACAAAATATTCATAAGTTTCTAGAATCTGGAGTCCAGTAGTCCATTATCCATATTAAAAAAACTTTTAGTAATCGATCACCAAAATAACCAATTATTATTTAAAATTTCTCAGTTTTTGTTAAATGATATTTATTTAAAATATTTCTGTCTAAAATCAATTCGCAAAGCTTTACATTTGACAACTTTATATGTTGCAAACATCAATCCATTTAGAAAACAAAAATTACCTTATATTCATCAGGCATAAATAAAACTTTGCAAAGAGTTGTCAACCCAGGTCCAATCTTTTCTGATTCAATAGGAGGCACCAATTTAAAATGAGGTGATTCCTCCATCTCCACTCTCAAAGATCTTGACAACTAGTTAATAAAATGTAACTATTTGTTCAGAATACAAAGTAACTTGTAAACTTTACCTCATTCACATTCTTAAAAGACAAGGGAAGAAATAATAGAGAATTAGGAGTAAAATTTTTAAAAATGAGCTTCCTGGGAAATGGCTGAAAAATCAAATTTTCCTCAACTAAGGGACACTGCGGGGCAAAATTTTAAAATAAAATTAATGTTTTCATACATTTTAGGTTCCTTGCAATTAAATAAAAATTTACATGTTTCATCTTTTTTTGTCTTTGGCTTTCCAGCCATTGACAAGTAGTGCCTTGCATCTTCTTCATGTACAAAGATGGGCTCAAAATTTTCTTGAATTCCTTAAAAAGTGTATGTAGAGAGATCAGTCTCCTTAAACCACTATAAACTCAAGATACGTTAATTAAAATAAATTTCGGTAAACTGAACTCTAAATAAATGACACAAAGTACTTACTGCATTCTCTGACTTCGCATATTTCGAACTCTTCGCAATATCCATTTTGCAAATATTCTTTATGTTAGTAGTCAAAGCTTCTCGATCTCAGAGTAAAACAACTTTGAGTCTTGAACAGGATTCCAATAGCAACGCTTTAATGACAGCAATGGCAGTGATGCGCGCTAACTAAACTTTCAACTAAAAAATTTTGGTTAAACTATTAAACTGTACAACTATTTTTAAAAAAATTGTCAAATAAATTAAAAAATAGTTAAACAACGTTTTGCTAACTTTTTTATGTCATATTTTTGGCATATTCATTTTATTAAATATTAAAAATCAAAATAATTAAATGTTATAAATGTTTATTTCACATCAATAAAACCGCAATTAGAAATCAAAATTTATAGCATGATAACATGGGCTGAGGCTTAAATCTCCTAATATCTGTCCTGGAAGTGCTAGGAGTCGCAAAGAGGAGAAGAGCTATATTTTGTAAACAAATTTTGAGAACCATTTTGAAAATGGCGAGCTGCCGGTGTCCTCACAACAGTCCAAATGCCAGCGACTCGCATAAGGCTAGCAGGGCGAAAGGTCCCATTGTTAAAAGCCTGTGTTACGACACTAGCGGGTTCAAAAATCTTTTTAACCACTCAGCCTATGTCAAAATAAATTGCACCAAAATAATCATCAAACATTCCTCATAAAATCGCACTGTCCAGATTCTAAATTTTATTTCGTAATTCGTTGTAAAGATTACTTATCGGCAGCTACTTATCAACATATTATCTACTTAATTAGTTTTCACTAATTTTTTTAATCAAATCGAAATAACACGATTTGTTTTAAGCTTCAAATCATTATTTGCGCCCCCCAGGGCCTACTAGGAGAGACCCTGCAATTTTTCCAAATACGATGAGTTTTTTTTTTGTGGGGGTAAGGGGATTCTCAACATGCCATAGGCACAACAATCTCGAACCCTGCCTTGGCTGCTCTTGATGTTTTGCAGAATGGCACAATGACTCCCGAGCTTTCAGAATTCTGTAACCTTTATGGAAAAGATGCTGAAACTGTGCAAAGACAGCTCCAATTCACATCGACAAGTTTACGTGCTGATCAGTCTGATCCCAATGCATGTATCGAACTGCAAGATCTTTTCTGTGCCACAAGCATTCAGTCCGAGTTGCATTATATGCTCGATGTTGCTCTTACTCTGCCAGTTACATCATCAGATGCAGAAAGGGCATTTTCTAAACTTCGCCTTATTAAAAGTCATCTCAGGACGACTATGTCTGCCTGTCGTTTGCAAAGTTTATTGAGAATATCTGCGAACAAAATAACTACTGCACTTCTTCCAGTAAATGAAATAGTGAACAGATTTTCACAGACCGATCGAAAAATTATTTTGTAACTGCAAAGACATCATATTACTTTTTTAAACATAAACTTTTTTTTGCATTTGCTTTAACTGGTTTGAAACTTTGTGACAGAAGATAGTCAAGCTCAATAATAAATTATTAAAGATACAAAAAAAGACTGCAGACAGAAGATAGTCAAACTTATAATAATAATCTGTTCTATCTTTAATTCTTTATTAATTATAATTAGTAGTATTGATTTGAACAGTTTCAAAAATTTTTCGACTGCGTCGGGCTTTCGTCCCTTTTCTAAACTTGAGCCCCCCCTAGCATTTTTCGCTGGTTGCGCCACTGTTTGTTGTCAACCTAAGACGCTCATTTGTAAATGTATTGCAGCTTAGATATGTATTTTTTATGATTGCTTTTATCAGCTTTAAATTTGTTATATTTTTAATGAAAATAGCATATCGTCTTCAACTTTTGTATCCGATTCTGCCATCAAGTTGAGTTACTCTACATTGCCAGATTTTTATTTTTTTCTAATTTTTTTCTCCTTTTAAACCTTTTTTCTTTCTTTTTAACCTCTTCATTCTCTCTTGATTCTCAATGCTGAAGAACAATGAATAATGAAATTTAAAAGTATAAACAGTCAAATCTCGGTACTCTGCCACCTCGCTACTATGCCATTCTCGCTGTTATACCACTTTTGCTCGGTCCCAACAAAGTTCAATACAAAATAAATTTATTATGCCTCCCCTACTCTCGCTACTATGCCACTATTGTGTAACTGTTAAAAGGCACGAGTCGTAAAGAAGTCTGTATTTCTGAGCAGTGTTCGATTATTTATAATAATCTAATGACTGCATGTATAAATTTACCCATCACTAAACTAAATTAATTGAATTTTATTTTAAAATTTATTTTAAAATCTATACGATTATTATTCTTTGGTTGGTTCTAGAACCTTTCCCTTTTCAATCAGTCGTTCTTTTGATATTTTTTTTTCAAATTCAGCCCATAATGTCAGCTCAGAAACGCAAGCGAACCGCTGAAGGAGAAAAAGGCTTTTTTATTTGAGAAAATAAGACCGCTTTTGCAAATCCTCGCTGCTATGCCACTCTCGATACTATGCCACTTTTGCTCGGTCCCGACAGGTGGCATAGTAACGAGATATGACTGTAATATATTGATAATAAGCCTTGTAAAAGATAAACCCGAATATGGTTTTTGTAAAATAAGCAGTTTTTCGTATAATCTCGAACATAATACAAACAAATATCTGTCATCATTTATATTTAAAAAATAAGCCAAATATTTTATAGTAAAAATAACGTTGGTTGACTTATTATGTGAACATCATTTGCTTAGGACATTGCGTTCAGTGTTACCAGGGACTCCTATATACAGTGTTGTGCAGTATCGAATTACATGTAATTCGTTACTGTAATTAATTACATTTTTTGGTAATTTTTACTTGTAACAATTACAAAAAAAATTTTGTACTCTTACTTGTAACAAATTACTATTTTTGGTCATACTTTTAATTCGTTACCTTTTTGGCGCAAGACGTTACAAAGTAACATAAATAACATTTTAAATTAGTTTAATTTATTTAAAAAAAATTTAAATTCTAGATTGTTATTCTTTGGTTCGTTCGAGAACCTTCCCCTTCCCGATCATCGCTCTTTTGTTATTGTGGTTATCGCCGGTCGTTTTTGTTTTAAATCGGAAATTGTTGATTAGTCATACCGAAGCTTTTTTAATATATAATATTGTATACATATAATAATATAAGATAAGATTTAATATATCGTAGTATGGCTTCATTTGAAGCCATTTTTAGTGTCGTTAGCGAAGATAAGAGGAACAAGGGTGAAGATAGTCCGTGGCCGTATTTGAACAAAATGTTCAGATTTCAATCAAAGGAAAATCATATAAGTATGTATGCCTACTCTGCCAACAGAAACAAAAACTACATGTTCAGCATATGAAGGTTCTTCATCTAACTTGAAGAAGCACGTGGAACGCATGCATCCAACAGAAGTTAAGGAATATGGAATATCTTTGCTAACGATTGTCAAGCTTGATGAAAAACTGGTAGCCAAAATAGCATCTTCTAATGCAGCAAAGATGGACGAGCTTTGAGCTCTCGTTCATCTGATGCTGACAGTATTGAAGACAGTTTCTTCAATTGCACAAGGTCAACTGATATTCTGATGCAGTATCTTCGAGACCGATCAGTTGACATGAACATTATTACTGGAAGCGATACCCTGAAGAAATTATTTATCCAGTTGAACACTCCTCTGCTAGCTAGTGCAGCTGTTGAACGTTTATTCAGCTCTTCTGGTATGACAAAGAACAGCTGAAGGACCATAATGAGTGACAAACTATTCGAGGACTTAGTTATGTTAAAAATTAACAAAAATTTGTGATTGTAATGTAATAAATAATAAAAACACCAAAAGAATGCATTAGTTCAAATGTTATTACTTAATGACTGTTAGTACTAGCAGTTAATACCAGTAATTGTTTTAACTATAAGAGAAACAATTCCTTTTAAATAATACGGAATGATGTATGATCACAATAATGGCGGCATCAAAGTTACTTGTAATTTTTACTTAAAAGTAACTTTTGGACGCTGTAACTTTTAACTTTTACTTGAGTAAATTTTTGAGACAATACTCTTACTTATACTTAAGTAGCTTTTTGAGGTATTACTTTTACTTGTAACTAGTTACCGAAATGAGGTAATTTTTACAACACTGCATATATATATATATATATATATATATATATATATACTGTATACATATATATATATATAACACTACGGCTAAGTTTTTATCTGCTAATGGTTTTAAGATATCTGCGTCTAAATCACAAGCAGTTTTATTTACAAACAGCCGGGTCAAGAGGAGCGAGGCCAATATTAGACTTCGCATCGGAAAGGAGGAAGTCCCCCTGTCTCCAATGGCCACCTTCTTAGGAATCGTCCTAGACTCAAAACTAAGTTGGTCTGTCAGGACACGTTGCTTGAAAAGACTCAATGCATTGACAGCTATCTTGGGAAGCTCATGGGGTGCTAGCAAATCCACTCTGCTACAAGTCTACAGAGCCACTATACGCTCCGTCCTCGACTATGGCTGCGAGGTGGTAGATCTGGGGTGCAAACAGATCAGGGACACCTACGACAGGCTTCAGTACCAAGCGCTGAAGATCTGGTGTGGTGGCATGAGGGGAACAAGTGACTCATCTCTACTGGTGGAATGCTTCTCCTCGACCTACGTCGTAAGAAGCTTATGGCGAACCACGCCCTCAGGTCTATCGCCATTAAAAATGAATCAGTTAAATCTAAATACTTCATTTCAGACGGCAAAAAGTCCAGGTCTCAAGCTAGGCTCCACTTCAAGATGAAGAAACGAGGGGAGACAACCCCGTACGAGAAAGTCGAGTCCCTCCTTCCGGCAGACATCCTAGGAGATATCGAATAGGAAACTCCCACAATTTCTCCTTGGAGACTGAGAAAACCGGTGATTGAGACCTCGAATCTCTCCTTCGCATCTGACGACCCTCTGAGGAAGCTGGTAGCAATGGAGAAGATATGGGATCTCCAGGAAAGTCTCCTTTGTTATACGGATGCCTCGAAGACGACGGACAACAAGGCAGGAATAGGGATCCACATCCCGAAGAAAAACTTAAGCCTCAGGACATCAAGTCACAGCTGCATAAGTTCTGTCGAACTAGCAGCCATTGAGGACTGTCTGATTCACGTGAAGGACGTTTAAAAAAAAACATAAAAAGTAAAACAAAAAATTTATAACCTTAAAAATGAAGTTTTGATGTTCTAAAGAAACCACCCTTGTCCTGAATTAATTATTTTTTAAGTTTCCCGATGCCTTCCTATACAATTTACAATTGTGCCCTCTGGTAGAAGCACTTTTTGTGGCTTCGAAAAACTGTTCAGGCAAAAGGCCTTCCCTTCCCGATAAAATTTTGAATGCCTCGATGAGGTCCCCTCTATTTCTTCTCTTTTCCAGAGTTGTTAATTTACATCTACTTAATATTTCCTCGTAAATCAGCTTTCCAAAACCTTCTATCATCCTGGTTGCCCTTTTTTGTACTCTTTCCAACACTTCTACATCCTTTCTCAAATGAGGGTTCCACACTTGCACACAGAACTCAAGATGTGGCCTTACTAATGCCTTATACAATCTCAGTATTACATACTTGTCCCTACTCACTAATGTTCTCTTTATCATTCCAAGTACTCTGTTTTTTTAGCAACTTCCATGCACTGTTGAGATGCTTTTCCATATTTTTTTTAACTTCATTTATATAGCGCCTTATGCATAGCGTCAGAGGCGCTTCTTGTAACCATTTATATAGCGCTCCTTCCCAAGGGCGCTGGCGGCAGTGCAGGCTTGGTTTCGAACACGACACATTACGACTGTTGCCGTTACCGCCGTATGCAGGCACGTAACCCATTCGGCTATCCCGCACGCCGAATTGTTCTGCATTACTACCCCCAGATCCCTTTCATGATTAGACTGCTCCAGAATGCTTCCTCCAAATACATATTCAAATTTCGTGTTTTTGCATCCCATATGCATAATGGAGCATTTGCTTACGTTGAAAAGCATCTGCCAATCTTCTGCCCATTTGAATAACTTGTTAAAGTCTTCCTTAAGTATACCCAGTGTTTCAGTGCATATTCATTTATCCAAAATGATAAACAGAACCAACTCACCACAAACAGGGCTACAAAACTGGTTTTTATTCCCCAAAACTTAAAGCTGTAAGCTTCTTCAGAAGGTAAGTCTGAAGCAGAAGACTATTTGGTGAAATGGACTCAGAACTTGATTTAAATTAGCACTGTTGCTCTAGTTTTGTATTATTTTTTACTTATGTTGCAATAAACTTGTTTAACTAATCATGAACCATCACTTTTCAACAAATTTAAAAAAACAAAAGAAAACATAAAAAATAATAAAAAAAAACATAAAAAACTCGGACCAAAAAAACCATGTTTTTTTACATCTCTAGGTCCGTGGCCCACAACATCATCCAACAGTGGCAAGCTCGATGGGACGAAGACCCACGAAGCCAGCACTGCAAGACCATAGAGAAACTTGTGTCGACTAAGAGCAAGTTCCAATGTGCCTCAAGGAAAAAGGAGGTCCTTATTTCTAGACTCCGAGTTGGAAAAAGTGATCCGAACCAACACCTGTTTCTCTTAAAACATCATCCAGACGGAAAGTGCAAGACGTGCCGGTAAAACCGTTCGAGACGGACGCACACATTTTAATGAGATGCTAAGAAAAAATAAAGCTCCACCTCTAAACAAATTAAACTCCGCCTAAAATGAGTAAAAGTGAATCTTTTATCCGCAATATATATTAAGTCATTTACATAAAAGTCTCTAATAAAGTTTTATTATAATTTTGGAAATACTTGACGTCTGACATTAGCAATCGAGTGTTTAAAGCTTACGCTTTGCCTTACCCTAACCCCTAACCCTACCCTATCCCCCAATCCTAACCCTACCCTAACCCCTAACCATACCCTATCCCCTAATCCTAACCCTACCCTAACCCCTAACCCTACCATATCCCCTAACCCTACCCTATCCCCTAATCCTAACCATAACCCTACCCTAACACTTGAGCGGATCTATTCGGATCCTAAATATGCGGACCGAGTTTCCCTAAAAAGAGATTTACCTAAAAATATTACGGATCAAAGATTTACTTTTACTCATTTTAGGCGGAGCTTAATTTGTTTTGGGTGGAGCTTCATTAAAGTAGAGCATCTCATTAAAATGTGTGCGTCCGTCTCGAACGGTTTTACCGACGTGCCCTCAGGAAGATGAAAATGTGCAGCATTTCCTCATGGAATGTCCGGCCCAATCTGCCCTGAGGAGAGAAATCAGACTCAAAACAAATCTATCTGATATGAGTTCCTTGCTTAGCAATCCAGCGAGTGTGGACATCATCTACAGATGGATTTGCAAAAATCGGAGTCAATTACTTTAGTGATTTTATTTAAACTTTATTTCATCTCTATTATTACACTAATACATATTATTAATTTTTAATAACTAACATTAACTAACAAATCATCCTAGTTATGCAACGGACTTTAATCAAATAAATAAATAAATAAAAATTTTTATATTTTTATTGATATATTTAGGAGTCCATATGTCACTAAGCGCATTTCGATTGTCCCTGGAATTAACTTCGGTTTTGTGATTCAATGAATTATTATTTCTTAGACGCTTAAACTGCAAAACACAATTAGTGAAAGCACCTCTAAAGTTAGGCATCCAGACGGAAGGTTGAACACACAGAGTTAACGCAATTTTTTGAACAACTCTATTGTTTTATTGAAATCTTATAATCGCTACAAATTTGGGAAAAAATTCAATCCCAAAAAAGGAATCAATTAGATTCTATAATGGTGGCGGGCATCGAAGAAAATATTGCGAGGGCATTTCACTTCAATTAAAATTTTTTGAGCGTGGTGTACGTGGATCTTCGGAACAAACATGCGCATAAGTTTCAGCACTTCAGCACGTTGTCGACAGTGAGCGGCAGAAGAGTGCTTGACCAAAGACCTAATTTCTCCCCCTGACTTTAGACGTTGTTAAGTAGATCCTGGAGCATAAATATATTATTAAATAAAATTTTCAATTTTTCAAACAATGGTGAATTGCCCCACCCTAATAATATAAATTTTTCGGACAGAAATTAGACAATCTGGGGAACAGGCATAGCCGGCCGGACCTGAACGTTCCATTGTGTGGCTCTCACATGTTACGCTTCAGTCGCTAAGCTGTATTAAATGTAAGACTGTTAACAATTAATAATTTCATTGACATTAATCTTGCAACAATTAATTTAATAGTTAAAAAAGTAAATTGAAAACAAATTGAGAATCGAATGTAATTTATTGAACAATTTTTTTATTATGCCAGGAATAACTGAGATTCATGTTGGCACTTGGGACTTTACTAATATTAAATTAACTGTTATTATTATTGTTCAGTTCAATCATTCATTATATAGGTTTTGACCACCCAGTCTTTTAAGAATACTTCGCAATGTTGGACACTTCGTTCACAGCCGGATGTTCTGAACCGCCTCTTAAGAAATACAGATGTGGTTGGCATGCATAATACCTTACAAACAAAAGTTGACAATTTTGGAAAATGACAAGCATTAGCTTTCCACTATAGAGGATCAATAACTAATTTGCTATGAGTTTGTTTTGAGAAAATATCGGAAGTTGCCTGCTAGAAAACACATTAAATTGAATTAGCAAACGACTTTACGCATTCTCAGCTTTGTCTATCATGTTTGTTGGTTCGCCAAAATCTTACGGTAAATTAATTTTTATCGAAGTTTAATACTAATATATAATTTGCGACATATGATGGATTATGTGAAACTATTTCGAATAAAAAATCTAAATTTGGATGTTGAATTAAAAAAGTCTTATCATGTAGACATTAGTCTTCTTAAACCACTAAATATTTATTGTCTAAACATTATTACTAACGTTTTCAAATTTCTAAAATTTACTTAACCTTGTTTTGTCATTGTGCCCCATTCAAAAGTTGAATTTAAAAAAGCTTTGTTCCCCTCTACAAAAACTTCTGAGATGCCCATGTATTATAGATCGGATTGGGACGTTATCTTGAAATAAGTAATTAGCATCATACTTTCTCTATGCAGATGACAAATGCCTCTTACCCAGGAAGAAAAAAATTTGACTGAGTGTTATGATGCAAAATTTTAAGTAGTATATTAAGACGAGACAGGTGAATCAGTTGTGGATGGCACTGTTATTGGAGAGTGTGAAGTAAGTTGCTTGGGAGCATTCTGCTTTCCAGGTTGTACATATTTGAGACACAAGAAACAATGTTTTGAAAAGTAATTTATTCTTTGAAATGGACTACTAATACTAAATCTGAGTGAAATGGAAGTAAATAAAATGCCAATATAATGTAAATAATGCAAATTTAGATTTACATAATCAAAATTTCAATAAATTCCATTGTTTGGTATACAAGAATATTGAATTACCTACATTGGGCTGATTGTACATTATTCAAGATATAAATAGAATTATAAATATGAATTTATATATTATAAATGGAATTCATTTGAATATATGTCTGTTTTCTCGAGTTGGAAATCAAAACAACCTGTATAAAAAATGAGAGAATCCTAAAACATTTTAATGATGCACTTTTTAAACCAAGTAAAACTATTAAATTATATTTGTTTAATTACTAATTAATTAATTTAATTTAATTATTCCTGATATGTTTGAACGGTAATGTTGCCCTTGCATTGTCTGGGGGATATCAATCTCATATTATAATACGTGAACATCTTTACATGTTTGTAAGCCTCTGGATACTTGGAATTACTCGTCAAAGGAATTTATTTAGAAAACGTTAACTCCCGATACTGGAAAGATCTCTGTAAATTTCAAGTTGATGAAAAAGGCATCTTCCTAAGATATCAAAAAGTTTCCAGATTTAAATGGTTAAAGCAGGATGATTCTGACATACTAGAAAGTAATATATTTTTTAGTCTTGTCATTGCCATCTCAATTGCTTAGTTTGGATAGTTTTTGTGCTACCAAAATCATGGTAATCGTAATTGAACATATGAAGTAATTGATAAGAAAAATTCATTTGGTAATTATTTTGAAAGTCACTATTTTGTTTTCTTCCAGTTCCTATCTCAGAAGTTAAGGAGATAAGAAAAGGAATCCAATCAGATGGTTTTTGTGACGTTTTCAAGGGACAAAAAAGGCAGATGATGGTATAAATCTTTTTTGCTTAATGAGATTTAGCAAAATCTTATTGTATGTGATGTATAGATGTGGTACCTCCTTTGAAGTTGTGTTAGCGCTTGCTACAATATTTCAGTACTTTTCAGGAATCATTGTGCTGCTCCTTACTTTTAAGTGATGGCAAAACTCTTAATTTGAGAACCAATAGAGAGGAGGTGCGAAATGCATTCTTCGAATGTGTACATTATTTAAAAAACAGGCAATCAAGAGATTTGTATTCTTTTTAAATTGCATTAATTAATTAATTTAATTTGTTTGGTCTTTTTATTCCATATTAGAGACAGATTATTTTTGGTATTGCAGATTACTTACCAATTATTGCTAAGAATGTTGAATGTTTTACTACATCATAATTAATTATTTTTGAAGAGTCTTTAAATCTTGTGCTGTATTATATAATTTTATGTGTTTTGACAGGGATCTTTGTTAAGTTTTTTTTCAACCAAAAGCCTCGTTAAGTTTTTGCTTTCTGCTTTGGCCAAAAGTCATTTTTAATTTTTATAAAAGAATCACGTTTGGTTGGTCTCTAATCATGTCCAAGTTTGAAAAAACTTTGATATTGTTTTGAACCTTAATTTAGATTTAATTAGATGGTACAGAGAGCAGTTTTTGAAGGCTGACAAAAACAGAGATAATTGTCTCAGTATTAAAGAGATCGTCCAGCTGTTGAACCAGCTAAATATTGATGTTGACGAGTTTTATGCTACATTGGTAACTTTATTTTGTATGAGACTATGCAATTACTTAATGGATTATTTAAATTTGTGTTTATTATGAGTTAAGTTGCTGCAGAAAAAGTCCCTGGATCTTGATGAATTTATCGACTTGTTGAGGAGGTTACAATCCCGAAAATCAATAGAAGATATATTTAGGAAGTAGGGATAGACTTTGATATAAGTTCAAGGTAGAAAAATTCTTTTATTTTACTTTTACATTTTTTTTGCATTTTACTTTAGTTATGCAGGTGATAAAGATTGTTTATCTGCTGAGGATTTACACAGAATTTTTGTAGAACAGCAACATGTAGGATTTTGCTTTATATGCATTTGAACATTTTTTGTGAACTATTATATAACATTAAAAATATTCAGTGTATTGTGTACACAACTTTTGCAGGAGAACAAGTCTTTGTCTGAATGTGAAGCCATCATAAACTTATTTGAAGGTTATCAAAAATATCGAGCTCAGAAATGTCTTACAATGGATGGTACTACATTTGTTCATTCTTGCGCTATTAGAGCGCATGTGATGGTTAACACAATCATAAGAGAAGTTAATTATGACAGAGTTTATGTTTCAATTTTAACTTTTAGAAGTTATGTTTGGGAACATCTTGCACATTTTGGCTTCTTTATTTGTGGACATTGCAAATCATATTTTTTATATTTTATGTTTGTGGATTCAAACATACCTACTGGTGAGAGGTTATGTTTCTAGGATTCCATCAACTGTTCAACTCAAAGTTTTTTGACGTCCTCAATTCTGAGTGTTTAAGTGTTTATCAGGATATGAACCATCCAATTACACATTACTTCATAGACTCTTCTCATAATACGTGAGTTTTATCAGCATTTGTTTACTCCACATTTTGTTAGAATAAAATTTTACTTTTAAGGCAAAAAATTTTGGAAAAAACTGCACACAGGATTTTTATTACTTACATTTCTAGTATTTCAATATGCACAGTAGCAAAAAATATCTTAATTAATCACATGGAATTTCATAATAAGGAGGTCTTTTTTTGTTACTCTTAGTCATGGGTCATAAATTTTTTTTCACAATGCTTTGAGACACAGCTTCACTGCGAAGATATAGAATTGTTGAGGTCCAGACAGTGGATTAACATAATATGAAATTATGGCAGAGATTTCAGAGTTGATGTATCATTTTCAAGAACCATAAATGGAGCATTCATTTGCACATCAAATATCGTACAATAGGCTTTACAATTTTATAGAAAGAAGCAGAATTCTTTAAACAATATGAGATCATATTGATATCAATTCAATCTTATTGATCATATTTATCATATGAGATCTTGGAGCAGATGATGAAGCGGATGCAGACATATGCTGTGAGACTTGAAAATAAAAGACTTACGAGTACTGGAGTACGAAAAAGGCGATTATAAATCAACCGAGCCAGTTAAAAATACAGTAACTTATAAAATATAGAACACAACTTATAGAGAGCCAGGGATTACCATTTAAAAGTTTATCAAAACCAAAATAACAAATTGTGTTAAGTTCAACAACAATAACAACAACAACATCAAAACAACAACAACAACATCAAAACAACAACAATAGCAACAACAACAGCAACAGCAGCAACAACAAAAGAGGTACAAAACAAACAACTCTTTTTTTAAATATGATAAGTAAAAAATATTTCAATATTTTTATAAGGGCAAGTTTTTACTACAAACCACAGGAAACCTTAAGAAATCATTTTATAAGATAAAAATCTAAAAACTTTGTCAGTCCGCCAGTCTCTAGTCTTAATGGATGAGACTATGAGTTTCCAGCAGTGGGTGAAGCCTTAGTGAAGCCATTGCCTTAACATTATGCTTGTGATGCTCAAATTACAAAAGATGCTTATAAATGCTTAAAAAACACAGGTTCTTTTCTCAACACTCAAAAAATTCCCAGTCCTATCTCCAACCTTTTTGTGTCTGAGTAAGCAGCAATATGAGTTTTATTGTTTTAAATTCATTCTGTTAGTTCTAGTTCTCCATTCAAAGTCAAAACTTAAGAGACCAGGGTTACCAACAGAAATTTAGGATGTCTGGGTCCTCCATGTGCCCCTTTGTCATTTGGTAATGACAAATTTGGTAATGAAAAAGCAAAAAAAGGTCATGATTGTTACAACTAAAAATTTTAAAACCTGGTCAGGGAGCCAAAAAGTTGCCAGGCCCTGGGCATTGGCTCCCTTACCCCCTTCTCTAGATGCCTCTGGGATAGATCATGCATTAGTAATGTGGATTTGGACTTGCATTAGTATTGGCCTAATTATTTCATTATTTAAACTTTTATTAGATGCAATAATTACTTTAGATGTTTGTATTTCTTGGTAAGACATTACTAATGGATTTCTACTTTTTAATAAAGCTACCTGAAGGGAGATCAGATAAATAGTTACAGCAGAGTGGAGTGCTATTTAAACGTACTTCGCGCTGGCTGCAGATGTGTTGAAAGTTAGTTTACAAAAACATTGTGTGGACATGTATTAAGTATTTGTGCTATAATTTATTTAGTTGATGTTTGGGATGGAAATGACAATGATCCAGTGGTCACTCATGGCTATGCTGGAACTACAAAGCTCCTCTTTTCTGATGTCATAGAAGCAATTGATGATGCTGCATTTTATTCATCAAAGTTTGTTAATGTGCCACATTTATATGCATTCAAACAAGTATTACTATTTTATGTTTCTAAAGACTGTTTTTTTTTAAAATATTGTATGCAAATGTTTCTGAATTTTCACTGAATTATGGCTAAATGAGTAAATGTTAAGAGTGATTTTCAAATGTGACCCATTTTCAAATTTCATTAAGATATCCTGTTATCCTTTCTCTTGAGAATCATTGCAATGTAGAGCAGCAAAGAAAAATGGCAAAAATTATGAAAGATACATTTAAAGGTGATTTTTTAGAATTATCTGTTTTCATGCATTCCATTGTTTACAAAGTTCAAATATGAATCTTTGATCTTTTTATTCCACACAGCTAATAGTTTTAGTGATATATTATGTGGCCTGTATGCATATACATGTTGCGATCCTATGTCGATGTTAATTTTCTTTGTTTAGAGGTTTTGCTATATTTTTGAAATTTATTCCAATTATTTGATTCGAACCTAGGGATATTAAATTGGTAAATTTTTTATGGCTCCAGAATATTATTGATTACTAGTCATTAATTGTTAACATCCTATTCGAAACTGCTTTTCCGCTCAACCGGAAGAGGCTTTTGTTTACAATTTACATTTTGAAAGGCTTTGCAAAACTTAAATTTGTAATTTAAAGGCGAATAGACGTTGAATTAGCCATGCGTGCTGCCAAAAAAAGAAAGATAGAAGACGAATGCCAGGGTTTTAATGACGAATGGTTTGCTAAATACTGCTTCCCGAGCATTGGGAGCAAAGCAGTCTTCTTGCTGTGTCGTGAGTGTATAAGCGACTTTAAGGAGTACAACTTAGAAAGACACCACCAAACAAAACATTTGGATTTCGGGCACAATTTAACGAATGAAGAGAGAAAAAGGAAATGCCAGGAGGTGGTAAATAATTTAAAAAGCAGCAAACTGTTTTCACCAAATAGTCTGTAATACAAGATGCTGCAACCGAAGCCAGTTTGTTGATGTCCCATAAAATTGTTGAACGGAACAAGCCTTTTTCTGATGGTGGGTTCATCAAGGAATACTTGTCAGATGCGGCAAGCACTATGTGTCCAGAACAGAAAACAAAATTTGACAGCATTTCTTTATCGAGGAGAACTGTAGTCCAGCGTGTTGAAAAGATAAGTGACAATTTGAAGCACCAACTTCGAGATGCAAGCAAGGATTTTTTGTGGTGCTCTCTTGCGTTGGATGAAAGTAACGATATATAGGACACAGCAAAATTGTTGGTAGTTACACGGGGAATAAACACTTGTTTTGAGTTTACTGAAGATTATTAATTCTTTGAAGAATATTAAAACTTTTTTAAAAGTTTTGAGCCACTCAAATACACAACCACAGGCCAAGAGTTATTCAATGCTGTTGAGAACTGTGTTGAAAGAACTGGGTTGCTGTGGAACAAGATGGCAAGTGTAACAACCGATGGAGCTTGTGCTTTGACTAGAAAAAAGGTAGGTCTGGTGAAGTTGATTAATAACGAAATTAAAGAAGAACCATGTACTTTTATCTCTCCACTGTGACATCCATCAGGAAAGTCTGTGTAAAGCTGAATATCGTTGAATATCAAGCATATTATTGACCCAGTTGTCAGTGTGATAAACCTTATAAGAGCCAGAGCACTTCAGCACAGGCAGTTCCAGGCACTGCTTGAAGATTTGGATATTGAACATTCTGATATTATCTGCTATAGCAGTGTCTGTGGGCTGAGCTTAGGCAAGATATTGATGCGAGTGTGGGATCTCAAGGAAGAAATAGTTATGTTCCTAGAGATGAAGGGTTTTATGTGTGACTTTTTTACTAACATTTTTAATGAAGAGTGGAAATCAGACTTCATGTTTGCCTTTGATATTGTGGAACAGTTGAATGAACTGAATGTCAAACTTCAGGGCAATAGCTTGTTTGCACATGAAATGTATGTGCATGTTAAATAATTTTAGGCAAAACTTTCTCTGTTCTCCAAGCAAGCAGGTGAAAACAGGTTTTGCCATTTCCCTTTACTAAATCAGCAAATCATTGGTGAAACAGCTGACAAGTACAAGGCTCAGTTGGATGCCTTGGTAAAGGAATTTGGAAGGAGGTTCTAAGACTTCAAGAACCTGGAACCACTCTTCAAAATCCTCAGTTTGCCATTTAGTGCAGAAACTAATTCAACCCCAGAGGATATACAGTTAGTGCTACTTGACCTGAAGGAGAAGTTCAAGTCAGTTCCTCTGCTGGAGTTTTATGAATGCTTGCAAGCAGTGGCATTTCCACACCTAAAAAGCTATGCTGCCAAGCTTTTGTCACTATTTTGGTCTACATACATTTATGAGCAAGTGTTTTCTTTTATGAAAATAAACAAGTCTAAGAACAGATCGATGTTGGCAGACTTTGAAATAATTATGAATAATAAAATCTTATTACCAAATTAGCAACTGGTTTAGTTCATATTTTAAAATGTAATGTGCATGTGTAATAGGTGTGAATGTGAAATAAAATGACAAATACATAGTTATTTGTATCTAATATTTGTCATTTTATTTGTCCCCCCCCCCCTGATAACAATCAAGTTTTCAATGTGGCACTCTGTAGAAAAAGTTTGCCCACCCCTGTAATAAGCTATAATAAGCATCTGAAACCATAATAATGGGCGACTTCAACATTAACCTATTAGCAATTGAAAGCAGTCAACCCACTAATGAATTTTTAAACATCCTCCACTCCTTTTTCATGATGCCTGATCCTCAAACCCACAAGAATTGGACCCTCATCTGCCACTCTTATAGACAATATTTTCACAAATATCTCTCTCAGCAAATGCATCTCCAAGATAATTATTGATGATATTTCGGATCACTTCCCTCTCCACATCAACATCAAACTACATGAGACTATTAAAATAGTGGAGCCCCCAAAGCTGCACAGAAAACAAGATAAACAAACAAAACTGAAATTTAAAGAATGCTTGACTGAGGTGGACTGGTCTGATGTGACCAGAGAATGTGAATCCCAAAATATATCTCATGCCTACAAACTTTTTCTATCGAAATATCAAAGTCTATACAATCATTGTTTTCCCTTGACAACTGTCGGTTCTCAATCCAGAATTAAAAAAAACAGGAATGGATGACCCCCGCCCTCCTAAAATCTTGCAGAGTAAAAAGCAAACTGTACAAGACATATCTAAAGAATCCAACTCCAGAAAACAAGATCAAATTCACAAAGTACAGAAACAGATTCAAAACTATCAAGCAAGCTATAATTCGCCAACATTTCTCATCAAAATTCCTGAGACAACAGGGAAATCCAAAAGTTACTTGGAACATCATAAAAAGTATTTTGTCTAGAGGGAGCAAATCAGTTGAAGCTCCCGACATATTCTATTCAGACGACGGATGCGAACTAAACTCCCCAACTGAAATAGCTGAACAATTCAACAAACATTTTTCCGATCTTGGTCCAAACTTGGCAAAGAAAATCATCCCTCCACCCAAATCCTTCCATGAATTCCTTACGAGATCTCCCACTCCCACAATGTCTTTTTTCCCTGTTTCGCCAGATGAGATCATCCAAATAGTTAAAGAATTGAAGACCTCCCATAGCTGTGGTCTTGATGGTATTGATCCTTGTATTGCTGGCGAATTCATCCCATTGATCTCCAATATTCTCAGCTCTCTGATCAATTGTTCACTGTCGACGGGGAGTGTACCAGATGACTTAAAATTGGCCAAAGTGATTCCTTTGCATAAATCCGGTGATCTGAACAGGATCTGCAATTACAGACCTATCTCAATTCTGCCATATTTTAAAAAAATTTTCGAAAAGGCCGTATATCGTCGAGTTGAATCCTTCTTATCAAGGTTTAGTCTGCTCAATAACAAACAATTCGGATTTCGAAAAAATCACTCAACATATATGCCTCTACTCTTACTTTATTCGAAAATTGCCGACGCTCTGGATCGTGGTGAGTTCACCATCGGTGTGTTTCTCGATCTATCAAAGGCATTTGATACCGTAAATCATGAGATACTTTTGTCGAAACTTTATCATTACGGTTTGCGTGGTTGTGTTTTGAAGTGGTTCACCAGTTATTTGTCGGGTCGTAAACAATTGACAGAATTTAATGGGTTTGAATCTTCGTTTAGTGACGTAGCTTGTGGCGTTCCTCAAGGGTCTATTCTTGGCCCCTTGCTAAACATAACTTATGTTAACGATTTACATAACTCATCATCTTTACTTACATTTTTATTATTCGCAGACGATACAAATGTATTTGCTTCTGGCAAAAATCTCAATGACTTAATTATCAGCATCAATAGGGAGTTAACAAATGTTGACACTTGGTTTCGCGCCAATAAGTTATCTTTAAATGTCGACAAGACAAATTTTATGCTGTTTTGCTCAAAAAATAAGGACAGAACCCATAGTATTCAACCTTGCATCAACAACTTACAGATTAAACATGTCACCTCTACCAAATTCCTCGGCATTATTATTGATGATAGATTAAACTGGTTTTTGCATATCAATTACGTTGCCTCCAAAATTTCAAAAAACATTGGCATCATGTCAAGGGTCTCTACATTTGTTGATAAAAAAATTCTCATTATGCTTTATTATTCTTTAATATATCCTTATCTCATCTATTGTAATATCGCCTGGGCCTCTACCTATCCCTCTAAACTTATCTACTTACTTACACTCCAAAAAAGAATAATTCGTACTATATTTCATCTCCATCCACGTGCCCATACAAAGGACTTTTTTATTTCAAATGGACTTCTAAATATATATCAGATCAATAAATTCAAAAATTGCCTCTTCATATACAATTATGAACATAACTTGCTGCCTCCATCCTTTAATAATATGTTTTTCAAATCATCAGATGTCCACTATTACAATCTTAGATCATCCAATCAATTGAGATCTGAATTTTCCCGTACCACCTTCAAAAAATTCTCCATATGTTGCAAAGGTCCACTCTCGCTCTCCTCTCTGCCGTCGTCCCTTGTTTCTCTAAACAGTTCCTCACTGTTTAAATCCCATCTTAAAAAACACATTCTATCCACCTGTTGAACCTGTTATCCACATTTCCACCTTATCATTCACTTTATTACCCTGGTTTTTTTCCTCGTTGATTACATCGCTTATTCATTATTCCGATTATTCCTCGTCTCTTAGTTGTTGCCATTAATTTTCACCTGTCGTTACCATTAGAAGTTTATATATATGCAAAGACCCTTTCAAACGCCCCTTTAAATTTGTCAAATTGAAACAACCTATCCTCTAGACGGGAATTAATTCCCTTGGGATAGTTCATTAATGAATTTGCGAATCTTTTTTTGGTGTGATTTTTTTTTTGAATATAGTTTTTTTGAAAATAAACGAATTCAAACCTGAAAACCAATTTTCATGTTTAATCTAATGATATAGATAAAATCTTTGTTGGACCAATAAATGAAGAAAGTTGTCCTTCACCAAAGCAACTTATGGGTAAAATAATTGTGAAGGTTTGATTATTTATTATAAAATACTTTTGATAACACTTTTGCCTTTCATTATCTTTCATAATCTTTCAGTGCAAAAAGTTGGAGATGCTCAAAAGTTCTTCAGTAGAATCAGATGAGCCCACAAGTGAATATGATTTTGTTGATGCAAGGCAAAAGTCAGTCAAGCTGGCAAAGGAACTCAGTGACCTTGTTGCTATTTGTCAGCCAGCAAAGTTTTCTAGCTTCCAACACTCTGCTATTCACCGTAACAAATTCTGCTGTTTTGATGGCAATTTAAGAGTAGCAGCTTTTCCAAATCAGTCATTGAGAAATAGTTACATGATAAATATTTGTTTTAAAATGTAATTAAAAATATATAACTCGAAGATTTAAATTTAATATAAATTTTTTAAAGAATTAATTATCATTTCAGATAATTTCAAGAATGTCTGTTCCTTAGATGAGAGTAAGGCAAAAAATCTGGCTCAGAACAACTTACAGGAGTTTATAGCACATAATATGAGGGTTCTTAGCAGAATTTATCCTTCTGGGACCAGAATCAAATCCAGTAATTATGATCCAATAATATTTTGGCTAGCAGGCTGTCAATTAGGTAAGACTTTGTCAGAATCCAACTATTGTAAAAATCATTATGGGATGTTATTGCTGTCGTTGTAGTTGCTCTTAATCATCAAACCCCAAAGCAGCCCATGTTCCTTAATAGAGGAATGTTCAGTGACAATGGAGGATGCGGTTATGTTCTCAAACCTGAATATCAAAGAAATGGTAACAAGTATAATTTCTTTAACTTCACTTTAAAAAGTTTAAGAATGGTGTGATGCGAGTTGTCAAATGACAAATCACATAAAAATTTCCAGGCCACAAAAAACTTATTCACAGCTGAAAATTCATCCAAAAAATTTATGAGAATACATGGTTGTATTTATATTTTTATAGATGATAAGAATAAGGCTTACAAAGAAATTGCATATGTACGTAGCATCCAGTTTTTGGAAATAAGTAAGATATCAATTAATTTATTGATTACATGCATTAATCAGAGTCTTTGAAGAAAAGCTCCAACATTCAGCTTATCAGTAGCACATTGGCACCCGGTCATAATAGCCCGGCGACAAAATAGCCCCGTCAAAATAGCACCATCAAAACACAAAACTCATTTCATTTAATCAAATTTGAAATAAGTTATAGGTTAATGTATCAACTCATATAAATATTTTTTTTATAAAGATACATTGACGGGGATGTTTTGACGGGGCTATTTTGTCGCTGGGCTATTTTGACGGGTCACCGTAGCACATTATATTAAATCACATCACTCTTTAGCTTCACATACAACCACATGCCGTGCCTATCAAATCTTATTGCTTCTCGATAAAACCTCAACCCCAACCAGTCTGCTATCAGCATCACTCTTCTGATCAAAAGAAATCACTGGATGATTTGAGGAACGGGCAATGAATTTTCCGTGCGACAAACTTTCCTGGCGATGAATTACCGGATCTTTAATTTCCAGTCAATGATTACATTTAAGTAGCTTGCGACTGTTGAGCTATTAACTTGTGGGGATGAAGCCAGTGTTTAAAAGATGTGCAAAAACATAATGTAGAGCAGGCACATCAAGCTCAAATAGAACCATGAGCCACATAATTTCAATATACTGGAGCACCACCAAACCTAAGAAACCAGTGTGAACAATGTAATTTTGTTGATCTATATATCTACAACATATATTGAATTAAAGGGACAAAATAGAGTTATCATCCTAACCAAATAACAATTAGGATTGCAATTAATAATTTCATATCATGGGTAACTAAATGCATTACTGATTATAGCTGAAAGCCTTGAAAAATTTTTTAAATCCAAGTTACTGAACCGCAGAAGGAACTATTTCATAACAGTAAGCCAAAGTTAAAATTGTTCTAAAGGAGGTCGTTATTAGAAATAATGTAATGCACGTAGATCCTTGATGGCTTTTCCTTGCCTAAAAAACCCAAAGATTCAGTGGCTAGCATTTTGGACCCTTATGTGATAGTTAGAACAGTTGGTGTTCCTGATGACTGCTATAGCTTCAGGACCGAAGTAATCAAAAACAATGGCTAGTTATTTGCAATAATGGTTTGTTTTTTGCTTGTAAGTCATTTAAACCATTTGGGATATATTCAGGATTCAATCCATCATGGAACCACAAGATTACTTTTAGCCTCCAACATCCAGAAATAAGCCAAATCCTGTTTGAAGTGCATGATTATGAGAAAATAACTGGTGATGTTCTGGTTGCACAGAGATGCTTTAGAATGGAGACATTGATGCCAGGTACGAATGACAATATTTAATAGAACTTGAAGCAATCTTAAGACAAATTTTGTTCCAGGTTATAGGATGGTTCATTTGAAGAGTCCTGCTGGTGATGCACTTTCTTCTAATTTAATGGTCCATGTTTCTTTCGAGTAGCTGCAGATGTTGTACTAGAAGTGACTAGTTTTAGTGATATAGAACTTTATGATTCTCCATTCTATGCAACCCTCAACTTGACTTTGAGATTGGGAGATAACAATAATTTTTAACAAGCCATGAATTTATCTAACATATGTTTTCAAGCTGCTTAATATTATAACACTCTAAAAAATGTGCAAAAATATCCGATGGTGCAGAAAGGCAAGAATGTCATCTTAGAAAACTCTAGATTTCTAATCAATGCTATCAACACATGACGTGCCCAGAGGTGCTTTCATTACTTCTTGTGCCTTGGATGTAGCAAGGATGACGGGTGTCCTGATGACACCATTGGGAGAAGCTGCTCTGATGTGTTTTTGTAGTTCCTCTCCAGCTCCATCTGGTACTCTTTCTGGTCTATACCAATCAAACTCTTGTTTTTGCTTAATGCATCTCCACATCTGAATAACAAAACCTCGTTAGAGACCTGCAATTGCTTAATTGGGCTTAATCTATGGGGCTGCACCAGGCCCAAATAATGCCAGATAGCCCTACTTTTTCAGGAAGTCCTTGAAACAGCTCCTTAGTTTGTTGTGGAATTTATTGGGGTGTTCACCATCTCTGAGAGGAGAGAGGAAAACTGTAGCCATCTCGACCGGCCCCTGCAATATTAAAATCATAATTGCCAAAATTATAAAGTCTACCATGTCAGGTGACTTTAGTAAACAATGTTCAAGAGCTAATAAGCTTTGCAAGTTGAAGTTATTGCTGGGATTAAAGTTTTGCCCACAGAACCCAAATTTAGCTAATTAACACATTTTTATATATACGTGTACGTATGCATTTAAGTGTAAGTCACATTATTATATTTGACTAAAATTATGCCAGTGGGTCTTCCAACAACCAACTAATTGAAAGTGTCATTTCCTTACTTGGTTCACAGTTGCACCTATGCAGCCTTGAAGCACCATTTGCAACATTTTAGCATCAAGAGGCTCTTGCTTCAATGCAAGGTTCAGTTCTTTAGTCTTTTTCTGAATGTCCTCAATTGCAACCTCAATAGGGGTCAGTTCAACCTAAACAAATATTTTAATGTATTAATTAGCTCCTCAATTTAAGTAAACACATATGAGCTTGGACTGTCTTACAGAATCCTTTGCAATAATTATAAGCCTGGTTTTAATATAGGGAAAGGCATGGGAAGTTGTTAGAATGGTTTTTCTTTTGTATTGCTCCCTCAGGTCTCCATGAGCTCTTCCATCTTTGGTAAAGGGAGTTGCAAACATAAATCTCTCTAAAAAGTTAATGATAATGCATAAGCAAAACATTTAAAAAAGTTGAGACTAATATGAACCCATTGACTACAATGAACAGCTGGATAACTTTTTGTGAGCTAGATGGTCATTCCTGTGATGTCACAGATGATTTGCAAAATTTTGGAACAAACATTCATACAAGAACTTCATATTCAGAAAACTTAAACTAACTAATGTTGTAATTCCTTTCAAAAAAAGTCTGTCTGTCCTTCATCTCATACAAGTCAAAGTAAGGTTCGACATAAGTAATTTGTATGAAAGCCTTAAATAAAAACATGGTTTGAAAGGGTTAACAGCTGAGACAATAGGCAAAAAACAAATTTTAACATCTGAAGCATGTATCCTTAAATATTATATAAATGACAATAAGTTAAGAAAAGGATATTTAGATTTTTTGGCAAGTAATTGGTTAAAAACTACTAAATTAATTGCCTAATCAAAAGTAATATTTTAAATAGCAATTCTCAAACACACTTTATCAGGATTCAAGTGAGTCTTCTCCACATTGTTTGAATCTTTTATTATCTCAACAAAATTATTCCCAAACTTCTCTGAATAGAAACCCTGCAAAATATGTAAATTGCTGCTTAATATAATTTAAGGATAATTAAATTTCAACATTTTTATAGAGTTCTCCATTAACTGAATTTATCAAAATTGTAATTTATATTATCTGTAATAAACAAATAATTAATTTATTAGTATTGTATTTTTGTCAGCATTTTAAAAAAATTATGGTTGTTGGTACAAAACACACTTGCATTTTAAAAATTGACTTTTTGCTAAGCAATGATTGTTATTTCGAAGTAATTACTAACATCCAGCCATTAAGAAACAACTTGTTAATAATGCATGACCTCAAACATTAAACATCCAGATTTAGGTAAAGATAAACAAAATCAAAGGGTTGCATCCCCACAAGCAGAAATAAGAGGAAAGTTGTTAGCAAGTTGCATTTGCTTTTACAAACCAGATTGCATCGCCATATATAATGATTATAACAATATAAATTTCCTCTTATGTTATGTAAGGTGCTATGTAAACAAACTATGTTTACACAGACATTTCTAAGAAGAAAAATAATTAGTTATACCTCAAGTCTATGTGACACTTCTGATAATTTTGTAATGGCAGGTTCCTTATAGATATACTCTTGACCATCAAGGTCACCAAACTTCGAGCCATAAAATCCAACCCGAAAATAAGTCCCAAACATCCTCTTGTTGTCCTACAATGTATAGAACATTTCATTTACAAATACTGATTTGCAAAGCTTTAGAAATGACACAACAACCTGTTTGATAATATTGCCAAATGCTTCACATATTTTCCCATGAATGTGGGTCAACTTCTTAAAGTCTCTATTGTTCTCGTATATAGGAGTCAATACCTTATATACATTGTTTACAGCTTCATACATTGATGCCTGAAATTACAATGAATTAAAAAAAAAATTTTTGTAAACGTTGCACAAAAAAAAAACAAATGACTAATAAATGACCATTTCAAAAAAGTTTGCAGACTGCTCCAACAATCCAGTTAAACCAGATTCAGTGAAATATTTGCCCTGGCATATACCCTCTTCTTCTGGAGAGAGAACATCCTCTGAAACAGCACTCTCCTCCAGAACATTTCGGGACACATGCTAGGAAGACGGGAAAATATGATATATGGAAATACAGCAGAACATATAAATCGTGCATAAAAATATTCAGTTCATCAATATTTTACCTGCAGTGCCACACAACCAACTGGAAGGTAGGGCTTATCTTCTAGCATGTTAAGATATTCTGCCACAAGACCTGCTGCATGGACCAGACATTGAGCAGCCTCTGCATAATTCTTCCTCTAATAATTCAACAAAGTTAAAAATTCTGCATCAAATGAACAACAAAAAGTCTCAAACTTCATTGTGTTTAGCAGCCATATTATGAAGCCATGTCAATCTAAGATCTGGTGAATTCTGATATCCTTTGGCAATTCTATACATGAGGTCCAATAGCATTTCAGGATCAGACTGATATTCCTTCATCTTTATAGTGTCTGACAATATCATGTGCAGATTCATAACCAGATCTCTAACCTAAAACACATGAATTCAAGAAAATAAAATATAATTATTTGACCACAAACACATGAATTTAAAAAATAAAATATGATTAATTAACCACAAACATGTACAAATCTCCACCTGATCGGGGAACGTAGTCTCTTTCAACTCAAGATCATTATCAGCATAAAGAAGAATTGTTTTTAATGATCTTCTTAGATATTCCTCATTACATGTTTGGCTCTGGCCCACTAAAGAACTTAAGCTCATTGTCACTTGCATCTTCACTCGAGCAAAATTCTAGAACATAGTATTATTATTAAATTCCAGAATATATTATTATTACTGTTTTAAGTATTCTGAAAGAAATTATCAATGAGTTAATCTAACGTTGCCAATCTCATAGTTCTGCCTCATGAGCATGTACAGAGATGCACTGGAATGCATTCTTATGCTAGCCATGCAGGAACTCGAATGTTTCAGTAATCGTAGGCACAAATCTGCACACTGCTCAGTATCCTCCTCAAACAGCAGTTCTGGAAACTGTAAAATATATAATAAACTTGTAAGCTAAAAAACCTGGGTCACCCTTTACAAGGTGGAGGCACCTTAGAAACAAGTGATCTTTGGGTAGCAAACAAATTTTGCAGAACAACAGAACTTTGGTTCAATGACATGCTATGCAAAATCACTTTTAAGATATGAGAAAGAGAATTTTGCAATGTGTCTGACACCTGAGTTATCTGGAAATAAATGTTTTAATTGAGTTAATAGGTCAGCTTGGAATTAGAATGAAGCAGCATTCACTCCCACAGTGAATTACGAGTGAGACTAAACCTGAATGATGAGTTCCACAGAGTCGAGGGCAATCATGTTAACTTCATTAGACAACATTCCCTCCATAAAGCTGTCCACTTCTTCTCTGTTCTTACTGTTTTCGTCAATCAATTATTCAACGGCAAAAGCTACTAAAATTGCCTTACATTCTGATTCATTAAGATAATTAAGTCCATTAATTCAAATGATATTGTCCATTACATTAACTCAGTTAAGTTCATTATCATCATTTCTCATTGCCGAAATTGCAATATAGGTGCAATTTAATACAAGTAATTTAATTTCTGGTAAAACAATCAAACACACCCATCCATATGGTCTAAAGTTTGCTTGTAATGAGTTTGATCCTTCCTCCATCTCAGTTTTGATCCATTCTCTGCTTGTGGACCTCCCAGTGATTCTGCATAAGAGATCAGAGGTGAGATATGTATCATAACTGCAAACACTTTGTTCTAGGTTCATTCAATTGTTGCCATTAAACACAACAACAATAATTGACTTAACTCAAAAATAAACAATATCAAAGACTTAGTGGTAAATTTTTTATTGCTCACCACTTTGCTTCCTCTTTATCATTTCACTTCTAGCATTACTAGTGCCCAGAATGCATTCCTCCATTTTACTTCTGATGTCTGTACTTCTCTTAGAAGGCTGAACTGTATAAGGTCGAACCAGCTTCTTGCCCTATGAAGAGACGTTAATTAGAGAAGAGAACTTATACAAATAGTCCAATTTAAGTCTAATAAATTCATACACAGAATCGTTAAAATTATAAAGTATCGCAAATAGCTCGAGTCTAAAATGTGTATTACCAAACTACATGGGTATTATTAAGGTAATGCTTATTTTAATAAAAACTCCTTGATGAAGATCTTTAGCATGAACATAGAATAGTCATAGAATAGATATAAACTCCAAATGGAGCCACATCAAAGCAAAAGCCTTCACCATTCAGCCACTGATGTCAGTGGTAATGTGAATATTATTAGTATCATAAACTAGAAAGCTAATCATTAACAAATTGTTACAAGAAATAAATTTAGATCTAACCTTGTACTCAAAGTTAGACACAGCAAAATGCAAGACTTCTAACAATTGGTTGACTCTATTAAAGGACATATTGGACCACCATCTCCACAAAAGTTTATGGTTTGCATTTTTAAGAACCCACAAGAAACACATCAGCAAATCTTGAGTTGCTTCTTGTGTCAAGGAGATTTTTTTCACCTTGAAATTATAGAAATGAATATAAGACGGGCTGCAAAAGCTTTAACGGCATGCAGGTTGGACGAATGGGTTGCATGCCTGCATGCAGCAGTAATGGCAACAGTCATAATGTGTCGATTTCGAAAACCAGCCTACAATGCCATCAGCTCCCTTGGAAAGGAGCACTACATAAATGGTTACAAAAGTGCCTTTGACGCTCTGCATATGGCATTACATAAATTAATTACAATTTCAAAATCAAATATTAGTTTAAAAAATAAAATAAAATTCAAAATTTGATTAAATCAATCTGCTAATTGGTTATTCAGGTCTGACTAACTACAATTAGGACGATGATAAATACATGAATTTGCAACCTACCTAGTTTGTTCGTAAATGATTCAACAGAACATAAAAATGTAAACTTAAATAAGAACTCTTAAAAATTGCTTAAAAAGCAGTTCACCTCAGAAGACAAATTATAGGAAGTAGATCCTGCAATGGCCATGGCTGCTGATTCTGTTATTCGAGTTCTTGACTCATTAGGAGGATGGAAAAGCTGGGGGAGACAATCTATAACAATCTTGATGAGAGGCAAGTACAAGGTAGCCACTTTTGCCTTGACATCTAGGGATTTATATCTAGGATCCATATCATGACTTGCAAGAAGATTTGAAATTATGTTTATGGCTTTGTACTGTAGTTGAGGCACGCTGTCATGATGGGGGTAAAATCTTCAACATAAAATAATGCGAATGGAAAGAATTTGTTGTCAAACATCAACAAGTGTAGTGCTCCATTATCATTAGTTTGAAATTACTTTTAAACATCTTTACTTAATATCTTACTTAATATTCCAAAAAACATTTAACATGTCAACCTGGAATCCAGCATGGTTGACAAATCTGAGAGAATGATGCCTGCAAGAAAATGTCGTGCTCTAAACTCATTGGTCACATCAGTCAATGGCATCTTGTCTGAGGAGATCTGGCCAGACATAAGAGATGCCTGAGAAGTTGAACTGGCAATGCTTGAGGTTGGACTGGGAGGGTTGGATGGCACCAATGATATATTGAAAGGAAGATTCAATGTAATGTAATGTTCGTGACTGCACACTATCCTCATGAAGTCCAATTTCAAAAGTGAAATATCTGTCCATGCACCGTTATTAGCCATAGTCTCTGTCATCTGACAAGAGCAACATGTTTCCATATCAAATAAGTGCAAAAAAACACAGACTCTAATTCTTCATTAGATTAACTAACCATGTTGCAATACATTTTTACAAGTTTAAAAACGTATCCCCTATCCATGACACTGAAGCAACTTCTAATAAAAAATGCCAAACTTGAATTCCATTCCTTGGATTTTGTTGGCTCCTTAAATACAAAGGAGGAAGACACTTACTCAAAGTGTATCATATTCTTTTTTAAATTTAACTTGATCAAGATTAATCAAGAAACCTTCAAAGTACTGGAAAATGATTCAGTGATTTTTCTTGTGACCATTTCAATAAGTGATGAGATATCAACAAGAAGTTGTGAAGTAAAGCGCATCTTTCGAGATACATTCAGCTTGTTATAATGGCCTAGGTAATCTTCCATGCTTCTGATCTGCAAGCAAAAATTATAATTAATCACAATAAAGTTAGCCCTCATAACAAAACTTACAATCAATTCAAAGAAAAACCAGCAATTTGACAGGGCATTGCTGCTTGCAGAGCCAGTACAAACCAGCCACTGTAGGGCAATCTCTTCATGGACAAACTAAAGTCAGACAGATCAATCTTTAAAATACATAATATCATAAATTCTTCACACAATATTAACATGCCTTTTTGCCCATTGTTTTTGAGGAATCTCTTCCATTATCTGAGCTTGATTGTTCTGAAAAAATATAATTAAATTAAAAAAAAAACACAATTCACTATTGGAGAAAAAGTACAAATATAAAATTCATTCAAAACCATGCTCGTTGAAGGATGGAATATCTGGATCGCTGCTGCTGAGGTGTCTGACATTCCTTGAAACCGGAGTGGATGTAGGTCTGCCGAGCGTTGAGTAACTGACTGGTGATGGGAGGGAAACTAAAGAAAGGAAATTGTCTGTTGGCTGAAATTCAATTCATTTGGTAAAGTAAAATCGAATACTAACGATTGGAGCACTCCGGGGGATGAAGAGTACATTGATAATAAACATAAGCGAGAAGAACCATGTTTCGACCGTGTTTATCTTGTGGCTGGCCAACTAAGCTCTGTACTCTTTTAACTATATGAGCAATTGCCTCAAATGCAGCCTGACACACGTTCACTAAAAAAAATAAAGCCAAGTGAGTTCTAGGTCGATGTCTTTTTTCATGATGACTTACCAACGGCCCCTAACACTACAGGAGGTCTGACCATGAGTTGGATGAGTTTGTCAAGAATCAGGGGAAGAAAGCGCACAAGAGGACCAATGTTTGCCTTTGTCAAACCTTCTACACGTTCCTTTAGTAAATTTTCAAATCCTATTTCTCCAATTTTATTTGATATTTTGCCATCATCGCCACAATTAACCAAATACAGAAACTGATCGAGGTTTTCATCCTTTAACAAAAGAAATGAGCTTGTCACAACATCAATGAAGTTGTTCTAAGGTATATGCTCTGCTTACAAGGGTGTGAATGGAAGATGTTGCACTGATAACCACATTGAACAAACCCCTATGGTTATCTACCCATTTCATGCTAGGCAGTTGAACATCTGGGTGAAGCATATGATAATGCGGCGGAGGATGCTCCACCGAAACAGATAAGTTAAATTCTCCCGTGACCAAACGACCATCTCTGCAAAGAGGAAGCCAAGAATAACCAACAACAGTTTCAGTATCCATTACTTCTTTCTTTGGTTGGCAACTTATATGATATATTGTAAAGAATAAATGGTGAGCATCTGTCAGTTTTGCAGGCAATTTGATTTTCACTTCATCATAAAACGAAGGAGTCCTGTAAAATGAATAGTGTATAATTAGTTCAAACCAGATAATGTTTAAATGAACCATCTTCGTACTTGTTATGATAACTGACAGAAGTGAAATATTCCTTTGATATCTCTGGACAGTTAGATTTACCAAAAATCACCTAATAAGAAATTTTTCTATTTATTTAACAAAGCAGAACAATTAACCAACAAAAAAAATGAGATTTAATAAAATAACTCAAGAATCAGCCTTAAGGAAATGCATACCTCCACTATCAGACTGACCCAATAACATGCTTTAAATAGATGTATATACAGAAATAAAAATATAGACAATAAGAAACTACTCACAGAATAATGTGAATATGTACAACTTGCAACATGTTTTAAATAACAAATACAAATTTAAGGTGCTAGACAAATTATAGTCCAATGCAACTTGATGGCAGAATGCTTAATATATTAAATCACGTAATTCAACATTTTAGTACCCAGATAATGTTCAATGTAATTATTGTAATATTACTACTTATAAATTAGAGGTCCCACAATTTGCTTGAGATTTGTAACTGATAAATTATGCTAATTCTTAAGCTACCCACTGGAAGTGCACCCATTTCACCTTCTCCTTGCATAAATTGGATCTTGATGGCAATATTTCGAGCTGATCCCTGGCGATTTGCGAAGTTTAGAAATTTTGGATAAAGATACAAAAGATTTCTGAAAATGATTTTATAAACATCTTAGGTTTCGTTAAGGACATTACTTGTGACAAGTTTTAAGTTACATGTATGAGTTGTGTGGCTCATAAATATCTCTGACTGGAAATTCTAATATATCTTTGATTGGTCTGGTGCCATCATCATTACAAGGAATAAGGCGATTAAGATCCGGAGATAGAACGCCTCTCATTTCATGGTTAACAGGGGAAATGTCCAGCTTCATAACACCTGAGGACATCAACAAGATTATCTATCTCAAGAAATAGTAAGATTTAAACAATAAATATAATAAAACAATAAATCAATAAAACTTAAAAAACCTGGTATCGACTTTAATTTCTTTAAAGCAGAAGTTTGTTTCTTCAATTCTCCAAGAAATTTAAACAAGTCTTCATCACTTAATTTATCAACTTCCTAGTAACAAATGAGATAAAGTCATTCATTTAATTCGTCAAAAATCTGTATTTTCTAAAGACAACATTATTGATTGACCTGCTTAAAAAAATTTGATATAGTAATAGTTGCAGGTTTGAAAGCATCAAATGTTGGTCCCATATCATCAGAGTAGCAGCTGTGCCTCTTATCAGGAGTTACTCCCTTCATCATAGGTCTTGTTCTCTCTGAAAAAAAATCAATCAAATTTAATATATGCATCAGAGAATTAAAAAAAGATTATAATCTTGACTAATGAAGGAAGGGATTCAGTTCAGATCCATCATTTTCAAATTGTTAATATTAAACATGCAAAACCATGCATGACATTAACAATAAAGAACATGACTCAAACTGCCTTTAAAATTGGTAACAATTACAACAAATCATAAAATCTCTCAGGAAAAAAAGTAAATGCTGTCCAGCAAATATACATTTGACCACAAAAGTAGCATTAAAGATAGGAACTCCTCAAAACCCTCTCAAAAATTAACATCATTATTGTTACAATAATTAATATCCACTATTGTTATTCAAACCATTTTGAACAGAATAAAAAATAAATAAGAATAACACAATTAAAAAAAACTAGTTCAACATTATAGGACAATCAGAAGACGTGTTCTCCTGCCAACATGGCTGTGTCAAACAAAGCAAAATTATTTTCTAAAGTAAGCATGAATTGAAACAAAATTTAAAGACTAACACAAGAAGCAAAAAAGAAATCTTGCCAAAAATTAATACAAACAACTCCACTTGAATGCCATACCTAGGCTGTCAGATCTGAAACTGTCCTTATCACTATCGACTGGACAGTAATTGAAAACATTCACCAAAAGAATCCCTGTCCAAGCAAATGGCATCCTGTACTTTCCAAGCCTTGAGCAGTAAAACAAAGCATTTTGTCGTGCCTTCTCTCTTGCCTGTTCAAATTTTAATACTTTGTAATTATTAAGGTATTTTTATTTAGTAAAATTTATCAAAATAAAAAAGATCTTAAAACAAAGTCATAGTTAAACAAACTGTCATAACCTTTTCATCACGAACAATGTAGGATTCTGCAATCTCTGAGATTTCCCCTTGCTGTAGGACTTTCTCCAGCTACAAATAAGCAACAACGTCAAACTAAACTTTGTGAAACGCCAAACCAAAAATAGCAAATCAATAGACCTTGATGACTAAGAAAATATCAGGACTTGGATAGGTTATGTTGAACAAGGCAGAGCGAGACATAGTACTGAAGTCTTTGAAAGTGACATGATGCTCAATCATGCTCTGATGATGTTCAGAGTTCAAATCAAAATAAAAGTTCTCAGAAATTTTCTTCATTTCTTTGAGATCATAAAGAGCAGCAGAGGCAAAAATTGGTTCAACTTCTAAGTCAAGTCTGTAAAAGACATCATTACAAATAAAATGTTTAACTTAATATTTGACCTAGATAAGATTTAAAATTATTACTTAATAGTAAGCTGTTAAATAAGAAATAGAAAAATAAAAATGGGGAAAAACAAATACTTCATGTGCGTGCACTCAACAAGGACACGAAGAGAAACATGATCTGATGGTAGTGGTGGAGGAAGCCTATTTTCTATTTGTTCATCCTAAGTATGTAAAAGTTAAAATAATTTTTTAAATAATTCAGAACAACATTTTTTTCTAAATGGAATAAATAAATTAATTGCATTAGTTATTAATTATATCAGTAGCCAGCACCAACTTGCCAATAATTATGCTAATCATAAACCTGGGAAAATATAATTTTAAAAATAAATAGCAAAGTATTTACATGTCATAATTTTTTTCTTAAATATTTCTTTAAATATTTTGCTATCTAGCTAAAATTAAGTTGAAGTACAAAATAATTTGATAATAAAAACTTAATGAGAAAAAGATGCGTGTCTACTAGCAAGACATACCCAATACCACATGAATGCTAATTAAATGGAAAATAAAGACTGTTTTGAAGTCACCAATAATGACCACAGACCTCAGACTGTTGTGGATATAAAGCAAAGAGAACATCTTGTCTGTTGTTCTGTCTCGTGCTCTTGTTAGCAGCGTCAATTTCCTCAATGGGAATATTTTCTAATAATGATGGAAGGAGAGTATCAGCAGGAGAAATATCAAGAATATTGCTGCCTGGTTCAGTGCTTGAAGATGCCAATGAAGCAGATGAATAAGAGGACTTTCTACTCAAAGGTTCCTAATGAATACAAACAAAATGATCATCCCCTGAAATGCAATCAAAATATTGGTATTTATTTACAATTGGCTTGACAGTATCAGCTATAGCCAATTCATATTCGGGCAGAGGAACATTTTTAAGAGCTGAGTTTCTTTCTTCTTTATCATTGTGAAAATTACTGCATCCCTCATAGCTAGGGTAATAAAATTTAACTTTAATTCTTTCTATTTTACAAAAGGTTTAAAAATATCAGTAACGATAACAATAACAGTAAAAATAACAAAAACAAAAACAACAACAACAACAACAATAATAATAATAATAATAATAATAAAATAGACATTACATATTATATTTATGCAATTTTAATTTAGTGACATGAATAAAACTTATAATGTTACTTTTTGCTGATAATGCAGTAATCTTTAGTATATATCTGGATGCAGTCCCTCACATGTTTCTCAGACTCAGCACTGTAAAAATAATTATTGTAAGATATAAACATCTGAAATGAATGTACTACTGAACCTTACCCCTTCTCAAGAACCACAGGGCCAGAGATTCTTTGCTTTTTTTGAATAACATTCAATTTCAGATCATCTGGGGGAAAATCCAACAAGTATTGCAAAGGATCTTTCTCAAGTGCACCTTTGCAAGAGGCGACACATTCCTCAAAATCAGGAGGATCCACAACTTCAGCCTTAGGACAAAAATGACAATGATATATGATGTGGTCAACTTTCGATAAATTCATAATAGCTATAGCAATGTCATATTTTCTTGACACATTCCACCTGATTAGACTTGAAATTGCACATTAAGGTAATTTAAGATAATGAGCACCCCAGATGCCAATGCCTATGTATCTTTATAAATAAACATATAATATTATTGTTATTAATTATAAGAGCAAGAGTTTAAGGAAGACATTAATTACAAATACATGTTTCAGAACTATGCAAATGAATAATTTCACATTCTCACGCAACAAACATTTGATGAACTCTATTTGAGAAATAAATGTGATTCCAAAATATCCTTATATATGTAGGGTACCAATGAAAATTAAAGTTTGTAAATTGTTAATTCTCACCCCCAAGATTTGTTCCTTCTTACATAAAAACATCACACATAAAATTTTATTCCAATTGCACATTGTTTGCAGGTGCCAATACGTGTCAAAACATCATTAAAAAGTACTGAAAACTAAAACGCACTCTAGGCAAGAAATTTCATATTGCACACAAGTAACATATGACTCAATTGAATCAGACAATATTAATATTTAATTTTTGATTCTTTTAATTTAATAAAGTTTAAAGTAAAAAAAATAAACATTGAAAACTCGGATGTTACGAAAGGACTTGACTTTCAAATGCTGCTATTACAACAATGATTGATTTCTTAGACACAGGAAACTGCTGACAATGCCTTACAACAATAAGAAACAGGTAGTGTTTCTGATCCTCTTGCTTTGTTATTATAGAATTTAATTTCTGTGCCAGTGAGATGCCACATTCAGCAGCATCATTGACAACTTTCAGTTATTGTACTCTGTAACAACTTCTTCTATAATGGTCAATGGTGTCCCAACTGTGAGGATCATGCTCTAGGAAATATGCTAAAGCTTGCATAGCTGCAAAAACTTTCTAATGTTTGGAGACACAAAGTATGATAGCATTAACTGAGATACTTTGCTTTCATTAAATTTCATTTGCTTGGCTCAAAGTGCAAAGCTGCAACTGAGTGATCACCAGCCCTGCTCTAAATATTGGATTTATTCAATGGATTCCATGCTTTTGAAAAACGTTCAAAGAATTAGTTTATTAGGACCACTTTTTCATAAATTAATGTGTCAGCTAAATACTAGATGTTTCAAAGACAAATACAGTTGCAGAGAACATACACTCTAACAAAAAATTGGTTTGGAACCAGTAAATATTAATATAAGTTCATGAGATTTTCTCTGCCTCTTATTTTTAATTGGAACACTTTTAAGGTATGAGAACAAAAAAAAGTTTTATTTTAATTTTTGCCACACATTTCATTGGCACCTTAATATAGCTATAGAGTGACTAGTACAGTTTGTTCCCCTCCCAAGGCTAACGTGGATGTTAACAGTATGAAATTGGCCTGCCTACAGTGGAAGCGATGGAGAGGTGCATGAACTGACTCATCAGGATGTGGCTGAGATTGACTCTGGGGCTTTCTTCAGTTGCCCTCTACAGCAGGAGCTCAAAACTGATAATGCAACTCAGGACCATCGTTGAAGACATCAGAATAACCAAGATCAAAAATCAGCTCATGTTAAATAACTCCACGGACAGTACAATGTCTACATGACAGATCAAGATCTACTTGTCAGATCAAGGCTGCTGCTCAGATCTGGAAAAAATCTGCCAAAAAAAGATAGAAGATAGAAAAGTTAACAAAAGTCCTGACCTTCAAGAAAATACAAGGCCCCATACAAGTTGGTCGCTATAGAATTGGCTGGAGTCACTCCACCAAATGGTCGTGCCAGCGCCACCCAAGGATCAGTTTTGATCATCCAGGAGAGGAAAAGGGACATAGAAAAATAACAGGATCACAAAAGCAGTGCAGCAGGGTCAACAAGGACAGTAGACAACATGGGATGTGATTTTTTTACTGAGTAAATATATGAAAAGGTGTTCAATACATTTCTTGCCAATGGATTTTGTACCAGATTAAAAGATACATATAAATCCTGATTTTAAAAAATATCAGAAAGTAACAAGGCTGCAAGACAGAAAACAAAATTAAGAGATGATGCAGTACAAAGTGTTGTCCCCAACGCAAAACCTGCGAAATCCAGAAGTCTTGCCCTAGTCGGGGGAAAAATTCGCGAGGACGTGTTCTTCGATGTGGCGGAGCAGCGAATCCCTACAGTATCCGAAGAACCGGTGAAAAGCCTTGGAAGGGTTTTCGACAAGTCTCTCACCGACAAGAGCATGCGGGATGCCATTCTCCAGCAAACCATCAAGGGACTGCAGGCGATTGAGGCGGCACCACTGCAAGGGCGGTTCAAAGTGTGGTTGCTCCAGTTCGTGCTCCTTCCAAGACTTCTCTGGCCGTCAACCATCTATGAGATTGGCTTGTCAGTGGTCGAGAAACTAGAGGGGAAAGTTAACCGATACACCAGAAAATGGCTAGGCCTACCTCCAGCGCTGTCATCGGTAGCCCTCTACAGTAGGAGCATGAGCCTGCGACTACCACTAAGGTCCATCATGGAAGAGTACAAACCAATAAGAACGCAGTGGATGCTCAACAACTCCGCGGATAGCAGAATCCGTGAAGTCAAGCCACTGCTTAGATCTGGAAGGAAATTCCGAGCGCAGAACGAGATCGACGAATCAGTTGCTGAGCTGATGTTCGAGGAAGTGAGAGGCCCTACCCAGACGGACCGTCATGCAGTAGGATGGAACCACCTGCCAAAATGGTCCCAGGCAAGCTCATCAGTCAGAGCCTCCATGATTATCCAGGAAAGGAGGCGAAAAGTGGAACAGGACCGAGTCACGAAGGCAGTTCAGCAGTCACAGCAGGGTAAGTGGACAACGTGGGAAGACATGATGCAACGTGGGAAGACGTGATGCAACGATCCCTTACCTGGAGCAACATGTGGAAAATGTCCCCGCTATAAGGTCAGTGTACGATTTACTTCTTGCGCGAGGGCTGCGCACACTTCTGCAAAAAGAGATGTCAAACCCCCAGGCGAGACATTCTTCCAGAGGCAAACGACTGGACCATCGCATCCGACTTAGAAGGGATGAGGCACTACCCCCAGGTGCTGATAGAAAGTGGCAAGAGGCCGGATCTAGTGCTCGTATCGCCATCATTCTGGTGGAGCTGACGGTTCCGTGGGAGGACAGGCTGCAATACAGCAATGCGCTCAAAGCAGACAAGTATGCAGATCTAACGATGGACCTGGAAGCAAGAGGATACCGCACAGACCTCTACCCTATCAAGATTGGCGCAAGGGGCGTGGTGGTCGGCAAGTCGACTTACGCTTTCCTCACTAAGATCGGATTGTCAAGCCGGGAAAGAACAAAGGCTGAAGAGGCTTCATTCTGGATCTGGCATATGAGAAGCCAGAAGAAGTCTTAACAGGAAACCGGGGAAAGCCGTTGGTCTCCGGTATGAATGATCCACCGAACGACGGGGCCAAACCATTGGCCGAGAGACGCGTTGTTGTCGGGAGAAGTGGGCCGAACGCTGACGCGCGAAGCAACATGAACTGGGGTCCAAAATGCGGCTTTGAAAAGGCCCGCGGTCGAGCCCCAAAAATTTCTATCTCCAGCCGCCGCTACAAAGAAATTATAAGGCCCAGTTTGCATATATTAAGGCGGTGTGAAGAAGCCACTGAGAGCTTTCATGACCGCTGTAGGCAAACTGGGGTGGAGACGATGAGGCCAATGAGAGCCCCACATAGCCGAAGTTTGCAGGCGACAAACAGACAGCATGCGACATGAAGGATCCATTGAGAGCTTTCGCAGTCGCTCCAGTCCAGGCGTCAGTGACTGGCCAACGAGTGCCTTTCAAAGTCGGCGGTAAGAGTTGGGTCCAGCAAGACCAAACCGACAGGGACATCCGGCTGATCACCGGATGCGGCCCGCCCCCCGAAAACGTAAGGAGACTCAAAGGGCCAAAACGTTTGAAGACAGGGGAAACTCCTCTGAGGATCCCTGTCGGAGCTCCAAGGCGGAGTATTTAGTAACACCATCATATTTTTCAACAGTCATCTGGCTATCATTGGCACATTTTAGGCAACCTTCTACACATCAAATTAGAGTCAGTTTAGCTCTTTCAATATTCTCTGAATCCACTGTTAATGCTTTAAAATACTAATTTGAAAATGAAGGCAAAATTGAATGGACATGGACTTCATGGTTCATAGAACTTGTGATTAAATTATGGAGTAATTTGAATGCTAAAACATGTTCAAAAGGCAAAAAAATGAAATAATTTGAAAATTTCCTGCAAACATGGCAATATTCAAAAACTAAAGGCTTGAGTTGTGAGACTTTTTTTTAGCTACAAGGCAAACATGTTCTGCCATTGCTGGTTGCTGCAGATATTTATTAAGGCAAATGGAATTTAAATTTGTCCTGTTGAATGTGAAAGTATCTGATGCCTCAAGATACAAATTAAACTCTAATATATAATATAATATAATGTAATGCAATGTAATGTAATGTAATGTGATGTGATGTGATGTGATGTGATGTAATGTAATGTAATGTAATGTAATGTAATGTAATATAATATAATAATATAATATAATATAATATAATATAATATAATATAATAACAAGAAATCCCACAGTATGATCATGTGGAATAAGCATACAAGTCCTTGTTTTCTGCAACAAACCAATGTATTTTATAAATTTGCTTGTCCCTGTGTCCACACCAGAACCCACAAACCTACATTAGACATACTTGCACTTCCATTGCAAGATGCCTTCATCCTTAGCATTAATAAATTTAAGCATTTCTGCACACTTCCAGAAGGAACATGGCATGAAAATAACAAGGAAGATATTGCACAATAATACTATTATATTAGATCGAGACAACGCACAAAGCATCTCAAAGCTAACTTTGCACATTATTCAGTATAGGCCCAAAATAAATGGCAGGCAAAATAAATGGCAGGCAAAATAAAAGACAAGATGGTCTTCAGGAGCATTTCAAGTGTTTTTGGTGGTGGGATAGGTTATCTTCCACCACATCATACAATTTCAAACCCCCAATGTGAGACAGCATGTTATGATCGAATAACGCACAGCTGTGAGGATCATGCTGATCCACAAGATTATCATTGGCTCAATCTGGCCAATGCCTATGGATCAGTGCTTCACAAACTCATTTGAGTCAATTGGAGATAAGTGGAACACATTTTGTTGGATGAGACCATGAAAAAATTGTATTAGGTTTTAGCACACATTCATTTGGTACCCTGGCAATGGTCTCTGTCAAATATTGCTCAACTTTTATTGCAAATTATCAATTTATTTCAAACTTTATCTGTGACTACTAACTATCAACTATAAACCTTGATTAAGATGTCAAAATGTATTTGTAACAAAATAGATCAAATAAAATATTTAAACACCTGGAGAGGACAAGACAAGTTGATGGAATTTTTGCTTCCTTCTCCAAGGTAAGTTGAGTTGGTCAAGTAGTGCTTTCTCACCTCTGCTGCTGATCCTCTCCTAAATAATTTATAATAACCACATAATTAAGCAACAGTCACATTGACTAGAAAATTTTTATGAAGTAAAATTTTATTCTGAGCTCAATTTATTAGTCATATCAACCAAATTCACTAGTAAATAATACAATAACAATTAGCAATATCTCATTCAAATACTTAAACATTATTCAAATGAAACACTGTTTTTTTTACAGTATTTCAATTGCTCTAGAACTTTTATAAGATCAGCCGAATTTGCAGAAGAACATAAATGAATTCAGACATACGACTACAAATATTTTATCTGCTATTATATTTCTTGACATAATAAATGTTTGGCATTTGTAGCTCAATTCCTGGTTTTCCCAAAAAATTTGCCATATACACATACAGCCATGTATGTAATAGATATCTAGATCAATAGCAAATCTTCATTCATAACTGCATTTGAAGAACTCATCGCATGACATCCAGTTCATCAATTGCGGTGATTTCAGCACACCTGGCACTAGGACAAGAATTCATCATCTCCTGGAGGAGATCCATTGAGTCTCATGGCCTCACACATCATGTCGCCACCCAACCCACACCCATGATCACACGCTCTATCTTCTCATCACATCATTATCCCATAACCTACTCTCAAACATAATCATAAATAATGTGACCCACTTTAACCATCAACAAATGTTATAGGTCCAAATTTATACTTAAGAATGTAGAAGGCTATTATCCTCTACATCAAACACCTCATCAGCTATATAAAGTGATACAGCTGATTAAATTCTATCCCTGTAGATGTGATTTCGAAAGTTTAAAATAATAAATAAACCAACAGTTATTTGAACAATTGCAAAGAAAATAGTAGTTGGCTCTGCTAAAATCCGAGCATAACCTATAAAAAGTATTAGGTCCTCAAAGTCGCCGTTTCTAAACTTTTACTTCATCGATCATCACATCACATACATAAATAAACTTTAAATGTAATAAATCAGCTTAGAACAAACTTGTTTATTCTATTTGCGAAAGCTCGTTGTCCAGACATTTCGAAAGAATCTATCAAGGCAGATTTAGAAAATTAAAAATGATTCCTGTCCTGAAGTTCCAATTATAAAATTGCTGTGGATAATACACGAACTTTCAAAACAGACACAGAAGCTGTGATCAAAATCACATCCATTAGTTAACAGGATAAAAGTATCTAAATATCAAATTACCCAATATTAAATTTACACTTAATAAATTAAAAATAATTTTATTAGTTTAGTCGCAATTCTAATAAATTCAAAAATACACAAATTACATCGTCAACCTCGGATCTTCTACTTGGATGACTTTGTTGTTTTTATGCATCTTTAATAATGGCAATATTAATTAAAGGCAATTTAATAAGCAATTGTCTTGGAGTTAAGTCTCCCTGTTTGTATTTAACCCAAGGGAATTTAACTGGTTTGAAACTTTGAGACAGAAGACAGTCAAACTCATTAATAAATTATTAAAGATACAAAATAAGACTGCAGACAGAAGATAGTCAAACTCATAATAATAATAATCTGTTCTATCTTTAATTCTTTATTAATTATAATTGGTAGTTTTGATTTGAACAGTTTCAAAAATTTTTCGACTGCGTAGGGCTTTCGTCCCTTTTCTAAACTTGAGCCCCCCCCCCCCCCAGCATTTTTCGTTTTGACAACCCTGCTTTGGCTGCTCTTGATTCTTTGCAGAATGGCACAATGACTCCCGAGGTTTCGAGTTCTGCATCCTTCATGGAAAAGACGCTGAAACTGTGCAAAGACAGCTCCAATTCACATCGACAAGTTTACGTGTTGATCAGTCTGATCCCAATGCATGTATCGAACTGCAAGATCTTTTCTGTGCCACAAGCATTCAGCCCGAGTTGCATTATACGCTCGATGTTGCTCTTACTCAGCCATTTACGTTATCAGATGCAGAAAGGGCATTTTCTAAACTTCGCCTTATTAAAACTCATCTCAGGACGACTATGTCTGCCTGTCGTTTGCAAAGTTTTTTGAGAATATCTGCGAACAAAACAACTACTGCATTTCTTCCATGAAATGAAATGGTGAACAGATTTTCACAGACTGATCGAAAAATTATTTTGTAACTGCAAACACATCAAAATGTAATTTAGACTACAACATTTCAAAACTGTTTTAGACTGTTTAGGATCTTAACTTTGTACATAATGTAGAAAAAGTGAAATGTTTAGGATATCAATCATATCATAATACAATTTTAAACATATCATAAACTTTTTTGTACATTTGCTTTAACTGGTTTGAAACTCATAATAATAATAATAATCTGTTCTATCTTTAATTCTTTATTAATTATAATTGATAGTTTTAATTTGAACAGTTTCAAAAAATTTTCGACTTCGTCGGGCTTTCGTCCCTTTTCTAAACTTGAGGCCCCCCAGCATTTTTCGCTGGTTGCGCCACTGCATCCAACAGAAGTTAAGGAATATGAGATATCTGTTGCCAATGGTTGTCAAGCTTCATGAGAAACTGGCAGCCAAAATAGCATCTTCTAATGCAGCAATGGTGGACGAGCTGAAAGCATCTCATTCATCTGATGCTGACAGTGTTGAAGACAGTTTCTTCAATTGCACAAAGTCAACTGATATTCTGATGCATCTTCAAGACCGATCAGGTGACATGAACATTATTTATCTAGTTGAACGTTAATAGAAACAATAACTTTTAAATAATACGGAATGATGTATGATCACAATAATGGCGGCATCATAGTTACTTGTAATTTTTACTTAAAAGTAACTTTTGGATGCTGTAACTTTTTACTTTTACTTGATTAACTTTTTGAGACAATACTCTTACTTATACTTAAGGGGCTTTTTGAGCTATTACTTTTACTTGTAACTAATTACCGAAATGAGGTAATTTTTACAACACTGCAAAGTAGCCCCACCGATTTTAAAATAGTGGTGAACGAAGCACAAATTTTAAAACTCTGGCGAACAAATTAAATACATTATCTTTTATTTGTCGGTTCAAATTTGTATTTTTCATGTAGAAAATATTTAAATATTGTGGTAGACGAAATAACGAATTGGACCTTGTAACAAAATTTTAAATTCGTTATAACGTCTAATTCGTTATTCGTTATATCGTCTCTTTCGTTCAATAGTCTAGGAGCCTTATTTTATATAAAAATGTTCATTTAAATATGAAAATGTAGTTACAAAGTGCAAAGTGCAAATGTGTTCTTCTATTGAACTGAATTAGACATTTTTGGTCGCCTGTCACCTTTTTTGTTTGCCTTGGACAAAGTTGAAATCCTTTCCTTCTGGAATGTGTGCCCTAACGAGATGGACGGATGGATGAATGGAGCCAGCCCAAGGGATAGTGAAAGGAATTCTAAGTGACATTCAAAAAGAGATAGTGAGACTTTTGCCAAAGAATATGGAAATATTACTGTTTCTTAACTATAATTGATTTGAGAGCAGTGGGTCATTCTCTTAGTATCGGGCGATTTTATTTATTATGATGAGTATTGTGTATTATTAGTACCTGGCGTCGGTAGACGAGTTATTAATACTTCTGTTTTGGTGCGTCTCCATTAGGAGTTCAAATCCCAGCCGCTCGCAGGAGCTTCTATAATTTAAACACAGCGATTTTATTCCATCAATGAGAGACTTGGATTCATTATGGAATATGCATTCGCAATTAAATTTCTTATACATGATTTACGACATTTCCCGGCTATCATTTGCCGGGGCCGGGGGCGCAGTCCCCGTTCGATTCAGACGCCTAGAACTTATGGAACCTAAGCTTGTGTGTCACCGTTGCTATGAATAGAATCAAATTTGAGTTTGCTGTAAAATCAGCGGCGACTTAGGATTTAAAAATCGGCGACGCTTGAGATGTTATTCAGGTCGGTTCGGCTTAACTACAAATCAGCTGGCGGCTCGGCTCAGTGACTCCCAGGTCTATTATATAACGCTCAATGCCGCGTCGTGCCGTTTGCTGGATGGCAGAGATGCTTGCGGCGATTCTGTGACGTTTAGAGTGCGGCGATTGTTTGACGTTTAGCGACTGGCTTATAGGATGGTTGGATACAAAGTAGCAACTGGACGGAACTTGGTACAACCAACTAGTTACGTTATTTGATAATGTACATTGTACAAATGAAATGTACATGATAAGGATGTTTTCATTAAGTTTGTTTGCTAGTGAGCACATTTGTTGATTGTTGCCATATTGAATTTAGCACGCACTGCCATCTCACTTGAAGCTGTTGCGATGTTTAAAAATTCAAATAATAAAAATTAAATTAAACAATGTTACAAAACGAATAATTTAAAAACATGCAAATATGTCACATGTTTTCTTATGTAATACTAAGTATATCTCGCAAGTATGGGATGTGCACAAAAAGGTTTTAAATATAAATTTTCTATTTTGTAGAAGTGAAAGGCATAACAGCGACAGTAATCCCTGAGCGTAAGGTAGCCCAAATAATTTTGTTGTTGGGGGTCGCCGTAACAAGTGCTGTCTGGGGGTCGCGGCATCAGAAAGTTTGAGAACCGCTGCCTTAAGTGATTGCAACCATGTTGCTCCTGATATTAAGAAAACACAGATTCTAATTTCAGATATCAACGAAAGTGGCCGAAAGGTCACACTCGTCTGGGTCCCCGCCTACGTTGAAATCTCTGGCTATGAGAAGGCTGGTGCATTAGCAAAAGCCGCCACTGCAAGTATGTCAAAATGTCCAAATATGTTCATGGCCCGCAACATCATCCAATAATGGCAAACCAGATGGAACCCGCGAAGCCAACACTACAAATCCAAGAAAAATGTGTTCTAAATCAACACCTGTTTCTCATAAAACATCACCCGTATGGAAAGTGTCAGGTATGCCCTCAAGAAGATGAAAATGGTTTCAGGTTACAGTGTTTGGCCCTCCCCGCCAAAGTGTTCTAGATCCGCCAGTGATTATAACTGTCTTTCAGCAATTGAAATGTTAGTGGTAAATTCTTGGAGCAAGCTATGCAGAACCATTCAAACACTTTGCCACTTATTTATCATTATAAGCCTTATCATTGACATGGCATTTCCTCATGGAATGTCCGACCCAGTCTGTCTTGAGGAGAGAAATTAGGCTTAATGCAAATCTGTCTGAGTTCCATGCTTAGCAATCCAGTTATCTACAGATGGATTTGCAAAAATTGGAGTCAATTATTCTAGTGTTTTAAATTAATTAAGAAGTGCTTTGACATCTTAGCTGGATACGTAAGGCACTCAAAAGATCGGCTAAATACAAAGTTGTTTAGATTTGCCTTTCAGGGATGTCATTTCAGCGGTGCAAAATCTCGCGCAACATGAAATGACCGTTTTTGCATCTAGCCAGAGTCAGGAAGAGGGGGGCAATAGCCAAACATAATAACTGCCGTATATAAAAGAAAGGTACAATTTCAGAGCAAGTTCGAATAAGCTTGGCAAATGCCACAAAGGCAAAATAATTCTTTTGAATACTACTTCATCTTTGTGGTTGTGATTGGATGAGGCATAAGAGAATCCTCAATTTGAAAATTACGTTTCCCTGACATCAAGAAAGCACCCGACCTGGTTGTGACACGCTGGAAAGTATACATCGACAAAAATTAATCATAACAGAGCTTTAGCCTGTTTGTTTGATCATCTCAGTATTACATATTTGAGCCTTCGCTTTTGAGTGAGAAGACACTAGCCGAATGATGTCCAAATTTATTCACAAATATCAACAACACCCTTTGATGGAGTCTATCTTTCAAGACTCAAGATGTTTGAAAGTCAAACTAAAATATAAATCTCTGCAACATCTAGTTTAAATTACAGACAATGCAAACTGTATAAGCAAGAGATTCAGTGATGGGAGATATTATGTGGTCCATTCATCACCTGATTGATCGAGTGGGAGTGTTTGTTTCATTTCATTGTAAAGGCTTTTTGCATATCTTATGTGCTGCACAACCTGATTTAAACATAAAATTGTGTTCGTATAAAATCATGTTGGTATGCTTAAAAGACCTTGCTCACCTCTTCAGCTATACTCTCACAGTCACATCTAACCAAAGGACTTTTCTTTGCATCCCCTGTCAGCAAGGCATTAGTAGCCTCATCTTTCATGATCACTTTTATGTAACATTTGTCTTCTGTAATTAAAGAATAAAGTCGTTTTTCAACTGGTTTTATAGACAACTGTATTATAATATCACTAACCTTTAGCCATCCAGTGGCATCCTATCAGACTCTCATAAGAAACTTGTAAAATAACGTCATTCATATTTTTCATAAAATAAATCTTCCTGTTAGAAATCAGAACTTGAACGCTTTCATTTTCATTGCCCATTTGCAATTTATATCTTGCTACAAACCTATTATCCGAAAATTAAGTTTTAAGTGCAATGTTTAAATCAAACACAATAAAAACAGCTTACATTTCAGCATGAATGCTGTGATTCTGTTGGAAAAGAAAGTTTTGAGCCTCGGCATGATAGGCTGAATAAGGAGGGAGAAGCCCACACCTGCCGTAGCAACATCGTGGCTCCCTGATCCTGGAGGGCTGCTTGTAATAATAACCTTTGCTGCTATCTCTGAGGGTGTTTGCTGCACCTGATGTAAGATCCAGCACACCAGCAACAGGCTTTGTTAGCGTTCCTACCACTCCTTTTGCAAGCCCACTCGCAAATCCCTGATAAAACAATCCATTTATTTAAATTGTCAATCACAGGCGATAATCATAAAACACACAGTTATTCCACTTTCTGCTGCACCAAGATAGGCCTGGGTGGGAATGGATACCATAGCTCCATAAAGGCCATGCCAAAAGCTATTAATGCCAGCTTTCAAATGATCGGCTCCACCATTTCTGCACTTTTGGAGAATCTGCTGTCTCTGTACCTGATGATTTTTGTCCATTGTGGCTTTCCCAACTGTGTCAGACAATGTCCCACTAACCTGGGAACAAAGTTTTGTAGGAACTATACTATGGCATGACACGCATATTGGCCGAATAGGTTGCTTCCCTGCTGAGGAACAATGACAACATCCACAATTTGTCATGTTCAAAACCCAGCTTTTACTGCTTTACAAGGAATGCAAACAGTTAACAAGAACTTCCTATGATGCTATTTGTATATAAATATGTATATATATATATAAGAGGCTCTGTTGAGGGTGGACAGTGAAACTGGCCATTCAGCCAAGGCTAATAAAGTCTTGCCACAAAGTTTGCAGTGTCTAGTGAGTGATTTTTCCTCAAAATGGAAGAAAATAGGGAGACGAGTTGAAAAATGGAGAAAAACAGAGACTAGTTAAAAATGTTGCAACAAGAATTGTGCCATTATATTTAATTGAGCCTGTCTTGATGAAAATATATATATACATAATAACCTTTTGTTATATCATTTGACTTATGGAATAATTTATCCAAAAATTGAAACTCTAAATGCTTTACCAATAGAAAAAAAAGTTGAGTAGTTGCGCTATGCCTTTTTCACTACATGGTTTGCATCATGCAAACCTTGAGGCACATCACATTTATCTTCAGTCTATAGATTGAGATCTTGGAACCAAATTAAGTCAAATATCTTTAAGAAATTAAGATCTACCTTGGCAACAGAATTTGTGGCTCCTTTTGTGACATTTTTCAAGAGTCCACCCACATTACCCTGTAAGAGACACTGCACTCCCTCTGCCATGTCACTAAACAGTCCAAGAGGGTTCCCCAAAAAGTCAACAGAGCCTAGGATTTTGGCAGCTTGGCCCAACATCTCACTTGTATAATGCAATCTTATAGATTCCATTAAGAAATTTAGTGTTTCGAACAAATGGCACTTCATAAAAGTATCTAAAATATAAGGATTTCACACTTAGATTAATTTAAGATTACAAAATGCAAAATGATTATAAAGTCTAACCAAGCTCCACTTGAGCATCTTCAAACCTGATTAGAGGAATACGTAATGATCTCTTAATAATTTTTAAGTCAGGAGTTAGGTCATCAGCTGTGAGGACACTTAAACTAATGCTGCATTGAAATATTTTGAACATTTCAAAATAATATCTTTTGAATTCAGGAAGAGTTGCAACCATGGAGGACCTGAATCAATTAAAATTTTGATGAGCTGAATGCATTCCAGTCTTTAAAAATGCATTAAGTGATTCATAAAATCATTTTCCAAATTTCCCAAATGCCCAATTTAGTTATTCATATTTTTATATTTGGTGAAGGACAATCCTTTAAATGACCAAAGGATTGTGATTAATACTCTATAACTTGATCTAAGCTTTTTGACTTTGCATATGATTTTCTATGGCTAAATAAAATTTAAAAATCAAAATTTGGCTGACCTTGCAGATGCAAATTGACATTCGCTGATATCAATATCAGCATCCTGGTTGATTTGGAGAAACAACAACAAGCGCCACAACATTTTTTCTTCAATTTGAATGTTTATAGGTTTGACAGAAATCAAGAATTGCTGAAATGATTTTTAAAATTTAAAGATACTCAGTCTGACAACCTTTTCATATAATTTATTAAATGAATATTGTTTAAAAAAATTATAAAGGAAGCCACAGGATAATTATAATTGCTCACCTTAAATATTTGAGCATTCCAGTTATGACTCGAAACTTTGTGGGCACAAATATGTAGAACAGGTTTTCCATCAGAATCAGACACCTTTTTATTTGAGGGAGATGCAAATAGCAAGACAGGTCTTTGTGATCCATGACACTGATTATCAATCTGAATTTATATAAGATGCACAATCTAGTTAAACTTCAAGGCTTCATGAAATGACTAACAAATTAAATTACAATTAAAATTCTAATGAAATTAAAAACTAACCTGGAAGTCTTTAACGTCGACTTGTAAGATTTGATCAGTTTGAGAAATTGAGCACTCAATCCGAACAGTCTTCAAAAAGATGTAAAGAAGCTCTTGAGGTGTTTCATCCACCAAAGAAATACCAAATCCAGGCAAATCAATGGACACCTTTAAAAATATCACCAAAACCAGTGCCAGAAATAATGTCACAACTACAACTAGTTCTCCAGTGTGCAACATCATTACATTAAAACTTTATAAGTTGTCATAGTCATGCTATAAAGAATAGTAAAGTTTGAAATTAATTTTTGTACCTCCAGCTTTAAGTCTTGCAAAAGAGATTTTCCATTTTTATCTTCAATAACATCCTGAATATTAGTTTTTAAGATAGGCTTCTTTCTCTTCTCTTGAACTAAAACCCATTCATTGACTGTCTGCCCCTCATAGCTCTGGCAAACAAATAGAAACTAAATTGCAAAACTCAGACACGATATCTTCTTTGCTCGTGCATTATAAATCTTTCAAAAGCTAAAAGTAGAAGTACCAAGCTACTCCTATGAATAAAACTCAATATAAGTTAAATTTTGAGAAAAATGTTTTATTAAATTCCATAATAATGGCAGATGGATGCAGATGGAAGCACTGATGCTGTGCATATGGTGCTATATGAATTAACTACAACAATAATCTGATAGATTATTAGACCCAACCAATGGTTTTACTGCCAGAATTTAAGAATGTACAATTAAAAATGCTCAAAAACAATTTAACCTGATGTAAAACATCAGTGATTTGAAGGACTCTTGTTGGACCATCATTTAACACTTTGACACATAAAAATCCTGAACCAGGTTGCAATTTTTCCCTGTGAATAGACATTTCTGGAAGTACTGCACCGTCGGACATTTTTCGTGGTCCAAGGATGACCTCGGCACCTTGTTAAGTAGAATATATATAAATAATATATTTTCATGTTCATATCATTCTCAACCAACTCGTACCATTTCGAAGACCTTCTTGCCCATCTCTAACTTGCAAACAGAGATTTCTCCTGTCTCCACAGCAAAGATACCCATCCTAGATAATAAATTAAATAAATATAATTAATAAAGTTCAATTTAATTAAAATGCTTCCATACTTACAATAAACTTCCATGTTTGTGTTGAGACTCTCTTCTCATCAGGCTTCCTTATGGTGAGAGCCATTTCTTTCATGGGTTGCAGGGCAATGTCTTTTATATCGAGGACATAAACAGTAGAAGTCGAAGATAAGCTTGAAAAAGAGGAGGAGGAAGAGAACGAGGATGCCTTCTTTCGACCGGGTTCCTTGGGAGCTGATGATCCTTCGTGTTCTAACAATCCTTTGCTTGTCATTCGCCACAACTGTGACCGCTTCCCAGCCTCCTAATGAAATAAAAACATAAATGAATTAAAATTTTATAAAAAAAATTGATAAAATGTAAATAGTGCAGAGACACATCCTTATAGAAATGCATAAAATATCGAAAAATTGACTTTCACAAATCTTAAAGATCTTTTAAACTGTTGCTCTACTGCAGAATTTTAAATATGAGCATCTATAGTGTTTACAGTGTCACTTAAATAACTTATGAATAAAGTGGTTGTTGAAGCTTATGATATAAGTGAACATATAATTGTTGTTATTACTATTTATTGTCATTAATTATTATTAATTACATTAATTATTATTATAATTATTAAAATTATCTAAAAATACCAGCAATACAACCTTCCTTTTCAGAACTACAATCCCCGGAGAAACAACATCCAACACCAATTCTTGATCCCATGAATCCTGAGCTGATGTTTCATTCCATGCTTGATGTCGACTGATTGACAAATTTGCAAAAAACTTATTTATCATAAACCCATTTATCCATTTCAAAAACAAATAAATAAAATTAACTAAATTTTGACTTCATTTCACAATTTAAACTGTTAAATATCATTTTGTAATTTCAATCTTCAAATCAAACTCTCAATAAATAAAAGGAACCTTTTGAAAGTACTGGAGAAGGCAATGTAAATGAAGTTTTCATAGCATAATCTATCTGAATCTCCAAGTTTTTTCAAATCATAAGAAGAACTCGTCCCACTGGGAACTCTGACAGTTATGTTACCAGGCAATGTGGGTTCGTCCCAGGCATACGGTACTTCAATTTTGATCAACTATGTTACTGTCATGCATTAAATATCAAAACAAAACAAATACTTAGAATTCCCCAAAACTGATTTAATATTGTTATATTATATTAACATCTTGGCAATATCAAGCATCCATTGCACAATAACTATAACAGAATACATACTTGATGTTTTTGGCTTCACGCAGGTATGAAATCTCTGGCCCTCCACATTACTCTGATGGAAAATTATGGGAACCTGAAATGCAAACGAAATAAGATGATGAACCTATGAACATCTACAAACTAAGCTACGAATCAGACCTCAGCAAAATTGTCAATTCGATAAGGAGGGGGCATCGACGTTGCATCGGTGAAAACAACGAAAAAAGTGGCGCCCACCAGAATCACATCAACATGCACAAAGAAGCAACTATTCGTGAAACTCCTGCAAAGATGATTAGAGTTATTTCATTTATTAAATTTGAAAATATTAAATTCAAACCTCATGTTGATGTGAAAGGAATCCACTTTGTCAATTAAGAATCCTCCTGACCAATGGCATTTTGTGTGATCTAAGACTCTCACACACAATAAAGTATCCAAGTCTACTCTAGGCCAATGAAATGGGAGCACACAATTTGGGAGGGCACAGAGAGATTTTGATGACACATCCTAATAACATAAATAAAATAAAAGTTGACATTTTTTATATTTTTAATCAAATTTGCACTCTTTACTCTTCAGGTGAAGAAAACATATTTATCACAAAATAAGGAATTAATATGAAAAGGAATGGTTGACAAATATCAGTCATTTAATAACAGAAAAGCAAACCTGTTTCAATGTCTGATGTCTTTGAGCAAAAGCTAGTTTATAGCTTGTCCTATTGTCAAGCTGATATCTGGGGGTGAAGGTTACTATGCTGGTGTCTGAGTATCGGCCCTTACCAAGGTGTACTTCTATCCCAATGTTATACACCCTATCCGATATTCAAGCTCATCTTAACACAATCTATCCAAAATAGCTTTCCAGAAGTTGTTCTTACCAATCAGGTCTTGATGGCTGGGCAACTCTGACTTGTCTGACCGTTACACCTCTTTCTAGCATAAATCTTGGACACCTGCATTCGATAAATATTTTTTACATAACTTAATGTAATGCAACACAACACAACATATTAATTATTTATAATCACAGACATCCAATGCAACTAACCAAGTAGGAGTACTTCCTTCATGATGAAGAAAATTGCCAACTCTCATGGTGCACCTAAAGAAAAGTTGAGATTACGAACAATTTGCCAATTCGTTTAAAAGTGAACAATTGTGTAGATATTTGTAGATCTACTGATCTGTCAAATTGCAAACAAATTTAGTACTTGAGACAAGGTGTCTAAAAAGATTAAACTCAGCATGGATGCAATTCAGAAAAAATAAAGTATGATTCATTCAGGAAAATTAGTAAAAATATATAACTAACAGTTCGAAGAGGGATTTATCAGAAAATGAAAATAAAAGCGGAGTGACACTTCGAGCAATTTCGTGTTCGGCGAATTGCCCTGCGGCGAGGTTTGATTCGTGTTGTTTGAATATCAGAGGCAGCCCCGATTTATTTACAAGCCAATAAGGAGCAGACACTGATACCTGAAACCAAGTACTTTGGTGCATTTATCATGCTAGGCAGTTCAACTATTTTCAAATCAATAATACAAAATTGACAATGTTTAAAAAAACACAAACATGTAAAGCTAAAAATTAAAAATGCCAGCAATTTTAGAATAAATATCATACAATAAAATATCATGTCAATGAAATGGAAATAATAAATCAAATAAATAAATACATATAATAAAAAGTAAAACAAATTACCAAAAGTAATATAATTCATAAAAATGAATACACAAATATCTGACAAAACCTTAAGAGCGCCTCCAAGTCCCGCCTTAATGGTCACATTAAGGGTCAGTGGTCTGTCCTGATTGTCACATACAACAAGCAAAATTTTATTATCATAAGTTCCAACTGGAATGACAAAGTCCTGGCATTTGGAAAAACTTTCAAGAGCAACATTGAAACCAAGGTCTTTGCACAGGTCAACCTGTTTTCAACGAATGTTAGAAACTGAAGAGAGCCGAGATCACTTGGAAAAGTGAAACCGCTTTTTACTCACCTCGAGGATGCTCACGATTTTGCCAGGCTTCACAGAAATACGAGGCTGCCAGGATGATCCAACATTCTTCAAGGCACATGTCATTTCAATTGGAAGAAGATTTTCAATTCTCAGTGGTGCCAAAATGGTAATTACATGACCTAAAAACATTACAATTTTAATAATTTTTCTCTAAATTAAAAATTTCAAAATATTTAACCTGGTTGAGCAATACGAGAGGAAGGATGAGGAGAAGAAGGAGATGAAGATCCAAATCTGATGAAGTTCTCATCTGGGGGAAAATCCTGCCTCTTTATGGACACACAAAACCTTAACGAGACAATCAATATTAGTGTGAATACGAACGGCATGGAGAACGGCATTTGACAGAAACCTGTAGCACTCTTCTCCATTTGTCATGGAGCAGCAGACATTAAAAAAGTTTGAACTATCACCGCAAGAAGTGACGCCTTGCCAATTTATCGGAGTGATGCACCAATCGACCATCGATTTCAGGGGACGCACCCACATCTTTGAAAAGACGAAATTTAGTGGCACAGGTGATTTTGAATAGGGCTTCACTCTCATTATGTTAACTTTTGCTAAAATATTAAGCCAAACTTTAAAAGTAGTCACAATTTCAAGAAAAAGCAAGTGAAAGCAAACCAGATAGAAGACTCTCAAGTTTTATTTCTATGTGATCCTTGAGCATATTGTTAATGAGAAGGGCAGACCTGACTGTCACTATTTTCTTAGCACTGCCCTCTATTGCAACATCAAAAACCAGCCTGGCACACGGCTTTACTTGAAACTGAGAACATAAATATGATTGCATTCAGGCTAGAGCCATCATTGCAAACAACAGAATGAACTAACAATCTTTGAAGTTCTGTCAATGTCAGGATCAGCATGTCTAAAATATGTTCCAACTTTATCGATTGATACAGGGGATATGTCTTTCCAACCATCCACTTTTAAAGCAATCTGATGAACTGTCAGGTCGTGGGAATCCTGTGAAAACAAATGTTTCAATTTAACTCCAATGAGCTTATAGATTATATTATATAACATCTTCCTTCATATTTCCAAAGTTTATAATAATCTTGAACATTTTAAATGTTGATGCTGTTTATTATTTAAGCAGTTATGAGCTCTTTAAAATGGATATGGATCATTTGAGAAAACCACAAGAAATGCAAACCACAAAAACAAACAAACTTTATGCCTAATTTTGTCCCTCTCAGCAACAAGAAAAGACATTTCAGTGCCACTTGTCACCTTTCTCCAAACACAAGTGGTTCTGCTGTCCTCATCAAATGATTCATTCAAATATCTGGCCAATAAAATAGATGTTACCAAGAGACACTTTATAATGATAAAGGTTATAATAACAATAACAACAACAACAACAACAACAACAATAATAATAATAATAATAATAATAACGATAGCAATGACAATGATGACAACATTTTCGAGCGATTGGTCGTGCAGCTGTTTTTCCATATTTCCGTAATTTCTTTGAATTTAGCACACATTTCGAGGCCACCCACATGCATAACAAAAATAAACAAAATAACCTCGAAGGAGAACTGGAAACGGTTGTGAATTGCACATCGCATCCGACTTGGTTCCTGAGTGCATACGGGATGAAAGGGACTCTCCTCCTAGAGTTGTAATGTGTGTCGCTGCTAAAACAAAAACATTTTAAGCAATTTTGATAGAAATCTGATAAAATAAAAAAACCAACTTGAAGTCACTCATCCATTTAGCCATTGTTTTAGAATAAAGATCGATAAGAGTCCTCGTGATGTTAATGTTGAATATTCCCGATGGAGAGGACGCTGCATCACAATGCAAACAAAGACATAAAAAAGAAGTCCTTAAATTCAACCTTCTGATAAATTTTTTTGCTAAAAATCCTTTGCACCAACCTTTGACATCCATGTATAAGTTTTTGTCATCATTTATAACATCTTTATGCCACTCCAGGCTACATCTTAAAGAAATTATTTATTCACTTAATCTTAGTCGATTAGAGCTAGAGGGATGTATAGAAAATTATGAAAATGAGACACACCCCCATTTTTCAATGAAAGGTTCCCAGCCTGAGAGGGACCTGTTGTAATAATCTCCATAGAGTTTAAATTGTGCTCTTCCTTGTACGTGAGGCACGACGGTATAGAGAATGTAAATATCAGACACGATGAGCTCCATGAGCGGAACGTCGGCATCCAAACAGTCATCGATGAGACAAACTGATATGCTGCCCTCTTTAAGCTGCAAAAGAAATTACTAGTGACATCTTCATTTAGCTCAAGAATCACTCATTAGTTTACAACTTCAAAGCCTGAAATATTGCAAAGGAGAGGCTGGAAAGAGCTTGTGTTACTAAGAGGAATGGCGTGACTATTTAGCCAGATGAGTGCATCATCCAGACTTCCCTTGCACATCAGCACTGCTTCCTGGCAATCTTCTCTGCTAAATCCAAATTCTTGCAACTTAGTGAGCATTGGATCTTTATAATAATAAGATATTACATTAAATAATAAAATAAACTTTTTTTTGTAAATATCTATATTTCTACCTAAAACGAAGTTCATGCCCTGCGAAGCTCTGTTTGCCTGCAGCACTTGTTTGGGCATTGAATCGATGATGCCAACAAAAAGTTTGATGTCGTTATATGACAATCTCACACTTAAGACATTGAAACCCACCTGAATTGAATTTGTAACTTTGAGTCATACTAAAAAGACAAAATCTTTCAAATGTCAAAATTCAGAAAATTATCTATTATTATTATTTAATTTATTATTATTGTTATTGTCGTTGTTATTATCATCATCATCAGCTAATATTTCACTTCATCTTTACATATGCATCAAACTATGTTTTATTATTTTAATTTAATAATTAAAACAATATAAGTAAATCTTAGATTTTAGTTTATAGAGATTTGCGCACAAAGTGGCTTAATTGAATTTAAAGCAATTGAGTTAAAAAAAGATTATTCAGTTACTTCAAGGACAGGCATGACCCTTCTTTCTTTAGGAGTTGCTTCTAACAAACCAATCGATCTCCTGGAATTCTTGTCGATGACAGTGTTATTTAGCTCGAGAGTCAGCAACATCGGATCGATGATGGAAAGGGCAGTTTCATCTTCAGCAGCCATACAGCACGAATAAACTTCAACATTCTGCAGGCTGCATGAAAGTGGCCTTTCAGAATCAGGCTTGTAGACAATGACGGTTGTTCCCTAAGAATGAAATTCTTCACGTAGTTTGCTGACTTCACTATAAAAGCAGAATAATTATACCAACCTTAATTATAACTGCGTTCGTATCTCTTTCTCTGGAGTCCTCAACCACCACCAACTCAGTGTTGCACATATTCAATGTGAACTCAAACTTTCGTTTAGGTTCCTGTTTAATGACAATTAAAACAATCATCCAAACCTAGGCAAAGCACCTTAACTACTAAATATTAATTGGCAACATAATGCAATAATAACAATGTCATTGTGTACCAAATCATTTATGCTTATCCGTTTGGTGAGGATGCTCCCTTGGCAAGTTGAACTCATGCCTGGAAACTCAGGATCTCTTGTTTTTTCTTAAAATAAAAAAGATATTTTTAAATAAGCAGTTCAAAAATAAAATATCAATGCAAACCTTTCACAAAAGGATCCTCGGGACTGGACTGCAGAAAGTTCTTAGTGGCTAACAACCAGTCAAAAATGCCCATAAGCCTCATATTATTCAAAAGCACATGGTACTTTTCACATTCTTTGTTCATTCTCCATCTCACTTCTAGTCTCAGGGTTTCTTTGCCATCTTTACTCTCTGAAGACTTAAGGATGCCAGAGAAAACATTGGGCCTCAAATTAGCAGGAGAATCTGAAGTTAAATATATTTTTCTGCAAAAAAGTTGATACTAAGTTTTCAAAATGTCTTCAGTCATTACCAATATATCTTGTGTCAACAAAATTGATTTCTTGGCACACAAGGCCTATGTCTTTAGACTGATCGGACATGCTCTCGAAATGTAAGTTAGATTTCACAAGATCGAAGAGAGCAAGAGGTACTTCTGTCGGTTGCATTTTTGTTCCGCCGTTGGTTTGCAACGAAGGGGTTTCAGAATGCACCAACTCAATTTGTACATTGTCTAAGTCGATATCGATGCTTAGCGAAACATGCGACTCGCCACTCAATACAGTCTGTAAAGTCATTTGAAGTTAAATCATTAATTTAATTAATCGCAAATGAATAAATGAAGACAGTTACATGAGTTTTAGGGTCCTTGAGATGAGACATAAGTTGGTATTGAAATTCTGCCAATTGCTCTCCAAAGTTATGAGCTAGCAAGCCTCTAATGAGCTTGTATTGGTGGCTGTTCAAGGACATTTGCACTGAAGATAATTGAGCTTTGATGCTGAGGTCACTCACTGATTTGTTGAAATCTCCATCAAGATTTCTTTCTACACATAGATGCAGATGGCATTTCTCCTTCAGAATCTTATGACTCTATTAAAATAACATTTTTTAATGTACAATAGTGCTGAAATGACGAACTTGTAATTCTATACCTGTCTCTTTAGAGTGAAGTTAGAAAAGACAAAATCATTTTCAGGATCCCCCCTTCCTTCAATCCAATTGGCTGACAAAACTTCCACATCAAATAGACTCACATCAATGACATCCAAAAGGCAAGCATTATCATTTTTTGTTCTTTCATGCTTCTTGTGAATTTTCATGCTTTTCCTGAAGTACTGTTTGAAAAGATATTGGTGTTTCATTAAATTAATTTGTTTTTATTTTTCTGACCTTTAATGCTAACATAACCCTTATGTAATCACAAATTTTCAACCACAATATTAAATTAACATTACTATAATATTCATCTTAAAATGTAAGCCACCAACTCACTGGAGAGAATGTTTCATTGGTTTGTTGGTGACTCCCTAAAAAAGTAGATGAAGATCCATGAATCCCCAAAGATGAAAATAATGTCGACAAGGCACTCTGTTGCTGGTCGTTCTGCACAATTCTTATCGGATCCGATGCAAGACTGTGACAAGACTCGTCAGTAGAAGTGTTTTCTACGAGTTCAGTATCATGCAGAGTGTTTTCTTTATATCCAGAATAAAGAAATTGATTCTGGATTTTCAATTTTCCAAAATCCAAAACCAGTACTTCAACATTTTTGGAGCTCATGGGAATGAAAAGAACCGGTGCTCCGGCATTTACGTCCAACTTTATGCGAACATTACTTGAGGCTTGCTCTGTCACCTACATGAGAATCGAGTAAATTACTTTTCAAAATTGGATTGAAATCAACATCTTCTCACCTTGCAGCCTTCTGAGGCTGCTCTTGATCTATTTAAGATTTCTTGGAATTGATTAAAGTTCTGTATATAAGCTGACATTTCCTGAAAGAAATGATGTGTGTGGATGTAGTGGACAGAAGACATCTCCAGTTGAACGTGGGCATCAAATTCCCTTGAGTTATCACAGTCTGGAGTGCTAAATCTGTTGAGAAGTTAAAAGTTCTTAATTCTTAAGCCAATAAAGCACATTCTAAAATAGCCTCACTTTAAGACATTAAATGAAAGAGCGGTTTTTCCTGTAGTTTGAAATCTTTCTGAATACAATGTACCAGCAGGAGAACAATCAAGAATAGACATGCTTCCCAACTGGCCACGCAACTGAAATTGAAAAAATATGAATTCACACCCTTTTCCAAACTTATCAAAGTTTCACTGATTTCTTTTAAAATTCTTACTTAAAAACTAAACTGGCTTTAAAAAAAAGTTGTTTTCCAGTAAAAACTCAATAAGTCAATATTCGTGAAAATATTAGTATCTACTGTTGAAGCTGGCCCAGGAGTTTGCCAAAAAGCTTCGAGATGACCAAAAACCAATATTGCGAGAATATCTTAACATTATCTTTAAATTTCTTTATGTACTTGATGTGAATTAATAATGTACATTCACAAGATCTTAAACAGCCTTGAGACCTGGGACATCCGGGTAATACACTCTCCACAAATTGCCACAAAATGAGAGTGAATTAAGTTTGGCAACATACAAAAATCGACATAATCTATGAAAAAATCGTACGACAACTCAATAAGTCAATATTCGTGAAAATATTAGTATCTACTGTTGAAGCTGGCCCAGGAGTTTGCCAAAAAGCTTCGAGATGACCAAAAACCAATATTGCGAGAATATCTTAACATTATCTTTAAATTTCTTTATGTACTTGATGTGAATTAATAATGTACATTCACAAGATCTTAAACAGCCTTGAGACCTGGGACATCCGGGTAATACACTCTCCACAAATTGCCACAAAATGAGAGTGAATTAAGTTTGGCAACATACAAAAATCGACATAATCTATGAAAAAATCATACGACAAAGTAAGAAATTGGAGGTTCCACTTCAAAAATGTGGACTTAATTTGGCAAGTTAACCGAGGTTTAGGATGGGTCCGACTGTAATAGTATTAATAAGCAGTAATGTCTAATTAGTGTCTAACTCAAGCATTCATCAAACAAATAAATTGTTATATAACCTTCAACTCATGTTTGGTCTTGAAAATGTTGCATACAAAGTTTGATATGTTGAATCTGGCAAGTTCATATGCCTTTTTGTCAGCAACAACAGAAAGTTCATGAACCTTCAAAGTTATATCAATATTCCCATCCTCAGTGATGGCTGTAAGAAATGACTATGATTAAGAGGCTTCACAAAGAAAAAGCTGTCAAGGATAACTTACCATTCCTATCATCTTTTTGTGGGATCTTGGAAAAGAGGTTGGGGTCCTGAGCCTTACCACTCATCCCTAGGACCTCCAAGAGCAAGACCCAAGTTTCGAGGTGGACGAATGTTTCCAAGCGATTGAAATCAATAGTTACTTTGTAATCAGCCTGATAAAGGAGAGTAATAACAAATGACTAAAAGCGTGCCTAATTGTATAACTGTAGCAATTTTTTTAAATATTTAGTTCATTCCAAATTTTTAAATTTTTAACTAACACATTTTTGGAGAACAGATTCTTTTGAAACTTTTATAATTTTCAAAAAAACAAGACAGCTATCAGAGAAATTGACACAATTCTGAGATCTAAGCAAAAAACAGCAAAGAATTAAATGAAATGAAATTAATTCTGAGAGAATAATAACATCAACTGATGTAAACTAACCTGCTGTTCACTCCAACATCAGAATCAACTCGTGGCGAGAAGTGAGAATAAAGAGTTGAAGGTAGCGATGGTGGCAAGTCGGGGATGAGAAGATCATCGTCGCCCGAAGGACACGACTTTGATAAATATTCTCCGTCGGCACTGTATTTCGATGAACTTTTCTTATTTTGCTTTTGGAACCCATACGATGCCATAAGAATCCTGTAGCAGTGAGCGCAAAAATGATTCTGCTCATTAACTTAATCATTACTTTTCAATTAACTTACCTTGGACGATCACCGAGCAGTCCCTCCATGAGCAAAGAATCAAGTTTTATTTCACTAATAGTAAAGCATGAATAATTCAGTAAGTCAAGAGAAAGAAACTGAAGGGTGAGTTTAACAATGTCATCATTTCCATCACCACCTTTGAACAGAACTTCAAACAATGGCATGCTAATCGATGCCTTCACAATTTTTAACAAATTTTGCTTCTCCTTGTCTTGAAAGATTTCCTCGTCCAGATGAAGCGATGATTCAAAATGACTATTGATGTCGCTCGGAGGCCTTACATCAGAATTTATCTCAGATGCTTTCTCTTTGGCTGGAGATATGTTGTCCAAGGTTTTTAGCATTTGTTGAAGAACAGCTCTGGTGAATACAACTTTTAGTGGAGAAAGTTGACCGGTAACCATGACATATTTGTTTGAGGAAGAGATATCCAACTGAGATAAATTTGAAAGTTCATAGATTAAAGGATCACAAGGGATTTGATCAGAGACATTAATGATAACTTTGAAACCAGTATCATGCAAGATAGGAAAGCCAAAAATATTTAAGCCAGAGTGAACATTCAATTTTTTGTTCAAATCCAGAGAGTAAAGACACATATTTGAAAATTCCACCACTAGAGTCTAAAATGATAAAAAAAATTAATTAAAACGAAATATTTCTTATTAACATGCAAATATATCTCATAAATACCTGGTTGGTGTCCTCAGAAAGCTCAGTATGTTGATCAGCAACATTAGAAAATGACATGGTCCCCAGATGGACACTCAGGACTTCATTACTGTCAGCTTCCTTAGGAAACATGAGCACAGGAGATTCAATGACAATGGCAAACATCAGTGATTTATTTAATGAATCTTTAGACAAGCCAACACTGTCATTGTTCAATTTTGTTTCTTGAACATCCAAACCATTGTCAACAAAATCTTTCATTAGTACTCTTTTCCTGTCGATGTTCAACTTCATTCTCTTCTTTAAAGAAGAAACATTGTCTACATCTCCTTTCTTGTTTCTGTAAATAATAATTACATAAGCATATAAAAAAATAAATGGAAAAAAATCAAATAAAAAAAAACTTCATTGAACTGACCCTTCATTTGCTACCAATCCAGCAGCTAGTTCAGTGGCAGCAGAACTTAAGGATGAACCCAACCTCGTTATGTACATTTTAAAACTGTCGAGACACCTAGAAAGTTCTAGCACAAATTCTGGTGAATGTATATATTTGATTGAAGCTATTTTTAAAGCCATCATTGTGAATGGTTTATTTTCTGTGTAGAAATGATAAAAATTCTTCCATAAGTTCAACATAGGCAGGTTTGAACACCTCAGAAAAAGTTCTCTAATTTTAGTTGCAGAATCACTCCTTTCAAATGCTTCAAATAATTTACAGTATTGATGGGATTTTGTTCTACTATCCATGAGAAATACCATGTTGAACTTAAAAGCAGGTTCCAAATCCAGAGAAGAACCAATTAATGAAAAGTTATTTAGGCTTTGGAAATGCAAAGGGCTGCTTTCAGAAACCGTGCCACACTGAACGAGCACACTTTCTCCTCGGTATCCCTGCCTGAGATTCTCCAATTGAAAGCCCCCCAAGCACCCACTCAGTTCAAGGAAATGTCCTGTCAAAAACACAATTATGTTTTAGAACTACAAACTTGATATTAAATATTACAAAGGAGTTAAAAGAGAGCAATGGAGCACCTGCTTCGACATCAATCTGGGCATCTGCAAAAGTGACCAGAGCAATTTTGTTTGCTTCTTCATGTTCAAAACTCAGGAGCAACACATTCAATCTTTCAAATTTTGATCGAATTCTAATTCTCTTGATGGTCTTCAGCTGCATTTTTATTTAATATTTTACGGAAATGTTAAAAATTCATAATTTATCAAAATAACATTACCGAGAAATCGTATGAACTGCCAGAGACCTCCTTCACGGAGTCGTTTGGAAAAATTGGCTGGAAGAAGGCAATGAGCTCCACAATTGTTTTCTGATTTGCTTCAAATATTAATTATAAAAGGCTTGCAACTTTTAATCAAAAACAAAGTTAGTAATACAAATATAGAAAATTGCAATATTAACCAATAACATCCAGAGAATTAAAGTGAAAATTGACATCGTAATGAGGGTCCTCATCATTCACCAAGAAAGATTTTCCCTTTATTTCAATGGCAAGTTGTATCAAGGCTTCATTTTGCTGATCTGAATTACAAGTTACTAATGCTAAGCGAAATAACTTAAACGACATAATACCAAGAACATTGCCCTACCTTCACAAAAATTAGCATCATTTTTATGCTTCGTTGAACTCTGGGTCTCATTGATTAATATGATGTTTCTGTTAATATTTTGCATTGTTTTAAAATGAGACAAAGAAATCAACTCAAAGATAAAAATAAACTCATCACTTGAAGTTGGCATGAGAAGCCACTAAAAGTTCGTAGTCTGGCCCAAAGGTTTGCAAAGCGTCGGCAATGATGAGGCTACTGACTGAGAAGAGAATGTTCGTCCGACAGGAAGTCATTTCAAGCAAGGAACTAACTTGACTAATTCTTAATTGTCCAATACACTGCCCTGTGGATTAGTTGACCAACAACTCTTACATATGGTAAATTAAAACAATTGCTCCAATAATCTTCTTGTAAATAAAAGTTATCCTTAAAACTTCATGTCAAGGTCAAAACAAAAATTGAAACCTTTTCCATGGACATCAATGGACAAATTGTGTATTGAAAAGTTCATGGAAAGTAACTTAATTTCTTCTTTTAATTGATTGCTGAAAAACAATTTTTTAAGATAACTTCTTTGAAGCATGAAAATAATTAATTTTAAAATTACTCAATAGAGTTGTGGCTGTTTAGAATGTTGTCGGCACAAAAGGCCTGCGTTTGAACGCCACCCTTTCTTCCTCCGAACAATTTGTTCATATCTTCAGATAAGCTCTGCAGGCACCTTTTAAGGGTCGTTAGCTGCATTTCAAGATATTTTATTCTTAATTATTTGATGTTTCAACATTTATTCAACAAAACCTGAAAGGTCAGAAGAAAGGTTTCATACCATTTACTATTTACAAAAATCAAAATTTTCTAAGCATCAATTAATAACTACACAAACATTTAATAAGTTACTATCATTTGAGAAGTTCATAATTTTGTCTAGGATTCCAGTCACCTTTAAGCTTATAGAAACTCATGCATTTCTAACATTTAGCATTAATCTTTAAAAAATTAATTTGTCTTTATCGTTAGCAATTTGTTATGGCACTAAAAGGTAGAAAAAGCTACAAGAGCAAAAGGCAATATTTAAAAAAAATTGTCCTCAAAAGATGACAATATGCAAATTATTAAACCATTGAAACCAGTAAAGTATGTGGATAAAAATATTATTCTATATATTCATCATGGCAACGAAAACAAACTTTAAACTCATTGATATGGAAATCAATTGTTGGAATGTGCCCATTAATTATAACATTAGGCCAATCAACACAATGGTTTCCTATGATACGTCTGTTAATGGAAAGATCAACCATATTTAGTCCAGAAATTAAAAAAAAAAAAAACAGAAAACTCAGTAACCTTTCCAGTTGCAATGAAATGCTGAACTTGTTTACCACATGCCATGGACTCAACTTATCTAAATAAACTGCCTTCCAATTTTCTTCCAGGCTGCCCACAAAAACTTTTAAATCCATGAGTTCCACTGTATATCTAAAAAATCAAATAGAAGCACTATATCAAAAAGTTACTCCTCACTTTAGGAACTGAAAGTATTGGACTCACGTGTCATATAATTTTTCGTGAATGAGTGATTCTGAGATTGTTGTTGGAATCGTTTCAACATTTTGTGGAGTAGAGGATGGGGTGAGAAACAACTCATCATCTGAAATTAATTAAAAGCAAAAAGTTATCGTAACTTAATTCCACTGCTTAAATTATTCACTCCACCTTCACTGTCTCCTTGGTTCTCCACGGGGCCTTTGTTATTAATACAGAGTCTACCTAAATCAAAGACTACAGCAGTGGTGTCAGGCTTGCACAGATCCTCGAGAATGGTGATGTGAGGGGCAAACAAATCAAGTTTAATAATCCAACTTGATAAACTGGACTGTAATAAGGCGTTACTTCATTATCTTAATTTAATCACACTTACTATTAATTGTTTAATTGACATTAATAATATTTTATTCGCATCAAAACCACAAAATTGATACCTGTGAGTTTCCTTTCAAAAGGGCTTCAATGGTATGCTGAAGTTCATGCTTGGTCTGCCTTTTCAGAACTTCATATCTCATTTTAGCCACAACTGCAATGATAACAATATCTAATATCACCAAGCAGATTAAAACTTATGTAACATCTCAAGCAGTACTAAAGTAACATTGTCATGCAATGCTCAAAATGTTGTCCAGTCAGAACCAAAAACTCAAAATGTAACTAAATGCCTAAAAACTAATTTTGACTCTATATATTACATTACTTAATTACTACTTACATTATTTATATAATTATATATTACATTACTTAATTACTACTTACATTATTTTTATAATTATATATTACATTACTTAATTACTACTTACATATTTTTATAATTATATATTACATTACTTAATTACTACTTACATTATTTTTATAATTATATATTACATTACTTAATTACTACTTACCAGCAATATCCAGCTCAAAGTTTTTATCATCTTCAACTTCAAATATACATTTCACTTTCTCAAGAAAAAAAGGATTATAAACAATGTCCAATGGTTCAGAGGATATGCACAATCTGAAAATAAACAAAAATAAAATATAAGCATTTCTAACAAAGTATGCACTTTCCATTGTCCTTACTTATAATTAGACTTTGTGGAGAATGGATTTTTCTCCAGGCAAAACTGAAAAAGCTGCAAATGATCTTTTCCGTCAACCTTGATCTGAAATAATAAATTATGCATCTATAAGCGAGCCGCCCGGAATTGAACACAACCCTCAATAGTTTGTCTTTTGATATGCAGAAACCAATAACTTCGATTAGGACATTAATTTCTTAAGTTTACCTTGTGATCACTTTTGTGAAGGGGGGACACAAGAATTGGTCTAATGGAATTTTTCGTGTGTTTATCGAGCAAACTGAAATCAAGCATTGACACTTCGATCATCCATCCTTCCACACGTGTTCTCGACTCAAATGTAGTCTTTATGTCTCTGCTTTCCAGTTCAAGCAATGGATGCAAAAAAGTTACATCTTCTGTGAGACCTGAAATTATAACCAATATTATTACAGATGGACACCTTTATTCCTTAAATAACTAGAAATGTTTAATTTAATCCTTAAAAATTCAAAATTTAAAATAAATTCATCTATTCATCAAAGGAGATTCGATTTTAAATTCTTTTAATTGAATGAATTCATAATTCATCCATTATCAGCCATAATTCATGACCAGCCTCATGTAGAATATATTTATAAAATATCTAGAACTCACCTTGATCCCTTTGATCAATATCTCCTGCAGTAGCAAAAAGTTTCAAAGATCCAGATTTCAGTGTAAAAGCTACTTTTAAAAATACTACGTCCATCAACATCAACGAATTATCTGCACTTTCTCTGCCAATCAAGCTTGTAAGGTCATCATCTGCAATCAAGATTGAGAATAAAACAAATTGTACGAAGTCATCATTAAGTCAAAATGTTAAAGAAAGACAAATTTGAACCAAATTCAGATGATGGCAATTTATTTCCAATGGTGACATTTTGTTTTGAGGGAAATGAAGTATCAGAATCCACAGGAGATTGTGTTATTTCTTGCTGCTTAAAACAATTAAATTGGGATTAGTATAATCAATTGCTTTCATGCTTCCTTAGAATAATTAGTGCCAAAACAATTACATGTTATAAAGGATGGCATATTTTCTAGATTTAAATGCATAAATAGAAAAGCCAACTTTATTAATTTGTTGTCCTATGACTATACTAGTTTATTTTACTTTACTAGTGAAATTAAATTCATTTGTTTCTGTTTTAATTACCAAATCTAACTCAATCAACTCATTGATACTAACTTTTACATCTGTTGAACTTCCATACCATCCTCCCCAACCTGGAAACCAACCCTTAAGAATGTTATATCCATAGTAGTAATTGGTGGGAGTGTTCACAGGTGACGAATCTGGACTTTTTGAGGAGAGCAGCTGCAGAAATAAGTTCTTAATATAACCTTAAGTTTTGAAACACTTTTTAATAACTTATTATGCTGATCATTAAAAAAAATGACAACCAAATTATAATTAAAATAAAACTTTCATGAAAATTAGCATGTCAAAATTGCCTGTTTCTCCTTTTCTAAAATGCCGTTTGTTACGAGGGATCTTAATATTTTTAGCTCTTCAATTGGTGTTTCTGCTTCAAAAGCATCAATAAAATCCTGGCAAATTAAAACAGAAATATAAACAGCCGTTAATGCCTCACTGAATTATTACTTATGAAGTGACAAGCAAACATTGAGACATTACTCTGTTTGACTTGGTCATGTTTCTCAGTCCAACTGTAAGCTTGAGTGAGTACATTTGGATGTATAAGACATTGTTTTTGGCTCTATTGAGAATGAACTTTCGAGTAGAATTTTTCAACCTTTCCTTTACCGTGCTCAAGACACAATCTAAAGCAAATCTCCATCGAGATTTTGCACTGGTAAAATGAATGAGTTCAGTCATTGCTCCAAAATTAAAAGAATTTAAAACTAACTTTTTACATAAAGAGTCTCTCTTGAACTTTTTGTATCTATAAGCTTTACATGCCAAGTCATATGATTTTAAAGCAAAATGCATCTGCTTGAATTGTAAGTCATTGAGAGACAAAGGAAACTCATCAAGGCAAATATCAAGACAAATCCTTGGACTGTCTCTTTTCCTTAAGGGCAGGGAAGATGTATTCCTTGTAAACTTGCAAACTCCACTCACAGGAGACAACAAAAAACATTGCTTCCCCTATTATTATTATTATTATTAAATATTATTATTAATTATCAATGTAACTCAAATTTGTTACTATATGTCATCAACTTTAATGGTATAAACATTTAATAACTGCTTACCTCAACTTCATTAAGTTCATATGTAAAAAAGTCCTGCATGAAAAAAAAATTGAATTGGAATCTCACTTTTAGAACTTTAATCCTTGTTCAACAAATATTTTTAAAATATTTCAAATAACCTGAAAATCTGACTTGCTGGAGTTACCCATGTAATGCTTGGTGTGGCAATCCCAATAAATTGAGAAATTCTGCAGCTCAATTATTTTGAAAATGTTGGCATCAGACCCTCTATATCTATAGCCTGGAATCTATAATTGAGTAGATTCAATTATTTTAATGTTCAGTGTTTTCATCAGTATTTGTTGGACACCAACCCAATCAGCACTACAACTCTGAGCAGAAATTCTCTGTATAAACATTCCACATGCAAATGGTTGACCTTTGCTAGTGAAATCCTCGTATCTCAGATTCACGTTAAGGATTTTTATCTACAAACAAATAATGGCTTCTACTAATGAAATGTCAGATTAAATATTGCAAGTGCAAACTTGAAAATTGTCAATGATGTTGGTGATGAAAGATGTGCCATAGGACCACCATGACCAATTGCTGGAATCAGCTCCACCCTGCTGAAGATACTGCTTCTGCAGCTTAATAACAAAAAAAAACAAAGAACAATAAAACTCAAGTACAATTTTTATAGATTGTTCATTTTATGATATACAACACTTAAATCAATTTTTAATGAAATAATTACATCAACAAATTTGATGCCTTTTGATTAACTGTATTGCAGAGCTGAAAATGTTTAGAAGAATAAAAAGACTTTAAACCAATGAGAGCAAAAAGATCATTAGTATGTCTTGGAGTCTCGAATATAATGCCTCTGAAGCATTATTCTTTAAATATTTGGCATATTATATGTGATTACATGAACAAAGATACATGGAACAGGATTTAAACCATCAAACAATAATTTGCTTCAAACTAACTTTAAAGGATAAAATTGATATAATTTCTATAAAGCTGATAAATTAACACGTAATTTTCAGCAACCAGCAAATGCATAAGCAATAGTAATTTCAGATTTTAAATAATAAAAATTCAACCGGTAGCAAGTATGATTTGTTGAAAGTTAATTAATAATAAGAAAAAAAACTATAATTACATTGAAATTTTCTTCAAGCTCAGATAATTGCAAATTTTTTCTGTCAGCTAAAAGTTTTTCTTCTGCTTCAGAATCATACTAAAATAAAAATCATTGTATTGTCACAAGATTATATGTACACTCTGATATTACTTTTCTCCAACATCTAAAAATAAATCAAAAATCTAACTAACTTCCATGTTTTCATCAGGACCAGCAACAATGAACAAATCCTCTATAGTAATTATCCATTCTTTGTCAAGTCTTCCTAATGGTATTTGTAGCGTAATTTTTCCAATAAGACCTGCAATCGCCAATAATGATATAGAATAGCAGTCGAAAAAAGGATGACGCCAAGCAAAGCAATTCATTATGAAAGCTGATATTACAAGTCATCTTCTGATTGAAAATTGCACATTTAGTCATTTATATTTAAAACATGACTCTTTTTCAAAGACCCTTTTTTGAACCTTTATAAATGTTATTTTATTATTTATTGCCTTATATATCAATGCAAATTATGCTTCGCTTACATGGAAATGTCAGTCATATTTAACATACAAACAAATTGTTTGTGTTAATTATAAATTATACAAACATCGTATCACATATTCTCAAGTAATGTTTACCTTGACTTCCATAATGAACAAAACATATTGGTTATTGGATAACAATTTTCCATTTACTTTGGTTTTATTTAAATACATTAATTTAGATATGCATTACTAATGTTTCAATACTAAGTTATTTAATGTAATACTATTAGTAATGACAATATGTGATTTAATAATTGATTTAATTTGTTATTGAAACATTAGACCTCATCCAGTCGATGCTAAAAGCATTTATATTTCAGGTCTTTGGGATTCAAATTGTTCGAATGCATTTACTGACTTATATAAATTCAAAGACTGCGATTCTGAAGTTTGTTGGAATCATATAAATTTAATTTATTTTAAACGTGTTCATGTGAACGATTTAAGTCAAAAAACACATTGAAATGATTGATTCAAATGTTTTGGAACAGATGTGGATCGCTTGCACCTTACAATATTTGTATATCTGGTCCATGACCAAAATCAACGTGTTCTAACCTATCGTAAAATTTTGTGAAGTATCTTTATTTGTATTCAAGTTAGCAGAAGGTTCACCTATCAGTTCTTTGTCAGATATAGTGATGTTTTCTGACTATTCATAAATTAAGTCGTTATGGAGCACATTTTACACCCCTTATGAAAATATTCCAGCAATAATCAACTTCAACAGCTTTTTAAATTTTGTTTGAAATTTGTGTGTAAAAAAGTGCTTTTACAATGTACTAGAGCATAACTGGCATAATTTTTAAAATAAGATCATAGTAACTATAAAAATAACGAGGAACAGATGAGGGTTAAGTCTGAATTAAAGTAATAATTTATTAGGATCAAACTAGATATACTATATCAAAAAAGTGGCATCAACTATTGACAATTTAAAATAATAATTTATAAGTCAAATTTTTAAACAGCTTTATGAACAGTATCATTTACCAACAAACTAAAGTGCACCTGTTTTAACTTCAAGAGGTAATCCAATGCTTTTGAGAGCTGTCTTTTTCAATGGAAGACTTTCCAATTCAGCATTTCCTACAAACACTTCATCTAAGATACTCTTCTTAAAAACACAACGAAATGTTAAATCTTACCCTGAAAAATGCCAATGCTAAGCTGGTCAGTATTAAGATTCTCAACATATTCACCAAGATAGGTATTTAGAACCCATGCAACTAAACCTTCCAGCATTGTTAGTCTTTAATTAAAAAATAATTACATTACTTGAAATGTTAATTTGTTTTGATCTTTCAATCTTTTAACCTTTGTTAAACCAATGTTAAAAATAAAATTTCATAAATAAGTTTGCCAAAACTAGTTTCAAATTTTACTTTAAAAGTGGTGTACTACTATAAGTTGTGCAGGCGTCTGATAAATTTCAAAAACTAAAAAACTATAAAAACGAAATATAAACACACATTTCGTAATAGTTTCTAAAAGTAAATTTAGAAATTTGAGTAACTTCACATAATTTATTACCTAAATTTATTAATACATTTTTATTTTTAATTAATAAAATAAATAAAATTGTATATTTGTAAATGCTATTGATTGGTATATATATATATATATTATTTAATGTCAACAAGGTTTATATACTTTATATTTATATTTTACAAACAATTGTACAAATTAATAGACAATTGCATTAATTGTTTGTTAAAAATACGAACATAAATTCTGAATGAAAAAAATTTATAGGAATTTCAATTTTTTGTAAAGTATTTTGTATTGTGCTTAAATGTATGTAAAAATAATTACATCGGATTAGGTGCAACAACAAAATTTATATTCAATATTTGGTTGCCAGTTTTGTTATCAGTGTTCAATTTTGTCATGGACGTGCCGTCGGGCGGTGTCGGTGCTTGTGGTGCAACATATTAGTTGTTGTTTCACTGTTAGACGCGCTTTTTCCCATTTCCTTAGATTTTAAGGTTAGGTTGCTGGTGGGTTTAAAAGTTGTTTATGATGTTTTATGCCTTACACAAATTTATTTAATTATTTTTACTCATTTGAATTATTTACTTGTTAGCATTTGGAGTGGTTAGACTTACTGCTCCAATTTTGCTCATTATTCTTAACAAAATAAATATTGTTTGATGAAAACTCTTTATGTATTGAGTTTAAGTTTTGGATTTTTTACACTGCTTTCATTTTCAGTAAAGGCTTGCAATGTTTTAATATTATTTATCTATTATATGTTTCATAAGACAGAACAACAATGGGACGTTCCTACAATGAAGAACTTGCGTACATTGAAAAACTTTCTCCAAATTCGTGGAGAATCAAAAAAGGATTTGTTCCAAACATGAATGTGAGTTTTGAGCAGTGTAAGGATACTGTAAATTGAAAGTATTAAGTTACCATTAATTCGTAAATATACGTTGTCATTTTATAATAACATTCACTGTTGCCATTTTTGTGATGCAAATTATAAATTTATATAAATTCATTAAATTTTTGAAGTTTATAGCTACATAAACCTTATTTATTATTAGGCTTATCATTATTTTTGAGATTTTATAAACAAATAAATGTTGAGCATGTCTTATGGGATCAAATTTATTATGTAATTATAGTATTGTTAATCAGTTCTTAGCGAAGTAGTTAAATTTGTTCTACAAAAAGTTCATTACTTTTATACATTTGTCACTTTGTTTAAAATTTTGTTTTCACATCCTCTATGTAAAAATCTTGATCTAGTGAATGCTGATCAATCATTATCTGCCAGAAATTGCTTACTATCAGCTTTGCTTTTTAAATCTAAGCCATGTCGAAGCTTTTGAGGTCTCGCTTTCATCAAATAAAATGTTTTTTTATTGCCAACAGGTTGAAGGTGTATTTTATGTCAACAGCCACCTAGAGAGATTAATGTTTGAGGAATTAAAACAGTCTTGCAGACCAGGTGGATTTGGAGGATTTCTTCCTGGGATGAAGCAAATTGGAAACGTTGCTGCCCTTCCTGGTTAAATTGTTGTTTCTTGCAACACGATTATTTGAGATTGTTTAATTGCATTTGTTGTATTTGTAAGTCGGACTTGAAAGCAGAAAACTCATAACCAAACAATTCAGAATAACGTTTAATATAACTGAAATGCAACTCCTACTTGATGACAGCTCTACTGGAACTCAAAACCAGGCCTAAATTCAGAAACTTAAATAGTGCTTGGCTAGTGTGCTTGTGACACAATGTCATTTGTAGATTCTGTTATCATGGTTCATGCAGGTCCTAAATTTCTGAATTTGGGATTTTTACTAGTAAGAAGTCCTAAAAATCGAGGGCTTTTTTTTTTCTAAAAAAATTTGAAAAACTCTAAAAGGTCCTAAAAGTTAATAATGTTCCAAGATATTATTAGTAATAGATTTTTGTTATCTAAAAATTAGTGGGAATTCTGTGTTTGTTCTAGCTGAACATACCCAGTTAAGTTTTGCTTGTATGTTTGATCCTTTAAAATTGGGATACCACCATCAATCATGCCTGGCATGAAAAGGGTTTGAGTCTTGCCTTGCAGTTAGGGCAAGGATTATCATTCAGGAGAGAAGGAGGGAATTGGAAAGAAATCGAGTCATTAAGGCAGTGCAGCAGGGTAGATGGACCATATGGGAGGAAGGAGATATGGAGGATGTCTCCATATCGTCTGGCCTTTCTGATAAGATCAATTTATGACCAACTTCCCTCTAAAGACAATTTGCGAAGATGGGGTTTGACAGAAGACTCTAAATGTGAGCTCTGCAGCAGTTTCGAGACACTTCATCATGTGCTCTCTGGTTGCGAATATCCTTCGACAATGGTCGGCACAATAAGGTCTTAAAGGAAGTGGTGGAAGCTACCAAAATGGCGGTAGCCAAAGCAAATTCTCGCAAGATTGCGTTGCAGTGGAATGTATACTTCTTGCGAGAGGGCTTTTCACTATCCTGTAAGACAAATAGACTCCCTCCGAGAAGAGACATTCTTGCAGAAGTTAATGATTGGACTGTCGCAGCCAACATAGAAGGCTTGAGACACTCCCCAGCTGCTTATAGGGATAGCAGCAGGAGGCCGGATATTGTTCTCGCATCATCGTGGTCAGGCACTTTCATTTTGATAGAGTTGACTGTCCCGTGGGAAAATAGGATCGAAGCAAGTAGTGTGTTGAAAGAGGAGAAATACTCTGAGCTAGCAAAAGATCTAGAGGGTTTCGGATAACGCTAATGCCCTTTGAAGTTGGGGCGAGAGGATTAGTTGGTAAGTCAGCCTACATGTTCCTCACTCAAATAGGTTTATCGAGCCAGGAAAGAACTAGTGCTATCATAAAAATGTTGGAGGCTGCGGAGGCATCAGATTGGACATGTTTTTTAAGGAGCACATGGGTAGTTATGGATGTAGTGAGAGTTTTGCTAATGTTGAGGCATGGTCATGCATCTGTTGAAAGGGACTTTTTTTTACAAACAAGTTTGATTTGTGAAAATCAAAAAGAGAAAAGCTTAAATACAAGAAGGATGATAAGATACCACATCAACAGTGTTGGAGGAGTGAAGACTGATAAAACTGCCCTGGGTCATTTTAAAACATCAAGGCACAGATATCAATTTTATTTGGGTGCTTTACCTGAGGAAGATGTACGACAGCCATAACCACAAAATAACAAGTGAAACATGACATGATCATGCTAAAGAATATTGCATATTAATGGACGGAAGCCTCACAACCAGGAATAGGAATCTTTAGCCAAAAGATAGTGAAGCAAAAGCTGCAGAAATTAAGAATTTATAAAGACAGCCAAATAACTTATTTTTATGTAAATAAATTGCTACTTTGAGCTTTTGGGTGTTTCTATATTGTATTGCAAGTCTAAATTATGAAAAAAGGAATAAATAAAGTCTAAATGTTGCTATTTTTGTTATTAATTTTGGTTCTAAAAAAATGATAGTAGGAGGTCCTAAAAAGTACTAAATTTTGGTTTCCAAATTTTTGTATAAACCATGTATTATACTCTTCTTTTAAACAATTGTTTTGTTTCAAAATGAAATTCTATATTTTTCTATAAAATATCATATATAATCCTTAGGATTAAAAATCTTTATTTCCTTCCTAAAAAACTGTTTTTCTTAACTTTATATAATTTGCATGAAGAAAGATTTTAAAATTTTCATGTTCATAATTTTTCAGATATGTTAAATGACCATATGCAATAGTTTTTGTTATTTTGTATTGTCTAAAATCTTATTTAATTCTTGGAGAATCCTTTAGTTATGGCAATAATTGAGAAATTCAAACTTTCAAAATATATGGTTTTAACTGAGCAATAAATAATTAAGATTATAATGTATAATAATTAAATCCTTATTTAATATCTCACAAACACTTAGCTTAACTTAATCAGCAAATATTAAGCACTAAGGCGATTGTTAGTAAATTCAATTCAAATCCAATTGCTTAAGCATGATATTTACAGTTAATACTTGGTGAATAAACCTAATAATAAACTACAATTTATTACATTATGAAATAATGTTGTTATATTCTATATCATTATGAATTATGTGATTGTTAGGAATTGTTGGAAAGTCAGTTGGTCTACCTGATGTTCACTCTGGTTATGGATTTGCCATTGGGAACATGGCTGCATTTGACATAGATAATCCCCTCTCTATTGTTTCTCCTGGTGGTGTTGGTTTTGACATTAACTGTGGCGTGCGACTCTTGAGGACGAACCTCTTTGAAAAAGATGTTCTTCCTCTGCAAGAACAATTGGCTCAGAGCATGTTTGATCACATCCCTGTTGGGGTTGGTTCAAAGGGCATAATACCCATGGGTGCCAGGTGAGAGACTTTACTTGTTGAAGGGTAGAATGGATTGAAGACTAAAGAGTTAATATCAAATGTGCTTTGGAGTAGAATCTAAGTATTTTCTACCTCTATTTCTCTATGTGATATTGTTGATAAACATGAATTCCTATTGGCTATACATATTTTACTTGATGTAGTTTAGAATGGTTAATATGCCCAGGATCTATAAGGTTTGATTATTTGTTTCCAGAGATCTTGAAGAAGCCCTAGAAATGGGTATGGATTGGTCTTTAAGAGAAGGTTATTTAAAATTATACTCTTCTTTTAAACAAACATTTTATTTGTAATGATATTTTATTGCCAAAAAGGACATTTTTATTTCATATTTTCATACTTCAAGATTGTTAATACATGGTTGATGCTTGAAATGAAGGCATTTTGGAACTGGCAATAAACCACATTATTAGGTTAAGAATAGCAAAATGAATAGAAGATCAGTATATGCCTATCCTGATTTAAACAACATAGATATATATTCTTCAGAGAGTTCGAGCATTTCTGTAAATTCTTCTTTCTTACTACCAGGACACTTCGTAACGAGCAGAATCAAATCAAAGCAACAAATCAAGATTCTAATATTTATAAAGAGAATCTTATTCAAAATCAAAAAGTGTCCATGTAAATGCAAACGAAATCAGCAGCAAACAACAACGAAATACAATATTCTCTAAAATGGTCGCTAACACTGGCACATAAAACTCAAAAATCGTCTGCCACTCTCGCTCGTGACACCTCACACTCTCTCTGAACTCTGCCAGGCTAAAAACTACACTGTCGTGTGTATTTTATTAATGTCCAATTCATGACTAGGTGATTAGGATTAAACTACTACCGTCGTCTGCCTGTCGCCTTATATACACATGCAGCAATTAAATATGCAAAAAGTCTTATTGCATCTCCAATCACTGTCTCTCGTTGTCCCAGGCAGATTACAAAAATGCAGCATCTCCACATCTCCACAACCTAAAATAAAATGCATTAATTAAATAAAATTAATAACATAAGTAAATAGTTCGGACACTGACAAGTTCGTAATAGTATTTTTTTTTTTATTGGGACAAAGATGATATAGAAAGTTGATTAGAAAGTGAAGATGCTAACATTTTTATGAAAATGATAGGAAAAAAAATAGCATCTTTGCCTTCAAAATCTTCATTGACTATCTGTCTCTCGATTACTTCAAAATCACCACTTTGGAACCGTCTCCAAATTCAGCCACCATTTGTTAATGCTTTATTATTATCCATTCTGATTATCACATTAAGTTTTTTCATCTCTTTTTGGATCTCTACATTTCAAACTTTCATTACTACGCAGTAATTTCCAATTTCTATGTAATATGAGATGCAAGAGGATTTTTTTGATGTTTTTAGGTTATATATGGGCTGAGGACAAGGAACATTGTGAAGAATATGGCAGAATGCTTCAAGCTGATCCTTCAAAAGTTAGCTCAAGAGCCAAAAAGAGAGGCCTACCACAGGTAGCTTGTCAGCATACATTTTAAATTTAAAACTTTAAGGGACATCCTATACCATAACACCCATGGCATCTACTGGCAGTGCAAAAAGGGTTGCAAACACATTATTGCCTCAAGCAGAAATCTTGGAACCCATTAAGCAACATTGTAAAAAGTACTACATTTCAGTAATTAGGTAAAAGTACAAGTAATATCTAAAAATGTACTTAAAAAGTTAAAGTACTGATGCCACCGTTTTTGTGACCATGCATCATTCCATATTATCTAAATGTCTATGTATCAATTGTTGGTGCTAACTTGTAGTGCTAACTGTCATTAAGTTATTAAGCAATAACATTTGAACTAATGAAAGTGTTTTTATTCTTTATTTACAATCCTTAAATTACAAATACAAATGTTTGTTAACTTTCAACATAACTAAGTTCTAGTCTGATGGCTCAATGTCAGACATGACTGGAGAACTGTTGTTTTGGTGAAATTTCCCTTTTCACTCTCATGGTCATTTCTACCTTTTTCTTATGTGTACTTCTTGTCAACAATTCATATTTCGAAATATGTGCTGCATTCCATATGTTTCTTCGAGTTTGACAACGAACCTGCCAATGCTGATTACATTAGTTTATTTTGTTTGCACAGTTGCAAACTTATATAATAATAATAATAATAATAGTTTATTTGTATGGCGCCTTAAGCATAGAGTCAGAGGTGCCTTGGGTCTTCGAGGAATTTTTTGAAGAGATAGTTTTTTTTTTACTTTATTTTATAATCATGTATTTCAATTTTTAGTTTGTTTTTAGTTTTTAAGTCCCAGAATTTATTATCATTGTCATTAATTTTTATGCCTTAATTAATAATTATGGATAATGACATTTTATTTTCTAGCTTGGTACTTTGGGTGCTGGAAACCACTATGCAGAAATTCAGGTGGTTGATGAAATTTTTAATGAATTCAATGCCAAGAAAATGGGAATAGAAGAAAAGGGACAAGTTTGTGTTATGATACACTGTGGTAGCAGAGGACTTGGTCACCAAGTTGCAACTGGTGGGTGTGCAATTTTGTTTTAAAACAAAATGATCAGGTTCAAATAGAAATGTTACAATTGCATAAATGTATTGGAATACCTGATTTATATTTTTGTATTTGTATTTAGCCAATCTTTGGTTGCTTTGCATATCCAAACCTGTTACAATCTCTGCAATTTAAACCTAAAAATGCACAATTTGTTATTTTGGCAATTGAATCTCCATTTTTCCATCATGTCATGTTTCTTTTCCTAAAGACTTTTCCCTAAAACGTTTTAGATAATTTATATGAATGTTAATTTTTTAATGAATAATATGTTATACATATATTTTGTAAAGAATGTTATAAGGTTATATTGGTTTATATATAATATATAAGGTTTATTTTACCAGATGCCCTTGTAGAAATGGAAAAAGCCATGAAAAGAGACAAAATTGATGTGAATGACAGACAACTTGCATGTGCCAGGATTAACAGTGATGAAGGTCGGTAATTTAATTGGTTGTAATTGTTGTTCATTTTTACTGTAACATCGCATTGCTTATATTTTAGTTTTTTTTAAAAGTCAAGTTATTTTATTAAATCAAAAAATAAAGTAGGTGAAACCTAGCATTGTTTGTTTAGTCGAGACGCTTAAATAAACAATTATATATGTAGAGGGAATTAACAAGAAATCAGAACAAGGGTAAAAAGTGTAATTGTTTGTCATTGGTGCAGTTGACAAGTTTCCTAGGAAGACGATGTGATTGAATTGTTACTTTATTGTAAACTTTTATGAATAAAGAGATGTAAGGTGGTATAGTGGTAAAGCAAAATTAATTTTATTTGGAAAGAGTTAATTTGGTAAATGAAAATTATATTCAATTTTTTGGAAGAGGTCTTGGTATAATTGCGGAATGGAATATTAGTGATTATTCACAATTTTTTCTGGAGAGTAAATGATGGTAACAAATATGAAAAGTGGTTTGATGCTTAACTGGAGTGACAATCATAACATGGTTAAGGTTTTATGCTTATTAGATTATTTCATCATCTCAAATTTTGGCTTTTGAGTAATCATTATATATAAGTAAGGATAAGGATCTTAGCCTAAGCCAAGCCAAGTCTAGCCATTCATAGAATGATTGTAAAGCCATATATTGACATTTACCAACCGATTTCATTTGATAATCTACAGGACAAAATTACCTGAAAGCTATGGCGGCGGCTGCAAATTATGCTTGGGTGAACAGAAGTAGCATGACATTTTTGTGCAGACAGGTGAGAATGATAAGAATTTTCTTTAACTTTGTTAAAGTATTACTTATGAATGTTTACATTTTTAGGCATTTGCCAAGATGTTTCATACCACACCTGATGATCTGGACATGCACGTCATCTATGATGTTTCCCACAATATTGCAAAGACAGAGGAGCATTTTATTGATGGGAAACAACATACTTTACTTGTTCACAGGAAAGGATCCACACGTGCCTTTCCACCTCATCATCCTCTCATACCAGTCGATTATCAGGTATGTTCAATTGCCAAAGTTTGAATTGGTTGACTATTAATATTAATATGTGACCCATCGAATTTGCAGCTCACTGGTCAACCAGTTCTGATTGGGGGTACCATGGGAACTTGTAGCTACGTACTTACAGGCACTCAACAGGGAATGAATGAAACATTTGGTTCCACTTGTCATGGAGCAGTAAGTATTTCTAAATTATATAAATTTATTATTATTATTACTAGTATTAGTATATTAAGAGGCATTTTTGTCAATAGAAGCTGATTTATGATGTTAATTTTTAATTATGTGCTAATTCAGGTAGCTCAATTAGGAATACAATATGAAAATCTTTATATAGCATTAGCATCCATCACTCAGTCTTTTGAGCCACTTGTGCATATCAATAATAAAATATGTTATAATTTCAGGGCAGAGCTCTCTCAAGGGCAAAATCTCGAAGAAACATTGATTATATGGATGTGTTGAAGAGTCTTGAAGAAAAAGGAATTTCAATCAGGGTTGCATCCCCAAAACTGGTTATGGAAGAGGTGAGTGTCTAAGTAATGTGCATCATTAACCAAATAAATGTAAATTTTAAATTATTACAGGCACCTGAGTCTTATAAGAATGTCACAGATGTGGTGGATACATGTAAGTTTCTAACATTTTCAACCAATGTAACATTTTCTGAAAGAATTTTTTCTCCTTTAGGCCATGCTGCTGGTATCAGCCAGAAATGTGTAAAACTGAGACCAATTGCAGTCATTAAAGGCTGATTGGCATATTGCTAAAAAAAAAAATATTCTCTCAATATGATATCTATCTAGCCAAAATACAAGTTGTCTGAGCTTTTGGGATGCCATTTGAAAAGTGCAATTTTTATTTGTGCACATCAGAAAACACTTAACATGTCCATGTCCACGTTGTCTTACATTTTTGGTTCTCCCAAGTTTGTTAAATATAAGCTTAAACATGAATTTTCTTTCGATTAGATTTTCTTAATAATGTTAATGGTGATTTAATCAAGAATAATTCATAGGTAATGAAATAACCAAATTTGTAAAGTAGGAATGCCAGTTTAGCATGTTGAGGCTTGGTACGTATTTGTTATCGTATGTACGGATACATATTCTAATGCTTTGAAATAATGATCTGAGCAATGTTTTCCAGTCAGTATTGTTTTGGTAATCCATCTCTTAAATTGGAGTCCTGGTAGAAATATGACTTATAATAAGTTTCTCCAGTTGGCAATGTTGACTTGGAGTTGTGCAAGCATAGTTGAATGTCACGTCAAGAGAAAATATTACTTTTTTGAGAGCATGTTTTAATCCACTGAGATGGCTTTAAGAGATGATGTTTTTGATCTTTGTGAATGAGGAATCGAATTAAACCCATTTTCGTAATTTGGAAGGGGAGCAAACGAATCGGAAGTCTGCTTTGATAGGCACCTTTTTAACCAATATATCACAGTATATAGCCAGAAATCACATTTTTGGCCGGGGCTGGAAAACAAATGCATGTTTTTCTAAAGCGTTAACAGCAGTGATGGGCACCAATCAAATCAAATCTCAATGGTCAAATCTCAAATCATTTGTAAAATGATTTAAATCTCAACTACCAAATCTCAAATAGAATCAAAAAATTCCAAATAGAATCAAATCCCAAACGCCCAAATACCAAATCAAATCATTGTGGATTTGTTACCGAGTACAACTATACAAGCGCTGTCAGTTGGACGAATTGAATACCGAGAAAGTGATTTAATCTATTAAGAGGATCCTTTTTCTGAAAGGTGTGCCTAACAAGCTGCCAGCTATGGCAAACCTGGAGTGGCAACGGCGTTATTTATGGGGGGGGGGGGGGGCAGAGAAGCAATGGTCCTCCCCCAAGGACTCAAAACTTTTGTTTTTGAATTCGAAAATTTATAATTTTTGTGTAAAGATGCTAATGCGTTCTTTCTAACATTCCGTTTTCTTTCCCAAAGCAACAATCGACATGAAATGTTAGCGCAGATTCAAACAAATCAAAACATGCAAGTGCTTGAGAGTTTGGTTGACAAACGATGGTCTTTCTGCGGCCTCAGACATCATAGCCTTTGTTCTCTTTTGGCTTGATAATCCAATCTTGGTGAGGAAAGCGTAAGTCGATCTGCCGATTAAGCCCCTTGCGCCAATCTCGATGGGGAAGAGGTCTGTTCGGTATCCTCTCGCTTCCGGCTCCATAGATAGATCAGCATACTTATCTGCTTTGAGCGCATTGCTGTATAGCAGCCAGTCCTCCCACGTTACCGTAGCTCCACCAAAATGATCGCATCCGTCGACGGCGATACGAGCACCAAATCCGGCTTCTTGCCACTTTCTACCAGCGTCTGGGGGTAGGTAGTATTCATTCGCTGAAGGATTTCACTGACCCATCATTCGGGCTTTTCTTGAGTCCTTGCTTGAGTTCCTCATTCAGTCCTTGTAAAATTTACAGACACAGTCTGGAATTCATCCCTAACTTCTTTCTTATGGACTTATGCATCACGTCTTCCCACGTTGTCCACTTACCCTGCTGAGATTGCTGCACCGCCTTCGTGACTCGGTCTTGTTCCACTTTTCGCCTCCTTTCCTGGCTAATCATAACGACTCTGACTGATGAGCTTGTCTGGGACCATTTTGGCATGTGGTTCCATCTTACTGCATGACGGTCCGTCTGGGTAGGACCTTTCACTTTCTCGAACATTAGCTCGTCAACTGATTCGTCGATCTCATTCTGCGCTCGGAATTTCCTTCCAGATCTGAGAAGTGGTTTGACTTCGTGGATCTTGCTGTCCGCGGAGTTGTTGAGCATCCATTGCGTTTTTATTTTGGAGAGTTTGTACTATTCCACGATGGACCTCAGTGATAGTCGAGGTTCGTGCTCCTACTGTAGAGGGCTACCGATGACAGCGCTGGAGATAGGCCTAGCCATTTTCTGGTGTATCGGTTAACTTTCCTATCTAGTTTCTCGACTACTGACAAACCAATCTCATAGATGGTTAACGGTCAGAGCAGTCTTGGAAAGAGCACGAACTGGAGCAACCACAATTTGAACCGCCTTTGCAGTGGTGCCACCTCGATCACCTGATGGATGTAATCAAGGCTAAAAGGGTGAAGACATTGGCAGGAGCAGAAGTTAAGGAAGGCATTTTAAAAAGAGGTTAAAATAAAATATGGGGAAAATATATTGAAAATGTAACTAGAGCTAATAGAACTAACAAAACAGCATTAGTATCATATGAAAATAGGATAGCTAGCAACATAAAATGTGATAGTAAAAGTTTCTTCATTTGTGTTAGGTGTTTGGCCTAATGATGTCATCTCTGCCAACAACGTCCTTGCGTCACACAACTGCCAGGAATGGACTTGGACATCCATCCCTGGCAATTAGCTAGCAAGCGGGGGCTCACCGTCCTAAACAAGGGCCATTTTGTTTTGACCAATTTCACCTGCAAAAAATTCTTTCGCAAAAACGGAATATTGTTTACGTTTATATAAGTCATCAACACTAGCTCAGCTTGAGCTACTTTATTTTGAATTAAGAGCTCGTTAGAAGTACTACAAAACTGACCAATATCCAATATGTATCTGCATCTGCTTGTGAGCCAACAAACCTGATTTATTAGTGTTATTCAATAAATACAAACAAACTTTACATTTCACTCCGAAGCAATTGTTGGGATCTGCCTGTATTGTTGGGATTGTATCCAATCCTCTAGTTCGATGTCTGTCCTGCAGCCCGGGGCTATCATAAGATTTTTCGCCCCTCTTGACCGTTAATAATACGTTAACCTTCAAAATTTCGAAAAGCTCTTAAATATTTATTTTCGTGGAACTACAATCAAATTAAGTTTTGCAAATTTTCCGCAAAACTTCCCCAAACGGTCCTCCCCACGACAACGTAAGGAGATTCAAAGGGCCGAAACGTTTGAAGACGGGGGAAATTCCTCGGAGCTCCAAGGCGGAGCAACAAATAGCATCTCTGGAGATTCAAAGTAGACTTTTTCGCAACCTTTTCGCATGTGCAGCATACTTTCTAACCAGGTTACATATCCCGCGACTATTTTTTATGATTCTTCTACATTAGTATCTGCTAGTTAGATCGACCTCTGACATTGCTCTACTTATTATGTCACATTAAACCTTAAAAAACAATAAAATGTGTTACTTCCTCGCTCGTCTTTTCCTTTCAATAGGCATGTTCTGATTACCGTTTGACCCATAGTGATATTTCAGTTAATAACAACGACATCAATGTTCTATAATGACCACAGATAGCTAGACAGTGCCAAGTCAGTCATACTTCTCTAACAAAACCAAGAAAACACATCGCTGAGGTTATCCTTTTCAACTCCTTATATTCACATCTTTTCTAAATATGGCTTTTCACCAGGTAAGGCCAAGGACATTCATAAAATATTACCACTCAGTGCCCATAGAATGTGGCTCTTCTAAGAGAGAAAATCATATTGATTTACATAACCACTAATGACCAGAAACATTAATCCATCATTTGATGGGCATTCCTACAGAATAACATAACTAAAAAGCAGTTGCCAGCACTATTTTTCCTCAAAGTTGAAGTTATGTGCACAATAACCAATCTAAATCTAGACATTGTGAGTCAGCTATTTAAATATTAATAAAAAGTAAACACATCCCATTGGCATCTATGAAGGAGATTTTGCAGTTAAGAATGGATTCAATCATGGGTGAACTTCTCAGGGAGTACATAAGAAATATCATCCCAGGGATGTCTATAAAGCCCCTGCTTCAATCTCTTTTGGTCAAGGAAGTGCCCTAAGAAGAACAGTTGCAATATGACTCAAACAAGAAAATGCTTTCAAACAAAAGTAAAAACTCACCAATGAAGCCAATGCTCCTACCCAAAACAAAGAGACCATTCAGTGATCCTATCTCAACATACTCATGTGCTTCCTCTCTTCAGAAATAGAAAACTTGATTTAAGTAATTTGAGAAAAATCTAGCAAAACAAATCTGTATCAGCCAGCAAACACATGCTCACCTGGTGAAACAGCCTGATGACCTCAATAAATCCACCATGGCAACACCAATGAGACCATCCACATTAAGAATCAAATTTGGCTTCTGAGAATTTGTAATAAAATGTTAAAAACAAATTAATTGAGAAAACAATTGTTAACTCCACCTTGGATGTAGTAATTTTTTCAACTTCAAGGGCATAATCAAGTAACGGAGTAGCTGGAAACTGTTCTTTAACAAAGTTCTTTAAAATGACAACCCTCATGTCAGGATTATTAATCTGCAGACATTAAAGTAGCGTTGCCTATATAATTAATAACCATGGGAGTTTTAATTATCATGTTTAAGAACTTTATTCAAATGCATACTCTTTTTCAATCTCTGGTTAACTCGCCAACCCTAGTCGACATTTTTTAAGTGGAACCGCCAAATTTCCTCCTTATCTTAGCATTTTCTCATTATGTTATGTTGCCCAACCCCAATATTTCGAGCACCAAAGAGGGCCAAATTCGTCCCTTGACATCGGTTATCTTGATACCCGTGACTAATTGTTAACTTTGAAGTGGAACCGCCAAATTCCTACTTAGTTGTGGCTTTTTCTCATCAGATATCCCGATTACACCCGAGGACTCTCCCTTGCGAGCTGGGTTGAGAACACGACACATGACGACTTTTGCAGGTACGCAACCCTCTGAGCCAACGCGCACTTTTATTGATCCTGTCTGAAAGATAACACACTAGATCCCAATCCGTTTATTTTTTTTCCATTCTAACAAATGTCTATAGGTGCTATGGGATAGCTAGAGGGGGGAGGTACATATGTCACTGGGCAACAAGGTACATAGATCTACTATTCTTGGTTGTTATTGCGTTTTATGAAAATTACTTATTTCTAATTCTTCTGATTTCCATAAAATGCTTTCCATACACCCCAACTCAGGAGACCTTTAGAGCCTCTGCCATTTTTGATATTTTATTATTTTCCATCTTGATGCAAACTAGGAACAGTCTGATAACTCAAAGCTTATTGCAAACAAGCAGCCTCAGCCATCACGTTGTGCACTCTCGTCAACTTAAAATTGTCAAGATTAACTCTGAACATCAGCCAACCTAGTTCATAAGTTTTTTCTTATTTTCCAGTACATGTGTATTATTGCTTGCATTGTCTTGGTGTTGATGAGGCATACAATTTTGAATATATTTTACAAGGTCTCATTTACTCGGCCCCCGGAGGTTTTCCGAATTTTGTTTCTAGCCCTCTGCCAAAAAAGATTGCACGACAGGTTTAGGTCATCTTGCTTTTCTTTGAGTTGCAAGAGAAACAATGGAAAAAGAGATTTGGTTTATGTCAAAGACCAGTTTGTGATAGTGAAATCAAGGAAAATAAATCTTTTGTAGACTTTGTAAATCAGAATACAACAGTGACCGAAAGATTCATGCAATATAATTTCTATAAATTTGCTTCTTTAAATACAATGTTTCATTAAAATTTAATTTTTCTCCTTATTCAAGGAAATAGAAAAATGTGATGACTAAATGGGGTGGATGGGGGCGGGGCGCCAATTTGATAGTTCATCCCGGGCACAAAATAGCCTAGCTAATGCCACTGTTTAGGTGTTACCAGAAAACTGGACGATCAGGCAATAAGGGAAAAAGTATGAAATCGTACTGCATAAATCGTATCTATTGCCGCTGCATAAAAAAACACAAATAGCATGTACATGTTATTACCTAAATAATTCTTGTTTGTCAAGGCACATTATTTACATAAAGAAATTTTAAGCACATGTTAATATAGAGCCACCACATTGATTATCAGTTATCTCAACCCTTTTTGGCAAACCCCTAGGCCGGGTGACATAACCGGGTTCGACTAGAAATGACCAGCAAATGAAATTCATTTCTGAGGAATGCGAAAGCTAATTAAAATTAAGATCAACTCACAGACTTCACCCGATGCCCGATGCCCATAATGAGCCGACCTTGCTTTTTCATGCTATTCACAAACTCCATTGCATTCAGACCTGCATCGAAACCTTCCGTGAACTCTTTGGCTGCTCCATCTAGAGCTCCACCAAACCTATCACCCTAAAGTCATCAAAAAATTTCATTTACAATGTCAAAGTATGTGATGAAAAGACACTTGTGAAACTAGTGGTTAGTAATGATTATTTTTTCAATCTTGTCTAACTTATTTACTGTATTATTTCTTGTAAAGCACATAAACGTGCTGCCACAATGAAACACCTAGTTTCTGTGAAATTAAAAGCTAAAATATGCTATTACAACCAAAATATGAAACATTAAATCTCTAAAAGCATATTTACTTATCAATGAACCAAATTATGGAAAAATTAGTCCAACATTTAATAGACAACGATTTTAGAAATAAGCACATATTTCCAAAAGTACAGACAATTGTGAGAAGTCCTGAAGCGAGTGAAGAGACAAGATCCTTTCCCGCCCGAGCACAAACAATGGTGTTGTGAGCTCCAGAAACGGCGGGTCCATGGTCTGCTGTTACCATCAAGCACATCTCAATAAACTTTGAGGCATATTTTGGAAGCCTGAGAATTGGTTTGTTACGAAGTTAAACTAAACATCGTGTGAGGAGATTATTTCTAAAACATACCTTTTCTGAAACCAGAGCAAAGATAAAACTCCACCAATGCCCATCTCCTCCTTAAAAACTTCAGTAATTGGAACTCCAGCATACAATAATTCCTGTCCCCTCTCATCACATATGCTTGTCATGAATGAAGCAGGCTTTCTGATGAGACCCAACTCTCGTGCCCAGTTGTAATCCATAGGAACAGTGGGGGGCACAACCTCTTCTTTGGGCACGATCACTCCCTTGCACACAAGATCTTCATAGACCGATCTGCGATGCCATTATTTAATAAAACACTGAAGCAAACTGTCGAGGTCAAAACTAATACCTGATGGTGGAATCAAGATCATCAAAAGAGTGAGGCACATGAATTCCTGCAGCTTTAAGGGCAGAATTCTTTTCTACAGCCATCTCCAAAAGTCCATTTGCACAAGAACCTGCATGACCGAACTGAACCTGCAAGTATGCAAAACACAATTTATTATCACGTCAAGAATTGACAATCGGTTATTCAACAGCAGCAAATCATGCCAACCTCAGAAGTGAACATGCTTGCACAAGTTCCAATGCACCAAGCTACGATCGGTTTCTTAACTCTTCCAGTTTTTACTGCTTCAATTATTTTATATTCTTCTGTGCCACCAACCTTTGATAAACAAATTTATGAAATACATCGACATTTCACTTTAACAAATAATTTTCAGGGGAATACTGCACATCCTTATGGTAAAAAATGGTGTTACAAACCTCTCCAAGAACAACTATCATTTTGACATTTGGAGAGTCCTCGTAGCGCAAAACATGATCCAAAAATGTCGTGCCAGGATAACTATTATAAATTATTGATGCTTTAAAAATATAACATTCCAAACAATAGCATCAACATTCATTAATATTACAAAATGTTAACATCTTATGGGTCTTGTGTGTTTAAAATCACGTAGCACCACAAGCATTATTAACATATTTCAATTACTTCTTCAGCATGTTAGCGACGATGCAAGAAACATTATATAGTCCGTTACATAACTGAGATGATTTGGACTTGATGAAAGAAACAAAACAAAGAGCTTATTATTGCACTGTGGGGCAATGTCCAAATTTATTAAAATCTTAGTTTTACAAAGAACAAGTTCAATTATTTATAATTTAAATGTAAAACAGAGGTCTAAATGATGAAACACATTAGAGTTTTATGTTTATCTCATTTAGAAGATTATTTCTCTGTACTTAATGTATACATGACTAGGTAATTATTTGAGGCTTTTCAAGAAGTATACAAAATCTTAGCCACATTTATTAATATTTTTCAAAAAATTTTAGTGAAACAAAAGCAAGCCATTAAAGGACATTTACCGATCACCTCCAATTGCAACTCCTTCATAGACTCCATCTGTATTGAGAGAGATTATGTTGTTCAGCTCATTGGACATGCCTCCAGATCGAGAAACATACGCTACACTGAGAATAAAAGAAAATAAATGCAGGAATAAAAAAAAAACACAAAAAACTAAGCTAAACAATCACCTTCCAGATCTGAACAACTTGGATGACAAAATGTTGTCAAGCATTCCACCTGTGTTCCCAATCCTAAAGCAACCAGGTTTTATTCCTCCAACCTTTGAATATAAATTACACATAAGTAGCATTATCTTCTTGCAAAACTACTCATTGATTGAAAATACTTGTTTAAACTTTATTTAGAATTTACAAATAATTAAATATTGTCTTTATTAAGTATTGTCTTTTGTTGCAATCCAAATTTTGTTCCCACTTTATGATTAAAAAGTAAATGGATGTTGATTAATTAATGACCCTAAACATTAAATAAATGTAAAGAAAGTCATTATAAAAACATCTTAAAATAAATAAAAACAACTTATAAAAATAAAAGCAACTTCATTGGACAAGAGAAAAAGAAGTGAAACAGTGAAACAAAAATCTCAGATAATCTACAAAAGACCATCCTAAACATTGAATTATTATCATGCTAAAATAAATGTTATTTTAAGACAATTTGTTCAAGAACTGAAATTAAGAATGAGAATAAATCATAAGATTCTATGCTAAAGCACAAAGAAAAGTAATATTATATTGCACAATCCACAAATGAAGGAAATAAGCAGATCTGTCACTTAAATGACATTCAAGACCTTTAAAGATAGCAGTTGTAGACTTTTATCTTCAGATTTAAAACTTATATGGACAAATGCATATACAGTTGCCTAAACAAGTTGTATTCATATTTATCTGATTATTTAAATGCCTTATGTATCCACATATGTTGTGAAGGCACTTCTTAATCAATCTACCATTTATATATCAACCCCACCCAAGGCTGGGTTGTGAGCACAACACTTAATGACCCTTGTTATTACTGGATGCAGGAAAGCTATCCATTCACCAACAATGACATAAGTTTAAAAAAAGAAATCAAATATCATAGAAAAACTTGCAGTGGCTGGTCCAATTATTGTGACGGACCTTTCCCGAGCTACTTTTATCATCTTTCTGGTCAAGTTCTCAGGAATTCCTTCAGCAATGATGGCAATGCATCGAATCTATAAAGGAAGTTGTGTCTAAAAATGGCATACTTCCATCAATTTGTTCCATTCCAACATACTTGAGGATATGTCATGGCTTCAATAGTGGTATCATAAGCAGATCTGAGGGATGCAAAATTCACAAGGACATCTGCATCTGGGTGGTTTTTCATGACATCCTCTGATTTCTTATAAACTGCAAAAAAAATTTGTTAAAGACAACGCAATAGCATATTCAAATCCTTTCCTATATTTTCAAATTTTTAAATGATGTGAAACTTTCTAATGTATTGATTTACAAACATCAATACCTGGAATGAGGATCTCAGAATGACCCCAATAAAATTTCTGCTTATGATTTCCTCTAAAAAAAAATCAAGAGTCATAAACAAACTTTCAGCAATACAGAAATAATCTGTTGTTAATTTAGTCAACACAAAACTTACACTAAGGGATACAAGATGGCAACAACAGAAGGAGTCTTCCTAGAACAAACATAATCAAAATCAAGCATTCCTTGAATAGCTCTATTTTGAAGACCCCACACAATGGCTTTAGTATCTTGTCTAAACAAGCATCCATTCAACTTCTCCAATTCTTTCAAACTCTGACCATCAGAAGGACCATCATTTGAGGATGCACTTTGACTTTTTGGCAGACTTCGTGATCCAGCCATATTTTCATTCTAGAAATAACCTCGTTAGACAAGCAGAAGACTCGCTGAAAAATTGTAAATGCAAATAAACCAACAGCTCCATTGGGCAAGAGAAAGTTTGCAGTTGTTGATTGTTTTTTGACTGGGGGAGGGATGGGAATCTTGCCTAGTGCCATCGCTACTATAGCTGTCATGTGAGTTTCTGGACCAAATACATTTATAGGTACTCCCAAATTATCACCTAAAAATTGATCAATCATTGACACATTTCGAATGAACAAGACTGGAAACTTTCAAGAGACAGTGTGTATTAACCCAGCTCCCTCATTATTCTTAAACCTTCCTGATAGTTTGGACCAGCTCTCCTCACATATATGGAAGCTCTACAGGAAACAAGTCCAGTTTGAAAGTCTCTCAAAGCTTTTACAATGCCCTATGTATCAACAACATAAACATTTTTTGAAAATTGTGTTCACCAATTTCAAACATTAACAATAGATGACAAAAATAATACACTAACTTTAAAAGTTGCAGCTACATTGGTGAAATTGGCTATTCCTCCACCAATAATTAATATTTTACCAGGACCTGAAATATTTGCTTTTAAGTTAAATTTAAAGATTATATAACTCATTATCTATAACTTACAATAGTTTTTATTACTAAATAATCAATTAAATCTGACAATGAAGATATTAAATGCAAGAAATAGAAACAAGAGAATGAGATAAAACCTTCTGGATCTGGATCTTTGCACATGAGCTGAAGTATTGTGCGTGCATAGTCGTAGGTCTGCTGCTCGCTGGGCGCTCCCGAGTACTCTCCATAATTAGCCAAATCCGTCGTTCCACCGAGATCGCAAATGGTATCCCTTAAAAGCCCGAAATATCATTAGCTAGGAAGACATCCAAACTATTAACAGTCAACAGAATGTTTCTGACATTGGCTCAGATAAAATCTGAAATAGTTCAGACATAATCAAATAAGAATGGAATTTACGCATAAATGACAGAAGCTCCTCCTCCAGCAACCATGCTCCAAATTCTTCCCCTGGGATTCAAAATTGTCAATTTCAATGATGCTCCACTTTTAGCATCAAGATCGCTTATGTAAGCCTCCTAAACGTTAAAGATTTAATAAAATTTTATGATGAGAAAAGTAATCAAAGAAGTTTAGTAAACCTCAAAATAATAAATTTACTAAGCTCTACATCACATGCTTGAATTAGGCATTCACATTTGTAAACTACACAAATAAATGCATTGAAATAATTCTCATGAATCAAGAAATGAAAATTGCCTCAGGGTATGCTTCTCTGCCAAAAGGAGGTGGGAATTCAATGTTGCCCCACAGTCGACTACACAAATACTCAGCACATTGATCAACCTTCGCGGCCAGGTCTAGGATATAGATGTTTCCCTCCGTAATAACTGAAAAGCATTGCCAAATAAATATTTTAGTAAATAATATAAAACTTTTGCAAACAAATAATATAATAAAACGGTGTAGCTAGTAAATTTGTCAACAACAAATTTATTCAATTGCTGGATGTTGTAATAAACTATCTTTATCATGAGACCTAACAATCTAAATGTCCTTTATCACTAACATGTGCTTTATAAGAATCTTGTTAATCATCAATGAGTTGTAACAGTAACAACAACATCTCAACAAAATCTAACCCAAGGGATTGATTTCAAGATAAGTGAAGTGAAGATCAGCATAGACTTGGTACAATGATTTTACAAATGCGTGCAAAACTCTGCATAAATTAAAATATTTTTAATTAAATTTGATTTGAATTACAAAATCAAAATAGATCGAATTACTTGGAAGTTTCTGGCTTCAGATTCACAAGTAATTGAAAAATCTGCTTGTCCGATAGATTTTCACCAACTTTCACAAAGCATTTCAAGGCCTGAAGGCAAAACAAACTCATTTTTAGAACCTCGATTCGGAAAATCTTGACAAAGTAAGACCTTGGCATCTACATCTCCAACATCAACACCTCCCTCGTGGTGAAACATCAAAATGTCTTCTTCACGTGCAGAATAAATGCAGAGGTAAAATTCTTCATTCTACAACATTAACAAACAAGTTAAAAAACTTAAACAGTGGTCGAGTTACTCTACAATTAAAATCATGTTACCTGGTGATGCTTTATGAATGGTTCAATGATAAACCTTTTCAATTTACCACAAGCACCTCCAACCTGAAATCAAACCATACACCAATCACTGAGTAATTAATTTGCATGCCCCTTTATCTAAATAGTCAACAATTTGAAGCCAAATTTTGTAGGATTTGATTCAACCCCAACTAACAGAGATAACTTGTTTAGTGTGTTCCTCCATCCAAACTCTAGCTTCACTAAAGTCAGTGTCCACCTGTATAAGTCCCAATTTCCCTCTCCGCTTAATAAGCTGATCAGGCTTCACAACAACTTTCTAAAAATTCACTAAATTCCATTAAGTCAATGTGTGTAGTTAAGTGGCTAATCAGCAAAATACCATACCATATTTGATAACCATGGGTTTTCTTGTAGCACATTTTCAAAATCACTTGATGGGGTAATTTCAGCAAACCTTATTAGAGAAGCTACTTTAGTGTCACCTAGATTCCTTTTAAGTATTTCCTTGCCAGTTGCCTCATAAATCGCTTTGGAAGACATTGTTTTAAATTTACAGTCCTGTGAATAAGAAGCGCACCTGCATTTTTAAGTTTGTGATACTATGCCATTTCAGAAAAATAAACTAGTTGGAAGATATATTAATTGATATAACGGACTGAGGCGGGAATTGGGAAAAATCTTGTTTTAGCGCAATCTTCGAAATAAATTACGTAAGGAGACCATAACTGCAGATTTAGCAGACAAGTTTAATTAGTGCTAATCAAATAAGTTTAAAAAATCCATATTTTCGAAAAATAGCTAACAAAAAAGGGTCACTCAAGAGTCGCTCCGCGATGAGATCAACACGGCAACCTAAGAACTTTCGGAATGTTGCATCATAAACACAAGTACCGCCCTATCTATATTAAAGCATATGTATACTAGACATAAATATATCTTCGGCCAACATTTTTCTAAAAATTACTAAAGAACCAGCCAATAATCCCAGAGGCCTTACCTCAACCACAAGAACATTTCATGGACAAGGGTCTCCAGATATACCTGACCCCTAAATAAGGAACGCAACCATGGTCCGAGTAGATCGAACGATGGTTCGAATCATTAACATGTTAATTCATATTATCTTAAAACTTGCCTTAGTTAACTTTTATATATGCAAATTAACATTAAATTACAACATCAAACAATAAATATGCGATATCATAACTTTACAGCGACAAAGATATTTTTAGTGGCTGAAAATAATATTTGTCAACATCTACGAACTTCAATAATAAAGCAAATAGCCAGAATTAATCTAGGAAATACAAGAAAACCCGTTTAAAACTATTATTGATCAGGGGCTTGTGGGGATAATTGAAATGAACGGGAAATTACAGAGGCCTCAAAGATATAAAGAATAGGCTTCTATAAGAAGCAAAATGCCAAGAAAACCAAAGCACAAATTTCACATAATTTGTTTAAATAAATGTTTTCTTACTACACCCGTGTTAAAAACATGTCACGGATCTATATGGTGCATGATCGTATTTATGTATGACCCCTAGTCGGTAATACCGCCCTTCACCAAAAATAAGGCATGGTCATAATTTTTCTCCAAAAGGCACGATGGGGCTTATTTTTGTGGGACGTCTTATATTTTTCAAGTGTCAAAATCCGGCACATTTATTTATTTGTATTACATGCTATGTAGGCTACAAGTTGTGCGGTTTTTTATTTGTTCATTAATAAAAGATGTTACAGCACAATATTGGAATACAAATTTACAATGCAAATCCACTTTTATTTAAAAAAAACAGTCCTGCCATCTTCTGGAATACTATCATAAGTCTCCAAACTCACCAGCCGATGCACCTCTAGATCACAATATAATACAATATATTATATATAATAGCTTAACATCAACATTCTCCGCTGGAGAACCTAGAAAAACTAGAAATTGATGACTAGCCAGCAAGGTGGCTAGAACTATCACAAGTAGCCTTGACTTTTTCATTGTAAATATATTTCATTTTATATAGCGCCACCTGCATAACAGGCTTAGGTAGAGTGATTAAGACTTTGGCCTTGGTGCGACTCCAATTAGGATTTCAAATCCCAGCGTTTCTGCAGCGCTTTAAGAATTGACTCTAGAGAACTTGAGACCAGCTAAAGTGAAGAAAACTCAGAGCCTTTGTCACCTGTGCCCGCGCGAGTTTGACGTTCTCTAGACTAGACCTGGGAGCAGCCGAGCCGATCGGGCAGCAGCCAGCCAATTTTAAAATCCTAAGTCGCTGCTGATTTCACAGCAAAGTCAAATTCAATTCTAATCATAACAGAGGTGACATACAAGCTACTTTTAGTATCTTGATTCATTAACTTAAAACATGTGCCAGTTGCAAGCACGATGGTTCATTTGATATCCTCATCACGCTTAACTTGTTTACGGTCCTGTATATAACAATGTTTTAAACAAACACTGCCTTTTTGGAAGCAAAGCCAAGCGCAATTTCAGATACTCTGCCAGCTGGCGAGAATTTCCTTGACAATCAGTCAGTTCAGTACCAATAAAATAATTTATCATGACTTTAGAACTATTATAAAAGTTAATAATCAATGTAATTATTAATTTTAGTTCTACCATTGTTATCATTGACAGCTATTATTATAACAATTTCGGCCTTTGACGGATTTTGATAATAAAAACTTAAAATAGAATGAATAAATAAATAGGCAAAATTGATATTTAAATTTACCTGTTAGATATTGGATAATTATTATTAATAAAAATTACGAATCGTAGTTATGCAATTGGACAGTCTTTCTTTAAAAGTTTCGTCAACACTAAGTACCTTTACATATTGTGAGTAAACTGATAATATATGTGTGCAATTTTTCATTTATTGGAAATATTATTTTTATTGCATAATTTGTTTGAAAGAAAAATGCGATATGAGAGGAACAATAATGCATTTTCAATACTTAGTAGATTTATATCTATATGAGACATTAAAGATTTTTTGCAACTACATTTTCAATTATAAAGTGAACATTGGTGTTGTTAATGTAAAATCTAGCCATGTGAACCGGCTGATTTTGGCTACTAAAGCCGTAAGCCATATGCGATGTCAAACCGCGGTTAGCCAGCTAAAAGTCTGTAGTGTTGTAGCGATATAGAGATTGAGAGATACGAACTTAGAGGATCTTTGGTTTATATGGCGGTGGTGAAGTGGGACAAAAAAGAAGGGTTGTTATTTACGAATAAATAAAACGTGGAACATTACAAAGTCGAGCTGCCTTCTTAAAACTCCGGCTCCCAGGTTTATTCTAAACCTACTTTGTTCATCACACTGTTTCGCCCTAATTATCTAGTCATGAAATAAGCGTCAATAAAATAATATTTTTTTACCCCGGTTTAGGCTAAAAATTTGAGCCCGCTCGATCCCTACCTGTGACAGAGAGTTGCAGGAGAGCCTGGAACTACATCCCTACATTGTTCTTATTGCCTTCGGAATATAAACAGCTAGATAAGAGCTGGTGACTGGAGCCAAATACGAAAATACACTACAGGGATGATACATTACAGGAATGATAAAGAAATTGTCGGGGACGTAATAGAAAAGCAGAAAAAAGAATTGAAGTCAGCCAGAGTTACAGCAATACATCAGAAGTTCAATGCAGGCCTAGTGTCATGAATAAATAATAATCAATCTGCATTACTAATCAAGTTTACAAAAATTAATTTAGTAAGACTAGTTCAAATAAAAAATGACACTCCAAAATAAAGAGCTTAGAGCAGTGGTCAGCAACCTTTTGCTAGCTACGTGCCAAAAGCACACATATCATTATTCAAGTCAAGATCAACATACCTGTTCTATAATGTATTTTAATGTAGTATATACATAATAATAAGCAAATCACATTAGAAGTAAAAACTTTTAAAAACACTTTAATATCTTTAACACAACAAAGTTTATTGTTTATGAAATATTCAAGAGAGCACACATCCTTTTTATGAAAGAAGTTTCTAAAACCCGAAGTCGCCCGGCATTAAGAAGAAAAAGCTATTTGTGGTAGTTCTAGCTATTTTATTAGTCATCAATTTCCAGTTTTGCTAGTTCCTCCAGCGGATGATGTTGATGTAAAGCTATGCCGGCAGGATACAAAGTTGTCAAAGCTGTTTACGACAATAAGGACCTCGTGATGTCATTTAAGGATATGAATTGTCATATGCGGTTACATTTTCTATCTGGATGGTTTGCATCTGAGTGCCACTAAAAATTGCTTGGCTAGCCATGTGTGGTTAGGTTACCGACCCCTGGTCTAGAGTAAAGATAAATAAGGTGGCCGAGATCAGGCTCAAGGACATAATTTGGGAAAGGGAGGTCAATGGAAGACATTCCTTTGTATATATTTGAACTAAATTCATATTAATTGCATAACCCTAGCAAATACTTCAGAAATGTGAATATTGTCCAGATCAGTGAAATATCTAACAGAAAATTATTTCATAGAAGTGCATCAAAATAAAAACCACAGAAATAGATGTCATAGAACAGGACTTATTCTTCGATTCTGCGATCGAAAAGAAATGGGTGTGAAGAGAAATTAGGAGCACGCTGTACTGAGATCTCACAACCAGGGTGGTACCGATTTTTGCCCAAAAATTCTATATAGTATAGCAAAATGTAAGAAAAAAATATATTAAAAAAAACAAATTCATTAGTTGATAACAAGAATTGTCACATTCTTAATTCGTATATTTTTCATAAGTTAAAAAAGAACTATTATCATAATTATAAATTAAAAGTGCACAACGAAAGATGCTCACTTCTATATTTTAGTAAATCTTTAACATCCTATATAATATATCGATAACCAACTACGTATGATTTTTAATTAGTATTCGAATAGAAAACATTTGCTAATAAGTTACGGTTTATTAATTCTTCACACTAATTAATAAAATCGTCAAGTTGTTTATGCACTCGATGAACACCAATTCATCAATTTCTCGGAGTGATTGATTGTTAGCTTGATGACGAGAGGAAAAATCTGCGCTGTTGTGACGTGCGTTTAGCCAGAGGACAGCATTGTAGCTTTGTTGTCTTGCAAAGCTCCGATCGCATATAAATAGGCATGTTCGTATGACTTGTGGACTATGATGTCTGCAGCCACATATGCGGTTCAGATTGTGCACAGTTCTCAAGCTGGATTATCGCTTAGTGGACTCATTAGAGGACATTGGAATGTTTGCTGGATCTTATCTTCTAACAATCAACGTGCATTGATATGAAAATACTAGCAGCCTATCGGAAATTTTTTATTTTAATTATTTAAAATTTCCGGGATTTAATTCTCAAGTTGTCGAGTAGCAGAATTACGGGAATTCTTGCAGTGTCACCTACAGGATTTTAGACGAAATTGAAATGTTGGAAAATGTTAATGATCTATTTTCTTTGTCTTGCGATGTTCATCTCCAGGCATGACTTTCTCGTGTCCAGTAGAGGAGGTTTTGCAGTATCTAGTGGACAGAAAGTGAGGCAACTGCATTTAATTATCTCTAAATCTGGTATTAATAAATATATTAATCTGATGATAAGTTACTTGTTAATTTTTTATTTGTGTAACTTCTGATTTTTAAAGTAATATTTTTATGTTGCGAATGCATTGGCGATAGTTAGTGAAACAAACTACTTCCTTAAACAGTTATCTGTCCAGAGAAATGTACTTAAATATTAATAAACAAAACATGTCCTTCGTGAGTTGTGTCTACGATGACCGAGAACGCTGATCTATTAATAGCAGTGACCCATTGCTGGAGCTGCTTGGAAGGAATCAATAAAAGTGCCTTGCAACGTCTCTGCAGTTTTCAGCTTCGTTCGCCAGGGTTGCCAGGATTTTGTTTACTTCCCACCCTGCTCAGTCCAAAGACTGGATGCGAATCATTTAAACTCGCATAATTTGACATTCTAGGATCCAATTCGTTGACTCGATCACTGTTTTTAAATAAAGAATAATTTGTCAGGATACTTTGTTCCTCAAAATTGCATGCAACATTCTGTTTTATTTAATATTTTTTTAATTTATCGTTGCATTCCTTCGTAAAACAAAATTATTAATTTAATTTGACTTACCTGAGTTGAAACACTAATGGCAGATTTTAGTACGGATCGATTAGCCAGACAATATAATAACATTAAATTAATTACAATTAATGATAATAATATTACAATATGATGTAATATTATAATGTATGCAATAATTACATAGTCTGACTGAAACTGAAATGATATTTATGAAAAACTTTCATTTCAGAGTTTTTCTCGGGTGAATCACAAGACCATGGCACTTCATTCAGAGAAAGGTTAATAGAATTTTAGCTAATTGTTATTCATCTCGTACTGAAAATTCTTCTGTGGCAAATTGCAATTGTTCCATCCACATTAAAAATTCACTCGCGTGTCGCGAGCACCTGTGTCTCCATGAAAGCATATGTTATTGCTAAAACTAATCGAACGATCTATTCGCTTTAACAAAAGAAACTTCCTCAAGGGCTCGTCACTGACGTGTCATTTGAAGGCTCAATAATCTCCGGTGGAAACCTGCGAATGAAGGCTTCGAAATCCAGGCCATTAGCGTCACGTCACGTCATGTCTTTCCCATAGCAAAGAATAATGAAAGGCTTCTTTTTATAAACTTCTTCGACTAAAAGATTCTTTAAAATGTTTAAGTTTAGATCAACAAACGTAAGATTTTTAACTAAATGAAAATAATAAAAATCCGCTTATACATTTGTATTATAAATTACTGGCCCACTTTGCTCTCGCCTCTTAGTGACATTGTAATAGGAAAAGCTATCGAAATTATTTTACGATTAAAAAAAGAATAATTGGGGTAAGCAATTCCATGATTTTGCTTCTCTGATATTTTATTACTAACAAATAAAAGAAGGCTATCAGCAATTAACTGATACCTTTAGCTCTATTAAGAAGTCAAAAAAAGTCCTCAACTCAAAATGATGTCCCTCCGTCAACACAAAACAAATATAAACAATCCATGTTAATTAAATTTGACTGCCATTTATTTGCCGTCAATTTGTTAGAGCTCAAAATAACTTTTGAAATTATCACCGTCCTAGATAAGGTGTTTGTTAAATATGCTCCAGGCATAATAAAGCTTTGACAATATGATAATCTCTAAAATTATTTTTAAAATATGAAAAATGTCTTTCTGAGAAAACAGAAATTTTAAATTGCTTATTTTGTTTCGCAAAAGTTCATCGAAAATTCAAGCTATTATAAGTAACCATCTAACATGATATTTTTTAAACTGAATATATCAATCTCACAACTTCATCTTATTAATAGTAAAGTCTTGGTGATCAGTTTGCATGATTTTGTATTATTAAATTATACTTAATTGTTTCGTATGTTTCTTGCTTTAACTTATTAAGATGTTGCAATTTTAAAGATGAAAACATGAGATCAAAAGAATTACTAGTTGGGAAAACGTCATTGCCAACACCGACCCCCATGAAAGTAAAACGCGATTTGAATGTCGCAGATGAAGATTCTTCTCTCGCTGATCATTTTATCGAGACTAAAAAGACGTCATCCAAGCGCCACTATCCATCTTTGTCCACTCAGCGTCAGCCCCTTTCTTCCTTTATTATATCTGCTGAAGCCATGGTTCGCTCAGTCAAAGGCACACAGCTCGAGGCGTTAGTCACTTGGGAGGTTCAGGGAAAATATCCACTGAGTAAGAAGAAGCCCATTGTTTTTAATCTTCATTGGGCAAGAAATACATGCAACTTGGATGACACCTTCCCTCATTGCGAAGATGCAGATATTTATAAGCACGAATTAGTTCCTTCGATGTCTTTAAAAGCCAGCATTATTCTGAGAAATCTGTCTTTTAATTCGAGATACTGGGTTGAAATTCGTCTAGATGACCTCACGTCTCACAAGGTTTGGCTGAACACTAAGGGATGTCACCAACCGACAGATAACACTTTCAAGAAGTGCCTTGATGACATCAGTGATCCAGAAAAACCACTCTTGGGTGAGTTAGAGAGAAATTCCTATTTGTTACTTATCATTAATTCATAATAATATTACTTATTTACCAGACCCAAACCTCAACGTGAATATTACTTGCTTGTACTTTGATCGTCAAACCGACTTAGGGCACGCATGGCTAGAGTGGCATGATCTGTCTAATTATGTTCCTCAATTTCTTTCTTCGAAAAATAACATCTCCCGAATCAAACGTCCACAAATTTCAACAAACTTGAAGAATGAGTTTCCCACAGCAAAATCATCAGGAATTGATAAAAATACGAAGAACATTCTGATGGTGAGGTATATCGGTCATGACGGACCGCGAATGCAAATTCATCATCCACCTCATAACAAATTTAGCCTTGAACTTCAACCCGACGTCATCTACGACATTAGAGTAAGCCATTGAAAATTAAAACTCATTATTATTTGTTTGTAAGACAATTTCGTGACAGGTCGGAACAACCATAAGAGGAGCAGACATTCTCTTTAATGCACTTAAACTCAATATATCCAGATCAAGCATGGATACAGAGATATGCCATTCAAAACAATTCGGTATAAAATAAAATTATCATTGTTTTATCAGATTTGTGCATTCATTGAATACGATTCTAATGATTTGTACGATTTAGGATCCAAAGCTTTGTCTAGCTATTCCGATGGCCAAGCAAATTCAACTGTCCTGATACTTTGTTTTGTCTTACTTTTCGTTTTCGCCATTGCGGCCACAGCTTTAATTTTGTGCCTTTTTACTAAATGCAAAAAAGCCCACACAAAACTTCTTAAAAGGACTTTATTGGCAAAAAATAACAGCTACAAAACTGCTCCCGGTGGTAAGCTCTTCCATGAATTCCCTCCTCGTAATTACTCCTTATTTATTCATCTTCTTTAAAGGTATGGGCTCAACCTACACGAAAGAGGAGGTTCAGTTAGTGTTAAGTGACGAATGGGAGCTGGATGCCAAGGAAGTAACTTTAGGGGCAGAGATTGGACAGGGAGCTTTTGGTCTGGTTATGACTGGTTACTATAGAAACAAGCAAGTAGCCATCAAAGTATTGAAGGGTTGGTTTGGTTGTATTTGAATGATTACGAGAAAACAAGACAAAAATTTAATATCCATCGATATTTTACTTTAGATATTCACTTTCCGTTGATGCAAAAGTTGATAACCTGAACTTCCCTTCTGATATTCCAGGCGATGTGTCTCCAACTCACAGAGAAGAACTATTAAGAGAAATTGATCTTATGAAAAGGATTGGCCCCCACACGAACATTGTCGGTTTAATAGGAGCATGCACTCTCAGAGATCCAATCGCTCTCATAATGGAGTACATGCCCTTTGGAAATCTGCAAACCTTTCTTCAGTAATTTTGTTATGCATTGTAATTTTATTATGCAAGTAATTATTTTGTATTGTTATTAAAAGTTGGTTTAAAAGCTTGTTGAATTGACATTGATGAGCTGCAGACATAGTAGGATGAATTTCGCATGACATGCCAGGGTCTGAAGTTCAGAGGCTGACGTTGATTCATAACATCCCATATTTCTGTTTCATGAATTCCTTGCTCAATATTATTGTGTGCAGAAAATGTAGATTAGAAGGAGAACTTAGAAGAACCGAAAAAGGTATGGAAATGACTTACAGCCCACTTGATCAACTGACAGGCACCAAAGAATTCTGGAATCTCACTTCTACTGACCTTTTGTCATTTGCCAGACAAATTTCAGTTGCAATGGTTTGTAAGGTAACTCTTAAGGGCCACTTCAAATCAAAATATTTTGTTCATGTTTTAGGAATTCCTGACCAATAAAAAATATGTCCATCGGGATCTTGCAGCTCGAAATATTTTGGTTAGCAATAACAAAATTGTCAAACTGTGCGATTTCGGTCTTGCAAGGATTGTCCACAATGGCGATCATTATTGCAAACTGACAAACGGGCGTCTGCCGCTCAAGTGGATGGCACTCGAATCAATCAGGGATAGAATTTTTACTGCTCAAAGCGATGTGTGGTCGTATGGAGTTCTGCTGTGGGAAGTAACAACTCTAGGTTTAGTATCCCGCTATGGACTTTCTTTACATTAATAAAATTGATTACATTCTGCTTGTTTATCATAGGTTGTACGCCTTATCCTGATGTTCCCCTCGTCGATTTGTACAGGATGCTGAGCGAAGGATATCGCATGGAAAAGCCCAAGAATTGTTCCCCTGAATTGTGAGATCAAACACTGCATTAAGTCTCAATGAGTTTTGCTATGTAATCCTCATTATTTAGGTATTCTTTGATGTATCAATGCTGGTATGAAGAACCAAGCAAAAGACCAAATTTTACGAGTTTGCGAACTCGCCTCGAAATCATGCTATCTCAAAAGGGAAACTACCTTGACCTTGAATTAGTTGATATTTCGACGATACGCAGCAAACGCCCACCAACACCAGTCCAGCCAATTGAATATCGACATTCTTCGCCGCGAAATCATTCAACTTATTCGGCCTGGAAAAACTGGAAGAGCAACGACAAGCTCCGACCAACCAGCTTAAACGATTCTGATGTCATTTGGAGGACTTCTGACAGCAATGAATACCAAGAACCCCGAAAGACACTGAGATTGTCCTCCGGTTCGAATCTAAAGGACGTTTATTGGCCAACTACGCTGGCAGGGGACAACGAGAGTAACTTCGACGACGATGTTTTTGATCAACTCGTCTGACGGCGACTACGGTCACATTCACTAACCTAATTAGTGCTTGTTTATTTTCCACCATATTAAACTGCATTAACGTAATTCACTTGTATGATAACAAGTTTGAACTGATCGATATGTAACTATTCATGGCTTTCTGTTGCAGACTTGATCAAATGCTATTACAGTCATGGTATTTGATTGTTAAGTGGCTTTACTTGACAGTTTCTTGTTTTTTTTTTCAGCCGCTTAACAAAAATAATGATGAGTTAGGTTCGTGAATACAAGTTTTTCCTAAGTCGTTCAAGAACGTTTTACTAATCAACGAGTTGTGATCCCAATGAACAGTAACTCATAAAACCACCCAAACTACTAGTTTGCTAAGCTATGCAAAAATCAAATTCAGAGAAAGGCCAGTTCATGGCATTGCTAACATTATTAGACAAGACATATGAAGAAATTTTCAGCTGTCCAAGTTTCAAAATCTATTACTCTTCTAAAAGAAACTCAAAATGCCACAGAACCAGCCTGTAATGCAGGGTAGGGGGCGCTAAATAAATGATGGATCGATCAAGAAGTGCATCCGTACCAATGATCTAGTCACAAAATGGATGCTAATAAAATATACACACACTCAAGAAGTTCTGTCACATCCTATCTGGATATACAAGGGACTCAAAGAATTGGCTAAATTCAAAAATATCAATGTCTTTCTTAATCATGTTAGGAACGGATAACAATGAAGCAATTAGTGATATTATTGTTATTCCTATCACATTCAGAGGCAACCCAATAGATAATATTCTGGCTAGCCTCCAAGGAGGTATAACCTTCCTTCAGGAAATTCCTGAACTCATGATGATTCCATTTGAACTCAGATATAATGTAACATATATCAACATTTATAAATTTATTCATCACTCATTAAAATCGTGATGTAATTTTCAACGTGATAATTGCAACCTATACTACCAAGCTAATTAAACTCTATATTACAGATGATATTAAAGGCCTTGCTCTCATCAAATCTCTTCTTTATCGGCAAAATAGTTATCATGAATTCTTTTGCAAAATTCTGTGAGATCCTCATATTCCCTTACTTTATCAGCAAGGACACTGTTAGGCAGAGGGGTTGTCAAGATTGTGAAAAGGTAACCGAATACAAGAGCATCAAGTTCTGTAGGTCTGTAAAGATGTTAATACAAATTTTAAAAATATAAAGATCATCAATATAAATAATGAAAGGTGTGACAACTTGTCCCCAATAAAATAGTTTCGGCCTTCCAATTTGTTAGATAGGGCTTTGCAGCATTCAGAGACTTCCTGAACCACCTATTCCCGCAGAATTCAGACACATGAGACAATTTAGACACTACAAATCATGATTACAAACCTCTTCAAGAGTTTTATCTTGCCATCCCAGCAGACTGAGATGTGCTAAAACTTCTTTCCTCTTTCTCCAAGGAACAAGAACATTTAGTGGCCAGTTAAGTTGAAACCCATACCTGGTCTTTGTGATCTTGATTATAAAGACAAACATTTAGGAAAAGCCATTTAGTTTTTAAATTATAGTTTCTCACCATTTGATAAGCTGCATAGTCCATCCACATAATGTGAACCTGAGCAATGCAAGGATATGTAAAGAAACTTTAAAAAAAAATTAAGTAAAATTAACTAACAAGAGCAGTTCCCAAAATCGATTGGACAAGATGTACAAATGACTTCATATCTGCCATTTGACATTGTGTCAAGTTTTCAGTCAATGAATAACCCTGCAACATTTTTATTATAGATACAAACCGAAGCAAAATAAACATCTATTCTTGAAACCTTCAAGTTTATGAATGACACAATTTCATCAAATCCTGCAATGAGATTGGATCCAACTTGAATGAAAGGCACAACTCCTAAATGAATAAGATGATTAGTCTAAATTATAACTAAATAATAAAATTGGTTTTTATATTTGTAATGTTTCACAAAGTACCTGATGGTGACATGTGTTCTGCATTGGTTCTGAGTTCCATCTGATATTTCAGGCCAATCATATTGAGGAGTGTTTTGACACTGAGGCAACTGGCAAACTCATGCATCAATATTTGATCAACTAGTAAAATAAAAACAGTTCAGGTTTACTTAAAACTTAAGAAGATTCAGTTCAAGCACTGAAAACATTTCAACATTTTGGTCAGCAGAAATCCTGTGTTAAATTACAAACACATGTACATCACTAATAATTACTTATCTAAACAATCTATCACTGTTAAGATACCAAGAGTTTAAAATTGGCCATAATTCAAAGAAAATTCAAAAACACAATGATCCAAATTCAAAACTATGCAGTGTAGTAAGTACAGTGTAGGAAGGAACAATATTATATTAGTGTTGTAACCGAGCAATATATAATTAAGTTTATATTTATATAAGGGCTGCTAACAATTAAAATTTTCTTGATCGATTAATATACAATACACAAAATCAGCGACATCATTTCATCTTTTTCAAAAGGTGGGCAAACCCTCATAAAATATGAGATGACCTTTTTTTGAGTAGCCGCCAATAACATTATGGCGCAAAGATCAGTTCAGACAGCCCAGAAGCTCAAATATCCATTACATTCTAAAATAATTCAAATCTCTAAAACACCTAATTTCAGTTTCATTAACTACATATTTGCTCTAATAAACTTATCAGTTAACTTACAGTTTGCCAGATTATTTCAATGGTGTCAGAAGGGAGACCCAAACAATAAGCCATGACCAAGATCTTAGAAGATTCAATTGTTGAAATGAGAGGAGAAACAAATGGATTAGAAAGTACTAAAGGAAGATCGCCTGCAGTCATGGATATTAGACCAGGAGCAAGATGCAGACTTCTTGCAAAAACTGAAAACATCCAAGTGCCCATGGAGCATGTAGAAGTTGTTGTCACAAATAAGGTAACTGAGGTTTCCTTGAACAAGGCTGAAGGAGACCAGCAATCCAGAAGCTCAAACATCCATTTGCACCTAAAAGTATCTCAAATCCCTTAAACACTTAACTTTGATCATTCAGTTCAATTAACTGAATATTCAGTGTAACAAACTTATCAATTAACTTGCAGTTTGTAGACCCCAGGTTTTTTATTAGAATTACTTAAAATGGACCATTTTTTGTCAGTGATATGAGTCACAATCTCCATAAAGAATTGCATAATTCGTGAGTAGGCTTTTGGGTATAGGGTGTTTGCATTTTGTAAATGTTTAACGCCAAACACTCTTAAATTTAAATACCCAAATAATGGAACCACAGAAATTAATTAAATTCGTCATGACCTAAGTAACCTATCCTTCCAAAATAGTGTTTATATATCAGCTGTTACATATTTAATGCATATTTCAAAAAGCGCCCCACCCTAAACTTCATTAATCCAATCTGTTATATTATAATAATTCTAATAATCTAGCCATTACAAAATATAAAGTGTTTATAAAGCACTACTGACATATTAAAAATGATCAACAAATAGGATGTACGTAATATTTGGCGTTCAACGGATGCCGACAAAAGCACAATTTATCCACATATCAAATAACCTTCAAATGGTTGATAAAGTTTGACATCGTCCGGCCATGACTTTCCCCCTGCATTTTAACAGCGTTGTTATGAAAATATAATGAATTGGGTAACAGAAACCCACCAAATAGCGTCATTGACACCGTCTTCGAAGCTATACCCGACATGTTTTATTATTAAATCAAGGAATGGTGAAAATTCCTCATATTTGAATGAATGAAACTATGAAATTTTTAAAACAATGATGACATTTATAAATTTTTAAAACTACATTTATTAAAAAAATAAATTTTTAAATAATACAAGAAAAGACAAAACACAGATAAGATTTTTCTTCTGAGCCTGCAGACTCTATCGATCGTATTTCAAATAGTTCATACTTTCACATTCCAAAAACAAGTTTTTTTTTTAATTTGTGTCCTCCTTACCTGGAACTCCTTCTTAGCTTTTTCCAAGGATTAGAGTCTGGAACGTACCGAAGGCAAAATAGTGTGAAGGCATAAAGGACAGGTTTTCCAAACTCAAAAAAATGTTTAGTTAATATTTTGTCGATATTTATTGCTCGCTAACAGGAACTATTATGACCAACTGAAAACCTTGATAAAATTTAATATCGCAAAAGTCATAGTACAGTGCGTCTTGATAGACCTCGACTCACTGGACCTCCACAGTCTCCGCCATTTTTGCTGTTTGATTATTTTCCATCGTTTTGCAAACTACGAACAGCTTGTTTCAGACATGCAGAATCAGCCGTCGCGTTACGTCATTAAAACTGTCAAGATTTACTATGAACATCAACCCATCTAGTTCACAACTTTGTCTTTATTCTTCTATACATGTGTCTTCTTGTTTGCGTTGTCTTGATGTTGACGAGGTATGATTTATTTATTTATATATTTGATTATAGTCCTTTGCATAACTGAGATTATTTGGACTTATATGAGGTATAAAATTTGGAATTTATTTTATATGGTCTCATTCGCTCGACCCCCGGAGGTTCTACGAACTGTTTCTGGCCCACTGCCAAAAAAGGTTGTGCACCACTGATTAATACACTGCAACACGTTCGACTTCAAATAGTTTATTAGTGGATCCAGAGCTTTTCTTGTTTCTGGGTTCCTTAGCTTTTCATTTCCCCCTAGTTTTTTTTACTCTTTCAAGCTTGTTTCGCTAAATTCACGCCCAAGTCCATACGAGAATAACGAGCTTTACAAACAGGGTTTCTTTCAGGCATTATTGTTCGGGGGGGCATTTCATGAGTTCGGGAGGGCATTTCATGAGTTCGGGGGGGGGGGGGGGGGCGGCAGTTTTTCATGCCAAATACAAGTTTAAAATCAAATCACGCATAACCTCAGTTCAATAATTATATTTTAGGTAAAAACATATTGAAAATCATTTATACAAACTAAAATTTAAAATATGTTTATTAACTGAAATGTTTAAAGAAATTTTATACGCCGAGGTTTTTTGAGAGCATATAAATCTACTACTCTATCAAGAAAATCTTCTGTTGGAACTTCGGGACCTTCAATGCTTATGGTCATACAATGAGTTAAAGTTTCTGGTAGCATTCTATTTCTTGCTTTGCTTAGAATCCTGTTCATTGTACTAAATGATCTTTCTACTGAAGCAGTTGTTACTGGAATTACAAGAAGAATTTCACAAAGCCTTTGTAGTTCACAGTATCCCAAATCAGCTTCCAGTATTTTGTTCAATGGGTTTTCATCCATTTTGTACTTTTTGCACTCAACCATAGATTTTATGAAAAATTTAAAAGATTTTAAATCCGCGAGTACAGCTTCTGCATTTAGAATGGGAAAGTTGTTACAAAAAGTTATGATGTCTTCTTCTTGAATACCTGACATTGATTCAAAAGTTTCAAATTGATTTGCAAATAACATAATCTCAATCGATTTGTCATTAAATCTGTCTTTGATGACAGTTTCACAATACCTCTTCATTCCTTGTAATACGCTTTTAACACTTTCATCTTCAACCAGGTGTGTTTCTAATTTTATCTCATCAACTTTGCATTTAATCTTTTTTTGTAAATGACTCTCGGTATCTTCGCACTGCTTCACAATATCATTCAAGTGCAATTTTGTTGAAGTAATCAATGGGATGACTTTAGTCAAACTTAAATCTTTTTTTTGTAAAGCATTGCTATATTATTATACAGAACAAAACGAAAATATTAAAAACAAACCAGATACTAAATATCTTAGTCCAAAGACATATTGTTGTAAACTTAGATTTTTGGAAGTTAATTAAGTTTATATTGCTAATATAGTTAAATTTGTACTTAATTATATTTGGCATCTTTTCCGGGCACGTGGGATCTATTTTTGCTACAGAAAGGCATTCTCGATAATCACCTGACAAACAACGAGAATCAAGTCAACTTAGAAGCCCAAATAACCATTTGTATCCTTAAGTACCTCAATTCCTTAAACGCTTAACTTCTATTATTCAGTTCCGTTAACTGAATACCTGCTCTAATAAACTTATTAGTTAACTTACTTATTTGCGGACCCCCGGGTTATTTCATTGGTGTCAGGAGTGGGATCCCAAAAAGTAAGTCATGAGCAAGGTCTTAGAAGATTTAACTTTTGCTGGAATGAGACGTGAGCTTAAGTTGAGGCAAATGGATTCGAAAGGCTCCAGGGAAGAATTGCAGGATCGCCTGCTGTCGTGGATAGTAGACCAGGGTGAGGATCCAGAAGCTTATATGTTTGTTGATCCGGGTCTGAAATGGGCGATGGGAAATATAAATAAAATGATGCAAAGCTTTGAAGAAAAGATGGAAAAAGTAACTGAGGTTTTCTCCAACAAGGCCTCTACTAGCTACCAACCGGAGGAGACTCCATCAAGCACCATAAACATCATGCCAGCTGGGGCCTCAGCAGTGTACCCGATTGCCACATTGGTTTCGGTTGAGAAGGAGACCGAGGAAATTGTAGATGGAAGAACTTTGGAAAGCGAAGTGTTTCTTCCATGGAGTGAGGAATCGGGAATGGAGCTGAGGGAAGAGCTGGGTGAGGAGAACGGTGCTGAGGAGACCTTTGCTGAGGTGAGTGAGGCCAGTTTGGTGGTTGACGGAGACAGTCCAATAGTAGAGCTTCCCATAAAGATGGGCACTGTAGAGAATAAGGACAACGGTGAGCTGAGGGAGAGTTTCGCAGACTCCAGAGAAGTCGCGCCAGTGTCCGATGAGCCAGTTCCGTGCACGATTGCCTCGTTGGTATCGGTTGTGGAGAGAACCGAAGAAATAATTGAAGGAGGGACTTTGGTAGAGACCAGAGTGGAGCCTCCTCGAGTTGAGGAATCAGTGGAGGAACTGGACCCGGAAAACAGTGGCGATCGATTTGAGCTGGGAGTTTCCGAATTCGATTCAGCTGTAGATGTCGTGGAGGTTGGAGCTGCGGATGTCATTGTAACTGAGGGTGGAGATGTTGGCGGTGAGGTACTCGGCGGTCGTGAGTATGTGGTTGATAAGGTTGGATCGATGTCTGAGGAGTTCATTTGTGGAGTTCTCAGCCAGGGTGGGTTTTCTGACCTTCGGAGGTCGTCGGAGATTCGAGGCGAGCATTTAGTGCTGTTGGCTGTTTTGCTGATCTTTTTCAGTAAGCGTTTTAGTAGAGATACCAGAGGAGGACGGGCTCGCATTGAAACAATGATGGTACCTGGGCACCGTGTTAGAGATTGTGTCCCGAGAGTAAAAATGAAGCTGGCACACATTCGCCGACTGGCGAAGTACCACGGGGAGCAGCAGTCTGTTCGGGACGAACAGATTTAAGGAGGGTGTAATGTTGTAAACTTAGATTTTTGGAAGTTAATTAAGTTTATATTGCTAATATAGTTAAATTTGTACTTAATTATATTTGGCATCTTTTCCGGGCACGTGGGATCTATTTTTGCTACAGAAAGGCATTCTCGATAATCACCTGACAAACAACGAGAATCAAGTCAACTTAGAAGCCCAAATAACCATTTGTATCCTTAAGTACCTCAATTCCTTAAACGCTTAACTTCTATTATTCAGTTCCGTTAACTGAATACCTGCTCTAATAAACTTATTAGTTAACTTACTTATTTGCGGACCCCCGGGTTATTTCAATATTAACAAATAAGTTTATAGGTCAATAAGGATGGTAGGCATTTTTTTAACTTTTTTGTCTTAGATTTATGGGTTTTTGCATACACTTTTAGCATACAATTTAAAAAAAATTTTTTTTTTCGGGGGGGGGGGGGGGCGATGGCTGAGCTCCGGGGGGGCTTAGCCCCCCCGAAAGTATGCCTGAAAGAAACCCTGTTTACAAAGCAAAATTTTTTATCTTTTACAATACTACATCCAAGATGCTCAAATATAATGACTGGTTTTCCATCATAGGTTATTCAGACTTCGATTCTGTTCTAGATTCACTCGATCTCACGGCCGAGGTTGCCGATTCAACATTTATTTCAATATGTTTCATCAAATGACTTTGAGATCCCGGAACCATATTTACAAACCCGTGTCTAGAACGACGCCTGGCTGATTAATATTCATACATATGCTAAATTAGGCGCTATGATTGGACAGCTGTTTTCCGAAAGTAGGTCACATATATCGTTTTAACTTCATTAAATATAAATTTGGTGTGAAAAAAAGCGACCATTGCTTGAGTTAATTTTAATAAAAAATTTGACATTAACACACTGCTTCTGAAAACTATATGTAACAATGTAGGCCAGTAGCCTCAAATTTGGCTATGGTCTCCACATTTCAGGATAGGCCAACCTATTAAGTAAATTAAGTCATGGGTCATTTCTATGATCGATTTATGTTTTCCGGCCTTATTTATTATTAATTTATTAAACAAAAACGCGTCACTGACAATTTTAGATACCCATACCTATAAGCTATCACCGCCAAAACCAACCATTTCAGGGAAAATAATAGAACACTACCCCGAATTATGGTAAATACCTAAAAGACGAAGCTTTTTGGAGGATTCATTAAATACTAAAATATTAGGTTAAATATTCCCCCAGATCTTTATCTCATTAAACCTTATCATTAAAAAAATTAGCCACTTCACATTAAAAAATTTATTTTGAAATACATTAATCATTTTTATTGCAACACAAATAATAGGTCAAAACGTTTTTAATGCCTTCTTCAGTCCAAATCATCTAAGTTAGGCAACAGACTATAATCAAATAAATAAATAATGCCCACTGCCATGTGATTTGGCATATGGCACATTAGCTTCAACATTTTCTGCAAGCAGGCGAGTTCTGTTGGATGGACGTCTGGTGGCCTTGATAGCAACCAGTTGACCTGAAGCAATACGTTGACAGCCTCGCGTTATGCCAGGCTTTTGACAAGCCACTGCCATTGGTTGGACATAATCATTTTTATTGCAACACAAATAATAGGTCAAAACGTTTTTAATGCCTTCTTCAGTCCAAATCATCTAAGTTAGGCAACAGACTATAATCAAATAAATAAATAATGCCCACTGCCATGTGATTTGGCATATGGCACATTAGCTTCAACATTTTCTGCAAGCAGGCGAGTTCTGTTGGATGGACGTCTGGTGGCCTTGATAGCAACCAGTTGACCTGAAGCAATACGTTGACAGCCTCGCGTTATGCCAGGCTTTTGACAAGCCACTGCCATTGGTTGGACATAATCATTTTTATTGCAACACAAATAATAGGTCAAAACGTTTTTAATGCCTTCTTCAGTCCAAATCATCTAAGTTAGGCAACAGACTATAATCAAATAAATAAATAATGCCCACTGCCATGTGATTTGGCATATGGCACATTAGCTTCAACATTTTCTGCAAGCAGGCGAGTTCTGTTGGATGGACGTCTGGTGGCCTTGATAGCAACCAGTTGACCTGAAGCAATACGTTGACAGCCTCGCGTTATGCCAGGCTTTTGACAAGCCACTGCCATTGGTTGGACTTTAATCTTGCCACCCTTCCTCCTGAGTGGAACTGATAAAGCACCCCCACCCAACTAATGTCAATTTTTTTTATTAAAATTAACTAAAGCAATGGTCACTTTAACCATATGTATATTCTATGAAGTCACATGACCCACTTTCGGAAAACATCTGTCCGATCACAGTGCCTAAATTAGCTAATATGTGAATATTAATCAGCCTGGCGTCGTTCTAGACACAGGTTTGTAAATGTGCGTGCAGGCGTCCCTTTACAGACAAATTCTTTAATTAGCTCATACTGAAACTTAAAGAGAAATTCAATCATTGTAATTCTGTTTATTTTGTCAGTTTAACGAAGAATGAATTAACGCAAACAGTTCTATCTTGAAGGTAGAACATTTTCTACTGAACGTAATAGTTGACTGGATTCACATCAGGCTTGAATGGATTATTTTCTAGAAGCCAGTCAGCCAACCAAATCTGCATAGGAATATTATTTGAAATTGCAGATTAAAAACTTTAGGGCAAAAAATTTATATTTACCAAAGGATTAGGAGGTTTTGTGTAACATAAGGCCTTGAGGGCCTGAACAAGAGTCATATTGACATGCTTCGCCAAAATATTTTTTGCACCATTTTCATTTAGAAGAGGCTCGGTGATCCCTACAAATCATAACCTTAACCTGTAGTAAAGAGTTGGAACTTATTTAAATTTTAACTTCTGTTTAACCCCTGGATGCCTGAAGTAAAAACACTTCTAGTTTTTAGCTGAGGGGGAGGGTACAATTGTACCCCAAATCATTTATTGTTACCGAGCGTCGACCGAAAGTTTTTATATAAAACTAATTTACATGTCACTCTGCGCAGGTTGAGAGAATATGTTAATAATATTAGTTTATTTAGATGGCGCCTTTAGTGTAGCATCAGAGGCACCTTGGTTCTTGAAGGGATGATTTGAAGAGGTAGGTCTTCAGCTGGTGCTTGAATAGCTCAAGCATGGGCTGTGACCGGATGATGGGGGGCAGACTGTTCCATAAGGCGGGCGAAGCATAAGAGAAGCCTCGGTTGACTATAGATGATTTATGAACAGGGTCGGTGAAGATGAATTGTAGAAGATGAGAGGATGATGATAGAGATAAGGGGTATTGGATGTGGTTAAGGTGTGATAGGTGAGCAAAGACAATTTGTAAATGATGCAATGATGTATGGGTAGCCAGTGCAGTTGCGTCAGGGCCTCGGAGCTGTTAAGATTAGGATCAAGGAGAACAAGTTTAGCTAACTTGTTTTGAATGTGCTGAAGGGAAAGGATAAGGGAGGCTGAAGCACCATACAGGAGGGAGTTGCGGTAGTCAAGGCGGGAGAGGACCAGTTTTCAAGCAATAATTAAAAATAGTTTCCGATTTTTTAATTTTTGTTGAATGCTCGTCACTGGCACTTTGATCCTTCCTCTATTTTTTTAAACAATCCGCACATATTGATATCTAGCGGCTGATTTTTAATCGACTTTACAAAATACCCCTAAAAAGGGGCTAGAATAAGGGCAGTTATCACTTTCTTCTTGGTCTTTGTGTTTCATCTCCTCTTTTACCAATTCTGAAGACATCAGTGATGGGCAAATCTCAAATCGAATCTCAATGGTCAAATCTCAAATCATTTGTAAAATAATTCAAATCTCAACAACCAAATCTCAAATAGAATCTCAAAATTCCAAATCATATCCCAAATCGAATCAAATCTTCCAAAATTTACTGCTGCCGTAGCTTCCCAAATTTTTTCGAGCAAAACACAATGAAATTAACAGCCAAAATTCATTTATGACATTTTTACAGTTTTATTACCATTTAAAAAATCATTAAACCCAGTTTGCGTTGTTCCTAAAACATGATTGTCTTGAAGAATATCCTCATTGTCATCGAAATTATCTGACAAAAATTCTGAAATTTCATCAATGTCATTCAATGGCTCTGAAGCCTCATCACGTTCTCTAATTTCACTTTTATCTTTCTTATGATCAAACGCAAACCTGGCAGCTTCCTCTGAAAATATTGTGAAGGCTTTAAGCATGTTTCTGGCATTGTCAGTAACAACATATCCAATGTCAATACTCTGTATCCCATACTCTGACAGTATTTCCTCAAAAGCTGCATAAATATTTTTTCCTGTATGTTTTGACCCAAAGTCTCTATAAGCAACCGTCTTTGTTTTCAGCATAAAGCCTTCGTCAAACTAGTGGAATTTTACTCCTATAATTGGTTAAAATGAACGGCTTTTCACCCTTTGGCTGTCTTTAACAAATTTCGCCAAAATCCCATATTTCCTGCTATCTAGCAAGGACATATTTAAAAGACGGTAATGCTACAAGTAGAACAACAAGCATGTAACCTAACAACAAATTTTTAACGAGGAGCACGCCAAAGATATAGAATTCTTAAATTTATAACCATTTTTAAAAAACTAAAAATATACGACAAATTTTTACAACGTTTCTAATGAAATTAGTAAAGTTAGAATAGTTTAAGTGCTTTTATGTTATCCAAACAGTCGGATGTGTTACGGACATTCTTTGAAAAGTCACAGTATGCTATGTTATACCAAAAGGATACCAGATAAACCTCTTCCCCATTGAAGTTGGCGCAAGGGGCGTAGTCGACAGGTCGGCTTACACTTTCCTCACTAAGATTGGAGCGACAAGCTGAAATAGAACGAAGACTACGACAAGGATATGTGATGCCGCAGAAGCAGCTTCATTCTGGATCTGGCACACGAGGAGCCAGAAGAAGTCTTAAAGAGGCCACAGCAGGAAAGCCATCGGTCTCCGGCATGGATGATCCACCGAACCACGGGGCCAAATCATCGGCTGAGAGAAGAGATATTGTAGGGAGAAATTGGCTGACCTCAGACTCGCAAAGCAATATGAACTGCGGATCAAACCGCGGTCGTGAAAATGCCCACGTTAGAGTCGAAAATTTCTATTTCCTGCTGCCGCTACAAAGAAATTATAAAGCCCAGTTCGCATATATTAAGTACACGATGTGAAGAAACCACTGAGAGCTTTCATGACCGCTGGGTGCAAACTGGCTTGGAGGCGATTGACATAACAAGGCCAATGAGAGCCTCGCATAGTCAAAGTTTGCAGGCAGAAAGCAGGTACATGAAGAAGCAATTGAGAGCCTTCTCAGTCACTCCAGTCCGGGCAGCAGTGACCGGCATAAGGCCAACGAGTTCCTCTCGTAACTGATGGTAAGAGTTGGGTCCAGAAAGACTAAACCAACAGAAACATCCAGCTGATCACCGGACGTGACCCGCCCCAACTTAAAGAGATTCAAAGGGCCGAAACGTTTGAAGATGGGGGAAACTCCTCTGAGGATCCCTGTCGGAGCTCCAAGGCGAAGTAACAAGAAATTGTATGTTATATGCTATAATAGCATGTCGTGTCACATGTAATATTGTAATTGCTAAAAAAATTAACATTTGTGAATATGACTGCTTATAATATAAAATTGCCAAAGTAATTTGGCAACAAATGTACCCCATGTCTTTTGATCTTTTGTGCCAAAGAGACTTTTCATCTTTATCAAAAAGTATTTACATGCTGTATCATGCACACGTTGAAGATAATTCTCATAAAAATCCAAGTCAAAATTTCAAAAGAAGAATTTAGGATTTAAAAAAAAGAAACTTTGGGTTTCACTTGTATCCCCCTTAGGCGTCCAATGGCTGAACTCTTTATTACAAACATTTATTACTTTTCCGAAGCAAGCTTTATTTCAATTCGATGAACTCAAGTGTTGTAAAAATTACCTCATTTCGGTAATTAGTTACAAGTAAAAGTAATAGCTCAAAAAGCTACTTAAGTATAAGTAAGAGTATTGCCTCAAAAAATTACTCAAGTAAAAGTGAAAAGTTACAGCATCCAAAAGTTACTTTTAAGTAAAAATTACAAGTAACTTTGATGCCACCATTATTGTGATCATACATCATTCCGTATTATTTAAAAGGAATTGTTTCTATTAACGTTAAAACAATTATTGTTATTAACTGCTAGTATTAATAGTCATTAAGTAATAACATTTTAACTAATGCATTCTTTTGATGTTTTTATTATTTATTACAATCACAAACATTTGTTAATTTTTAACATAACTAAGTCCTCGAATAGTTTGTCACTCATTATGGTCCTTCGGCTGTTCATACCAGCATAGCTGAATAATCGTTCAACAGCTGCACTACCTGGCAGAGGAGCATTCAACTGGATAGATAATGTTCATGTCATCTGATCGGTCTTGAAGATACTGCATCAGAATATCAGTTGACCTTGTGCAATGGAAGAAACTGTCTTCAACACTGTCAGCATCAGATGAATGAGATGCTGTCAGCTCGTCCACCATTGCTGCATTAGAAGATGCTATTTTGGCTACCAGTTTCTCATGAAGCTTGACAACCGTTGGCAACAGATATCCCATATTCCTTAACTTCTGTTGGATGCATGCGTTCCACGTGCTTCTTCAAGTTAGATGAAGAACCTTCATATACTGAACATATAGTTTTTTTCTGTTGGCAGAGTAGGCATGCAAGCTTATATAATTTTCCTTTGATTGAAATCTGAACATTTTGTTTAAATACGGCCACGGACTATCTTCACCCTTGTTCCTCTTATCTTCGCTAACGACACTCAAACTGGCTTCAAATGAATCCATACTACGATATATTAAATCTTATATTATTATATGTATACAATTTTATATAATAAAAAAGCTTCGGCTATGACTAATCAACAATTTCCGATTTAACAAAAACGACCGGCGATAACACAACAACAAATGAGCGATGATCGGAAAGATTAAGGTTCTCAAACGAACCAAAGAATAACAATCTAGAATTTTAATAAAATTTTAAAATAAAATAAACTAATTTAAAATTTTATTTAAGAGTACTTTGTAACGTCTTATGCTAAAAAGGTAACGAATTAAAAGTATGACAGAAAATAGGAATTTGTTACAAGTAAAAATTACCAAAAAATGTAATTAATTACAGTAACGAATTACATGTAATTCGATACTGCACAACACTGATGAACTCCATACTTAGTTAGCCTCACCACCAACGCTATTCATCTGATGAATTCTGAACTCAGCTTAATGTCCCCTTGGTTTTTTTGTTTGTATTAAATGTTTGGTTATAAAATAATTGAAGTTGTTGATAACATTTCACAATTCAACCTCAAGTTACACAACATACTTAGTTTGTCCAAATCATCTTAGTTATGCGTCAGACTTTAATCAAATAAATAAATATTAATAAATAGATACAAACTGCTTGGAAAGAAGTATGAAATTTCTCTAAGCGACTCCTCAGCATTCTCACTTCCATGAACTGCATTCTTCAAGTCATCTGTACCATAAATGGCCCTCAAGCTAACGATAAAATACATTCAAAAATTCAAATTTATTTTATAGATCTATAGAGACATACTGAAAAAAATACGAGCAAAAGTCACTTACCTAACAAAAGCATTAGATGTAAAATTGAACTCCTTAAACGATTAATCCACCCCAGTGGCTACCAAGAGGACGGGAGGGGCAGCATTTTGATGGGATGCATAAAAATAATTAAAGCCAACAAAAATCTGAAATTTTACACAAAAAATAGTTTTTAATAGTTTGTAATATAATCTTGTAAATTAAATAAAGTAAGTTTGTTTTTTAATTTTTAATTTGATTGCAGTTCCATGAGAGAGAGCTTTTCGAAATTTTGATGGTTTATTAAAGGAGGGACGCAAAAACATTTGGTAGGCCACTGACCCACCCTGTGCTGATCAATAATCCTACTGATTTGTTCTAGCCATCTCATTATGAAACAACACCAATAAAATAACCTACTGAAATTACTGTAAGTAATTCCCGCTAGTAACTTTCCAAATATTTAAAATTAAAACAGATTACATTATATCTCAATGGTAAAATACTTATTGCAGATAAAGCTTTCTTACCCATTCATTCAAAAAAGCTGGCAGTCGGATTTTAAAAAGTGTGTATTCACCGCCATCCGGGAAGCGTTTTTCCAAACTCTAACCAACACCAGCCATAGCTGATTAATATTCATAAGCGCATGGTGTTTGCCGTTTTAGTGTATTTTAATAACTTAATATCTGACGTTGGGTTTGGGTGCAGTGGCGTAACAAGGGGGGTGAGAAAGGGGCAGTCCGCCATGTTTGGCAAGTGCCAAGGGGTCGGCATTTTGAGGGGCAGGAAGGGTGGCAAGATTAAAGTCCAACCAACAGCAGTGGCTTGTTGAAGGCCTGGCATAACACGAGGCTGTCAACATTTTGCTTCAGGTCAACCAGTTGCTATCAAGGCCACCAGACGTCCATCCAACAGACCTTGCCTGCTTGCGGAAAATATTGAAACTAATGTGCCGTATGCCAAATCACATGGCATTATTGATTTATTTGTCTGTTGCATAACTTAGATGATTTGGACTGAAGAGGGCATTAAAAACGTTTTGACCTTTTGTTTGTGTTGCAATAAAAATGATTAATGTATTTCAAAATAAATTTTTTAATGTGAAGTGGCTAATTTTTTAAATGATAAGGTTTAATGAGATAAAGATCTGGGGAAATATTTAACTTAATATTTTAGTGTTAAATGAATCTTCCAATAAGCTTTATCTTTTAGATTTTTACAATAACATGGGATAGCGTTCTATTATTTTCCTTAGAATGGTTGGTTTGGGGGTGCTAGCTTATAGGCTATATGGTAACTAAAATTGTTAATGACAGGCTAACATAAATCGATCATGGAAATAATCCACGAATTAAATTAATGTATATAATAAAAGGTTGGCCTTCCCTGAAATGTGGAGATCATAACCAAATTTGAAGCTTATTGGCCTGCATTGTTAAATATAGTTTTCATAAACAGTGTGTCAATGTCAAATTTTTTATTAAATTTAACTAAAGCAGTGGTCACTTTAATCAAATACATATTTTATGAAATTAAAATGATACATGTGACCTACTTTCGGAAAACATCTGTCCAATCATAGCGCCTAAATTAGCTAAACATAAATATTAATCAGTCCAGCGTTGTTCTACATAAGGGGAAATAAGACCCCCTGGTGGCAAGAACAGTTGGTACGCCACTGGGTTAGTGTTAATAATTTAACAATTTTAGGGTTTGAGTTGGGTTTGGTGTCTACTTTTCTGATTAATATTTTATTAATTAAATTGCATATTGTAATGACAGTTATTTTCAAAGAAAAATATCTCCAAAACCATTGCCGCGATGTGACCTATTTCAGATCACAACCAATCACTGTGAGCGCTTATGAATATTAATCATCCATGGCTGATGCTGGTTAGGGTTTGGAAATACGCACCCGTGAACAGCTCAAATTATTCTTATCACAAGCTTTGATTCTCATCCTAAACTTTTTATGACAAACCTTTTAGGATGAGTCTCTTTGGCTGTATAAGAGTTTGAAGGCCCAATTATCATAAGCCATCTTTTGATCGCATTTCTTCTTGCGAGCAATAAAACTCTTGTTAAGCCGCTAGTGAAAAACTTCTTTAAGTCAGATAGAAAAGTTTTACCCAGGCACTGCTTGAAAAATTCTTCCACGTGTTCTTCGCTAAGTCTTAAATTCTTCTTCTGAAATAAATAAGCAAGCTATTGAAATGTAAAACTTTTCAATCGACTCGATAACTAACATCAATAATCGAGAAACCGTATCTCGAAATAATATCTTCTATTTCATCGTGATGCTCAACTACATCCGGCTTTAGAATAGCAAGAGTTAATTCAACTAATATGTGAGGTTCTTTCCATTCATAAACTTCATCTTGGCACTTCTCACGTATTCTGACAGAATTCCTGCGCTGTCTCTCCGTCAACTCGTCGGAAGCCATATTGTGCTCAGCCGTTTATAAAACTAAAATAGATCGTCGTATAAAAAACAGACTGCGTTCATTTAGTGAGTTCATATTATTGTAAGTAATGTCAGTAATTCTATCAGTAACAATATCAGTATTATCAGTAATTTTTAGCCTCGTCAAAGTCGAAACTCCACCGATCAAAACAATTAAGTGACTCGTTTGTCAAGTTTTTAGCTTATATGGGAATTTCTAAAACTAGTAACCCGAAATTTATATAAATATTAAATAATTAGTATTTTGTTTCCAAATCAAATTAAAGAGCAAACTGATTAAGAAACTCCCAAACTATGCAGATTCATCTCAGTAAAACCTCAGAGCTAGGGTTGCCAGATGTCCGGAAAAAGGAGGACAAAATAATAATAATAATAATAATAAGAATAATAATAATAATAATAATAATAATAATAATAATAATAATAATAATAATAATAATAATAATAATAATAATAATAATAAATAATAATAATAATAAGAATAATAATAATAATAATAATAATAATAATAATAATAATAATAATAATAATAATATAATAATAATAATAATAATAATAATAATAATAATAATAATAATAATCATAATAATAATAATATAATAATAATAATAATAATAATAATAATAATAATAATAATATATAATAATAATAATAATAATAATAATAATAATAAGAATAATAATAATAATAATAATAATAAGAATAATAATAATAATAATAATAATAATAATAATAATAATAATAATAATAATAATAATAATAATAATAATAATAATAATAATAATAATAATAATAATAATAATAATAATAATAATAATAATAATAATAATACTAATAATAATAATAATAATAATAATAATATAATAATAATAATAATAATAATAATAATAATAATAATAATAATAATAAATAATTTATGTGCATAGCATCAGAGGCACCTTGTGTCTTCGCTGTCCCATAAAATCCCGAGGAGGTGATGAAGCGCTCCAGGGACGGCTGGGCTCTGACGGTGGGCGGGAGTCTATTCCAGACAGCTGGAGAGGCGTGAGAGAAGCCTCTGTTTGGAAGAGACGATCTTTGTACCGGTTTCAGCGGCGTAGCTGGCCGGGGGGGTCTTGGGGTCCGGACCCCCTGCTGGGATCTGGACCACTTTTTCAAATGATCCAAATCCGATGAGTTTTTTTTATTGGGGGGGAGTATAGTAACAATTAGTGAAAAGATGAGCCTTCTATTAAAACATTAGTATTAATAATGTCAAGCACATTTTCATTCTGAAGCATTTATATGACAAATTATTTTTCAATTAAATGAATCATTCAAATATTTGATATACTTTATTTGTTTTCACATTTAAATACGCAATTTACCTAGATTTTCATTTATTAGTGTAATTTTTATATAATGTGATCGTAATTAAAAAAAAAACATTTTTATCTGTATAATGACATAATGATATATATAACCTTTTTTAAATAAATTTTTTTTAAATTTGAAACCTCATTTTGTGTTAATTTGAAAAAAGTTTTTACGGGAGTTTGTTTCTTATTTTTCTTCATTATATATTAAAAAACACAGTTCTTCAAAAATAGTTGATATCATCATATGCTCCATCTACCTTTATAAAATTTAACCACTTTCACCATTGTAAACGCTAATATCCGTTACAATTTTAGCTATATTTAATATGCACTTGTATTATATGAGAATGGTCATATCCCCAAACAATCGGTTTAAGTTCACCCTTGCGTAGTAAATCTTATGAAAAATTGGACCCCCCCTGTCAAGAAAAGTCAGCTACGCCCCTGACCGGTTTGTGAAGTTTAGTGGTTGACGATGAGCGAAGACCAGGTGTTTGGCGGCGATCTAGTAGGTGATGGAGATAGAAGTGGAGTGGATGTTGCTAGAGGACAATTTTGAAGGTGATACGACTATGAATCGGCAACCACTGCAATTTCTTCAGACAGACCGAGCTATTGAGGGTAGGGCTGAGAAGAACAACTTTGGCAAGCTTGTTTTTGACGCGTTGCAAAGATTGAATTAAAGAAGCAGATGTGCCATAAAGAAGAGAGTCTAGGCGAGAGAGAACAAGGCAGCGTGCGAGGGCAGAAGTTATCAGGGTTTCTTTCAGGCATACCTTCGGGAGGGCGAATCCCCCCCGGAGCTCAGCCATCGCCCCCCCCCCCTGACTAAAAGTGTATGCAAAAACCCATAAATCTAAGACAAAAAAGTTAAAAAAAATTTCCTACCATCCGTACTACCTACTATCCGTAGCGATCTAAAAACTTATTTGTTAACATGTCTTTGGACTAAGATATTTTGTATCTGGTTTATTTGAATGTATTAAAGTGAGATGGCTGTCCCACCACAGGATTGTGAATGCTGTCTTCAGAAGCTTAAAATCAATTTTGATAACATGTGAGCATATTCACAAAGAAAGAGAAAATTTGGCTTCATTAGCTGGTGGAATTTTGCTTGAGATTAGAAATGAAAGTTTTATAATCATCTGCCAATTTATGAATAAAATTCTCAGCGCACTCTCTTTTCTCAGCAATGCTTTACAAAAAAAGATTTAAGTTTGACTAAAGTCATCCCATTGATTACTTCAACAAAATTGCACTTGAATGATATTGTGAAGCAGTGCCGAGAGTCATTTACAAAAAAAGATTAAGTGCAAAGTTGATGAGATAAAATTAGAAACACACCTGGTTGAAGATGAAAGTGTTAAAAGCGTATTACAAGGAATGAAGAGGTATTGTGAAACTGTCATCAAAGACAGATTTAATGACAAATCGATTGAGATTATGTTATTTGCAAATCAATTTGAAACTTTTGAATCAATGTATTCAATCAGATATTCAAGACAAAGACATCATAACTTTTTGTAACAACTTTCCCATTCTAAATGCAGAAGCTGTACTCGAGGATTTAAAATCTTTTAAATTTTTCATAAAATTTATGGTTGAATGCAAAAAGTACAAAACAGATGAAAACCCATTGAACAAAATATTGGAAGCTGATTTGGGATGCTGCGAACTACAAAGGCTTTGTGCAATTCTTCTTGTAATTCCAGTAACAACTGCTTCATTTGAAAGATCATTCAGTACAATGAACAAGATTCTAAGCAAAGCAAGAAATAGAATATTACCAGAAACTTTAACTCATTGTATGACCATAAGCATTGAAGGTCCCGAGGTTCCAACGGAAGATTTTCTTGATAGAATAGCAGATTTATATGCTCTCAAAAAACCTCGGCGTTTAAAATTTTTTTAAACATTTCAGTTATTAAACATATTTTAAATTTTGGTTTGTATAAATGATTTTCAATATGTTTTTACCTAAAATATAATTATTGAACTGAGGTTGTGCATTATTTGATTTTAAACTTGTATTTGGCACGAAATACTGCCCCCCCGAACAATAATGCCTGAAAGAAACCCTGGAAGTTATATCAACGGAAAGTGCAGTCAGGACAGAAACCATAAGGACACCCCATTATTTCGTAATAACTCGATAAAGAAAAATTTGATTGTAGGGAAATTTTAATATGTTATGTATTTATATATTTGTGATTATCTCTTAAATTTTCATCAAAATATGTTCGTGCATTAATTTTAAAATTCCAAAAACGTGATTTCGGGGCGTCCAATAACCATAAAAGACACTTGCAAAAATCATCGAAAAATGACTAAAAACTTTGTGAAAAAAACAGGAAAAAAGTTTATTAATATGAAATAATGTTTCCTTTATTTTCAATAACTTTAAAACATCTCTTGTTCATTGATTTTATAAGAATTTTTAAGAAATTTCTGTCCAGTTCTTTCCAGGCACTCCTAATGGTGTTTTCCAGGTCAGATTTTGAATGAAACTGCCTTCCATTGTTGTAAACAAGTCTTGACAACATTCCCCAAACATTTTCTATAGGATTTAAGTCCGGGGAACAAGCTGGCCAACTCATAACTTTCAAATTTCTCCTCTGGAAAAATGTCTTTGTCAACTTGGAAGTGTGGATCGGGGCATTATCTTGCTGGAAAATAAAATTTCCTCCATAATAATCTTCCCCAAAAGGCAACAGATAGTCTTCTAAAACTTTGATGTAATCCACAGAAGACTGTCTCCCATCCAGAAAGGCTAATTCAGTCAATCCTTCACTGGAAATTCCTCCCCAAATTATCAACGATCCTGCTCCATGATTTCGGCTAAAAAATGTTTCCTTTTCTAATCTGAGGTCATGCCAATAGAACTGATGATCATCAGGTCCATCTAGGTTAAATTTCTTCTCATCTGAAAAAATAATATTGCCCCAACCATCTCTGTTAGAAAGCATGGTTTTGGCCCATTCCACTCTTGCCAACTTGTTATGGTTTTTAAGAGCTGGAATCTTTAATCTTTTTTCATATAATAAAATACCACTAGATCTCAAATAATTTAACACTGTACTTTTACAAAATTCTTAAATCAAGTTCATTTCTAATTTGATTTTCTGAAAATTTACCTGAAGAAGCCTTTCTTACCAGGAGTCTCTGCTGACGAATCGGCAGTTTTTTAGGTCTTCCATGATCATTTTTTGCACCATTTTCCTCAGGAGCTTTTACGTAGTTCCAGATGACTGTCTTAGATCGCTTGAGCTCTTTGGCAATTTCCCTGATCGAATAATTTGCTTGTCTGAAGGCCTCAAATCTGCCCCTTCTCCTTGTCAGACAACGTTTTTCCTCTAGCCATTTATAAAATAGTAATTTTATAAACTTCACATCAATTTTTAACTTTCTTTGGGTTTATATATTGATAATATTTGCATAATGTGCATTTTGGTTGCATAACTATGACAAATTTCAAGTTTTATTGGGAATAAATAAGGATGTCCTTTATCGTTTTTAAACGGCCATAAAATGCTACTTTGCATATTTTACAAGATCAGCTTGTTAATTTTTTTGAAATTTTGCAGGATGTTTTGTCTACCATAAAGAGATATTATATAAAAAATTGAGTAATATTGAACTTATATTTAACGAGTTATCACAAAAATATGGGGTGTCCTTAAGGTTTCTGTCCGCACTGTAGCGGACGGATGTGTCAGATCGCCCAGATGAGATGATTGCAGGATTTGATAATAGAAGCGAAATATTCTTTAAAGGTGAGATGTGATTCAAAAATAACACCGAAGAGCTTGAGACTAGTAGAGGAAGGAAGGAAGGTGCTAGCGGCGCTTATTGAAAGAGGAGGCGACGGAGTTTTCAGGAGAGCGGGTATGCCAATGAACATAATTTTGGATTTCTGAGGATTCAGTTGGAGAAAGTTAACAGGATGCCATTCATTGATGGCATCCGTGCACTTCCGCAAATTTTCAAGTTGATCTGAGATGCTATGGCGGAAGAGGATAGAGAAAAGACTTGTGTTATCTGCGAATTGGTGGAAGGATATGTTGAAGTTATGAATAATGTTAGACAAAGGTGAAATATAGGCTATGAAAAGCAAAGGAACCAAGACAGAGCCTTGAGGAACACCGACAAGTAGTTCAACTGGAGGGGAGGAGTGATCACCGAGTTTGACGTATTGGGTTCTGATGGAAAGGTAAGATTATAGCCAGGAAAGTGCAAGGCTATCAATTCCAAAGTCAGACTGAGTCTCTCCAACAGTTTCTGGTGGTTTATGGTATCAAAGGCAGCCGAGAGGTCGAGGCCGACCATCACAGCGCAATTACCTTTGCCACAGATGTCGGTAAGATTGTTGAAGATGTGTGAAAGAGCTGTTTCTGTAGAGAAACCAGATCTTTAGGCAGATTGGAGAGAAGAGAAATTAGAGGATGCTCTGATATGGGGGCGAATTCTGGACAGAATGAGTCTTTCAAAAGGCTTAGGATTGGACCCTCTTGAAGATGGACGGAAAAGTACAAGTGCTGAAAGAAAGGTTTAATAGTTTAGAGAGGATTGGGAATAGAATTAAAACGTATTTCTTGAGAAGAGGAGTGGGGAAAATATCGACAGGAGATGACTTGTTGGGAAGTGAGCAAATAAGCTTGAGAACCTTTTCCGAAGATACAGGTTTTAGGACTGAGATTGGGATGCCTGAGAATTGCCTGGCTGAAAAGATGAGATGGTTGATGAGGCGAGGGTGTTGGCGATTGATTCGTGGATTTTGGTAATCTTCGAGATGAAAAAAGAGTTAAAAGAATAGACCAAGTTTGAGCACTAGTCGTCGTTATAATATTGAGGAGGACGGCTGTAAAGCAGTTTGTGAAGACAGGGCCACATGGAACGGGAATTTACATCAGACTTGAGTTTTTCCTTGATGGAGGAGGCCTTAGAGTTTAGAATGGCAATCTTGGCTGTTTCCTTGGCGGACTTGTGGAGTTGCTTGGCGACGTCATTGCGTTGACGAAGATAGCGACGTTCCAAGCTCCGGCAGGCTTTCTTTACCTCGGTTGCTTCATGAGAGAGCTGGTAATTAGGCTGGTGACCGACTCAAATCGAAAACTTCCTGATTGGGGCGTGTATGTCGAAGATCTCCTCTAGAGACTTATGGACCTGTGTGTCGAAATTGCTGATTAGGAGTTCTTCAGAGATGCGAAGAAGCTCTTCCTTAAAAATGTCCTTCAGTCAACGAAGTTGATCTTTCTGAGGCTTCGGCGATTAATGATACTGGTGGAGATTGGAGGTTTGTCAATAGAGATATTGTCGCCGGGCTATTCTGAAGGGACCGTTTTGACGGGGCTGTTTTGTCACGGGCTACTTTGTCACCGGGCTATATTGACGGGACTGTTTTGTCAGGGCTATTTTGTAACATAATTTTTAATATTTTTAATATTTGATCAAACCTAAACCTTGAAATTCTTAACGCTATATATAATGTTGATTAAAGTACTTATTTTTAGTACAAGCTATTTTATGTATCGCCCAATAATCATCCCAGCCTTTTGTTGGATTTCTCTACTATGTCGCTTAATCTTTTGGGTCAAATGTTTGAAGGTATATTCTATTTTATACGAAACTGAGTTGCTTAACCCTTATATACTTCTTCCTTTTCCATCAACATACTCTTTTTAAGTTTGTTGGTCATCAATTCGAAATACAGGAGTATACTTAATGTTGAAGATGATTTTCTCTCGCTTTTCTATTTTAAATCTTTCTTTAATTTGTAAATGCAAGTGTGAAATATGCGTATAAATGTTTTAAATGTAAACATTATAATATTTAGAAGCCAAAGGCATAGCGGCAACAATAAAGCCAACTGAGTGAATGGTAGCCCAACCAAATTCATTGTTGGTGGTCGCCGAAACTTGGCAAGTATTGCAGAGGTGTCGCAGCGCCAGAAAGGTTGAGAACTACTCCACTACGAGATGCTTAAAGGGCTCCCTATAAGCTTCAAAGAGATCGTAGCTCTCTTCAACGGATCCTGGTCATCAGAAATGGTTTCCCTGTTCCTGGAAGAGGGCTATAATTGTCCCTAAATCCTAAAGAAAGGGAAGCCTCCCGCACTGCCCTCCTCTTACCGTCCCAGCTCTCTGACGTCCACTCTTTATAAACTCTTGGAGCGGGTGATTGCCACGAGAATCAGATGGTTCTTGAACAATAACAACAAGTTGAACCAGTACCAAGCTGGTTTCAGAAGAAGCCGAGGTGGTGTGGACCCCATCGCCAGACTGACGCAGGATATTGCTGCATCCTCGGGGAAATTCGGAAATTTTTCGGAACTAACACTCTACAAATATAATGCATCGAACTTTTCTTTTCTCGAAGCGTTATATGCATGACTGGCATTGTCTAATATTAAATAAATTGAAGTAATCATTTGATTTTAATCACTAATAGATGATTTATTCTTCATTTGAGAGTCAGAAGAAAAATCTACATTATTAATCACATCAGTCTTTTCACCTTCCTCCATGTCATCTTAAGAAACATAGTTGCTTCGTTACTGTTACTCCGCCTTGGAGCTCCGACAGGGATCCTCAGAGGATCCGTCGACGGCGATACGAGCACCAGATCTGTTCTCTTGCCGCTTTTTATCAGTGCCTCATCCCTTTTAGGTTAGCTGCAAGAATGTCTCTCGGTTTGACATTTCTTTTTGCAGAGGTGTGCGAAGTTAATCTTTCGCTTATTTGCGATCGTGCGCGAGTTTGCTTTGGAGACTGGTGTTTTTGCGGCCTCACACACTTCTCGAAGGACCTGGTTATGTCGCCATGTGCAGGCCAAATGATCCTAGTTTTCTAAGCCGCTCTTGTTTTGTTACATTGAAGGATAATCTCCGGTTTTTGTTTCGGACCCTCTTGTTATGATGCAATTTTGACTGAAGAAATACAAATTTACGTTTTTTCGGAGCTTATAATACTAAAGTTTTGTTGCCATCGAATATAAGATCGAAGATAATCCGACTCTGTTTTGTGCTAGCATGCTTTGAGGAATGTCTAGTTTATTCTTGAGCGTGGTTCTTACACAAGTCATACCTTGAGAATGTAATTCTTCTGCCAGAGCAACGCTTGTTTATAGGTTATCTCTCGTCGACCACATTTGAACCAAGGTGATATCGTTGTTTTCACAACACATGAATCCTGATTCTGATCTGTAAATTTATTTGGTTGCCTCCCAAGATAACCTCCGCGTTTATTGGATAGGAAGGTGAGACTGTCGCAGCACAATACCTTTGGCAGGTTGAAATATATAGCCTAAAGGGACATCGTCTCTGAATGGAACTATGTTTAACTACCATTATGTCCGCCCTAGGAAGTATAATATTTTCTTGACAAACGTTGTCCAAACGTCTTGAAAATCAGCTAGTTGTGTTTTAGAACATAAATTTAAAAAAAAATCACTAATGTAATTAGCTCCAAAATGATGAATTTATTGATATATCAACGTCATAAGCTAATTTTTGTATGGGGTGCAATGTGCACCCCTCAAGAAAATATGCCAGCAATAATTTACTTCCACAGTTTTTTTGCATGACCACATGTAGAAATGATGTGTTTCAATGTTTTGAAAGATAACTGGTGTAATTTTTAAAATAAGATTACAGTAGCAAGACAAATCGCCAGGTAACGGATGAGGGTTAAACTACGGATCGAAGATTAATTTTACAGTGACTTTTAATTTCAAAATTAAGCTTGGTGAAACTTAAAAAATAATTATTTCATTGCAAGGGTGGTTTCCTTACGAAATAAACTAGGTACGGAAACCATCCACGCGAATACAGTAGATGAATTTAAGATATACCTAAATAAATTTGGTTATTAGAACTAAAAAGAGTAGTCATTACATAGATCCAGATCTTCTTAACAACTATAAACAATTGTTATGTTACGTTATGTTAAGTGGAGACATTTCACAAAACCAAGTTGGAAAGGAGTTTGTTGAAAATGATGCGTATCACTGATGCTACTATGAAATGTTTAACTAATCGTAATAATAGTGTTATATTTTTCTAGTTTCTGACTATCTTTTGAGAGACACTTTTCGCAACATAAGCGGATGTCATTAGAACTTTATTGAGCTAGCTACATCCTGCTCGCCTGAATGCCGATTACTTATGAACTTAAATCCGCAATGAGTCATAATCCATTTGAATTCAGGCACTCATTTGTTGTAGATCACCAAGTCATAAAGAAAGCCAAAAAATGAAGTAACAGATGAATTCATTCGCTCAAACGCGAAATCATTTGGCTTCCGTTGGGCATTTTCTTTTCATCGCGATTATTTCAGCTGCTGCTTTAACACTTCCTGGTAGTTTATCATAATTACAGAGCACTTCATATAATAATTTAAATCGACCAAGAAATGTCTGTGAACCTTGTACCATGTCTAGCTGACTGTTTTTGGAAGCTTCTGTTGCAGATAAATGTATTTCGTGCATTTATCTTCTTAATTCTTACAACAAATGACAAAATCTTCAAATTTTGTTTTGAAATTGGAAATGTCGCGATGCGTCATTCTGGAAAGCCGAAGCACGTGGAAATTGTACCATGGTAGCTGTGAATGAGAGGGCGTTTAGAGCTATGCACGATTGTATGACTGCGGGTGATTAAGACAGCAGGCAGCAACAGTGGCTGTGGTCCTTATAAAAAGCAGCAAAATCCATTGTATTTCTGACTGGTCGTTGCCTTAACACTTCCTGGTTTAGAGGTGCGTTTCGGATGTTTAACATTTTGCTTAATTTCTTGCCATTAATTCTCAATCGTATTATAGGAAGAAAGTAATTTATACATTTTCTTACTCTCAATATGACTTGTCGATAAAGGGAACGAGTTGGAGTTTTTACAATGTCTTGTAATTTTGCAAAATTTTTTGAATTGCTAAGCCGGATTATGTGCACCAACTTTGATGAGAATCTCAAATTATGTTATGGGCAGCATGCGTTTAAGTTTTTGCTTTCTAAATTGAAACTGCATTAATTTGAATTCTAAATAACCTCTAACTTATAACTGTATCCATTTAGGATTGAATTAGCTTGAGATCTTTTGAAGAATCTTCAGAATGGCTGACGAGAAACCAGGTTGGCACCAGGCAATTTCAGCCTACAGTTAAAGAAATTGAATTGAATTACAATTTTACTATAAATAAGCATTGATAAAACTATAAAAACTCGTTTTTTCAAGATCTCTCTGAGGTTGAGAAGTTTGATAAGAACAAGCTAAAGAAGGCAGAAACTACCGAGAAGAACAAACTGCCAACAAAAGAGGGTCAGTTGATAGTGATTTTCTGTACAATTATATAGTCCCATTTTAAGCAAAACGTTCATATTGTTAGAAATTGAAAAGGAGAAGAAAGAATGTCAGAAGAAATAACCCTTAGCAAGCCATGTTTCATACGTTTCTTTTGTATTAGTGAGCTAACGCTCGCTCGAACTTATTCCAGTTTCGATGTTCTTTATCCACGTTGATTTGTTCATTTGTTTCAATAAAATGTCTACCGTAAGCAGCAGCGTCCATTATTTGTTACAAATAGAATTTGGGGAAGTTGCCACATAATGTTTAGATTCGGTTCACATGCTGAGAAGAGATGTAGTTAGTCTATATCAGGGGTGCTCGCTTCCCCTGGGGGTAGAATTTCAGATGGTGCGAAACTTAATCAGCAATGAAAAAGACAACTTTCTAAAGTTACCCATTTAAGTTTTGCAGCTGAAAATTTAAAGTTTCTGTAGAATGGATCATGAATCCATATTTTTACAATTTGTATAATACGTCAGATGATGAAAATCTTATTGAATTGTGGACAAATCGTGCTCTTGAAATGCAATTTGAAAACAAGAATTTGGAGGAGTATTGGTGTTCAACAATTAATATTTTTCCAAGAATTTGTGAAAAAGCACTAGGTGTCTTCCCATCTGCGACAGCATATTTATGAGAATCTGGATTTAGTTCTCTTTTGCCAATAAAGACAAAATCTAGAAACCACCGCAGCAGACATGCGGATCGCTAGCAGCAACAAAGTACCACTTTAAGCAAAATCAAATCTGAGAAAGTAAATTGCAGCAGTAAAAATGTCATTAAATTCTGAACTTATGGATGTTAGTTTTTATTGTTTTTTTTTTAAATTTTTAATTTACAAATACACTGAATGAAGTACTTAATATGTGTGTGCTGTTGGTATTTGACTGTTGTAGCAGCCTTCTTTCTTTTCTTTTTCTTTGCTTTTTATGTCATTCAAAATTTAGCATAAATAAATATGTTGCTCATATTCAGTACAAATTGTTTTTTTTCTTATGAGATATTACTTATGTTACTTTTGTATGTTGTAAGAGGTACTAGAGCATGCTAAAACTTTTCTAGGGGATGCGAGAACATACTAAAAGTTTTCTAGGGATGCGAGACATGAAATAGTTGGAAACCCGTGATCTATCGCAAAGGTCGAATAACTCTTACGGCTTAGGTAGTTTTCCAGTCAGGCCCAATACCCCTCCAGTAAATTATTGTTGCATCCGACCAAGTTGTGAGATGCAATCACACGATAGAACGCGTTTTGACTCGAAAGATATTTGAGAAGTCGTTAGTGAAATGAACCTAGATTTGTAAGGGTCGCTCTATTAAGGTGGCAGAATGTCGGATTATTTCCAAGGGAAAGTAGAAGGATGGGTCGGAAGAAATGATTCATGGGCTTTCAAAAAAGCGCGTTTACCTTGGTTCATGCAGGAATTTGAAAACCAAAATTTATTACTTGTAGGATTTTGAAGGGCCTTCCTCTCTATTTTAAAAATCAATTCTTTAAGTCTTTCTCTAAAATAGCAATTCCTGTAGCTTTTGCCTGTACCAAGAGATTCACGTTCCTGGTTGTTACACTTTCCTCCACTAATATGCGAAATTCTCTGTCTCTCAAATCGTTTTGAGGTTATAGCTGCCTGTCTCTATTCTTCATGCAATGTATCTAAATAAAATTGACATTTCTGCCTCGATGCTTTCAAATGACCCAGGACAGCGTTGCTTACATCCAACACTGTTGATATGGTCTATTATCATCCTCTTTGCGTTTAAGCTTTTCCCTTTTTGATTTTCACAAATAAAACTTTTATTTATAGAAAAGCACCTTTCAACAGATGCTTGTCCATGACTACACGTTAGCAAAAAATTATTTCAAGGAGGGCTGATTTTGTTATTTTTCAAAATCATAATCAAATGATAATAATAAATAAAGAGGATTTTAAGATTTTATTATGCCATATAAATCAATTTTTGAACCTGTAACCCCTTTCCCCTAAATACCCCTTCCCCTGTTCGCTCCATCCCTCCACAGTAATGCATATTCATCACAACTGCCCTTGCCCATGTGCTGCTTGAATAACATATCTAGTCTTTACTCCTTTTTGTATGCCTCAAGTACTGCCCCAATGTAATTAGCAAAACTTGAAAACTCTCAGATATCTATCGCAGTCTCATTATTGCAGTATCAACTAATACATTTACAACGAACCTAAATTTTCTTATGGATACTTCCACACTTGAAGCAATTGCCTTAAGATGAAGGCAAACCAAATTCCTAGCCAATTGAAATTCTTGTTCTAATTTGCAACTTCTTCAAAAACAGTACTATGCAGCATTCTATCCTAAGATCTAAATTGTTCTTTCTCCGAGATCTTTTCTAACAACTCAAAATTTTCTCAACGGTAGATCAGTTGTTTTACAGGAAGGCTTATCTTCAAAATCAAATTTTGAGAAATCTGAAATTGATTTCAATTTCTCTGTAGCTTCTGTCTTCAAAATACTTCCAGATTGTAATGTTGTACCGATATAGAGATTGACAGACAGGAACGATAGGGGATCTTTGTTTATATGGCGGCGTTGAAGTGCGGAAATAAAAAGGAACAGTTGTTGGTTTTTCACGAACAAATTAAACGATAGAACATCACATTGGCGACGAGAATTTCGAAACGGACCTTCGCAAATAGTTTGCACCAATTTTTTATTGAAAAAATCGGAAGTTTGTTCATTTCGGATAGACGCTGTTGTCTGGCCTCCGAGCGTTATCGAAGTCATCGAAAGCTACTATCGATAACACCATTATCTAATCCATGGCTGAAGCACTACCAACGTTTCCGTCGTTTGTAGTCGATTCAGACGACTCAGCAGGAGTTCGATGGACAAAATGGGTTTCTCGCTTTCGCAACCTTTCGTAAATATTGTTGATCGCAAACGTCAAAGAGCTCTCCTACTCCACTACGCGGGTGAGGAAGTCAACGACATCCTTGATACTCTTCCAGATGCCGAAGCTGCAGAGGGAGAGGATCCGTTCGAAAAGGCTGTCACTGCTCTCAACAAGTTTTTCACACCAAAGCAAAACATCGAATACCAGATCTACACGTTTCGACAATCTAAACAACAAACAGATGAACCACTAACAGCCTACTACACCCGTCTGAAACAACTGGCAACCTCATGCTCTTTCGACAATGTTGATCGTGAGATAAAATCTCAAATCATCCAAGGTTGTTTATCAAGTACACTACGCCGTAAAGCCTTATGCGAACCTGACATGACTCTCACTAAACTCATAGATGTTGGTCGTAGTTTAGAACTCTCCGATATCCAAGCAAAGAGTATGGAGAATGAGCATGTTAACAAACTGAGTCTGAATCGCAATAAGCAGATTTGCAACAATTCCAAGAAAACAGCTGACATGAAGTGTCACAACTGTGGTGGCACATGGCCACACGAGGGTGGAAAGACATCGTGTCCGGCGCATGGCAAGTACTGCAATTCGTGCAAGAAGCCAAATCATTTTGCGTCACAGTGTCGTTCGAAAGATGGTGCATCACGACAGCATATCACATGATAGACCGCAAAGCCGACTGCCGAAAACCCGTCATGGCAAATACCATCGTGTTCACCGTGTCATGGACTCCTATATATATACATCAGGACTGCCAACCGTATTCGAGCCATACATTGGGAGGCCATGCATCTCTATATGAGACTAGCGTATTTCAGATATTTTATAGAAAATTGTAAAACAACACCATGTTTAGCTTTTTACTTTTTAATCTTTCCTTGAATACTTTTATAATTTACATTAGAATTAGTTTTAACCAAATTTTTACTCAAACAATTGAATAAAGATTTACATAGTAGAAAATTAAGTTCATGATCAAAATCACAATAGTTTGAATATTTAATTAAATCAATTTCATTTAAACACCTTACTGTAATCTTTTCAAATAATAACATATGGTTTTTTGAGAGCATGAATTTATCAAAAAGTTGTTTATTATTCTTTAATTCTGTAAAAACTTTATAAGAATGCAAACACACTGTCCAAGCAAATTCTGTTGGTTTTGTTAATCCACCATGATCAATTTGATTTAAAAATTTTAAAACATTAGAATTTACTTGTAATTCATTATCTAAATCTTGATTGTCAATTAAATAAAGGGAACAAGATTTACATTTTGTGGTGTTGCAAACCGATCTAACTACTGCACCACAAACATATGCCAATGTTGTCAAGTAATCATTAGTTATGGATGTGTTGAACTCTAAAGAATCAGCGATATCATTGGCCAGGGCTTCTAGCTCATCATCTTTTTCATCCGTTGGAATTACAAAATTTTCTATTTCCTCGAAGCCAGAAAATTTTAAAAGTGACATTGCTCTAATCTTTTTGTCACTCTCCAAAACCTGTCTGCAGGATACATAATAATTTCCTCCAGACAACTGCCTGATCCAACCAAATCTTGTTTCAATAGAGTCTGATTGGATGCTCCCCAACAAAACATAATTGAGCTGAAGATTGTCACTTGCAGCAACCTATTAGACCTGAAGTTGTTTGTTTAAGTGCAGAAAATGCTGATTTACTATAAGAATATAACAAAAAACATGTGATAATTACATTTGGGGAATAACTATGAGCATTTTTGTTTTCAATAATGTTAATTGTTCCCTAACAAAGTTGAGCTTTTTATCATCATAACTGTTATCTAGATTTATTACATCTTCAATGCTATTGATGACATTTTCAAGTGTCACTTCAGATATAGTTTTATCATCACCAAGCCAAAAATTCAAACGAGACATCAAGTTTAAAACATCAGAAATTTTTTAACTTTTTTCTTTAACTAAATCACAACATTTTCTTTTTGGAATCTCTTTGCTATTAATAAACAAAGTGCAAGTATTTCCATATTTCCATGGGAGAAAAGTTTTCTCGAGGATTGGCTCTAACCCATTTTTGGCATAAATCTTTGTCATGTAGGGGATACTTGTGAAGACTTATGTTATTTTTTTTTAAATCGTCTTTGTCGTATCCAGATCTACATCCGTATATGGAACATTTATAACCCATATTATCTGTTGATATTTAAAATATAATAGTTACAAATCTTAAATCACTTAAATTTTGTTATTGAAATGTTTATTCGATGTATATCGATTAGTATAATTAAGAAATGAAATGAGCTCTATGTTACAAACCTTTTTGATAAGATGTATAATGTATAGTCCAATGTATGATGTGTAAATCCACAAAATTCAAAAGACCGGTTTTAAAACAGTTTGTTAAATAAGCAGAACAAGATATATTTCAGTTGTACAGCGAATGCGAAGCAAAGGAAGAATGAAACAATGCACGCTTGTTTTTAGCCTGTCAAGTGTACAGCTATGCGCATGGCCTCCCGATGTATATCGGCGAAACTTTTAGGCTTAGGTTGACAGTCCTGGTATACATTTAGGTGTCCATGACCGTGTCAATGCCGACAGCAACGGAAGTGCATCTGACAACAGTGAACATTCATCTGAGCAGAGTCGTTATGTGTATGCACTGAGCGTTCATTCAAATCGATTGGACACCAAAAGAAATCTACCACACTTCTTAGTGAATGTAAACAACACTACAATCGATGTCATCGCAGACTCAGGAGCAAGTGTAAGCATCATGAGCCAACTCGATTTTTCTAAAATTAAACCTGTACCTCAGCTGCACAGCAACTACAAACAAGTATTTGCATACTGTTCGCAAAGCCCTCTCAAGGTGCTAGGGACTTTTCGTGCTGTGGTTAGATATAAAGACAGAAAGTCAGACATACTGTTCTACGTCATTGATAGCAAGGAAGGTTCTCTCCTAAGCTGGGAAGTATCTCAAGCACTACACCTACTGCACGTCGTGAAACCGATTGGTGAACGTACGACATCCACCGATCAGATCGTCAATGAACTCGTCACAGAATATGCTGATTTATTTCGTCGGTAAGCTGAAGGACTTCCAAGTCAAACTACACATCGACAACGCCGTACAACCTCATTCGCAGCCTCATCGTCGGGTGCCATTCCATGTTCGTCAACAGTTAGAAGATCAACTCAAGCATGACGAAGAGCTCGACATCATCGAAATGACAGAAGGAGCTACTCCGTGGATGAGTCCAGTCGTCGTCGTACCCAAACCTAAGAGTGAAACTGGCCAAAAACGTGTATGTGTAGATATGCGCCAAGCTAACACAGCAATCAAACGTGAAAGACACATTACGCCTACTATAAATGAACTGATCAGTGATCTAAATGGTGCGACAGTTTTCTCAAAATTGGATTTAAATCAGGGATATAATCAACTTGAACTTGCACCTGAATCACGTTACATTACAACATTCTCCACGCATGTTGGTCTGCGTCGATACAAACGTCTCAATTTCGGTATTTCATGCGCTGCAGAGATCTTCCAGAATGCAATCCGTGAGACACTCAGTGGATTAACGGGCGCAATAAACATTAGTGACGACATTCTTGTGTACGGTAGAACCGAGCAGGAGATGTTCAACAATCTGCGTGCCGTGTTTCAACGTCTGAGAGAAAAAGGGCTAACTCTTAACAAGCAGAAATGCGTCTATGCGAAGCGCACTCTCGAATTCTTTGGTAACGTATTCACTGAACGTGGCATCATGGCAGACCCGAAGAAGATTCAGTTAATTGTTAACATGAACACGCCAACCAATGCATCTGAAGTCCGCAGTCTACTCGGGATGACTAATTATTGTGCTCGTTTCATACCAAACTATGCTACAGTTTCCGAGCCACTACGTAGACTAACACGCCAGGACACACCATGGCAGTGGACCAATGAGCAAGAATCTGCACTCGCACAACTCAAACAGAAACTATGCAATGCTCCAGTAATGTCGTATTTTGACTCTGACAAGCAAACAGAAATACACACTGATGCTAGTCCAGTCGGACTCGGCGCCATCTTGATTCAACGTGGAAATAACAACGAAGAACATATCATCGCTTACGCCAGTAGATCGTTGACTGATGTCGAACAACGATACTCACAGACAGAACGAGAAGCACTCGCAGTCGTTTGGTCTTGTGAACATTTTCATATATACATCCATGGCAAGCCAGTGACCATTCACACTGATCACAAGCCATTAGTCAGTCTGTACAACAATCCAAAATGCAAGCCGCCAGCACGCATCGAGCGTTGGGCACTACGCCTTCAACCATATGAGACAACCATCATCTACAGACCAGGTCATGACAATCCAGCCGACTATCTATCACGACATCCAACCTTGTCAAGTGACCGATCGAGTCGTGAAGAACAAATCGCCGAAGAGTACGTCAACTACCTCGTGGGTCATGCAGTACCGAAAGTGCACTCGCATTGAAATTGCCACTGCGACCGTCAAAGACAAGACACTGCTCGCTGTCATCGATGCGATCCGTACAAACGATTGGTCACACATCGCTAACATAAACACTAACGAGTTTGACACGTTCGCTAGAATGCGTGCTGAACTGTGTGTCAGTGGAGACAATATACTACTACGCAATAGCCGCATAGTTATTCCAGAGTCACTGAGAGAACGTGCAGTCAATCTCGCACATCAAGGACATCAAGGCATTGTCAAAACCAAAGCTTTGATTAGGGAAAAAGTCTGGTTTCCTGGGATCGACCGTCTGGTGAAAGAACGCCTGCCAAGTCGCCGTCGCAACCCCGCATCGTGAACCACTACAAATGACCCAACTACCGTCATCACCCTGGACTGAATTGAGTATTGATTTTGCTCAGTTAACAACTGGTGACTACCTCCTTGTGGTCATTGATGACTATTCACGATTTCCTGTGGTTGAAATTGTTCAGTCAACCGCAGCAGCCAGCGTGATACCAAAACTTGATCGCATCCTATCCGAATTTGGTTCGTGTGACATTCTGAAGTCGGATAATGGACCCCCCTTCAATGGTTTTGAATTCACCCGTTTTGCTGAATATATGGGTTTCAAGCATCAAAAGATAACTCCGCTATGGCCGCGTGCCAATGGTGAGGTCGAACGATTTGTGAAGACAGGCAAGAAGGTTATCAAGACAGCGCAACTCGAACACAAGAATTGGCATCAAGAACTGAACATCTTTCTTCGTCAGTATCGTGCCACGCCTCACAGCACAACTGGTCGTCCTCCTGCGACAATGCTGTTTGGACGTCCCTTCAAAACAACTCTACCATCAACAGAATCATCTACAGTCACTGATACACAAGGCGATAGAAAATTTCGTGAGCGAGATGCTCTCATGAAGTCGAAGGACTACGCTGACAACAAGTCCTATGTCAAACCTTCATCAATCAGCGTGGGTGACACGGTCATTGTGAAACAACCAATCACACACAACAGATCACTCACACCGTACATGCCAGTACCACACACAGTTACGTCAAAGAACCACTCGATGATCACTGCTACACGCAACACTGACGGACAATCAGTCACCCGCAACTCGTCAAAGGAATAGATAACCTCTTGTCGGGTTATGCAAAATTCAAGGAACCATCCGAAGACGTGGTGGAAGGTGATGTCACATCCAGTGATGTCATGCCGCAAACTGCTCCGGAAGGCGAGTACAGCACACAGCAAGATCAGAACGTTGTACGCCGCTCCAAGCGTGAACATAAACTGCCCGCACGCTTTGCAGACTATGTTGTGAACTAATATTTGACTAGGTTTTCCAAAAAGGGGAGGGATGTAATGTTGTACCGATATAGAGATTGACAGACAGGAACGATAGGGGATCTTTGTTTATATGGCGGCGTTGAAATGCGGAAATAAAAAGGAACAGTTGTTGGTTTTTCACGAACAAATTAAACGATAGAACATCACACAGATAAAGTTTTCCTCCACAACCAACTCTATTCTTGATTATCGAGCCATTAGCTTTTTAAAACACAAAGTCCAGTCCAATGCTATCAAAACTTTAAAGGGTAAAATAAAAAAGCGAACAAACGTAACAGGAAACTTAATTGGATGCGTTCACGTCCAGCTAGAACAGTCGGACCTGTTTCCCGCTTATTGTTATTAAAAAACAAAACTGTTACTAACAACATATTGGAACATTACTACGTAATATTGTTTTTTCATGACCACCCTCATTCTTAGGACTTCTTAGTAGTAAAAAAAACTGAATTTCGGGCTTTTATGAATTATGTACCTATACGAACCTCGGTTTACTTATGCGGTTACGAAGCGGTACATGTAGGGAGCTGGACTGTCGAAGTCTGTCTCGGAAACTGCCGACGACGGCCCTACGTCCTCGTGATTGCTCGAGGTCCCAAAGGCGTTCTACGGTTCTATTATGTGCACCGCTTCGAACGTCCGCAGATACGACCCTGCATCCCGATGTTCGCTAGCCGAGAACCGTTATAAGTCAGGAAGACAAATTTGCAGATCCAAACCTTGCCAAAGCTGGTAGAATTTAAACCATGACCAAATATGCTTACTTGATTGGACATACTTCTAAGGCTCTCACAATAGTACAATTAGTCCAAATAATGTAATGGAGATCTTTCTCAACAGATGAACAATAACAATTTGCTACCCACTCCAATAATATAGCTATCATTCATCAATACTGAATCAAAAATATAAAGCCATACCCAACAATTACACAAAAACTTGAGTCAAAGAGTACCTGGTTATTGTTCTAACATTTAATTATGCGTGAAACTAATTACAGTATATACGATGCCACAATATTGGGCATACATTCCATTTCCACTAGCTGAGACCATGAAGCCTCACAATAAATTGGTTTTATAAGATAAAGGACGTCAAAAAACTAATGTTGGAAAAACTTATGGGAAGCATGATATGTCATCATATATCATCAATGTTCAAGTCATCATCAACTTTCGAGCCTCCAATGCTTTTCTCAACTACTTCAGGTGTAGGGGGCTGAACATGGTCTGAATAGACAACCTGGGAGAACAATGACATTTGTACGACCAAGCAATTTATCAAACCTGCCAAGCATGACTCACCTCAACTTCACTATCTTCACTACTCTCTTCTTCTGCTTCTTTTAGCCATTTTATGAATGGTTCAGCCTTGGAATGAAGTTCTTTTGAGACATCCTTAGGAACAAATTTCTTGGAGGCCTTAAATTAGAATTTTGGATGAATTGCAGTGGGTATAGCTATAGACGAGGTCAGCAATCATACTTTCTTGCTCCAGTCCATTATTGAATCTTCATCAAGAATGTCCTCCTCATACAATGCTTTCAAAATGTGAGCAGTTTTAGGCATGAGGACATCAGGATGAACATTGCCAACTAGTTGCTCAAAACCTCCCAGCAAGTACTTCTGAGCCTTCTCATTGTTATCAGTGAACTGTGGAAATTAAAGAAACACAAGGCTTAACACCATAATTAAAAAATGAAAACATGCAAAAACCAAACAGACTCGTCTGAGGAGAGACTTAAACTGCTTGATTTGTTGCAACATATTAGCATCAAACAGCAACTCCAATAGCACTAGAGGAGCCTTATCCTTGATATCCAATCTCTCTGCTTCAAAAACAATTTCCTTTTCCTTCTCTGAACCAATAATCAAACCAGCAACCTTCCTTTGCTAACATTTAAAAAAAGTTGGCATTTGATTTCATCATCTTTAGAAGGGCTCATCAAGCCTGAAAATACCTGAACAAAAGAATAGAAAATATCTATTCTCTCCTGCTGACTCTTTTCAAGATCATCACTTATTGTCAAGTTTTTAGCAGCACTAGATAATCCCTGTTTTCGTGCTTGCACTGCAGCATCAGATGTGTCCTCTCCCCAGTCATCATCATCTTCTTCCTTACTCTATTTGAAACCAATTTCAGATATCGAATCAGACGTACATGTTATACCCCCAAAAAAGCATTTAATTCACCTTAGATTTGTTTTTGCCCCCATCAACTTGGTGATCTTGAACAGCATCACCATTCCCATTGTCACTGGAATCCTTGCCCTTTGTTTTCTTCCCAGATTTACTTCCATTCTTATCAGATTTCTTGTCTCTCTTTCCAGGAGTTTCAGTAATTCCAGTTGTAACATCCTAAATAGTATTCACCAGTTCAGAGTGTGTTAAAAACATTATTCAGAGATATGCACGTAACCTGCTCCGGAGGGTTCTTTAGAATGAATGTGGTCAATTTGTGCCTCATATCCACATTTGCCTGATGCCCACAGGCAATGCAGTTTTGCAAAATCATCTGTTTTTTCTGATATACAGTCTACAAGATATAACACAAATATAAGACACTTACAGTTACTGTATGTGTTTTAACATTTAGCTGAGTCAACGATTACATGCCAAGATGTAACTATGCTACAACTAAGTCTAATGGCTTGCAAATATTACAAGCTTACCAGGTTAGTCTCTGGATTGTCACATTCAGGGCAAAGGACAAATCTCTTAATAAATCCATCAAGAAGATCTTGTAGCTTAGTGGCATCGTGAGCACCATTTACAATGTAACGATCATTTGAACTGTCAAACTGAGTCTGTGCACCAAGTTCACAGCCAAAATACTTTGTGGGATCTGAAAGGTATTTACTTATGCCATAGATATTTTTCCAAGAGGATATGGTATTTTTAGACACTTACAAGTTGGGGGTCTTGATAATGATTTTGCAATTTCAGACATATTAACAATCACAGTTTTTATGCCATTTCCTTTGCCTTCCACCTATGATGAAAATTAGCACATAAACTATGATACTTATGCAAAAAACAAGACTAATATAACCTTCGCTACGAGGCGAGGCATTTTGTAGCGGTAAAAGACATCAGTGACATTTCTATTGACGTTGACAGCAGACATGTTGGCAGGCAAGAATGAACTGGTGGAAGAGATTTATGTCTACTCCGTCTGATGCTTCTGTATGCAATACTGTTGGGCTGATTAGACTTGAAATTTTCAATGAAATTCATAAACACGCTTGGTGCAAAGTCTATTTCACACAAATGTCTGTCGGCAGTTGCTAATTCTCTGATTCTGTGTACACCTGCAAAGAGATGAATTACCAATATCAAACTTAGCAACTAAACCATTACTAATGTGATATAATCCGATGTTATGCATATTTTTTTGTACCGGGCATGCAAGAATTAGCATGTGCGTATTAACATAAAATACGGTACATACGAACACAAATTATAACACATTTCAGATCAGATCAATTATATAATTTTAATAAATTAGCCTCCCGACTCACCATATGACATTATACGAAAGAAACTTCCCTTTCGTGCCTCGCACGTCCGATACCTCTTTCGTCCCAAAGAATAAAATGGCCACTGATTATATAAATAGTAACGTGCGAAAAGATTTTGCGTCACAATATTTTAATTTATATACTTTATTACTTTTAAAATAAAACGTACCATTTTAAATAAAAATAAATTAAATTGTTTATTAAATTAAAATTTTAGAGATAAATGAAGGACATTATTCACACGGTTAAGGAAGTCAAATTGATTAAGTATTTTAATAAGCAGTTAGAAATTTTAAACTAATCAAGAGTCATTTGAGATAAACTCGATTGTGTCGTGAAAGATTAAAAAATTGTCAGAATATCATTAAGCACAACATTTTCTTAAGCATTTTTAATCTTTAGTAAATTTCATTATTTTAGAATATTTCTAATAGCAATAGAAGAGAATAGTGTCTAAAGAGTTTCGCAGTTTTAAAGTAATTTTGTACTTGTACATATATTTTTAGATATGTAAGATAATATAGATGTTTTAGAATCAGAACAATTTTAATGTGCGAGGTGAAAAATAGACACAATATTTAATTCTACCTCTACAGTATTTTGAATTCTCTAAATATTTGGTATATAATATTACGTCACTAGAAATGGCCTTTTCTGAATTTGTATTCTGAAAAGAAATCATTCACCAAGAATAAATTCACATTAGTATGATTGCTACAGCATTGATATGCTGGAATTATTGTTACAAAACCATCCTTAATCATTGTGGTTAAATGATAAATTATGTTAATCTAAGCAGGGCCACGGAGAAGGGTGTAACAGGAAGTAGGTTTCTGAAGTTCGACAATTATTTGGGGCCCGCTTGGTTAAAAGACGTAAATCAGTTTCCTTTTCCATTACCAAATTGCCATGGCAAGGGGACCAGAAATTTTTGTCCGCAGTCCTAAATATAATTTTTGGATCTTTGGAAAATTGGACAGTATCAAAAGTATTTTTAGCAAAGTAGATCATCATTTACCTCATCATTTAGATTATTTAAAAGTAAGGCAAATTTACAAAAATCAACGTGGTTATTTTAATATAACATGGTATTAATATTTTGTCCTTAGATTTTTCTTTTAATAATCTGATAAATAACCATTAAATAAACTATTTGTCAGGATTTATATTTGAAGTTAAAAATGTTTTTACAATTTGTTGGGTCTTTCTATGAATATTCGAACTTTATAAAACTGAACAACTTTATTGACAGCAAATACTTCGAAACTGAAAAGCGACTGAAATATATCGCTGATATCTCCAAAGTAGGAGTGTACCTGCATAATAGTGAAACTGTCAATCCCCATCAAGCTGGAACTTCCCGCCTCCCTCGGACTGTTCTCACAGTCCTTTTATATTCGAACATGGCGTCACGACACCTCCGCACCAGCCGAATAGTCTCCGAGAGGTTTGATCACATGCAATTCCCAAAGGAAGCTGCTCATCTTTCGTTGGGATATCCTTCAACTTTTGAAAAGAACTCTCTACGTACGAACTCCAATTCCATGATGTTTCTTTTCAGGTTAATCTTGTCAACGGCTCCGCAATTGTTGAAAGGTTTGGGAAAGCTGAACTGATCTCAAAAACAATTTATTTATTTATTTTAAGCTAATATTTAAAGTGCCGAAAGCATTCATGGCAGGATTTAAAAGGCACTGTGACAATCAAAACAATCTATAGTCGAGCGAACTGGATTTAACAAAAATGTTTGATGTTAATGAACGGGAAGGTTAAATAAATGAGTTTTAAGGTTATTTTTGACAACATCAACGTCTCAGACTATCTGACATGAGACGGGAGATCGATCCACATGCATGGAAGGATCTGTCTTCATAGTGCACGCGGCTGGTCTTTGGGATGATAAAGTTTATGGTGTCAGACGAGCGGAGCGAGGCTCTTCCCCGTTGAGATGCCGTTGTAGTGAGGAGTACGTGTAGGTATTGGGGAGACCGGTGAGTGTGAGCTTTATAGACCATGAAAGCAATCTTGTAAGGTATTCGTTTTGTGATGGGGAGCCAGTGGAGGAGTTCATCGAGTAATGGTGATAGCTGCTCAATTTCTGCCACATAAAGAGAGAAAAGAATCGGTCTGAGGACAGACCCCTGCGGGACTCCTGATGAGACATTTTGATTAACCGGGTTTGCAGATGCAGTTTCAATAAGTTGACTTCTGTTTCTTAAATAAGATCCAAGCCAGTCCAATGCCGTCTAGCGTATGGAAAATGTTTGATCGAGCCTCTCAATGAGGATGTTGTGATCTACTGTATCAAATGCCGCAGACATTTCGAGGAGGGGAAAAATCGCCACGTTACCTCTGTCAACATCATTCTGCCATCCGAATAGGAGAGACCACGATCGAGATTTAGGATCAAGATATTTGTTGCCTTTGACATGCTAGTCAAAGCATCAAAAGTTTTCCTTTTTTAATCCGCTTTTTGAAAGTATTCAATTGAATCCTTTCCAAAAATGCACTTGTTTTTATTGCATCTCAAACATATGTCTCGTAGTCGTTGTAATAAAGCTGTCAGATTTTGAAGATGTTCTTTGGAGTTGGAACCAACGACAAAAATGTCTTCCAGATAGACTGCTACTCCTTGCAAGGATTGGTCACAAGAGACCATTGTCTGTTGAAAATAACCTGGAGCTGAAATGTTTCTAAAAGGTAGTCTCGTTTGGAGTAAAACTGCTCTGTTTGTGGTCAACGCGAGTTTCTTCTGACCGAGTTTAATTTGGTTGAATGCGTCTGCCAAATCAATTTTACTAAACGACTTCTACCAAGTTTTCACATATGATCCTCCGCCAGTGGCATGGAGCATCTGTAAGGTTCTAACTGGGAATTCGCGGTCACTACAGATTCGAAAATTAGCCTTCTGTTCGCCCGGTCTTAAACTCTTTCGAATAGGTACTATCGGAGTTCCGTAATCATTGAAGTGCGCTGGAGACAAAATCTATTTCTTTATTCCTGCATCGAGAGACTGATTTAAATCCTCATGAATTGAAAATGGCACCGTTCTTTCCTTGACAAAAATTGGCGATGATTTCGATTTGAATTTTACCTCTAACTCGAAATCTTTCAAACAACAAAGTTCTTGTTCGAAACATTCTTTGAAATCGTGGCAAATTTTGTACATGCTTTTTCGACGGTTTTGATTCATCGATCCTTAAAACGTGATTCCAGTTCTGACACGTCGATTTTCAGTTCAACAATGGCTATCCTGCCAATAATGTTGAGTTTTGATAACTTGGTGGCATTAAATCCTATAGATACGATTTTAGATTCCTAGGTCAAAACCATTATTTCACAGATGTCCGGGATGGTGTCATCTGTTGCAGAAATATAATTTGTACTGGAAGGGCTTAGACTGGATTTTCTCCAGTTTTCCACTTCGATTGAACAGAAGTTATTCCTGGCTCCAATGTCCAACTCGAAAGGAAATTCTGATTTTGCAATTTATAACATTTTCATAAACATAGAGGTGTGGGATTGTGTGGATTGAGTTTACCTTTCTCTCTTTTGAACTTCTTTTTAAGACATGCTTGTTCAAGGTGTACTATGATTCCACAGAAGTTGCACTCAGTTTTGATACGCCTGCAATCATATCATCCTTTCGGGGATGGGAATTTCAAGAGCTGTTGCACCTTGGCTTGAAATCTTTTTCTGGTTTAATTCCGGCCGCTTTTAAAACTTTATTTACCGGTTCGTCCGGTGTGCCGTTTACTGTGGCTTTGGTGACTTTAGCAGATTCTTTCACTTCAGTAGCGATTTCCACTGTCGATTAAAAGTTAGTTCGTCTTCTGGGATTTTAAACATCTTTTACAGGATTTTAAACATTTTGAGAACAGCATTTATCAACAGAACACGTAAATCTTATTTTCAAGGCTTCATCGAGCGTGTACTAGGAAATTCAAATGAAGCGGCTGTTCGAATTTTCGCCGCAAGTTCTTGAATAGTCTCGCCTGGTTGCCTTTTCAGCTCGGTCCAAAATCTGAGTCTTTCTCTCAACGAATCGTTTTGGGTTGAAATTTTGAATCATAACCGCTTGAATTGTCTTTTATGAGGCCGCAGTTTGCGAGAGCATGTTAATTGAAGCAGACTGATTTGTAAATAAAACTTTTGTAATTTTTGAAGACGGAATTGAATTTGCTTCTATTAAGGTTTGGAAACGGCTCATGTAATCGTTCCACAACTCTATGCTAGGTTCGAAAGGTATAAAATTCGGGATGGTCGTAAAGTTTATGGCAATTGAACTAACTAGTCTCCATTTGTTGAGAAAACATTTCAGAAACTTAACAATATCAGCCTCTTTGACAAACTCAGAATCTCAATTGCTGGACAAATTCTTTCTTCAGTTTTGTTAAAACTTTCTTTTGTCGACTGCGTCAGTTGTATGGTCTTTCTATGAATATTACTATATCAAACTTCATAAAAATGAACAGAAACTTTATTGACACAAATATTTCGAAACTGAAAAGCGACTGAAATATATCACCATCTCCCAAAGTACGTATTCGCCCTCAAAACAGTTAAACTCGCAATCCCCATCAAACTCGAACTTCCCGCCTCCCTCGGACTGTTTCCCCAGTCCGTTTATGTTCGAGCATGGCGTCAAAACACAATTCTTGAGCAAAAAATAGTTTGACTTATGACTTAACCTCATTAAAGCGATTCTTTCCTCAAACGACATTGAGAGGTTGAAGTGGGATGGACATCACCGGATGTCCAGAACTTCTCTGAGATATTTAATGACGTCAGTAGGTAACTGTATTGATAAACAATTAATTAAAAAAGTAATTTTAGATATATGTTTGGATGTTGTAATTTATCAAGAGCTACATAATTTTTACTAAATGTATTTCTTGCAGTAATGAGATATTTTGGACCAGCCACTCACTCAATTTCAGTGCTCAAATTAACCCGTAGGCATGCGCAGGCACTATAACAAATATAGCCGGCAATTTAGTTCTTCAATTGAGATAAATAAAAACAAATAAAGAAACAAATTTTTCAAGAATAGTCAAAAATTAATTAAATTCGGTCGTCTGAACACTAGGTTAGAGATTTAGAGAGTTAGACTGTCCTCTGATCGCAGACATGAAACTACCGTCCTCCATGCCCTACTATAAGGGAACAACAAGAGTTCGGTTTTTAGAGGACAGGAGGGAAGCCCTGTCTGGAAGTTGATGAGCTTGTCAAAAGTTCAGTAAGGTGTTGAGGAGCTTAGAAACAGGATTTTGATGGTGATTCTCTCCGGAATTTTTAGCAATCTAGTAATGAAGGTGCCGTGATCCACAGTGCAGACAGCTGACGAGAAGCAGCATACGATGCCATCCTCTTTTTAGATATGACTGTCAGAATAGCAGTGGATATCCGTGGATGGATATGCTAACCCCTTCGTGGGGAGCAGTGCGTCATTGCTGAGATGAGTGGGGAGACGGCGTTCTATAAGTTTTTTTTAAAAGTATGCTGAGATTTGAAATTGGTCGGTATGATGAAGGTAGTTGTGGGTCAAGTGTAGATTTTTCAAGTATAAGTCGAACCTGCGCTTCATTGATTGGCTTAAAGATAAGGATTTATTAAATACGAATTAAGAGAAGGGACAGTTTCTTGAGTAGCCTGGTTGGTATAAGGTCAAGGCCACATTGCTTGCTGGTGAGAGAGCTGATTAACTTTTGGATTTCATCAAAGCTGCATGGAAATGCAGCAACTCCGAGAAATGGAAATAGAAGGCATGAAGTTTAGTGACGGTTGACTGTTAAGGATCGACCGGGATCACGTTTTTAGCCGGGGCCGAAGAAAAAAAAATATTTAGATATTAATATTTAGAACTTTCTAACTTATTAACATTGTAATATTATGCTTTTCTCCACTTTCTTAAAATTATTTGCAAAGCTACCAAGCATATTCGGTGATGTTTTTTTTAATTTATGAGTTTATTGAATCAAACATACAAGCCGTTATATACACAGAAAAAAACCGAAAGCAAATAAATTCAAATAAACCCAAAGGGCCCAGCCGTAAGAAAGCACACGATTCCGCTGTCGGACTGACCTTGAAAGTTGTTTAGACATTTTGAATAGTAAATAAAGTGATTTGAAAGGGCATGTGTTTAATTAAGTTAGGTCCTTGATAGATGAAGGTATGAAGGAGTAAAGTCTTGGGCCATAACATTGAATTGAGAATAATTTAAGTGTGGATATGGAAAAAGACGGACTATATTCATGTGTATTACGTAGAAAGTGTGAAGGATTGTTGTAATTGTTGCTTGATATGAAAAAACCAGAGAAAATTTTGGGAAGAAATATGAAATCATATGAAAACATAAAAAGAGCAATTTATAAATTACGAATTTGTGATATATTTAACAGACATTATTGTTAGAGAAGACAGAAGCAGTTGATGATGAGAGTAATAAGACAATTTTTCGTACAAACCGTTTTGCAATACATTCATTTGATGTAAATGTGTGTTATAAGTAGATGCCCATATTATATTGCAGTAAGTTAGATAAAAGAGAAATATAACAGAAGAGCCACTTTTGTGTCAATAAATGGCCTAATTCTAGAAATTACACCAATGTCCTTAGAAACATGATTTTGAACGTAAGAGATACGTTTGATCCAAAATAAGTGCTCATTAATTAAAAACCCCAAATATCTAATGTATGACACTGTCAAGAGAAACACCATTTATGGAAAGAGAAGAGCTATTGTCAATTACTCTTCTAGAAAAGGTATAAAAGTTATGCAGTTAAAAGCCGTAATTTCACCATTTTAAGAGTCATTAACAGATATAAAACTTGTGTTTACTACTCCTCTATCTTTGTTTATCAACTTCAATCAAAGTTTCATGAAAAACTCAGAATATTTTGCCCTCCTGAAAAAAGCTGAAACGACTGTGTCTGAGAAGGCAAAGATTGAACAAGAAAACGCGAAGAAGAACTGTATAGGTGTCTCGGATGATTCTTTTCTTCTGGACTGTGTGCCCTTACGAGTTGTCAGCTGTAGAAAACCTGGAGTGGATGGATGGATGGCCCACATGGCATCACGATAGTGAAAAGAGTTCTAAATTGCATTCAGAAAGAGACAGATTTTTGCCAAAAAATGTGGAAACATTGGTTTTTCTTAAGTATAAGTATTATATTTTAAAAGCCGTGGATCATACCACAATGTTGTCCCAATTATGTTATTTATTATGTTGAGTTATTATGAATTATCGACCATCAAAAATAACAATTTAAACAGTTCGTTTTATGTAAAAACTTTAGATTTTATATTTTTCATTTGAAATAGTTTATAATTGGTTGGTTATGCATTGCTTAAAGAACTTCTGAACGCTTACAGAAGCTTGTGGCGAAATCAAATCAGATCAAGACAATCTTTAAGGCAGCATAAGTCTCAATGCTACTGAGTTAGGCTAAGGGTCACGTTAATCATAGCCTTGGGCTGTTCATCAATTTGTGTCATAAACTATATCTAGCTGAAGTTAATTGATGGCAGTCGTAGGAATATTGTAAGGTGTGGTACTATGACATAACTATTCGTTATTATTATGACTATTTGTTACTCTTAATTGCAATTGGCGTTAGTGTTTTCAGTTTTTGGTGTAACAATGTTTTTTTTAAAAACTGATGCAAATATAGTTTAACATGCAGACTTCACATGCATGGACTTATTGTAGCAAATATCTTAATACTTTAATATATTGTTTCTAATGGTCCTGCCCTTTGAACACTTCTCAAAAGCAGGGAATAAAATATATACAATTTCGATAGCCGTGTCATTTATCAGTCTTTTGCAGTCTCTAATGGAACATAAAATGTAGGTCTTAACCCATTCTGTTATAAAGATTCCAACTGATAACTGCAAGGAATTACCACTACTGCTCTGGCTTTTGCTGGTGATGAGTCAATTGATTTTGACATCATCGCCACAAGGGCATATCACGAAAGATGGCAAAAATAATATTAGCTTTTGGCCATAATTACCTGTCATAGTTGAGGCACTGTTTAGACCTCAACAATTCCATACCTTAATAGTTACTTAGAGCTCCGACAGGGATCCTCAGAGGAGTTTCTCCCATCTTCAAACGTTTCGATCCTTTGAATTTTTTTAAGTTTCGAGGGGCGGGCCGCATCACGGTAAAGCTGTGTCTCATAGCATGATACATCTGCATGACTTCGTCATCTGCTCCAAGAATTGATCTCATATTGTTTAAAAAATCTTGTTTATTTCAATGTAATTAAAAACCCTATTGTACATGCATTATACAGTGCGGACGGAAACCTTAAGGACACCCCATATTTTTGTGATAACTCGTTAAATATAAGTTCAATATTACTCAATTTTTTATATAATATCTTTTTATGGTAGACAAAACATCCTGCAAAATTTCAAAAAAATTTAACGAGTAGATCTTGTAAAATATGCAAAATAGCACTTTATGGCCGTTTGAAAACGATAAAGGACATCCTTACTTATTTCCAATAAAACTTGAAATTTGTCATACTTATGCAACCAAAATGCACATTATGCAAATATTATCAATATATAAACTTAAAGAAAGTTAAAAATTGATGTGAAGTTTATAAAATAACTAATAGAAGGAGAAGGGGCAGATTGAGGCCTTCAGACAAGTAAATTATTCGATCAGGGAAATTGCCAAAGAGCTCAAGCGATCCAAGAGAGTCATCTGGAACTACGTACAAGCTCTTGAGGAATATGGTGCAAAAAATGATCATGGAAGACCTAAAAAACTGACGATTCGTCAGCAGAGACTCCTGGTAAGAAAGGCTTCTTCAGGTAAATTTTCAGCAAATCAAATTAGAAATGAACTTGATTTAAGAATTTGTAAAAGTACAGTGTTAAGTTATTTGAGATCTAGTGGTATTTTATTATATGAAAAAAGATTAAAGATTCCAGCTCTTAAAAACCATCACAAGTTGGCAAAAGTGGAATAGGCCAAAACCATGCTCTCCAACAGAGATGGTTGTGGCAATATTATTTTTTCAGACGAGAAGAAATTTAACCTGGATGGACCTGATGGTCATCAGTTCTATTGGCATGACCTCAGATTAGAAAAAGAAACATTTTTTAGTCGAAATCATGGAGCAGGATTGGTGATGATTTGGGGAGGAATTTCCAGTGAAGGATTGATTGAATTAGCCTTTCTGGATGGGAGACAGTCTTCTGTGGATTACATCAAAGTTTTAGAAGATCATCTGTTGCCTTTTGGAGAAGATTATTATGGAGGAAATTTTATTTTCCAGCAAGATAATGCCCCGATCCACACTTCCAAGTTGACAAAGACATTTTTCCAGAGGAGAAATTTGAAAGTTATCAGTTGGCCAGCTTGTTTCCCGGACTTAAATCCTATAGAAAATGTTTGGGGAATGTTGTCAAGACTTGTTTCCAACAATGGAAGGCAGTTTCATTCAAAATCTGACCTGGAAAACGCCATTAGGAGTGCTTGGAAAGTACTGGACAAAAATTTCTTAAAAACTCTTATCAAATCAATGGACAATAGATGTTTTAAAGTTATTGAAAATAAAGGAAACATTATTTCATATTAATAAACTTTTTTCCTGATTTTTTCACAAAGTTTTTAGTCATTTTTTGATGATTTTTGCAAGTGTCTTTTATGGTTATTGGACGCCCCGAAATCACGTTTTTGGAATTTTAAAATCACAAATATATAAATACATAACATATTAAAATTTCTCTACAATCAAATTTTTCTTTATCAAGTTATTACGAAATAATGGGGTGTCCTTATGGTTTCTGTCCTGACTGTATTTGATGCTCCATTTATGGTTCTCGAAAACGATATTTCAACTCTGAAATCTCTGCCATAATTTCATGTTATAGTTGATGCATTGTTTGGACTTCAGCAATTCCATATCTTCTCTTTGAAACTGTGTCCCACTGCTTGGTAAATCTGCATAACTTCATCTGTTCTAAGAATTGATCTCAAATTGTTTTAAAAATGTCTCTTAAGATTTGTACATTCAAAATATGATTTTCATATCTAGGGAGTTATATGACTTAGAGACTTGGAAGTGGAATCCTTTGCAGCTAGGCACTGGTTTACAAGTTCTTTGCCATCCTTTGAAATATTTGCTTTACTTTTGTCTTACAAATGCGTGAACAATCTAGATTCCAAACAAAGTAAGAAGTTGACGCAAATTTTGAAATAAAAAATAATTCTGAGGAAGAATTGGAGAAGGCATGAGTGATACAATACGGAACTGATTTGTGACCAATTTTGCAGCGCGCTCATGAAAAAGCTAATCGGTTCTGACTTTGAAGTGTTTAAACAATTTAATAACAGACATAATGTGCATTCACACAACTGTCAGAAGACAGTTATTAAGACAATTATTCCTCATCAGCCTCTTGGGCTAGCATCCTGGTTTTTAGCTTCATGCTTTTTGCTGAATTGAGAAACTCAAACCGCGGAGCGTACCAACAGGGAATCATCAACCTGCCTAATCAATGGGTGTGGCCCACCCTTCGAGAACGTCAAGCTTTTCTTCCTTTGTTCAAGAACCAAACGCTTTAAATCAGACTATAATTTTGGCCATTTGGGCCACAGCAAGCACGCTTTCTCGAATTCAGTTTCTCAAGTATGCATTCCTTCTTTTTCCACACGCGAACCAACTATGTCAAACTCCCTAGCAACAGCTCTGTTGCCTAAGTCTTTTGCCCTTGACTTGATTGACATTTTAATCAAAAGCAATCGTATGCAATCTATGTACAGTGCTAGAAATATTGTTAAGACATACCAACTTTTTATGGATAATTTCCTTACAAATTCTATCACTAGAGCCAACAGAATAATTTTTTTCAACTTTTACATTTAATTGTTATGTATTTAAAATTGCTTCAACTAAATAATTTGATTTAAAAATTTCTCCATTACGTAATGTCGAATAGGCAGTGGCTAAATAAGGAGATTAAGGGATATAATTGTATGCGAATATAGAGTATAGAGTATGTTTATTTATACAGCGCCATAAGCGTAAGTGTCAGGGGCGCTCAACCATTTGTATAGCGGCGCATCCAAGGGGCGCTTTGTGGCGGTACAAGCTGGGTCGAGAACACGACAGTAACGACTGTTGCTTTTACCGTCGTTCGCAGGCACGCTACCATCTCAGCCAACATTCATGATCTTCAGGAGCGTGATTATCGCACTTGCTTATATGTTATCATACGTTACGAGTCCTAAAATTGATTCGCCTCTTGTTTGCTTGGCCTAGCGTTTAAGAACTCGGCTATCACGTTGGCGGAGAGGATCCGGTTCCTGTTGCGAGATTTGTGCTCCGATTGTTTGCCCTAGCGGTGGCGTTTTAATCTCTGGGGTTAGGGTCAGGAGTAATAAATAAATAATTTTTTGCTTGGGTTAGGTTAGGGTTAAAGGTAATAATTTGATAATTTAATTCGAAATGTTCTGTTGAGTCTAATTCCCTCATTAATGTTAAATTAATTAATTGCGCACTTCAACGACATATATTATTTTTATATAAAAAATTAATTTGAAATTGTAAAGTTTTTACTTTTAAGGCGATGACCACGACTCCCAAAGTTCATGAATATTCGCATACAATTAGTGTACTAATTATCTCCGTTGTTTAGCCACAGCCTGTTGAATACTTTGTATAATTCATTACTTGTGTTATTTACGCGAAAATACGGTAATACCAGGGCGTCGGCAGACGAGTGAAAAATATTTCGCTTTGGTGCGACTCCATTAGGAGTTTAAATCCCAGCCGTTCGCATGAGCTTCTACAACATAACAAAACATTTATTTACAGTAGTTTAAGGAGATAAATGTCTGTTTGATAAACCACTCCTTTTTTAATCAACATCCAGATTTCCACAGTCGTTTTTTAAAAATATTTCCATCGAATCTGAATATATTGACTCCTCATCAAGCTTATTCCAAAGATTAATTACTCTGGTGCTGAAGTAATTATTCTTGAAGGTGCCTGTTACCTTCCTGTAAAGCTTACAACCATACCATCTTATGGAACTATTACTTTTGTTGGCTTCAAAGCAATGTTCATGTTTTAAATTATTTGTTCCTGTTAAAATTTTGAACGTTTCTGTGAAATCAACCTCTATTTTTGGATTTGCGAGCTTACATCTTTTTAATCTATAATTAATACCTGACGATTTTATTCCACCAAATATCATAACAATGACAACTTGGATTCAGATATGGATATATGGAAACGTTCGCATTTTAAAAAAGTGTCTAAATTTCTTATATTAAAACTTATGACATTCACGGCATTACGACAAAACCCCTGCTAAAATTTGCCGGGGCCGTGTCCCCGGTCGATTCCTATTGAGGGTTAGAATATCTTCACTTCACGAAAATATAAGCCGCTTAAAAGATCATCTAAATACAAATGCAAAGGTTCCTGATTTTTCATGAGACTCAACTGAGGACAAAAAAAGAAAAACAACAGCTGGCTACTTTTTTTGCGACAGGTGAGCCAAAGGTTTGCACTATTGAAAACATCTATGAACGCAATGTTTGCGAACATGTCTCGATTATATAATAAAAGCCACACAAATTCATCGCAGGATGTGCGCAGAAGCCTCCACAAACCTAAAAAAAACCTTTTGTTGCTTATCGGGATGGGGTATAACTGTAACAGAAGCTTGTGAACCTCCATCGCCACATTGTTCCGGGACATCCGCCCGGGTAAATCCGACTCTGGACCTACTGCATCTTTATATTCGCAACACATTATAAAGGACAGATTTGCAGTTACAAAAGATTATCACAGATCACACTTCATCGGGTCTTATTTATTTATGTATTTGATTAAAGTCAGTTCATAACTAAGATGATTTGGACTTGATCACATCTTTAAATGCAGGATAATCACATCACCTATATACTTTGTATGAACGTAGCTCAAAAACTGAAAATTACTTTGTCTTAATTGTTTGTCAATGACCTCATTATTGCTAAAATTCGCCCAAATGATAATAAAGCTTTGGAGTTCCATCATATTGATTTTTTAACCAACCAGCGCAGAAGTTCCAGAACGCATTGACAACAGTTGGGTGTTATTTATTTTTGTTTTTTTCTTCTCAATAAATTCTTGACGTTTTTAGAATGAGCTGATATTTTATAACGATAACAAAACCATGACGTAAACACGTCGACTAGAAAAATGAATTTTTTTCGTAATAATTATTCCACAATAATTCCCTCAGTAAGGAATTCATAAGTTATTTAAATAAAGCAATGAAATTCCGAAACAATTCTTTGCCTACCGCTTACATTGATGCATACGTGGCACATGAAACTATTTAGGTCTAAGACCAAACGAGCATGAAATGCCAAATCAGCTGAAGTTTCGTTCGTAGCTTGCAAGGCTTGCAGAAATTTCCAAAGTAAAGAAGGGAGTTTAAATTAATTTAAAGAAGACATGTTTTTCAAGTATGATAATTCACCTTACATTGATGAGACCTGAAACCAAATATTTATCTAACAAAATTCATTTCCTATGCATTCTTTCATGCCACCATTCCGCCTAATAGACATTAAAAAAATATTTTCCATACCAAAATTCTTTTCTAGAATCAAACCATCTAGTGTATGATAAGTCATTCGAATTTATGCTTGCGGACTTTCCAGCAAAATATTTACAACAGAAGCTAAATTGTGCACTAAAGTTGCTAATTTCGTAGGGAAGAAAATAAGACATTTGCCAAACTTTGTAATGTTCTTGCACAACTCAAGGCCTCTAGTTACAGCAGCAATGCAGCTCAAACCTCGAAGCAATTCGCCCGAACATAAGTTCCCTTCGCCGCCAAGAAACTTAGTGCTTCTTCAACTCGAGGCGTGATCTTTACATTCGAGACTTGGATTTTCTAATTCATAGAAGATATCATGTGAGCTCTTTAGTTTGCTAAATTTGTGAATTTAAATAAATAAATACATTTGTTTTGTGTCAATTATAGGGCCGATGAACAAGAAGTAAGAATATGCAAATAATAAAAATGTTATTGCCATTTTTCACTGTATGAAACATTGAACAATTATAGAACGTAGTTGTTCAAAAAACTGCTGAAGAGTTGAAGAAGCAGCAGGAAAAGGATGCCGAAGAACGTTCAAAAACCATCGCCAGCAGAGTTCCTAAACTCAGCATTGATGGTTTAGATAGAGGTCGGTTCTTTGCGGAACCTAAAAAAACGACTTTTATTGTTTTAATTTAATCATTTATTAGACTCTCTGGAAAGAAAAGTAAAGGAATTTTACGAATCAGCCTGCAAACTGGAAGAAGAAAAGTATGACTGGGAGTTCAAACTTAGGAAACTCGACTTTGAAGTAAATCCTCTTATCTAGTTATATTCAACCTCTAACAAATTTACATTCACTCATAATTTGATTTGAATATACAATGAATTGATTATCACATTCATATTCTAAAACATAAACTTTTATAAACCAGATCAACGAGTTGAACATCATTGTGAATGATATCAAAGGACATTTGTTAGTAATAAATTCTTCTTGAAATAATAGAAAATGTTGTACAGTGTGGATTTATTGAATCTATAGCGTCAAGCCATCGTTGAAAAAGGTTTCCAAGACCGAACAAAAGTTTGAAATTTGATAACTGTTTATTCTTAACTACTTTGGGAACATTGTTTAAGGATTGTTTTTTAAATAGACTCGCTAAAATTGCCGAAGTCAAGAGCAAACTAGGCTCAGCCTTCCGTGACAATTTGAAATCCACAGGGCAATCTAAATATGCCTTAGAAGAAAGCGAAGCTGTGAGTTTCTTGTTTCACGCAACAAAATCTACATGACATTGTTTAACGAAAGAATAAAATTTCCAGAAGGGAAAGCCAGATTGGGGGCAAGACAGTTTGAAGCGCAAGGAAGATGAAGAGAATGAAGAATCACAGGAGGCTGCAGAAGAAGAGGAGGAAGAAGAGTAAAGTCAAAAAGACTTTTCGATGCAGAAAAATTTTTACTCGTAATTTTTTAAGCAAAACAATACTATGAGCGAATTAATGTTATGAAATGATTTTTATCAGGATTTTAAATTGTCGGAAAATAAAATCATAATATTAATATAACCACGATGGAGTTCATATTGTTTAACGCATTGGGAAATATACGATCAACGAAACATCGAAGCACTCATGGTTTTTGTATTTTCTCTGATAGATGGGATGAATTTATGGACTCATTCAAGTAACTCCAATGGAAAAATATAACGCCAATAATTATAAAGCATTTTAAGGTGATTTACTTTGATCAATTTATTTCGTTTGATTTATTACAAGATTTCGCAAGTGTGCATGCAGACGTAAAATTAAATTTTTTTTTATTTTTGCTGAATGAGTTTCTGATTCAGTACAATACATTAATCAAGTTTAAGGACAGATTGTGTAAAAAGAAATCTTCAAAATTGGGCAATAACGAATCAAGATTTAGTGATTTACCAAAGGAGAGGCGGAGTGTCGGTCCCTCTAAGTCGCTGGACTCTATACTTTATTCTGGACAGATACAAAATGTGTAGTATGATGCTTTTTCTAAACATTGTAGACCTTGATAAATGCGTCTATTGAAGAGTTAAGTTTCAATTTGGCATGTGGTGTGTGCGGTAATGGAAATTGAAAAGGGGGTCTCCATTCCAAATGGGCCCAAGGCCACCCATCCACTTAATCCGACACAGGCAACAAGTGACCGCTAACACAAATAAGTATCAGATAATCTGTACGTATAGAATGCATAAACAAAATTTAAGTCAATTAAATTGTTAGAAACTTTCTCAAATCGGCGTTGGAAATGCAGGCCTTAAATCGACTATGGGTTGTGGAGCTAATAATATCTGGGGATAGAGAATTCCAGGTTTTCGCGATTCGGTTGGTGAAGAAATGGAGATGTGAGTGGTGGAGCATTTTTCTTGGCATGTGACCAAATGCTCGAGGTAACAGGGAATTTGGGGATGGTGTGGTGAGTGAAGCTGTGTAATATTTTGTGACAGAGGAATAAATCATGGATGAAAAACCTTTGGAGTCGTTCGATCTTTGCAATGAGCTGCTTGTTATGGGGGCTCCAGATCGGGGAACAGTATTCGAGGATTGGCCGAACGTAGGTGCAATACGCTCTGTCAACATCCTCTTGTCCCTTGAATAGTTTCTTAACATAGGCCTAATTGTAATAATGTTTTGGCTTAAAACCCCAACACTTGCAACCCTGCACATCGATAGTCATTATACCGCCAACAAACTTCACCTAAACATCCAATCAGAGAGGGCATGAACATTATTTAAATTTTTACAAAACAAAATTACAAAATGTATCGCTGTATTAATTAGGATAATTAAATATTATGTAAATACGACGATCTGATTTAGGTGAAACTAGCAAGTGGCGTAAACCATACTGTCAATTTTGCTAGTTTTCAACTTCTATCAACATGTCATCATGAGTATTTCATAGGAATCAATTCTATTGTACGCTAATTTCGCCTATTAATGATGGTCCATGCAGCAAAAATTCAATAAAATTATGTACCATTTTGCACAGGCTCATTAGTCAATGTTATTACAATAACTCAGTAACTTGTTACTACCAGTAGACCCATTCAACTTTATTATCTTCCCCCAAAACAAAAAGTGAAATAAAAAATCAATCTGTTTTGGCAACTCATCCAGTTTATGAAGACTTAATGTCAATAGTTCACTCATCGGTCACTCAAGTCCTACAAAGACAGTTACACTAATAGTTTCTTATAAACCGTGATGCTCCACTTGCATGACATGTAATTTAATTAATAATTTCATGTTTGGATTACTGAACAAGCATTTACAAAACATGAAATAAAAATCACAGCAGTAAATAATTATTATGATAGCAGAAAGCAATTTCTAAATGAAACAAAGATGGAATTTGAGTAGGAAAATCTAAGTAAATTACAAAAAGTTGGAAAGGTCTGCTAAGAATTGCATGGAAATGGGACCAAGACATGATAAACCCATCACCAAATGATTCCATGAAATGAATGGAAAAATGATAGGAATAAATACCTCATGATTGGCAAACAGCTGAAGATTTTTAAACTCTTCAAGTGTTTATTATTCATTTAAGAAATGCAAGTCCACAGCCAACTACATCACATTCAGTCAAACTTCTCATGTTACTTTCCTAAAGATCAAGACGTAAGAGTAAAAGAGGAAACATCATCAAAGCATTATCATCCTTGCAGTGACAGCTACAAATTAGTACAATGACCATAAAGATGCCAAGATGTTCTTCAGAATTAACTGTTTACATCAGCAGCACTTTTTCTTCGACTTGCTAGATTTTGCACTGAGTCTCACAGCATCACCCGATTGCTGCTGGATTCGATCCAATTGTTCTTTCTTTGTTTTCAACACCTGCTCTGTAATGGCCATGAACATCTATGTGAAAGAAAATCAAGTAAGCATTTTATATAACATTAACAAAATCACATCTCAAATCTTAAACCGAGACATTAACAAATATTTCCCTTGAATACAGACATTCAAACTAACATAAATTTATTCGAACCTAGTTTATGAAGTAACTAATAATAAAATTAAAATTTTACTCTAATATAGCAAATGAATGTACCTCATCAACATTCTTGTTATCTTTGGCACTTGTTTCAAACAGCTTTATTCCCACCTGGTCAGCAAATTTCTGTGCATCTTCAGTACAGACAATTTTTTTCTCTAGATTGTCATCTTTGTTGCCAACTAATAAGCCAAATTTAATCAACCTTAAAAATTAAATATTTGCAATAGCGGGCTTGTGCTTGAACCAATTACCTAGAATTCTGTTGACAACATCACAATTTTGGTCTATTTCCTTGAGCCATCTTTGAATATTTGCAAATGTTTCTCCATTTGTAACATCATATACTACCAGCACACCATGAGTACCTCTATAATATCTGTAAAATATCATTAATTTTCACATTTAATTGATCTACAAGTGATCAATTTCTAAATAACTACGTGGAAGTGATTGTTCGAAAACGTTCTTGGCCTGCAGTGTCCCATATCTGCAGTTTGACGCGTTCATTGTTGACAACAATAGTTCTAATTTTAAAGTCCACACCTATTGTTGTTATGAATGAACCTGCAAAAAGAGTAGTTAAGAACATGTTGATTTGTGAAAAATTCAAACCTATCGAATTTAGAATTTACAAAGCAATGTACAAAAAATTACAAAAACATTCTTCATGCCCATGAAACAACATGTGCCATGGAAACATGGGCATGATGGGCGTGAAGCAACAAATTTAAAACAACCAAAATTATTTCATGAAATTCATAATTGAACACAAATATATGTGTTAAATGTATGATAATTACATTTGATTGTTAAAATATGTTCAGTTTAAATGAATTATAAGTTATTTAACCATATCAATAATACCTCCACATAAATCATTCAAGAAGTATCGCTGCAATTAATAAGCCTCATACTGTTAAACAGGGTTCACCACAATCATTGTCTGAGTCAAAATTGTTTGTTCTAGTTTTTTAAACTAAAAGAACACAAAATGGAAACCTGTGAAAGTACTGTCAGCAAATCTCATCAGGAGGCTGCTTTTTCCAACACCTTCAAAAATATGATAAAACAGATCAAATAGAATATAAATAAAAAGTTAAAATTAACCGCAAATTATTGTGAAACCCGATTAAATTTGTACACGAATATCAACCGGAACTACGTACCGCTGTCCCCAATAATTAGTAGCTTAAACAAGTGATCGTACTCTCTAGCCATGATAAATCGATAACTTGTAGAAAGTATATTTTATTAAGACAAATATGCAATCATAAACACATTACGAGGATGCGAGATCCAACTTAGAATAACAGGGACCGTTTAAAAGTGGTTTAATAAAAACACAAACATAAATAGATACAAGATCTAGATTCTAAAAGCTGTAGTTATTATTACAATAATTATTGTAATTTAAAAAATTATTAACAATATTATTGAAAACATTTTAATTGCAAGACTTTAACAATCTGGAGGTTCTAGGACCATTAAGATGATTCACGGCTTAAAAACAATATATATTTAATATATATAAACACTTTAATATGTAATGTAATGGTGTAAAAAAAAGCTTTAAATTTATCAATTCCTATAATATTTTGTTGATACAATATGTACACGGTCTTCAGGCATATTTTTTACGTAAAAAGCATGCTGAACTTAGAATTATTTATAAATTAATATGTATATTTGAAAAATTCAACATATTTAGACCATGGAAAAAAGGTTACAATTGCTGAGGCTGGCTAAGAGGGCGTAGTAAACCAGCTGTAGTTGGAGAACAAAATCATGGAGAAGTGACAGGTACTCATTTCCAGTAAGTTTTGTTTGATACCCCAGTGGTTTAAAATTTGTGTAAAAGTGATCTTAGGGTAAAGATCCTTAATATTCTACCTGTCTGAGATGTTCTTTTGACCCAGTAGCGGATTTAGGGGAGTGTGGGGACCATGGCCCTCTAAGTGACTTGCAAAATATTAAATTATTTATTAAATATAAAAATTATTTCAGTAATACATCACTTCGTAGCCAGAAAATGATTTCGGGAAGGTGGGTTCATTTTGTTATTTTTCAAATCACGAACCCTACTTTATAGGAGCAGACTTCAGAAACTCGGACTTTGGAAAACCGACGCCGACGCCTCAACCATGATTTATGCCTCTATAACAAAATATTACACAACTTCACTCACTGCACCATCCCCAAATTCCCCGATTTCATGAAATCTCGCACATGTGGTCTACGCCAAGAAAAATGCTCCATCACTCACAGGCCACTCACCAACCGAATCACAAAACCCTGGAACACTCTGCCCCCAGATATTATCAGCTCCACAACTCCATATATCGATTTAAGGCCTGCATTTCCAACGCCGATTTGAAAACGTTTCTAACAATTTAATTGACTTAAATTTTGTATGCGCTCTCTATATGAGCAGATTATCTGACCCAAATTTGTCTTTTTGGTTGAAATAAATAAATAAAAATATAAAATAACTAAAATTTAGATCAAAATCAGATTAATAATAATAATAACAACAACAATAATAATAATAATAATAATAATAATAATAATAATAATAATAATAATAATAATAATAATAATAATAATAATAATAATAATAATAATAATAATAATAAATAATAATAATAATAATAATAATAATATAATAATATAATAATAATAATAATAATAATAATAATAATAATAATAATAATAATAATAATAATAATAATAATAATAATAATAATAATAATAATAATAATAATAATAATAATAATAATAATAATAATAATAATAATAATAATAATAATAATAATAATAATAATAATAATAATAATAATATAATAATAATAATAATAATAATAATAATAATAATAATAATAATAATAATAATAAATACAGATGGTTTTAAGATTTTATGCTATTAAAATTATATTAAATCAATAAAATCTACAATTGAAATCTTTTTTTAATATTTCCGTGGGGCTTGAACCCGTAACCCTTCCCCATACATACGGGCCTGGTAGTTGTGCTCCACAAAGTTGTTCTACATCTGCTACTGTTTCAACCTACTCCTTCATTCGGTACTACAGCCGCAGAAGAGGTAAAAACGTCCTCATGTTTTTCGAAGGATTGTTTTTGCTCGCTTCGATTGTTAGCTCCAGTTTTATCATCTGTCGTTGATTCGACGATTATCGACTTATTGTGCTCAGTAGCCTGACATTTGTGTTTTAATAAGGAAATGACAACATTCTCGACCTGATCTTGTCTAATGACCCACTACTAATTTCAACGATTGAAGCAACTTGCCCACTTGCCTCGTCAGACCATAACATCATCACTTTCCGCCTGAATGGTACAACTCCACATACGTATATGTCATCGTATGGCTACTATGACTTTAACAGGGCGGATTACATTATCTTGAACAACTTCATATCTGGGGTCGATTGGAAGCAGGCTTTCCAGATGTGTTTCAGTGAGGATTGTTGGACAAATTTCATCCTATGTCCGAAAGAGGGCATCAAATTGTATGTTCCCTTTGTCTTCAAGGGCTCCAAAAATATCAGAAAACTTCCATATGAAACCATACTTCAGAAAAAACTTTACAAAACCAAACTTAAATACTGGCGCGATTGGAAATCTAGTCCTGGTCTTCAAAGAAATACCAAATATACTAGGTTTTCAGAAAAATGCAGTAATCAACTTGCGGCTTATCGGGCCAGAAAGAAAAGCATCTCATTAGCAAGAATAATTTAGGCAGCTTCTAAAGATGTTTTAATAACAACTTTTTTTTGTCACTCATCGATTGGAGAAATAATAAAACATGATGGAAGTATGACTTTTACAGCGTTTACAACTTTAGCGTTTTTACAACTGACGATGGAATTACACACGATCTTACTCGACGCCCTACCAAAATCTTGGATAAAATCATAATCACTCATGATGCCATCTTACAGACTTTGAGACAGCTGGAACATTCTTGCTCACAAGGCCCCGACCACATTCCTAATATTTTGTTTAAAAGATTTAGCTTGTCATACCCACTCCATCACATCTTTAATCTCTCCCTTAATAGTGGACTTATGTCCACAATCTGGAAAACAGCTCATGTCATTCCCATCCACAAAAAAGGTCCAAAATCTAGCCCCTAGAACTACAGACCAATCTCCTTGACATGTACCTGGCGTCGAGTCCCGGAAAAAATAATTAAAAAAACGATTTTACATCATTTAATCTCTTTGGACTTAATATCTCCTCAACAACATGGATTCAGACCATTAAAATCGACCATCACAAATTTTCTGGACCACTTCACAGCAACGACGTCAGTAAACAGATATAATCTACTTCTACTTTAAAAAAGCCTTTGATTCTGTATATCATCCAAAATTACTGAACAAAATTAAATTGTATGGTATTACTGGAAACTTGTATCAGTGGCTTTCGATTTTCTGTATCAAAGAACAGCATGTCCTCATAAATGGCTCAATATCTGGTTCGATTACTAGTGGTGTGCCACAGGGAAGTGTTTTGGGTCCTACTCTGTTTCTAATCTACATAAATGACATAGTCGACTCCCTACCTAAGGATATCCCAATTAAACTATTTGCGGACGATATTAAACTTTACAAATCACTGTCAATGGATGGTTCTGATTTTCAGAGAAGCGTAGACTCACTATATGGAGCAGGAAGTGGCAGCTAAACCTAGCCAGTGACGCCGAGAGGGGGGGGCAGGTGGGGTCACTGCCAGGGGGCCCGCATCTGTAAGGGGGCCCGGCCGGTCCGATCATGTCAATTTTTGCACGTCTCTTCGTTTACCGTAGGCGACAGAACATAATGTCCTAATAGCCCCATAGTTTTACATACTGTAAAATACTTTTATATACTGCCGAACGAACAGTCCATTTCACGTAGGGTGTATAAACTCTGTATTCTGATGTGAGACGATAGGGTAAGGTGGTGTAGGACGCCCACACCATTTTAGGCGAAACGGGCCATTACAGATTTGATTTGTGTTGTTCCCTAGCAAGAAAGGTTTGATTTACCATCACTTCTATTTCTGTGGAGTTATACACACTAGATTACTGCTAAAGTTGATTTTTGGTCTAAAGGATGTAAAAATCTTACATATTTAATTTGTCAAACTATCACGATATTGAAAGAGCAAATCCATTGCTATAATAAATAACAACAGCTATGTTATTGTGTCATTTAATAATGGCGTCGTAACTAGGAAAAACGCCCACTTCGAGTCAACCATTTTATAACGCCTTCTTGCAATTTATATAATGGCATTGGACGTCATTTATGTACCACATGTTAGGTTACAAATCTAACCGTTCATGAAATTTTCTCATATAACTGATGCAGTCGAAAAGTCGGCGCGTGTTGAGCGAAGCGTTTATTGTTGCGTCTCTAGACGACAGGGCTGTGCCCGTAGAAGTTGATGCATCACTTACTCTAGAAGGGAAATTGGTGGGAATTCCATGGATACAGTCGGCCTCTTAGAAATTCAGTCGATATGCTGTTGAATAAGTCTGTCGCCATGCTGAACGTCTACACGCTTTGAAAATCGATACACTGTTTCCAAACGTTGTCATTATGATACGTATCTTCTGCACGCTTCCGGTTACCGTTGCTCAAGCAGAACGATCTTTCATCACATTGGCCCGAGTTAAAAATGTTCTGAGATCGACAATGTGTCAAGAACGCCTGACCAGCCTTGGAATGCCGGCAGTGGAAGGTCGACTTGCAAGAACGATTGATTACAACGGTATAATTGAACTGTCTGCACGCAGAAAAGCCCGCAAAGTTTTGTTGTAGCCATCTCTCTTGCATGTCGTAAAAGTCGGTTCCACATAATTACATCGTTTTTAAGAACTTGTGTAGCTTAATCTCTATCGAAACACCAGTTTGCTTAGTGCACACAAATCTGTACACGTAGCATGTGGCTGGTTATCTTTGAGTAAGGCTGTATGGTGTAACGGTCGTTGCAGGTAAGGACACAATTATGATGAAATGAAAAACTCACAAAAAATAGGATCACCGATGATTAGAGTTGGCTAATTTAAAGCGCCTCGCTGCATGTTTGACCACCAAAAATTACTACTTTCATTTTGATTAACTGTAAAACAAATAAATTCAAATTAGATGACGAACAGCCTTTGCAACAGTCATTTCTATATTTTAATTTAGTACCATGTATGCACGAATGTTGAACCTTGATAGTAACATTTACCTCGATTTACAGGTTTTATTATAGCGACAAAATTTCTAAATACGGTCAATTCCGGATATAGTCACGTCCAAAACTGTAGGCTGTTGACTTGACTATAACTGAATATTTACTATAATCGAAAATAGTAAGCTACGTATGGTTTACACGGTGCAAGAGATCAGCTTGACTGTTTCCGAATCTTGACTGTAATCCAGAGGCCTAGCCTGGGTATTTTGCGCCCGGGGCAAACTATAGAATTGGCGCCCTTTTCCATGTCTATATATTTAATCTTACTGCATTACACTACACTTGAAATTGAAATAAAAATTTTAATGGCACAAGGCATCCATTTAAAAGTGAAAAAACGTACTACAAATAGTAGCGCATGCTTCACCCAATCAGTCACAGTCTAAGATGATTTACATGCATAGTAGTCTAATACTGTCTAAAATAGATTTATTTTTCTTGATTTAACAATTGCAAGCTGATCAATAACGTCATCAAAGTCTGTTTTCTCAAGCGTTTCTCTGTCTATACTAAGAAGAGCAAGATCACTGAGACGATCCTGTCCCATTGATGCATTAAGCCTCATTTTGGCGCCTCTGTATCTTAGCGCCCGGGGACATATGTATCCCTCGCCCCCCCCCTTAGCTATGCTTCTGCTGTAACCGACTCGACTATACCCGGAATTTACTGTATTTTGACAAGGGGCCCGCAATGATGTCCTGCCCTGGGGCCCTTGTTGGCTCTCGGCGCCCCTGAACCTAGCCAAGGAAAGATGCTTTAATTGCTCAATTAAAACCAGTTCCAGGAATGGACCCGGCCCACAAGAATACTATATTGATGATATCCTTCTTACCACTGTTAACAACATCACATACATACAACATACATACACGCTGCAGTCCGTTAAAGACTGATTCTCAAATCATTCACTTCTAGGGACAAGAATCTTCTCACCAAAGCTTTCTGCGTATATGTCAGACCAATCCTAGAGTACAGCAGTCAGGTCTGGAACCCTCACCACAAATACTTGAAAACATCCAAAAGAAATTTGCCAAGGCCATCCCTGCAACTTAAATCGCTTGAACATCGCCGTTTAATAGCTGACCTCTGCTTATTATGCAGGATCATCAATAATTTAACATCAACTCACCTTAAAAACCATATTCATTTTGCAAACTACTCATCAACTAGAGGTCATCACTTCAAACTAAGGTCAAATTTTTGCGCAAAAGACAACACCAAATATTTTTTCACAAATCGAATAATTAACATCTGGAATAATCTACCTAATAGCATAGTCTCAGCTAGCACCTATAGTCGTTTCACCTCCATTCTCGATGAATATGTCTAGTCTCATTTTCTCGTTTACTACTGATTGAACCTCTCGTTTCTTTTCTTAATGTTTTGCTGTTTGATAGTGGGCAGGCTTCGGTCCTCTACACACTTACCGTATTTTCACCCATATTACACGCGCGTTATGGTCAATGTTACGCACCGCGCACCTTCATCTGCGTGCTATAATCGTATGCGTGTTATGCTAGATTCATTTTACATGAATTTGATTCCAGACCAACAAAAATAAAAAAAATTAAATGATAGCACAGACTTTCGATTGTTTTTTTGTAAAAGCTTTAGAATATATTTTTAATTTTAAATAGCTTATAATTGGTTGGGCATTATTGCATTGCATGAAGTGGCAAAGCAGTCAAGTTAATCATTGCATTGTCCGGCTCTCGAATTTGGGTATTCAACTTGAATTTAGCTGAAATTAATTGATGGCAACTATAAGAAACTTGTGGGGTGTTGTACTAATTTATTTTGTCATAATTATTCAACTATTTGTTATTCATAATTATATTTGATGTTAGAGTTTTCACTCGGTTTCAAATAGAGATTTGGTTGATGCTATTTAAAATTTAGTAGTCAAACATCACACATTTATTGTAGCAAATGTCTTCAACCTCTTAATGGTCCTGTTATAAAAAATCTTTGAACACTTTTCAAAAGAATGGATCAAAATAGATACAATTTTGATAATAGTGTCAGTTATCAGTCTTTCGAAGTCTTTATTGGAAAACAAAATGAAAGTCTTAGCCCATTCTCTTGTAACCCATTATGAAGATTCAAATTGGTAACGAATGAATTACCATCACTGCTCTGGATTTTGCTGGTGATGAGTCACTTGTTTTTTTTACATTGCCATAAGAGCATATCATGAAACCAATTGGATGGCAAAAATTATATGCAGCTTTTGGCCATACTTTCATGTTATAGTTGATTCATTGTTTGGACCTCAACAATTCCATACCTTCACAGAAAAACTGTGTCCCAGAGCATGGTACATCTGCATAACTTCAGTATCTGCTCTAAGAATTGATCTATATTTATTTAAAAATTCTTGTTTCTTTCAATGCAATTATAAAGCCTATTGTATTGTATTGTGCCTGAGCTACATTTCATGTTCAGATCAACGATCCATTTATGGTTCTTGAAAGAGAAACTTTAACTTTTAAATCTCATGAAATTTCATGTTATAATTGATGTACTGTTTGGACCTCAACAATTCTTCCAGTGAAGCTGTGTCTCACAGCATGGTACATCTGCTTAACTTCATCATTTACTCCAGGAATTGATCTCAAAATGTTTTAAAATGTCTCTTAAGATTTGTACATTTATAACATGTGATTTCCATATTTAGGGAGTTATGGGACACAGAGACTCTTTAAGTGAAAACCTTTGCCGCATGGAATTGGCTAACGAGTTCGTTACAATATTTTGAAGTATTGCTTCACTTTTGTCTTACAAATTATTATGCGTGAACAATCTGCATTCTAAAGTAGGAAGTGGATGCACTTCTTAAAATAAAAATAGTTTCGAGGAAGAATTGGAGAGGGAAATCAATACCGAACCAACTCGTGAATCGTTAATCTTTGAAAATCAGAAGACCAATAATAATTATTCCTCACCATCAGCTAAGTTTTGCAAATCCGTCAAAAGTCGTCAAAAGTCGAACAGTCTTCATATTCATTTTCGGCTCTTGCCGGATCGCAGGCTAGTTCAAAGTCCGGGTTGGTCACTTTACTCCTTTCCTGTAGACTTAATTCCAGCCTTTCTAAAGCCACTCAGAATCAAATCAGGCGACACTTTGTCCCATGCTCGTGCAACCCACGTGCACACCTCGGAAAACAAGGCCTGTCTCGTCCAGATGGTGTGTGAGTGTATGTGCCATTCTACATCCATTCCTCCCTCTCAGATCTGTCAATTCATCAACGATTTGTAGTTGCAGTTTGGATGATAGACCACCCGGAATGATTGCAATGTGACATCCGCTTAAGTTGAGCATCTTCTTAACTGACTCCTCTTTATGAGCCTGATTGAAAAAAATCCCCCCGGTCTCGTTTGAGAACATTTCTGAATCCAGAGCTTCATGCTGAAAATTTTTCGCATTGCCTCTTGAAAATCAATATTGGTTTTGACTTGGTGCCAGCCGCAGAGCATCCAGGTATGACTGTGAAACATGTCCGTTCGTGACCACTTGTTATTGTCAAAGTTCTGGCGCCAGATGCTTCCACTGTTCTCCTGGCGGAAATGTCAAAAGCTATCTCTCCCTTTGTTCCAGCTTTGTTTAGCTTTAGATCAGACTTTAAGTTTGGCCATTTCGCATTTTGGCCATGGCATGCACGTTTTCTCAGGTTCAGTTTCTCAAGCAAGCATTCCTTCTTTCTCCATTCGCGAACCAACACTTCATTATTGTTGAACTCCTGAGCAGCTGCTCTGTTACCTTTGTCTTTTGCTCTAGAAACGACTTGAAGCTTGTAGGCAACAGTGTACGAGTTACGTTTATCAGCCACTTTCCTAACGACGTCGATATTTCAATCTATATTTATTTATTTATTTTATTAAAGTCCGTTGCATAACTAAGATGATTTGGACTTGTTAGTTAGTGTTAGTTACTAAAAATTAATAATATGTATTAGTGTAATAATAGGGATAAATAATAATAAGTTAAATAAAGTTTAAATAAAAATCACTAAAGTAATTGATTCCGATTTTTGCAAATCCATCTGTAGATGATGTCCACACGCGCTGGATTGCTAAGCAAGGAACTCATATCAGACAGACTTGTATTGAGTCTGATTTCTCTCCTCAGGGCAGATTGGGCCGGACATTCCATGAGGAAATGCTGCACATTTTCATCTTCCTGAGGGCACGTCTTGCACTTTCCGTCTGGATGATGTTTTAAGAGAAACAGGTGTTGGTTCAGAGCACATTTTCCAACTCGGAGTCTGGAAATAAGGACCTCCTTTTTCCTTGAGGCACATTGGAACTTGCTCTTAGTCGACACAAGTTTCTCTATGGTCTTGTAGTGCTGGCTTCGCGGGTCTTCGTCTTTCAATCAAGAGCACTTCTACCTATATATCACTGTATCTATCAAGCACCGGCCGCTCAGCCAACAGAAAATTTTTTGACAACTTTTATATTTGATTGTTTTATATATATTAGAAACTGCTTAAATTTAATATTTTAATATATATATAATTTTAATTTAAATGTTAAATTTCTTTAGCCAAAAGAAAAAATGCGTCTGTTGGTGCGTATTTTATAAGTTATTTTTTACATAAATTTGAAAAATTGTGTGTTATATTCGTCCGCGAGTTAAATTCGTCTGCGTGTTAATTTCGTGGAAATACGGTAATAAAATAAAATTAAATAAAATAAAACAAGAATCTTGTGGTTATGTATGTATATGTATTTCTTATACAAATCTTTAATTCTGAACCGTTTTTAATTGAAACTTGAAACACTTGAGCACGTTGACAAAGGGTCAGTTTAGTCTACTTTGCAAAAAATCGATACATTATTTTGCTTTTTATAGCCAAAAAAACCTCTTCTGGACGTACGCTGGTTCATGAAATAAGCTTTTAATTTATATTGTTTTATAATTTAGAACGATTTTTGAATTATTAGAATTGCGAAGCTTCGCGACAGGACTGCTGCATCCAGAGTTTCTGAGAGAGCAGAGCTGAGTTCCGACTCCGGAACACCAGAGATAGAGCTACTACATCTAGAGCTTCTGAGACATTACAATAACGCACCAAATTATCGCTGATCGATTAGCAAAACAACAAGACGGTATCATTTTTGTTGATGCTTCTGGAGGCACAGGAAAAACATTTTAACCAATTTAATTCTGTCTGAAATCAGGGCTAAGGGAGAAATTGCTGTTTCAATTGCCTCTTCAGGAATTTCGGCAACGTTCATGGAAGGAGGAAGGACAGCCCTTTCAGCTTAAATTGCCGCTTGACATTGGCAGACAAGAAAGTCCAACCTGCAACATAAGCAAATCAAGCGATGGGGCGCAAGTCCTCAGAGCATGTAAATTAATTGTTTGGGACGAATGCACCACGGCGCACAAGTAAGCTATGAAGCCGATGAAATTCATGCATGTTCAAAGCGTTCATTTTTGTGGAGACATCGACAAAAGATTACTTTAAAGCAAAACATGAGAGTACATCTTGGAAATGATGGTGCTCAACATTTTTCAAGCAGATTACTGGATATTGGAGAAGGTCGATCAAATGTGAGTTCTTCAGGGAATGTTAATCTGCTTGTAAAGAGCAAAATTAATTGATGCACTTTGTTCAACGATTTCCAGAAACTATGAACATTCAAACTGGTTGCAGGAGAGGGCATTCTTCATGAAATCAACAATAAAATGCTATCAAGGTTACCAGATCCAGTCACTGAATACAATTCAATCGATACCGTTGTAGATGCTGCTGAGATTGTCAATTTCCCACAAGAGTTCTTAAACTCAATGGACCCAGCTGGTTTGCCACCACACTGTCTTTTACTAAAACTGGGATCTCCAATTATTCTACTACGTAACGTCGAACCAACAAAACTTTGCAAAGGCACTAGGCTTTGTGTTAAAAAGTTGTTGGGCAATGTAACTGAAGCAATTATCTTAACAGGAACAGGAAAAAAAGAAGGATTATCAGTTTTTATTCTATGGATACCCCTCAATCCCACTGACATTCCTTTTAACTTCAAAAGATTACAATTTCCAGCGAGTCTTTGCCTTCTCGATAACTATAAACAAGTCACAAGGGCAATCTATTAAATACTGTGGATTGGACTTGAGATCTCCGTGTTTTTCCCACGGACAACTTTATGTTTCATGCTCAAGGGTGGGTTCATCCAACAATTTATTTCTTATTGCTCCATTTTTTGGTCAAACTAAAAATGTTGTTTATAACCAAGTATTGTGTTAAATCATATTACTAAAAATATTTTGTACTATACACGAAGTTTATTCAATTGCAAATCTATTACCGGGCAAAGCCGGGTAAACAGCTGGTCAGTTCAATAAAATGATGGAAATGATAAAACTGGCATAATTCGAACATCAACAACGACTGCTATTTTTTTTAAGTTGCCGGTTTGTGAGGCTTAGCAGATTTTTATAACATCATAACATCTTAATACCATCTCTATTTGTTAATATATTATAATTTTATTTTGATTTTGAAAAATAAAATGAAAAATTCCCCCGAAATCATTTTCTGACATTTTGGGCCTGAATGCTCATAATTTCTTCTGCTGAAAGACCTGCATCTCTCCAGTTCCGACATTGCCTAATTCTTCTGTCCACCTCAATCCCCAAGCTGTGCATTATTCATATAATCATGAGGCTTGACTAGTTCTTGCTCTAAAGATTCAATATCAGTTGCTGTTTCCTTGAAATTTGTAGTAGGATCTTGTATGCACATCTGTACAAGATCAATTCTTCTAAGAATAGCATTCCAGAAATGTAATAAAACCATGAATTTAAAATTTGATACCATAGTAACTGTTCTTCCTTTTAGGATTCATAGTTTAGTCCTCCGATAATTTTTCTAGCAGCCCTACTCCGACACCTAGTCTTTCATGGGCAGCTTTAACAGTTTCTGATCATGCGCTCCAACGTGTTTCAGACTCCCGTTTTACTGTGATGCGCAGAGCTTTTTTCAACTCGTCCACAGTGGATGGTAAACGTATCTGATGCAAGCGCCGCAGTGTCCTTGTGACCGATTTATTAATCTTGTTCACTTATTATAATGTAACGATCCAAGCCTCATTTTGGCTCTGTACCTTGTCGCCCGGAGACATATGTACCCCGCTCCTAGCTACGCCTCTTAACCATTCAACCTGAGTTAGTTGGGTGGTTAAGACCCAAGCTTTTTAATAATTTATGATTCGATCTCTTTCAACATTTAGTATAAGACGTTATACAGATTATAGATAAGATGATTGATAACAAATTATGACTAATTACTTATGACTAAAACTTATGACAACAATATGAGTTGCACTCAATTATTAAATGATTTGGATTAAAACAAAGTTTTTAACGGCTCTTTTGTTTAGGCATGAATTCCGGAAAATGTAATTGTGAATTACTGACTATTTCAAGGATAATATGGAGAGTCACTTTAAGAATGTATAAGAAATTTTTAGGTGTAATTGATAAGTTGATGTTTTCCATAAAATTTCCAATGACATGATCTTTGTACAGCAAGCTGCAGCAGCAGGCGGCGCTGGATGCAGGAAGGGATGCACATGAAAACATTAGTTCTTCTGAAAACAAAGCTTAGTGTTCATTAACATTCCTGTGCGGCATTTCTATCGTGAGCACAAAATTTTGTGCTCGTAAAAATAGTAAACTTTAATCTAAGATTTTTATCAATAAATTGGATTTATATTTTTTTAAACGGTAAGTAAACGATTTTGCTACAAGTTTAAGATAATAGGTTTTAGGTTATATAATCTTTACATTTTTCAAGCGTTGCATTTCTTGCCCAAAAAGTAATTTTATGTATGTGAATTTTCTCTGATATGACCAGTTGTTGATACCTACCGTTGTTCATAATAATAGCAGCTTGTGATGTGAGTCATACACATATGGCTGCATCCGCAAATACGAAAGTTTTGTAGAAAACATAAAATATGACATTTTCAATAGTTCTTATTTATTTGAAATGCAACTAATAATTTTAAGGGTCACAATGATGGTAGAAGAAAGGAATGGAAATATATACAGCCAAAGGGTGGCAAATCAACTCCAAGTAAAACTCAATAATTGTCCTTTTACGCCTCATAATTTCAAGTAGGATTAATGAAGAATTTTTCAGCTTAAGGCATTTGATGTTGAAATAATTTCTTATTTTGAACAGACTTGCTTACGACCTGGAAGGTTATGAAAATGAAAAGTCCAATAAATTATCTGAACTTAATAAAGTTCAGGCAAGACTTAACATGGAGAACTACAACAGCAGAATGTTTTTCGAAGCGATGAAATTAAAGAGTTTAGCGCGACTTACCCGTGACGCAAAAAAAGCCAGCAACGATAACGCAGGCTCCACGCAAGTGCAAACAACGGGAAAGTTTTATCATCTTAGTTTTGAGCCTATGAGAATAGAAGATTTCAGAGAACTTGATGAAAATAAAATTGATGATGACGATGACGATGACGATTCGATTAGAATTCCTCTTAAACATAAAGTTAATGCTGTTGGTGACCGTTTGAACAATAACAGGTTTAATGAGAATAATAATGTTTTCAAATATTCAAACAACTCTTGTATTCCAAATAACTCTCCTGTTATACCTTCTTTAATCAAAAGACCATCACTCCCAGGGAATGAAGTAATTATTTTTATTTCACAAAATGTTGTTGCTTAGTGAAAATAACATTTTCAAATAATTAGGAAAAACCATTGGTACTGGCAAGTGTAAGTGCTTCAAAGTTTCCAAAAAGAGGAAACTCAAGGAAGTTACCCAATATTCCCTGTCATATACCAGTCAATAAACTATGTAAGAATTTAGCTACTAAAAATTGAAATTTTCAGCAATTTCTAATTTCTTATTAAAAGCTTCTACAATTCCTGATCTTATTGCTACCACAAAGACACCATCCTTGGCAGAAGAAATTATAGCAGTTTACAATCGTGATAAAAAGAATCATGTTACTGAAGATCATGACTATGTCTTCCCACAATGCTTTCACTTTGATGATAGTCTGATTTCAAAAAATGAAGACATAGGCCAATTTACTGTAGAAGATCTTGGCATGCCTGAAATGATAGATCCTATTAAGAAATATTCGGACTTATATCTTAAAGAGACATATGTAAAGTCCATTGTTTGCTTCTTAAGCACCAACTCTGCTGACTTTGAATGTACATCCTTCAGAAAGGAACCTATCAAATCGGAAGAAAATATCGAGGAAAATACACCCTCAGAAGTTGATGCTGCCACTGCGGTGGCAGGTTCAAGTTCCTCATCTCCAAGCAAAGAACCGGACATGCCCTATGATCTTTCAAGTATTGGATCTCCATGTACAAATCAGCGAAGAAGTAGGAAAAGTTCAAGAAGTAATGAACCTCTTTTAGATGAGCTCAAGAGGGACTCTTCTATTGTGTCCAGGAGTATGTCCATATTTCAGTGACTTTCAAATATTGCAAATATATTCAATTGTAGTTATTTCTACTTATAAGCTATTTTTGATTAATTCTGTGATCTCAGCTTCAGACAATCAATCTCTGTGCAGTCATGAAAGTAATTCCGAGGTAGGGATGTCATCTTTTCCTCCTGGATTTCCTGATATTGAGCTGTACTTAGAAGAATCTGATGCCACACATAGAGGTTGCCACAAGTTCTTACCCAGGCATCCAGAGGAAATTGCTGTTGAAATTGGTGATTCTCTGTTTGTTGAGAAAGAGCATGATGATCTATGGTGTGAAGGTGAAACTCAATTTCATAGTTTAATTCAATGTTCGAGTGGCATATATCTATTTTATGATTAATTGATGGTTCTGGTCAACATATATATAGACATGATATAGAATTTTGTTGTCACATCTGGGATCGGGGGTCAGTGGTTAAGACTTTCATTTTGGTGCTGCTTCATTGATGGCTTGTAAATATGGATAGTTTCTAAAAGTTTCTAAATATGGATAGACAAGATGGGATTTTGGCTCCATTGGGACTTATGTTTTAATTTTTGAATGTATATTGGGGACTGAACATATGATTGAGTGAAACCTCATAATGGATATGACAAAAAAGGCTTGAATTTTGGATTGGATATCAATATTATAAATAAAAATACATTAACTTGGTGAATTTTGGGATTTTGTGAGATCAGTGCAAAAATTACAAATTAAAGCTTAAAAGTTGCTATTTTTCTGGGGATGAGTGATTGGAAGTTCAGGCCAGATTATAGTAATTTAAATATGAGTATGTAGTTGTGATAGATGTTGACGAAGTAACATACTGATGATTGAATGAGTAGTGATTTAAACGTTTTGTGAGGCCCTATTAACTAAATATTGATCATGAGATTTAAAAGTAAGACTATCTCTTAAAATCCCAAGAAATATATGTTTCACTTTTTTTTCTCCTTTTTCTTTTTTTGGATGATATAGAGACAGCAGTTTAATAAATCAATTTTGTCCTAATCATCTAGTTATGATGTTAGTAAGTTCACGCACACACATATAAATTAAATGAAAAAGAGACTACTTGTGGTAGTGCTGGCTATTTTATTAACTAGTCATCAATTTCTAGTTTTCCTCCAGCAGAGGATGTTGATGTAAGCTATTTTTGTAAACTGGGGGTGCCTCGGCTGTTAATGGCTACTCTGGCATGTTGGCTCAATGTTGCAGTACAACTGGGATTGGTTTTCAAATTGAGCCGGTGGTCCTGCTCCATACAGACAATCTTGTTATTCAATATAATATACCTATCTAAAGTTAAATCAAGTTATCAAAATATCTAAAAGGTCTTCTTAGTTTGACTAAAATCAAATAATGAGATATTTCCACATGCTACGTAACAGAATAATATATTTGTAGTCTGACCATGGTCATCAGGCATGGATTTTTTGTTTTCTGAAATGATCCAACAATTTTTGTAATCAGTTGATTGGTAAAACAGCAGTTAGCAACTTTTATGTTCATTCATCATATTTTGTATTCATTCTTGAATCAAGTTTGTTAATGTCACCAATGAAAATAAACTCATTTGTGTTATCAGCATTACATATGTCATTTACCTAAGAGCCCCAACCAAAATAGAATAAGAACAAATTTTTTAAACTTCATATATTCAGATACTCTGATCCGTTCTGTAATACAGTCAAATCTCGATACTATGCCGCTCTCGCTATTAGACCACTTTTGCTCGGTCCCGACAAAATTCAATACAAAATAAATTTATTATGCCACCTCCTACTCTCGCTACTATGCCACTATTGTGTGACTGTTAAAAGGCACGAGTCGTGAAAAAGTCTGTATTTCTGCTCAGTATTCGATTATTTATAATAATCTAATGACTGTACATATCAATTTACACATCACTAGACTAAATTAATTAAATTTTATTTTAAAGTTTATTTTAAAATCTAGACGATTGTTATTCTTTGGTTGGTTCTAGAACCTTTCCCTTTTCAATCAGTCGTTCTTTTGTCATTTTTCTTCAAATTCAGCCCATAATGTCAGCTCAGAAACGCAAGCAAACCGACTTTATGCTGAAGGAAAAAAAGAGTTTTTATTTGAGAAAATAAGACCGCTTTTACAAATCTTAGCTACTATGCCACTCCTGATACTATGCCACTTTTGCTCGGTCCCGTAACATAGTAACGAGATTTGACTGTATTTGGGAGTTTCCTGAATCAGCAGATTTTTAAAATTGTGCATTAGATTTTGAGGGGAGTATTTTCTTTAAAGGTATTAACTTGAGGACAAAGAAAAGAGGAATATTTCCAACTGCTTATGCTACTGACCTAAGTTTGTTAGGGAACGGTTTGTTAATCCTTGAAATTTTGCTTCAATTTGTTAATTGTGTTACTTGAAACGCTTTTTTAAATTGTATGTAGTGAGATACAAGTATTTTGTAAGCTTTTTGGGAAGTATAGAAGTAGGACAGCATACTGGTCATGAGGTTCTGTACAAAGCCATCAAGAAGGTTTTAACATTTCATATTTTTTAATGGTTTAATAAAGGTACATAGAAATAACTTGGTTCCATTTGTTACAGCTTGCATCATCCCATACCAAATTGCAGAATGCTGCAACTACATTATCCTGTCTAGAAATAGAAGAAAGTGGAATCAAAATTTCAGAAAGAAAAAAGGTTTTGTTCAATGTATATTCAGTCAATGACTATTTATTAAATATACATTTTATTTCCAGAAAACTCCCACTTCACGCATTCTTAGCACAATTGGAAAATTGTCACTACTTAAAAATATGCAAGAAAATGAACATGTTTTTTTGCTTAAAAATATTACATTCTGTGGGATTTTGCCAAGTAGTGACAAGTAAGACATTTAACTTAAATTAAACATTCAACATAAAGCACCCATCTTATTAGCATATTTAGTAATAACATAATTGTTTCATATATTTATTACAAAAAAACATCTTTTTACATTCATTCCCAGATATTTGGGTTTTATTACAAAGCATCCGATTTGCATGAAATTTGCCTGTCACGTCTTTCAGGCTCCAACCTCTGGAAGATCCATTGTTGAAGCTATTGGGTTAACAAATTTTTCTATCATGTTATGCTTAACATGCAGAAAGGGTATAACTGGTTCTCAAAAATGAACTGTATGTTTTTAGGAATTCACTCAGTAAGTTCCACCAGGAGTTCTTATCTGTTGCTTATCCAGTGGAAGATATATACTTCGAATGAAATGCCATTTAATGGCTCCGATATTGCTCTTTTTGTTTAAATGCTTTCCAGTTCTAAAATTTGATTTAAGCAAGCTGAAACTTTCCTAGTCATTTCCTGCATATTGTTTTTAGTTTGCTAAATACTAGTGATAATTTTAAACTTCTTGTGATTTTGGTGTTCAGACATTTCAACTTTATGGATAAATGTATATACAAAACCCTGTTCAAGACCTCCAAAGCACATCATTCTAGGAATACTACGTACTTAGCTTCAATAAGAACTTGATGTTAGTTCTGTAGCAGCGTCAAATCTGATAAGCATTGCAGACTTAACATTGAAACCAGTGTTTTACTGCTATTCCTTCATAAACTTCTGGAGCTATAGGTGTTGTGACGTCATTTCGGGTATAAAAAGAACAGACCTCGGGAGCGAGGGAGTTTTTAGAGTTTGGTTCGAGTCCTACAAGTTTACGGAGTGATACGGTTGTTATACGATAGGGATTGCGAGTTGGTTATATTACGTACTGGCCATTAGCGATATTTAGTTCTAGTTTCTGTTCCTGAATATTTGACCGCCAATAAAGTTTTCTGTTCAACTGGTTATTGTTTCAAAGACCCAACAACTGGCGCAGTCGACGAAAGAAAAGTTTCAAAGTCTGAAAAGTGATATTTTCAAGGAAACCAATAGAAAAGGTTTGTCAGAATTTGTTTTTCCGCTAGCAGTGTATTTGAATTTCAAAGCGGGTGAAAATGGCGGATATCGCTAAATTTCTGGAACTATTTTCGAAACAAATGGAAACCCTGGTTCGTTCAATTGCTGAGAATTCTACGACCATCCCTAATTTCATGCCTTTCGAACCGAATAAAGAGCTGTGGGGTGACTACATGAGTCGGTTTCAAACCTTTACAGAAGCAGACTCTATTCCGACCTCAAAAATTACTCAACTTTTCCTCACAAACCAGTCAACTTCAATTTACAAACTCTTACAAACTGCGGCTTCACAAAAGACAATTCCATGCGAAGTCAATAAGTTAGACTTTTCGGAAATTCAAGTAGTAATGACGAAAAATTTCAACCCCAAAAGATTCATTGTGAGAGAAAGGTTTAGATTTTGGACCGAGATAAAAAGGCAACCTGGCGAGACCATTCAAGAACTCGCGGCGAAAATTCGAACAGCAGCTTCTACGTGCGACTTTCCTAGTATTGAGGACACACTCGACGAAGCCTTGAGAACGAGATTTGTATGTTCTGTTGACAACGAGGCGGTTCTCAAGTCGCTTTTCAAAATTCCAGATGATGAATTAACTTTGAATCGGGCTGTTGAAATTGCTACGGAAGTGGAAGAATCTGCTAAGGTTGCCAAAGCCACAGTACACGGCACACCGGACGAACCGGTAATGAAAGTGTTCAAACCTGCCGACAACAAACAAGAAAAAGTGAATTTCAAACCAAGACGCCAAGTACAGCAACTCTCTAAATTTCCATTCCCGAAAGGGACGTGTCCAAGATGTGGAACAAAAGGACACCACGCCAATGATTGCAGGCATGTCAAAACTGAATGCAACTTCTGTGGAATCAAAGGACATTTAGAAAAAGCATGTTTAAAGAAAAGGTTCAAAAGAGAGAGAAAAGTGAATTCAATCCATACAATTCCGAGCCACTCCCCTCTCGTACAAAAGTTACAAATTGAAAATTCAGAATTTGTTTTCGAGTTGGACAGCGGAGCCAGGGATAACTTTTGCTCAATGGAAGTGTGGAACAGGTGGGGAAAATCCAAGCTTACACCTTCCAGTACGAAATATACTTCCGCAACTGGGGACTCAATCCCGAACTTAGGAGTCTGCGAAATGATGGTTTCGACATCAGACCTTCAAGAAGTACCTCTAGAATTCAATGTCACCAAGTTGCCAAAACTCAACATTCTTGGCAGGAAAGCCATAGTTGAATTGCAAATCGAGATGTCGGACTTGCTACGCAATCATGTTTTCAAGGTTGATGAAGAAACGGATTCAAAAACCGTCGAAAAAGCATGTCTTAAAATTTGCCACGATTTCAAAGAATGTTTCGAGCAAGATCTTGGTTGTTTGAAAGATTTCGAACTGGAGGTAAAATTCAAACAGGAAGCAACGCCAATTTTTGTGAAAGCAAGAACAGTTCCATTTTCAATTCAGGAAGATCTAAATCAGGCTCTTGATGCAGGAATAAAGAAAGGGATTTGGATCCCAACACACTTCAATGATTACGGAACTCCGATAGTTCCGATTCGAAAGAGTCTGCGACCAGGCGAAAAGAAGGCTAAGTTTCGAATCTGCGGAGATTATTCGGTGACCGTAAATTCCCAGTTGGAACCTCACCGATACCCAATGCCACTGCCTGAGGATCTTATGAGAAAACTTGGAGGAAGTCGTTACTTCAGCAATATTGATTTAGCAGATGCATTCAATCAAATCAAACTCGCTCCTAAGAGTCAACAAAAACTCGCGTTGACCACAAATAGAGGAGTTTTACTTCAAACGAGACTACCTTTTGGAATAATTTCAGCTCCAGGTTACTTCCAAGAAATAATGGACAGATTGACGTGTGATCTACAAGGAGTCGCAGTCTATCAAGACGACATTCTTGTCGGTGGTTCCAACTCCAAAGAACACCTTCAAAACCTGAAAGCTTTACTACAAAGGTTACGAGACAAAAGATTGAGATGCAATAAAAACAAGTGCATTTTTGCAAAAGATTCGATGGAATATCTGGGACTCGTTATTTCAAAAAGCGGGATAGAAAAGGGGAAACGTGCGGACGCTTTGACGAACATGCCAAGGCCAACAAATACATCAACATTACGCTCATTTTTGGGATCAGTGCAGTTCTACCACAAATTCATCCCAAACCTTTCGACCATTGCTGAGCCGTTGACGAGTCTAACCAGAAAAGAAACACCCTGGATTTGGAGTTCGGAAGCAGAGAGAGACGGGAGACAAATACGAGGAAAATTAGACGCACTTTTACCTTCGGTGTCTCAAATTGCCAAACGTTTTCAAAACAGACAGAACGATCTTACGTCCAACAAGAGAACGAACAACACCAAATTCGATGTCGGGAAACCCTGTTACGTACAACGCATCGGTCCGGGTAAGGATCGCGTTCCTAGATGGATCCCGGCAATTGTAGTTCAAGTCTTGGGACCTCGCCATGTTTTGATACAGGCCGTGCCAAAAGGACCTACTTGGAAGAGGCACGTGGAGCAATTGAGGCCTAGACACGGAGTAGAGGAAGACAATGACCCAGGCATGGTGCCGGGTCCCACTCCAACTGCAAGAAATGTTACACTTACAACAACAATACCCACAACAGTACAACCGCCGAGAAGACCCAGAGGTCGACCAAGAGGACGAAGAAATTTCCAGCGACCGAACATACTGGATCAAGGACTTACCCTGCCTAGACGGTCAGAAAGATTACGTCAAAGCTCTGGGAGACTCTTCGGCTGGCGCGGAGGTGTTGTGACGTCATTTCGGGTATAAAAAGAACAGACCTCGGGAGCGAGGGAGTTTTTAGAGTTTGGTTCGAGTCCTACAAGTTTACGGAGTGATACGGTTGTTATACGATAGGGATTGCGAGTTGGTTATATTACGTACTGGCCATTAGCGATATTTAGTTCTAGTTTCTGTTCCTGAATATTTGACCGCCAATAAAGTTTTCTGTTCAACTGGTTATTGTTTCAAAGACCCAACAATAGGTGAGGGTGAATGACAGTCAGGCTTCAAACTCTTTTCCTCCAGCTCCTTCCAGGCCTTATTCAAAGCCCATTTCAGTTCTTGAACAATAGAATAGTGCTTCCCATTAGAGCAGGGGTCTCCAAAGTACGGTCCGCGGTCCGGATAGGCCCTCTAAGATCTCTAATCAGACCCGCAGAGCTCTCCTTGAAAAAAATAAAATATATGGGGATAAATTAAAACAACTAAAGTCTGAGCAAAATCCGCCAAGTAATATTAATATCTCTGAACTCTGACGTGCGCCTTTCTCTGATTTCGGAGCATGCTCTTTGAAAATAAAAACCTTTGAAAATCTATTTGCCTCTGTCATTGAAGACTTGCCTCCCGACGCAAATGAAAGTTATCGATTTACAATCCAATAGCATCCTGAAGTATAAATTTAAAGAAGGAAATTTTCGACAGAAGGATGACTGACTAACCTTTTTTTGGGAGCGTATGACACTAAAGTTTTATTGCCATCTAATGCAAAGATCGAAGATAATTTATCTCCGTTTTTTGCCAGCATGCTTGGAGGAATATCTCGTTCATTCTTCAACGTGGTTCATACATAGGTCATACCATGAGTAACATTCTTCAACAACGCTTGTGAATAGGATATCTCCCACCAAACACTTTTGTAGCAAGGTGATACCATTATTTTCACAACATGTGCACACTGATTATAATCTCATCATGTGGTTGCCTCCCAAGATAAACCTCCTTGCTTATTGGATAACGACGACGCCCAGTGAGATCACGAATATTGCTGGTCAAATGAAAACATCCCATAGTTGTGGCTTTGATGAAATTGATCCGATCCTTGTTAGTGCCTCAATTCCTTGTGTAGCTCAAGTACTTGTCAGACCTAATTAATGGTAACGGGTGTATTCCCTGAACAGCTGAAATCTGCCAAAGTAACTCCAATACACAAGTTCGATACTACACTAGTAATTTCCAAGTAGAGACCTATTTCAATCTTAAACTACTTCTCAAAGTTCTTTGAAAAAGTAATGAACGCGAGACTCTACACATACCTCAGTAAATTTTCTATGATCTCAGATGATCAATTCGGTTTCAGAAACTCCAATCAGAAGGGGACTTGTAAATTCATCTTGCATCGACAACATCTACATCAACCACCCACTTCATCATTCCATACTCAACTTCCATGGCACTAATACATTTTCAAACAAAAATTGCATAATCAATCGACCAAAATAAATTTTCCATCGGCATATTCTTGGACTTACCAAAGGCGTTCGACAATGTCAATCACGCCATTCTCTTAAGAAAATTGGACTACTATGGAGTCAGAGGCATCGCTTTGGAATGGTTCAGGAGCTACTTATCAAACAGAACACAACAAGTCCACCTTCTGAACACAACTTCACAGGTGGCGTACTCCAGGGTTCCATTCTGGGTCCACTTTTATATATTATTTATCTTAATGATTTGTGTCGTGTTTCTGAGTTTTTAGATTTCATTTTATTTGCGGATGACACTAATTTGTTACGTTCTGGCAGTGATCTGCAAACGCTGACAACAAATATTAAAATTTATCTAAGCTTTCTGTTTGACTGGTTCTGTGCTAATAAACTTTCCCTAAATTTAAAAAAGACGAATTACAACCTCTTTCATTCTAGGGCCAAACCCATTCACTCTGATGTTTCGTTATGTTTAAATGATGTTGTTATTAATCCTGTACCAAAATGTAAATTTTTGGGTGTATGGTTGGATGAGCATGTGACTTGGTCAGATCATATAAATTATGTCTTATCCAAGATTTCAAAAAATAACGGTATATTATCTAAGATTTGGTTTCATATTTAAAACAAATATGAAGATCACATTTGATCGACTGCATTAGGAGATGTCAAAACGTTTTTACGACTAAAAGACCTGAGCACAAAATTTGGATTGCTGCTGGACTTTAAAATTCAAAATTTAAAAAAAATGTGCAATTCATCAAAATTTCGCAGATTTTGGAAATTACTAAGACACGCACATCAGTGGACACGAACTTTTTACAGAAATTGACGATTGCAAAATACTGCTCGGTAACCGGAATGAAGTTCCATCAGAATTTCAAGGAAGCAGACGTTGAATCATTAGAACAAGAAGCTTAGTGATGATTTGAGCCATGTTGATGTAGAAAATGCCAAAACAAAAATGCATAGCCTGGAGGATTGACGTGGACAGAACAATTAGGTGACATCGGGAAGATGCCTGGAGAACTGGCAAGAAATGCAAGACTTTCAGGAGAAGAAGAAATTGAATTGTGCGAGTTGTGAACAGGAGATGTCAAAGCAGTTTTTACGACTAAAAGACCTTAACACAAAATTTGGATCTCTGCTGGGCTTTAAAACTCATTTATCCAATAAAGATGTCTACACTGTTCGTCAAAAATGCACAGAATTTGAAAATTTCTACGATACGGACATCAATGGCCACGCACTTCTCGACCACGCGCAGAAATTGAACATTGCAAATGCTGCTTAGCAACAAGAAAGAAGTTCTACCAGAAACTCCTTTAGATTTTCTTAGCTTTAATGTGTTTTACGAAGACGACATATTTCCGAATCTGTGAATTTCATTGCAAATGTTACTAACATTGCAGTTTCAATTACCAGCTGTGAGCGGTCGTTCAGTAAATTAAAGCTTATTTTTAGAGCTGGGTTCAAGTAAGTAAATACTTAAGTACTTAAGTAAATTTTATACTTATTATTTACTTAAGTAATTGTTGGACGACTTGAAAATTATAAGTAATTTTTTCTTGTCAGTTTTTTGCGCGAAAAACTGGTAGTACTATAGATTAGATAGAAAAGGAATTGGGAAAAACTCTTTCTCTGCTCTTGGACATCAAAACTAGATGGAACTCATTGCTTAAGATGTTTGGAAGCCAGGACACTCATTGACAATACATTGATAGAGCTCAATCTAGGATCAAAATGCTTGACAGAGAATGAGGTTGCAGTTGTGAAAGACTTGGCAGAAAGTCTAGAAATAATTGAGGTTGGTGCAACCGCTGTTTGTAGCCCTGACGTCACAATTTCAAAGAGTGAAAAGATTTTTGAGTATTTCACAGGAATTATTGACAACTGTCAATGACAGAATTGAATCAAGGAGAAATAAAGAGGTTTGTGGCCTTGTGAGATATCTAGAGGCTCCAGACAGTTATGAGCATGTGGTCGAGTTTTCACTCTTAAGTTATCCAAAGTAACGAGAGCTTGCCGAAGTGACAAGAAATGTTCTTTCACAGCTTTTTCTCTATGGTTCTATTAATGAGAGTGCTGAAAATTTTGAACATAACATCACTAAGGAACCCGCTATGAAAAAGTCCAAAGCAGAAGAGCTCAATGACATTTTATGCCAGCCAACATTTGGATTGTGCTCAAGAAAATATCTTGACACACATTAAGAAAGAAATGAAATTTTACGAAGCAACAAAGAATGTCCCAAAATCTTGAAAAGCTTGAAGTCTTATCTAAACTTACTTCCACCCTCCTCTGATGAAGCAGAAGGGTGTTTCAATGCTGCTGGGCTGTTTATTTTAAAGTTGAGGTCATCGTGAAGTGATGAGATGATTGATTTTTTGTGCTTTGCACGCAGCTACTTTATCCGCAAATAATTCTTCTTTATAGATGAATAATAAATAAGGTAATTAAAATTCGGTATAATGTCTCTAACTATTTTTAAAAAATTACTTGAATTACTTAATTAATTAAGTAATATTTAAAAAATTACTTGTTACTTAAGTATTTTTTCAAGCTTGCTTGAACCCAGCACTACTTATTTTGTCGCATTTATGTGATTCAATGAGACAAGAGCGCCTCAGCGATCTTGCTCTTCTTAGCATTGAAAGAGAGGCATTGGAACCAGTGATGGGCACAAATCAAATCAAATCTCAATGGTCAAATCTCAAATCATTTGTAAAATGATTTAAATCTCAACTACCAAATCTCAAATAGAATCAAAAAATTCCAAATAGAATCAAATCCCAAACGCCCAAATACCAAATCAAATCAAGTCTCTCCACACTTCCAGATGATGCCGGGATGCTTAGAAGTCTACGCGCAAGTCGTTGTAGTTTTGGAAAGCGGTGACCATTAGCTGCCCAAAATTGTTCAGCAGTGATGTTGTGATCCGTTGGAGCATTAAGATACACTGAATCCTCTTCGTCACTAACCTGCAATATATACATATTATTTAATAATTAACGTACATTTCCAATCCAATATAATTTGTTCATACCTGAGGACAATGGTATTTTGCAAAAATGCTCCGCCGACCAGAACTGGTAGCTGGTTCAGGTAGATTCTTTTCTGTTCGGCATGAGGTTTTAGACTGTGCAGTGTGAGACCCTGTTATTTCATCTGACTTTATTGAATCCATCATGTGAAGAAGAAGAGATCTTGCCTCATTGGCTGATGGGATTATTAATGTAGGACTTTTCTGTGAGCCACTGTCAGTAAAATGCGAATCAAACAGCGGGGTGGTACCAAAAGGAACTAGTTTGAAACGACTATCCAACACAGTTGAGACCACATACTCTGGTCTTCTCATAGATTCCTGGAATCGGTTATGAAGAGCTGCACGAAGGTTTTTTTTTTCAGAGCAATTAACTGGGTTTGACAATTTGAAACTGCTTCATCAATCCCAATTAATGCAGGTATCACTTGCAAAATTGTGACACCATCACCTTGCAGCACCTGTGTTGCTTCTTCAAATGGCTCAAGTAAAGAGACAAGCTCAAGCAGCAAAGAACGTGAAACCGTGATTCGAGGGACACGTGCACTTGAGCTGAATTTGACTTCCCTGGCTTTAACTAGAGTTTCATTAACCGCCTTCCATACTGCATCTTGAGATAATCTTCTTAGCATTATCAGATTAGAGTTCCATCTGGTAGGCACAGCGGCTAACAAAGTCAAACCATCTGATTTTTTCTGGAGCTCTTCATTCCATCTTTATTTCAATGATTTGATTTGCTTTTTCAAATCAAATCATATCCAAAAAAGGCAAATCTAATCGAATCAAAAATCACTGAGGCAAAAATCGAATCCAACAATGTTCAAATCAAATCGCAACCTTGCCTAAATCACGATTCAAATCATTTCAAATCGCAATCGCGATTTATTTTGCCCATCACTGATTGGAACAAATAGATTTTGCTTATGTCATTGACCAATTTGCTACAGTAAAATCTATAAAAATAAATTTTTAGTAGACTATGTATGTAGGGTTAACATTTAAACTGCGTTTCCTTATTCAATGTGATAGAAAATGTGACAAAAGGAGGACTCCAATTTTATAGCTTGTCCTTGGGCGAAAATATCCTAGCTACGCCACTGACGGCAATGAAGTGGTTTTAATCATTTATTAATAAAATTAATATTTTACAAGAATATTAGAAACTAAAAAAACCGAACCGAAAGATCGAGGATATTCGGAAATAACACCTATAAAAATTATGAAAAGAATTGAAGCCATCATTTGAACACGTTTCATAAAACTCGGCCTTGGAGCTCCGACAGGGATCCTCAGAGGAGTTTCCTCAGTCTTCAAACGCTTCGGCCCTTTTAATCTCCTTACATTTTCGGGGGGCTTTTTTTTCGGGACCAGCGCTTACCATCGATCAGTGGCGTACCAACTGTTTTTGAAGGCTCATAAATTGAAAGGGACCATCGATTTTATCGTTTCCTGGAGTTTCAACAAAATACAACTTCAAAAATGTACTTCAATATTCGGCAAAGAACTCTTTTTTTCTCGATGTCTTCATCAACTACTCCAATTACAATTAACATCAAGATTTAACAATGACAAAGGCGTGTTTGTTTGCAAGATCATGCTGAAATCTGATTCTTCAATGGAAAATCAAATCAAATGAAAAAATTCAATCAGCAAAACACTGAAGAGAGGAGCTGGCCGTTTTTTCTATTTTTTATTTTATATGTACGTTCCTCAAAATGCCGCCCCTGCCGCACCCCCCCCCCTCTTGGTACGCTAGTGTGTACCCCCTAGCTACACCTCTGACGCTAGTGTGTACCCCCTAGCTACGCCACTGCCTCTTGTAGCCCAATAATTTGAGTAACATGAAGAAGTGTTCTGGTAGGTTGCTGCTAATACAAATATGGCACCTCCCTCTCCCGAAAATAAGCCCTAGCGAGACTTTTGTGGCAAAAATTAATCTAAGACCGCCTTATTTTCGGGGAAACACGGTACTTGATGGCATGGATACATTTTTTTAATTTAGCTTTTTTTTTTAATTTCAATGTTATTTATATTTTTGGCGTTTTAAAAGTGTATAAAACATAAAGAATTAAGTTTTCGAGTAAATTTTTAATGGGGCTTAAAACACGGAATTTCCAGATGCTCGCGCCAAGACTGTTGATGTTTGAGTAGATGTAGCGATGGCGGGTAGGAGTACCGATAGTTCTGGCGATTGTGATGAAAACACTTTCAAGATTCTCGTTGCAACTGATAATCATTTGGGTTACATGGAGAGGGATGGATGTCGAATGAACGATTCTATTAATTCGTTTGAAGAAATATTACAAATTGCGAGAGATAACGAAGTTGATTTTGTGTTACTTGGGGGAGATTTATTTCATGAGAACAAGCCCTCTCGCAGGAGCCTTCATGGAATTATTAAGCTGATTAGAAAGTATTGTTTTGGAGATAAACCGTGCTCTGTTGCTTTTTTGAGTGACCCTGAAACAAACTTTGGGCACACGTCATTTCCTGTAGTTAATTACGAAGACCCAAATCTGAACATCTCCATTCCAGTTTTTTCCATTCACGGCAATCACGATGATCCAGCTGGACAAGATAATCTTTGCTCTCTTGATCTTCTACATTCAGCTGCATTGGTAAATTACTTTGGTAAAGTTTCTAATCTAGAGAATATAGAATTGAGTCCCATTCTGATGGGAAAAGGTTCCACAAAATTAGCATTATATGGATTGGGGTCCATAAGGGATGAAAGACTCAACCGGATTTTTTGCCAGAAAAACGTCAAAATGTTGAGGCCTAAAGAAGATAAAGATGATTGGTTCAATGTTTTTGTTCTTCATCAGAACAGAGCAAAACATGGGCCTAAGAATTACATCCCAGAAGAGTTTCTAGATGATTTTCTTGATTTGGTTGTATGGGGTCATGAACATGAATGCAAAATTGATCCAAGCTGGAATGGTGTCAAGAATTTCTATGTGACACAACCTGGAAGTTCCATTGCAACATCATTAAGTGATGGAGAAACCAGAGAAAAGCATGTTGGACTTCTTCTCATTCGAGGCAAAAACTTTAAACTAAAGAAAATCAAGCTCAACACTGTGAGGCAATTTTTAATGGAAGACATTGTTTTGCAAGACACAAAGATTAGGCCTCAGGATCCAAATGTTGTAAAGAAGGTTGAGGCATATTGCACTGAAGTTGTAGAGAAACTACTTACAAGGGCTGGTGAGTTTTTGCAAGTTGTTGCTTAGCTGATGTTCATCTTGAGTTTTTTTATTTACAATTTCTGTTGGTAAGAGGTAATTCCACAATATTAAAAACACTAAATTTAAGATAAACAAGTTGAAATTTTACATGACAAAGTATTTATTTTAATTATTTTATGTTACATTCGATTAACCACTGAGAATGCATGTTGTCGCTCATTAATTACAAATTTTACATTTTATTTTTTATGAAAGGGCAGGAAAGAATGGAAAATAAACAAACTCCAATGAAGCCTCTAATAAGGCTGAGAATCGACTACAGCAGTGATGATCCAGACGCTCCTTATGAGCTTTTCAACGTGCACAGGTTGTGTTCCATTTTATCAGTAATCTTTCTTGTCTTTATGCTTGCTTCAGGTCTTAGTTTAGTTTCAACATTTCAGATTTGGACAAAAGTTTGTGGACAGAGTTGCAAATCCACGTGAAATTGTGCATTTTCATCACAAAAAGAAGCTTACAAAAAACACTGGTATTTACTTGAAAACTTGCCTACCAACATGCTTTTAAGCTGAGAAATAAATTGAGTGATTTCGTGCAGATATGAAGGTGGCAATTGATGTCAAAGTTGAATCGCTTGATAGTGCTAGAGTGGAGGACATGGTGAAAGAATATTTTCTGAAGGCTGAAAAGGTTATGAAATGTTATTTTCAGATAAGACTCTGCAATTATTGATTACTTTTTAATCATGCACTAGTAATGACATGATTCACATAATATTCTATTTTCTATTGATCTTGTCATTAATGTGTTTATTTGAATAATGATATCTATTAAGTGCTAATTAATAAATTATCTGCAGTGTAGCACTGTTAAAATCTTGTGTTATTTCATTGTCTTTTGTACTACTCAGAACATGCAGCTGAGTTTACTCACAGAACAAGGAATCAGTGAAGCTGTCAAGGAATTTGTTTTAAAAGAAGAAAAAGATGCCATTCCTGAGCTTGTTAAATACCAGTTGAAAAAGACTCAAGTTTGATTGATTATGGTTTTTTATATCAATTTATTGATGTCAATAAATATATATATAGATATTATATATCTTTATATATATATATATATGTTGTCTAAATGAGGTGTTACCCCAATTTTAACTATCTATTATGTTATTAAATGTTTATGAAATACTTTTAGGATTTTTTAGTGAAGAAAAACACTCATGAACACGATGTTGAAGACGAAATATTTAGATTCAAGGAGGAACGAAATAAAGATTCTGAAATAATTGAGCAAGAGTTAAAAGAAGCAATAAGTCGGGCCAGAAGCCACAAACCAGATGACAATCAAATTGATGCTTTTGATTCTGAGGATGATGGAATCGATCTAAAGAAGAACATGATAGTAGATAGTATTTCTGTAGAAAGAGGCAAGAAAACCAGAGGAAGAGGATCAAGAGGTGGTCGGGGGTCTTCAAGGTCCAAAGTTTCAGAGTCGGCTGCTGAAAAACTGACTTCGCAGAATTCACGAAAGTTTGTCATAGCATTTGTTGTTATATATCGACTGTTTTGATTTAGGCATGTTATTACATTTTATATTTATTTAGTTGCTATGTTTATGAATTCAAAAAACTTTTTTATTTTAAAGGGTGTCTAAAAAGAATACAGAAACTATATTACTTGATGAAGACGATGACACCTGGGATGACGGGGCGAGCAAAAAGCTGATGAAAATAGATGATATGTTCAACAAAATTTCAAACACGTCAAGCTCTAAAGGTGGAATTAAGCGAGGCAGAGGGAAGGGTTTTAGCTTCCTGGATGATGATGAAAGTGATGATGCAGAAGATGAGTTGTTTAATAAGCTTGTACCAAAAGCTAAGAAGAGAAACGTCCAGTAAATATGTTGCCAATCATATTTAACAAAATATAATTCTTGTTTATGTCACTTCATGTTTAAATGAAACCGCAGTAGTTGCTATCACGAAGGTCGCGGTTGGCAGAGGTATGTACTTATTTTAAAACCTTTGCTTTACCATTACGTTATTGGCACGCGGGTGATAGTGCTCATGCTTCGAGCTGCGATACCATGATTGTTCCTGTTTGACTGGTGGGGTGCCGTGATGCGGTTGCCATTGTTCACGATAGGGGAGGTGTTGGGCTTTGTAAATAATTCGATAAATGCAGGTTGGCCGAGTGTTTTGCGTTCCTCCGTGCGGTAGCAACAGTCGTTGCGAATAAGCCAGCCTTCGTTCTCGTAGGGCAATACAAATGATGGATCGGCTAAAAAGTGTCATCGCGTTCTATGTAGCTACCTGAGGCACTCAAAAAGTCGAATAAATACAAGAAATCTGGCACTTGCTTGTAATGCGATTTGATGCGCCGACAATTTGCTTTTTGGTATTTAATTAAAATTACGTTTTTATGTGTTTTTAGAATTAAAATAACATTGTACATGCAAAATAATAGATAATGTAATTATCATTATTCTTTGCTGAGCGATAACAGAAGCGATAGCTGTTTACGATACAATCTTCGGATTAAAGTTTTTTTTTTGAGGTTAGCATTAGTGTTTCTAGCTTGAACGGCAGCTTTGACGAACTTTAGAGTTTGTTGCAACGATATTTATTATTTTATTGTTAATTAATCTAGAAAATGTTGGACCTGATATAAAATGTCATTTTTCAATTTGATCCTTGGCATAACGTTTTGATCTTGGCTGATTGTGATTCTATATCTCTCGCAATGAGTTCTTTATAACGGTTTTACCTAATTATGACAGTATCAACTTCTTGCTGAAGTTTTGCTAAATTCACCGTCGTAAGAATAAAAATGACGTAAACCTCTCAAAACATTTGCGAGAATGTTGAAACTTTATAACTAAATTACATAATTTGGCGAGACTATATCATGAAGATTTACATGTTTTTCTTTCCAAGAGTCAGCTAACATCATTTCATTGTTGTAAATGATGCTTATGGTGCTATACAAATGAACTTTTTATTATTATTATTACTACAAAAGAAGTACTCTTTTATCCAATGCCAGAAGAGAGTTGCAACTTGCAAAAAATAAAGAGCTTTTTTGATGTAATTTGCAAAAGCTTCAAAAATAACAGGTGGATGGATTTTAGACTTAAGAGAAGACCATAGACAGGTGTGCAAAACGATAGTCACAACTGCAGCATTTCTGCAGCCTTTAATTCAGATTATGGACGAAGAACGCAAATTGATGGTATAGGATCAGTTGAAATTCGAGTACCGAATATTGAAGAAATACTACTGTCTTACAGACAACATAGCCAATACCTGCCTGCATTACTTGTTGACGGAGGATGAGATTGGTTACCAATAGGTACAGAGATGGGTCCATATGCATTGCACTAATATACTGAAAAAATGCAACAATGGAATGCCAGTTCATTTATGCTCTGCTTTTGTATGCAGTAGTATAGTGTCGTACAGCAAGCTCATGAAAAGTTTGAGGTTTTCTTCTTTTGACAAAATGATCTCATAGGAATGTGTGGGCACTGCAACAAGCAATTCCAACTTCTTCTAATTGAGTGAGCAAGGTAAATAAAAACCATAGACTAAATTAATTTAATGGGACCGTCCGAAAATGCAAGTTTTAAGTAATGATTTAAACAGTTCTATTGTGCAGCAGACTTCAGTGGGCAGTGAATTCCATGTCCTGAGTCCTGTTGCTGGAAGACTAGAGGGAAACCCTGCTAGGGATAGATGATGAGCCTGTCAGTAAGGGTGACCCGTCAAAATAGCCCCGTCATTGTATCTTTATAAAAAAAATATTTATATGGGTTGAAGACATTAACCGATAACCGATTTCAAATTTGATTAAATGAAATGAGTTTTATGTTTTGACGGGGCTATTTTGTCGCCAGGCTATTATGACCGGGTGTCGTCAGTAAGATATTGTGGAATGATGCCTGTTGCAGCCTTGTAGACTTGAAGGTGATTTTGTCTGGGATTTTCCTCCAATGGAGTTCTTTTAGGAGAGGAGTGGTGTGATCGCAGGACCTCTCACCACGAATGCGCCTCACCACCACATTCATGACTGCTTGAAAAGTGTGGTGAGTCTGAAAATTGACATTGGCAAGAATCAAATTTCAGTAATCAAGCTTTGAGAGGTTGAGCTGAATTATGAGGAATATGAAAATTTGATGTGAGACGAATGGTTTAGCCTCCTTGAGAACTTGAAGCCTGTCATAACAGAGTATTGAGTAACATATTTCAGATATTGATTGTAATTCTTCAGGTAATTGTAAGGTTGTTGATTTAGTATTTGATGTATTTGAATTTGTGTATTCCTTAAATTTGAATTGTCAATGTTAATTTTTTTCTTGCTTAAAAGAATAAGTGTTTGTACAAGAAAGTCATTCTGCAGTGAATTGAGTTTTTTCTATAGAATAATGTTTAACCAATGTTAAAACAGAATCCTTTAGCATGTTCCAAGCCTAGTAACTAGGTCTGGAATCTAAATGTAATCCCATTCTAATAATATATACTTTGCTAAGGTAATTATTGTAGAAAGTAATCAATTTCTTTTTGAAAATCACTATTACATAAAAATTATTGTTACCATCTTTAAAATTTGATGAAACTTTGAGTGAATTAATGATCTTTCTTGCCAAACTCTTGCTAACTTCACCATTAATAATGTTTTTAACTTTGGACTTATTTCATGAATATATGTGCTTTATAGATGGATACACCCAAGGAAGGTTCAGGATCCACACCTGGTCAAAATTCATCTGCGCCTAAATCATCAAACATGGTTTACATTTGTGGTGAATGCCATGAAGAAAATGAAATCAGTCAAAAAGCTCCTTTTAGGTGTCGGGAATGTGGATACAGGATCATGTACAAAAAAAGAACAAAGAAGATTGTTGTCCTGGATGGTAGATAATACTGGCTCTAATTGGAAAGACAGTTCTCAAATTCAGCTTTTCTATTCATTATGACTTTTACAAAAATAAAGCTTTAGAGGCAGGAAGACTGAGCTAGTAATTTCCAATTTTGTGAAAATACTTGTTGTTTTGTTGGTAAATACTTAAGTACTTCTAGCTGTTAGTAACACATCAAAATTTGATTTGAATAAAGGTAGAAGTATTTCTTAAAAAGTGTGCTCAAGTAAAATTGAAAAATATCAATATTTTATTTTACTTAGGAAGTATTAAAGCTCTTCATCTAGCTTCCGTAGATGCTGAAGTAATTATTCTTTGGAGTGGCTGTTGCTATCGTGAATTTGTCAAAAGTGATGTGGTTCATTGTAATGGTGGCATGCAGTCGTGGTTCATAAAGATACTTATTTTTCTGAAACATGGATTTTTAGTTCTAAAGATGGTGGTAGGATAAATGACAAGCAGAAGACGTCTCACCTCTACAGCAGCCCTAAAATATTTAAAAAATGAGGAAGTGCTAAAATTTTGACCTAATTTAATTGATAAACTATATTGAGAAGTCAGAAGTAATAGAAATTTGCACTTTATGGTAGCTGCTCTTAGCTACTGTATTACGGTCCCTTGTCTGTTTGATCTCTTAAAATTTTGATAACATTCCTAAAGTTTGTTCTTTCATTAGTACTTCCAGTTCTTGATACCTATAAAAAGAACCAAAAAATTGATTTATTATAGGATAACCCTTTAGGATAATATAATCGCAGGTGAGGAATTTCGCATGATGGAGTCACTAATCCAGCCTTTCTACAAGGAAAACAGAAGTCGGCAGATTATATTAAAGTGTCGACAAATAATCTCCCGCCTTTTGCTGAGAGCAACGTGGGATTGTTACGATATCTATGTATTAAAGTAGTACTGACATTTATTTTCAAAATGACTATAAAGTTATATTGAATTCGACAAAGTGTACTCGGAATGGTCCCTAAGAAAAACAAATGTGAAAAACCTGCACGCCTGGTGATGATTACGCCATCACTACCAATATAATAATTAACAAATTCAATTTAGATAAAACTTCATACTATACATTATTATATTATTATAGAATTATAGTTCAGAAATAAATTAGTAATATTTAAAAATAGGGACTTAATTTTGAATCACTCTGTATATCATTGCCATTTAGTTTATTTTCAGATTACCATCAATCGTGACGGAGACAGACACAAGAATCGCTAAAGAACTTGAGAGTTTGGGGATTCTAAAAGACTTCAAGCGAAGGAAACAGCAATGAAATCATCAGCAGAGGTAGCAAAGTTAAGAAAATTGGACCACTTCTTCACTGTTCAACCAATACAAATGTCAAAGAGGAGTGATGAATTTGCAGAACCTGAAGTTGAGTCTGATGATCCTGACAGAGAAATTTCAGAAGTAGTAACTTTGGCCATTCATTATTTCGAATCAGATGCGGGAATACTGGCTGAAAAGGGGTGCATCCCCTTCAGCACTGCAATGAAAATCTGTCCTCTGCGCACTCGGTGCAGTAACCTAGAAATGACCTCAATATTCCGAGAATGTGCACGCTTGGGCTCTTCCGTCATCAAAATTAATGGGGAATTCATAGCTAGGAATTGGCTATGTTTCGCTCCCTCTAATGGATGTGTTTACTTCTTCATGTGCAGATTGATGTGCTCAAATGATCAGCAAAACCTGGGTCTTCCCATCTTTCGTCAAATGGATTCCGTGATTGGAAACATGTAAGCATGTAGTCATGTAAGTAAGAGGTTAAAAGCAAAAGGGCGAATTGATACGGAGCTGACACAACAGATCGAGAGTCTAGAGCAGTACTGGAGATCAGTGCTGAAACAAGTAGCTAGTGCCATTAAATTTATTACAGAGCTTTTGTGGCTTAATATTCAAAGGTCTCAACAAATTGGTTGGATTGCCTGGTAATATAAACTTTTTGGGTATTCTTGAAACTCAAGCCAATCGCGGCAAGGGACACACAAACTATTTGTCATCTAAAATAATGGAAGAGCTTATCAGTTTAATGGGTGAACAAGTCCTCGGAGAAATCATTTCTCGAGTCAAGACATAGAAGCACTACTCCATCTCTTTGGATTCTACATACGATGCAGCCCACATTGACCAACTGACCCTTGTATTGACATACATGAACTGCGTGAATTAAACTTTAGTGACACCACCAGCGATTTTGCGACATGGAAATCTAGAAAAGTATCTGGACTGTAATTATAGCTTTTATAACTTTATTCATTCTCTGATTTTAGCCATATTTATTTGGTTATATTATACTTTTATTTTTCATCGAAAATCAAATTATTATAACTGTAAATAAATTTGGCATGTACTCTTGAGATAACTTTGAAGAATCTTTACAATAATTATTAATACAATACTGTACACATTATTCTAATGTGCATATAAAATATTTTGTAGTAACAATTATATTGTTATAATAGACAAATATAAAAATGGCGCATATATTGTTAATTTAAATGTTCTGCTACCATTGGTCTTTATTGAATTGTCCCAGCACAATGGTCCCAACCTTTTTATCGTCGAGGCCTGGTCAACGTTTATTTTATCGCAGCCCAAAACAAATGCTGCTGAAACTAGGGTGTTTGAAATGTTTATAAATTAGATTGTTTTGATTTAGTAATTTTAGTTTAATTGTATTTAAACATGCCTTCAAAATAAAATACAGTTAATGTAAAAAGTGAATTCAAAGTGATTTAACATTTTAACTCACTGTTCTAGTGAAAATAAATGCTAAATAAATGAGAACCCTGAGCTTGTTTCTTTGCAGCGAGAAGGTTCCATCTGGGGGTAATAGGAGACTGACAGCAGGAGTGTGTTGCTTATGTCCAGTTTATTCCGTTGTTTTGGTTGCTGTCATTGCAGATACCTTATCTCGGTTGGGAAGTTGAGAATGAATGTTCAAGCTCGCATAAAATAATCGCTAGTATCTAAAACATGTCCAAAATGCCTCAGTTCACGCACCGTTCCCACACCTCTAGTTTGACTTCAAATGCAGCTACTTTATCTGCTAACTTGAAAACAGTTGTCATTTTCTCCATAAGAGAAGGCATCTATGCTCTGCGTCAACCTCCTCTAAAAGCTGATCAAACAGGCGCGTGTGCTTTGATGTGGTTAATAACTTTAACGGCGTCAATCAATATTCTGTCAAATAATATGCTAACCAAAGATGGCAGCGGTTGTACTCAAACTCTACAAACTATTTCAAATTTTATAAATAAAATGAAAATACAGTGGAACCCACTTATCTTGACCTCGGTTAACTTACCAAACCTATTAAGTCGACGCATTTGAAGTGGAACCGCCAAATTCCCTCTTTATCTTTCATTTTCTCATCGGTTATGTCGATGCTTGTCATTGTCATTTGTATATCTCGAGCACAAAAGAGGGTCAAATTCGCCACTTTACATCAGTTATCTCGACCCCTTGACTAATCGCCGACTTTGAAGTGGAACCGCCAAAATTCACACGTTGTTGTAGCATTTTACGCATCGATTCCTTTATTTCGCCGAACTAAATTCACTCTCGCTAATTTTGTCTGAAGGATAACACGCTATTCTGTTTATTTTTTCGTTCTAAAAATGTCTTGAAGTGTTGAGAGAAAACTGGATAAGCAGTCAATAGAGAAAAAGTATGAAATCATACTGCAGCTAGAAAAAGGAACAAATACAGCAGACCTTAGTCGTCGGCATGGCATTCCAGCAAATACCATTTCAGGTAAACGAAGGCCGACATGATACAGCAAATGTACGAGAAATCTGCATTTGATCCATCAAGAAAAAACTTAGAATGGCTGAGCACAAAGACTTCGACGATCCAGTTATTCAATGGTTCACAAATTCGCGAGCAACAAGACAAGTTTTCCCATGCGACTACGATGGCCAGCCAAGATCCTGAATGACGTAAAAAAGGAAACAATCTCGAATTGCTGGAGGCACTGCATCATTCAGGATATTGCCGATTGTTATTTTCTGTCACATTCTGCATCCGCAGAGTTGGGAGAAAATTCAAGCCTTGCAGATGCTATCTTGGAAGAAGAGATACAGGAGTTAGCTATCACTGTCGGGTAAGTAGGTATATTAACGTCCGTTGAATAACGAGATTATTTGGACGGACCATCGCTGTCCAGGAATTCCGAGATTGCAATAGACAACGACAAAAACGTCGTTACTGATGGAGTGATCACCGATGAAGATGTATCAAGAGTACGGTCAGCACAGGCAAGCATATCTGCATGCGGTACAGAGGCGTAGCTAGGGGGGGGGGGGCAAGGGGGTACATATGTCCCCGGGCGCCAAAATGAGGGTTACCTAATTTTGGCGACATTGGTAAAACAGGTCACACTCACAAGCTAGCCAACAGCGGCGGCTGGAGCAGGGCAGATATGAGCCATCGTCTGATACGTCTGCCATCCAGACCTGGTTGATGCTGCTGCCAGCTCAGTGAACTCAGTGAGCCCACCACCACTGCTGGCAGTCAGGATACGGATTCTGCAGTGGCTACTACTGCAATACTAGAGTGTTGTTGACGAACTTATTGTGGTTTAAAACGGATTACACTCTATTAAGGTATATTAAAACTTTTTATCAGAGACTGGTTGTGATTGTTCTAATATAGACAAAGATAAACAACATTCGTGAAAGCGTGAAAACGTCAAAACAATTTCTGAAACTCCCATTGGTATCAGGCTAACGCAAAGTTGCACTGCAGCGAGCGCCCCCACCAGGCTTGGACTGGGCCGGTGGCCGCCAACTGCCAAAAGAAAGTTATTATATTTTTAGTTTTAACTGAAATTACCGTTGATTATATGATAGCTTCAAATAATAGTTTGTATTAAAAATCAAAGAATCATTTTTAGGTTATATCGAGATATATTCAAAAGATGCTGCAAGCCTAGAGAAAGTCATCGTCGAGAGACTGAATTCTGATGAGATACCTCTAGCCGACTGTCGAGCTCAATGTTATGACAATGCTTCGGTGATGACTGGGCATATATCTGGCCTTCAACAACGAATATGTGACAACCACAGCTTAAATTTAGCAGGTGTGTATTCAGCTAAGCAAGATCCTGTTGTCGTAACTTTTTTGGAACACTTGAAAGCATATATTCGTTTTTCTCTCATTCAACAATTCGTTGGGAAGAATTAAAAAGAACTCTTCCCATAACAGGAAAAAGAGAGTCTGAAACACGCTGGAGTGCACGATCTGAAGCTTTTAAAGCTATCCATGAAGGACTGGATGAACTAGTTGGATTGCTAGAGAAATTATCGGAAGACTCCACTATGACACCTGAAACTAGAAGTGGTGCACAGCAGTTACTGGCCTGTATATTGAATTTTAATTTCATAGTTTTATTACACTTCTGCAATGTCGTTCTTGGAAAAATTGATCGTGCACAGAAGCGCCTACAAGATTCTACCATAAATTTCAAGGAAGCTGCGACTGATATTGAATCTTTGGAGCAAGAATTTATCAAGCTTCGTGATGATTTGAGCCTGGCTGCGGTCGAAAACGCCAGAACAAAATGCACAGCATGGGATATTCCGGTAGAAAGAAGAATTAGGCGACGTAGGAGAATGCCTGGAGAACTGGCAAGAGATGCAGGACTCTCATCAGAAGAGGAAGTAATGCGTGTTATGAAGAATGTGTTCGATCGTCTGCAATAGGAGATGTCAACACGTTTTTCACGACTCAAAGACCTGAACACAAAATTTGGATTTCTGCTGGACGTTAAGACTCTTCTGACATCTGACACAGATGAAGATGAAATTCGTCGAAGTTGTGCAGATTTTGCAACTTTCTACGACATGGACATTAATGGCTACGAACTCTTCACCGAAATTGGTGACTGCAGAATGCTGCTGAGAAAGCGAACTGAAACTCTACCAGAAACTCCTTTGGATCTCCTTGGTTTTATTGTGCTTTATGGAAGCGACGTATTTCCGAATTTTCGAATTTCACTACAAATTTTGTTAGCAATAGCGGTTTCAATTGCAAGCTGTGAACGATCATTCAGCAAATTGAAACTTATTTTGTCGTATCTGCGTGCATCAATGGGACAGGATCGTCTCAGTGATCTTGCTCTTCTTAGTATAGAAAGAGAAACGCTTGAGAAAACAGACTTTGATGACGTTATTGATCAGTTTGCAACTTTTAAATCAAGAAAAATAAATCTATTTTAAACACTATTAGACTACTATGCATGTAAATCATCTTAGACTGACTGATTGGGTGACTGATGCGCTACTATTTGTAGAATGGTTTTTCACTTTTAAATGGATGCCTTGTGCCATTAAAATTTGATTTTTATTACAATTTCAAATTTAGTGTAATACAGTAAGATTAAATATATAGACATGGAAAAGGGCGCCAATTCTATAGTTTGTCCCCGGGCGCAAATTACCCAGGCTACGCCTCTGATGCGGTAATGACAAAGAAGATGAAGAAAGTGCGGACGAAGATTTGGAACCAATTCCCTCTGCCGATGAAACGGTAGAAATGATACAGAAAATGCGACGATATGGTTCTTTTGTAGGAGATGAAACTGTCTTGGACAACATCAATAATATTGAAGAACTTGTTTTCAAGCTGACTGTTCACGTGTTTCCAAAGCTGTGTCAGAACAAAACGATTCGCAAATTTTGACACTGTAAATTTTTAAAAAAATTCAAAAATGGACTACACCCCTTTGTAATATAAGAAAAAAAGAATTAGAAACGAGAATCGACGGTGGTTCTTATTGCACATTGGTAAATCTCTGCTGTTGGTTTACACACACTTTTCGTCGCTAGGAAACATGCATGTACATATTGCTGTTACCAATATCAAATAACAATTGCTGTTGCTTAAAAAAACATTAAAAACACATGCATTAACTTTCTTATTTACTAACCTTATATTATGTACATAAAGAAATTGCAAGCAAATATTAATATACAGTCGCCAGACTGAATTTCGGTTATCTCGTCACTCTTTGGCAAACCCCTAGGCCGGCGACATAACCGGGTTCGACTATAATTTAATGTTCCTTGGGCGGCCCGGTACTATTTGCCCGGGGGTGGGGGACAACTGCCCTAGCAACTCAAAATATAACGGACCGATAATAAGTTAACTCATGATGTTGACAAGTATGAACGCTGGAAACTGGCATACATGCTGTGTTGATGATTCAGGCGCCTAGAAGTGACTTGTGTGTCCCAGCCGTTAAGAATAGATTCAAATTTGACATTGCTTTAAAATAGGCGACGGCTGCTATTAGATATTATTCACATCAGCTTAACTGCAAATCCGCTGGCGGCTCGTACGCTCCCAGATCTAGAACTGGTCTGTCAAAAGTTTTTCAAAATTTTATGTTTTTTAAGAATTTAAAAAAAAGAGAAAAGGAACTCCCTGAAATGCGGAGATATGCACTCTGTTTACAAGCTTCCTGAGAATCAGAGTACCAACAACAAATGCGACGAAAACAAGAGATTATAACAAAGAAGATCAAAAAATGAGCTCAAGAATAACGAGTTCCAGAACTGCGATAAATGAGAGTTGAGTTAAGGAAGCGAACTTGACTAATATAATTTAATATAATTGCATAGCTATAATCACCGTTTCATCATCAGCCCGTCGTCAAATTGCCGCTAAATTTTATAAAAATACCTTAATAATAAATCTGGATCTCTATGTATGTCTATATACATTTTAAACACATTTTGGCAAGGGCTAGGGACGATTTTATATTTAGAATTTGGTAAAAGTTGACAATTTTCAGTTTTGTCGTCATGATTGTCACTTTATCTAAATAAATACTACTCGAATGATTCAATCTCCTCTATTGCTTAGTAAATAGTTAATTCTTTATATTTATAATTTCGATCACTTGTCAAGGAGATGAGCTACTAGTTGTACCTCGTCAGCAATTTAAACGCCACTCTCAATTCTGAATATTATCCACATTCGTGTAGTCTGCGGTCGAAGTGTGTTTTATAATGGGACAGCTGTTCTGTGGAAGCTGGCTGCCTCTTCAATAGATATCCAAACTCGTTGGGGCTGCGATGATTTGCTAGGTGCTGTGCAAACTCTCCACGCTAATAAATGTTGAAACGAAATTGTTTCCGTAGTAAACGGTCTACCACGCAGACTAAAGTTATGATCTTGGCTTTTTTGTTTAAATCAGTACTTTGCATAACTTTAGTGTCTTCGAGTGAAGGTGAGTTTTGGGATCTATTTGTTTTCGAAGAAATTACGATAATGAGGGGCACGAGGGTTGCCACTGAATTTCATTGCCTGGTTTTCATTTGTGATTTGAGTCCATCGGGATTTTAATATAGAAAAATACTATAAAATACTATTTGTTTGAAATTAATTAATCTCTAATAATTACAAATAACTCCGAAAAATGGCTTGTTTACTAATTCCTTAGACGCAAGAAAGTTTAGTTTTAGAATTTACTGATGTTAGTCAGCTTGAATGAGTAGCTTTTTCGCGTTATGCAGTTTGACTTTAAATGAACTACCTACATATCTAGCAATGATAAAATGAGAGCCCTGTTGTTTCAAAACCTAACAGAATTAATTACACGAAAGCTTTTAAGTTTAATAAATTCAGCAAACAGCTCGAGGGTCGCTTAGATATATTTTTTACTAGAATCATGGACATTTATGATATAACCATATTACAAAATGTGAATGTACTTTTAATTATATTGACACCATTTAATTTCAACAAATGTTCTAGCCTAATTATATTTATTGCAAGATATCAGAAATTTGAAAACTTGATTACTTTTTAAAGGATTGGTACAACCTACTGATCTCGATGTTGTAATATTTCGTTGGTTTTACATAATAAAGTGAATATTGGGTTAATCGAACAATATGGATTACTTAAGTCACAAGAAGCCACAAATTTTTCTGTTTGGTCTAGAGTCACTTGATTTATTGAGGAATGGGCTGAATGAAATTTCCATTTTTCTGCTGCTTATGTGAAGCAGCCACCAGATCAGGATGTTCAGGCATTAATTAGGTGATTATCTTGTGAAGAATTAGTAGCTTGCTAATCATGAAGAGTTTCTTGGGTCTCATTGGTAGTAATGATCATTAGTTTTTCTCAGAAGAAGAGAATGCTGTTTGCATATACATGCATCAACATTTATTTCATGACATGCTGATTACGAAGGGTTTATGAATGAAATTAGTATAATGTGGGGCTTTTATATTTTGATTAAGTAATTGTAAAAATTTTTATTAAAAAATGTTTATTTTAAGGTCAATTAGACCTTCATAAACAATATTCTGTTTTATTATTATTTTTATTATTATTATTTTTTTTTTAAAGTTTATTTTCTCAGCCAAACAAGTGTTTAAACTCGATCATAGATGATGTAAAAATCCTCAACGAATATTTAAAGTCTCCCCTTCCTTTGATTGTTATGCCGCTCTCCTCTCTATGCATCCATACCTGAGCAAATCTGGAAGATATGGTCCAGGCATCCGAAGGCACCACACCCAGAATCACAATAGGTGTTCATCTCTGGATGATACCTTGAGATCCTAAGATTTATTCTCACGGCAGCCCTGACTTTGATACATTGTATGTATTCGCTTGGGGGCATCCTGAATTGACCGTTCACTATCCAATCACTAATTCCTATCCCTTGGGTGAACGATTGCAGCCCATATCCATCAACAGAATCGTACAAACTTGCCGCAGTTTTGTGTTTCAGGTGTTTTTTGGCTGCGGGTCCTTTTGCTATTCCGAACTTTCTGTATTATTATTATTATTGTTATTGTTATTGTTTTTGTTATTGTTATTGTTATTGTTATTGTTATTGTTGTTATTATTATTATTATTATTATTATTATTATTATATTATTATTATTATTATTATTATTATTATTATTATTATTATTATTATTATTATTATTACAATTATTAATTAGCTCCGATTTACGCATTTTTCTAATTTTCAGATGATGGCTAATGTTTAATGGGTATTATATGCTTAATTATTTACATAAAATGAATAGCTAAATTTGGAATTTGAACAAATGCCAAATGAGTTGATGGAATAATGTTGGGGTTCTGGAAGTTGGGATGCTAAAGAAATTTTGCAAAAGTCATGATAGAGATTTCAAGGTTCTATATAATAGCTCGCCTGAAATTGTTCTGAAATTTGCAAATACGAATAATAAATTGTATGTCTATTTTAAAGATGCAATCTTTTATAAACACAATTCGCAGTATATTTGGATATGTTAGATTTCAAACTTTAGCATGTGCATGTATTTAAATGACTTTCCATCAATATTTGCTAAGTTGATAGCTGTGCAATAGCTATGATGATATTACTATGTGTGTTTCTAGAAATGATGTTAACCTATAATTAATGAATTAGTAATAATTGGTTTATTTCTAATTGCTTAGCTCTCTACTTAAATAAATCAAGCTTTATTATTTTCCATTCTTCTAAAACATCTGTATTCTTTGATTCTCCCCTTTCTATTAACAATAATCTTCTAGACTCAAATTCAGTATCTTAGCATTCTGATGATGAACATTTAATTTGGTCAAAACATATTTCTCATATTCCACATTTAATTGCTAGAAACATTGGTATTATTTCAAGAATTTGTCCATTTATTAGCACTAAAACAACTCTTCTGTTGTAATTTTCTCTTCTACATCCCTATCTAACTTATTGTGACAATGTATGGGCTTCTACTTATCATTCTCATTTAGATAGGTTAAATGTTTTACGAAAAGGTATTATTTGGATTGTTTTCTTGTTACCATTTTTATCTTCAACTTAGTCAAGATTTGCTAATAATAATAATCGATTAAGCATTTCTCAAATCCACTTCAAGTTTTCAAGTTGCACTTTTTATGTTTTCTCATGATTATAATAGTTTATAATCCTGTTTAGTTTAGTTTAGGTCGATTTTGCTGTCGAACGTTGAGGGAAAAATCTTCTTTGCCACCATGGCCCAAAGACTCACATGATGCATGAGGCATCCCATAGTATGTAGAATGAACCACCATGATTTTGGAGGCAATCCAACGAGCCAAATTGAACCAGCTAAGTCTGTACGTTATGAGGTTGGATCTAGCAAATGCTATTGGCGGAACCGAAGGTGGGAAGACAGAATCGGACAACACCCTGAAAGAAGATAAATACATGGAATTGACAATGAATCTCCAGCAAAAAGAATATAAAGTCTGGTTCTTCATCTTCAAAGTTGGAGCAAGAGGTATTGTCCTCCAATCCACCTACACCTTCTTGTGAGAAATTGGTATCACCAACAAAGTCAGATTGAAGATCTTGGCAGACATGTTCAGAGATGCAGAAGCACAATGGATTTGGTTCAAGAGAAATTGCAAGTGACCTTCCTGATCGCGACAGGCCCATCCAACGAGTCGTGCGAGGAGCCACCTCTGAGGCAGGCATATAGTGCCATGCTAGTAAAAAGGTGAAGCTAGTCAGTTTCGATGGCCAATGGCATTGCTCTATTAGCCAGCCAATCAGAGATCTCCCAATAAAGCCTCCCATCAAGTCGGCTCGGTTTCACAAACCAGTCAATAGAACTATCAATGGAGTTTCCTGTCAAGTTGAAGCAGCGCTGTTGGTCAACCAATGGGAGAGCTTCTAACACAAAACTCCTGGCAAGTCAGTGAGAACAAGGCCTATCTAAGCATCATGGTCTGTCTTAGGTGGTGGTTATTATGCGTTAAAGATGTTGGCTGATGCATCTAGGACTTCATTTGATGCTGCTCGTCGACTCGTCAATATTTTACCGATACAATACCAGCAGGGACACCCGTCCGATCGATGGGTGCGGCCCGACCCCTTAGAGCGTCAGAGGACCCAAAGGCCGAAACCTCTCTGAGGACTCCTGCTGGAGCTTGGAAAGAGTTTCAGCTACTAATGCCCTTTCCATGATATTTGCAGGGTTTTTTTTAGATAGCAATAGATAATAACCTTACCTACTTTCTTATTACTATGCATGTATATAGTCCCTCATAAACTTTAAAACTCTTTTCTTTTCATTGCTATGGTCTATAATCCCATTACCAATAAAAGATTGATTGCTCTTGTCTTTTTAATATTCTTTATTTGTTATTTAAAAAATCTTATAAGTTGTATATATGTATTGCACAGTATTCAAGTGGTTTTTCATTTTCAATTTTTTTAAAATTTTGTCTATAAATAATAGATAGATATAAGTCAAGCATGTTAATGAGGGTCAGTCTGATAGTAGAATCATGCATTTCCTTAAGGCTGACCATCGAGTTATTTTGTTTGGTTTTCTTTTCTGTTGGTTTATGGTTGTGCTTGATTATATAAATAAATAAATAAAATTGCTCAAAAAAAAATTTTATGTTAACTGTTAATTTGAATAAAAAGTAGGTTGTCTTATGGTTTATACAATTTTAATTTTATATCCATTTTCTTCTGAAGAAATGTATTTTATATGCAACTAAAACAATACATTTTCAGAATCAAGCCATATCTCTGCCTGCAATGGGCAACCAACCAAAACAATAAAGTGTGGGAGCGGAGAAGTCATTTATGTGCAGTAAGCATTTGTACAATGCCTGGAAATGATTATGATTGATAACTTGTTTTAAGATTGCATGCTTTTTGTTAGATAATCAAAAACTTTCTGATCAATAAATTATTTTTTGAGAGATTTAAAGTTTGTATGCAGTTTTTATAAACTTGACCTTCCTTTTGGTGGCAATTTAATAAAAACAATTTGTATCTCGATGTTGTTATGCAATTGCTGGAAAAGTTTCCATTTTTCATCTTAAGATTGTTCTGTTTGTTTTGTTTGCAGAAGCGCTTCATATGGCAGCTTCAAAACCGGTGATTGTGGACTGTCAGTGCCTATAGATTGTGGAGCCAATGTTACCAGCTATATTGAAAATAAATGTTCAGGTCTTGAAAGATGCAATGTGACAGCTGCCGATGATTACTTAATGAGTAATGCTCACACTTACATACCACCTTGTGACAAGTCATTTGCAAAATCCTTAGAAGTTAAATATCAATGCAAAAAATGTGAGCTTTGGATTTAAATCATTAAATTACCACTATTAATTTTATCATGAAAAATATGAAATAAATATTTTGCAGATTATGGTTCTTCACTAGATGAATGTAAGAATAAGCCCATCATTGTGTCTGAAAATTATGGCCTTCTTTCTGGCTTGTTGGCAAAAAGATCGGGAAAAGGTTCAAAAGATTGTCCTTGGTCTTTTATTGTTGGTCCTTCTCAAACACTACTGCTGAGTTTGTGGGACTTTGGTGTTTGGACATATGAGGTGAATGGAGATTCCAATAGATGCATGATATATGCTCACGTCAAAAGCTCAGGTTTTATCACCACCGTTTGTCCGGGAAGGGAAAGCAAGCGACTGTTTTACACCAAAAGTGATGGGACTGTAAATGTTTCACTTCAATATGGAGACAGTCTTAATTACCTTATTGAATTTGAAGGTAGTATTCTCTGGTATAAATCAATACTATGAAACTACATCGAAGGTTTACATTGCAGTACTAGATTGTCCAATTTATAATCCTCCCTCTTTCTTAAAGAACATTGGAGGGCATGGTTCCAAGCTTTTGCTTGAGTGTCAGGAAGGGAGCAGAAAAACCTTGAACATATCTTGTGAAGGTGGATCATGGCCTCAACTATCAAGGATTGATTGTTCTCTTCATCCTGACATAAGCACAGTTCTTGTTCATTCCAGTCAAGTGACATCTGACTCCAGTTTGTTGATTTTATACTAATATAATATTTTGTAATGAAATATTTGTTAAAAATTTCTTTTATTTTCTAGCAATAATGATTGTTGGGGTAATTGCTTTGGCAATTATTATTTCACTTCTGATCATTTTTGTGGGTCTGTATTGCTTGAATGCCTGCCCCTTTCAGTAAGCCTAATCATTTTTAGCCACTTCAAATGCACCATATTAGTCTTCCTATTTTTTTGTAGGAAGGACCGTGATGCAACATTCTGTCCGAACGCACCGGCCCTTCACCCGCTACAAATGCAGGAAAAATACTCCTCTGAAAATTTGTTTCTTCGTCCCGCTCAAAGCTTGAGAGAACTCTATCCCATGTTGGCAAGTTCTGATCACAGAGTGGCAGCAATTCAGAGAGATTATGCCACTACTCTTCAAATGAGACAGATGGCAGGACATTACACCGACCACGCCGGGTGGTGTCCCGCTCACGGCCCCTATTACCTCGGCAGTACTAACACCATCGACAGGAAATGCAACACCATAAAAATGAAGCGCAACCTATCCACCCCTCTGTCTAATTGTCAAACAGACTTGTATTCTGACAAAAATAAAACTTCTGCTTCTCCTCCATCTTCACCTTTCTATCATGAACTTGATCAAGTCACTTTAAAGGCTGCTGTGGAACCTGACATGCCACATGAAAACAATGGTGCAAGTTCAAATGGAACAAGAACTCCTCTCTGATTGTGCAAAAATATAAGTTTATGCAAAACTTGAAGAATATGTCTTAAAATATATTTAGTTACTTGGAACTGAGCGTGTTTGACAACGAATCTCGTGCCGATGTATTTTTACTTTTATAACCTTGTGCTTTTTTAAATTTTCCCCTGAGGAGACTTTTATTTGAGCGTTGTTTGTTCATTCCCTCAATTTCTATTCCTCACATTTTATTTGTTATTGAAATTGGTGCCTTCCTATTTGCGACAAACAAAATTTTGTATTACGTAGAAAAGGAATCTATTTTTTTTACTTGAATTGACAATCAGTGAGCGTCTTCTGAACCACTTTTCCTTAACCGTTAGTCTGTGTATTTTTACTTGGTTTTCTATGATTTTCAATATGAAATTTCTTAAATGAGTGTAGTTGCACTATTTGAAAATGTGGTGCTTCGTTTCAATGTATTGCTCCGCATAATTAATATAGAGCTGGGTAGTTTGGCCTTTATAATAAGTCTTTGGTAGTTTAGCCGCCAAACTTTAGCGTTCGTCAGTAGGCAACGCTTCTTAACAGGTAGTAAAACGTTTTTGAATTTTTAAGTAATCGTGTTTTGTGGCTTCGGGTTATTCTCAAAATGTTTACCCTTAGTCCATGGCGGAGATTGTTATCATACTAATTGTATGCGTATATTCATGGGCTCCAATGGGAATGGTTACCGAAGAGACTGAACAAAACAAATAGTTGTTTTAATAGGAAATAAGCTTGTTCCCCGTTAAAATCTACCCACTAGTTCCAGTGCACGCCCTCCCAAAGTTTTCTAGATCCGCCACCGCCAGAATTTAACGAATTTAACACCACTCGTTTTAGTCATCGAAATTTCCATTTCCACCACCAGTATATTTTCAATTATATAAGTATAAATCTTTGCATGACCAAGGAGCATCCTCATTCACAATTTCTTAATGCGTTAACTACGATGAGATTTGTAAACCAATACCAACATCAACTTTATGGATTCCTTAACAAAAGTTTACCGCTTCCCCGCTTAGAGCGACCATCGTCCGATTCACTTTGAAAACAGACAAATTTTAATTGAAATCTGACTTTATTAACAAACTCGCCCACGAGTCACCACGGAATTCTAATAGAGGACATTTTTAAATCAATACTCCAGCAAAAAGCAGTTTCATTGTCCGTTGCTGAAAATTTCGTGTGGAGTTTGAATCCCGTGCTGCCATCGTGAGAGGCGCAGCCCTAACCGTTAAGCCATGCGGGCGCGCCGAAACTGTCGTGGATATGTGCAGCCATTTATGAACGCGGAGGCACCACCCAACCACCTTCACTGCTATATCGGGTTCCACCGTTACTTTATTATTTTTTTTATGTTCTGTGAGATTAAGAGATTGACAAATTTAATACATTTAATATGTGAAATGACCTAAGCAGTGGCGCAACTAGGGGGGGCTGGGGCCTAATAGGAGAGACCCTGCAATTTTTCCAAATCCGATGAGTTTTGTTTTGGTAGGGGGGGGGTAACGGGATTTAACTGGTTTGAAACTTAAGATAGTCAAACTCATTAATAAATTATTAAGGATACAAAATAAGACTGCAGACAGAAGATAGTTAAACTCATAATAATAATAATCTGACGCCTCTGACGCTATGCACATGGCGCTTTATAAATTAATTATTATTATTATTATTATTATTATTATTATTATCTGTTCTATCTTTAATTCTTTATTAATTATAATTGGTAGTTTTGATTTGAACAGTTTCAAAAATTTTTCGACTGCGTCGGGCTTTCGTCCCTTTTCTAAACTTGAGCCCCCCCAGCATTTTTAGCTGGTTGCGCCACTGGACCTAAGTTACAAGAAATGATCTAATAATTCAATTTTTGTTTCTAGCTTGACAGTTTTCAATACATAATCTGAAAAGATTTAAATAATTCTCAGTTTGCATGGTGGGGTTCAGAAATTCAAAAGCCATCTTTGATCGATGAACCGTAGCAATGGCTTGAAGTAAGTAAGATTTGCTTAGAGTAGGAATTTAGTCGGCAGAAATATTTATCTGACCATTGGGCCATCCTCAGAAAATGTAAGATGTTTAGTGGAAAACGTTGATTCAGATGATTCGTTGTAATTCGATAAGCGACAAGCGTTTCTTTCTATGCACAGAATTCAAAACCCTTAAAAAATGAAATAAAGACTTATTGAAATAATGAAAAAGCCAGGGCACAGTAAATCACATTGAACTTTTATTTAAATCAGTAGTATGATATATAGTAATATAATATAATCCTTTATCATTATGCAAAATTAATTTAAATTTAAAGAAGCCGTCAAATCAATCTTCGTAGCAGCTCCACAGATGATGCAGGAACCGAGATGGTTTTCGGCCATGTCGATTTGGTAGTATTTTTTTGAGTGCCTTATGTATCCGAACAGGATGTGAGGGCACTTCTTAATCGATCCACCATTTATATAGCGCCCCTACCCAAGGGCGCTCCCTGGCGGTGCGAGCTGGGTTGCGAACACGACACGCAACGACTGTTGCAGGCACGCAACACTCTACGCCAACTCGCACGCCTTTGGTAGTAATCCAGGTTTCTTCAAAATAATCTAACATTGGTTGGGAGATTTCAGGAATAAAGTTAAACAGATACTCAATGATGAAACAACGTCGGTCACAAACACCAAAGCTATCACATAATTCATCGTCATTTGTATCACAAGCAGCGCCGGATTTACCCAGATGGATGCCCCGATGTAGTGTGATGATAGGAGTCCCAAAAGTTTCTCTTTCTTCGCAGGAGATTCTTTAGACAGCATCGAATCTCGTTTAATCATCTTAATGTCGAGGCATGGAGCGTTCGTTCTCAAAGACGAAACTTATAAAGAAAGACTTATCGATATACAGCGATCGGTTCTCAACCTAGCTCTGATGAGCATAGAATCAAACATTTTCATTGGAGTGAGACCAATTTTGATGTTCTAGAAGTAGAATTTGTGAAGATGAAAGCACATGAAGTTTCACTACTTTAACGTTATATGTTCTATAAAGGAGAAGAGTCAACTCTAGGCTAGGTAAAAAGTATGACAATAAATCTATTAAAAGGTCTCAAATACAACTTTATTTTTTATATGTGGTTCATGGAGGTTCATTAAGTAATCACAATTTTATTATTCTTTCTTATAAATCTTAAACTTACTCTAATTTTAATTTGACTACAAGTTCATTATTATGAAGAAACTACTAAGCAAAGAGTAAAAATTAATCAACTTCAACAACTTTTTCTAATTTAAGCAATTAATCAAAAATGCGTAAAAAAAATTAACGCAGTGGCCATCTCGTGGGAGCAAAAATCTATATTTATCAGGATCATTCAAACCTTTCAATTAAACGTTTAAATTATAAAGTAAATGTAGTTAATAATGTGTATTGCTTAAATTTTTAACTTCTATTGAATTGAAAACTTTGAAAGTTGCTGACAAAGGGGAAAGAGGGTATTAAAAATTACCTTAACTTTGCTAACATAATTAGTGGACGACCCTTAACTTGTAAGACGCCATCTGCAGTCAGAGAAGAAAACATGAATACAGAAATGAAGTGATAATTAAATTATGAAGTGATATTTCAAAATTCCATGAAGTAGGATATAAAGAAGAATAATTACTGATTAGAAATCAGTAAATTTGATAAATTTTAAACTCAATTGAAAATGCCGCATTTTAAGCATGATAGCCGGCTCGCTTTGCGGTCGTTGCGAGAAGCTGTTAGTAACCATGACAACACGTTTTCATTCTGCAGCATCGTTGACAGATTTCTATCTTGGTCAATATGTCTGAAGGCCCAAATGGTGATGCTAAGCAAAATAAAGGCATTTTAAAGCATGTTACAATTTGTTGATTCTTAGCAACAATGGCACACTTTAATGAACTGGAATTTAAATTTATTAGGTGGTTAAACTCTTTTGTTGTTGATCCTTCTTCCGATTTCTACTACGGTTGGTTGCTCGTGATATCATCTGCCGCACTTTACAATCTGGTGGTTGTCATAGCTCGGGCACTGTTTCCACTCATGCAGATCAATCACAGATCAATTTGGATGCTGTTTGATTATGTTTTCGATTTCACTTACCTTCTTGATATGTTCATCGAGTCTCGAAAAAGTGAATGTGACTTGATATTTCACTTAAGTTATTAATTATTTAATTCATGTCATGTCTTTCACAGTCTATTTGGAAGATGGACAGGTTGTTTCGGATACCACGAAGATGTATAAAAGATACATTGGAAAATTCATATTTATTATCGATGTTTTATCAATATTGCCAACGGATATCATATATATATTCAAAGGATCAGACTTCTCCGCGATTCGCTTGAATAGGATTCTTCGGGCACACAGAATTTCAACATTTTTTGACAAAACAGATTCGAGATCCAATTTTCCATATGCTTTCAGAGCTTCCCAGTTAATGCTTTACATTCTTCTCAGTTTTCATTGGAATGCTTGTTTCTATTATCAAGTTAGTGCATGGATAGGGTTTTGTGCAGACCAGTGGGTTTATGTTAACAGTACCTGCGAATATGGTCTCATATTAGACTCCGAATCTCTTCTTGTATCTTACATCTATTCCTTCTATTGGTCCATCCTAACTTTGACTACAATGGGGGACGTTGGTCACCCTGTAACGGTTCCTGAATTTGGAATTGTTGTCCTAGAGTACTTGGTTGGCATTCTCATATTTGGCACTATTATTGGGAATGTGAGTGATATCATTTCAAGCATGAATTCTGAACGGGCGGCCCTGGAAGAAAAAATTGATGGAGTAAAGCAGTACATGACCCTGAGAGGAGTCAGTAAGGATTTAGAAAAAAGAGTCACGAAGTAAGTTTCTAATTGCTTATATCCGGAAAAGTAGAACCGATGACCTTGATTATGAATTTTAAATGGATCACATAAAATCGTAGACAATATTTTAAAGATTTCAGATTTCCATTTTGCGGTAAAGTTCTGTTTGAGCCAGACAGACCTCCGTATCCTTTTTGTTAAATGTACATAAAAATACAGTCAAATCTCGTTACTATGCCTGTCGGGACCGAGCAAAAGTGGCATAGTATCAATAATGATAGTAACATAGTAGCGAGGGTTTGTAAAAGGTCTTATTTTTTCAAATGAAAACGCATCGATGATCTCCTTTTTCTTCAGCGTAAAGTCGGTTCGCTTGTGTTTCTGAGCTGACATTATGGGCTGAATTTGAAGAAAAATATCAAAAGAACGACTGATTGAAAAGGGAAAGGTTCTAGAACCAACCAAAGAATAATAATCGTATAGATTTTAAAATAAACTTTAAAATAAAATTCAATTAATTTAGTTTAGTGATGGGTAAATTTATATATAGAGTCATTAGATTATTATAAATAATCGAACACTGCGCAGAAATACAGACTTTTTCACGACTCGTGCCTTTTAACAGTTACACAATAGTGGCATAGTAGCGAGAGTAGGGGGTGGCATAATAAATTTATTTTGTATTGAATTTTGTCGGGACTGAGCAAAAGTGGTATAACAGCGAGAGTGGCATAGTAGCGAGGTGGCATAGTACCGAGATTTGACTGTATTTTCTATCAGTTCCGAACAGTGAACGTTTATATTATAGACTTCAAGCATATATTTATTGGGCTTTATTGAGCACAGACAAAAAAACATAAAAAGACTATATTTTATTACTTTTTTTTATTGATTTAGTGGTGGTTGTAGCGATAGCGGTGGTGGTATAGTGGGCAATGTGGTTGTGTTGATGGTAGGATAGTGGCTAAATATTAAATAAACATTAATTAACAATTAAAACTTTTGTTATTTTTTAATCCGACAGATAATAAATCAAATTGATTAGACCATTCAAATTTTTAATAAGAACTATCAATTTATTAATCTTTATGTGTTTATAATAATTACATCTCCTTGATAATAATCTCCATGCTCCATCGCAGATCGAGGCTCCGTGCACGTCTTAACTTGCCCCACTTGTTTAAACCCTTAATGACGCCCCTGATCTTTAATAATTCCTATAAGAATCTTCTTTTTTTTTTATTTGACATCTTCTTAATCTCTTCAACATTCAACATTTTTATTTGACATGTTCTTAATCTCTTCAACATTTATTAATACTTAATATGTTTTAGTATTTAGCCGAGTTTTTTTGAGTGCGTTATGTATCCGGGTAGGACGTAAAGGCACATTTTAATCGATTTACCACAGGGTTGTCCAACCCGCGGCCCGCCATAAGTTTCTATTCGGCCCGCGAAGCTTCTCCGATTTTATAAAAATTTTTATATTTAAATCAAAAGAATCATTTCAAATTAATTTTTTGTAATATTTCCAATTTTTTATTTGTTTTTTCTTTGCTTATATAGATATATCCGTGCTTTGGCTGCTAAATAAGCGCGCTTTAAACTTGAAACGTGAACATTGCAATGGCGGCGCCGACACTTAAAAAACTGAAAATTGATGATGAAAATCGATATTTCAAATGTTAATGGACTGAAACTTTTTTCGTGATGAAACATTTTGGTAGCATTTTGTGCTTGATTTGCCAGGAAACTATCGCTGTTCAGAAGGAATACAACATCAACCGACTTTACATTACGAAACTTGCAAGTAAATTTGATAGCTTGGCTGGTCAAGCCAGGACTGATCGAATCAAATCGTTGAAGCAAAGTACCGCTGGTCAGCAGTCTTTCTTCAAAGTAGCCAATCAGAGTTTAGAAGCAGCAACAAAGATTAGCTTTTTAATAGCGGAGACTATTGCCAAGAAAGGAAAACCGTTTTCAGATGGGCAATTAGTGAAAGATTGCTTGTGAATATTGTGTGGAACTGACGTGGTCTTCCCAAATAAGAAGTTTTTGTGGAAAATGTCAGTCTTTCTCACCAAACTGTTGCTAGAAGAGTTGATGACATAGTAGCAAATATTGAAGACACGTTGGTCCAGAGACTCAGATGTTGCGAGTTCTACAACTTAGCACTTGATGAGAGCATGAACATAAGTGACACTGCTCAACTAGCTATATTTGTAAAAGGGGTTATGAAAACGTTTGATGTCGTCGACGAATTGTTAGATATTTGTCCACTGAAGGGCACCAAAACAGGAAAGGTTGTTTTTGCCCAAGTAAATCAGATAATTAAGAAATTCAAGCTTTCTATGAACAAACTGATTGGCGTTAGGGCAGATGGGGCTCCTGCCATGACAGGGAAGCAGAACGGATTTCACATCATTGCATTATTCACCAAGAAAACCTGTGTGCCAAGACTCTTGAAATGAAGCACGTGATGGAAAAAGTTGTATCATCTGTCAACTTCATCAGATATAGAGGTCTCAATCACAGGGAGTTTAAATGGGCTCAGATCACGATGATCTGGTCTACTTCTGCCAAGTTCGCTGGCTTAGCAATTCATCGACATTATTCAGATTCTGGAATCTATGTGATGAAATAAAGACATTCATGAACAACAAAAGAAAGGATGTATGTTTCCTGGACGACGACCTATGGTTGAACGACTTGGCGTTTCTTGTCGACGTGACAAAATTCATGGCCGAGTTGAACGTCAGACGTCAAGGAAAGGACCAGCTGGTGCACAAGTTATATGAACATGTTGTGACGTTCATTCAGAAGTTGAAGTTAATTCAGTCACAGCTGGTTCTGATGAAGGTTGTATATTGCCCAGTCTTTTCGTCGAGGCTTACTTATACAGTACAACATGAGAAGTACTGTGGTCGCCAGAGGTGGGAGCAAGTGTTCTGGGGCCCGGCTAATTTTTGGTGCCTGCCCTGGTCATAAAACCATTTTTTGATTTTCCATTATCAAACTAAAATAACTTGGGAGCCAGTGGCCTCCTGTGCCTATGGGCCAAAAATATCTGGTCGCACATCTTTACGAGCATCTGGTTTTGTACGGTAACATTTGAACAAATCTAAATTTGGTACAGCCTATATAATAAATTCTGAAAATTGGTTCTTAATATGATGATACGCCTTAAAAGTCGTTATTTGCTTGTGTTTGTATTCGTCATATCTTCACGTTTTCTGTAATGTAAGCTATCAATTATTCTTAACCATTTCAATAATTTAAATAAAGTGTCAATACTTGATCAGATGGTTTGCTTACCTGTGGATTGATAGACAGACTGTTGATGAGCACGAGGTTTTATCGTCACTCTCCCATCGTTTGAAAGCCGAGATAGCCATGAAAGTTCACTTGGATACTCTGAGAAGAGTGACCCTTTTTAAAGAATGCGAGGCAGGGCTTCTCATGGAACTCGTCCTAAAACTTAAACTGCTTGTTTTTAGCCCCGGAGATTTTGTGTGCAGGAAAGGAGACATTGGGAAAGAGCTGTACATCATAAAACGTGGAAAGTTGCAGGTGGTTTCAGACGACAGCGAAACCGTGTTTGCCACCCTTGGAGAAGGAGTCGTTTTTGGCGAAATCAGTGTTCTCAATATTTCAGGTTTTGTTCTGTCATATTTAAATAACATGCTTAACAAAGATTATAATATAATATCTATTGTTTATCGTTGATAGGCCCGTATTTAGAGGGGGTTACGGGTTCACCCGCCCTTCCCAAATATTAAAAAATTTTAAATGTGAATTTTATTGATCTGGATAGATAGTATCATAAAATCTCACTTCTTAAAGCCATTTTTATTATCATTGTTATTATTTTTAATTTTTTATTAGCCAACGTACACAATAATGTTTAAGAAATCCAATTCATTAATTTTTTGGTCCGCACATGGGCTTGGAAAATCCCGTCAGACAGGCCTATGCTCTATCTAAATTTGTAAAAAGAAGTCAGAAACATATAACTTAAGTCAATCATCAAACTTCCAGGGATTGCAGGTCAAGGGTCCTATAAAGTTTGTTATGTGGTATTTTTCAAGGTATAGCCCGGGTAAACTGCTTCTGAACCCCTTAATATTATTGATCAGTGATTGTTTTGAGTGTTCCAAATAGGCGAATGTTATTCGAGCAATGGACCAACATTAATGGCATTATTATTGTATGATCTGAAGCCATACATTGTGATAATTCGCTAAATAAATATTTGATTGCGAAGAAATTTTGCTTTATAATTATTTCTTATGTGTAAGTATATATTTGTGAGTATCCCTGATATTTTCATAAAATATTATCAGCAATTACACATTGTGAGGGAAAGTGAAGTAAAACGTGCTACAAATTTGTTTTACAACGTGTATAGATTATATCAGTGTTGTTAAAATCTATTTATTTATTTATTTATTTATTTAGTAAATTCAAAAGAGCTTGCTCATTTCATTTGGCATCATGTAGGAAGTATTAAACTAGGTGTTTATGTAAAAACAGTGAAAAGTAGCACTGCCCGTTTAGCCCGATTTACCCCTTCGATAGGGTAAAATGGGCTACTTAGGATAATGCTATTTTTAACCAGTTTTACTCACTTATTTGTAAGTCAAAACAACAAAATTTTATTTTAAACGAAATTTCTGAAAAAAGCAAAAGAAATAAAACATTAAATCTATGATCACTTCAAATTAGTTCTTAATGGAACGTATGCAGAAGCATTCAAATGCAATGTTAGATGCTTCAACAGTATTGCTGTCAGACGAAGCTCTGGAATTCATATCCCCATCATTTTAGATCTTGTGTGACGCTCATGAGAGACAGTGGGCATCATCAGATAAAAAGAGGAAGTCAGAAGCCAGAGATGAAGCCGGAACAACACCTTTCTCAACCCTCTTTTGATGAACTTCTGACCCTTACCGTAAGAATACAGTTCGGCGGACGTGTTAAACGGCGTAACTGGATATGATGCTGGACCGAGGAAATACAAGTGTAAGAAATAGACGATGACGCTTTTCTGGTATGATGATATCAAAGAAGCGACGATTATCAGCCAGATTAAGATTATGAAAAGGAATGAGGAATCCTCATTGATGATGATGAACTCCAAAATGTTTTTCAGAACAATCGGAAATATTTTAGAGAGAATTTAAAATTTGACATACCAATTGATTACTTTAAATTGAAATGAAATAATGCGCCAACTTTAGTTGTGAATTAAATTAATAATTCAATTTTTGTGAGATTGAAACATTTGATTCCAGTGATTCAGAATTTAAAAATTAATTTACAATATCATAAAAAGCAGAGGTTGTTAATAACAATTTTTTTTTTTTAATTTGAGATTTTAAAGTCTTAGTAAAAAATAAATAAAATAGAAATTGTTATTAACAACTTCTGCATATATTTTATATTTAAAAACCTATTTTTAATAAATCGAATTTTAAATAAAATAAAAAATTGTTATTAACAACCTCTGCTTATATTTTGTACTTAAAAGCCTTTTTTTTTTTAATAAATCGAATTTTACTTAAAATAACTTTGATATTCGCAGGCAACAAAAATGGAAACAAAAGAACTGCTAACATTTGCAGCGTTGGTTATGCAGATTTGTATGTTTTGTCAAAAGAGGATCTTTGGGACACTTTGGAAGAATATCCCGAAGCCAGAACAAGGTTGATCGAGAAGGGTAGGCAAATGCTCCGCAAGGACAACTTATTAGACGAAGAACTGGCAAGAAACCAGGATCTCCTTGACATGTCCTTTGAGCAAAAACTCGAACGAATGGATGGGTTTCTCGATGAAATTCTTCAACAAATCCATGCGACTGTCGAAGAATTCGATAAAATTCAAGGAAAATTAAAAAAACGAGTCACTGCCGCTGAAAAACAACTATTTCAATTATAAAATGGAGTTTAAGGAAAGGTGCATTTTGTGGATTATTACTTAATTTTAATTTTTTTATTTTAGAAAGTAAATTTCTAAACCAACAAAATGTTTACCGTTTTGTGATTCATAAGAAATGTGTTCTTCATAAAATAGTTTAATTTAATTAATAATTAATAAAGATTTTCAAGAGCTCCCATTTTGCTGATATTTTGTAGCCTGCCATTGCAATTTGTAATTGGCGTCAGTTTTAACAAACAACAACAATAAAATAAAAATAATAAACATTTTAATATTATTTAAAAACTTTGATAACAGAATAATAACATCAATAATGTAATGTATTAATCTTAACACAAATTTTGATTAATTAATGATGCTAATGAAAAGAAATAAGTTTAATTATAAGTATTATTATTAATAATAACATTATTATTGTTATTATAATATTTAATAATAGAAATAATATTAAAGTAATATAACAATATGATTAGTGATAGTTATTATTAAAGGAATCTATTAGTAATAGTTTCAAGTGAATAGACGGGTGAGGCAACTGGTGGCCACGTGAACTTGAGTTGTGTTTTCGTGTTTACGCTGGCAGATAACAGAGGAAGTCTATAATGAAGTCACCAAAACATCCTCCGAGCGTTTGTTTCGTACGAAGTTCACATCATCATCATCATCATTACCATCATCATCATTATCACAGGTCTGCCTATCTGCGTGGACCTGCAACCACTTCATTGGTTTACTTTCAAGCAACGTTTAATGTCGGAATGAAAAGTTAATGAAATGTAAATAATTACAACACTTTGCATAACTAAGTAAAAATAATTCACTAAATGTTTTCAATTAGATTCATGTCTTACTCGTTGTCAGGAATATAATAAGGAAGTTAAACGACGTTATTTGACTTTTGATGTCGTGTTCCGTCGCAGTGTACGTATAATATACTTACATCCCCGAGATTTTCTAAAAGTGTCGAAAAGCATTAGAAGAAGCGTCTGTTTCTCGATCGAATTTCTACTTGAATTTCTTAGAGCACCAATTGTTCATTCAATTGTTCTTCACTCAAGAAAATCTGTCGAGTTGAGTTTAAGATGCACATTCAGCTGAAATGAGGATATTTCTCGTCTTATTCTTTATCAGCAACTTGAGTGAGTTTCATTTATTTTCGTGGACCTCAACATAATGTCATAGTATTATCGGACCTCATTATAGCGTTACGATATTGTGGGACCTTTATATAATGTCAATGTATTGTAGGACATCTTTATACAATATCATCATCAATATGGGATAATTGTAAGACAGAAGAATGAAAAAGATTGTTTGATGTATACTGAAAAGATTATTTGCAGACGTTTTAATGTTAACATTTTAACTGTCGACATTTCCGTGTCAGAGTCATCAACAAATTGAAATGTAATTGTGCATAATTATTAACTCAATATATGACTTAATGTACGCAAAATGTAAGTGCACATTTTCGCCATTATTAACTACTGTAATTATTCATAATTAAGTTGTCAAACATTTAAATTGTTAATTCTTAAAATATTATTATTAAATCAGCCACCCGTGAATTCCTGGTTGGTGATGATTTGGTGATGATGGGAAATTGTTTTAACGCGTTGTGTGTCCATTATTGAAAATCAGTTATTATCATTTAAAATGTTAAAAATTCGTCAACGACATAATTACTTATGTTACTAATAATAACTATCGTCAATTCAACATCATATTTAAGTAAATATTTTTTATTTAACCTCAAATATTTCGATTATAATGAATCTGATAAACACAAAAGAAATGATAACAATAAAAAATCTAATCAAAATATGATGCATCTACAGCAAGAGCTTTCAAAACTTGAGAGAGAAATAATAAATAAATTCTGAAGAGATGCAGAACATGTTGCCAGCTAAAAACAATCCTTGCGAGAAAAGGATGAAATATTCTTGCAAGCAGATGATTAGCAGAACAAGTTAAGTGAATTGAACGCATGTCTTTCTTTTAAGACTGGTTTCAAGTGGTATAGCAAATGCTTATTATTGCTTTAATAGGTAAATGCAAGACATTTACTTTGTTAGTGATGCATTTCGTTCAGCAATGAAAAGTCGTGTTTTTAAAAGTCTTTCTCTACATTACGGGCTACAACATTTGCATTATAATTTTAAGTGTCATTGCAGTTCAAAAATATAAATATTTGTTATGGCAAATTCTTAAAATAAACTATCAATTATGAACAAATGAATAAGTAAATGTAACTTTCAAATTTATTGCTTCTTGATGATGGAGGGGAAGAAACATATGTTCACAGGCAGAATTTATTAACTTTCAAGTTTCAGTTAATGCTGAGCATTAAAAACATATTTCAACGAGAAATCTTAAGGTAAGGATCAGCTTAAAACACATAATTATAATATTATTGATCATATCATGATTACTTACATTAATAGAGGTATATTTATAAATCTGCTTTGATAAGTTGTTGAAATAGCAATGGATGTTTAAACAACTTTGCTACGAAACTTATCATGAAATGCCAGTTTGACGAGCATTTTGAAATGATTGATGCCTCGAACTACTGAGTGTAAATCGCTTCAGTGGTTCAGTGGTTCAGTGGTGTTTCAACCACTCTAGAGAATCAACTGCACGTAAATATGAAAATGTGCCTTCAAATTGCGCTTGCACAAGTTTGTAAAACTGCACATATACCTTTGCTCTTTTCTTTATGTTCACGTTTATGCGTTCCTCTTTTATAAGCATTGAACAATAAATTCAATTGAATGTTAATAGAAAATAATGGAGCTATTTCAAAATATTGTTTCCTTCTCGAATGTGCTTCGCAATAAGCTAATAAGCTCAAGGTAGTTCTCCCAAGAGGCTCAAACAACTCACCGTGTGTGTTTTACATTATCAGCGTGTATTGTGAAATAAATTAACAGTTTGTTGAAACTAATTTTCACCCTCGTCGAAAATAATCAGCTGACGGTGAAAATGGTCTTTCAAGCACGTTATTTAATAAAATTAAAACACCAGTTAAGTTGCAATATATCGATAAGATATAATGTTATTACCTTTATAATCTAAATAATTTTCAATAATGGAGATTTATTAAATTGGGGGAGCGGTTCAATTTCTTCTTTCGTTGAATGTATTTTTGTTAGTTTTATTGGTAATTCGCCCAAAAGTAGGAGCACTAATTACTTGCTGTTGCCATGTTATTGAAAGAATAATTTTCTTTTCATTCAAGTTTTTTTTACCTCAGCGATTCGACTGCCGCACCGTTGCTTATTTTTTTTTACATATTTTGTTTACAATTATAGCGCTCTGCTTTTCAACCGAATGAAATGATTCCATATGTTCAAAATAAATTGTTGAATGAGTTGCTAAAAATAAGTATCAAGTGTGGAAATTACAAATATTCTTCGCAGGTGAACAAGATATCGGAGTGAAGAATTACTACCACGAATATGAAGTTTATTCTGACGACGACTACAGAGTTCAGAGAGACAAGTTGCTTTGTTATTCCTGCATTTACACAGTGGAGGGCGGAGCTACGCAGGGCAGTGCATCTTGTGCGGACCCTTTCATCTACGAACCCTCGGCCATCAATCACGTGACCTGCAGTAACGGATCGTGCGCGGTGAGTATTTACTAATCGAGGAAAAGCATTTTAAAGAAAATAATGAAAATGCATTTTTTATTAGAAGATTTACTTGAAGCTGGAAAATAAATACTCGCTGGTGCACAGGAGTTGTGTCTTCAATTGCATCGACAGGCAGACCCCTCTAGCGACGACCGAATGTTGCAGCAGTGACTTTTGTAATGGATCTCCAGGCATTCTCTCTGATAGGACGCTTTTCTTTCTAATGCTAATTGTAAATATCGTCTCTCTTGTTATACGACACGATGGTTATTAATATTTGTTAGTTAATGTCCTAATGTATATGTTCGTGACAAAGTGCTTATTGAACGATAATCAATAATCAAGTTTGTGATACTGAGAGGCTGCTTATAATTAATATGCGCTAGGAATAGGTTTTTAACTAAACTCGTGAATGCATGTTCTCGTAGCATTTGGTGATATTTGGTAACATTTTGAGTGTTGATGTTCTTTAAGACTTTGTGTAAGAAAGTTGGTGATGTTCCTCCAAAACCGCCTTATTATTGGATCAATTTCTAATTTTTCTAATAAGAGATATATAATCAATAACAAGTTTCTGTGCTGACCGAATTAATAATTCCAATGTCGGAGAACTATTTTTTGTACAAGAAAGAAATGTTTTTAAATAGACTTCTGACCCTTCCTTTAATACTATAAATATTAAGAAGTAGCATGGTTTTGGGCCTGTCAATCTTTGGGAGGGCAGAGTTACTTCAGACTTTGGATGAAAAAAGTAGGAAGAAAGGTACCATCAGGTCGAGCGGTTGTTTGCCCCTCCCTGTGAAGTCTGAAATTACGTCATTGACACGAATAGAGCAGAATGCAGCCAAATCAGCAAAGAAAATGCTGAAAAAAGCTTAAAGCAAAAGTGCATGGGTGTTTCGAATGATCTTCCCCCATTCTAGAAGGTGTCAGAATTTGAACTGCTAAATTTGGCAATACTTGCAAGTGTATGTGTTTTCATAGGAATACAATAATAAGTGGACGAGAGTTTGAAGTGGAAATTCACACATGAAGAATGAGTGGGAGACTCTTGCTAAGTTTTGCAACTTAAGAGAAGCAGGGTACACCACCGCCTTTCTCGACCGATGGCTTTGTTGCATTGGTTTTTTTTTGTTTTTTGTATTTTTTTGTTTACTTTGTTATATTGTTTAATGAACAATATTATACAGCTAAACAAATTTAGAAAATTGAAAATTTATTGGATACCAAGAGAATAGTATTACTATATTTACTGTTAAACATGGACTCAACGAAACCCCGGACACTGAATCTCCGGTCTGTTCGTAGATTTGGGGCAATAAACCAGTAGACAACTTACTGCATAAAATATCAAACAGGCTACAATTCTTGGAAGCGCCGAAGACGACAGGGGATGCCACGAACAGAAATTAAATACGCTATGATCTCTGCTCATCATTTATTTATTAGCCTTCAATTAAGAAGCTTTTGGTCGAAAAATATAATTTCGCTTAATCGCGTTGAAATATGAAATATTAGCCGCTATTCAATTTAATTCTTAATATAACCTATGTACTTGCAAATCCCGAATTAAAAAAGTGGATATTTGTTCTTAGTATCGAAGTTTCGCCATTTAAATTTTAATAACATTGTTTTTATCAATTGAGTAAATCAAAGGTTTAAAGATCATTTTCATGATGAGTAGAGCCGGTTGTGTCAAACTCTGTCAGCAATGAACCCATGTTTGATAGGAATGTAGCAGCCATGTCGTCCACTGCAGTAACTATTCAAAGAATTTGTTAATAATAAATAAATGCAATTCGTATAGAAATATTAAACTATTAACAGTATCACCAAAGTGTTATCAAATAGTCATTATGTCTTAGGCGAAAATGTGACTATTAATAAAGGCAATCTTAAATAAATTTTCTCTTGAAGTTAAATACAATTTATTATAAAAAAAATGCATACATACAACAAGTTTTGGGCTTTCGTAAACCTCTAACTTTACTTAAATTATGCTGTTTTTTATTTCACTTATGTAAACTTACATTCAAAAATATCATCTGGTTCCCCTTTATGCTGATTATTCATATGAATAATTTCTCCTGCAAAAAAGCAGTTATTGAACATGCCATCACAGAGTGCTTGTTTTCACACCTACCTTCAGAAATGCTGCAATTTAAGTATGTGCCAGTCGGTGGGCACACTTCTCCAATGCTTTGCTTGAAATCCAATTCAACAACATCTTCAATGCATTCTTCACTAGACTAAAAGATATTTAGGTTTTAAATTTTTGTAAGCCAACTCTTTTGATCCTGAATAGAAATTCTTTTTGGTGACTTAATAAGCAAATTTATTTATCTCAATAAAAAAATAAATAAAAATTAAAAAAAAGTTATTTTGAACCTCCTCTGAGAAAAAGCTATATGCTGTAGTGTCTGATTTCTTTGAGTTGAGTACATCTGGAAGTACTGCAAATAATAACGATGATGCCTGACAATTACAATTTGTAGAAAAATCACATCAAAGAAAGCTACTAGGTGAATGTAAATATGTTAGGTTAATCAAATAAATAAAAATTAACTCAAAAACATCAATAAACTTTGCCTTGATCTGCCAGCGAAAGTAATTCTCCTTCACTGATGAGAAGCTGCCCTTCTGAAATGTCTTCATCGAATGTTGCTGAACATTCTGTCTGTGCCTCGATTTCCATTGTTTCATTATCTGAGAGGCTGGTATCAAGTTTTGAGTGATGGCTGAAAGACATTGGAGAGACTGAGGCTTCTTTAAAAACTTTTATCTGCCTGCAAAAATAATTTGATGGAAACAACTTTTAAAATGATTTTGAATTTAAATTAAGATGTTTAATTACTCATTCTTTTTGTGATCTGTTTCGATTTCTGAGAGTTTTAAAAGTCGATTGTTCATAGAAGCAGGAGAAGGACTCCTTATTGGAGTGACGACACGTAACTCTCTGCTGCTCTCGAGTGGTTGTTCTTCTGCAGGGAACTCCTCTGCACTCGTGTCACTTTTCAACTCCTCCTTATCATCAACATTATTTTGAGGCTCATAATCCTCCACCTCAGATGCAACAGGAGTCAAAACACGCACGTAATCATCCCAATCATCAACACAATTGTCATCATCATCATCATCATCATCAACATCAGTGTTTGCAAGCTCAACTGTGGCTTCAATTGTTTCACTCATTACAGGATGTTCATTTTGGTTGGGCTGAATTTGAGGAATGAGAAGTAATTTCATTTCTTCATTCATAATCTGTTTCACAACATCCTTGAGAGATTCCTCATCTTTTAATTTATTTTGTTCTCCATTTGATGATTTTAAATCATTGATATGTTCATGGCCTTCATCACCATCTTCTAAAGTCTTTTGAGATAGATTTTGTGAATCTTCCTCTGAGCTTTAAAAACAGATAAATGTTTAACTTTCCATTTTAGTTAATTTTTTACATTTAGTAAAAAGAATTAGAAAATTTTTAACCTTATAATCAATGTTTTTTCAGATTTTGGTAATCTGGAGACTTTGAGAGAATCATTTACAACACCATTTTGTGCTGAAATAAAATAATGTTATTTAGAATAGCATCAATTTTTTTTAAGTATCAAAACCTACTCTTTACAGCAGCAGAACAAATCCTGAAAGGACTCAGAAAAGGAATGAGTCTTCCACTTGCACCTCTCACCAATTTCTGAATATTATCTATTTGATATTCTGCATACATTCTCCTTGATTGTTTATTTTTGACATTTTCAATATTTTCACAAGCATCAAAATTGTTAACTTCTTGTTTGTCAAAATGTTTTGGAATTCTGATTTCTGGATCCATTTGTGGAGGGTGGCTGGCAATTTTTGGAAATGAATTTATGCATATGTCTTTGGCATAATCCATGACTTCATCCTCTGCTTTAAGACTGCTTTTTATTAAAACCATGTTTGATGTTTTTCCACCACAATTTTTTGTAAGATCTCTAGTAACAAATTGATGTTTTTCTTTACTATTCAATTTTCTCTTTCCTCCACTTTTTTCGCTTTTGAAAAAAATCTTTGGACTATCTAGTCCAGCTGTAGGACTGGAATTTTCTTTATAAGTTATTTTTTCTTTTTTAGCTCTTAAAAGTCTTAAGAATTGAGATAATTCTGAATTTCCAGAATAAATCAAATTTAAATTATTGACTAGTTGAGTATGTATCTCCTCTGAATCTTTTAAAACCTTTTCTGCTTTTGCATAATCTAATAATGATGATATTACAACATTTCTATCCCTCTTTATGCGATAAGCGCTGTAATCTGCCTTGTCAAATCCTTGTAGATAACGATCTATCAGAGAAGAATTCAACATGGTTTGACTTCAATATAGGCCTAAGATGATATTTACGAAAAATACGAACAACCAAACCAAGTCGTTTAAAGAAGCAGAACTAAACCATATGTTTGTAACTAAGGACTCGGGCGATGTAACGGAAAATTTAAAGCGGTTTTTAAATCACAAAGTCTTTATAAAACTTTTTTTAATACTCTAAAATAATTTGTTAATAGAAAATTAGAAATAAGTCAGAATAGAAAATTGAAATTCAAAAGAAATGTTTTGAAACAAAAGTTCATTAATAAATAGCAAAAAAATCGAAATATACCGGAAGTTTCAAATTCAAATTTCGGATTTTGTTCATATTATGAAAGATTTTGTAGATTGGACTCAGTTGAATGCCTTGGTTGTTGAATTTGAAAGGAGTTTCTAAGACTTCAAGAACTTAGAACCACTCTTCAACAACCTCAGTTCTCCATTTAGAACAGAAACTGATTCAGCCTCAAAAGATATTAAGTTGGAGCTGCTTGACCTACAAGCAGATTATGATCTGAAGGAGTTCAAGTCAGTTCTCTGCTGGAGTTTTATGGGTTTTTATCAGCAGCAGCATTTCCACAATTAAAAGCCTTTGCTTCCAAACCTTTGTCATATTATCTTATATTATAAGCATAAACCTTTGTCATATTATCTTATATTATAAGCAGAATTTTTCTTGTCTGAAAATAAAAAAGTTTAAGAACAGGTCGATGGTGACTGATTGCAATTTTAATGCAAGCATGCAAATCACAACCAGTAAATTGGTTCTGCAGTTCAAGAACATTATAAAAATTATGAACAGTTACATACCTTTTGTAACTTGTAACCATTTATATAGCGCCCCTCCCAAGGGCGCAGGCTGGGTTTCGAACACGACACATTACGACTGTTGCCATTACCGCCGTATGCAGGCACGTAACCCATTCGGCTAACTTGCACGCACTTCCCATTAATTGTAATTGTACTCTGTGGTCAGATTGCATGTAATTTAAGATACTTCTTTTTCATATTTATTATTATAGGTAACAATAAGCGTTTGTTGAAATAATTATGAATAGCAAGATCTTATTACCAAATTAGAAATTGTTTCAGTCCAGGGACGTAATTTGGGGGCAGGGTTCTTTACTTTAGATTAGACGAAAATTTTCCAACCCCAGCCCCCTTCTGAATTTCGGCTTGAAGCAAACAAAATCTCGTCACCCCAAGTTGTACGAGAGTTTGCCCCCTTGGAAAAACCTGAAATGATGTCCCTGTTTCAGTAGTATTTTAAAATGTAATGTGCATGTATAATGTGTACATATATACAGTGTGAATGCAAAGTAAAATGACAAGCAGATGGTTATTATCATTATTCATATTTTCATTAGTTGTAAAGAATAAAAGTTGACAGAATTAATGTAGACAGTTGACTCTTACCTAACGTTTACATGTGAATGAATATTTTCAATGAAGGGGTTTCGGTGCTCGGGGCAAAACTGATAAATTGGCCCTTATCACTATTAATTTGGTACCCAATTTTGATAATTGATGCCCTTACCCCCGCTTAACATTAACACTTTTCCACCCTATAGCTTCTTCACTATCAAGGAGGTTTTTATATGTAATAGAACTAACAGTAATAGTGTAGATGAATTTGCCAGATCTCATTTTTCCACTAATTTCTTTCTCTAGCTTGTCTTCAAATACGTTATTATGAGTTAAACATCAAGATGATTATGGCTTCTAGGTTAATCGAAAGAAAAGATTGTACATATCGAGTAGAGAAAGGCGCCGAAAGTAAAGTAAAAATAAAGATGAATTAATTGGAAAAAAGGAATCATCCCACGTTTTCGAAAATGAACAGCAAAATGTCGAAAGAACCAATTAATGACGTCACGCAGGAATATCAAGTGATATTTAATTACTTTCAATAAGAACGCCTTTGTCCAGATCGAAGGTGAATTCAGTAAAAAGTCTGCAACTATAACAACATGGTCGGAAAAAAAGAAGTCGCAAAGAAAACTGACAAAAGTTCGGAGCCTTCGCAGCAAGAACAGCAAAGTTGGGAAATTCTCAGATTGAAGTCAGATAGAGAAACGTTTGCTCAGCGTTTGAGAAGAGTTGGACATGCTCTTATCAGCCGCATGAAAAAAGAATGGAGATTGGAACATGGCATATCGGACAATCACGATATTTTAGACCTTAGAGGACAAGTCCTCGTAGAAGCTGTCACGGCGCTTACTCGGAAAAAATGCGAAGAAGAAGGATTTTCTTTGGAATCCAAAGTGGCAAGTTTGGAATGTTGTGTTTCTCAGCTAAGAAGCCAAGTAGCAAGACTTCAACAGAAATGTAGAACTTACGAGGAAGGACTGGGATGTGTTTTGGTTCGCGATGACTTAGCATTTATAAAAGACAAAATTCTTAGTCTCCAGTTATTGGCAGGTATGATGCTGTCGCCTTTACATTAAAATCGTGACTTAGATAATTCATGTTACCAGTTAATTCCGGATATGTTTTCACCTGCGAGACGGAAGATGAGATCAGAAAAGCTGCTTTTGGTCCAGTTGCCACATTAACTTTGCCAGCTAAAGTTCGACGTTTATTTTCAATATGAATAATTCTAGGTTCTACAAATTTATTTTTTCAGCCAACAATTAAACTTCCTGGGAACGAGCTTTTATCGAACCTTGATCTCCAGGTGAGGGGTTTCATTGTGAACGAACTCAACCGCGAACAAATATCAGGTGAACTAAATGTGCTTTAAAGTAAACATTCCGCGCCACTTAATGAAGGTTGGTTTTTAATCAGGTTCTGATTGGAGATTCTTAGCCCAACAAGTTGGCATAAATTGTGAGACAATCAAACATTGGATGTCCATGAAACTTCAGAATCCTGCTGGGCAAGTTCTCATTAATTGGATGATGGTGGATCCAAGAGCTACTGTTAAACAGCTTTATGATCACCTGAATTCTCCTGGGTTAAGAAGAACCGAACTCTGCAAAATACTCTCATACTATTATGAAATAAACTGAAGCCACAGACTTTATTAGCTCACTAAGGACAGAAACAAGAGAGCAGAAAATCAAAAATAATTATAAATTGTTAATTTGATGAGCAACTTGATGGGCAATTTCCTTTTAATATCCATATTCCTTCTCAATTATTTCTCTCAAGCTTTCCAATATTACAGAAAATCTAGGTCTATCATTTGGCTCCTGAAATTTAATTTGAATGATCAGATGTCTACATAATTGGTTCAGGCAAGCAACAATTCTACTGTAGCAATATTTAATGTCCTATTAATAAAATAACTAATATTTACAAATTAATATCCATAGACAAATTTTTAGCCAGATGGATCTACACACAGTCGATTCCTATAATTTTCTTATTTAGGCAATGGACAATTATTAAATTTTATTAATTATCTTAATCTTAATTATTTGATCAAAACCTGCTGCCAAGTGGATTGCATTATAGTATACAACATCTCTGGACATTTGTCAGGCTTGCTGAGCCTTTTACCATTGTCAACAACATGAAGATAAATGTCTTTGTTATCAATTCCATCATAAGGAAGATCACAGCAGGTGAATACTTCCCACATCAGCACGCCTTAAAATGTTGAAGATCATATTAAATTTAATTTAAAGAAAACATTTTCAGCACATCTGAGGACATCCAGCAATTTTTCATTTCATCTAAGTAGAGACTTGCAAAATATCAAGATAACAATAAACAGCACTATATCAAAAACATTTTATAACAAAGCAGAACATAAAAGTTTTATAACTCTGTCAATCTTACCAAATGCCCATACATCACTTTTGCTGCTGAAAAGTTGCTCATTAAGCACCTCAATTGAAGCCCATCTTGCTGGAAATTTTGAACCAAAAGAACAAGTGTACTCGTCATCCAAGACGAACCTGAATGTTACAATTAGATGTTACAAGTTATCCTGCTGAAGAATTCAATAAAACTTTCAAATTATTAAAAAGATATTTTACATATAAATACAACCATATCCGAGGCATAAAAAAATTCAAAAGCAGTAGTAATTCCAGAGGTGAATGCCATGTTTACCGTGCTAAACCAAAGTCGGATACTTTTACAACATTATTTTCGCCCACCAAACAGTTTCTTGCAGCCAGGTCTCTGTGAATGACATTATGTTCTTCTAAATATTCCATTGCTTTACAAATTTGAAAACATATGTCTATCAATTTATCTGTTTTCTTAAGAAGGCTATGCTTCATTTTTCGTGAAAAGGAGTAGAGGGAGCCTGTAATTTTAATGTGATGAGGATGATATCATCATTAACTATACAACAATGTTGGAACTATCATAATGCAGTCACTGTCAAGCAGCAAATGGGCAAAAGACACCAACCATGTTTCATATACTCTGTGAGAATCATTATTGGATTGGTGGTACTCACTCCACACAACTGCACCAAGTTTGGGTGATGAAGTTTGCTAAGAAAATTTCATTGCATTAAATTTCATAATTGATTTAAAGAATATGTCCCAATAAGTAATATAACATCATACAAATAAATTAATATTATATAAACTTAATATATTATAAACTTATAATATTATATATTAGCTAAACCTAGCCAAGGAAAAATGCTTTAATTGCTCAATTAAAACCAGTTCCAAGAATGGACCCTGCCCACAACAATACTACATCGATGATATCCTGCTCACCACTGTTGATCAAACCAGAGATCTTGGTGTCATCATAGACTCAGACTTAAAATTCCGGCTTCACATTGACAACATCACACACAAAGCTGCAGTCCGTTCAAGACTGATTCTCAAATCATTCACCTCCAGGGACAAGAATCTTCTCACCAAAGCTTTCTGCGTATATGTCAGACCAATCCTAGAGTACAGCAGTCAGGTCTGGAACCCTCACCATAAATACCTGATCGAGAACATTGAAAACATCCAAAAGAAATTTACCAAGGCCATCCCTGCTGTTGGACAGCTAAAGTACCATGACCGGCTCATGGCTCTACAACTTAAATCGCTTGAACATCGCCGTTTAATAGCTGACCTCTGCTTATTATACAGGATCATCAATAATTTAACATCAACTTACCTTAAAAACCATATTCATTTTGCAAGCTACTCATCAACTAGAGGTCATCAATTTAAACTAAGGTCATATTTTTGTGCAATAGACAACACCAAATATTTTTTCACAAATTGAATTATTAACATTTGGAATAAACTACCTAATAGCTTAGTCTCAGCTAGCACCTATAGTCGTTTCACCTCCCTTCTCAATGAATATGACTTGTCTCCTTTTCTCGTCTATTACTGATTGAACCTCTCGTTTCTTTTTTTCAATGTTTTGCGGTTTTGATAGTGGGCAGGTCCTCTACCCACTTAATAAAATAAATAAAATAATAGGTAAAGGTTCTTAATCAGTAATAGACATGATGATATTAGATTAAAGACATTGTTTGAATTAAAGAAGATGATGCTTTTGTCCCTGAAGACCCATTCAGGGTCATTTTCAAATCAAACTTCATTAAGGCTTCTTGGATGGCTTAGTTTAATTAATTAAAATCACAAATCTAAGTTTAATCAAAAACTAAAATATTATTTATAATCATGTCCTTCTGACTGCCATCTAACACACATTAAGGATTAAGTCTTTAGTGAAATCCTTTATCAAATGCTTGCAAAGAATTTGAGAATTTTCTCAATTTCAATAAAAAATGTAAGCAATAAATATTTTAACCAACAATGTTTTAAGCCATATATGCAATCTGACGCATAACCGTCCTTGTCATTGTCATCGTCACCATCACCATAATTATCATCATCATTATTATTATTTATTATTGCTGCATTCTATTTCTCAAAGAAGAATGTTTTGTGCTTTTAACATTTTTCTTACTGTACATTGTTAGTGTATTTATATATCATTTGGAGTTCTGGGTACTGGATGTGAAAAGAAATTTTGTGAATATAAATTGGCATGCAGATTGGCCAAATTAATAGCATTCCTGTATGTGGTGGTAATAACAACAGTCGTTATGTGTTTTGTTCGCAAGCCAACCTGGATTTCCAGAGCATACCCTTGAGTAAGGGCTTTATATAATTGGTGGATTGATTAAGATATGCCTTCACACCCTACCTGGATACATACATGCAATTGGACAAATATGAACACAAAAATACAAATATAAATAATTAAAATATGTAAATAAAAACTAAAAAACAAAATTTAAATGATACAAACAACATTATTATAAAATAACTGTGTTTAGCATGAACATAATTTACACTTTACTCTGCACTTCCAACATCCAAACAACATTTATGATTATTTAATTACTAAAAATCGACCTCCTGCTTCATGTTGAGAGGTTGCAAAAGCAAATTATTAGAAAATATTGATAGCAAGCAATAGGTAATGATCTATTCTTTAATACTAATTGGCAAGATTTTTAATTTGAAATACTCAGGTTAGACATGTTTTTATTTGCTTTTTTGAGGAATTTTACAAACCCAACTTGAACCAGATGAAAATTTACTCACGCCATAATTTCAGCTTCTTCTAGAAATTGACCTTCAGACATTGAGCCTTCTTTTATTGTTTTTACAGCAACCTCTTTTGAGCCTTTGTAAATGGCCTTAGTGACTGTCTATCCACCAAATCATTAAATATTAATTCTAGCAGATGTATATCCCGTCAAGGTCAAATAAATTGAATAATTTCTTACTAATAAGTTAATTAATTGTTATATAAGCTAAATTATGCATTTATCCACTAGCCCCAAATTGTCCTGCTCCAAGTTTTTCTTTCATAACGAGTTCTTTTGGATTTATTCTCAGAGTATTGGCTGAAATTTTTCAAAGGATTTGTTTACTTTGAAAATAAAATTGTTAAAGGAAAATAAATTTACCAAGTGAAATGGTTGGCTTAATCTCTTCACAAGGAGGTAACTTTAGTCTTGTGACCAATCCTGTGCAAAAAATGGGATATGTCTGCTGCTATAACAATCACAATTCACATATTAGAATTAACAAACCAGCACAATTGTGCTTGTGGTAAAATATCAATTCTGGAATGGAAGAAAACTTGTGTCTTTCAGAGAGATAGAATTTCGAATCAGTTGAGCAACGAATATGGTAGTGCTTTACCTCACCATCATGCCTGAGAGAAATTAAATTGCCTCAATATTTGCAAACCAAATTTTCAAAATGAGAAGCTTTATCGTAAAAATTTATTTGTGGTTTCATTCATGTATTGAAAATTAAAGTCACTTTCATATTTTCTCCAAAAATATAAAATTCCTAACTTCTCCGAATTGTAAAAAATAGAGAGTGTGTACATTCCATTTTTGCTGGAATCCCTAATCAGAAAGCAGCCTTCCTGGGCATTTTTCTCAAGCATTTCTTCAGCTTGCATTCTTGTAATATCTTTAAAGTACCATCTAATTCATTAAAAAACGTAAACATTTTAATGACACTTTCACACCTTAAAAGTCCCACTTTCTCTTACTCATAGTGTTCCATATTGTCTATATCTAGTGCCCGAACATAGGCAGAAGGAATATATCCACTCTTACTGAAACACATTATCAATATTATAATTAAGTGAAAACATTGTTTTGAGAGAGTATCTAATATATTACACAATCTATTTATACATATATAATACCCTGTACCCTGCTTCATCTTTTGCCTGCACCCAATCTTCTGATAAATCTTCTGAGATTAATTCATACTCTTCCCCCTTAATGTTAATATGTATTTTACCTTTGCAAAATATTAAAATGTTTAAACAATAGTAATTCATAGCATTGATTTAAAACCATGAGCAAAAAATTTAATATCATTTTTATCATTCCCATACCCATTTGAAAATAAATACCTTTCTAAGACTCAACTCAGTCTTTGATGAAGCTTTGAAATCATAGAGGGCTAGAACCACTTTTCCTTGATTCTGTTTGTTGTAAATAAGCTTTAAGCATGCAAACATCACATCAAGATCTACTCACAGAATGTCTTTTTGGGACTTGTTTTTTGGAATCATCTTTAAGAAGTAAATGAAGCAATTTGAAGTCATTATGAAAAATAATCAGATATTCTTCAGCTAAACTTTTAAATAAATACAAGAACAAAAAATTCAATTGTTTGTTAAATGCAAATGCAATAAAAAATTGGATTGTGCTCTTAAAATTAATTAAGTTTATGTGTGCTTATGTCAAAATATTTAATACATTCATACCTTACTTTGATATGACAAACATATATAAATTTTTCTACAAATCAGTACATCATGTCGAAAGTAAAAATAAAATTAGTGGAAAATTGCAACCATTGTGTAAAGTTGTTCCTTTAAAAGAGGTTTGAACACATCCATCTTTTTTCCTGTTCATACAATCACAACAACTGTATTTGCTCAGTCTGTGCAGCCATATACCAGGATGATAACTAGATGAAAATCTAGCTCTGCAGTTGTCTGCAGCTAAAATAAAATACTTTTAAACAATGTAATGTGTAATGACTTATTAAATTACAGCTTCGGTTATCAATAGTCACCTTGTCTGATAGCAGTTATCCATTCATCTCTTTGTTTGGCATGTGCGGCAATAATATACAAAACATAGATTGTGTTGTATTTATCTGGAGCCTGATACGCAATCTGCATATACAAACAAAAATTTTTTTTTCAATCGATCACTTATAAAGATGATGCGAGGCCAACCTGGAAAACATTGGTCTTGTTACCAAGTGCTTCACCCTCAACCTCTTCCACGGCTTTTACCATGCTCAAATCTATTTGCCCCTTCACCTTTCCTACTCCAGTCTTTAAAAATAAAATAATAAGCTTGTAATGCGAAAGACATACAACAAAAATGACTTACATCTATCTTTCCATCGCAGTAATAAAGACTAGTAGTCGTAAGGCGGAACCAGCGACTCTTGTAACTCTCATTGGTTATCCTGCTCTTCATTTGAGAACGCTTGCACATAAAATCTATCTTGATCACTGCCGAATCCATGACAACAGATATCACTTGAAACAATGATACAACTGACAATGAACAATATCGATGAATATAACTGCTTGCTGGCCAACAAGGAAGTTAAGGCACAATTTTCCTATTTTTATTTAACAGCTGCGATCGTCGCCTTTCACAATTATCAAATCCAGGAATAGCATTAACAAAAATCAATATTAACAAGAAATTAGTATTTAACATCACATGTCGTCTAATGTAGAATAATGTTCTATTACTCGTTTTTTAGAGACCAGTTAAGATGAGATTTAAAAGGTCGCATGCGATTTCATTCAGAAGCGAAAATTTGATCAAGTTTGAACGAGGAAGAAAAACAGCAAATTATAAGAACATTTGTTGAGGAGATATTAAAGTAATGACATAGTTATGTGGATTGATATTAAGTGAAAAGCAAGAGCTAGATAAGATAGTTGCAATTAAAATCTTTGCAAATCGCAAATGTTTGTATGATGGATTCTCTTAAAAGAATATGTACAATGTACATCATTATATATGATTTGGAAAACTGCCTTAACTTAACATGGGTCCCGAACCTTTTAGTACCGAAGAACGCATTCCAAATTACCGATGATGTAACGGCCACCATTTTCAAGTTAATTTTGTAGTGATTTTACAAATAATAATGCAAATAATGTAGAAAACAACTTTTTTAACTTAATATGTATTACCTTTGTTCATTACATATGTATGTTATCTACAACAAAGTAACAAACAAATTCTATTAAAATTCAATGTGCTTTGTCACTGAGTGTCAGTGGCCAATGCCACATAATTAGGGTTGTAGGCTGATATTCCTGTCCGCAGAAAATCATCAAGATGCTCGTCGGTAATTCGAGATCTGTATTTTGATTTTATTATGTTCATGGCTGAAAACAATGATTCGCATAAATATGTGGAACCGAAGAACGATTTTGTCTTGGAATTTATCTTGGAAAGAATGAAAATGTCAACCAAATTCCAAAAACGTTTTCCTCTGTTAAAATAGGATTTCAGCACAACATTATTTTTAAGATCCAACGTCTCAAGTCCAGCTGTTCTGCTCTTTTTTCATCAAGTTTTCCAATTGATGTTGCTGATGCTGTTATAATATTCTTGGCTAATAAATGGATTTACTAAAATGATTACCATATTGAGAAGTAGGAATTATTTTTTAATTTAAAATGGAATTAGAATGAGAAGTAGGAATTACTTTGTAGAATGGAATCATAATGAGAAATAGAAGTTATTTCTGAAGCCAATTCGATTTAACTCAAACATTTGTATGTATGGTATATATGTGTACAAGCAATTATGTCATCGGAATGTGCACCTCCGGTTAATGCAGCTAAGCTGTACATCGCAACTGTTTGTGAAAGCGAGGAAGGTTCAGTTGAGGAAGTTTAGACGTCTGGTTCTGGTGATGAATCTACATCGTCACTCTCATCGCCAACTCGGACTTCATTGAAGAAGTTTAAATTTTTGACAGATAACATTCAATCAAGTACAACTGCTGCGAGTATTAATCATCAACATTAGTATTAGTATTAGTCATTAGTATCAACAAAAGGGACACTGCTTAATCAGCTCAACAAATATCTAGCTGATATAATAGAAGAAGAACATAATGACGCAATAAATTTCTGGAAAGAGAAGAATACTCGTTACAGTAAATTGTATGATTTAGATTATTTGATTATTATGAATGCAAAATTCCTCGGAGATGAGAGCTTTCCTCAAATTAAACTCATTTTGACTAACTGTGACAATAAATGTTCAATAATTGTTTGTAGTTGTTTCTTTCTTACTTTAAGAATGCTTTTATAATCATTTCAACCTTCGAAAAGGCTTTAAATTTCTTTAGAAATGTGCCATCGATTCGTTACGCTGGTTTAGAAAAATGAGCAGCTCGTTTCGTAATTCATGATTAATAATTATTTCAGTTCAAGGGTGGTTTCCTTATGGAATAAACTAGATAAGGAAACCATCCATGCTGACACAGTAGATAAATTCAACATTTACTTAAGTAAATTCGGATATTAGGACTAAAAAGAGTGGTTATTACACAGATCCAGGTCTTCTTAACCACTATAAATAATTGTTGTTATGAACACGCTGAACAACGCGACCGCGTGATAGCCACCGGACCTCCGTGTGTAGCAACAAAAACTTGTGCTCGGCTTCCATTTTGCGGCACATGTTTTCAAATAAGTGGTGATTGAACGGCCTGGTTTTGATGAAGTTAACTATTTTAATACATGTGGAAAACGTGTCAGCAAGATCTTTATTCCATGTCCTTTGCCGCCAAGGCTTCGCGGTGAACCACGCAATGGGTTGATACTATGTGAGGCGCTGCTTGTTCCACTCGTGCGACTAAACCAGACTTACGATCAGTCATCGCAGCAGCGCCGTCCATGCACACGCCAACATGTTGTGTTCAGCCCAGTCCTGATTCTTCAAAAAATGCACCAAGTACACGGAAAAGTTTTTCACCGGTTGTGCGCCCCGGCAGCGACTTGCAGAACAAAAAGTCTTCCACGAAAAAGACGCGATGGCGATATTAAGATCGTCTGTAAAATATAAACGTTGTGAGCGCCTCTATTAAAAGTATCCCTATCCTCAGTTTTCTGTTCCTGCTCACTTTTAGCTCTGCTTTTTTCAAGCCTGTACAGTATAATGTTGTTTCTTCTCTTTCTACTTTCTACTGAGCAATGGTTTTTGCCAAGGTGATTTTTTTTGTCCACAACTTGTACTCTGTCTTCAATTGTCAAAGATGATTTGCTGTTACAAACCTTTTTTGTGTAAAACTCTAAAATTTGCAAAAAAAAGTGTGTAATATGTAAAAAGACTTTAAATGTAGATTTTAATATTTAGAAGTCAATAGGCATAACAGCAACAGTGAAGTTAAATAACTGGAAAATAGCCAAATCAATGCTGTTTTTGAGGGTTGCCAAGGGGTCTCAACACCAGAAAAGTTAAGAACCAAGAAACTACGATCAGCGATGGGCAAAAGTTAACTAAAAAGTTTGGTTGAAATGGTAGTTTTACTGATTTAAAAAAAAATTAACTAAGGATTAATTAACAAATCTGTTAACAAAATTTTTAAAATATGCTTAGTTTTTTATCCACATGTTAGTAGTCAAAAGAAGACAAATAGCATAAACTTGCTTCAACAATAACAAATTTAAAAATGGGCATCTGTTAACTAATGACACTATAACAAATGTGAAATTGCCAACAAGAAATTGATGATGAAGCTATAGTACCACTTCCACAGAAGCAATGGAGCAATCACTCACTACATTTATTGCAAGTTTGATGCTTTTGAAGCAAAGAATGATAAGTTGTACCAGAGGTCCTATGATAAAGCAATGGGAATTTAGTAAGTAGAAGCCTAAAAAGCAAATGACACACGAGGAAAACCTTTATTCACTCAGCTAATACCAGATAGTGCAGTGATAATTGGATTAGAAAAAGTGAACATTTGTCAATCAGCTTTGGGAATTGATGTAGTAGCTACTAGAAAACCGAATGCTAACCTATGCATTCCCAAATTTCATAGGCAAAATACCAATTTCCAAGCTCCCAAATATTACCCCTATTAAAATATTGGAACGGGTCTTTTAAAGCCATGTTTTGGGATATTTGAAAAGAAGACCAAGTCAATCAGACATGTTCACATCAAATCTTGAGCCCAAATGGGATGTTGTCCCCAATGTTCTTTGCCCCATGTGTGCCAGCTCAATCAAGTTAAAAAGTAATGTGGATCAACTAATTAATTTATTGGTTTGATTTTCCTAATATTGACATGTCACTTGTCTGCAAGGTGTGATACTCTTGAAAACGTTGGGATATTCTCTCTGTCATCCTCAAAATCTTGTCAGTGCAATTCATAACACAGGCATTCTAAAAAGAAATGTTATTTTAACGCATGCAATAATATTTCAGAAAAAAAACCATTATAAACCTCTGCATCAGAAATTTTTCTGCTGGTCAAATCATGAATGCAGTCGACAAAGCAGTGCTCAGATAACTTGTTGTAAGATGTCAGAAACTCTCTGAACTATTATGAAAAATTTTTTTTAATTGTTTAAATGAAGGATTTGTATTAAGCACTTCACCTGTTTCATAGTGTTTTCAGTTTCAGCATCAAGTTCAACTTTCTTAGGCATTTTGAAATATTTCCTATCTAAACTGCCTGTTAAAGAACATGAAATCAAAAATTACACAACTCTATGTTCTGAAAATAATTCCTGGAATTCTCAAATGAACTGAAGTGTTGCCAATAAAAAACATGTTGCATAAATAACAAATAATAGGATATGTCCAGATGCTTTATCCTGATCCAATCATGTCTGAATTAATTTATATGTAAAAGCTTAATAGTTATTTGTGACTGTGTTTAGGAATCATTTTAAAAAAATAAAATAATTTAATAGTTAACATATAGAAAGACAAACTAGCTAGGATTAAACAATTTAGGAAGATGATTGTTATAATAATATTTCATTGTTGAATCACACTTTAACCTAGAGGTCTAGGATTCAACCACTAATGACCATATTTTATTTTAAAGATTTATTGGACCAGTATAAAACGAACCATTCATCAAAAGTTTAAAATTTGAAACTTGCAAAAGTCTAATTAAATGTAAAGCTTTTTGGCTTTTTTAAAGCAGGTTTGCCGCATGGCTAGCGTTAATAAGAACAGTCGTTATTTGTCGTATTCGCAATCCTGCCTGCAGTGCCAGGGAGCGCCATACAAATGGTGGAACGATTAAAAAGTGCCTTTACATAGGGCACTCAAATAATTCGATAAATGCAGAAGTACGACCAGTAAATAAAGAAAAACTAATCTTCCTAAGCAGCAACAACCTAGGAATCATCTGCATGGCCGATAACATTGCCACCGGATAGCAAAGTAGATAAAAAAAACCATTGCCAAAACAGCAGCAGTAAGAAATAATACTTCTTAAAGTAATTATTCTGCATTTCTGGCCAAATATTCAATATCATCCACAAATGAAACAAAACATAACCTCACCAGCCCAGCGATCTACACAAACTAAGCGATATATGGAGAAGCAAAGAAATCTTATAAACTGAAATTCTATTGAATATAAAATATTATACATTCATATTTTTATAAATTGTTTACATAGGCTGCAAATCTTTAATCAACTATCGCTATTTATAAACTATTAATTACTTATTATTTATATGAAGTTTATTGTATAAATTAAAATATTCTATTGAAGAAACATCGTTGCTGCCTGAATGGATTTTGAAGGTTAGTAATCTCTACGTTGCTTCGTAGCAGTGGTGTGCAGAGGTTCTTTGATGCCCTGGGTCAAACCCTTGGTTGGATGCTCCTACATTGTTCTTTCCCTAATTCATTTCCCCTCCCACTGCACTGTGCTCCCTTTTTCCAGGAAATTTTTGAGAACTGGTTGACGAATTGTAGACTTTGTAATTTATGAGTAAGTTAGGAAGTTAGGCCACTATTGCTAATCATAGCGTAACCTGTATGGTTGACATGGGATTAGGTACTCAAATTTCAAGTACAAGTTTCCAAGAACTCGGATCCGAATATATGTACATTACTAATTCATCTCTTCTCATTGTCTAAAGTGATTGTTTAATTTTCAAATTTATTTGTCTCAGGCAAAACGAAGTAATTAAAAAAAGTATTATTAGTAATAGTAAACTTTGTTTTCAAGAAATAATAAATAGCATTAAATAAAACATGTCTTAACCATGTCTTTAATCCAAATCATCTCAGTTATGCAACGGACTATAATCAAATAAATAAATAAATACATGTCTTAAACAAAATGAAAAAGTTACACTCAGAAGACAAAGACAATTTGCGACAAGGCTTGACGTTAAGTTAATTTATTGAAAATATAGAAACTCAAAAACTAACGTTATCACACAATGTTTGAGTTACACTTTAGCAGCACCCAAGGTTCTTGAACTCAATCTAGACCAACATAGACAGAATGTTTGGTGTCATGTCGATGGCCGATTATTTCCATATGTCTATAACTAATAACTTTTGCAGAACTTTTAAAGGTCACTAGGCCCTGCCCTCTACATGAACTTTCCTACCCTACATTTTAAGCTCTCATGTCGTATGCAAAGTTTTCTGAGTTTGTGCTAAACACATTTCTTTTATATAGTATTTCAAAGTTACAGTAAAATTATGTCTCCACTGCATCAAAGTTTTTGATGGACAACTTTTAGGAATGTTTAATATATATATATAAACTAATAAATTGAGCTACATGTCAAATATCACTTATTAAATGATTGTTTAATTAATTAAGAATTAAATAATTGATATTATCCACATTAGCAACCTCTTACAAACTTGTGGCTAACATTCTCACTCCATGAAACTCCAGTCAAAAACAGCGCAACGTCAAAAATTAGTCAACGACAGGAACGCCCCCTGGGGGTGGCAAGGGCTGCAGCTTGCCCTCCTACTTGGAACAAACTGAAATAAGTTGGAAAAATTAGGATTCAAAATTCAAATGCATATTATAATAATTCCTGTAAGGTTTGTCGGCCCACGAACTGCTGTTTGGTAGTTAATGCGGCCCTAGGAAAAAAAGTTGAAAAGTTTGGAGACCCTGCTCTATCATATTTCGGAGAGATTTAATGTAAGCCAGGTGGAAGGGAAAAGCTTGAATGAAACAATCTCCAAATCGTAGCATTAGTCATTGACTTGATGGAAATAAGCTCTTTTTAAACACTTATACTCAATAATTAACAAAAAATGACCTAGTTGATCGATACAAACCGCAACAGGTTGCAAATGCATTATTCACAAGTTAAAACAATCTTTAATTATTCGACAAAGACAAGTGTTAGAAAATTAAACGAATGACCTTATTAAGGCAAGGAAATGGAGGAATTATCTTTAAAAGCGCAGTTGACTGCTTTGCGTAACAAACAAGTGAAGACACTTCACTTTGGGGTGATGAGCTAAAGCGATACGTGGTTAATCTAGTGAATAATATAAAAAAAACACGGCCTCTAAATTTGCCAAACTCGTTTAAAAAGCATTATTTGACATAAGATGATAAAATCACGTCTCTTGACTGAAAATAGAAAGCACTTTAGCAATTAAGACTTCTTTCTTTTCCTTGAGGCAGCATTTTATTCCTTTGGCTTTTAAAAAGTGGAAAATCTTATTTTTGGTTGTTGAAGGTTTATGGAGAGATTCCAAAATATGACTCTCTTCTTCAACCTGAAAAGCATCTGAAGTCCTACTTCTTTTTGATTTCACATTACTTTCGTTCTTTAGAGAGATCTCCTCAATAGATCCGTTGTTATCTACTTTTGAATTGGCTTTCTGCTTTGCATATTTGTCAATATGAGGAGTGTCCTCCACAGCTTTAAAAGTAATTGCTTTTATATTAATTTCAACGTTTTCTGAACCACTTATTTCAGGAACTTGATCAAAAGAGACGTGTCTTGCACGAACTGATTTTACTGACTTACATTTTTTACTTTCTTTAACATCACTCCCAATATTTTTGCTGCATTTTGAAAAACGAGGAATAACTTTAATGTTGTTACAACTCTGTAGCTTTTCGAAATCCGATGCAACAGACGGTACTAAAGAATCTGTTTTCTTGTTCATCTGCGGTGTTGTTCTTTGTTCGCTTTCTGGAAAACTTGTTCTTTGAAACCACACACTAATAGGATTGCCATTCAAGGCACTATTTAAGCTCGATGGACACTTTGAAATGCTGGTTATTGTGGTTTGAAACCCACACAAAATGTTAATTGCACACATAACCTCATCACAAAAAGTTTTACTTAGTGAAGGGTTCTTCTTGCGAATGCACAGAGGCTCTTCATTTCTGATGCAACAACTTGGATAAGTAAATGTTGATTCAGTATATTCAAAATTAACCTTTGCAAAAAATATATTGGATTCGTTAATAGGTAATTCATAGCCATAGGAGTCTCTCCAGTAGTTTTTCATATCTAAATAAGTTCTAAATTTATCGCTTGGTGGAAAAAGCCTCACCATCTCAACAATGCTAGCCCTTTTCAAGCTTGGTCTGATGAACTAAATTTTCCCGATGGCATCAGAAGAGAAAATGTTGCAACTGACACATAAACAAATCCACATACAACATGAAATGATAAACTATGTGCGGTGAACCTTGTTGACATCAAAAGAAATTCCTTTTCAGCAGTTAAGAAATTACCAATCGGTTTAAACCGTGGACTCATTCGAGTATAGACCGTATTCCTAAGACACCGTTCAAACGTATCCAGATTCGTTGGAAAAGGACCCCGAATCAGACCATGCTGAGCTATATCTAAAAAAACTGAACCGCACTGACATCGATCCTTGGGTGCGCAAATTAATAAGGTATATGGCCTGTTCCCGGGTGACGCTAATATGAATTGATTGGATAATATAATCTCTCGGCATAAAATGACAATTAATTGGCGGTTATTCTCATTTAGTGAAAACAAATAGCATTCATAACCATCCACATTACAGTTACTTACACAAAAACAAACGTCCCCCGAATCCATACAACAACAGCGCGAAGGCGAAACATAAAGATTATGTCGTCTGCTCGGCCAAAGACTATATAATATATTCAATCTTTATCGGGGACGAGCTATGTTATTGGCGCCCCTTTCCCATTCACACCGTTTAATCACCATATTTTCTATTACATCAAATAAGAAAAAATTTTTTAATGAAACATGGTGTTTAAAAAAGCAAATTTATAGAAACTATATTGACTCATTCAGTCTCTATTCTGACATACAGTCTACAAAAGATTTATTTTTCTTGATTTCACTGCCGCAAACTGGTCAATGACAAAATCTCTTTTTTTTTCCAATGTCTCTCTTTCAACTCTGTGAAGAGCAAGATCACCTCTACCAGTGGTAAACTTTTTTCGCTGAGGACTAGAAGCAGAAATCGGAGAACCTCCAGGGGCCGAGCGAATGAGACCTTGTAAAATAGATTCCAAATTTCATACCTCATCAACATCAAGACAACGCAAACACTAAGACACATGTACAGAAGAATGAGGACAAAGTTGTGAACTATATTAGCTGATGTTCACATTAAATCTTGACAATTTTAATTTGAGTACATGATAGGCTGCATTTCTGCAACAAGCTTTGAGATATCAAGGCTCGTAGTTTGCATCAGAGTTTTCAGGCATTATTGTTCGGGTGGGGGTGGGGTCATTTCACGAGTTCGAGGGGCCAGTTTTTCGTGCCAAATACAAGTTTAAAATCAAACCACGCACAACCTCAGATCAATAATTATATTTTAGGTAAAAACATATTGAAAATCATTTATACAAACTAAAATTTAAAATATGTTTAATAACTGAAATGTTTAAAGAAATTTTAAGCGCCGAGGTTTTTTGAGAGCATATAAATCTACTACTCTATCAAGAAAAATATTGTAATAATCACGTCCGAGATCTTCTTGTGATCGATTGGTTTTTTTTTTGCATGTTAACAAACAAGTTTTTAGACCGCTACGGATGGTAGGACATTTTTTAAAACTTGTTTGTCTTAGATTTATGGGTTTTTACATACACTTTTAGTCAGAATTTTTTAATCCCCCGCGAAGGTATGCCTGAAAGAAACCCTGGTTTGCATAACGATGGAAAATATTCAAATATAAAAAATGGCGGAGGCTGTGGAGGTCTACTAAGTTGAGATGCATGGAAAGCTAAAAAATCACGAAGATGATTGGATAGGATAAATGGTGGATTGATTAAGAAGTACCTTCACATCCTATCCGGATACATAAGGCACGAAAAAAATCAGCTAGATACAAATACAAAGTAAACGATCAATTTTTCCAAGAATGGCATTCCAGAAAACTATGAAGTTAAAATTTAAATACGCCAGTAACTGTATCTGCATCACTTTCGGAGTTGAGCCCCCCGATAATTTGTCTGAGCCTTAATATAGTTCATCTAGTCCTTCATGGATAGCTTTAACAGCTTCTGACCGTGCGCTCCAACGTGTTTCAGACTCCCGCTTTACTGTGCTGGGCTCAGTTTTTAAACTCGTCCACTGGGACATATGTATGTCTGATGTGGTCGCTACCAGTGATATTTCCATTAATAGTATTTAAAATAGGAATTGAAATAGAAATTATTTTTTCTCGATAATGGAAATTAAAATTTGGGAATGGAAATTGCCTGAAAAATGGAATTAGAATGAGAAGTAGGAATTATTTTGTAGAATGGAATTATAACGAGAAATAGAAGTTATTTCTGAAGCCAATTCGATTTAACTCAAACATTTGTATGTATGGTATATATGTGTGTGATGTTCTATCGTTTAATTTGTTCGTGAAAAACCAACAACCGTTCCTTTTAATTTCCGCACTTCAACGCCGCCATATAAACAAAGATCCCCTATCGTTACAACATTACATCCCTCCCCTTTTTGGAAAACCTAGTCAAATATTAGTTCACAACATAGTCTGCAAAGCGGGCGGGCAGTTTATGTTCACGCTTGGAGCGGCGTACAACGTTCTGATCTTGCTGTGTGCTGTACTCGCCTTCCGGAGCAGTTTGCGGCATGACATCACTGGATGTGACATCACCTTCCACCACGTCTTCGGATGGTTCCTTGAATTTTGCATAACCCGACAAGCGGTTATCTATTCCTTTGAAGAGTGACGAGTTGCGGGTGACTGATTGTCCGTCAGTGTTGCGTGTAGCAGTGATCATCGAGTGGTTCTTTGACGTAACTGTGTGTGGTACTGGCATGTACGGTGTGAGTGATCTGTTGTGTGTGATTGGTTGTTTCACAATGACCGTGTCACCCACGCTGATTGATGAAGGTTTGACATAGGACTTGTTGTCAGCGTAGTCCTTCATCTTCGACTTCATGAGAGCATCTCGCTCACGAAATTTTCTATCGCCTTGTATATCAGTGACTGTAGATGATTTTGTTGATGGTAGAGTTGTTTTGAAGGGACGTCCAAACAGCATTGTCGCAGGAGGACGACCAGTTGTGCTGTGAGGCGTGGCACGATACTGACGAAGAAAGATGTTCAGTTCTTGATGCCAATTCTTGTGTTCGAGTTGCGCTGTCTTGATAACCTTCTTGACTGTCTTCACAAATCGTTCGACCTCACCATTGGCACGCGGCCATAGCGGAGTTATCTTTCGATGCTTGAAACCCATATATTCAGCAAAACGGGTGAATTCAAAACCATTGAAGGGGGGTCCATTATCCGACTTCAGAATGTCACACGAACCAAATTCTGATAGGATGCGATCAAGTTTTGGTATCACGCTGGCTGCTGCGGTTGACTGAACAATTTCAACCACAGGAAATCGTGAATAGTCATCAATGACCACGAGTAGGTAGTCACCAGTTGTTAACTGAGCAAAATCAATACTCAATTCACTCCAGGGTGATGACGGTAGTTGGGTCATTTGTAGTGGTTCACGATGCGGGGTTGCGACGGCGATTTGGCAGGCAATGCATGCTTTGACGCGTTCTTCCACCAAACGGTCGATCACAGGAAACCAGACTTTTTCCCTAATCAAAGCTTTGGTTTTGACAATGCCTTGATGTCCTTGATGTGCGAGATTGACTGCACGTTCCCTCAGTGACTCTGGAATAACTATGCGGCTATTGCGTAGTAGTATATTGTCTCCACTGACACACAGTTCAGCATGCATTCTAGCGAACGTGTCAAACTCGTTAGTGTTTACGTTAGCGATGTGTGACCAATCGTTTGTACGGATCGCATCGATGACAGCGAGCAGTGTGTTTGTCTTTGACGGTCGCAGTGGCAATTTCAATGCGAGTCATAGCTTTCGGTACTGCATGACCCACGAGGTAGTTGACGTACTCTTCGGCGATTTGTTCTTCACGACTCGATCGGTCACTTGACAAAGTTGGATGTCGTGATAGATAGTCGGCTGGGTTGTCATGACCTGGTCTGTAGATGATGGTTGTCTCATATGGTTGAAGGCGTAGTGCCCAACGCTCGATGCGTGCTGGCGGCTTGCATTTTGGATTGTTGTACAGACTGACTAATGGCTTGTGATCAGTATGAATGGTCACTGGCTTGCCATGGATGTATATATGAAAATGTTCACAAGACCAAACGACTGCGAGTGCTTCTCGTTCTGTCTGTGAGTATCGTTGTTCGACATCAGTCAACGATCTACTGGCGTAAGCGATGATATGTTCTTCGTTGTTATTTCCACGTTGAATCAAGATGGCGCCGAGTCCGACTGGACTAGCATCAGTGTGTATTTCTGTTTGCTTGTCAGAGTCAAAATACGGCATTACTGGAGCATTGCATAGTTCCTGTTTGAGTTGTGTGAGTGCAGATTCTTGCTCATTGGTCCACTGCCATGGTGTGTCCTGTCGTGTTAGTCTACGTAGTGGCTCGGAAACTGTAGCATAGTTTGGTATGAAACGAGCACAATAATTAGTCATCCCGAGTAGACTGCGGACTTCAGATGCATTGGTTGGCATGTTCATGTTAACAATTGACTGAATCTTCTTCGGGTCTGCCATGATGCCACGTTCAGTGAATACGTTACCAAAGAATTCGAGAGTGAGCTTCGCATAGACGCATTTCTGCTTGTTAAGAGTTAGCCCTTTTTCTCTCAGACGTTGAAACACGGCACGCAGATTGTTGAACATCTCCTGCTCGGTTCTACCGTACACAAGAATGTCGTCACTAATGTTTATTGCGCCCGTTAATCCACTGAGTGTCTCACGGATTGCATTCTGGAAAATCTCTGCAGCGCATGAAATACCGAAATTGAGACGTTTGTATCGACGCAGACCAACATGCGTGGAGAATGTTGTAATGTAACGTGATTCAGGTGCAAGTTCAAGTTGATTATATCCCTGATTTAAATCCAATTTTGAGAAAACTGTTGCACCATTTAGATCACTGATCAGTTCATTTATAGTAGGCGTAATGTGTCTTTCACGTTTGATTGCTGTGTTAGCTTGGCGCATATCTACACATACACGTTTTTGGCCAGTTTCACTCTTAGGTTTGGGTACGACGACGACTGGACTCACCCACGGAGTAGCTCCTTCGGTCATTTCGATGATGTCGAGCTCTTCGTCATGCTTGAGTTGATCTTCTAACTGTTGACGAACATGGAATGGCACCCAACGATGAGGCTGCGCGACTGGTTGTACGGCGTTGTCGATGTGTAGTTTGACTTGGAAGTCCTTCAGCTTACCGACACCACGAAATAAATCAGCATATTCTGTGACGAGTTCATTGACGATCTGATCGGTGGATGTCGTACGTTCACCAATCGGTTTCACGACGTGCAGTAGGTGTAGTGCTTGAGATACTTCCCAGCTTAGGAGAGAACCTTCCTTGCTATCAATGACGTAGAACAGTGTGTCTGACTTTCTGTCTTTATATCTAACCACAGCACGAAAAGTCCCTAGCACCTTGAGAGGGCTTTGCGAACAGTATGCAAATACTTGTTTGTAGTTGCTGTGCAGCTGAGGTAGAGGTTTAATTTTATAAAAATCGAGTTGGCTCATGATGCTTACACTTGCTCCTGAGTCTGCGATGACATCGATTGTAGTGTTGTTTACATTCACTAAGAAGTGTGGTAGATTTCTTTTGGTGTCCAATCGATTTGAATGAACGCTCAGTGCATACACATAACGACTCTGCTCAGATGAATGTTCACTGTTGTCAGATGAACTTCCGTTGCTGTCGGCATTGACACGGCGAACACGATGGTATTTGCCATGACGGGTTTTCGGCAGTCGGCTTTGCGGTCTATCATGTGATATGCTGTCGCGATGTCGCTGATGTGGCGGCTGTTGTGATGCACCATCTTTCGAACGACACTGTGACGCAAAATGATTTGGCTTCTTGCACGAATTGCAGTACTTGCCATGCGCCGGACACGATGTCTTTCCACCCTCGTGTGGCCATGTGCCACCACAGTTGTGACACTTCATGTCAGCTGTTTTCTTGGAATTGTTGCAAATCTGCTTATTGCGATTCAGACTCAGTTTGTTAACATGCTCATTCTCCATACTCTTTGCTTGGATATCGGAGAGTTCTAAACTACGACCAACATCTATGAGTTTAGTGAGAGTCATGTCAGGTTCACATAAGGCTTTACGGCGTAGTGTACTTGATAAACAACCTTGGATGATTTGAGATTTTATCTCACGATCAACATTGTCGAAAGAGCATGAGGTTGCCAGTTGTTTCAAACGGGTGTAGTAGGCTGTTAGTGGTTCATCTGTTTGTTGTTTAGATTGTCGAAACGTGTAGATTTGGTATTCGACGTTTTGCTTTGGTGTGAAAAACTTGTTGAGAGCAGTGACAGCCTTTTCGAACGGATCCTCTCCCTCTGCAGCTTCGGCATCTGGAAGAGTATCAAGGATGTCGTTGACTTCCTCACCCGCGTAGTGGAGTAGGAGAGCTCTTTGACGTTTGCGATCAACAATATTTACGGCCACCATCAGGTTGCGAAAGCGAGAAACCCACTTTGTCCATCGAACTCCTGCTGAGTCGTGTGAATCGACTACAAACGACGGAAACGTTGGTAGTGCTTCAGCCATGGATTAGATAATGGTGTTATCGATAGTAGCTTTCGATGACTTCGATAACGCTCGGAGGCCAGACAACAGCGTCTATCCGAAATGAACAAACTTTCGATTTTTGTCGATAAAAATTGGTGCAAACTATTTGCGAAGGTCCGTTTCGAAATTCTCGTCGCCAATGTGATGTTCTATCGTTTAATTTGTTCGTGAAAAACCAACAACCGTTCCTTTTAATTTCCGCACTTCAACGCCGCCATATAAACAAAGATCCCCTATCGTTACAACATTACAATGTGTACAAGCAATTATGTCATCGGAATGTGCACCTCCGGTTAATGCAGCTAAGCTGTACATCGCAACTGTTTGTGAAAGCGAGGAAGGTTCAGTTGAGGAAGTTTAGGCGTCTGGTTCTGGTGATGAATCTACATCGTCGCTCTCATCGCCAACTCGGACTTCATTGAAGAAGTTTAAATTTTTGACAGATAACATTCAGTCAATTACAACTGCTGCGAGTATTAATCATCAACATTAGTATTAGTATTAGTCATTAGTATCAACAAAAGGGACACTGCTTAATCAGCTCAACAAATATCTAGCTGATATAATAGAAGAAGAACATAATGACGCAATAAATTTCTGGAAAGAGAAGAATACTTGTTACAGTAAATTGTATGATTTGGATTATTTGATTATTATGAATGCAAAATTCCTCGGAGATGAGAGCTTTCCTCAAATTAAACTCATTTTGACTAACTGTGGCAATAAATGTTCAATAATTGTTTGTAGTTGTTTCTTTCTTACTTTAGGATGCTTTTATAATCATTTCAACATTCGAAAAGGCTTTAAAGGAAAACGAAAATATTGAAAATGGAATTAGAATAGAAATTAGAAATTATTTGAGCGATGGTAATTAGAATCGAATGGAAATTTGTAGAACTTTGAATGGAATTAGAATAGAATTAAAAATTATTTGAGCAATGGTAATTAGAATCGAATGGAAATTTTTAGAACTTTGAATGGAATTAGAATAGAAATAGAAATTATTTCAGCAATGGTAATTAGAATCGAATGGACATTATTTTGCGAATGGTCTCTACATTCATGTTGTGACCAATTTATTGCCCTTGTTCAATTATTATAATATAATGTTGTATATAATACGAACATAAAAAGCTTCATTTGTAAGCCTCATTTTGGCTCCCTTTGTTGCCCGGGGACATATGATCCGCAAAGCCAACATTATAGGTCCACAGAGAAACTCGTTGTCGAGCAAATTCCAATGTGCCTCAAGGAGGAAGGAGGTTCTTATCTTCAGACTCTGTCGACGGGGAGTGTACCAGATGACTTAAAATTGGCCAAAGTGATTCCATTGCATAAATCCGGTGATCTGAACAGGATCTGCAATTACAGACCTATCTCAATTCTGCCATATTTTTCAAAAATTTTCGAAAAGGCCGTATATCGTCGAGTTGAATCCTTCTTATCAAGGTTTAGTCTGCTCAATAACAAACAATTCGGATTTCGAAAAAATCACTCAACATATATGCCTCTACTCTTACTTTATTCGAAAATTGCCGACGCTCTGGACTGTGGTGAGTTCACCATCGGTGTGTTTCTCGATCTATCAAAGGCATTTGATACCGTAAATCATGAGATACTTTTGTCGAAACTTTATCATTACGGTTTGCGTGGTTGTGTTTTGAAGTGGTTCACCAGTTATTTGTCGGGTCGTAAACAATTGACAGAATTTAATGGGTTTGAATCTTCGTTTAGTGACGTAGCTTGTGGCGTTCCTCAAGGGTCTATTCTTGGCCCCTTGCTATTCATAATTTATATTAACGATTTACATAACTCATCATCTTTACTTACATTTTTATTATTCGCAGACGATACAAATGTATTTGCTTCTGGCAAAAATCTCAATGACTTAATTATCAGCATCAATAGGGAGTTAACAAATGTTGACACTTGGTTTCGCGCCAATAAGTTATCTTTAAATGTCGACAAGACAAATTTTATGCTTTTTGCTCAAAAAATAAGGACAGAACCCATAGTATTCAACCTTGCATCAACAACTTACAGATTAAACATGTCACCTCTACCAAATTCCTCGGCATTATTATCGATGATAGATTAAACTGGTTTTTGCATATCAATTACGTTGCCTCCAAAATTTCAAAAAACATTGGCATCATGTCAAGGGTCTCTTCATTTGTTGATAACAAAATTCTCATTATGCTTTATTATTCTTTAATATATTCTTAGCTCATCTATTGTAATATCGCCTGGGCCTCTACCTATCCCTCTAAACTTATCCACTTACTTACACTCCAAAAAAGAATAATTCGTACTATATTTCGTCTCCATCCACGTGCCCATACAAAGGACTTTTTTATTTCAAATGGACTTCTAAATATATATCAGATCAATAAATTCCAAACTTGCCTCTTCATATACAATTATGAACATAACTTGCTGCCTCCATCCTTTAATAATATGTTTTTCAAATCATCAGATGTCCACTCTTACAATCTTAGATCATCCAATCAATTGAGATCTGAATTTTCCCGTACCACCTTCAAAAAATTCTCCATATGTTGCAAAGGTCCACTCTTGTTCTCCTCTCTGCCGTCGTCCCTTGTTTCTCTAAACAGTTCCTCACTATTTAAATCCCATCTTAAAAAACACATTCTATCCACCTGTTGAACCTGTTATCCACATTTCCACCTTATCATTCATTTTATTACCCTGGTTTTTTCCTCGTTGATTACATCGCTTATTCATTATTCCGATTATTCATCGTCTCTCAGTTGTTGCCATTAATTTTCACCTGTCGTTACCATTAGAAGTTTATATATATGCAAAGACCCTTTCAAACGCCCCTTTAAATTTGTCAAATTGAAACAACCTATCCCCTAGACGGGAATTAATTCCCTTGGGATAGTTCATTAAGGAATTTGTGAATCTTTTTTTGGTGTGATTTTTTTTTGGCTATTTGAATATAGTTTTTTGAAAATAAACGAATTCAAACCTGAAAAAAAAAAGACTCCGAGTTGGAATTGGTTGACACGTAATCGTTTTGCTATTTAAATAACGCTTTTCAATTTCTGAAAAGAGGACCTTTCAATGGAATGACAAACGGACTAAAAAGCGTTCTTTAGACACCAAAATGATTCCGTGCCAAGTAAAGGTATCCGTTACTCTTAATATTTCGCTCTTGAGGATCACGATCTAGAGGACTTTTGCCGTATATACAACGACGGGTGTATAATTTGGTAAGCCACCAACTTTATAATATTTTTGTCGTTTTTATATTTATTACATGATAAACTTGTTAAAATTTAAAAAATATTTCTTGACGAAATATTTTAAATATTTTGATCGAAATATCAGACAAATACTTGCCAGCACTGATCGACACCGTCAATGAGCAACCCCTTGCCAATTATTTACTTTCGTTTGTTCCTCGATTCGATATATTTAATGTCAGGTGGCCACATCGGCTGCATTTTATAGGAAATTTCTACCAATGGATGATATAAAAAGAGTTCTGTGATCTGGCGCCTTATTTATTTCTACGTTTGGCATATATCATGGCGGTTGCTCCTATTGTTGAGAGTATTGTTAAATACAGAGAAGGCAGAAAGGTAAGAGCATTTAAAAATGTTTACAGGCCAATTGAGGTTACATAGCAATCTTTGAATGTTTTGCATTTTAACTAATGTTATCATTTCAATGAATTGTATTTCAAAGGTGACATATGAATACACGGTAAAATGGATTAAGGAAATGGTTATTTATGATTTAATTATTTAACTAAATATTTTGCCTAAGTGAGCTGCTAAAAGGAATAAATGACCTAGCTTTGGTTTCAGATGCCATCTGTATCTGTATAGAAGTTTACTGAATTATTGATTGCCATATTTGGATAATGGATTATTCATGATTAAGTGATGAGGATATTGGTTTTTATTAAAGCTATATATAGAGTCTTATTCTTTGTGTTTAGTAAACAGTACTAAGAACATTATGCAAAACTAATATTCTGTAAAACTAAGTGATCAAGTGTAATTTATGCATTTTATTATTATTTATAAATTGCTAATTTTATTAAACTAAATCACATGGCTCATAAAGCTTAAGTAATTTCTTAGAATTACAGTTACCTTATGAAATATTTGCAGTGGAAAGAAAGATGGTGTGTGCTTAAAAAACCTTCTCCAGTTGCAGGTGACTTCATCTCTTTAAATTGATAACTTCCTTTTAACTTCTGCTTTTATTAGCCCTAATATTTCCAGCTAAATATGTTTATCTTGATGTTACATTGATCTTTAATTAAATGTTTTGTCAGCATAAAATATGTCTATAATTAAAACAGTCGATTACTTCATGCATCGTAGACTGCCTGAGTGTGGTGCTATATAAAGATGCCAACAAGCAAACTCCAAAATCAAACCTAGTTTTGGACGAGTTCTGTGGCATTGATACAACACCTTTCGATGGAGAGAAATTTGTTTTGTCCATAATTTGTTGCAGCAAGACTCTCTTTCTTTCCTTTGCTGTAGAGGAACTCAGGGAGCAATGGAAAGAGAAATTACTTTATAATTTTGGAAAAGGTTTGTTTCTTTAATTCTGACAAAAACTTTATTCACTGATAATATTTAAGTTCTTTCAAGTAGAATCAGTTTTTATTATTTATTACAAAGGCACCGACTGGATGATAAGTATTTAATCGAAAAAAATTAGTAGTGAAATGCTTTTTTTTTCTTGAGGTGTGGAAGAAAATTTTATGGACTGAAGATTTTTAACATAAAATTATTTTGATGTCCAGTAGACAGTATTTAAAAAAATTAAAATAAATATGAAGAATTTCAATATGTCTATTATTTGCAATTTACAAGTACAATTGAAAATGCTGCCAAAAATCACATTAAGAAGAGAAATGCAAACTCTTTTACAAATGGGCTTACAAGTTGCTTCTTGTGGTACTGCTGTGGGCCTTGGAGTCAAGCAACATGTTTATACTTGGATTTATTCAGTCCACAATTACTTATTATTTGTGGTTGCATAATGCAACAACATTTGATAGATTTATTCATATGGTCTAATGATCACTTAATTTCATAGATGAGTGTGGATGACCTTTGTTTTTTATTATATGGTCAAGCATTAAAAACTTTCTGGCATCCTTGCCCAATTATTTTTTAAAATATCGCAATTAAATCGCAGTCGTCATGTAACTGACCCTACTTTTACTAACATACCATTTTAGAGCATGCAATATAGTTTAAGCTAGTATTTTGACATTGTATTGTTTCATGGAAGGATCTGACATTCTATTATTTTTTGTTTTTCTTTATTCTGCTATATTTTTTCAGACATTTGTTTCAAAGTCGAGGTCACCCATGGCTTACAAGAACAGAGAGTGTCTAGTACTGGTCTTGTGTCTATCCACTCTAACTTGTGCAACCTTTTCCTGACATCATCACGGATTTCCCTCACCACGACTGAAACCTTTCTACTGAGGAATTTGTACTCTTGGAGGTATATGGATCTGAAGAGATATGGATCATTGGGCAAGAACTGCTATGGGATTCAGGTTTTGTTTAAAGAAGGTTGGGGCATGTGCTTTACCTTTTTCCAAGTTCCAGTTTTATAGTATTTTTTTAATCAATTGTGCACAACAGAAGAACGATGTTTTAAAACTTAAATTAATTTTAAACATAACTTTGTAAGTTTTGAAATTTTGTGATTAGGTGAGAAGAATTTTGTATTCAAAACCCACCAAAGTGCTGATATTGACAAAGCCTTGAAGAATAAAGTGCAATCGCTTGCGCAGTCATGTGGTCTTTTTGATCAACTTATATGCTCTGGTTCAGGTTGTATATGAACTGCTTGCTCATTTTGCATTTGTTGAAAAGTGAAATTGTCAAATTATTAACTGTTTATATATTTATTGTAGCTAATAACTATTTTATGTAATAGATTTATATTAGTTAGGATGTAATTCTAATACAGTCAAACTTAGCTATATCACGATCTTTTGGATCCAAGATTGCGATCTGCGAGCTTTTTTTGCTTCACAATTACCTACATCATTCAGGGTGATGTGGGAGAATTTTATATTTTTAAATATTTATAAATCATTACCAAAATACATAGAGGGGGTCCAAGACCAAATCATGTTACATCCTAATTAACAATATAAACAACTATGTTATGGCTGAGTTTGAGTGTATTTGTTTGATGCCTCTCAAGCTTTGTTTATGTTTGACAACTGTTGACTATAAATTACATTTTCTAATTAGTTCAAATGACAATAAAATTGATTAAATTTGTAATTTGCACTTCATGTTATGACCAATGTAAGTTTAATATTGATCATAATGGATTACTTACAGTTACAAACCAAAGTGCTTTTCCTGCATCAGCCTCAAATCCCTCAACACCAACTTATTGCATTTCTTCAGAATCAAACAAAATCAGTCACATTGATAGAAGGTTCTCCACTCCTCATTCTCAGGTGCCCCCAAAGAGTCATGACTTTTGCAATTCCCTGGAAAATACGTTGCAGCATCAGCATTATGAGAAGCGAACTCCAAACTCCAGGAACGGCTCCTTTTGCGGATCGGAAATGCCGGAACAACCGAGCAGCCTTATGAGACATTTTTCAGAGTGCAATCTTCACATATCTCGGTCGCATCACAGAATGCCCAGCGAAAGTTTAAACTTGGCCAGTTCATGCGAAGGTTCCGTCGAGAACTGTGATGAGCCAAAAGAAATTAAGTTGAATTATATCAATTATGAAGCAACTTCAAAAACAACGAACATCTACGGATCAGAAGGTTTGACTGGATTCTCTAACGACGACGATCGCAAACCCATTTGCTTGCCCCCACCTCGAAGTGTTTCTCGGGGAAAGACTGACATGGAGCAGAGTTGCACCATACCACAGAATAATGATTTTTGTTTTAATGAGCCAAAGGCAAATATTGCCATGATGAATGGAGGTTCGTGTGCTAATAAGTCCATTGCATTTGATCCGCTACAGCCTCTCCCTTACAGGGATCTGAGTCAGTATGACGGAGAATCTGATGAGGGATATTTATATTGGCTTCCAGGAAGTCCAAATAAGCCAAATCTTGCATATATAAACATCTCTTCTCTTGGAACTAAAGATTGTAAAGGCTTCCATGTAAAGACTGATCGAAAGGAGTGCATTGAAAATTACCTGAAACATGATTCATCAATAGATTCATTGAACTTGGACAACACGAAGCTCGAGTGCTCTTATGATCCGGCCGCCAATCCAAGTACCAATTGCTACGTGAATGTTTCAGGCGAAGAATCAACACAATCTTCAATTACTCTAAAAACAAATTCAGAGGAAAACAAGGAGAACTTGTCAGGAAATAATCAACAGTTATCTCTGAGGACCTATAATAATGACTACATTCCAATTAATCAGTTGGGAAGTGGTTTAAAGAGCAATTCTTTGAAATTTGAAAATGGTGAAACTGAGAAAAATTTACTCATTAATGATTATGTAGATATGACTGGCAGGCAAAAGTCTGAAGAAGATCCTCCTGAGGAACGGCTTCTATTAAAAGATGGGGGCATAGCTGAGATGTCTGTTGATTCAAAAACTCCATTACAAAATGAGAATAATGAATTGGAAAATGATTCTGAAAAAAGTGATGTGGGTGTTGATACCAGTGTCGTAGATGCAGACTTAATGAAGAAGATTCACTTGTGTCCTCCTTTGCCTGCATTACAACGAAACTCTGAATCGCAGGAGTACATAAATCTCAGCTCTGTATCTATCGGGGAGCCTGGTGTTTGTTTGAGTCCACCTCCGAGGCCTCCCAAACTGCTAAATTGCATTAGGGAGGATGCATCTGAATCGTCCAGCCCTCCGCCGCTGCCGGAGAAGGTAAAGCATACACGTGGAACTGCCGATCAAGACTTTGCTCCTTTGCCAATTCCTACGAGGAGGAGGGATCAGTCGAGCATGTCGGATTCGTTTCCGAAACCTCCTTTGCCTCGGAGGAATTGTCATTCTCCTGTCAATCTGCACAGCTCTCCCCCACCAGGGTCATCACACCACAACAGAGGCTCGACCTTATCCTCGTGCATCCCCGGCAATCACTATCACCTGGGTATGAGACCCGTCTCGGCTTCGTCCGTTTCTAGGCATAGGAAGCCCAATTTGACGGTCGACTTAAAAAATACCAGTGAGATTGACCACAGTGAGATTTTTTTACATTAAATTTGATAGTGAAATTTGCCTAAAAATTAAAAGTGCTAGATAAGTATTTTTTAGCATTTAATCTAAAATGTTTGAAGTAATATAGGGCATTTTCACTAAACTTATGCCTTAACTCAAATGATTCACTTTGAAGGCAAACTGGATACCCCGATATCTGTAGGCTCAAAATGGCATCTGGATGATCTCAATCGATCCTTACCAGCATTGGCTATCTATAAGCCTAGAAATGGAAAGGAATATGTGGATAGACGTCGTCTCGCAGAGGAAAGCTCTTTGCCTCCGCATTCTGCCCAAAGATCTCCTTCTGTGGCATCATCGGTTTTCACATTTGATGACAAATCCGTGGCATCGAATCCTTTCAGTGGGTGGTATAGCAGTGGTGAAGACTCTCCAAAATATCCTTCCAACTTTATTTCCTCCACAAGATCATCCATTAGGAGCATGTTCGATCAGAAATGGTCGCTCGGTCATTCCCATCGTGACATGGCCGGCAATGGATCTCCTCGGTCATATCGTCTCGATTGCTTGGAGTCTCCTAGGACATTTTCTACAAGCACAATGGATAGCATCGACACCATTGTTAATTATGCAGACATTGATGTCATGCCTGGCGACTTCAAGTTTGCTGTGGCAGCATCACCACCCCCCACTCCTGACAACAGAACAGTTTATGCCAGAATAGATGTAGCTGCAACTTCTGCAGTTTCCAAGGTGGGCAAACAGCATGCCAGATTGAGAGAGGACACTCTAGAGAAGAGAGCTGAAAGTGCCATTTTTACTAAACTCCAATCTTTTGAAGGGAATGTGGAGAAAAGAAAACTGTCTCTTGATTTGAGGAAACAATCGAGTCTGAGCATTAAAGACTGATCACGTCAGTATTTTAATGTCATTGTAAATAAGTCACATGGTTTTTATATTTAAAATTGTCATGTAATGTATGTCTTATGTAATTCTCATTTCATCAGGTCTCCTTACATTTGCTATAGTGTTTATTGGTCATGCTGAGGTATTTATCGGTTAGGGCGATCTATGCTGATGTGACTGAGAATGAAACATTGAAATTGTCAGGAGTCGAACAGGCAATAACTTCTGATAATTAGCTCTAAGCATCTAAAGGACTGCCTTGAGCTTGAGTGCCTTTGTGCTGCCGGAGGTGTATTCTTACCAGCAATGTTGATTTGATCGATAATGATGTCAAGAAGAAATCTTCAGACAATTAAAAGCTACGATTCAGATATTTATCTGAAGTTTTTAATTTCACATTTAATTTATTTTGTGATTTTTTTGCTAGTTTTGCTATTTTGTATAATTGCAATATTATTGTTAGGATCACCGAACCTGTGAGATGATCACAATGCATGTGTGTTTGGTGTATCATAGGACCATTTGTACTGAATGCTGTTATAATTTACTGTTAGATATTCGAAGTGTGAAGATTTCATTGAAGTTCTTGTAGACAAGTTTTAGCTAAGGGAAGGCTTTGAAGGAAATTAGAGCATTAAGTTTTTTTTATGGATTTGGTCTGAATGAGGTTAGCTAATTAGCTTGAACATCTTCTGAATAATCAGTATGTCTTGTTTTTTACAGATATTTAAAAAAAAATACAGATGACAGATTCTAAATTAAACAACTTAAAAATGGAAATTATTAAAAGCTTAGTGGTCTGGTGTATCAAATTATTTCAGAAAAGATTGGAATAATTATTTTATCAAATCGTTAGGAGATTCTATTTTATTTTGCTGCTGGCCGTTCGAGAATAAGCAGACTGCGTGAGGGTCGGTATGAGGAACCTCTCCCAGAAAGCAGTTGGCCGTCAGAAAAAGGGCTCATGCCGGTGGTGTCTGGAATCCGCACTGGTATAAGCTAGATCTGAGAGCCGATGGTCTTTAAGAAACAGCTTGGCTTGAAAGAATTTAGCTGGCTAGCCTCCGCTTTACTACTTGGCTTGATTTTACATTGCCATCCAATGGTCATTTTATGTATGAAAATGTATTCGAAACTCACTGAGTATGATTTGTCCAATAAGTACGTTGATACATAATAAGGAAGGGCGTGCCTGGTTGCGTAGAGCACTCCTCCATGATTTGGGAGGCTATTCAAAGAGCCAAGAAGCGCTGCCTGAGTTTGTATGCTGTGTGGCTCGATTTGGCGAATGCATACGGGTCGGTACCACACCAACTCATGTGGAAAAGTTGGAGGTTCATCATGTGCCGCATCACGTAATTCAAATCGCTGTCACCGCTATTATGAATAGAAACGAATTTGACTTTGCGGCGACTTATGATTTACAAATCGACGGCGGCTGCAATATTATTCAGCTCGGCTCGGCTTAACTTCAAATCGGTTGTCCGCTAAGCCCATTCCCAGGTCTAATAGAAGTAGGAATCGACTGGGGTCACTTTTTTTAGCCGGGACCGGGGTTCAAAATACACGTTTCTAACGCATTAACATGTAATTGTAAGCTTTTCTTCAACTTCTTAAAATTATTTGCAATGCTAGCATTAAAATTCATTGATGAATGCAGTTATTTGGCTGTAATTCCATCATTTCAGGACTCGTTTGCACATTTGTGTTTACTATTCCTTCATTAACTACCTTTGTACGTATTTTATCATTATCAACCTTAATCAAAGTCTCAAGAGTCATTCAGTCGTCTTGAGACGCTTGACAGTAGAATAGAATGAAAAGGTCTCCTCTGAAAGCTTTACGAGGGTATGCCCCTTTGAAAAAGCTGAAATGACGTCCCAGTATCTGAGAAGACAGATACAGAAGTATATGGTCCAGCTGCCAGCCCAAGTGATAGTGGAAGCAGTTCTAAATGGTATTCATGCTGAGACGATTGCAAAAGAAACTTCTTTGTGAAAGCATTACCGTTTCTTAAGTATAAGTATTTTAAGAGTAGGGGATTCTTCCTTAAAGGTGCCCCAAGTATCGCACGATTTTGTTTATTATGATGAGTTATCGCGAATTATTATTACTAGGATGGACGAGTGATTAAGACTTAAGCCTTGGTGCGACTCCTTTAGGAGTTCCAATCCCAGACTATCTCAAGAGCTTTTATAATTAAAACTTGACTATTTTATTCCATCAAATGAGAGATTTTATGATAACTTGGAACCACATATAGAATAGGTGTTCGCATTTTTTTTTAAATTTCTGAATTTCATATACATGATTTATGACATTCCATTCTCCTGCTAAACCCCCGCTAAAATTTGCCGGGAGATGGGATCTCCGGTCGATTCCTAAGTATAAGCCAGGGCAGTCATTTGGCAAAATCATCAATTATGGTTGTGTTGATGGTAGAATAGTTGCTAAATATTAAATACACAGTAATTAGCAATTAAAACTTTTTATGTTTTGTTATTTTTTTTAATCTGACAATAATAAAATAAATTGATTAGATCATTATCTATACCCCATCACACACCGGAGCTCCGGTTTTTCTTTTGCGTCTAGTCTATAATCCAAAATTACGTCCCTGAAGCGGACTCCAAAAAGATTCAACATTTTCCTTAGCGGTCAATTTGGCTAGGAGCATTATGAGGAATCCGTCAAAGAGATTGTCTACAAAAAAGTTAAATATATTTTAAATTAAGTGTTTATTTAATTTCAGAATTTATGTGGTTCAAAATGCACCAATTCAAAATATGAAAATCAAAAAAATTTCTTGGTGGGTGGGTGTATCGCCCAAGTATCGCTGAATCCACTACATCTTTTTGCTGATCAATTGACCACGCGGCCCTTTTATTCTGGTTACGTCACTGGTTTGATTACTTTAAGAAAGATCTTTTTTTTATTTGTTTAAACATCGACCGTGCAGAAGTAGTCATCAACACTACCGAAAGCTATAAAAAAATGAAAATTTAGTGCTTGGAGCGAAACGAACAAAATGTTTACAGTAATGGATAGAAAGAACATTTATGTTACAATTTTTAAAAAGTTGTTCCATAATTCTATTTTTGAAGGAGAACTTTACAGAATAATAATCGTTAATTTATTTATATTTATTTATATGAAAGCATATATGCGTTTAGCGTTAGATATAGCATAAAGCCTACAACGATCATACTTTAAATTATAACCCTTTTTTGTGCTCTTTCCTACTCCTAAGTAGTGACCCCCTGTGGCCAAACAGGGATAAGTTAATAACTTGTCAAGCAGATAGGGGTTGACAACACCGTTGAAATGTGTGTAGAATAGTTAAAAAAATACATTTGGATATGCGTTTTATCATATTATATATTGATATGTGGATCATAGTACTTATATGTGAAAACATGCCGCCAAAACATGCCAGGTTCTTTATATTTATTCATTTTAATGAATTATTTTTTATCTCTGAGGAATTAATAAGAAATCAATGACTTGCAACCAAGCCACATAACGATATTTAAATTTCTGAGTAATGCACCAGAAACACTCTAAAATATTAACTTATAAAAACTCACAAATTACCAAATGAACCGACTAATTAGGTTATATATTTTAAATAACCTCTTATTCTATTACTGTTTCTGAAGCAATGTTCTTCTTCACAAGAGGAGTTTGGATTTCAAATTTGTTTTTTTTTTTGTAATTTGGATTTCTTTATCCGCATGTGTTCCCTGGTCTTTCCAGTATTACAAATTATTCAATGACTTTAATAAATTCATATATAACAATGATTAAACCATTCATGGACATAAATTGCAAATACGAAATTGAATTTCGCAAATACTACAACTGTTTAGTATCAAAAATATTTCAAAATCTCAAAAATTTCAGTGGCGATCAACAGCAGAAAAGCATCGATCGACAAATTGTGCTGCCTTGCTGGCCTGGAGAGAATTATTGACAAACCGAAATGTTCTAAACCTGAAAAAATCTTAAAATTGAAATTTGTTATTCTAAATTGATTTCATTCCGCAAATGCAAATATTGATATTCTTGACTTATAACTGAAAATGCAAGGAAAACATGCGATGTTTCATAATGATGCGTTGCTGTCGCACAACGGCTGCTGCAGAAAGCACGTTCGCTTCCAATTTCAAAACGGCCATCAGTTCGCTGGGGTGTCGTCGTTGAGAGAAGTTCTTAATGTAAATTCAGAGTCTCTTTGACAAATATTCGTTTCAATTGGTCTTCTGTAAGCACTTAGAGCTTACAATGAATACGTGGGCTATAGTTATCTCACTCATGGTGATTTCTTTTTCCATTTCTGTTCATCCAAGTAGAGAGGTATCAAAATCTGAAACGGTTAGTTTTGCCTTATTGAATGATGATTGTTTTTATTTATTTATTTATTTTTGTGTCAGAAGAAAAACGATAAACCTCAGGAAAGAGGGGATGCCAGCACGATGGAGGAAAATGTAACAGAGGAAGAAACAATAGAAATCGAAGGTTTATTGAGAGACAAATTTATTCAAGTTTTATTTGAAGGCTGCTGTATAAAATTTAAAATTTTTCAATTCAGATGATCCCTGCCAAAGTATGTTCTGCAGAACAGGAAGGAAGTGTGAAGTGGATACAAATGGTCGTGCAAGGTGCGTCTGTGGCGGTGAAGATCATTGTAAAGGACATCAAAGTCAGGTTTGTGGATCTGATAGCAAGATGTACCCAAGCCATTGCGAGTTGCATCGCATTTCATGTCTGGAAAAGTCAAGATTGGGAGTGGACCATACAGGTCGAAGATGTAGGTCTCACGAGACAGGTACATTTGCTTTTTCAGGTAATAAATATCAGTTAACAAATTTCAATAAAAGAGTCAAATTAAATATTTTTCCAGTAAAGCCTTTTTCATCTCCCATCGGATTTTCCACTTTTGATACTGAAAAACCGAGTTTATTGCCAACTTCAACCACAAAAACTAAACCAATAAATGTTGTTGCAGTTGGCGAATTATGTTCAGCGGTAGATTACAAAAATTTCAAGATAAATTTAATTCACTATCATTGCGCCAGAACTGGAAATAATGGCTGCATGTCCGACCGCAGAAGTTTGAATTTCAAATTTTAAATTTTGGAATTTTGTATTTAGAGAATGTTTCCCTTTCAGAAAAAATGTCAGCCGTAGCAGGAATGTTTGAATCATTTGATGGCGATTCTAACAAACTTCTCACAATATCTGAACTGAACTTCATTGAAGCAAAAAATCATATTGATAGACTCTCAAAATCTTGTCATCTCAAAGATCTAGTCTCGAATGATGGTAATATGGCAGATCAAACCATTGGCCTCGGAGAGTTTTATAAAGCGTTTGGTAAATTTCAAGTCGAGAATATTTTCTGAGATCATTTTTTTCAACGATCTATTTTTGTAAGGGCTTGATTCCTCGCACTTGCCCGACGATTCTCCGTCTGTTTATACGACTCTTGTATCCGTTGGAAACGCGGTTGAACTGAAATGTGACATTCCACAAAGTAAGAAGGTTGTTTGGAAAAGAAGTGGGAAGTCGATTACATCATCAGACGAAATGAAGGTTTCGTCACTTTTATAAAGCTGTTTTCCTAAATTCATAGTATTTATTGAAGAGCATAAACTCGATTTTCATATCAGATTTTTGAAGACAACTCCTTGTACATAGGAGTGCTGAATCTGCACCACATTGGAAACTATAGCTGCCATGATGTACAAAATGACGATAGTCACCAGACTCACGTCATCATCGTTCAAAGTGGGTTCAGCATTTACGTTATGCTAATTCCTTACAGGTTCTGCCCGCAATCAGATATAAACAATTTTCCGTAAGGTCGCATAACTAGAACAATTTTGCCCTTTAGTGCCCCCAATAGTGAAGGTTTACCCCGCTTCTCAAAGTCAACTAGCAGGATCGACTGTTACGGTTAAATGCCACGTAAGCGGAGTTCCTCAGCCTGAAATCATCTGGAAAAAAGATGGAGTTGCTTTGTCATCCGAGCAATCGAACACTCAAACAAGATTCTTACAGCTATGTGCGATTTTTATTTAAATTTACTCAATTTAAAAAATGAGTTATACTAATAGTAAGCTAACTTATTAACAGACAGCAACACAAGCTTGAAAATAAAATCCACGGACAGCGTTAAGGATTCTGGAATTTATTCTTGTGAAGCCACAAACTCAGCAGGATTGGCTAGTCAGTCAGCCTCTGTGACCCTTACAACACCAAAGGCCAATTACAATCCAAGTTTGCAGATAAAAATTTATTTAAATTAAAAATTTTTTGATAATTTGACGAAATTTATGGCAAAAGTTTCTTAAAAAGTAGAGTTAGTTAATTAATGAGCAAATCACCATTCCAGGTGATACAAGACAAATGGAAAGATTTGCAGTTTTTCATGACTCGGGTTACACCGTTTATGAGTTGATCAATTGCCATATAGAACATCAAGTCTTTGCCGAGTTCAAACTAGCGTCCTTGAAGTACAAATTGGCAGGCATGGCTCAGGAAACTTTGTGTTCAACTGGAAAGAGCTGCTCTTGGGGTGAATCGCTAATCGTGGCAGATTCTTTGTTGTACGTGACACAGCCTGATTACAAGAGGATCTTGGTCGTTGAAGTCACAGACAGACTCAACCCAATAGAGGTTGAATTTATGCGAATACTATTGCTATTAATAGTATATTCCTCAAGCCAAAAACAAAACAAATGTTCGAAGAAAAACAAAACAAAACAAAAATCAAAAAATTTTGTTAAATGTAATTGGTATACTTTTATGGTGAATATTAAATTTAGCGTGAGTCACCGTAAAAACTTGTCAACGAATAACTTAAAAGAAGGTCATGTGTGGGCTGCCACTTCAGACTGAATTTACTATTATTAGCACCAGAAAAATGTAACCACATCTGCATTTTATACATTGAAGGTAATTCATTTGAAAGTGCATCCGAAGAAAATGAAGTATTTGGAGCATTTGGATCAATTGTGGATAACGACTTGTTCTTCATTTGTTGATGACTGCCCTGACTTGAACATCAATGTCATCTACGAAGCTGCCAAAAATGTCCAGCATCAGACCACCTATGCCAACCAAGATGTCACCAATCGAAATGTCAGTTGAGCCTTAATTCATAATACTGTAATAATAAGATAGCAATGATAATTATTGTCAACAAGAATATTCAAGGAAAACATCAATCTGTTTCATACTTTTCCAGATCATAACAGTTAATATTCTTCGGTTTTCTTTTTACATCTTATCACAAGTTATCAAAACTTGTAAGTTCTCATTTCTTGAGGTTGATGTAAGGTTCTTTGATGTCTTGATTACATTAGCTTTCAATTATACGAAATCATTGAATATTCTCTGTTTTTTGCTTCTCATTTGCCAAAAACTGTTTTTTTCTTTCGGTGAGTTTATTACACAACTTCTAGAAGATTCGGTCCATCCAATCATTAGATTTATAATCTTATGGCATCAACACCAGTTTAATTAATGCATCTTCAATTTGACATTTGCTCCAGTTTTTCAAATTCAGCAACAAAATATATTTTCTCCTCTCTTCCCATATCGTGTGAAGAGAAGCTGGCACACACTTCTGTCATTAGCTGCATTTCAAAAAATCAAAATCAGTTTCATGTTTTGATTTTTCTTGTTCTTTAGAACGAATTCTGAATAAATGGCTAACAAATATTCGAATAATTACGAATGTCAACAGATTGAGAACATTTTCTTGCCTGCCCCAAGCCATCTGAAGGACCATTTCAATCGAGGATATGTGACCACCAAAGTGAAAAGCGGTTCCTTGGAAATCATTGATTTGCTTTCAATGAAGTTTGTCGGAGAAGTCGACCTGAGTGAATATCAGTGCTCGGCAAGAGACATCGCTTACGTGCCCATCGGTTGGTTGAACTGCCTCCTTAAGCGATAAATAAAAACCAATTAGCATTTAATTATTAAATAATATTTATTATTTGTAAATGAGAATGCCTGCGCGAAAATGGTTTATTTGATTTATTTGATTGAGTAGACTGGACCATTCATACTATTGTATTTATTATTATGTTTATTATTGTTCTTTCAATTAATTGATATTTCTGGGTCAGCTTGCCAGCGGAAGCTTGTACTTCCTCAAAGCTGATCCATGAGTTCTTTATTATTCCGCCTGTTGGTTTTTTTTTTGTTTGCTTTGTTTCTTTAATTTTGGTGATTAATAAATTTGCTCCAAAAAAAAAAGAAGAAAATGGTTGCAGGTGGATACTTGTTTATCAGTTGCCAACCATTCTCTGGTACCTCCGAAGCTAACTTCCATCTCATTTTGGACTACGTAACTCACAGCGTGCTCAAGAAATCAGATGTCGGAGGAGGCAATATTTTCATATCGCCAGATTCGAGATTTGTCGTCATCTTGGAAAGAAATGGCAGCATCATATCCGTTTACAAGCTCACTGCTGATGGCAAGTCTATCCTTCCTCATTGAAGCTCATTTAACGTTATTGAGTGTAAGCTTTTTATTGTATTATTATTTTGTTTATTGCAGGGCGTTTGAATCATTTATTCGACGAATACACCCAAATGCATCTCAATCATTTGGGATTCTTCCCTTCTGAAAATGGAGTGGGATACAACGCATTTGCGGTGAGCTCCACTCAGAACACAGTTCTCCATATTGAACTTCTGAGTGGAAAAGTGACCATGATAGAAGGTGAGCAGATGCAAAACAAAGATGGTACTGTTGTACATCATGCACTGAACATTTTCGTTACAGGTGCAGAGGGAGCCTTCAGTTCAACTGATGTCATATGGAGTCAAACTCACCGAAAAATTGTGTCCGGAGGAGATTTTTTCGAGCATTTGATGACGTCATCGAGAACCTCCATCATTGGCCTCGATGGGCAGAGGAAACGCATCCAGTGTCACTGGCAAAATGTCAACAATACTTCGACCTTTGTTGCTCTGCCCCTTGCGTACCAGTGAAGGTCACTGAGTGTGGAGGTTCAATTTCCCTCATTTCAAGACCTTTCTTATTTTCTTATTCATCCGTATCTTTGCTAAGGAGAAGCAGGGGTAAGTTTGCAATGTAGGAGATGTTGTTAGCTAGATCACCTGATCAAAAGTCATAGCGGAAAAAAATACAAAAATTTGTTTAATGTCAAGAGCTATAAAATCAAAAGTGTAGATAAAAGTCTGTGTTGTTGGTGTGAATGTTTTCGCTTAACTGCAATTTTATGACTTTTTATTTTATTTTTGTCGTGGCCTGATTTTTGATCTTGCTTTCCTCGTCTCGTTTTGAACTGTTTCGTTGCAAGAATGTTCCCTTACACTTTGCAGGCATTTTAATATTGAACGCAATCATGTCTGACTAGGTTGATGTGTGGAATCACCTAAAGATCGAAGAGCTTGCTAATTTGTGATTTACCTTATGTCCTCAAAATAAATTTATTGATTGCTTCGAGATGTTTGCAGTAAACCTATGATCGTGCTTGCATTTTCTCTTCTAACCGACACAGATTTATTGAACTTTCATTAATACAGACGCGAATGTTTGTTGCTATTGAAACTTAAAGAGGTTCTTCATCAGGCGCTTAGAAAAAAGGCTAAATTTTAACAATTTTAAATAAATGGATCTAAAGTGAACCCAGGTTCCTGCCGAAACGCATTAACCAATGTTCAGCTGTTCTTCAATTTCACGAATCTACATTGTAGAATCTGCAACATAAACGTTGACAATAAAGAAGAGGAAAATCAAAACTTTTGATTCAAAAACCGAATTTACAAAATTTCTTCATTAAATTACATAGATTGTAACACTTATTTAATTTACAAATTATAGTGTGATATTTGACGCAAAAGCCTTCGCTAACGCTAGTTGAAAGTCCTTTGGTACGAATACAAATGAGCAAATTAGCGAAAACATCATGGTCGTTACATTACAGTGCTTAAATTTTTTGGTTGATCTTTGATCTCCAAGACGATTAGTCATATTTTGTTATTCAATCCACCAGAGAGTATGAAGTCAGTGGCGTCACTATGGAATGGTTAATGAGTTGCCAATATGCAATATTTGGTGTTCGTGTGAAGATGTTCGATGAACAACTGATTATAATTATAATGTAAATTGACGGCAATTAAATTAAATTATTTAATTAACCTCACTTATAAATCAATTTGATGTACAACAACAACAACAACAACAACAACAACAACAACAACAACAACAACAACAACAACAACAACAACAACAACAACAACAACAACAACAACACAACAACAACAACAACAACAACAACACAACAACAACAACAACAACAACAACAACAACAGCAGCAACAACAACAACAACAACAACAACAACAACAACAACACAACAACAACAACAACAACAACAACAACAACGGGTCTTCGTAACCGTCGGCTACTTAGATAGTTTACTCTAAGCGAAACAGAATAAATCTCTAATATATATAAATTCTTGGGAAAGTTCTCGCTTAGCGATTCTCTGGAAGAATAAGTGCGTGATTTTATTAAAGTTCTTGGGTTCCATTTTCCAGATGATCGGACAGTCCATGGACGAGTCTGTCTCGCCGAACGAGGACTTCAAGAAATCATGCAAGGTGTCATCCATCTTTAGAGGGTTGTTAAAGTCTTCAAAAAACAAAACAGATGAATTTTTCAAGAACAAGAACTGTGAGTTCAAAGAGCAAAGAAATTTAAGAAAAATGATGAACCAATGCAGCAAGCAGAGAAGAAAAGGAAAACTTCAAAGGTGGCAGAGTTTCTGACCTCAATCATGTCTTTGAGGAAATCTGATACTTTTGCTCAAAAGTCCAATAAAAATTAGGGACAGAATTTGAGGAGATCATGTGACAAAGTAAGCTCTTCCTCCTTTGAAAAGCAGAATCCCTGTTGGCATGATTCCCTGGCCAAACGTGACTTGACCTGCTTTAACAAGCAACAATTGGATAGACAAGAGGTCATTTATGAGTTGTACAGGAGTGAGTTTGAATTGATAGAGGATCTCCAAATGATTGGCAAGACATACAGGGATTTGATGCTGAAGCTCAACCTCATCAACCCTTACGAAGCCTCCATCCTTTTCCCTGAGATCCACACGCTCATCCCCGTGTACTGAGAGCTTACTAACAACCTGGTAAGAGCAAGACTTCCCGATGGAAGAAGATGTTGGACACGTCGTACTAAAATGGATTCCAAAGCTGGCCGTGTACATCTTGTACTGCACAAACCAGGTCGCGCGAAGGAAATTTTCGAGTACAAGACGAGGTCGGACGCATCCTTCAAGGACTTTCTGGATCGATGCCTGCGCTGTCCTTTCAGCAGGAGGACTGGATTTATGGACATTTTTAGATGCCTCGAGAAGTAAAGTGGTGAAATACACATTGCTTTTGAAGAGCATCCTAAAGCATACTGCTCTCGATCATGCAAATCAACAGATAAAAACACTCAGCAAAGATTAATTGAAATGGAATACAACACGTGGACTGAAAAACTAATACCCCCAGTGACCCGATTCAGTAGAGGACAATCAGTACGAACCACCTTGAATGAGCGCAAAATAGAACATGAATGTTCGAACCAACAGGACACAAAACGTCGTAATTCGTGAAAACCAAAATCAAACTTAGTAAAAAAAAGCAGAGAATTTTAAGCGTTCTCAAAGATATCGAAATGTTGTTCAAAGTTTGTTAAAAAAAGTCCAGCAGCAGGGGTTCGTTCAGTATTGAGTGAGGATTACAGGAAAGAACCAAAGAGAGCTCCGGTCGAAGGCTTGGTCGAATATTGGGGACAAATTTTCTCAAAAGATAAAGTTAAATCTGACTTTCGTTGATGTGTCGAAAGCATTTGACTCAGTCTCTCACCAATCGATCATAAGGGCTGTTTCTTGGACTTGGGACACCGCCGCTGTTGATTGAATACCTATTAGTATTATACAACGATAACTGGGTTCATATAAGAACGGGAGAGGAGATGGGCGGATGCATTCCTTTAGCCAGGCTTGAAGCAGGGAGATCCAACGCTTTTCAATGCCGTTATTGACATGATCCTTAGTGAGGTGGACAGATCAATCGGAACAACAGGAGATGCCGCATCCAAAATTAAATGCAACTACATTGCCTTTGCGGATGACTTCCTGTTTTTGTTCACAACTGACTTTGGAATGCAAACGCTGTTGGCGCAACTTGAAGGAGCAATGGAAAAGGTGGGTTTGGTGATTAATCCAAAAAATTGCGCAACCATGCGCACTGAAATTAACATTGCAAGGAGATTGTGGAATGCCAACCCGGACGATCCTAGACATATGAGACGTAACGCCTTAGTGAAGATGCTGGCAGGAATCGCTACTGATGAAGTAACCAAAATAAGATAAAATAATAACAATATAATAATAATAATAATAATAATAATAAATAATAATAATAATAATAATAATAATAATAATAATAATAATAATAATAATAATAATAATATAATAATAATAATAATAATAATAATAATAATAATAATAATAATAATAATAATAATAATAATAATAATAATAAGTTGACCTTGATAAAATAACCTTTGCCCTCATTATTTTTAAGATCTCCCTACAAAGCAAGGTTTAAATGTAACGCCAGTCTCGCATGTTGCAGTTCGCCTATTCAAACAGCAGTCAGATGGCAAATTACCAAACTTATATTGATTCGTATAGAAAAAGTGGAAACGATGAAAGGTCGTTTGAGGAATTGTTTGACAAATTAAAGCCAAACGATCTCAAAGAAGCTGAAAATTGCATCGCAGTGGGTCCAGGGCCAGGATTGAATGAACTGAATTTCTTGCGAAAGTTTACCCCCTATCTGAAATGCTTAACCTGCGTAGATAAGGATGACAGTTGCATTGCAGCTCTCAATGAAAACTTGAAAAAGCACCTTCCGAAAAATGTCAAAACAAAAGTGGTCAAACAGCACGTTCAAGACTGGGTTGGACCTGAAGAAAGAGTGGATGTTGTGCTGATGTTTCATTGTTTGTACTTTGATGACAAGGAAAGAATCGAAGTACTTAAGAGGTGCATGCATGATTGGCTGAAACCAGGTGGCAGGTTGTACGTTATGATGCTTAAAGATGTAAATGAAGGTGAGTTAAGTTTTAAGTAAAAAATTGCTTATGATTACTGGGATTTACAACTTGTGTTGGACATGAGGGTCACCTCATTTCAATGTACTTGCAACTGCACTGACTCGTGCACTTCCGTTACCTATACTTAAATACTTTTGGGCACATGCATCTCGTGCATTGACTTTTATTCATTAACTATTCAAAGGAGAAAATCACATTATGAACGAGGTATACAGAAGGCATGGAGTGAAGACGTTGGCCGAAGCATTCCATGTGAAGAAAAACATCGAGGGTCTCGGTTTCCAAGTAGACGAGGAGCATTCTTACCGCAGCATCAAACCACTCGACCAGGTCGACTCAGGATTCATTGGTCTTCTCAAATTCCACTCAGAACCAACTCTTAGTGAGAGCCAAATTAAAGAGACCTTGAAGATGCTGCAAGAAGAATTACATGGAGGTCACGCCTGTGGAACCCTACTCTCCGTCAAGAACAAATAATTGATTTTTTTCAGGTTACCAAACCAATTAAATGTCTCAAAAATAATTTAACATTATCGTTAATATTTTTGGAGACTTAATAGACCTTGATGTACTTTTTTTTTGTTTATGTCTAAAATCCAAAGTTTAAATGCACAAACATGGCATTAATGGCAGGATTAATAAAATGAAGACAAATTAAAGAGCTTGAAGAAGCTGCAAGAATTACATGGAGGTCGTACTTGTGGAACCTTATTCTCAGACAAGAACAATTAATTGATTTTTTTCAGATTACCAACTAAATGTTTCAAAAATAATTTGACATTGAAATTAACATTTTTGGTTGTTTATGTCTAAAATCCAAAGTTTAAATGCACAAACATGGCACTCACGACAGAATTAGAAATGAAATCATGCATTAAAAGCAGATAAAATTACCGAATAAAAGTTAAGCAAGCGAGAAGTTTGAATATTCTTGAGGACGAACATTTCCAAATTAGAGTTTTGTGTTTCTTACAATATAAGTATTTCGGCAAATATCAGCAACGGATAAAAATAATTTTTTTTAATTTAAAGTGCAGCGCATCTTTAAAAACTTTTGATGACACATTAAAATTTTACAAAGCAAAAAATCCCACAAATATTTAAATTGGGGAAGGCAGCAGGCAAGCAACTCCTTGATTCTGACTTAATTTGACTGACATAAAAATTGAAAGCCTACTAAATAACCAAAAAAAAAAACAACACGGTATTATATAAAAGATAAATAATTTGCTAATTCATGATTAATCAGGCATCACACGATGAAATAGAAAAATATGTACAGAGCAAAAGCAAAACGAACAAGACGAGAAGAGGAACTGTATCGACAGTAGAGGGAAACGAATCGCTTTTTGGGGCACGTCGTGGAGTTGGTCCTGCTGATGTAGTAGTTCTCGTGCTTCGGACACAAAGGTTGCAAGTGCTCGTCTAAAGACTCTTGGAGTTTCCTGCAGATAAATTGTGTGTCATGATACAACTGCTACATTTCATACCTTTAAGAGTTATTGTTAAATATTCATTTTTAATCAAAATCATAAAACAATTCACATGCAAATTTGTTGGTCTCTTAGTATTAATAATAATAATTATGATAGAAAATGTTCATTCAAGTGATTAAGCCCTTCTTCGAGAATTCAAAGAATAAGAACTTACAAAAATGTTCCTTCATTGGCAAATTCATTAATACATGCCACTTTGAAGCTAGCCACCCAGTTGAGTGCAAAGAAAAAACTAACATAATTTGTCGAGAGCAGGTAGTAGAGCGCCTGTCATCCGAGTAGTCGATGACCGTCAGAAGAAAGAGATTGGTGTCGTGGACTGAGGTGAGGAAGAACATCCCCCTGTGACACGGTTCATCGACCGTCGACCCATCGGACGACCTTCCGAAGGTGCCCCCCATCCTCTCCAAGTCGATGCTTTTGATGTGCGGCTCCATTTTAACTGCCATGCATGCTCTTGGAAAGTTGCCCTAAAAATGTTATATGGATAGAGAATTAATTCAATAAAATGAAATTATTCAGAAATTATCAACCAGATTTTTTGATGATGAACAGTTCTTCTTCAACTCAGTACTTTTCATTGGGACCAATAACTTGTGCTTTGCAAGGCTTTTGTAAATAAAAGGGAATTGCTTGTGAAGGTCTTTTGATCTTGATCTGTCAAGACCATCACTCAAGCTCATCACAATCTCTCCTCGATCAGAGACCAAATAGCACCTAATGAATATTAATAAACACCATTTACGTTAATTAGACTCGCAATGAATGCATTGAAGAAGTACTTGGCACTGCAAGATGAGCTTTGATTTTGAGGTGGACAGCAGATGTTTGTGCTGATGATGTTCAGAAGTTTCTGGAGAAGTTCATCCTTGAGAACATCAGCAGAGAGTACAACTGAGGATAAGTAAGTATAAAGATGATATTCATTTCTTGGTAATCATGGCCATTATGATGATGATGTTGATCACCTTTATGCGACGAGTCAACCACTCTCGAAATGGTGACTATGTTGGATGCTCCCGAGAACGATGCCATGTTGTTGGTGATGACAATCCTGCCTGGATTCAACATGGCTTGCACAAACCACTGATATCTGATTATGAAGCATGTCATAAATGAATGAACAGTAAGCAACTTAGAAAACTCTTATGGAAGTATTCGCAAACAAGACAAGTCGATGCAAGTGCCTTTTTAAATGGTTCAGTGTTCCCCATAGTAACTTAATAATGTATGCAAAAATTCTACTAACATAAATAGTTTAATTGATAACTAATAAAAGGATCTTAATTACATCAGTGTTGTTATCATAAAAGTCTAAAAACCTCAGCGGGTGATGAATCATGCCCTCCGGCACATGAATTCCAGGAAAATGTCTTATAATTCCGTTCATTGTTGCAACATACAACGACTTGATGCTGCTGGCAACCATTCGAATCTCCTTCCAACTTTCTTCTAAGGGCAGTGACATTATAATATCCTGTCTGCAAGTAAATAATTATTTATTTATTTTAAAATCAAACATGGTCAAAGGACTTAGCCACTCGCATGACCATAAATGATATATAAACAAACAAATTGTTTGAGCTATGCAGAGCATATTAGAAAAAACACTTAAGAAAAATTATATACATAAATTTCCCAAAGAAGTTAAAATTCTTTAAATCGGATATATTTACTTAAGTTGAGTTTGCAAATTGCTGAGTCGAAGTTGACAATATTAACAAGCAAGGAGTTCGAGGGTTTAAGAAGGCAATTACAGAAAATATTGAAAGAATAACTTTTGTCATTACAACCTTATATAATTACAATCTTATAGATTTAAAATATTTATTTATCATTTGTTGAGATTTTATATGTGCAGATGAAATAATATTTTAATAAATAATTCAACAATTCAACGAAAGTAAAACTTCACCTGGCACTTTCAGTGATCAAACATTTATCATCGATGATTTTGTCCGAGACAACATCATTATCCTTGTCGTCGTCATCATCATCATCATCATCATCATTGTTTCTATCTTCATCATCTTCTTGGTCATCTTTGTCGACCCCCTCCAATTGGTCATCCTGATTGTTGCTGACATTGATGTACCTCTGAATTTCAAACAGCTTCTTCTCAGACAAGAGGTGAAGAAATGATGATTGACAGAAAGCTGGAGGAGTGAGGATGATGGCAGAGTGTTGGAAGGACACTGGGACTCCTGTAAAGAAATCGAGTACATAAAATCATGGAACGCATGTCACTTGAGATCAACTGACCGGGATAAATTACGTGGCTTTCGGTGATGTTGAGATCTTCTGACAAACGGATGAACGACGATCCAAAAAGAGTGTGTACGTAATTTTGCATTTCTGGTTTCAATCCCCAAGGTTTAACATTCTTTTTCATCTTCAAAAAGTGGGCACCATTCTGCTGATCGTTTTGAACAACCGCTTTTATTCCAAATCCAAAGTTTGTTCCTGTAGCATGTCCAGTGGATTACAATGCAAAAAAAAATGTTCCCAAATAGGCTTTCAAAACTGAGGATTGATAATATAATGATGATAATGATAATAATAATAATAATAAATAATAATAATAATAACACCAAAAATGGCATTGACAAAGACAGTAACAATAAAGTTAAGAACCAGGGATATTGGCAAACAAATGTCTGATGGAGTGAACTGGTTTCCACAAGGCTCGTCCCTCCTCCACCTCGAAGCCTTCGCTGGCATTCGTCCTCACAACAACTTCTGCACTTATCCTTTGCATCATTTTCCTCACAACCTCTGGAAATTCCTTGGAATGACTGGAATCCTCCATCTCAAGATCAATCATTGGAACGTCATTCCACTCTTTGGAACCCTTTAAATATTAACAGTAATTTATTTTTAATAAATATAAAATTTATCCAATAACAACCAATCAAGTCTGCAAACGTAATGCAATGTCCAATGCCATCTTTTTAATTTAAGTGATTAATATATTCATGAAACAAAAAAATAGCACATTTAATTAGTATGAGTAATTAATAAACTAGTGGTGTTGAAGTTAAATGCACAAACATCTGAAAACCTCGTATGTCTTTTTGATGAGTGGATGTATGATGGCCGATCCGTCGACCAGATTCATCATGTACATGTACTCATGGTGCTCCTCCAACAGATTCTCCAACGTGGAAAACAACACATCCATTCCTACCACACCCAAGATGCTGCAAAAAGTCTCTGAATTTTCATGCACTTTAATTTGCTTTTGTACAACATCTCTGTATTGTACAAAGTCAATACAGAGAATTTATTTATAACATTCAAACATATAATGAATACTGACAATTAAGGAAATATTTGCCTAAAAGTAAATATGTCATGAGTGTAAACCATAAGTATTACATATAAGTTATTACATATTAAGTTAATAGATATTAACTTGTATAATCGTACGGATTAACAATGACACCTTCCATATATTATCTAAGTTTGTCAATCAAACCTAATAATCACCTGTTGGATCCACTGGTTACAACTGGGGCAGAAAACGTGAGGACGAGACGACCATCGACTTTGCTTTCGTAAGGGCCGGTTATGATCGGCTCGTAGCTGTACTCTCTGTTCCTGATGTAGTCGAAGAACGGAGACATCTGCCCGAAGAGTTCCTTGTCGTCGAACATTCTGGAAAACGCCCCATTGTTCTGACAGGCCAACTTTCCGCAGAACGAAAAGTCAGACCTCCTTGCGTGAGAAGTCAGAAATGTGAAAATGTTTGCCTGTCAATAATGAGTTGGATTAGATTTAAAAGGAAATTAATTTAATTTAATTTAACTCATCAAAAATGAAAAACATTTAATGTTAAAAAAATACCCACTTTTGCTCCAGGTAAGTTTCTCTGCAGCCTCTGAATGTTATCGAGAAGTTTGTTCGTGTCGTGCTGACAAATCTCACCTTGCTGATATCTCCTAAAATTTCCTTCTGTGTACTGATAATAACCTACAAATCGTTGGAAGGTTAATAGGTTCGAAAAAGTGCGCTAATCTGGATTGTCGTACCTGGGGAACACCTCAGGTTTTCGTCCTGTTCTCCGTCCGTGACAAAGAGAATGACACTCCTACATTCCAGGAACTTTGAATGAGAAGATTGTTGTTGTCTCAGCAAACTGAATGCCTTAAAGAAGGCACCACTAAAAGGAACAAACATTTGGCTGATGAAATAAACTTATAAATATAACAAAACATTTGGTTAGAAAAATAAACTTATAAATATAACAAAAACATTTGATTAGAAAAATAAACTTATAAATAAAACAAAAACATTTGGTTAGAAAAATAAACTTATAAATAAAACAAAAACATGTTTCATAAATTTCTTACCTGTGGTCAGATCCTCCAAGAGGTTCGATGTTCTTGACGACCTCCGAGAACATTCTGATGTTGCCCGAAGTAGCTCTGATGAGTCTGATGAAGCAAGACTTAAATGAATCCACTAATTTATCTGAATCTTAATTAAAGCCTTACCTGTCTTTGACACAACCTAGTACAGTTGCTGATGCATTATGGACATCACCAGAGGAACTCCAAGTGAGAGATGAAGACGAGATGACGGCAAGCCTTTGATGGGGAGCCAAACTTCCAAGTAACAAAAGGGCAGCATCCCTGGTTCTTTTGAATCTAAAACATTTAATAATTTAACAAGCAATCGCTAAACACAAGGTGAAATCCAATAATTGAGATGCAAACCTGTTGGAGCTGTGAGCATAACTGGAATCAATGATCAGGATGACATTTGAAGGAGCTTCTTTCACTCCAAGATACCAGGGCTGAATTCTTGGCTCAAATTGCTTGAAACTTTGATTTGGCTGCACGAAAAAATCTCCCTCTCTTGAAGCAAAAAATGTTCTCCTGCAAGATGTGTGCACTTATTAATGAATGAACTTAAAAATTAAGACATAATGAATGTGGTTACTCCGCATAGGAATCGGATTGTGTCAATGATTCATCTCTAAACCATGGAAGCTTGTCACCCATCTTCAAAAACCCAAGTTTGATTTCTTTTCTTGATTTTACAAAAAAAAAAAAAAAATAGAGATGATTAACATTTTTAGAATTAAAAAACAAAACAAATCGAACCTCAATTTAAGGGATCTAATTTTTTCCTCATCAAAATTTAGATGTGTGACTAATTTATCTGTAGAGTCATCCACTGTTTCATTATTTGCAAATCTCTCGTGAAAATAACCAACTTTTTTAGCCATTTCTCTAACAGTGGCCTTCCTGTTTCTGAAAAACTTGTCTACAAAATTAACACCAATCAAGTGAGAATATTGTTTCTAAAATAACAGCTATAAGGTAATGCAAATACAAACCAAGCTTAATCTTGATTTCATCCATAAGCAGGGAATCATCAACTTTGGTCAAAGAATGTAAGTTTATGACCCCTTCAAAGTGGGGAAATTTCACTGAATTTTGAGCAAATTCAGTAATAAATGATGAAACAGATTTCCCCAAACCATTTATTTCTTCAATTGGTATGATGCGTCCTTGACAACACTCAACATCCAATAGAAATAAAAAAAAAAAAACTTTTGTCCAACTAAAGTTTTTTACAAATTGGCTTTTTTTATTCTTTTTGGGGTCCCAAAATCCATAATCATTCAGGTTGCTTGAAATGAAGACAAGAAAGACCACTAAGTAAAGCATTAAAGAAAAACCGAATCCATTCCCTTCACTGCTTTGTGGTTTTGGAATGTTAAGCACTGAGAAGCAATTAGTGTTTTGTCCAACGCGGAATCTTCTACTGAGGCAAAACTCTTTACCACTTCCATAAAGCTGTTTTATTTGATTTCCCTTCAGTATAGCGAATTTGCAGAATTCATACAACAAGTCGCAAAAAGATTCACATACAGTCAGTCGTTCCTTCTTATAAAACTCATTTTGATTAGGCGCACAAATGTAGCACATTAAGTAATTCGTATATTTTTGACAATCTTGAGTTGCGCCAATTAGAGGTTTCACTCTAGAAAATGACACATCAATTTCATGTTGAAGACAGCAACTGTTCTTTTGAAACCATGTACAATTTGTTAGAGTCGGTTGTGGCTGAGGTGCACGGTTGTTAAAAAACGAGCAAAAACGAAGTTCAGTGGAGTTTTCGTGCGTCTTACTTCCATCTTTACTTGCACATTTTAGAGGGAAATGCAGAAAAATAAATATTAAAATAACAACCATCTTAATTTCATTATGATCTAACCAATATTGCTTATAGCAACCGATGTAAAATGATAAGATAAACAAGGTGTTTGAACTAATTTAGCTATGTAACATTTTAAAAGTTAAAGAATATTCAAGTTTCTCTGTAAATTATAAATAAATGCAAAAATATTTTTTTAAATAGTATCTGCTTTTGTAAATTAAGAAAACGTGCTGCAAACAATAAATTTATGCTATTCCTTTATATTTGTTAATAACATTTTATCTGCCAAGCCTAAATAAAAATGCTGCGGTGAAACTACTTTGAATTGTTATGCAAAGGACTATAATCAAATAAACAAACAAACAACTACTTTGAATGGTGCGCCGGCATGGCCTAACGGTTAAGGCTGCGCCTCTCACGATGGCAGCGCGGAATTCAAGACCCGCTGCGGGAGCACCGTCCTAATCATCTAGATATGCAACGGACGTTAATAAAAAAAAAAAAAAAAAAACTATGAATGGGAAGGGAGCGCGCATGATACTACTTCAGTTTTTTGAAAATCGATTTCCGCGTCTCAGCTTGTTTTGTCGAAATGGATAACATGGATACGATGAACGACGGTTTTCGAACCTTCGAAAATCGGAAGCGCAGGAGGGTAGAATCCTCTGCGTCTTCCATCACCGAGAGGCCGAAAAGAGAGACGAAGGTTTTCATCAGGATGGAGACGAGAAATCTGAACCCAGTCCGGGTTCAGAAACAGGTGGGCAGGAACGATGCCAAGATTATTGCTTGCAAGAATCTTCTCATCGTAATTACATGCGTCAGGGAAGGGTTGTCGTACAGCACCGCGGTGGTCTGTCAGGATCCTCAGTGCCACTCGACCACGATCATCAAGGCGGCTCAAGATCGTCAACTTCTACGCGCCTCCTGGGAAATCTTTCTCAAGAGACGTACTGGAAACCGTCCTGAACCACCAAGGCGCCATCGTATACGGGGATTTAAATGCCCACTCCCATTTTCGGGGCTAGTCGCTCCGGTACGAGAGGTAAGATCGTGGAAGAATTAGCACCTAATCTGAACTTAGTTATTTTGAATTCAGGTGAGGTTACCCACATAGCCCACAACGGCGGTCCGTCACCCATCGACGTCTCGCTAGCCTCTCCGAATTGGGCGGCTAAGACCACGTGGAAGGTCCTCAACACAAGCCTCGGCAGTGATCACCTAATCATCCAGATGACGATCAACGACAAGGCTCTCCTCGAGGACTTGCGACCAGCGAGAATCAACCTGAGGATACTCAACTGGAACTCTTTTCAGGCCAAGTGTTCCTCTCTCATCCACCAGGAGCTACCTTCGAATGACCTGGAGGAGAACACGAAGCTCATCACTAACTCCATCGCTAGTGCAGCCACAGACAGCTCTTCGATCTACAATGGGCAGCACAAGAGACCTCTCGTCCCGTACTGGAACAGCGACTGCAAGGAGGCAGTCAAAGACAGAAACAGAAAGAGAGCTGTCTACCGGCGACTTCGATCGGAGTCGAGTCGAGGAATATAAGCGGGCAAAGTATCAAGAATGCGAAAAGAGAATGCTGGCGATTGCACTGCGCCAGCTTCGATGGTTCAACGGGTGTCGCTGCTCTCTGGAGATCCATCAAAGGGATGAATGGCAATCGCTCAGGTCCACGAATCCCCCCGATCTCTTCTGACTCTGGTGGTCCACTCGGAAAATCAGAGAAAGCAGGCACGCTCGCCCGATCCTTTGCGCAAGCCAGCAGCAACGCGAACCTCTCCCCGCTCTTCGCACAAGCCAAGACTGCTTTCCAGCTGTCCCCGGAACTCTTCGTGCCGGAGGACTCCCTCATCTCTGATCCCATCAGCATTTCCGAAGTCCTCGACGTTCTAAGGAAATGCGGGAACTCGTTCCCGGGACCCGGCATCCATTACGAGATGATCAGAAGGCTCCCCAGCACCAGTCTCAAAGGGATCGTGGCCCTCTTCAACCAGTATAAATTCGGTTATTAGGACTAAAAAGAGTGGTTATTACACAGATCCAGGTCTTCTTAACCACTATAAATAATTGTTATGTTATGTTAGTCCTGGTTATCAGGAACGGTTCCCTCCTTCTGGAAGAGAGCCACGGTCGTCCCAATCCCTAAGAAAGGAAAGCCGTCTGCACTTCCTTCTTCCACCCTCTGTAAACTCCTTGAGCGGGTGATTGCCACGAGACTCAGATGGTACTTAGAGAGCGGTAACCTAATGAACCAGTACAAAGCGGGCTTCAGAAGAGCCCGTGGCTATGTGGATCACATAGCCAGGCTGACGCAGGACATTGCCACATCCTCGACCAGGAAAAGGAAGACTCTCGGAGTTTTCCCCGACATGGAGAAGGCATTCGACATGGTTTGGAGAGAGGGGATCATCGAGCAACTCTCAAGGATGGGCATTAAGGGGAGACCTCTCAATTATTTTTACGATTAAATCGGTTACAAATTTACAAACTCTCCCACCTTTTCCGAATTTTTTTTAAGAGTTTTAAAATTCAGTCTATCGGCAAGTTCCCTCTCTGTAGAGAGGACTGCCAAGTCTGTAAGCCTTGGCTGGCTCATCGATGACCGAATAAAGTTTTTAATTAACTTAAGTTTAGAGTCAGCATGCTTTCATCTGGCAGCACTAATATCATGTATTAACATAACATAACAATTATTTATAGTGGTTAAGAAGACCTGGATCTGTGTAATAACCACTCTTTTTAGTCCTAATAACCGAATTAGGAAGATACGCAGAAAAATCACAATATTTTTGGCAGAATCGGGCCGGGCAATGCCGTAAATCAGGAGAAATTTAAACAATTTTTTAAAAACACGAACGTCTATTCCATGTCTGAATCCAAGTTATCGCAAAATCTTTCATTTGATGGAATAAAACCAAGGTATGAATTATAAAAGCTCTTGAGAAAGACTGAGATTTAAACTCCTATTGGAATCGCACCAAGGCCAATGTCTTAATCACTCCTCTACCAACGCCTGGTATTAATGATTCATAATAACTCATAACATCTCATTATAATAAAAAATTGTGCAATACTTGGGGCAACTTTATGGAATAATTCCGCTGCTCTTAGAATACTTATATTTACGAAACAGTAATGTATCCATTTTTTGGCAAACGTCTCACCATGAATGCCATTTAGAACTGCCTTCACTATCACTTGGGCTGGCAGGTGGGCCATCTATCCATCTGCCCGTCCACCCATCCATTCCAGGTTTGCCGCTCTGCTAGCAGCTCGTTAGGACACTCCTTCCGGAAGGAAAGGATCATCTGAAACACCTATACGTTTCTTCTTATAATTGTTCTATCTCCGCCGTCTCAGATACTGGGACGTCGTTCCAGCTTTTTCAAAGGGGCATACCCTCGTAAAGCCTTAAGAGGTGACCTTTTTTATTCTATCCTAGAATAAAGTCAAGCGACTCAAAAAGACTGAATGTCTCTTGAGACTTTGATTAAGGTTGATAACCAAAGATAGTTAATGAAGGAATAGTAACCACAGGTTTTATGTATATAAATGAGTCTTGAAATGATGAAATTACATTCAATTAACTGTATTCATCAATGAATTAGCATGTTAGCACTGTAAATAGTTTTAAGAAGTTGAAGAAAAAATAAAATTATACTGTTAATACATTAGAAAGTTTTATATTTAAACATGTATTTTGTACCCCGAACCCGGCCCTGGCTAACCCCAGCAACCGAACCCCGGTCACCTCTTCGCAATCCACAGCAAAATAAAGTCTTTCGTCCGTAATCGTCCCATTCTGTCTTCCCATGGCCCCATCAGTTTTCATGGCGACTTAAATCGAAAGAGGCAAAAACTGAAGCGTATTTTTAAATATTATTTTTTTTTAAATTTAGAGTCTATACAGTTAAAATAATATATGCAACATAATCACTATATGGAAAGTTAGAACGAATTAAAATAATAACAACAATAACAAGTGGCGTACAAGATGGCTCGGAGTGTAGCATGCCTGCGAACGGAGGTAAAAGCAACAGTCGTTACGTGCCGTGTTCACGACCCAACTTGCACCGCCACCGCTTGCTTATGGCGCTATATAAACAAACATAAAAAACAAAACAATAATACCGACAAGAATAAGAACAATAAAAAATAAAAGAAAGAACTAACACAAGAAAAAGAACAACTTTAAAGAAGCGGAAGTTTTCACAGATTCCTCGGAAAGCTAAAATAAAATGAAAAGAATCAACAAATCATTTTTAGATTTAATTCCAACGTCAAAAATTATCCAAAACCGTTTCATACTCTGTCACCTCTTTCCAATTCTTTAAATGCTTCAAATATTGTTTGTTTAAAAGATAAATATTTGGAATACTTTAAACTTTGGCTCATCTGTTAGTGTGTCTGGTTGCTTGACAGACTAATTGTAATGATAATCTGATTTGTTTGAATGTTATATACATAGGATTTTGATAATACATGGTAAGTCAAAATCACCCTCGTTATGCGACGGACTTTAATTAAATAAATAATAATTAAATGAAATAAGGTACAAGGTGAGCGAAGACAAAAAAATTTGAATTAATTTAAATTGTTATTAAATTAGTTTTTTTGTCTTTATTTACTTACTAAACTTTTAATCCTTTAATAATTGTTAGCTTTATTAAACTTTATTAAGTTCCACATAAATGAAATTTTAATGTAGGTTTTTCATATAACTGGAGTGGTTATTACACAGATCCAGGTCTTCTTAACCACCATAAATAATTGTTAATATACGATTCTTACATGTATCGCAGGTTATGTATTTGAGTTTCTGAGTCAATCATTCACTAACAAGTATAAAGTTACAACATATTTCTAAAGCATATGACTTTTGAAGATATTTTGAAAGAAAAATTGGTAATTGCAGTGTTTCTAGGCTGATGAAGATTGACCGACAATCCTGCACCGACGTTTTCAAATCACCGAAAGCCATTAAAACTTCATGAGGATTTTAAAAGTAAAGTAGCATTCCATCGTCACGATAATTTATTATTATTATTAGTTGATCGCTTAAAATCTATTATTTAAATAAATATTGTTAGTCTTGTCTGGGAAACTCTTCCTTCTTGATAATTTACAATTGACAATTTTTAGTTTATTTAGATTCGGATTAAATAATAATAAAAATAATTATTGACACAATTAAGATCATATTGAAATAACCCGGGGGTCCGCAAATAAGTAAGTTAACTAATAAGTTTATTAGAGCAGGTATTCAGTTAACGGAACTGAATAATAGAAGTCAAGCGTTTAAGGATTGAGGTACTTAAGGATGCAAATGGATATTTGGGCTTCCAAGTCGTCTTGATTCTCGCTGTTTGTCAGGTGATTATCGAGAATGCTTTTCTGTAGCAAAAATAGATCCCACGTGCTCGGAAAAGATGCCAAATATAATTAAGTATAAATTTAATTATATTAGCAATATAAACTTAATTAATTTCCAAAAATCTAAGTATACAACATTACACCCTCCTTAAATCTGTTCGTCCCGAACAGACTGCTGCTCCCCGTGGTACTTCGCCAGTCGGCGAATGGGTGCCACCTTCATTTTTACTCTCAGGACACAATCTCTAACATGGTGCCCACGTACCACCACTGTTTCAATGCGAGCCCGTCCTCCTCTCGCATCTCTACTAAAACGCTTGCTGAAAAAGATCAGCAAAACAACCAACAGCACTAAATGTTCGCCTCGAGTCTCCGACGACCTCCGAAGGCCAGAAAGCCCGCTCTGGCTGAGAACTCCACAAATAAACGTCTCAGACATTGATCCAACTTTATCAACCATGTACTCACGAACGCCGAGTATCTCACCGCCAATATCTCCCCTCTCAGCTACAATTACATCCGCAGCCCCAGCCTCCACGATATCCACAGCTGAATCGAATTCGGAAACTCCCAACTCAAATCGATCGCCACTGTTCTCCGGGCCCAGTTCCTCCACTGATTCCTCAACGCGAGGAGGCTCCACTCTGGTCTCTCCCAAAGTCCCCCCTTCAATTATTTCCTCGGTTCTCTCCACAACCGATACCAACGAGGCAATCGTGCACTGAACTGGCTCATCGGGCACTGGCGCGACTTCTTTGGAGCTTGCAAAACTCTCCTTCAGCTCACCGCTGTCTTTATTCTCAACATTTCCCATCTTTATGAGGAGCTCCACTATTGGACTGTCCCCGTCAACCACCAAACTGCCCTCACTCACCTCAGCAAAGGTCTCCTCAGCACCGTTCTCCTCACCCAGCTCTTCCATCAGCTTCTTCCCCGATTCCTCACTCCATGGAAGAAACACTTCGCTTCCCAAAGTTCTTCCATCTACAATTTCCTCGGTCTCCTTCTCAACCGAAACCAGTGTGGCAATCGGGTGTACTGCTGAAGCTTCAGCTGGCATGATGTTTATGACGCTTGTTGGAGTTTCCTCTGGTTGATAGCTAGTGACAGCCTCGTTGGAGGAAACCTCAGCTACCTTTTCTATGACAACTGCTTGCTTATCTTCCATCAACACTTCCCACTTGAATAGATAGTTGCACTCTGACTTTATGGATTCAAAGGCCATCAAAAACATTTTCTGGAATGGATCAAGAAATAAATAATCCTCTGGATCCTCACCCTGATCCATTATCCACGACTGTAGACGATCTTGCAATTCTTCCCTGGACCCTTTTGGATCCATTTTTCTCTCCTTAAGTTCACGTCTCATTTCAGCAACAGTTAAATCTTCTAATGCCTTGCTCATGACTTACTTTTTGGGATCCCACTCCTGACACCAATGAAATAACCCGGGGGTCCGCAAATAAGTAAGTTAACTAATAAGTTTATTAGAGCAGGTATTCAGTTAACGGAACTGAATAATAGAAGTCAAGCGTTTAAGGATTGAGGTACTTAAGGATGCAAATGGATATTTGGGCTTCCAAGTCGTCTTGATTCTCGCTGTTTGTCAGGTGATTATCGAGAATGCTTTTCTGTAGCAAAAATAGATCCCACGTGCTCGGAAAAGATGCCAAATATAATTAAGTATAAATTTAATTATATTAGCAATATAAACTTAATTAATTTCCAAAAATCTAAGTATACAACAATATTCATCACACTAGTCGGAATACTCACAAATGTATGCTTTTTCATAGCATAATACGATACGGAAGCTGGGTCCTTAGACCTTTACTTTTTTACTGGAGAAAATAACAACAATAAAAAAATTGTGCAAAATAAAAATATTTTGGCGAACAATTCATTAAATTAAGAAAAGAGGAAAGAAATTGGCGTTGCTTACATCATACTCAGGCGATATTAATTACTCAGATGATTTACTTAATTATCTCGTTTGGTTGCTCCAAAAAATTGTCACGGCAAATAAAATTCCACTCATGCGGATGGAAATGCACTCTGTTGATTGATTTTAGTTTTGCCTGTTCATATTTTCTGTCCACCGGAATTTTTCGCGCTGATATCCATAAATCTGCCAAGAAACCTCGAAAGGACTCTGCGTGTTTTCGGTCACGCAACAATCGTAACGCGGTAGCTGAATCTAATTGAACCAATGTGAAGTAATCGTATTTTGTGTTCGCAGCAGAATTAATGTCTGAGGATCGTAAAGATTATAAAAGTCTACGTCAACTCCATTAAAAAAATACTTTAGAACCTCTCTTGTGCCTATTTTATTCTATAATTATCGAGGATAAATAGAATTTAAATTGATTTCAAAGAGTTAAAATATTTTATTTCTAAAAGTTCACGAACCAACAATAGTTGATATAAAGCCTAATTACTTTTGTTTAATTATTTACTTATCATATATCAATTTTGTTTAAAAGTTGTAAATTTGTTTGAGGAATTACATTTAGTTTTGTTTCATTTTTAATTATTTCGGGAGAGGAGGGTTACGGGTTCGACCTCGACTTTAAATACGGCCTGAATGGTTAGCTCATAAAATGTTGCTAAGAAATATTTCAAAGAATGGAATTTTTTGTTAATATTTCTTTAATTGACTTGGGTTGTATTTTACAATTGATAAAAATTTCCAACTCACCAAAAGACCTGTTTGTAAAGTTTTTTGTTGTTGTTGTTTTCTTTCCTTTGGTAGAAATTTTTCAAACATGAGAGAAACAAGTGAAATATTTTCAAACAAATGTTTATCATGGCATTACATTCTTTCCTGTTTGTCTTGTCTTTCCCTTTCAGGGCTGAGTAATGACTCGGATCGAATAGTTGTGCACCGAAGATCTTCCCATGGAAATTGTTATCCAAAAGAAGGAATGAGTAAAACTTAAGGACATCACTCCAGAAAATGAGAAGCTGCTCCTAAGGTCTCACCCGAACTCTTTTGTCTTCTGACTGCTCACGCCTTGGGTCTTCCCATTAATTCTGCAACCTTCTTTGTTACTCAGTCACTCTTCTCACATTCAAGCAAGCAGCTCTCGTTAATTTTCATTTTGAAGGAATAAATGAACAGTATACGTTTAAGTCATTAAATTAGTTCAATTACTCAATCAAATTCCTATAAATTACTGTAGCAACTCTCCCTCATTAGAAATGAAATTAGGAATACTTAAATAATAAATATTTTAATTGTTTTCTGCTCGAGTGAAGGTTGGAAAGAAATATAAAGAAATCAATCAGAGAATGGAGGGCTTAGATGCACAGCGCATGCGATGTTTGTTCTCAAGACGGCTTTCGAGGCTGAGGCTAATGATGCTGAGACCTTAAGCAGAAAACATCATTTCTCGATTAATTTTATGACACAGTGATACATTTCAAAGTCCGCCATAAAAGAGGTAACGTTTCAAATTCTCAGAAAATTCAACTATATCATCATTCAAATATATCATCTTCGAGAGAATTGAGAGAGAGTTTAATTTCAAATTAAAAGTTCCTAAAATTCTTCATTTTTACTATTTTATAACAGATGACAGAAAGAAGGCGTTTAGCAGAGTCGGAAATTATAGGAAAAAGAGACGAAGAAGTATGGGTTAGTGAGAAGACCCTTCTCATTCAGCGATCAATGAGGAAGAACAGTGGAGCATCTGACGTCATCAAAGTTGAAGAGGAAGATGACAGAAAATGGCTTTCTTGTTCTAGGACTGGCAACATGGCACGTCACAGCGCTCCCTCCATAGAAGTCCAAAACTTCCCAGAAGGCCAAAATTCCACAAAACGGGAAGAGAATGCACATCCAGCTTCGTCTGCCGCTTCTTCTCCATCTCCAGGACTTGCAACTTCGGTATCGGGTCAATTGCTGACCCCAAACTCACCTGGTTCGGATAGGGAACGAAGCTCCAGCACGCAACATAACGTTGTTCTCTCGTCTTCTTCGTCCCAATCAAAGATCAAACAACCTATTATAACTGGACTTGAAAGAACTCCGAGCATTCCCGCTGTTCTCATTTCAAGAGTTAGAGATAGAATCCAAGATAAAGTGAGTCATATTGCTTGATTGTTCTTCAATAATTTAAAATAAAGTCTGTAACGAGCAGAATTTCAACTGCCTTCGAAAAATTAATCAATCCTCTGCGAAGTGAAGTTGATGAGCTAAGTGATTCGCAGGTGATTCACACGTCAAAGTGGCAAGCAGTGGCTGCCGTCGTGCAGGAGAGACGACAAAGAGCAGCCAACGATTACATTTTTAAGAATTCCTCATCGAGAAATAATTGGCAACAGGTTCAGCAGAAACTCCATCTTCTTCACCAACACAAGCACCAAAACATTCAAAATTCAGCTCACGATTCTATAGAACTGGAAAGCATGAAAGACCAAAAGTTGCTAACCAGAGTCAAGTCTGATCCTTCTCAGCAGGAAACATTGCCTGTGTCCGCTCTAAGAAAGAGAAGGGACGGAAGCGTGGTCAGCACCACCGGCTTTTTGGACGAAGGACCTTCGTCGACTGCACGCTCGTCCATCACGTCTGATCAGTTTCCATCAAAGAACAAGATGAGCAAGTCAACCAGCATCAGCGGCTCGAGATCAATCCTCGGAGAAGCCCACAAAACGTCAGAGAAGCAGGGAGTTGTTTGCTCTGGAGCAGATTTTGAAGACATTTTGTCAAACTACAACTCGCACATCAAACCCCTTCTGTCCAATCATCGCAAAACAAATTCACAAAGTTATGAAGATTTTGCTAAGTTTGATGATGCTATCAAGAACCCTACGAACGGGTCCCCAAAGAAGAATTTAGAGTTTGATCCTCAAGTGATGGGGGATGCTATTGAAGTTTATTTGGAGCATAAAGTATGCAAAGGAAGGAGGAAGCGATCGTCGCAACAGAGAGTGTCTCTTCACCAAGACAGCAGACGCCACAGCTTTGATGAGGAAGATGACGACGACGATGGCGACGAAGAATCCTTGAATGAAAAAGAATCCAAGAATTGTGTTCACATCTTTAGCCTGTTTTGTTCTTTCTCAACAGAGAAACCCAAGAGAGGAACACGATGATGTTGCTTCCTGTTAAACTTGAAAGTGCCTTCATGCATCAATTTCGACAAAATCGATTCCAAGCTCGGATCGAAAAGAAGAATTTCCAGTCACGTTTTATTGGCTCCGTGATTAATGAGCATCCAGCATTGCCCGGAAACAGAGAATTGACATCATCGAACACTCATTTTCAAAAATGAGAAAGGTCTGCGCTTTGTTGGAGATTTAAGGGATCTAACATTAGAAAATTTTATTATTTTAATAATTAAATAAGAACATTTAGATTAACTTCGTAAAACTCCCACGTTCCAAGTGAAAACGTTAATGACGATCTCAACTTGATACCAAAGATTGAAATTTACACTTGAAATTAATTTCTGGAAAGTTCGACATTTTAATGAAAAATAAATTAAATCAAATTTATTTAAAGACGAAATGCATTTAATTTTGTGGAATCTTCTTATCAAAAATTTAATATTCTAAGTTTTGAAATGAAAAAAAAATTAAAATACGAATGAAAATTTGATTTCGTTTCCATAAATGTTTTTCTGCGAAAGATTTTCCAAGTCGAAATTGATTCTGCAGCATCTGAGGGTGAGCGAACGGAAAGGAACTCGTAAGGAATTCGTAACACGGTGTCCTCGAAGAAATGTTGGATGACATTTTTACGGCTCTTGTCGGTGGAGTCCCATTTGCACCACTGATCATGGATCCTGTGAGTCATGGGAAGCATTAAAAACGTCATAAATGTCATTAGAATCCGCGATTTGTTTTTTTTTGTATAATACTTATATTCTTTATTAAATTATGTGATGTCAGTAATATTAATAATTACATGTATAATAAGTACATGTATTGTTTATAACGTTAATAATTTTAATGTTTATTAAATTCATGTACTACTTTTAATATGATGATATGATACGATACGATACGATACGATACGATACGATACGATACGATACGATATGATATGACAATGATAATAATTGTTAGACTTAAATCATTTGACCGTAATCTGCAGTTATTACTTCATTTTGCATTTCATTCGTAAATATTTTTATTTGTGTTCAAAGCATTCAAATGCCTGTAATGATGCAAGAATAATGATAATTTCACAACAACAACGCCGAATACTAATGCTTCGCTATTTGGCTTCATTTGCTGTCGAGGAAGCTTTTACGGAGCATTTTTAATGAACTAATAATTGAAATAATAATTGAACTAATAATTGAAATAATAATTGAACTAATAATTGAAATAATAATTGCCTTTTGAGGAAGAAAGATTCAAATTTTTCCTACGTGAACCAGCATTAAAAAATGTATGAAATGATGGAATATAAATATTTAAAAGATCGAATCGGTAATTAAATTAAGAACCTAAACTAAAAGGGGATCATATCGCTGGTTCATCGTGAATATCTTTCGACTTTTTTTCAAACGTCACGTACAAATGTTTCAAACGTCACATACACTCGTTTCAAACAGCATTTGAACAATTCACGATTCTGTACAGCAAAACTATTTTTCAGAGTATTCATGATTTATCTTCAAAAAATGTAACATTAAACAGGAATAATAAACTTTAAAATTGTTTGAATTTCAATAGGTGAATGTTGAACAGCTATGAAATATTTTCACTTTGAAACATCACTATGATGCTATGTGCAACGAACATTTTATTTCATGAGATCGTGATTCCTTGACTGAAATTTGAATTTAAAATTAAAAAGGTTTGCTCAGAATAACTTAGATCATCAAGAAATAAAATTTCTTATAAATTTATCGACATTTATTCATATTTTTCATTCAACTTCTTTCGAAATTAAAAATAAAATTTTGCAGCGATTCGATGAGCTTCATTATCATCGTCGTTCACGACATCATCATCGTCATTATTATCTTCATCGTATCATTATCATTGTCATTATCATCGTCATCATCATCATTTTCATCGTCATCGTAATCATCAACATCACCAACACCATTACCATTACAATCATCACCATAATTCATTATTTGGTGGATGAAAAAATACAGTGCTTCTCATTGGAATACCACACTTGTAAAAATCTTAAAATTTGTCAAGTTATCTGAAAAACCGCTATTTTCTCAAGGTTTTGATTATTTTGTGCTTCTATTAACATCTAATTGACAATAATGGGACAAAAGATTAGCATAACAAAATTTGAATATGAATGAAAAATTCCTTGTAAAAATCTCTTTGATGTAGTTCAGAGGCCCTTCAAAGATTAAGGACGGTGTATTTTCCTTAGCATTTTATCGCAAGAGTCATAAAGTCTAGCTACCACAAATTGTAATTTGATTCCAAATCATCTCAGTTATGCAACGGACTATAATCAAATAAATAAATAAAAACAAATTGTAATTGTAATCGACTTTTTTAGCCGGGGTACAAAATAAATGTGTCTTTTTGAGTCGCTTGACTTTAGGATAGAATAAAAAAGGTCACCTCTTAAGGCTTTACGAGGATATGCCCCTTTGAAAAAGCTGGAACGACGTCCCAGTATCTGAGACGGCGGAGATAGAACAAGTATAAGAAGAAACGTATAGGTGTTTCGGATGATCCTTTCCTTCTAGACGGGCAGATAGATAGATGACCCACCTGCCAGCCCAAGTGATAGTGAAAGCAGTTCTAAATGACATTTTAAGAGCAGCTTTATTCCACAAAGTATAAGCTCCAAGTATAGGATTATTTTATTTATTACGATGAGTTATTATGAGTTATCGTGAATTATTAATACCAGGCGTCGATAGACGAGTAATTAAGAATTTGGCCTTGATGTGGTTCCATTAGGAGTTCAAATCCCAGCCTCTCTCAAGAGCTTTTATAACTAGCATTTGATGATTTTATTTCACAAAATGAAAGATTTATAACTTGTATTCAGACATGGCATAGACGTTCGCAAAAAATGGTCTACATTTTTTATACATGTTTTACGCTATTCCCCGGTTGATTCCTAATTACAATTAGGTTTTTTATGCAATAAACAGCATCAATTAACTTTTAAATTGTTTTGAATTTTGTTAGTTAGCGTTATTATAGATGGGTTTAAGAAAACATCTTAGCGACATGGAGAGGGAATGCAAATAAAGGCTTAAAACGAACTAAGTCATTGTCTTTCAAGTCCTTGAAATTTCAAGAAGAGGCAAATGTTGTCTGGCGGTTTTTCATAAAGTTTCTCAAGAATATGAACTAATTGCATGTAAGGAAGACCTCAAAAGTGGATCACTCCAAATTCAATGGAACTTCAAAACATGCTGTATTCTTATCCAAACAAGACAGAAAAAAATGTTCATTTGCTGTTCATGAAAAAAAGATCCGGTTTAACCGGGTCAGGAAGGTGTTGAAATTGGAGGTTTTGTTATTTTCTATAATAAAAAAATTTAATTTGGATGATACAGACAGTTTCAAATATTGTTGGTATGAGGTTAGAGGATCTCCAAAGTCATTTTTTAATTGAAAATTTGGAGCTAGATCCATTACTGTCTGGTCTGCAACTTCCTTCTCATGATTCGTCGGAGATAGAAAATCATATAAGGAAAGCAGAATTTCTCAAAATATGTTGAAATTTTGAGCAACTACATCCTACGCCTGTGTAGCAAAGTCCAAGTCGATAAGGTTATTTTTCAGCAAGATAAGCATCTCAAGTCGTAAAATTGTTCATTCAGGAGAGGAAAATCCGAGTTTGGAAGCGCTGTGCTCACTCACCAAACTTAAGTCCATTCAAAAATGTGTGGAGATTGCTTGTTAACAAGGTTCATTTCAATGTCAAGCAAAATACTGGCATCAAGACACTGAAAAAAGCTCTAAAAGTGGCACGGAACGAGTTAACATGCAGCGTCTGAAATCCTTCAACAGTGAACCCCTCAAAACAATTAAAAAATCGACTTCAAAAGGTAATTAAAGAAATAAGACTATTTCACAACATTATAGTTACTTATTTTATAATTTAAAAGTTTGTTTGATCCTGTACAATTTTATTTGATAATTAAGATTTATCTTTTTATGCCTGTGCAAATGTGATACGTAATAACAAACCTACGGTCAAAAACGCGAGTGTCATATTCCAATGTCGAGCACTATATAAATCACAAAACTACGTCACGATGATGATAACTTTGACTAGAACGAGGATGATAATGATGCTGACGGTAATAACGGAATCTTTCCGAGTAGATTTTGAACATTTAACGCTTGAAGAATTTAATAATGGATATATGAACATAAACATTTTTCAAAGCTTCAGTCACTTCATCAGGATTTAACATGTCATCACTTTTCACTTTCATCTGAAAAAGGAAATGAAAATTCGATTTCCTGGCAACAAAAGATTTAACGTCGTCAATGGCTTGATGTTATTTTTCCTGTTATTATTTGCAATTTACAACCTCTAGGATAAGCATATGGTTTTAATTTTATTTATTTCTTGACAGTTACAAAAAATACATTGAGCAGGTAATATTTCATATTGAGCAGGATAAAAACATTTTTAGAAATATTAAGCAAATATTAAAGTTCTTTTATGTTTAAACAATTATAAACAACGTCTAAACATATTTTACTCACTTTTAATGATTCATCATTGTCTGAATAGGTTTTTAATTAAGAGAATTAAGTAGGTTAAAATTATATTATCATAATTTATTAGTAGTTCAACAGGCTGCGATTGTAATATTATAATTACGGGAGTAGGTTTAATTATTATATTACGATAGTTTAATAGGTTCAATAATAAAAGTTATGCAGGTTAATTTTTAAGTTTAATTGTTTTTTTAAGTTTACAGCATTATTATTAATATTCATGAATTTGGTAACTATAAATCATCATAGTCATCGTCGTCGTCGTCATCTTCATTATCATCATCATCATCATTTGGCGTGCAGGCTGGCGTCGGTTGCGTTCCTGTATATGGCGGTAATGGCAACAGCCGTTTTGTGTCGTGTTCGAGACCCAGCCTACACAAACGCCTTTGCGAAGGAGCGCTAAATAAATGGTTATTTAAAGCGCCTATGACGCTCTGCATATGGCGCTATATAAATGAAATACAATTACAATTACCATTACCATGCCAAATTTTAATTGTTCCTGCAAACAGATCGGCATTTTGAAATTTTAATAACTAGTTTAAATGCTTGTATGTCTTCAAATTATTTTTACCTTGAAATAAAGTGATTTAATAAATAGTAATTGTGTGAAAATTAAATAAAATGTTTAAAACATATGATTTAATAAATTAATATTCATTTTTAAATAAAATCGAATCAAACACGAATGCATTAAAATTGGTTAATTGAAACAAAAAATATTAATAGAAATATTGTTAGCATTCGACTTGCTTAGTAATTACTGCTCTTTATAATTATAGTCATAGCAATGGATATATCTCAAAAGTTCTTAAAAATGTTCTTTGAGGACTTCACACGTTGAAGTGTTGCTGGAATTGGCTCTTTTCATGTTGTTGTTGTTGTTGTTGTTGTTGTCTCCTGTGCAAGAAAGACGAGCCTTGCGTTTAATGAGTTTCGTGAAAAACAAGTGCATAAGTTTTCAACAACCTGTTCATCTTAACAAACACGTTCACTCACATGATACCGGGGTAAAGTGTATTAAATGTTTAAATGGACGATAATATTTAAAATATTTGAACAGTTATCATCATCATCATCATCGTCATCGTCGTCGTCATCGTCGTCGTCATCGTCGTCGTCGTCGTCGTCGTCGTCGTCGTCCTCGTCGTCGTCGTCGTCGTCGTCGTCGTCGTCGTCATCATGCAGAGCCTTCTTTAAGGACTCCAAAAAAGTCGGCCTTGTTGAAGAAAACATCTGAGACATCTGTTCCTGCAATTATTATTCATTTTTTATGACCATTGTTCTTTTGTTTTATGTTTTTTTATTTTTGTTTTTATTTTTTTTAAATTTTATTCTGTTTATAACTGGCAGTTGTTACGTCGAAGGAAAACAAATTTACGATGCCTCGAAGATCAGCAAATTAAGAAAAGCAACATTCACAACTTCAACGATGAAGATTTGATGCAAATATTTATTCATAATTTAACAAATATAATATTTTCCAAATAGTTTGAAATAATCTTTTTATATAAACAGCTTGTTCCATCAAATCTATTTTCTAATAAATGTAATTTAATGTTCATTAAATGTTATTTAATATACATCAACATTTTTTTCTATAAACTTTTTAAATGTACGAAAGTCAGCATAACCCGAGGCCGAATGATTTTTAATATTTGAACAAATCAACAAATTAAATAATTCATATAATTCATCGCAATTGTTTCCTCAGAATGTTGCAAACAATCAAATGATTCTTGATTTTTCTCAACGGAGAAAAGTTGTTTCAAGTATTCCGATCACGCCTCTCGCTATTCAGAAAGCCTTCACCGTAAATTGCAAGGGGGCCTTCAAATGGCGGCCTGCAGGCCAAATACGGACCGTTAAGGGATATGAAGTGGCATGTTTAATAGGTGACAGTTACGTTTTTGAGCAACTTCTTGAGTGCAAGAATGATTCAGGTTAAATTTTATTCAATATACTGGAGGATATTAATTTCGTAGATTTTTCAAATTTATTCAACTCAGGGAAATATTTCGTCATAATTTCACAAATAAGTTTTATACATACACATTTATCACAGCATACATTTTCATATTAATTAAAATCAAATCTTTTCAAAGCCCTGAGGACATCGAAACAAAAAATTTTTTGTTGCACTCCAAGTTAAGCATCGAACTGCCTAACCAACTTAAATCACTTGTTGAAATATTTGCTGAAGAGTGAATTTATTTATTTATATACTTATTATCGTCATCTTTAAAAGCAATGAATTCACGGCAAACGTTACTTGGTTGGTTTATCACCTGCCCTGCTATCACCTGTCACCTGTCACCCTCATCACCTGAAGTGATGAATTTTTAGTTTCACCGTCCTCAGCTTCGAACGTTTCTCCGAGTATTGTTTGCAACTGTTTGAACATTGTTTGTGTTTCGTCTCTACAAATCCTCGTCAGTGGCGGAGGTTAAAGTCGATGTAAGGATGGAAGGATATGCAAATATTTTTATATTTTTTAATTACGTAATTATTAAAACGGTAAAGTGTTAGTTTATCTTTTGATAAGTCAATTAGCTGGATTAATGGCGGATTTCCCACTAAAGACACAGGAAAGCAAAGACACTTGCAATTTAGTTAATCTTAACGATCAAAAAATTATTTAGCAATTATTATTATTTTTTATTTAGGAATAAGACGGATTTA